>OU342633.1:3696857-5190092 GCA_910589415.1 Malachius bipustulatus
TGCTACAGATCTGTCACACGCCAAATCGCTTGTTAGTGGGCAAAACCCACAGATTTATCCGCGGATTAAACTGAAACTGTGGAATTTCGGTTTGACGAAAGTTTTGTTTTGACATGCGTCATAAACTGCAAGAATAATGCTTAAAATGTTTCGTAATAAAAAAGGGTTAATAGAAAAAACTACTACACCATGTAATGGTAATTGTGCTTATGATTATACAGGGTGTCTTGCTAAGGTTGGCCACCGGCCATATCTCGGAAACTAATGGACCTGTAACCTCAAAATAAAAAATTTCCAGACATAAGTGATCACTAGAAATTCAATAAAAATATTTTCAAGATGGCCGCACTTCCGGAAATACCGGAAGTTGACACCCACTCGTTATTTTAACGGAAACACCCTGTAAAATATTATATTTTTCAAATGTGTGAAGAAATCGAATACAGGTGGTTTTCACTATTGGAATTTAGATTGAGCGGTTTATGAGTTATAAACAAATGAAAATCGAAAATTTTCAACTTCAAAGCATTGTAGAACTAGAACGGCTCAAGATATCTAAAAACGGTTTACATGTCCCTATCCTAACTTTTTATGTTTTATCCCACTATGTGGAGTAAATTTTAATACAGGGTGATGAAAATTATCCGATTTTTCATCACCCTGTATTAAAATTTAAACCACATAGTAGGATACTATGTGAAAAGTTAAGATAGGGACATGTAAACCGTTTTTAGATATCTTGAGCCGTTCTAGTTCTACATTGCTTTGAAGTTGAAAATTTTCGATTTTCACTTGTTTATAACTCATAAACCGCTCAATCTAAATTCCAATAGTGAAAACCACCTGTATTCGATTTCTTCACACATTTAAAAAATATAATATTTTACAGGGTGTTTCCGTTAAAATAACGAAGTGGGTGTCAACTTCCGGTATTTCCGGAAGTGCGGCCATCTTGAAAATATTTTGATTGAATTTCTCGTGATCACTTATGTCTGGAAATTTTTTATTTTGAGGTTATAGGCTCATTAGTTTCCGAGATAAAGCCGGTGGCCAGCCTTATAAGCAGACACCCTGTATATTATATATAATAAAAAAGGGTTCTTTGCTCTGAAATAATAGTTTATGCAAACAATAATGTAAAATAGCGATGTCACAAAGAGACGTTCTAAATGGGTTAAAAGTTATTTGTTTAAGAAAAAGCAACTCAACTTATTCTACTAATAAGAGCTAGGAGCAAAATGATCCTGAAATTATTTTTTCCGGAAACATCCATCTAAGATTTTGTATTTTCTTACTAACAAAATTTTGATCATGAGTTGCAGTAGGTACTTAATAAAGTTCAACGTAAGCTTTGTAAGCTTTCTTTTTTTGAATTTTTATTCGTGTATAAATTCGTGCATCCATAAAGCGGGATGCTCTTTTTAAATTTGTATGAGTTTTGTTAGAAAAGAGAACAGCCCTTTCGGAAGACATATTCAATAAACTTTGAGGATTAAAAAAAATGTGTGTACGAACTGTCTGTTAATTGACGGCCGAAGTTTTCATCCGCAGTGCAAACTGGCAGACAAGTCTGCACAGATTAAATCTGGCACGGCGATTACACACTTTACACAAGGATTAAACCGTAAGTTTCAACCGCCCCGTTCCAAACTGGCAAATCAACCTCTGTGTGTATGGCCAGCTTTGTCCTTTGCACTGCCAGAGAACAAGTGTAACTCGAACACAATTACGATATGCACCGCTAGAGTTCACTTTAACTCGAATACGATTACGAAAAGCACTGGAACAGAGTCCTACAAATCGAACACGATATTCCGTCTCGGTGCGCACCCGGAGCAGAAAAGTGCAGTAACTCGAATTCGCTATCAGTTAACTGGCAGATTTCTGTGTCCATTTCTGAAGCAGGTATCGAGTAATTACAAAAATATTAATAAAAGTTATTTGACTTCGATATTAGCTTCAAAAAAGAGCACAGAAATCTGCCAGTTAGCCTAATGAGCCTTTATAATATTGGCTGTAATAAGACGTACAGGGTGGGCAAATTTGGATGTTTCTATAGGAGATCTCGGTAACTATAAGAGCTATGGAAAAATGTATGACACATTCTCAATAGCTGGCTACACACACAGAGGTTAACCCGCCTGTTCTAACCGCTGCAGATATGTCTGCAGATAAGTCTGCCGGTTTAATACGCCACAGATCAAACCATCGTGGTTCACTAACGCAAAACAAAAATGCACAGATCAGTCTTCCACAGTTGATCTGTCACACGCCAAATCGCTTGTTCGTGGGCAAAACCCACAGATTTATCCGCGGATTAAACTGAAACTGTGGAATTTCGGTTTGATGAAAGTTTTGTTTTGACATGCGTCATAAACTGCAAGAATAATGCTTAAAATGTTTCGTAATAAAAAAAGGTTCTTTGCTGTGAAATAATAGTTTATGCAAACAATTAATAATGGAAAATAGGGGTGTCACAAAGAGACATTCTAAATGGGTTAAAAGTTATTTGCTTAAGAAAAAGCAACTCAACTTATTTCTACTAATAGGAGATAAGAGCAAATGATCCTGAAATGATTCTTTCCGGAAACATCCATCTAAGATTTTGTACTTTCTTACTAACAAAATTTTGACCATGACTTGCAGTAGGTACTTAATAAAGTTTATCGTAAGCTTTCTTTTTTTGAATTTTTATTCGTGTAATCTTTGCTTTTAATTTTTCATAAAGCGGGATGCTCTTTGTAAATTTGTATGAGTTTTGTTAGAGAAGAGAACAGCCCTTTCGGAAGACATATTATCCAATAAACTTTGACGATTAAAAAAAATGTGTGTACGAACTGTCTGTTAATTGACGGCCGAAGTTTTCATCCGCAGTGCAAACTGGCAGACAAGTCTGCACAGATGAAATCTGGCACGGCGATTACACACTAACACAAGGATTAAACCGTAAGTTTCAACCGCCCCGTTCCAAACTGGCAAATCAACCTCTGTGTGTATGGCCAGCTATTCACTTTTTTAGAGAGAAACTCAGTGGTGAAAACCGGAACTCGCTATCTTTTTTTGTTTTCGAAGTACGATTTTTCACGATATCGATACATGTCGATATCTTTCTTGGTTTTCAAGTTAGAGAAAAGATATTTGCACATTCTTGAGGCACTTTTTTGAGTAGAATGGAATGGTCTCAACAGATTTTGAATATCTGTTTTCATTTTTCGGTGATAACATAAAGTTTTATTTTTTTAAATAGAAGTCATAGTGGGCCATGAACTAATTAAATAGAGTATTTTTCTCTCATTGCAACGATATATAACATGTGTGTTAAAAATTTATGAAACGTTACATTTTTTTAAATAAATTGAATTTATCTAGCTACCTGAGATTTTTTTATTTTTATTTTGACTAGTCACCAAGTGGGCGTGAATGTCATTTAGAATAGTATATGAAGACGCCTGTCAAACCCAGTTCTCTTAGATTTTTGAGTTAGAAAGTGACTGTTTCGCTTTGAAAAAAGTAAAATTTGGTTAAATTTTCTTGGTAGATGTGTAGACGATTGCCAAGTAGGCCACACCAGACACTAAAATCAAAGCGTCCCTGATATTGAACATCGACGGTGCGGTGGGAGTCGACGTCATTTTTTTTTTTTTTTTTTTTTATTGAAAATGCACATGCACTGCAGGGAAATCCCTATGACGCTCTGGGAGCGGTGCATGAGCGGAGATGTCGATTCACGTTGGCCTTGAATCGCTGTAGGTTGTATACTTCGGGAAACACGCCCTTTGGAATGCTATTCCAAAGTGATGCGGTTCTATACATAAAAGAAGTCTGAAATAGGGTGGTACGAGGTGTAACGAGCTGAACCTGATACGGATGAGCGTCTGCGGCTCAGCGTGTATTTTTGCCCGGTCTTGATCTTGGTAAGATCAAGCGGGCCACGTCCCTTGAACACTTTCCATAAAAATATCTGTAAAACAGACTCAGGTCAGCTACTCTTCTCCGATGTTCGAGAGTGTCTAAATTTTTTGTCAAATCGGGGTCCCCAATCAAGTGTATGGCTCTTTTCTGGATAGAGTCGAGTAATCTCAGCTTATGTTTAGGAGCTGAACTCCAAACATGTGAGCAGTACTCCAAGGATGGTCGGATTTGAGCCTTGTATAAGAGGAGAAGCTGTTGTGGTGTATAAAATTTCTTCGTGCGGAAGAGTGTTCCAAGTTTTTGAGAAGCACTCTTTGCCAGACCTGCAACATGATCATGCCAGGACATATTCGCTCCGATGCTCACTCCAAGTAAACGGAGAGATGACGCTGGAGTAAGAGAGTGTCCCGCCATCACCATATCTGGCTCCAAAACGTTGGCCTTTTTGGAGAAGATGGCTGCTTGGGTTTTTCCAGCATTAAATTGAACTTGGTTTCTATCGCCCCAAGCTAGAATGTCCCGCAAGTCATTGTTAAGTATGGCAACTTCTTGCTCCCTGCGAGACTGTGCGTCGATGGCAGATGATCGCGCATCTAAGGTATAAGAAGATATGAGTGTACTGTCGTCGGCAAAACTTTATATTGGATTTTTTGTTGCTTCAAGCAAGTCGTTTATAAATATTAGGAAGAGAGTCGGAGATAAAATGGATCCCTGAGGCACACCGGCATTGATGGAAAAGGTCTCAGAAAGAACTCCATCGACTGCCACCTGCAATGAACGATCTCCGAGATAACTCGCAAGCCACAAGCAGAATTTCTCGGGCATGCCATAGGCCTGCAGTTTTGCCAGCAGTCCATCATGCCAAACACGGTCGAAAGCTCTAGAAATATCAAGCGCAACCCCTCGAGACTCCCCATGGTGCTCGATTGCGCTGTTCCACACCTCGGTGACGTAGGTGAGGAGGTCACCAGTTGACCTCTGTTTGCGGAATCCGTATTGGCGGTCGCTGATTATATTAGCTCCTTCCAAGTACTTTAAAAGATGTTGGTTGATAGCTTTCTCCATAATCTTAGATATTACTGAAAGCAGTGCCACTGGTCGATAGTTGTTTGGTATAGTTTTTTTGCCTTTCTTGGGAATAGGTTGGATTCGTGCACATTTCCAGCATGCAGGAAATATTCCCTTTTTATACGACAGATTGAAAAGTCGACAGAAAACAGATGACAGCTCAGTGGCGCATTTTTTAAGTACGATAACCGGTACGTCATCGGGCCCAGAAGCTTTATTTGGGTCTAAGGTTAACATAATGTGCTTTATGACACGCTGTCGGAAAACAATGTCTGACATTTTGGACTCCACGGAAGGGATCCTTGGCGGAGTTCTTCCCCGAAAGTCGACGGAAGAGTATGAAGAAAAGATTCCCGCCAACAAGTTCGCCTTCTCAGAAGCCGTAGATGCGATAGACCCGTCTATCCGTGTAAGTGGTGGAATCGTGGATCTGGTGAAGTTCTGGCTGACTGCCTTAGTTACAGACCAAAAAGATTTCGAACCGTTAGGGCAGGAGAGAAGTTTGTTCCTAATTCTTCGGTTGTGAGTTTCCTTGGTTTGATCTATTATTTCTTTGCATCCGTTTCGAGCAAGGATGAAATTGTGGTGGTTTATGCCGTCGGGGCTCTCTCGCCATCGGCGAAAAGCCAGTTGTTTGGAGGCGACAGCTTCCTTGCATCTTCCTTGTCATACCAGAAATGTTCGTTATGCCTATTAAAAATTCCGGCGCTGCTGACGTAGGCTTCATCAGTCCAAATCATTTTCCTGAAGAACAATGGATCTGCGATACCATGGCAAAAATCCAATCGTCGCTGAGAATCGGTTGGCTGTAGGTGGTGTTGTTTCCTTATTGTGTAAGGCTTGAATTTATGGTTCTTCTTCAGAACACCTAGAGCTCGCCGTCTTGAGATCCGTGACTCTGCTTCAATTTGGCGACTTGAAATAGGAGGATTGGCAAGTACGGATCCAATTACATTAATGGCAGTTTCTTCGGCATCACCAATATTATAGTTTTTCGGCCTAGGCTTCTTGAATGACCCGTGATGGACAATATTTGCCTTCAACCTCTGAAAAATAGATTTGTGGGGGTTGTCTTTTCTCTGGATAACGATCGAAGTATGTTTCGGATGCAATATCAGAATTGCTGTTACTTTGAATAAAGCATTCTATCATACTTTTCGTAGTTTTCATTAACCAAATTTGCCATTTTGCAAGCTAAACGAGCACTTTCTAAGTCAAAAACGGCGTAAACTGGCTTTGACAGGCGTTGTCGCACAATTTTATAAATGACATTCACGCCTACTAGGTAAATAGTTGAAACAAATTTCTAAGGTACCATGATAAATTCAATTTATTTTGAAAAATAAAACTTTTCATAAATTTTTAACACACATGTTATATATCGTTGCAAAGAAAAAAAAAACTCTATTTAATTAGTTCATGGCCCACTATGACTTCCATTTAAAAAAATACAACTTTATGTTACAACCGAAAAATGGAAACAGATATTCAAAATCTGTTGAGGCCATTCCATTCTACTAAAAAAAAGTACCTAAAGAATCTGCAAATATATTTTCTCTAACTTGAAAACCAAGAAAGATATCGACATCTATCGATATCGTGAAAAATCGTACTTTTCATTATAGCTCGAAAACAAAAAAAGATAGCGAGTTTCGGTTTTCACCACTGAGTTCCTCTCAAAAAAAAATGATCGAGAATGTGCCATACATTTTTCCATAGCTCTTATAGTTACCGAGATCTCCTACAGAAACATCCAAATTTGCCCACCTTGTACACTAACCAGACAAGCTTTATGAAAATACCATCATTGTCCTAAAAAACAAAATATTTCGAATCAAATTTAAACTTTAATTTTTCTAAATTTCTGTTTGATAGTTTTGTTTCAACAATACTAAGTCATTTATGAGTCTACCAGAGTCAGAAAATCAAGAAAGGGTACAAGTCGTCGAAGCCGACAATTTAGTTAATGTCTCACTCGACTATCAAAGTTCTTCTTTTAATAACTTAACAGTAGATCAGGTTATCGGAGTTATTCTAGGTGGTTCCCTAGTAGAACCAGTAGAACTACAAGAATAATTAGAACCACCATAAATTACAGAACATAACGAAAATATGACCCAACCAACTCTAGAACAACTAATTTCGTCCGCGAAAAGCTACGATGATATTTTGCCAAGATTCGAAGGCAAAGCCCAAACCCTTGAAACATTAATTCTAAAAGTCGAACCGTACTATAATATGTATGGTACGTCAGAAGACGAGACGTTAAAAAAATACGTTTTCTGTGTAATATGCAATAAATTATGCAACGAAGCAAAATTAATGATTTCATTGCATATAGGCCAGACATAACTGATTGGCCAACACTCAAAACAGAGTTAAGAAACAAGTTTGGCGATTGGACCAATCGAAAGGTCTTATCACACGAATTTAAAAACTTAAATATACGACCAAACGAATCGTCAAACGACTTCATCGATAGGGTGAAGACCCTAGAAACTGAATTAGACAAGAAGACCCTGATGGATGATAGCATCACGGCACCGCAAAAGGTTCTCCATAAACAGATAAATGAACAAACTTCATTAGAAGTGCTGTATAACAACTGACCTTCAATGCTCCAAACAATGTTAGACATTAGAGCACATGATACCCTTGCAGCAGCCAGTGCTACGGTACTGAATTACATGTCAAAACACCCTCGTGGAAAACTCCACCCTAGTTTTACGAAATTCTTTTCAAGTTTTCAAATCAAAATGCCCAATTTAAAAATCAAAATACGATTCCTACTGGAATACTAGAACCGCGACAGTTAAATCCGCCAAATAGACTTCAAAATTAATCTTTTCAAAATTTCCGAACGCAGTCATTTGCGAATGATCAAAATGTAAGATTTAGAATGGCCCCGCAAAGATTTAATTATAATACAAACCCATTTAATACCAATCGAAACAACTTCACGAGAAACACTAACGCTAATTTCAATAATAATTTCGCTAGATCAAACCCTAATACAACTTTCAGTAAACAGACTCCAATGTCTATTAGTAATTTTAGCAGCCAAGCAAGACCTAATAGTTTACAAAACTGGCGTCAACCCAAGCCTTTGGTAAATTTTACCCAAGTATACTCGGAACCAGACGAGGAATACCCCTCAAACGGCTTCCGTCCAGGTCAATACGCTTCCCAGACATATCATGATACGGTAGATTCCAGGTTTAATAATTACTACTACAACAATATGAACACCGACTTCTATATGGAGCCAGATGAAACTGACCTACCATACGAGTCAGCACTCGACGTGAACAACGAATTTACAAACTATGACGTAACCGAACATCAAGTGGAAAATTTTCCTTTAACTGCCTCGGAAAACCAATAAAAAATGTCACGCCTTTATTACCATGTCTAGAAATAGAAATAGGAAAAACCCCAATAAAAATTATGATAGTTCGACAAACTCTTTGATTGCGTCAAAAAGAGCGAAAGAATATTTCTCTCATCTCATTCAAGACGAGAAATTCATTTTAAAAACAATTTCTCTTCGACCATTTAGTAATACGTTCTTTATACTGCCAATGTCAGTTAACTAATGACGTACATTCCCCATGCGATGGATGGAATGTTCATTCCCTCACCGCTTGCGATGAGGGAATGTTCTAAGCCAATCACTGCTCGGCATTTTGACAACTGATTTTCGGAATTCAACTCTGTGACGTCAACCAGTTAAGATAACGCCACGGCTACCATCGCGCTGCCAGCGCACCTAACCTGACCTGACAGACAGGTCAGAATAACAAAGTTAGATAACATCTATTCATGATAATATTTAACAATATATAAAATGACTGCTTGGTGGTGTGATAAGAAATGACCTCGGAGTTGCTCTCCATTCCAGAATATCCTTTATTGATAATTGAAATGACTGGGGATTTAGTAAAAAACGACAACGCAAATATCAAGAAAATAAGTTTATTGAAAAGTTTTATTTATTCTTTGAACCAATTTTAATAAATTTTCTCAAAAGGTCGAAGAGAAAATAGCGTCTTCATCTCACGAAGAATAGCTATTATCCACTTAAATGTTCCAACACTCGCCTGTCGGCTCGTGTTGAAATTTTCGTTCTCGTGGATAATAGCTATCATTCTTCGCTCGTTGAAGAATATACTATTCTACCCAAACTAAGCACGATAAATCAGAGATATGTGACCTATTCCATCAAGGTCAATTTTTTTAATTTTTCATCGTAGATTTCCACGACAAATTCGATTTTCTTCTAGGTTCGGATGTCCTGAAACTAATGACCGCAAATACATTGATTATGAATCAGGAACAATAAGTCTAAATGGTCAACCCTTCCGACTAATCGAATACAATAAATTAGGAAAGGCACGATTCTAGTCCCAGGACAAAAATTTCATTCAGTATTTATTCCAGACACTATAACCACAGCAAATAATAATTACCATTGCGGTAATTATTTTGGAAAGTCCCAATCATAATATGTGAGATTAATTATCAAGACAGAGTCCCCTATGGCCAGCATCTTCGTGCACATACGGTGGACAGAAATAAGATTGATGATTGCAGAGCATTTAATTCAACCCCTCATTTAAAAAAAATACAAAAACCCCTTGATCTTGATCTAGACCATTTACCAGCTGATCAGAGGTAAATAGCGCGAGATTTATATCAAAAATATGAAGATATTTTATATTTTACAAAGGTGATGTACAGGTTTCACATTCACTAACACCACCAAACACAAGATACCCCTCTAGTCCGACGACGTAATCTACTGCAAACCCTATAGGTTTCCTCATATACAGAAGTCGGAAATTAACAGACAAATAGAGGAAATATGCGACAACAAAATATAATCAAGGAAAGTGAGAGTCCCTATAACTCTCCAATTTTCTTAGTTCCCAAAAAAACAGACAAAACTGGAAATAAGTCATGGCGCATGGTCGTAGACTTTCGAAAATTGAAGGACAAAACGATTGAGGACAAGTACCCAATCCCAAATATCACCAATAGTTGGATCTGTTAGGAGATTCAACAATTTCTTCCAAACTGAATCTAAAAAATGGGTACTGGCAGATCGAAATAGACGAAAAGGATCAATGGTCATTGGCATTTTTTGAGAATGCTATTCGAATTAAAAAACGCCCCGGCTTGTTTTGCCAGAATCATGAACGGTGTTCTGAGAGGATTATTAGACAAAATTTGTATAGACAAAAGATGAATGACATGTTGTCAGACAACATGCCATTCATTGATGTTGTGCTGTGAGTAGAGACGAAAATTGTAGACACGTGTTTCGTCCTGTTTGGGAGTCTTCAGTACAATGTATCTACCAAAACACAGCACAGTTTTGATCATGTATCCCGTGATTGGAAGAATACAATGAAATCAAAATAAAAATAAAAATAAAAGGCGCGATGGGCTCGGCTTGCGCCCCAGACAGCCATAATGCATGCCAAAAATAAGCACAGTGCCCCCCGGCACTTCGACTCACGGAATACGTGATCAAAACTGTACTGTGTGTTGGTAGATACATTGTACTGAAGAGTCCCAAACAGGACGAAACACGTGTCTACAATTTCCGCCTCTACTCACAGCACAACATCAAAGATCATTCATCTTTTGTCTGGCAACGTCCAGTAGGGGCTTTGCCTACTTTATGCACACCGGGGGGGCACTGCACTCATTTTTGGCATGCATTATGGCTGTCTGGGGTGTATCCTATGGCGCAAGCCGAACCCACCGTGCTTTTTATTTTTATTTTTATTTTGATTTCATTAAAATTTGTTTAGTTTACTTAGACGACA
The DNA here is from genome assembly GCA_910589415.1 of Malachius bipustulatus. Classification (NCBI taxonomy): domain Eukaryota; kingdom Metazoa; phylum Arthropoda; class Insecta; order Coleoptera; family Melyridae; genus Malachius; species Malachius bipustulatus. The sequence continues at coordinate 3,707,672 of OU342633.1, forward strand.
TAATCGTCCTAGGAAAAAACCTCAACGACCACTTTAGAAACTTAGAAACCGTTTTCAAGCGACTAAGAGAACATAGGTTTAAGGTACAATTAGGGTCATCTGAGTTTTGCCTTACAGAAAATGAATATTTAAGTCACCTAATTACTAATGAAGAAATAAAACCAAATCTCAAATTATTAGAAAAGATAAAGTCGATAGCCTTACCAACCACACAAAAGGAAATTAAATCTTTTCAGGTTTGGCTGGTTATAACAGAAAATGAATAAAAATTTTTGCAATCGTAACGAAGCCTCTAACATTATGTTTGAGAAAGAACAACAAAGTAGAACATACACCTGCATTCGTTGATGCATTTGAATCTGTTAAAAGAATGATCACGAATCCACCCAAACTAGCCTACCCGAATTTTGGAAAACCCTTTAACGTTACAGTCGACGCTTCTAACTACAGAATTGGCACCGTACTTTCGCAGGGACCAGTTGATAAAGATCTCCCTCTAATATACATTAGTCGTACTCTTAACAATCATGAAGTGAACTATCACACTTCGGAAAAAGAATGCCTAGCTATCGCGTGGGCAACAAAAATTTTCCGACCATACATTTAGGTTCGTAAGTTCACCATACTGACAGACCACAAACCACTGGAGTGGCTGTTCAATTACAAAGACCCAAATTCCAAAATCGTCCGCTGGAGATTGAAACTGGAAGAATTCGATTACGAATTACAATATAAAAAGTGAAAGTTAAATACGAATGCCGATAACCCAAGCAACACCACATAGTCTAATTGACGTCTATATATGGTCGATCACGTCTAAAACCCGTTTCGGTCTAGTCGTCGATTAGTAATAGATATGTTTTAGATGCCACCAGAATTACATCTAACTGGTACACATTTATTAGATGTATTTTTTACATATACTTTTAGATGAACAAATAGCAACAAATCATTATACATAAGAGTTATTTGTTTTCTCTGATGAAACACAACAAAATATGTGTATTTCATATGGAAATTCTCTCAATTTAATTAGATTGAAATATGGTAGATCAATCGGTATCTAATAGACATATCGTAGATGTCCTCATTATTACGTCTACGGCTATACATTTAATAGATGCATTTTGAATATTTACTTTTAAATATACAAATTAGCAACAAATCATTATACATAAGGTTTATTTGTTATGTCCGATGAAACACAACAAAATATGTGGATTTTATATGAAAATCTGTCAATTTAATTAAATTGAAATATGGTAGATCGATGGGCATTAAATAGACATATCTTAGATGTCCACATCATTACGTCTACGTGTATATATTTTCTAGATGTATTTTGTAATTTTATTTTTGGATACACAAATAGCAACAAATTATTATACACATAAGAGTTTATTTGTTATATCCGATGAAACACAACAAATATGTGTATTTTATACAAAAATTCCCTTAATTTAATTAAATTGAAATGTGGTAGATCGATCGACATATAATAGACATATCTTAGATGTCGACATTATTACGTCTGCGAGTATACATTTTCTAGATGTATTTTGTAATTTTATTTTTGGATATACAAAACAGCAACAAATTATTATGCATATAAGAGTTTATTTGTTATATCCGATGAATTACAACAAAATATGTATATTTTATATGAAAATTACTTCAATTTAATTAAATTGAAATGTGGTAGATCGATCGACGTATAATAGATATATCTTAGATGTCCGCATTACTACGTCTACGAGTATACATTTTCTAGATGTATTTTGTAATTTTATTTTTGGATATACAAAGCAGCAACAAATTATTATACATATAAGAACTTATTTGTCATATCCGATGAAACACAACAAAATATGTGGATTTTATATGAAAATTACCTCAATTTAATTAAATTGAGATATGGTAGATCGATCGGCATATAATAGACATATCTTAGATGTCGACATTATTACGTCTACGAGTATACATTTTCTAGATGTATTTTGTAATTTTATTTTTGGATATACAAAGCAGCAACAAATTATTACGCATATAAGAGTTTATTTGTAATATCCGATGAAACACAACAAAATATGTGTATTTTATATGAAAATTACCTCAATTTATTTAGATTGAAATGTTGTAGATTAATCGTATCTCATAGACATATCTTAGATGTCAGCATTATTACATCTATAGAGGTATACATTTACTAGACGTATTTAGTATGTATATATACTTTTTGATAAACAAAATATCAATAACTCATTACACATAAGAGTTATTTATTGTTATGACCGATGAAACATAACAAAATATGTGATTTATAAGAGTTTTCATAGTCGACTTTTGTTTTTCTTATGGCCGTCATATTATTTTTTCAATATGCATTCAAGAATTAAGGAAACCAAAAATCTATCACATTAAAAAAAATTTCTTCAAAATTTTATTATTTTTATAAGAAAATTATTTCAACGAATAACGTCGATAAGACGTCGCGACGTGACATTGCTTATCTTATATTTTTTATGACATTCTGTTAAAGAAAGAATGGTTATTTTTTCGTTCGAAAAAATAAGAAAAAAAGTTGGAAGAAATTTTATATTTGAATGATAGATTTTTTGTTTCCTTGATTTTTTTAATGCCAAATGCGACACGAAAAAACAATATGGCGGCTATAAGAAAAACGAAAGTCGACTACGAGAACTCTGAGATCTGGTCTGCGCTTGGAAAACTTTTGAAATGTCAATAATGGATACCTTTTTGCGACTTACCTGTGTAAGCCTGCAAAAATTATTTATTTATTTTCAATACCTATTGAAAAAGATGTGGCTTAAAGGCTAAAATAAGAAATCACGATTTTTGAGTTTTTTTCCGGATTTTTCATCAACGACTGAAGGTATTCTAATTTTTTTTTAAGATTCTTATCAAGCATAAAATTGTGCAGCTTTTATCTAATTTAACTATATATTTCTCACTAATAACTATCCTATCTCCTATCTCACACGGTTTCCGAGATCTCCATGTACCACCTGTTATCTCGGACATCCTGTATAATATTTAGTGAATATTATATGTTTTTTTTTTACCAAAGTGATATCTACTATCCAACACTAAAATTGTATTACACCTAAAGGAACTGAAAAGGGTCAAGAAATCAATAGATAGGTACAAATAATAAAACATAAGATACCTCTATTATGTACCCACCTATAAAAAAATTATTATTATTATTATTTAAAAGTCACATTTTTTTGCTCTTCCGTGTTATTTTTATAGAAATGAAAATGGAATGTCTCAGATCCAGATCAGACCTCTGATCGTCTGAAGGCAGCGCCAGCCAGAACAAAAGAATCGCGTCAACATCTGGTCTACATTTATGGTCCAACAAAAGCTTTAATTGACAAATAAGTGAATGCATCTCTTCTCTAGGCTAGCAGCAGAAACAGGTATAATAGGGTAGGGTAGGAACTCTATAGGATTATGAAGGAAGCACTGGATGCATACAACACCACTAAAACCAGAACTGGAATTTATTATTACTTATTTCATTTCTATGTGTTCTTCTGGGACTGAAGAAGTCGTTCGACGTTCGCGTACTTCGCGTTGTGTTGTGTGTTATCATCATAGTTATCACTTGTCATCAGTGTCGTGTTGTGTTAAAATCCGACCCAGGTAAGTTATTAGTTATTACATTACTTTTACTTATATTATTTTTTAATCATACCTATCTACATACCGCTGGTGGCTGACCATACTCTCTAGCTGTTCATAGGACATTGTCTATAATACGTCAAAATACTTTGACAATATTAGGTAACAATAATCATTAATTTTGTTAACATGTAAGCTATATTTCGTATTATTAGGAGAAAGTCCTATGTACAGAGGTATTGTCGGCCACTCGGCAACAAACAAAAATATTGTATGCCTATTACTTACTCGGGTGAAGTTATAATGACGAAAAGTTTTGACTTAACCACGAAAGGCAGTTTTCATAGCTCAAAATCAAAAATTACAACACCTGAGTATCCGGATTCTGAATTTCAAAAAATCACGGTGGCCGTTCTGGGCCCAGAAATGTTTTCATACGATGTAGAGAGATCAAATCTATCACGCCTTTAGTGAAAACTCGCTATGTCCGGGCCAATAATAACGGCCAATTTTCGGTAATTTTCGATTTTGGGCTATACAAACTGCCTTTCGTGCATCGGTTCGGTTTTTATTTTTTCATACGACGGATAAAGAGCAACCCTATCACTCCCTTGTGAAAACTTGTTTTTTCCGGGCCCCGAAAGGCCGCCATTAATTTTGTAAATTCACATTTCCAGTTTAAAAACTATCTTGAACTGGAAGAACTGCCCATTATACTCGTAAGTTGCTAGGATTTTTTTGCGTTAAAATATTCTCACCTGACTTCATGAAGTGGCATTCCATTGCGTAGTTCAAGAAACAATATCAAATTAAGGTAATAAAATTATCATCTTACCCGAGCCGGATGTTTAGCCACTCGCGTCGCTAACTTTTCGTGGTTAACTTCACCCGAGTACCTACTTATAAAAAATATTTTTTTTGAAACTGAAAATGTTTTTTTAGTACTCATTTATATAACGTTTAATTGAAAAATAATAACAAGTAGGTATACATTATTGATTTTAATGAGTTTTTACGTTTTTGTGCAAGAATTTAAGACGTGAATTTAGGTAAATGATGACTGTCGTTGTTTAATTTGTGCATATGGTTTAATCCGTTATACCAATTTTACGAAAATATCTTGATTCTTATCAAAGTTATATTATTAAAAAACGATTTTTTTTGAAACTTCAACACACTGCAGTTAAAAATTTAAGCCTCTTAGGACATACTGGAACACCTACTTTTTTTCTTAAAATGATCTCATCAATCACTCCCTGAATTTTTTCGGTTCATTTTAGATACACCCTGTATACAGGGTGTTTTTGTAACATCTTGTATAATAAGATGTTTTATAAGTTTTAAATCTTACTGTTTACATTTGCAGAAAATGCTAAGAAAAAATTATAATTTTATTTTATAATTTTATAAAAAAAATATAATTATGTATATCCATAAAATGGATATGAATAAAAAATATTTAAAATATTTTTCCGAACACTTTAATTATTATTATTAAATTCATCTCTTTGAAATAAAACTTATTTCTAGCTGCAGTTTTTCAAATTGTTTGGCGGTGCGAAACATAAGGAAAAGGACGTCCTGAGAAAACATTTACAAATTGTTTGGAACAATACTTTCCTTGGACCGAAAAGAAAGGAAATTTCAAGCTGAGCCAATTAAGTGTGTTACGAATAATTTATTATCATGAATATGTATAAGTGGTATTTTTAACTATGTAAACTAAATTGAACTATTTACTATGTAAAATAGTTCAATTTACAATTAAGTAAGAGACGGAATGCGTGTAATTTATAAAGTAATTTTATTATTGAAAAGTAGTTGTAACTATTTATTATTAATAATAATTAATGAATGCTATAAGAAATAATACATATGACTGAAATTATTTTCATATTTTTAATTAGGTGTATGTACGATTTTCAGAGGACGTGAAGGGGCATTTTCCACAATTAAAGGACAGTGAATTCGAGAGGGACGTCATGGCTTGGTTCCAACATGCATCGCAAGATATAAACGCAGCAATAATATTCAATGTGAAAATTCAGTAGGTAATAATATTATGTGTACTTACAATAGTAATGAAATAACAATAATTTAGTGTAAAAAACTCCAAGTAAATAAATAAAAATCATGTTAAAGTATATATTATCTGTTGTCATTATATGTATTTTCAGCCACAGTTTACCTACTCTCACTCCCACCCTATTATAGGTACCTATATCTAGATATCTCATTAAATTTGATAATTTTTATTGAACCTTCCTTTATGTTGATTTTTGTCTTCTGGTTTATTGGGGTTCAGGTTCTTGGTTAAAATACTACTTTTTTATTTTATAACAGAAACGTTTCAGGGCCGATTGGTCCCTTGTTCACTCATAAAAATGTATAAAAATGTAAGAAACTTAAAAATATAAAAAAAAAACTATACTCACCTAATATACAATAAAATGATCGTAAAAATGGTGTTTATTTTTAATTATTGATTTTTCAATTTATTTTTTCGAAACTTAAAATTAAAAAAAATTATATACGCCATTTTTACGACCACTTTATTGTATTAGGTAAGTATAGTTTTTTTTAAATATTTCTAAGTTTCTTACATTTTTATGAGTGAACAAGGGACCAATCGGCCCTAAAACGTTTCTGTTATTATAAAATTAAAAAAAGTAGTACTTATTTTAACCAAAAACCTGCCCCAATAAATCAGAAGACAAAAATCGATATCTCATTAATGCATATTACAGACGTCCCATAGACGCATAGTGTCGTCATCTCTAAGATGAATATTGTAGACGTCTCATAGATGGATAATAAGACGTCTCATAAATACATATTGTAGGCATCTTATTGATGTATAATGAGCACGTCTATTAGATGCATCTTGTAGATGCTCAATAGATGCATACTGTAGGCATCTAATCGATGCATATTGCAAGACATCTCAAAGACGTATAAATGTAGACGTCGCATAGACGATCTACGCCGCGGACATTTTGCTTCAAAATTGTAGTCTATAAAGTTACCATCTATAGACGTCTATGCTATACACCCTATAGATTCACCCATAATCTACGTTATAGATGCACATTGTAGATATCTAATAGACGCATATTGTAGACGTCTCATAGATGCATACAGTAGGCATCTAATCGATGTATATTGGAAGACATCTCATAGATGCATACTGTAGACGTCGCATAGACGGTCTACGCCGCGGACATTTTGCTTCAAAATTATAGTCTACAAACTACCGTCTATAGATGTATATGCTGGACGTTAAAAATACATCTTTTAGATGAAACTGTGTTACTTGGGAATCTTTAAAGAATCGAAGCACGTGAATTGCGAAAACACCTGACGATCTCCTATCAGTCTTTAATAACCCAGGCGACGTAGGCGAACGCGAACCAATGTCAGACATTGACTTTAAGGAAGAACTAGACAAGGTAACGAAGTCAAAGGAAACGACAAAACCAAAGGTTATAATTTTGACAGACATGCAGTTAGCACCCCCAACGAAAGACACGCCACTAGTTCCAGATAATCACTTAAGAGAGGATTTAGACCCAGATGTTAGTCAGCACACGCAAGCTGAAAACGTTAGATGCGACTTTACCAATCACAGAAAAACCTCTAACTTGTTATAGAAAACAATTTATTTCAACTTTGGACATTACGGATCCTCCCGGAAATCGTCATCTTTCGGTAAAGAGACATTTAATAAATATCACACATCAGATCACATCAGAATGTAAATCTAGTTGAAGCCGTGCGATAATATCTAATTATTTTATTTTATTGCATAAGACTGAAATTAGGTAATAAATACTTACATTATTAAGAAGATTCCTCTCATATACTCTTGCATATCGTCCGCTAAGTTAACTAAGCACAGGCCCAGTCCTTTGTAGTCGGACACGTATTGCTGAAACAGTGAAGATACACGCATATCATATATGTATTGAGTCATTCATTTTGTTAAGAGTAATTTTTGAAAGATAAGGTATTTAATAACTTGATACTAAAATGCTCAACAAATGAAACGTTACATGACCAAATTTGCCCTAAATTTGGCGATTGTTTCGAGCAATTCAATTTTTGTTTCAAGGGTTCACTAGTTCAATCCCTTGTTTATCAGTCCGAATGTTTGCAAGAACTTCGTACATCACACAAAGTTTACATAGGGTGGTAAATAAAACAGTTCAAAATCTCATAAAGTTCGGCATGCTCCCATTTGATCAAACATTTCTTTTTTTAAATTTTGACACAAATATCATGAAGATGTACCTCATATCTCAAAACGGTTTTCGAATTTTCCACTTATTTATTTTATTTACAGGGTGATCTCAAAAAAACTACTTTTTGGTGTGACAATGATAACTTTGTTACCCGTAACCCGATTTTTAAAATGAAGGGCTTATTTTAAAGCTTAAGCTTCAAACAAGAACACGCAAGATTGATAATCGACTAAGGACAAAAATTGAAAATAACTAAAATAAAATTTGTATTAAAACTAACCCAAATCAGAATGGCTTCCGAAATCTGGTATTAATGAAAATTTGAAATGAAGGTAATTCTCTTTCAAACAACCATTCATTCTGAATAATTCAATTATCTCTCTATAGTCCAAAATAATTTTAAATTATGGCCATTGTGATCCTGTACTTGAATTTTCGGAAAAAAAATTGAAAAAATTCATCGTTTGGCCTACAGAGACCTCGATGTGTCCCTGTATACAGTTCATATGCATTAAAATAAGATGGAGATATTACGTAGTTATTTAGGAAATAATAATAATAATAATAATAAATGTACTTTATTGACCATACGTAAGTATAATTTTACAACAAAATCATTATAATCCTGCATGATCAATCCCAAGGTGAGGTTCAGCTTGGGATATATATCCCTTACTGCTCTGCCACCTAAACCTTGTGATCCTAACAACTCAATAGATATAGAGTTTTCACCTAATATTAACGTAACCTACCTAGCCTAATCTGCAATCAGTAAAATCAGTAAGATAACAAAAAGATAAAGACAAAATATAAAGTGAGTACAATTTCATTTCCGCTCTGACTCCTCTCCCCCCGCCACAAGCATCCGTCCTCCTATCCCCGACCCTGATTCCCATGACCCTACGAGTTTCCTATTGCCTGCAGTATAGGTATTCACGGACTGTTTCCTTAAACTTGCGAAGATTAAGTTGTTTGAACTTGAAGGGTATGTCGTTATACATATATAACAGATTTGGTAAGTGAATGATCTTTTAAAAATAGTTTTCTTATACCTAGGTGGAGAAATCAGGCCTCTAAATCTGGTTCCTATATTGTGCACGTCAGTCCTGAAAGTGATTTTATTATAAAGATATGGGGGTGTTTTGTACATCAATATCTTTTGGAACAGACATACGCTCTGTAACACCCTCCTATTATGCATTGTTAGCCACCTTACTTCTTTTAATTTATGAGAAATATGTTGATATTTTATAATTCCAAAGACAAATCTCAAACATGCGTTTTGAATTTTCTGTATTCTCTCCCTTGTTATGACATCTATTGCTGCATGATAAACTGGGGATGCATAATTGAATTGTGATAGGACAAAAGCTTCGTAGAGTCGTTTCTTTGTACAGGTATCTAGAATTGATCTAAGTGGGTAAAGTTTTTTAAGGTGGTAGTAGGCTCTGGATATATATATATGTAGAAATTTGTTCTCTGTATCTAAATGTGTTGTCTATAAATTATAAATTATAAATTATCGTTTATGAATACGGGCATATAGTCTCTTAGATGTTTGTTGATAGAATGCTGAGAGAACTTTGAGAGAATTTTTCGTTGTACAGGGCCCTGAACTTCAAAAATTGCAATTTTCACTTGTTTATAACTCACGAACTTCTCAATTTAAACATCAACTGTAAAAACCAATCTAATTTTTTCTTCTCAGACAATCTTAAAATGCAATACCTAACATAGGAGCATTCCATTAAAAAAACATAACTTTGATATGCCACTGTCATTTGGGACATCTGTATACCCCTAAATAATTTTAAATAATGGCCATAGTAATCTTGTACTTGAATTTGGAATTTTTTTTTTGGAAAAGGTATCGTTTGGCCTACGCGACCGCTTCGAATGAGCTGGGACAGCCTGTATACTCGTTGACCAAATTATATCAGTGTTTTAATAAAGTTGAAGTTGCAATAATCGTAAACGTGTGGGTGGTAAGGGTTGCGACTTAATGGATCCACATGACGCATCGTTGAACTCTCTATATTTCAATAATTCTTTCTGAACGACACATTTACTGTAGTATGGTGAAGACAGAGACATCGATGTTTCAATGGTCATTTCCATCTCATCAGTCTGTCACATCACCACCACTAGAGAAGTGTGCCGATCAGAAAGAAAAAATAAAATAAAAAAATTATTGTTTTTCAACAATCTCGGATTGCTGTAATTGATATAATAATTTATTATTATTCAATTTGTTTCTCTATATTTCAGTTTTTGCAGCATATTTTAACAACGACTGAAGTTATCCCAATCTTTGTTCCAGATTCTCAATGAGTATAAATTATTATGCACATTTTTTTGTAATTTAATCAATTCCATATCTTTCACGGTTTCCTCGTATCCTTATGGCGAGACACGAAATAGTAATGATCCTGTATTAAAACAAAACGGTCGGTTTCTCTGACAGGTTGTATTGTTAAGTGGATTATATGATTGTACTGTTATTGAAAATTAAAAGCGACTTTCAAGTGACAAGATAACATAAATTTATAATAAGGTGTAATTTTTAACATTCAATTCCCTTATGGATTCACTTCAAAAAAATGCCTCTTGTTTTTCACAGATAATAAACAGTCAGAAACATTTCTGATCGCGATCTGGGACTTCTGGTAGAATATTAGAAAAGCCATATCCTGTTAATAAATTCAAATAAATGCAGCACGGAGACATTTGCGAAAGACAAGGAACTTGGTTCAGTGAACATTCAGGACTACGGTTTGATGTCAGGTTGGCTATTATGCGTTAAGACTGAAACTGGGGTTTGCACTTTGATAATCAAATAAGGTTGAAACCACCCCTGTAAAGGAGATAATATTATTATACTCGTAGGTACTATAAAAACATGGAGAGGCTTCTCTCGAGCACTCTGTTATCCACGCACGTAAGTTGAAAAGTTTTCAACTCACTACTAATTATATATGAGCTATAATCTTTAGTAATGCACAAGTTTTTTTTTTATAGGGGCATAATTTGTATAAGTTGTTATGCAATATTCGTATAACAGCGACTTGATATAGGTAATATAATAATAATAATATTAACATTTATTCCCATTTTAAGTAAATTCTACAATACTTTTTGGAAAATAACATAGAAAACTGTTAACAATAAAATTAATATTAAAAAGATAAATTCTAACATTGATATTATACATCCGAAAAATAATTATGTTATTCAGGTGTTCTTTTTATTAAAATATTCGTTTATATTATAATAGCATTTTTTTAATAATAAATTTTTAATTTCTGAAGAAAATTTTTATTTGGTAGACCGAACGTGAAATGAAAACAACATATCCATCACTTATTCGTAGAAACGATAATCGGTAGTAGCCAGTCTAACATTTAAAATTTGTTATTTCATAGACGTCGGTTATCGTAATTGATCAGGTATTTGATTTATTATAGATTTATTATGCAGGATGAATCTTTAATGGCATATTTCCTCAAAGGTACATTGTAGGAGGCAATTCATCCAGCACAGGAAAAATAGTAAAAAAATATTTCTTGTAAATTGACTGAGATATGAAGAGGTTAATAGTGAAAGAGTAAAGAAAGTAAAAGAGATTAATAATGACTTTTAAAAACTTTGTTTGCTTAAAAGAGACTACGGCCTCTTCTTTCGAATATCATAATAAAAATCAAAAGTATCATTTAAATGTATATGAATGATATTAACTTTATTTTTTTACATTGGTGGAATACAAAAAATGGAATATCGATCATTTCTGTCAAATTGGTAGAATTTTGGCTGTGTAATAGAAATTAAATTAAATTAAATTAAATTAAATCAAAAACTGAAAACTGAAAGATGAATTGGACTGTTGTCAGACTTTAAAGGTTTATACTTAATATTATTCTTTATAATTGTGCATCATCATTCACAATGGCTTCAGTTCTGATTGCGTTAAGAACCTTCGAAACTTTCTTGGTGGAAATAAATTGAATTTCAATTCAAAGGTAAATGGATCATCTGAACTAACGTTTGCAGTATAAATATTCAAGTATGTATTAAGAACAGTAATAGGACTAGTCCCACTACTAAAGACCTGGATAACCAAAATGCGTTGATAGTTTGTGGATGTTTAAGATAAGAGTTTCAATGTGATTGTAACGTATTACAAAGCGCCCAAATCACTTTAAGTTGAGCGTACTAAATAATTTTGTTTGTCTAGCAGTTCGCAGAAGGGTGTAACTTGATCATTCAGCATTCTATGGTATAGCTAGATACTTCAAGCTAGATGGTACACTGACCGAAATACTCCAACTGAAAGACACAAAAGGGTAATTGTTTACATCCGCGGCTCCTAAGTTTCATCAATTTTTTCGGGACCGAGGAGCGAAATAGGGGTGCTGGGTGGGTAAAAAGCTAAAAACAGCCATTGCAAACTAATATTAAGGTCACAAACTAAGGCCTCTTTGGCACTACGGTCGAATTTCTATTTTTTTCTTCACTTTCAAGGCAAGGAAAATCTTCGAGATTAACAGCAGCACGATTTTTATTTTCAAATTTGCATTTATTTTGCATTTATATTCCAAAAATCGTAACATCAAATCCTGTGTTCTGTTCACAATAAGAGAAAGCGGATATATTGGGAGTCCGCGTCTGTATATGTTTGGAAGCGGTTCTCATTGTCATAAGTGGTTTCATCCGTAGTTAGATCCGCGACTAGTGGTACTTCTCGGCGCTTGTGTCAGGACCGTACTTTCGTTGCACTCCCAAAATCAATTTTTGAAGTCGTTTTGTGGCCTTCCCTTTTATTTGAAAAGCTAATGAATACCTTCCTGGTGTTACTATAGGTATGTTCTCCACCCCTATATAGGTGCCATAGTGAAACTGTAGGAGCCGCGGATGTAAATAATGACTCACAAAAGTGTACAACCTAATAGAATTCCTCAAGAAAATAGAGATCTATCACCTTCTGTAAAAATATAATATTGTTCATTTTGAAGTTTTTTGGGTTAAGGTTCTAATTTAACTTGTAGGTAGATACTGTAGGTTCATCACAGAACAAATTATTAGAAAGCCGTCGAGTACACTTTTGTTCCTGTACTACCGTCCTACTAGAAGTTCATTTGAGGTTTTAAAAGTGACTAACATCACGGGGATTCCGTAGGATAAGCATTTCTTTCAATCGTCCATTTTATAAGTAGTATGTGTTGTGATTTATGCGACGGTCTGTAGATTGCTTGAGCGGCAATAGCTATGTAAGTGTGATCACTTTTAAGTGAAACTCAAAGTTTCATTTTTGATAAAACGATGTGTTTTGGGAGGAAAGAGAAATATTTGAGGTAGCAAAAGTAATAAAAGATAATTACAAGCAGAAAAGTTCAAATAAACATGATTGTCTCCAATTCTGAATGGTTAATGAGATTTTTAGTTGCTTCAATTAGAGTTGATTAGAGTGCTTTGGTTTTACATGAAAATATCAATAATGATTAAAAAAAAAATAGACACATTTTTATAAATGAATTTTTTTACTTATAATGACCCATACTATTGCCTCCTTACATATTTCCTTTCCCTCCCGAAACACCCTGTATATCCTTACGTTACCATGAGGGGGCAACAAGGTCAACTAGCATTATTGGTAAGCAAATGATAAGTTTATTAAAAAGTAGTTAATTTGCCGAGACAGTTAGTAATTTTTTGGAATTCGAGACAGAGCCACATAGGCGGCAGATCAGTGAATTAAAAACTGAAGTAGTAAATCTGGAGGCTACTATACAGGGTTAGAACTATTTAAAGGGCCACTACGGGGATATCATAAACTTTAGGATGAATTAGAGGTCGGTTGAATTAGAGAAAAGTTGCGTTATTTTTAGATGAGTATTTTGCGAAAAAGAAATTTGAAATATCCCCAGTATTTCCGAAAATATCCTAAAAAAATCGTAAAAGAAAGTACTAAAAAATCGAGAAATCTTATTTTGGCCATATCTTTCTTACAATTGGAAATTAATAAATGATTTTTCGTAGGCTCACATAAGCCGTTATGAGCTATTCATCTGACGTTTCAAAAATTTTCAAAACCGACTAGATCCCAGAGTTTTCAGAGTCAACTTTCGTTTTTCTTATGGTCGCCATATTATTTTTTATGTCGTTCGATAAGAAAAAAATAATGGAAACCAAAAATTAATAAACTTCAGAAGAAGAAAAATTCCAAAATTTTTATTTTTCTTTTTTCAAAGAAAAAGAGAAAATAATAAAATTATAGTCCTGAGAATTTGCCGAAGTGGCTGTGCTCATGATAAAATACAATAATATTCATTTCAATAATCCAGTTGCGAATAATAACCGTAAGAAATAATAATAATAATAATAATTTATTACTTTCCAACAGGCAAACGCCCAATTACAGGAAGCACATCAAAATAAGTTATACAGGGTGCACCATGTATCCTTCTCTATATTGCTATCTATTAACGCTAACAGATACAGGGTCGGTTAAACAAGTCCAAAGAAGCGCAATTTTGTGGCCATCTCGAATCAGTCAAGCCATACAAAATATCTGTGACCGTTTCCATTATTTTTTTTTATATCGAACGACATAAAAAAATAATATGACGGCCATAAGAAAAACGAAACTTGACTGTGAAAACTCTTGAATCTAGTAGGCCTTGAAAATTTTTGAAATGTCAGATGGATAGCTCTTAACGGCTTATGTAAGCCTCCAAAAAATTATTCATTAATTTCCAATAATAAAAAAGATATGAGGAAAATAAGAAATCTCCATTTTTCAGTTTTTTCAGGATATTTCAGGAACGGTCACAGATATCTTGCATGTTGTTACGGATTCGAGATGGCCACAAAATAGCGCAACTTTTCTCTAATTTAACCGACGCTGTATCTCTTAGCGTTCAGGAGATAGCAATATAGAGAAGGATACGTGGTGCAGCCTGTATATAAACAAAATAACAAACTCAAAAATATACAGAACGTGATGCAATTAAATAGAACATTTTAAATTTGTAATTATAAACTAAGTTATAAATTATTATTCACTTCGATTATCACTCCCATCATGTATAATAGTAAACTTAACATAAACTTTAGTTACTCACTTCATAACAAGATACAAAATTACTGACAAATGGAATAGATATCCAGGCAATCAAAAAAAAAAAAAAAATTATATAAACTATATCAATAAGGCCCGATAGTATCGTCCAGTAAATGCCAAACAAGCTCCGGCAATCATTAGCACCGATCACCAGCAGACAACTCTTCAATAATAACTCTAGTTATGCGTTCAAAGCTGTCAAAACAAATATCGCAAGAATTGCTGATACAATTGAAGTACGAGCAATCAGAGGGAGTGGCGATCTAACCAATGCATTACTTCGTCTGAAAGGAATGTAAAATGTAGACTGCAGCCGCACATTCAAACGAGGGACCAAAAATGGGACTCTGCTGAGGAGGAAAACACAGTCAACATTACCATTCACTAATTTATAAAGAAAATTAATCACGACAACAACACGTCTAAGATTTAGAGACACAACATTATATTTCTTCAAGAGAACAGAGTGCTCAAACCCTCTCGGAGGATAAGAGTCATCAGTTTTTAAAAATAAAAATTTCAAGAATTTCCTCTGAACACGCTCGATGGAATGAATGTGGACTGCGTAAATAGGGAACCATATGAGACATGCGTACTCAAGTTTAGATCTAATTAGGAATTGAAATAACACTTTTAAAGACTTAATGTTAGTAAACTCTTTGCAGTTTCTGTAAATAAAACCGAGTGTCCTGTGCTAATAAATTGATATAATAATAAAATGATATCATTTTGGCTCTAACAAAATACCATCACTTTTTTATGTTTTAAATTCATGCCGAGGATATTTTAGAAGAGACTTTGGAGGAGAGAAAATTGCCCTGCACTTTGTTATGTATTATTTAGTTAATAAATCGTTCTAATTAGTATATAATCAATGTTCATGTTCAATATTATTAAACTACCTATCTCGTATTAATTCAAAAAGGGAAAAATCATTAATTTGCCTATTAAAACGGAGCTGTTTTCATAACTTTGTTACAAGGGAGTTACACGGACTCCATAGCTTTTCAATTTTCAAGTAAAATTTCATTACAACCCACTCGAACGCTCTGGAAAGATCAAAGAAAAAAGTGTGTTGTGTTTAAGGCCAGAATCGTTGATCTTTTTTTTTAGTACCTATTTCAAAATTTTATTTCAAAATTTCTCCTAGTAAGATCGGGTGCGATGAATGCTAGATTATTTAATAAATAAATGTCATCACGTGAAAAGAATAAGAAAGTTTTTTATCCGGTCGTTGAATTTCTGGGATTTCAGCTTGCCTGGTGTTGCGAACTTATCGCTTGCGATAGCCATCACCCACCTACCTACCTTGCTACCTATGACGGGAAATCGCGGCAGGGTTTATTAAATTTACAGTAACTTTTCTATTTTCTGGTTCCGTTTAATTCAGTCAAGCAATATTTTTATTCTTTAAAAGCGATGGGAATTTTCATCCAACAATTTTTAGTGTCTGTGAAAACTAAAAATATGAGAAATAAATGCAAACCAGAGGTAAATTTTAAAACAAATCAGGTGATTGCCGTTCCTATCATCCCGCAAAAAGCCAACTTCGTATCGACATTTTATTATTATTTCTAGAAATAATTTTCTCTCAAATATGTTTTTACGACCAGCGTGCCCTGACGGGGGCGGCCAATTAAAATGCGCCGCTTGGCGATTTGGAGACGGATGTTGTCATCAGATATTATAAAAGGTAGCAGAGCCCCCGGAAGAAGGCCACTTATTCAAGAATTATTTTTGAGCTGTTCACTTCTTCACGCTTCGTGTCCGTTCGTAGGTATAGAGTTTTGACAAGTGCAGTTTTAGAAAAGTTTTGGTCAGTCTTTAACAGTTTGAACTTCTTATGAGTTACTGTAGCAGTTCTCAACCGACGGTTTATGAACAGTGCTCGTCAGTCTTTCGGAGTTCTTGAGCCTAGAGTCTTCGCGTAGTTGTTATCGGTTCAGTTTAGAACAGAGCTGGGCACGAGTACTGAAAAGAGTACTCGTAAATAATTCGAGTACGAGTACTTGGAAAATGTACTCGTAAGTATTTACTCGTAAGTATTTTGGCACAAACAGGTGGACGAGTACGAGTAATACTCGTGAAAACACGAGTAACAAGTACGAGTAGTTTTATTCGTGTCGTGCGCATGATCCATCATGATACCAATAAATACCAAGGCGCAACCAGCCTATGACGTCAGGCTTGTGATAGCTAAGTACGAGTGAGAGCATAGGTATATCCGTTCCGTAGATCGTATCATATTCTAATCTAAGCAGTGCCGGCTCCTGTGATAATGGCGCCCTGTTCGAGAGTGCTTCATGACGCCCGATGCACGGATGCACCCAGTGGCGAAGTTAGGCTTTCATTTGGGGGGGGGGGTAAGGGAAAAAGCAGTTTTTAATCTTCAACATAAATTCAAATGCTTTGAATTTGAAAGAATTTTTTCAATGAAAGAAATTTTATTGTAAAGAAATTAATAACTTCTTACATCGCGTATATTTGATATGTTATATAAAAATATGTAATATAAAATGCGGCATTACTATAGTGACAGTGACAGTGCAATTGCGCAGGACGGTGAACTCGTTTTTAGATCAATTCCCTGCTGACGGCATGACGTCATTACTATCCGTAAAAATATCCGTATTTCACGAGTAAAATTTCTCGAGTAGTTGTAATTGTACTTATCCGTACGAGTAGTAAGTATTTTGGATGGAAAGTACTTGTGAGTAAAAAATTACGAGTAGTTTTTTTACTCGTAACAAAAATACGAGTAAAGTACTCGAGTACATGGCCAGCTCTGGTTTAGAAGTCCTAGTAGTCGGCGCTACCCTTTTGGCGTTTCATTCGACGTGTATTTCTGCCCGGTCCTGTTCTAGGTGGGATCAATCGGGCCACGTCTTTTGAACACTTTCCATAAAAATATCTTTAAAACAGACTCAGGTCAGCTACTTTTCTTCAATGTTCAAGAGTGTCTAATTTTTTTGTCAAATCTCGGGCCCCAATCAAGTGTATAGCTCTTTTCTGGATAGAGTCGAGTAATCTCAGCATATGTTTAGGAGCTGAGTTCCAAACATGGGAGCAATACTCCACGGATGGTCGGATTTGAGCCTTGTATAAGAGGAGAAGCTGTTGTGGTGTATAAAATTTCTTCGTGCAGAAGAGTGTTCCAAGTTTTTGAGAACAACTTGCTTTTTTTGTTTTGTTAGAATATTAAAGTTGGGGTTTTAAATGGAGAAGACCATCCTGTATATCATCTCCTTGAAGATATGGCAGTTATTTTATTTTCGCTTTTTGTTTGTATTCTTTGATTTTCCTTGCTGGGCAGTTCATTTAATTCACCTCTGTATTGCAATATTTATCTTTTCGTTGCACGTCAGACGTTGCACACTTTTCGCCAGATCTGCAACATGATCATGCCAAGACATTTTCGCTCCGAGGCTCACTCCAAGTAAACGAAAAGATGCCGATAAAGTAAGAGAATGTCCCGCCATGACTATTTCTGACTCCAAAACGTTGGCCTTTTTGGAGAAGATGACTGCTTAGGTTTTCCAGCATTAAATTGAACTTGGTTTATAACGCCCTAGGCTAGAATGTCTTGTATGTCATTGTTAAGCATGGCAACTTCTTGCTTCCTGCGAGTCTGTGCGTCGATGGTAAATGTTCGCGCATCTAAGGTATAAGAAGATATGAGTGTACTGTCAACGGCAAAACTGTATATTGGATTTTTTGTTGTTTCAAGCAAGTCGTTGACAAAAAATATTAGAAAGAGAGTCGGAGTTAAAATGGATCCCTGAGGCATTGATGGAAAAAGTCTCAGAAAGAACTCCATCGACTGCCACTTGTAATGATCGATCTTCGAGATAACTCGCAAGCCACAAGCAGAATTTCTCGGCCATGCCATAATCCTGCAGTTTTGCCAACAGTCCATCATGCCAGACACGGTCGAAAGCTCTAGAAATATCAAGCGCAACCTCTCGGGACTCCCCATGGTGCTCGATTGCGCCGTTCCACAGCTCGGTGACGTAGGTGAGGAGGTCACCAGTTGACCTCTGTTTGCGGAATCCATATTGACGGTCGCTGATTATATCAGCTCCTTCCAAGTACTTTAAAAGATGTTGGTTAATCTCCAACATCATCTCTTAATCTTGGATATTACTGAAAGCAATGCCACTGGTCGATAGTTATTTGGTATAGTCTTTTTGCCTTTCTTGGGAATAGGTTGGATGTACATTTCCAACAAGAAGGAAATATTCCTTTTTTATACGACAGATTGAAAAATCGACAGCTCAGTGGCGCATTTTTTAAGTAAGATAACGGGTACGTCATCAGGCCCAGAAGCTTTGTTTGGATCTAAGGCTTACATAATGCGCTTTATGACACGCTGACGGAAAACAATGTCTGACATTTTGGGCTCCACGGAAGGAATCATTGGCGAAGTTGTTCCCTGAAAGTCGACGGAAAAGTATGAAGAAAACACTTCCGCCAACAAGTTCGCGTCTCAGTAGCCGCAGATGAGATAGTCCCGTCTATCCGTGTAAGTGGTGTATTAGTGGATCTGATGAAGTTCTGGCTGACTACCTTAGTTACCGAACAAAAAGATTTCGAACCGCGTGAGGGCAGGAGAGAAGTGTGTTCCTAATTCTTTGGTTGTTAAATTCCTTGATTTGATCTATTATTTCTTTGCATCTGTTCCGAGCAAGGATGAAATTGTGGTGGTTTATGGCGTCGGGGCTCTCTCGCCAATGACGAAAAGCCAGTTGTTTGGAGGCGACAGCTTCCTTGCATCTTTTGTTGAATCAAGGTTGACTGTTTGAGGGCTGTTTTTTTTTTGAAAAGGGAATGTAAGCTTCCATGCCTGTTAGGATGACTTGAGCAACTTCCCTAGCACAAACAGATGGATCATTAGAGCCGAAACACTCCTCCATGGAAAATCTCGATAATATTCCCTGAGTTCTTCCCATTTAGCAGATCTATAGTGTCAGATTACACGCGGTTTACTTGCTTCTTTAACACTAATATAATTGGTAGAACACAAGATGTTGAGACGAGTTTATGATCTGAGAAACCTAGTGGGGCTTTCACCTGATTGTATATATTTGAGGGTCCGTGGTCAAAAACAGATCCAACAGGTTAGCGAATTCTCCCTCGCGATCGGGAATACGGGTTGGTTCGTCAACGATCTGGGTAAAACCACAGCTGATCGCAAACGATTCCGCTTCACGGCCTTCTTCATCAGTGAAGTTTGAGTATTTAAGCCAGTTGATGTTATGTACATTAAAATCACCCAAGATGGATATCTCGTCTTTGGGGTAGGTTATCTGTATGAAGTCAACAGTTTTTGTGAGGGACAAAAAAAGTGTCCTATACTGTGTATCGCTGGGTGGTCGGCATAAACAACAGATAAATCTCGTTGTTTGTCGGTCTGTTATCCTAAGTCACATGACGTCAATGTCATGGGGCTCAAAGACTTCCTCACGTTGGCAGGAAAGGTCACTTCTGACAAAAATGCCAATTCCGAAGTTACGTCTAAATCGGAAATGAAAACCATATCCTGGATGAAGGTAATTAACTGTGCTTGACGACGCTTGGACTTTTGTTTCGCACAGTGCTAGAATGTGAGGTCTATTTGCCTGAAGATGTTGATGTACTGAATTGATATTCGTGTTTAAACCTCTAATGTTACAAAAGTCGACTATAAATTTTTTCATTCTGGAGGTGTTATTATTCTTTCTGCTGCATGAATGTGCCCCTGGCACATCACCGAAACGTCAGCTCTTTGAAGCAATTTCACGCCGCGTAAGCCAGAAAGATGGTATCGCACCGGGCGAGGCTATGTGGGTTCTCTGTCCTCTACCATCTGGTTTGCTAGTTTTGGTCAGCCCCGGGGTATCTAATTCCCCCGGTGTCATCTATATACATAGACGACATTCCCCTATCCGCCACTCGAGGAGCCTCCCGATGGGGGACTAGCAACCTCGACACGGGGTTGGTAGTTTTTAGTTCTTGAAGTGTTATGATAATAATGTTATATATCTTTAATCTTTGTATTGGTTATTTATAAGAAAACACATCGGAAGATTGAAAAATTCAATGTTGTTTTTTGGCGCCAAATGCTAAATCAATTAACCGTATCTATGCAGATAATAGTAATAAAACAAAGAGTGTTTTTCTTATTTTCTACTTAGGGTAGGTGTTCTCAATGTGTTTTTAGATAGAGAGTGGCCCCACAAGTCCTGAGGACATCATTGAGACATAACATCATACATTTTAATAATAATCTTACAACTTACCCCCAGATCAACGTATATGATGTAGATAGGATATGGAAACACCAAACACAGCGCTGTGAGCCAAGATCCCACCGCGCACACGAAGGCAGGCAACCTAGGTTTAGTGGGAAGTCTCACAAACCGAAACCTGTCCCAGGCAATTAGTATGAACGTAAGAGTTGTCGTGTGCAATGGAATATCCTGCAAAGAGTAAAATAAAAATTAAACATAACATCAGCAAAACATAACAAATGAGAAAAGCTTCACAGCTGTAAGCAAACTTCCATATGCAGAAGAATTGATAGGTAATAGCGTTTTATTTAATAAATTAAATGAAACCTTCTCGTGCATGGATTGCTAAATTAGTATATTTTTTATAAATTGACGCAACAGACAGGCAGGAAAGCAAGTTAGTATTACATTGTCATCTAGTTCTGAGTCTTGTTTTAAGTTCAAGTCTCTAGCTATTAGGTAAGTTGGTTTAAAATCGATTTCAAGATTTGAGCCGACAGACAGAAAGATAGACAGGCAAGAGGCAAGAATTTGACTTTATAAAAATGTAGTAA
This sequence comes from Malachius bipustulatus, assembly GCA_910589415.1. Taxonomy (NCBI): domain Eukaryota; kingdom Metazoa; phylum Arthropoda; class Insecta; order Coleoptera; family Melyridae; genus Malachius; species Malachius bipustulatus. The sequence continues at coordinate 3,729,501 of OU342633.1, forward strand.
TAAGATATAAAGACAAACAAGACCTTTTTAGATAGACTAGTGAAGTTCCAGTAGAGTTGCTGCAACCATTCTGCAACGTCGCATCGACGTAATGGATGTGGAACGTAACGGGACGAAAATTATCTTCCAATTTATGGTTAACAGGTACTGACAGGGTGACTGGTGACAAGACACTTAAAAAATCCTTAGGTAGTCGCTGCTACCTTGCAACGACTAACAATTGTGCTACTTGGGACGGAAAAGAAATAGTTATTTATGTATCAAGGGCGCTACTTAGATGATAATGACGAGAGGCCGATGTGATCCAGACCAAGGGCCTTTGTCTTAGTGTTAGTTATCCTCGTCAGTTTATAATTGTTTTCATGATACTTATTAGCAAAGTATAAAGAGACTTTTAAAGTATCTACAGAAGACTAAAAACCTTTTCTTAGATTTGAGCATCTGGAAAAATTGTGCGCATTTTCACTTGGCAGCTCGTAGCTCTTAGTGGTGCTTGCTGAAGCTGGCGGAAATGGCCTTTTCTTCATCTAACTGTACTATGGAGTGTGTGTGACTTAGAGGTGACGGCTAATCACCTATTGTATCTATGCTTGTTGAGACAAGAAAATATGTTTTCCCCAAAATTCAGGTCACTCTTAAACGTTCATTTTGATGCATCTGATGCAAGCAACAAACCATTATGAGTGATTTTTTGTTTTCAAAACGCTTTGATCAGCTATTCCGGTATTATCGAAGTAAAAGCAATAGGCGTTAAAACACTTCCCAAATCAGCAAATCCAAAGAGAGCATAAAGATAATGATTGCATTCAAAGTATAAAATAAAACACAAAAAGTTTACCTATTGTAACGAAGAGATTGATAATAAAAAAATATGGTAAAAGATACACGAAAAAAACGTGCCGACATTATGCTACCTACAAGATTTTGACGCTAGTATCGTTCCATTTCTCTGAAATTGACATAAACTTTCAGCTTGATCGCAGTTTTAGTTACTGAAAGACGAAATTTTTGGTGTATCTTAATTTATTATTGCGAAAAAATTTAAAAATACATTCTTTGGTCAAAAATAAACAAAAAAAAACTATTAACGTGTGTCCAGAAATGCACCGTTTTGAGAGACATTATGTCAAAACAAGATTATTTTTACAGTGTTTTTAAAATATCTGGGGAACCGTTTCAGATACAGAACTCAGATTTTGTACATGTTTTATCTTTGATATACTTACATACAGACTACTTTTTAAAACCAATCCAGTTTTTTTTTATAGGTATGTCATTTTGGAAGATCTTTAGGGATGAGCGAAGTTTTTTGCCCCTCTATTACCGACATTGTTCTTGAAATATCCAATTTTTTTATCGTAAATGTCCGTTTTTACGGACACGAAACTAGCAGTTATAACCAAGAGTACCTTTTTGTGCAGAAAATATTGGCGGTTAAAAGTGCGCTTTTAAAATATCAATTTGCCCAGTCTCATAGATATTAGGGGTAAAAAAATCCACGCAACCCTAAAATCTCCGCCACTGGCATATGAAAAAAAAAATAGTTAGCATTAAAAAAGTTGCTAATATCAATTTTTATTTTTTTAAGAGGGAGCAGAGGTCTTAACTGTGTAGGTAAGACAACACATAGTCGTAACTCTCTGGTAATTTGACTTCAAGAACGAACTCATATAGCCATAGACACATTTGTAGAGAATTACATAGCCTTATAAACGAATACAAACAACCAAGCCGAGCTGGGATTTGAACCACAGACGTTCGGCAGCGTCAACTAATATCAATGATAATATCTATACAAAAGCTGATATCTATTTCTTATACGGTTCCCCAGATATCTCCAAAAAACTGGAAAAATAACCTTTTTTGACACCCTGTATCTCAAAAAGGGTGCATTTCCGGACAATGGATTAATGGGAAATTTTTTGTTTATTTTTTTACCCAAGAATCTGCCAATTTTTTTTTTTTGCAAATGGTAATAAACCTTATTCTCTAGATCTTTATTAATGTCTGTCCAAAAGACATATTGACGAGCTAACATTTTCATTTTAACATTACCAGGATGTTGCTCGTGAAGCAAATGTAATACTTGAGTTCGTAAATGACTGGGAATTATTACCCTGTTATTATATGCAAGACAGTTCATGTCCAAATTTAAACTTTCTCTCAACCTATCCTATATGGTACTATTGAATCTCCAATTTGTTTTGCTTACTAGGCTAACCATACAACACGAAATCTATTTATAATTTTTTGTGAAAATTTGTCTTTTGCGGTTTCGAGAGCAATGTTTTTAGAAGATAATGGCATACTGCATACTATTAATAATTGAAAAATAATTTACTGTCTCTCAGCACTCCTAACATTGTTTAATGGAAGTCTTGAGAAAGCATCACCATTTTGAATGTTCTTCCCCTCTCTGTACTTTATAAATCATTAATAATTATTAAAGCTACAGCTAAACGCTGTACCCTAGCGGCTGCTAACGCTGGTAAATTCTTGTTTGGTGACAAAATTATAGCAAAGGCTTATTAAAGGTTATTAAATAATATAAATTTTCGACTGTACAGGGTGATTCAGGTTTTACCTACTTAACTCTAGGGAACTATAGAGAATCGAAAAATAATATGAGTTTGCTTCATGAACTACTATATTCGTGAAATGCTTCTATAAGAAAATACAGGGTGTTAAAGTTTTAAGAAAAAATTCGTATTTTTGAAATATAAAAAAATTGGCTAATTGAAATAATTTGAAATTTTGAACAGTAGTTGTGCAAATTGAAGTACATGATTTGATACTTCCGATGAAAAATTATTCAATCCAGTGGCTGAGATCTGGGCTTGTTATTACCTTTTTTAATAAATAATTTGCACGCCACTGACTTTAATGAAAATTTGTTATTTTTGTTAGAGACCTCATGTTGTTTAGAGAACAAAAGTCATCGTACGTTTTTGTCCTAGGACGCACTGTTTCCGAGATACTTCATAATGTGTAGGAACCCGTACGAGGTAAAATATCATAAAAATCAATGCTATTGAGTTTTTCCAGAAGTTACTCATTTTTGTGATCGTTATTGAACCGTATTGCATTACAAAAAGCTTGCATGAGTGCCAACATTGTGGAATATCTTGAAAACAGTGCTCTACAACAAAAACGTAGGATGACTTTTCTCCTCTAAACAAAACATATCTACCATAAATAGGTATCTACCATAAATAACCAATTTGCATTTAAGTCAGAGGCGTAGAAATTATTTAATAAAAAATTTAACAACACACCCAGATCTCTGCCACTGGAGTGAATAATTTTTCATCGGAAGTATCACATAATGTACTTCAATTAGCACAACTACTGTTCAAAATTTCAAATTATTTCAATCAGCCAATTTTTTTATACAGGGTGATCCCGAAATGGCGAACACGGACAGCACCAAACCATCTATTGTGGATTAAAGATTCTAAGTTTTATTTACTGTTTTCTCCAGTATGGCTCCCTTAAGAAGATATGACCACTTTTGTAGAAAATAAAGTCACAACACTGCACTGACTGGATACCATTCTTCAGGCAGAAAAATAATTGTGTAGGTCTACAATACCCAGATAGATACGGTACCATGGAAACATATGAAATGGAAAGACAACAAAGCTTAAAACAATCGTTGCGCGGATACAAATTCGATAATATTATTCAAAATCTCGAATTCGAACAACGATGCCACATTGAAAAATTTTGTTGAACACAGGGAATAGGTAAACTTTGAATGCCTCTAAATCCGTTCCCGATAATAAACAAAATAAAAAGCCAACACTATCGTTATAGTTTTGTGAAATCATGTGTTTTGCTAGTGGAGGTTGTTTAAATTTGACCGCCATTTCGATTTAAAGTTTAGAAAAAGGACACCCTATATCTCGGTAACGTGGGCGAGGAAACAATTTTTGTTTTAAATTTACAGTCTTTCTGAACATCCTCTACAACACCCTGTATACCGTGTCCGCCATTTCGGGATCACCCTGTATTTAAAAAAAAACGAGTTTTTTCTTAAAACTTTAACACCCTGTATTTTGTTAACGAAGTATTTCACGAATATAGTTCATGAAGCAAACTCATATTATTTTTCGATTCTCTTTCGTTCCCTATAGTTAAGTAGGTAAAACCTGAATCACCCTGTATACACTGTGTTGCATAGGAATGGTAACATATGGAAAACACTACAGGGAATATTAAAGTGAGCCTGGTTTAAATTATATGTATTTTAGTAGTTTTCTAGGAAACTGTTATAGTTTACGTGGAAAGTATTGTTCAAAAGTTTTTATCAGAGTTGTCATTTATTCTTGTCAAAGTAACATTGAAATATTTATTTCTGATATTCTCATTTGAATTTAAAAATGTATACGAATGAAAAAAGAATACGAATTGTTGAGTGGGTATTATTGAGTGGTAATAGTTTGAGGAGAACAAGAGAACTGTTTAGTGTATATTTTAAAAACCGACCAATTCCATCCATGAAAACTCCCAAGTAGCATTTTTAGTGGAGACAACGTGAGGGCCACTGCAGAAGATACATTAAAAGTTCCCGCCACGAGTGGTGGCCACATGAAAGCAACGGTTCTATTACGTGGTTACCACTAAAATGGGGAACAATTTTTAAGTGGTTATCTAGTTCCGGCGACGTGATTAGATCTGACCGTGCCACGGCTTGGCCACATCACGGTCACGTGGCCACACCGTGGATGTATGGTGGCGGGCTCTCTTGTATCTTCGCGCAGTCCGCGCGGCGCGCACATACTAGTTGTTGTTGGGTTTTCGCTCTCTGTCTTACAGCCGCAATGTCATATTTTTACCTTCCTATTCCTATCGTATTTCTAGTCGTGCTAAACAAAACAAGACCGGGACTGGAAAATGAAGAACTCGACTCATCCTTGAATTGAATCTACATAGGTACCTATAATAATACAAAAATTATTACGGAGGAGCGTGCGGCCGCACTCGCCCAACAAATTACAAACGAACGCAACTTTATTGTGAAACATTTATGTAATAAATCGAAATCTTACTAAGCGCCGCCATGAAAACGACATTTAAAAAAAAACTTGAAACGTAATTTCACGTACGGTTAGTGTGTGATAAGCTGTCTGCGGCAAGAAGTTATTTTTTATCGATAAATATTACTTACAAGAAACGCAAAAGCAATTTTTTTTTTTAATTCTGTGCCATATTGATCAAAATTTACTATTTATCAGATCGTTTACATAATCTTTGCGGTAATGGCGGCAAGAGGTTTATCCGTAAATATGGCCGCCTAGGAGAATATAACTTATAAGTGGCGTTTGTCACATTTTACGACTATGAAGGGTTCGTCACTCAAACCGTAGTGGCAAAACTGAAAATATTTCACTTCTAGGTGGCTTTCGAATAACATGTGGCCAAGGGAACTATATGAACTAAAGAACAAGCCAATCGATTTCTTCGTCACATGAAAGTGATTTCGAACAGTTATTTAAACCATTCTGTCACTACAGGAAGCCACCTTGATTTCCAATTTATTTGCAATAGTACCTACCTACAATTACTGTCGTTGATAATAATGGAACTTGAAAAATGAATGAAAATAATTTACGTAGGTAGGTTTAGGTTCTCCGTTCTACGTAAATAAACAAACTGAGTGGTCGAAGTACTACATTACATGAGGGTTGTAATTGTTTAGGTGATCGTGGTTTGTTTACAAGACCACCATGTTCAACTGATGTATTTTTCTACTGTTGTTTTAATTTTCTATAAGACGTTGTTGAATGTCGAAAACTCCTTTTCTTGCGTGAGATTTTATTATCCATTATTATAATAAGGTTGAAAAGAATTTTAAAACCAACACTGGCACTTTTCTACAATATACCTACCTAACCCTACTTAGTCTGATTCCTAAACAGTCACCAGTAGGTTATTTTTTCTTAAAAGTTATTTTCGCAAGTTCTTGCCACATTTTGGTGGCTCAAATCTTATTCAAATTATCAAAGTTACTTTTCGTGGTGGCAGAATTGTGACGATCGGTGCTGCATGCCACTAGAGTGTGATGAATCTTCAAAGATATTACAGAAGTTTTGAGAACGATGCGGCCACTCTAATATATCACTTCAAAGCTGTCGCTACTTTTAAGTGATATTTTAGTGCTCTTTGTTGGTGACTGCAGCTTTCACTTTCCACTTCATAGTTGTAGAGCTTTCAAGTGGTTATTAGGAGGAAAAATAACGTTTTCAGCACCTAAAGTAGCACCAAGATGTTATGAAACTATCAAGTGGCCACGCTGGTATGAATGCACCGTGATTACCACTATGAATACAGGATATACAGTTTTTTCTACTGTAAAGTTTTAAATTGAGTGGAATATAAGTGATAATCACTTTCTCAAAGTTCCGGTATAAGATGAGAAGGTGGTTGTACCCTCTGATGCTACTTGGGGCTATTAATTTTAATTGATACGATTAATATTATTCATACCCATATTTATTGTTAATTATTGTTAAAATTTTTATGTTATTGTCTTTTTATGATTGATTGTTATGCTGTGTATAAAAGCAACCTGTCACAGACAGGCAGCACAACTTTAAATAAAGTATTTCTCTCTCTTTTTTAGACTTTTGGAGAAGTTAAGAGCAACTAGTTGTGTTAGCATGGAGTGTAAAAGTAAGACCAAATACACTAGATAATAATACGTGCAGCTTCCACTGAAAATTGTCACCGGAAGTTACTGTCGCCCAAGCGGCTCGATATCTAACTAGCGTTGATTTGAAATGTCAATTTAATTGAACGAAACGTCAATCTGACGTTTACTTTGCTTAATATGATTTATAAACTTTTTGACTAGTAGTTTATTCTACTTCTAATTACAAAACGTTAAGTGTTGCGAATAATTGCGTAAAGCCAAGACAAGATAGATGTATTGATCTATTGTCATCGGAAGACCTAAATAATTCCTTAATGGTTTTTGGTTAAATATGTACAAACGAGATGCTTTGCTGAAAGAACTGTTTCAACAGAACATTGCAGCAATGTAATGTGGCTCCGTCAATTCGAAATTTGAACCCTTTCTTGGATGAAAAAATTTTGATTCGCGTTGGAGGAAGGTTGGTGAATTCTGAATTTGATATGGATAAACATCATCCAATTCTGTTACCGGCAAAAAATTGGTTAACGAAATTAATATTTACAAGGGAACATTTGCATTTGTTGCATGCTGGTCCGCAACACCTATTAGCATCTGTGCGAGAGCGATTTTGGGCAATTTCGGGAAGATATACGACAAAAAGAGTGGTTCACGAATGTGTGAGGTGTTTTCGTGTTGCGCCAAAAATAATAACCCCAATAATGGTTAATTTGCCAGCTTGCAGAATTAATCCTTCTTACCCTTCTCAAAATACTTGGGTGGACTATGCTGGTCCAATAAATTTAAATGATACGAAGGGGCGTGGTTGTAGGGTTTCAAAGTCTTATATTTGCTTGTTTATATGTATGGTGACCAAAGCTTGAACTTTTGTTACAGATTTTTCAACTGATTCGTTTATTTTGGCTTTAACGAGATTTATTGCCCGTAGGGGAAAGCCTTCCAATATGTATTCGGACAACGGGACAAATTTTAGGGGAGCAAAAACCGAGTTAGACAAGTTGAGGGTTTTTGTATTAAAAAATAAAGACAGCATTGTTGAGGCTGGCAGGCGAAGGAGTCGATTGGCACTTATTCATACCCCCCGGATCACCTCACTTCGGAGGACTTTTTTTCGTCTTTGACATTTGAAGAGATGTATACGTTACTCGTACAAATTGAGGCCATCATGAATTCCAGACCTTTGTCACCCCTCTCTCACGATCCCAACAATTTAAATCCTCTTACTCCCGCTCACTTTTTGGTGGGAAGAAGACTATTGTCACTGCCAGATCCGTGTATTTTGAAGATTCCAGAGTCTAGATTATCGTGCTTCCAAAGAGTTCAACAACTCCAACAATAGGTTTACTTAAAAACTGACGACTTATTTATTTGCTTGGATTTGCAACGAAACTTGGTGGGTTAAACAGTGGCACGCATACGGGTACCAATTAAAAATATTTCAACAAAAATGCAATAAGCATCGAAATAAACCACTAATTCACCTTATTATTACTGCTGCTGTATTTTATGTAGGTGTCACGAGCCTGACGTCATAGGCTGCGCACTGACATGTTTGTATAATAATTATATATACGTGTTTTCACGAGTATTACTCGTACCCATACACCTGTCTGCCAAAGTACTTATTAGTAAATACTTACGAGTACATTTTCTGAGTTTCGTACTCGAATTTCAATTTATTTACGAGTACTCTTTCAAGTACTCCTGCCTATACTGCGTCAACCCCAACATTACCTGATACACCAAAAACTCTAGATAATTTTATTATGTCTGTGAATATAATTTATATTACATCCGTGCTTTTCATATCCGGTGTCTTGTGTAGTTAGCGATCGAGGCATGTAGATGGCGCTCCTTTTCATACTTCACTTTTATTACATGTAAATAGCGGAGAGCTGCACGTATTATCATCTAATGTATTTGGTAAGACGCCCAGAACTAAAACGTATGGCAAAATCGAATACAGGTGGTTTTCGCAATTGGAATTTGGGTTGAGTAGTTTATGAGTTATAAACAAGTGAAAATCGCAATTTTCAATTTTCAAAGCATCTCAGATTGAAAAAGGCTCAAGATATTTAAAAACGGCTTACATGTCCCTATCTTAACTTTTTACAAGGTATCTTACCATGTGGTTTAAATTTTTATACAGAGTGATGAACATTAACAGATTTTTGATCACCCTGTAGAAAAATCTAAACTACATAATAAAATACCTTGTAAAAAGTTAAGATAGGGACATGTAAGCCGTTTTTAAATATCTTGAGCCGTTTTCAATGTGAGATGCTTTGAAAATTGAAAATTGCGATTTTCACTTGTTTATAACTCATAAACTACTCAACCCAAATTCCAATTGTGGAAACCGCCGGTATTCGATTTTGCCAGGCAATTTAAAAATACAATAATATAAAGGTGTCCCCGTTAAAATAACGAAGTAGGTGTCAACTTTCGGTATTTTCGAAAGTGCGGCCATCTTGAAAATATTTTCATTGCATTTCGCATAGTCACTTATGTCTGGAAAATTTTCATTTTGAAACTGTAGGATCAATATTTCCCAAGATATGGCCGCTGTCCATTCTTAAATGCCCACCCGGTACAATTAATTCGTCATTCAGCTGATGAGTTCTCTGAGTTCAATTTTCAATAATTATTATTATTCATCATCATGGTATCATAAAAACGATGGAAAAGGAATAAAAGAAGACATGCAGAGTTTAAAGGATGATATTTGTACTGTTTCCCCCGTACTGCACAATAAGGTACATAGGTATAAATCATCTAGTCATAATAGTCTATAGTTCCCGGCACTATGCAATAAGCCTACCTATATGGTTGTACATCAGGGATCACAAAACCATCTTCCGTATTTATCTACAACAAACAAACCAACATAATAGTCCATAATATACCTAATTCTACCTATATCCCATTTCAGACGTTTTTGAATTCAGGGTTGGCTATGGAAAATTCGAATTATGTTGGTACCTTTCCAAAAGCTGAGTTTTGAACTACCTTTGACAAGCTAAATTTTTTAAGGTTATGGATGTTTCTAATCAAATTTGACTTTGTTTGAAATTTCACCTACAGGAATAGTTGCCAAAACAGGAATATATTATCTAAAGTAGGTACTTATATACTAATATTCGGGGAAATATTTATTTTTGTGTAAAATCAGACAAGGAGGATTTATTTCTTGACGATTTTTTTCAACTATATGTGAAATTATTAACGATTCCTTTAAATATGTTTTCTGTATTTCGAAACTTTAATTTTTATCCAAAAAAATACGAAATATAAAAATTATCATAATTTATTGTTTGTTTTAAGTTTAGTAATAAAAGATAAAAATACAAGTTATGTTCATTGTCATTAAAATTTCTTGTTTAACGGTTAAAATAAGATTCATATATTATAAGGTAAGCTATATTTCTACACTTCTACAGTTCTACACTTCTACAGTTCTACACTTCTACAATGCTTTTATAGTTATTGAACAAGAAATATTCAACTAGAAAATTAAGAAATAATGTTATCTAGAGAAGTAATTTAAAGGCTAGCGGTTACAACATATTTATAAAAATCTACATAATATTATTTCGGATTTTTTTGCTCGCGATACTTCTTGATTTTACTCTCAAATTTTATTGAGTCGGTTTAGATTCGAAGATAAAGATTATGCCCTCGAAATTTATAAAAGGCTATTTCAACAAATTTTTTCAACTGACTTCAATTTTCCAATATCAAAGTTTTTTTTAAGAGGGAGCATTGGTCTTAACCGTGTAGATAAGATCTAGTCATTCCAATCTAGTAATTTGGCTCTCAGAACTAGCTAATTTGGCCAGACACAAATTTTAAATTTATAAAATATACATAGTTAAATTACCGAGAAATAACCGTGCCGAGCTGGGATTTGAACCCAGACGGTGGCAGCGTCAACGGCTCAATAATTATAGTCAGTGACCTAAACCGCCGCGCTCAAAATAAAAGTTATTTAATAATAATATAATAAAAAACTCAATCACATTTACATTTATGATCTTTGATTTGTTCTCTATTGTCTTAAATAACTTAAAGTGCTGGACTTCTCTCTCTCGCGTCATGTGGTGAAATTCAGGAACATATCATATGTCATGTCGCCGACTCTTGAAATGCCTAATTTTCACGAGAACATTTGGAGAATAAGTAGGGGTAGTCTTTATTCCTTTATCAACTAATTTAATTAAAATTTTGAAGAAAGCAGATGGAAATGAGCCTCATGATCTTTGTAGATTGCCAATAAGTTTTTCTTCATTTTCAATTTATTGTAGGAAGTTGGAGGATTTTTTTGCTAGTTGAGGAAAGTCTTGCTAACTCGGTTGAGGATGAAGTTATGACAAATTCTTTTCTCGTTATTGTCGTTTGATACTGAGGCTGCCTAAAATATATGAATAAAAATTATATTTGGGTAGAACTATAAATTTTCTGAATCCAATCGGTTTAATTTAGGTATGGTATATTGGTTACTCCACCTTTATATTTTCTGGATTTCAATTTGTTATAAAACAGTATATGCATGGATGCAATAGTGTGACGTAGTAGACAAAATTTTCGTCTTTTCGTAGCACACGGCGTGGTCATCCTGAAGCAAAGCATTCATGCATGGTGTAGAGCTCATCTTCGAGGTAGGACTGAGTCTCACAAATTCGGGAAGCACGATTCACCGGGGTTTGTATTACAGAGCTCGTTTTTGAGCTGGGTGTTGATTGGAGTTCTTGTGTAAATAACGATCTCTTTGTGTTGGTTTTCGGTAGACAGACACTGTGCCACACATTTCAATTACTTTTGGCATTATAATATAATAATGTAGTATTCAAAGGAGAGTTAAGTTCTTTTCAATTTTAAAAGGATTGAAATAAGATGCTGAAAATCTGACAGAACTTTTTGAATGAAGTTACTGAACGTCTAATAATTAAATATTTCTTACTAAAAAATAACAACAATCGTATTATTATTGAATTATTATTTTCATACGTCAAACATATTTTTATTAGGTAAGAAATTAATCCTAATGGCATATGAGTAAATTGGGAAGTCATTTGAACTTTTTTAGCTCAAATCGACTGTCCAGGGTATCCAACTTGAAGAAAAAATATCACAGCCAACTTGAATCCAAAAACGTCTGAAATGGGATATAGACACTAATAATAATAATAATAATTATTTATTGTACTGTTATCACAAAATTAAACTTTCATCTTTTCACGTAATATTTGTTTACATATAATAGTCATACATATCCTTTCTCACTTGATCCAGGAAATTAGGATGAAAAGTGCACTTGAAAAAGGAGGTTCACATTTCAGTATCAGTTTAAAAATATCTTGTTTGATATTTCGTTCGTGCCCGTAAATTTCAATATCTTTCAGTAATGCGACATAGTCAATGTAACCTTTGGTGAAATATTTTAATTTTGTTTTTTCGTTATTATTTTCTTTCAGCCCGGTAAAAATGTGCAAGTCTTCAAAAGTAATGGCTAAAAACGAATTCTTGCAGTATAAGCAGTCTGACTTGAAAGTTTTGAGCAAATATCCACAAACATATTATGATATGGAGATTTAAATCTTCATTTAGGAGAGCACAGGTTTTGGTCTTTAAATTTACCATCATAGGTAAGCTGGATTCTTTATTTTCATTTCTCAAGTTATCAATAGATTGATTTTTTTGCAGGAAATCTCGAAAATCCTCAAGAAATCGGCAGTGGTCATCTTCGCAGGTCTTATTTATTGATACAGAAGATAACCATTTAGGACCGATATCTTGAATGCCAAAATAAATTGGAAACATGTAGGATCCGAATTTCATAGATAAATTAAAAAACGATAAGGCAAGCACTATTTCGGCGTATTTTACGAATGTTGACGTTTTTCGACGATTTATTTTTAGGTTTTTCTTTGAAAAAAGAAGAATAAAAATATAAAAAATTTTTTTTTGAAGTTTATTAATTTTTGGTTTTCATTATTTTTTCATATCGAACAACATAAAAAAATAATATGGCGGCCATAAGGAAACGAAAGTTGACTGTGAAAACTCTTGGATCTAGTCGGCCGTGAACATTTTTGAAATGCCAGATGGATAGCTCTTGACGGCTTATGTAAGCCTACAAAAAATTATTTATTAATTTCCAATAATAAAAAAGATATGGCAAAAATAAGAAATCTCGATTTTTTTGTTTTTTTTCAGGATATTTCAGGAGCCGTCACAGATATCTTGCATGTCTTGACGGATTCGAGATGGCCACAAAACTGCGCATCTTTTCTCTAATATAAACCCTGTATCTCTTAGCGTTCAGAAGATAGCAATATAGAAAAAGATATATGATGCACCCTGTATAAGGCATTAGCATTACGAGTACATTTTAGGAGGTGCGGGGGATCAAAAATAATGTAATAATTATTTCGCCATTGACATAAAAGTAAGGAAATTTGTTTCCAGTTAATTTCCTGATGGCTGAGCGATTCGTACTCCCCATGGCACATATTGTACATATTATTTCAAATCCAGCATTCTGAAGCTCTGTAATTAGTTCTTGGATCAAGAAAATTAAATTTTCAGTAGAGATGCTGTCTTTCGTAAAATAATATGCTATAGGTTGCTTCCAGGTTTTTCGTAGTCATCGTAACATAAACACAAGTGCATGGTTGGCCAGTTGATTTACCCTCAATTTTCCTGTATCCACATATCCAATAATTTTGCCAAGAGAAGAGTCATAGGTAAGATTTTTAGAAAGAGACATTTCGTCAAAAACTAGGGCTAAATATCTATAAAGAGGATTCATTTATATTTATTGCGTGGATGAAATTTTCATACAGGCTGACGAAAATTATCAGACTTTTGATCACACTGTATAAAAATTTCACCTAGATCATAGGATACCGCTTCAAAAGCCGTTTTTTCGATATTTTGGGTCGTTTTCGTGGTAAACGTCTTTAAAGTTGGAAAATCACGATTTTCACTTGTTTATAACTCATAATAGCCTACGCAATTTAAAATACAACTACAAGCACCATTGTTATTACATTTTCTCAGATAATCTTAAAATGAAATAATATATGAGGTGTCCCATTAAAAAAAACAAAGATGGCCATTCTTTCGCCATTTTTAAATGTGCTGCCATCTTGGTGATATTTCATTTTGACTTGTTATTAGGTATGTTGCCTGAGTTCAAAATTACAGATTCCGAAATCATTTGGAAGTCGAACTTTTTCTAATGTGGCGTTTCAATCAATCACCATGTATGGTATGCCTACCTAAAGCGTTATAGCTCCAATATTGTCAGGCATCAAATGGACAAAATAATACGTAGCTCTGAGTTGATTGACAATAAAATATCTAAATGTATAATTAAGTTTTCACTAAATTCCAAACAATCATGCTTTACAGTTTTACTCGACTTTCAGAAACATCCTTTCGTAATAACTTGCATAAGGGAGACACCTTTTGTGATATCATTGTTATAAATTTTGCATAGTAATTTAACAGATCAAATAGGTTCCACATTTGACTCAGAGGGCTCTATACCTTTAACTGACAGAGTATGTCCTAAAAACTCCACTCTGTTGATAAAAATTTACACTTTTGTAAATTTATGACTACATTAGTGTTTTTGAATCTATCCCAAACTCTTAGGCCCGCTTGTACCATTCGCCGGTGAACTCTGGATCAACTGAACTGAGTTCAAAAGATGAACTAATAAGTTTACCGGCGGCCGCGTTTTAACAACTCGGTTTAAACGGACCCCAATAGCCGTTCAACTGAACTGTCAGTTGGTACAACACAAATGTGATGCTGATCTTGGTTCAAATTTGAACCTCCGTTGAAATTGGATGGTATAACCGGGCCTTAGAAGTTTATTATACATTTCATCATTAGAGGTTGCCGTTATCACGCAATCATCAAGATAATGCATCCCTTCTAAATCTTTTAGTATTTTTGATCAATGATTGATTCTAAAATATGTGGAGCAAACTTAATTCCGAAAGCTAAGCAAACAAACCTATAGGCGTGTTAAGTACCAATATAGTTTTCTATTTTCTGTGCTCATCTTTAATTGAACATAAGCGTTTTTTATATCGATAACTGAAAATATAGTACCACCAGACAATCATGCAAAAATTTCCTCTGTTTGTTGTTTGTTGGGATCGGATAATACTGATTTTCAATACATGGATTGAGAGTTGCCTTAAAATCTTCACATATGCGAATCTGACCATCTTGTTTGGGTACCACCATGATCGGACTTGCCAATTCAGTTGTTGAAACCGGTTCCAAGATTCCATCTTTCACCAAACTCTGAATTTCGACCACTACTCTATCTTTCAAAGCATAAAGAATCCTGTACCTATTGTTTAAAAAAGTTAGGTATAGGTCTTTAACTTTAATATTAACAACAAAATCTCTTATACATCCCGTTTTGCTTCAAATATGATCACAATCTTGCTTGAATTTACTCGATATTTCAAAAGATGATTCCTGGCTAAAAATATTACTAGCAAATATTTTTGAACAATATTTTTGTGATTATCTTTTCTGATGAGATTATTGAGATTTTGAGATTATCTTGAGATTATCTTCTCAATCTGGTAATAACAGCCCAACCAATGTCTCCCCAATAAACAAATTTGGTTATCGTAATTAACAACTTTTAGTTGCTTAACAACATTGTTGGTCACTTTTCCAAATAAAGAGTATACTTTACATTTTTGCATTTTCAGTTAATATCAGAAAACATAAACTTACACAGATTGTAAGGCATAATAGTGTTGTTTGCAGCTGCTGCTTTACCATTAATTATAACATGTATTTGAATCATGATTTGAATTTCCGTTCTACAGGGTATTCCTTCAAAATTCCAAAAATCCCATGCTTGTCACCTCATTTTAGGTCGCAGTTTTCAATCTTGGGGACAAAAAATTATAAGTTTATGAATTTAAAATGAAAAAACTTTTGCATTTTCGAAGTTCCCTGTTATTTATTTGACTCCTGATGATTCGGCCTGAATTTCTGATTAAAAGGTAAGTGTGTTCGTCTATTTAACTATTTATCAAGTGTGTGGTGTGTGGCTGGCTGGTGAGCTTGCTTAGGATAGGCTGGATAAGCCAATAATTATCGGAGTGGAACGAATTTGTCTTATCTACACAGTTAAGACCGAAGGAAAAGGAAGATCCCTCTTTCTTAAATAACAAAAATAAAAGCTTGGTTAAGAACAAGGATTCTGTATATAACTATACAGAATCCTTGGGTTAAGAATTTGTAATCTGGATAATGAATTGATCAATGACAGGAGACAACTGACAAGTGACAGTAATTTTTGGTAACCTTCAAATTTGTATTATACGGTATTTTAAACCGTATTATACGCTGTATAATACAAAAAAATAAAATACCGTATTTTTGCATCACTGTATCGGTGTATGAGCACATTTTTTTAAGGAATTGAATGGAAATTTTTAAAGTAGACAACAATAATAATAGCCTTCAATTTAAAAAATTTCAAGAATCAAATAAGAAAAATGTCGGAGATATTCGAATTTTTTACATGATTTATATTTCTCTAAAAATTCAAATGTTCGATTTTCAAAACTCTCCTGTAACTTTTTTCGAATGTAAAGGCAGTACAAAAAGCGAATTTTTACAATTAAGTTAGCTAGTGGCGTTTTTTTATTTTATGGCATGTTTTCAAACGAAATGAAAAGATATTTTCACAGTAAACCACTACGCTAATATGACCTGACTATGGAAAATTTCAGAAGCCAATTTAAAAAGCGGTGAAAATATTCATAATTGAATTGCATAAAAATACACTATTTATGCGATTGATGTGCAAGAAGGTTATTGGGTTCATAACCTGTTGGAAATAAAATATTGTTATTTTTATTGATAATTATTTTTATTAAAACCCTCTATGAGCCTACAATGGCGCGCTATGAGAATCGCTGCGTCTAGGATTCGTTATCTTACCTTTATATTTAGTTAATAGGGTCTTTTTAATATATTTGTTACGGTCAGTGTGATTAATTGGAAATTATTAATAATTACCGGGAATTATTAATACTAACCAACACAGGAGGTTAATATGATAAATTTATCACATTGGCCGGTAATTAATAATAATTTTCACCCACGAGTGGTAAATATAATAAATCCTAAACCTATGGTAGTTGTGGGGTGACACGCAGCGACAAGTTGTGAACCTCACGAAGTTTGTGCAACTTAGGGCACTAAAAACCAAACATGCCGAGGAAGTTGCATACTATTTGTTGGATGTATTCACAATATTTGGACCCCCATGCATATTGTACGGTGACAATTAACGGGCGCGAATTTGTTAATAAAGTAATTGAAGAGTTTTGCCACATGTGGAATGGACCAAAAATTGTACATGGAAAGCCGCGACACAGTCAGTTACAAGGTTAATTAAAGTTTAAAGAGCGAACCAAGACATCGAGAATATGTTATCTACATGGCTGGAAACAAACAAGACCACAAAATGGTCGGAGGGAATAAAATTTATACAGTTCATGAAGAACAAAGCCCACCACTCAGGCATAAATCGTAGTCCCTAGGAAGCTATGTTTGGGTGTAAAGCTAAAGTGGGTTTAAAAACGTTTTCACCAGCTTTTGATAAATTGTCAGAAATAACAAGTGAAGAAAATCTTCAGTCAATCTTACGAGGTCAATCTGGTAACCATCTGGAAAATGTTAAAATCTTGATACTGCATGACTCTGGGCGCAGTACTAATGAGAATACTGACCACATGTCCAGAGATTTACCTACTGGTTGTCACACAGTCTGTTGTTAATAAGCCTGAAGATTTAAATCGACAGAATTCTCTATGCCAGAATAAAGATCAACAACCTGTTTCCGATACTATCAATGCGACAACCAATGCGTCTGCACAAAAAATTCATGAGGCGCGAGAGTCTTCTAGACAGTCGCTGAAAAAGCAGGCAGAGAAAATGTTGAAACGTTCTAACACTAAATTTCCAATAGCAAAAATATGTCAAAGTGTGAGAATTAAGACGGTCGAAATATAATAGCTGTAGTTATTTCTGTTGAAAATGGAAAATTTTACAAGCTGAGTACAAAATACGGTATAAGTCAATTTTATTCACGTAATGAATTTACTATCTGTAAAGAAAAATTCATTTCAATTATTGAGGTTCCAGAAAATGATATTACTCTGACAGAGTGTGCTCGGAAAGAATCAAATTTGTGTGGACAAGGTTTCCAACATTGCAATAATTATTGTACTGCTGAATGTCATTCAAACCGCTGCACCGCTGTAAATGTAAAAAATTAAACATTCTTTGCAATTCAAAATGCCATAAAAGTAATTGTTGCGAAAATAAATAATTTTTTTATTTGTAAAATCAAAATCTACATTATTTTGTATCGATTTTTGTTTGTTTGGATAAAATGTTTTCATTTTAATTGTTGCTTTTCCCATTTATAATATGTCAGTGTGATCTTTCAATTCAAATTCCTCTTTTGTCAAATTAGATTCCCGTTATACCAAATGCTTTTCCAATGTTTATAAAAATGTCACTGTACGTGAATAGGAAAAGCAATTGACATAAAGTGAAACTGATTTGACATAAAAGGAAATTGATTGCTAAATCAATGACCATAATCATTGATAGATAGAAAAATAAAAAAATCATTTGACAAACTATAGGAAAAGCAATTGACAAAAGAGGAAAACCCAAAGAAAAAGATTGTAAATTCTTCCTCGTGTTACATTAAAGTTGTGTAACCTTTTATTCCGTCCTGAGCTTATTTTTAGTTCACTTAATTATTTTAAAAGTTCTATTTGATTTTACTGTGAGAATTTTAATTGTGTTCATGGTAATACAAATGACGATTCATTACTTTTACCAAACACAATAAGACATTATTGATAATAACCGGTAAAAATTATTATTTGCCCAAAATTATTTAAAATAACCAGATGTTCCAGTTATTATTAATATATCCCGGTAACTATTAATACTAACCGCATTTATTACTCTGACCGTAACATATTCATTTAAGCATAGTTTTCATAACACGTAGATATGCACGATCTTATGGATAACCTCCACTGTGTTTTGCTTGCATCAGACACGGTGTATAAGCTCAATTATTATTAAAAATTTAGAAATCCTGCATCTCTTTTTATTGATTAAAATAAGGTCAAGAAATAATCAATACGAGTATCACTTGAAAGCTTACCAGCATTGGATGAACAAAAACATACAATTAGATTAGGTGGAATTATTGCACGTTTCAATTTTTTTTCTAGATCTTGCCTATTACGTTACAGCCTATTACGTTACAGCCTATTACTATCGATTATTATTATTACTATCTATCAAGTAAAAAAAAAACTTTCTGTTTATACCAAAAATGAATTTCTACTTTGATTTTTGTATAATAAAAATCACTAAGGTTGGTTTTTGCAGTTGAAATTTGAAAATCGTAATTGTCCAATTCTAAACTAGTGCAAACCAAGAATGGCTTGATATTCGATATAGAGGGAAAGGGCTTACATATGTCCCTATTTTAACTTTTTATGTGGTATCCTATTATGGAGTTGAAATGTTTATAAAGGGTGGTAAAAAAATATTATTTTCTCCCCTTTATTTATAACCATTTCATTCCGTAATAAAAGATATCTCATAAAAAGTGAAGAGAGGGTCATGTAAGTCGTTTTTGTATATCTCGAGTCGTTCTTAATATTCACTGCTTTAAAATCGTAAAACTGCGATTCTCACTTTTTTTCATTTTTTTTTCGACGCATGAGCGTATATATCGATTTACGTCGACTTTGAATCGTTGCAGATTGTATTCCACAGGAAACACACCCCTTGGAATGCAATTCCAAAGTAATGCGGTTCTATACATGGAAGAAGTCTGAAATAAGATGGTACGTGGTGTAACGCGCTTAACCTGATAGGAATGAGCTACTACAGCTCGACGTGTATTTCTGCCACGCCTCGTTTGAGGTGCTATCAGACGATCCACGTCTTTTGAACAATTTCCTTTAAAATATCTGTAAAGCAGACTCAGGTCAGCTACTTACACACAGTTAACTAAGTATCGCTCAGATATCAAAATACGTTAAATTCAGAACGACACGCTTAGTCGCTAAGCGATATATCGCGTTTTGTGTCAGTATGGCCGCCCCAATCTGTTGTTTACATGTTTGAATTTCTTTTTTCTCGCTTTGTCGTCCACGACTTTACGCTCACGACAAATCGCTCACCAGCCTGGCCGAACCCTAATACAAGTATAACTGACACGGATAGCAGAAGTAAAACACGCGACAAGACCGACAAAACTACAGAAAGCACTGGGACCAGACGAAATACCCCCTGAAGTTATACGGGAACTCCTAAATACTATGACGTTTTACGACTTGTTCATCAAATACCTGGAAAAAATACATTTTCAAAAGAATGGAAAAGAGCATCAAATTTGGTCCAAATGGAGAATCCAAAAAAAACAAAATGACGAGAAACATATATAGACCCTTTACCGGATGGTCACTTTTAACTGGCTCACCATTGGGATCTCCTAAACCATAGCAGATACGCAGAGTCGGTTGTTATAATTTTCAGCATATCTTTTTAATATGCATTGAAAATTAATAAATTATTTTTTGTAGGTCAGCATAAAGTCGTCAAGAGCGATCAATGCGACAGTTAAAAAATTTTCAAAGCCTACTAGGTCTCAGAGTTTTTATAGTCAACTTTGTTTTTTTTTATATAGTTTGGTTTAAAAAAAAAATCACGGAAATCAAAAATTAGTAACATATATTTTCTTTTTATTTTATTCTTCCTTTTTTGAAAAAAAAACAACATTTTTTCACCAAATTACCTACGTCAATATTGAATTGTATTACTTGCCTTAATTTTTGAATTTTTCTATCAAATTCGGTATAAAAAAGTTGTCTTAAAATTTTTTTTTATTTATTTCACGAAAGTTAGTAGGTAATTTTTGGTTAAGTAGATTTTTTTAATACCAATCGACATAAAAAACAATATGGCGGCTATAAGAAAACAAAAATTGACTATCAAAACTCTAGAATCTAGTCGGCTTAGAAAATTTTTGTATAATGTCAGGTGAATAGCTTTTGATGACTTATGTAACTTACAAAAAATATTTCATTAATTTCCAATAATAAAAAAGATATGGCGCAAATAATAAATTTCGATTTTTCAGTTTTTAAGGATAATTCAGTAACCTAAACTGATATTTTTTCCGTAGGTAGGTAGGTCTTAATGAGTATAAAGACAATTAATAGCCTGTCGTATTGGAGTTGGGTTTTAACCCATCGTCCTGACAGTTGTCAAGTCTGGAGCGCCCGAGAACCCAAATAAAGAGCTTCGACTCAGACAGCAGCACACATCCAACCAGACTACCAAAAGCACGGACGGCCGTTTCGGTCTCATTAGACCTCGTCAGCGTACCATATTCGAGAGTCCGGAAGGATATGAATCGCTGTATGAATCGAAAACCTTATATGGAATATAATTCAACCGGTTACCAGTTACCTCGAGACAGAGCGACATCTATCAAGAGAAAACACAGGCTCCCAGTAAAACTCCAATGTGTATTATGGGTTGCAGACACTCCAGGGGCTACGAGACTGACATCAAATATGCATATTAAAAAGCCAAAGTATACTCAAAAATCACAACAACACCGTAGGTAGGTCTTAATGAGTATAAAGACAATTAATAGCATGTCGTATTGGAGTCGGGTTTTAACCCATCGTCCTGACAGTAGTTTCTCGGGCGCTCCAGACTTGACAACTGTGAGGACGATGGGTTAAAACCCGACTCCAATACGACAGGCTATTAATTGTCTTTATACTCATTAAGACCTACCTACCTACGGTGTTGTTGTGATTTTTGAGTATACTTTGGCTTTTTAATATGCGCATATTTGATGTCAGTCTCCTAGCCCCTGGAGTGTCTGCAACCTATAATACACATTCGAGTTTCACTGGGAGCCTGTGTTTTCTCTTGATAGATGTCGCTCTGTCTCGAGGTCACTGGTAACCGGTTGAATTATATTCCATATAAGGTTTTCGATTCATACAGCGATTCATATCCTTCCGGACTCTCCAATATAGTACGCTGACGAGGTCTAATGAGACCGAAACGGCCGTCCGTGCTTTTGGTATTCTGGTTGGATGTGTGTTGCTGTCTGAGTCGAAGCTCTTTATTTGGGTTCTCGGGCGCTCCAGACTTGACAACTGTCAGGACGATGGGTTAAAAGCCGACTGCAATACGACAGGCTATTAATTGTCTTTATACTCATTAAGACCTACCTACCTACGGTGTTGTTGTGATTTTTGAGTATACTTTGACTTTTTAATATGATATTTTTTCGACCTAACGACCTAATTTTTTTTACGATTCTTATTAAACATGAAATTGTGCAACTTTTCTGTAATCCAGCCGACTCTGATTCTCATATGGTTTAGGTCCTAAACTTTAGGAGATCCAAAAGGTGAGCCAATTAAGAAGTAAAAAACACAATACATGCTATAACAGGGGTCCTAGATATATTGAGAGAGGCTAGAGAAAAAGACAGAAATGCACTAATCCTCATAGGCGTAGAAAACGATTTTGATACTGCCTCGTGTAAAGTCTTACTACAAAAGGGTGGGGGCAGAGGAATATCCGGATCTCTGAGTAAAACCAAAAGGTCGTATCTTTGGGACAGAAAAATATGAACAATAAGATAACAGGTTTAACAGGAGTTTAACAGGCTTCGATCCTAGGACTGACCCTGTGGAACATTATTTATGATGTTACCTATCATGCAAAATAAAATTTCCCTAAGTCGTCTAACCGGTTAAACTAACATGCTATGCAGATGATGTGGCCAGAGTTGTAACAATAGATGACCCAAAAATACCCGAACCAAGAGGTGACACATCCCTCCAACTAGTTCAGGAATGGATGGAAAAAAGAACTACAGATAGCCGTAAAAACGACTGCGGCGGTGATATTTAATTCAAGCCACAATGCCTCAGACGTAAAATTCGACCTGAAGGGCAGAACAATCACATCAAGCAGGACTGTAGAATACTTGGGAGTAAACATACAGAGTGTCCGTATAAATGAATAGCACACAGCTTAACTGCGCCTTTGCGACCTCAAAAAAAGCGATTAAGCGAAACATATCTTAACACAAAAGTGCTTCCTCAAGAAGTTATGGCACCTTAAAGAAGACACTTCGAAAGTTAAGATTAAAGATAAGACACAGCGATAAAATTCTCATAATGTCCCCTTTAATTAAAAAAAAATTATAAAAACATTTTAATAATGAAAAATAGAATCTTGTCAAAAAACTCTGGCACTGAGAATAAGTAGCGCCTACAGAACCGTTTCTGCACAGGCAATACTGGTGGTTTCAAGCCTGATTCCAATACAATTCCTGGTGAAAGAAAGAACCAAACTGCATGAGATTCAGAGCGTTGCAGATAGAGACAGGAAGGACGCCAGAGAGACAACCCTGTGGGAGTTGCAGAGGGAATGGAGACGAGACGGTGTGAGGATATACCAGATTATACTTATAAGCGATGTGTGAGACCGTGGATATAAAAGAAAGTTTAGAAATGTTCGATATTATGTGTCGCAGTGTCTGACTGGACACGATATGGGAAATATCTGCATAGAAGCAAGAGGGACTCGGCAAAGTGCATATACCATGACGCAGAAGAGGGAAAGTGGGGGAGCAGTTGGTATACAGGGTGGGGCGCGTTGAACGCCTCGGTCTGTGTAGCATAAATCGTGCACAATTTAATTTTTTTTTTAAATTGGGTCTTATACAGGGTCGTAGTGCCCACAACTTAAAATTATTTTTGACTATACAGCATGTCCCATATGAGAGTGACCTATCAAAGTTATGTTTTTTAAATGGAATGCTGCTATGTTATTGCATTTTTAGATTGTCTGAGAAGGAAAAATAAGATTGGCTTTTACAGTTGGTGTTTAAATTCAGAAGTTTTTGAGTCATAAACAAGTGAAAATCGTCATTTTTGAAGTTCAAGGCCCTGTACAACGAAAACGGCTCAAGATAGAGAAAAACGGCTTACATGTTCCTATTTTAACTTTTCATGTACTATCCTATGACGTAGATAAAATGTTTATACGGGATGATAAAAAATTTGAAAAAATCTGAGATTTCTCCACTGGTCTCAAATAAAAAAAAAACGAAGAAAGTACAAATGTTTCTATACCATCGGATAGTACATAAAAAGTTAAAATAGGGATATGTAAGTCGTTTTCTCTATCTTGAGTCGTTTTCCTTGTACAGGGCCTTGAACTTCAAAAATTACGATTTTCACTTATTTATAACTCACAAATTTCTGAATTTAAACACCAAGTGTAAAAACCAATCTCATTTTTTCTTCTCAGACAATCCAAAAATGCAATAACATAGGAGCATTCCATTAAAAAAAACATAACTTTGATATGTCATTCTCATATGGGACATGCTGTATAGTCCAAAATAATTTTAAGTTGTGGGCAATTTAAATTTTTTTTTTATTTTAAACGATTTAGGCTACATAGACCGAGGCGTTCAACGCTCCCCCCCTGTATAGATACAATAATGAGAATTAAAGGGATGGAAGAACGGCGAGGGATATAGTGGGAAGGAGAAGTTGCATCTGACTTAGATGTGTAATTGAACAAGGTTCCGGATCCAACTTGAAAAATGCAGGGGTTTTTAGTAGTGTTAGTCCCACAGTCCCCCGCGATTGAATTAGCGCAGGGACTACATAAGGTATTTCCCCTCCAACTAAAAAAAAAGTTAAAGAGCTGAGCTCCAAACATGTGAACAGTAGGTGGGATTTGATCCTTGAATAAGAGAAGAAATTATACAAGCTTGTTTATAACTCACAAACTACCGATTTTAAAACTCCAACTATAAAAACCATCGTTACTGAATGTTTTAGATAAATTGCAAATTCAATAACATATGGGGTGTCCCATTTCTCATTAAAAAAAAAGAAAGTTGATATTCATTCCTGTATAACATGATGCTATAAATTTTTTCACTCGGTAGATCTTAGGACGAAACGGTCGTTATCAAAATTTGAAATCTCTATATTTTCTGTATGATTCTCCATATATTTCCAATAGAGATTTAAAAAAACACATTGTAGATAAGCAGCCATAACATAAGAATAAAACAATCGTTTGTGAAATTCAAAGTGATCAAACGGTCTTGTAAAAAATATCACTACACAAAACTAGTAGACCGCATGCCTTTTCTGAATACTTGCACTCTTCTTGTTATATCGAACATTCATGCTGTTTATTCAAATAAGCATCGTCCATGAATGTAAATTGACAGAAAATTTACACTTTAAAAGTTATTGCTAGTACTTTATATGGAAATTTTTGCAAGTGAAAACTGTAACATCCTAGTGAATTAAGTATGGAGACGGCTAAAGGCATTTTCAGATCGAAAACATTTGCTGGTTTAATTCCAAAATATTCAAACCTAGAGAACCAGGACGAGTAAGTTCAAATTCAAAGAGCTATACAGGGCGGGATAAACTTAGAGCTTAGACGTTCACCACAGAGAGGTTGACACTTTAAATGTCAGACGGTTCTCTTGTTCCGTCAGCTAATAATTGCCTATCGCATTAAAAAATTATTATTTGAATTAATAAGATTGATTACATTACTAAACTTTAGCAATAATTGTTCAGGGAATTTTTGCAACAATACACAACGCAATGTTAATTATTATTATATTAGAGATGCTCTTTATTAAACGAATAAATGTTCAATTTTTATTGGTATACTAACGTATTTATGTATTAAATAATAAATTTCCATCAGCTAATGCATTAAAAATTAGTATATTATGCAACGAGCTTATAATGAAGGCTATTAATACGCGAGTATGATGGTTAAGATACGAGCCGTAGGCGAGTGTATCATAAGATCCATCATAAGAACCATCATAAGAGCGTATTAATAGCCATTATCTGCGAGTTCCATACACTATTTTTTCTACGACCCTTTTTTATTTCATAGAAAAGATTAAAAAATTATATATTTTAACAATGACCCGTGTACAATTGCGGAACATTGTGGTTAAGATAGGTTGCTATTTGTTTACGCATATTACCAAATTTTCTCTTCGTCGCTAAGATTATTCTGCTGAGACATGTTTTAGTATCAAGTTTAAATGGCACTACTCACTACTGCGTAATTTTTATTATGCGAAGTTCGAATCCCGAATTTTACGCTTCGATTTTAAGATTAATTAATAATTTTAATAACATCGACAGCCATTAATTACGATATTGTTTACCTGCGCAACGCGACGATCGCAGCGTTGCCGCTTTGAATACTATCACGGAGCGCCACGAATAATATAATACTTTATCTTCCTATCTTTTACACGATATACCTACCTATCAAATTAATTAAGGTAACATAATATCTTGATAAATTTTCTTTGAATGTTACTTATGTTCTAAATTGAATAAACGTTCAGAATTTTTTTTTCAGAAATACAGAACTTATATCACAAGGCAATTTTTGTCGTGAGTATGACAACTCTGTGACTTCGGTTGGTTTGCACCGACCCGATTGTGAGCGAAAAGGAACCGATTCGATTGCAAATGCTCCTCTGCCATTGGATAGCTTGACCAGTGCTTTAATGAAAATTTGTATCTTAATGAGACCCATTAAAGCACTGGTGATTCATATTTAATATGCATATTAAAGGTTGGGAGTAGAAAAAATATAATATTTTTATAAATAATGTCAAACTTGAAATTTATAATCATCTTTGTTTGAGTGGTGATTATTATTTAAAACAACTAACATTCTCCTCAGATATTATCAGCATGTGAGAGTTCTGCGCTTGTATCCCCGAACAAAGCAATTCGTTTAGAAAGTTAAGGAATTCAAACCTCCAAACTGAACTAAAAGCACTTCATAATGGAGGGCTGATCGATACCTACAAAGTCGTATCGCAATAAATCTTTAATCTGCGGCATACCAGACAACAATAAAGGGGAATAGAGTGATAAAAAGCGTTTCAAATATGTAGCATAAAAACGATAGGCTGCTGAAGTTCTAAAAACATTATAGTCTGCTCATTTCCAATAAAAAATAGATTCTCCTGTTAAAAGCTCTTTCTTTTATCCGTGAAACAATAAGTTCTAGGATTTTTTGCAGAACCAGCCATTACAATCTCTCTGCTAATGTCGTTATATAAACATAGCGTTGTCTCCTTTTATTCGACCGTTTCGACACTGAAAGGCCAATTTAATTTATACAGGGTCTAATAAGTATCTATCGTATTCTGTGTCTTCAGAATCCACTGCATTATTCAACAATCCTCTCCAATGTTATCGAATTATTTAACAGACATAAACTCCGTAGTAATCCATATCATTAGGTACTGCGTAGAGTTTTCGAGATCAGTGCATTGGATTTTGGAATGCATACGATGGACCGCCTGTTTATATCATAGACCATAACAGCTCATAGACGCGCCCTAGTCTCGATACGGTGAAGCCAGAACCTCGCCGGCGCGATGACTCAGTTGTGGGCAAAAGCGTTCAAATAACATGAAGAGTTATACGGCGGATTCTGCATTTCTTTTACATTTTGACTCATTACAGGAGCCGAGGCCATTATTTATGTGATTTAATAGTTTATTTAGGAAGATAAGATATTAAGGAATACAAACATGTAGGTAATTATACAGGAACATTTAATATAAATGATGTAGGTAATTAATTAATCTTTAAAACCTCTTTCAATAATAATTGTATAGGTACTTCTTAATGATAAACTATTTATATAAATTAATTCTATACATTACCAACACATATCTCGATAACACTACCCTGCTGGACATTATTCTATAGCAAAATTGTTTTAAATTTCAAATAAAATAGGTATATACTTACAGATATATTCACTGATTACAAAATAGAATTTGTTTTGTAAGTTTACTTCTTATTCTGTCAGAATTTGTATGCAAATTCAAACACTCCCCTTGTAAGACATTCGTACTTGCAACAATATTATGTTTGACAATGACAACAAAATAATAATAAAAATGTTGTTTCCTTATAAAACTTTAACACCCTGTATCTAGAAAACTTGAATGACACGTGTCTACCTCTACAGCAAATTTTCCGTGTAGTTTTGAATTTCCTACATGAACTTAAATTTGTATCGCGTGTTCATTGAGTAGGTATATTAATTAGATGTAGGTATAAAATGCTTAGACCATATGAGCTGTTGTTATGGTCTAAGATAAAATGTATTAGGTGTTCTGATTCACAGAAGGTCCATAAGTAGCTATATATATTAGTATTATTATGATTTATAACATTTCAAACCGTCAATATTGTCAATATAAAATTATTAGTAGAGTTTTAAGTTATTATATATAATTATTATATTATAGTGGAACCAGAGATAAAACGGAATATTTATCTAACAACCGTATTTTATGACTTTAACAATATAGGGCAGTAGTCATAAAAGTAACCCCCAAGAGCGGAACTAATCTGCTACTCTTAGGTTGACAGCAAGTCTGTAAAATCATCAATAAAATCATCATAATAAACTAAAAATCGTTTGTTATATCTCTAGTACCTCTATATCAATATTTCATCAGTAATGGAGAGATTCTAAAAAATAAGTAAGAGTTATGTGACTTATGTGATCATGAATTATTATAGGTAACTACCTATTAATAATAATTATTAATAGGCATATTTTTGAGGCATTCAACTTGTAAATTATTTTAAATTATTGAGGGTGACATATTGATAGGTTTCAAAGTGAGAAAATTGTCATTGATCTAATACCTACAAATGCCCACCAATACCTAAAACTATTCTAAATTAAGAATAAGTTTTAACTCTAAATAACTAATTAGAAAAAAATTACTTAAAGGTGAAATGATACATTCGATGTGCTATTATATCTTTCTGCACACTTATAAGCACAACACAATTATTGAACCATAATTATTATTGTAAAATTAATCAAAAACAATCAAACAAAACTTTAAAACACTATGGAACACACGTAAAAGACTAGCTTTACACGAGGTTTCTACCCACAAGTGACGTCACAGTAGGCGAGTTATCTTGGCTTCACCAGTCTGCTAGTAGTGGAATGGTAGGGGCGCATCTATGAGCTGTAATGATCTAAGGGAGAGAATATGTGGCCAGAAGAACAGACAATAGGTGGACCAAAAGAATTGTTGAATGAAGGCCTAGAGAAGATGCCTTTAGAGGCAGAGGACCCCTTCGACACGGTGGCCCGATGACATATGAGGTGGATAGTTCCCGTTTGGATTATATACAGGTTTATAAACAGAAGGTTTATATACAGTGTGTCCCAGTTTATAGTAGCGTAACTTCAGCATTCGAGAGAAAACTCATTTTTAAGGAAGAAAGTTTAATACAACATGCATCGAAAAGTTCTTAGCTCTCGAGATACAGGGTTTTCTGAAAGAAAATTGATTTTTTTGAATATCTCAAAATTGGCTCAATGGAATCTCTCAAAATTTTTCAATGTAGCTGCTTAAATTGAAGTACATAATTTGATGCTCCCAAAAGAAACATTATTGAATACAGTGGCCCAAATCTAGGTGTATTGTACCTACCTATTTTATTAAATAATTTCTGCGTCACTCTGACTTTAATGCAAGTGTGACATTTTTGGTAGATACCTCGTGTTATTTAAAGGAGAAAAGTAATCTTAGCTTTTGGTTGAAGGACGCACTGTTTTCAAGATATTCTACAAAGTAGGAACCCATGCAAGTTTTTTGTAACGCGACACGCTTGAATAACGATCACAAAAATTATTAATTTTCGAAAATACTCATCAGCATTAGTTTTTATGATATTTTACCTTGCACGGTTTCGTACATTCTGAAGTATCGACAAGAAAATGTATTAAATTTTATTTTCTTAACAACAAAAGGTATCTACCAAAAATATAAAATTTGCATTAAAGTCAGTGGCATAGAAATTATGCAATAAAAATCTGTATCTGTATCTCGAGAAATAAGACCTTTTCAATGTATGTTGTATTGAACTTTCTTCCTTAAAATGACTTTTTCTATCAAATTTTGAAGCTACGCTACTATAAACCAGAGCTGGGCACGAGTACTGAAAAGAGTACTCGTAAATAATTCGAGTACGAGTACTTGGAAAATGTACTCGTAAGTATTTACTCGTAAGTATTTTGGCACAAACAGGTGGACGAGTACGAGTAATACTCGTGAAAACACGAGTAACAAGTACGAGTAGTTTAATTCGTGTCGTGCGCATGATCCATCATGATACCAATAAATACCAAGGCGCAACCACCTATCACGTCAGATTTGTGATAGCTAAATACGAGTGAGAGCATAGGTATATCCGTTCCGAAGATCGTATCATATTCTAATCTAAGCAGTGCCGGCTCCTGTGATAATGGCGCCCTGTTCGAGAGTGCTTCATGACGCCCGATGCACGGATGCACCCCGTGGCGAAGTTAGGCTTTCATTTAGGGGGGGCTAAAGGAAAAAGCAATATTTAATCTTCAACATAAATTCAAATGCTTTGAATTTGAAAGAATTTTTTCAATGAAAGAAATTTTATTGTAAAGAAATTAATAACTTCTTACATAGCGCATATTTGATATGTTATATAAAAATATGTAATATAAAATGCGGCATTACTAGTGACAGTGACAGTGCAAAGTGCAATTGCGCAGGACGGTGAACTCGTTTTTAGATCGGTTCCCTGCTGACGGCATGACGTCATTACTATCCGTAAAAATATCCGTATTTCACGAGTAAAATTTATCGAGTAGTTGTAATTGTACTTATCCGTACGAGTAGTAAGTATTTTGGATGGAAAGTACTTGTGAGTAAAAAATTACGAGTGGTTTTTTTACTCGTAACAAAAATACGAGTAAAGTACTCGAGTACATGACCAGCTCTGCTATAAACTGCAACACCTGTATATTACAGTCTTTTGCTTTTGGTTTTCCTCTTTTGTCAATTGCTTTTCCTTATTTGTCAAATGAGTTTCTTATTTTTCTATCTATTAATGATTATAGTCATTGATTTATCAATCAATTTCCTTATCAAATCAGTTTCACTTTATGTCAATTGCTTTTCCTATTTACGTGCAGTGACAGTATCATAATATTGGAAAAGCATTTGATAAAAAAGGAATCTCATTTGACAAAAGAGGAATTTCAATTGAAAAGTCACGCACTGACGTTTAATAAATGGGAAAAGCAATTGACAAATAAGGAAAAGCAATTGACAAAAGACGAAAACCAAAAGAAAAAGACTGTAATAATAATTTATTTGATTCATTGTTCTTCAACCCTGATAGCTGATCAGATATTCACAATAAAATGCGTGATGTTTCAGAATTTGAACTACTGGAGTTTTATCTTTCGAAACAAAAACTGATTACGACCTCCAGAAAAGCAACAAAAATAATAATGAACGTGTGCTCGTTAATCTATTACCTAACTAGCAGAACCGGCAAACGTGTGTTACCATTTCTTATTGGGCAGAGGTGGGTACATGGGTAGGTGGGTAGGTGAGTATTAGGTAGGTAGGTAGGTACCCACCTACCCACCTAACCACCTACCCCCTACCCACGTAGTCCACCTATTCATCCACCCTTCTACCCCACGTACCCACCTACCCACCTTACCTACACACCTGCCCACCTAATCACCTACCCACCTACCCACGTAGGTACGTCGTTGATGAGTTGTCCCGGTAAAACAATATAGAAGTTCTACGTTTGCCACCTTATCATTGCGAGTTCAACCCTATTGAGTTGATATGGGCGCAGGTTAAGGACGAAGTGGCAAGAAAGAACACTTCCTTCAAACTTGGCCAGGCTAAAAATTTATTTGATGACGCCATTCAAAACGTCACAGCTAATTATTGGCAAAAATGCATTGGGCATGTTAAAAAAGTTGGAAACAGGATGTGTGAGCTTGATGTTCGCGCGAAAGTTCCTGTTGAGCCCCTAATAATTCAGACAGGCATCGACAGAGACAAGGAAAATGACAGTGGCATCTGGAATTCAGATTTTGAAGATTCTGACTCCGAATAACCTGCCTTTAATTGTTACGCCAAAAATTAAGGGGATTTCTCATAATTTGACTTATAAAACAGTGACTATAAGATCAGTGTGTGTATTAAATATTGTGTTGTGAATATTTTTTGTCAAGAGTGGAAAACTGTAAATGCGGAATCTTCAAAATGCCATCCAAGACAAACAATCAACTGATATCATTTATTTCCGGATTCTATAATTATCATCCTTCACACTGGACACGGGTAATCCTGATTTTTTGTAGGTAAGTTCCTTTGGAATTTTTGTCGTGTTAAGTACCATTTTTACCTATAGTAATTGATTGTTAAATATTGTTACGGGTCTCGCAATAAATAAATCACCACCAAAAAGTCTTACAAATTACTTTATTCACTAATCCAAATTATAACCTCTAATTATTATTCTTCTAAATAATCAAAACACAAACAGCTGACTACAACACTACTACTTGCACCTTGCACTTGTCTATTCTTTCTATCTGTCACTACTGGCTCCCTTACTTCACACTTCACTTCTGCTCTGTCTATACTTCAGTCTTCACTGTTTCACGTTCCGAACTAATCTAAAACACGCAGCCGCGCGGTGGTCCTTTTATAGTCCCCCGACGCAACAGTAGGTACGTTCTACTCCGTTCTAGCAGGTACATTCTCGAACGTCGCACCGGCGCACCAGCCGTCGATTCATGGATTCTGGAAATGTCAGATTGTTCGGCGATCCCACTCCAGAAATCCATAGAACTAACGTCTGTCTGTCGATGTGTCACATGACATGTGACTGGAACTGTCGCGAACATGTCATTGACTAACTCAGTATAAAAAAAAAGAATGTAAACAAACAAGCAAATTCGTGGACTAGAATGTTAAAGGTTGAAGAAGCAATTACTAGAATTTTTCCAGAGCGGTGTTCGTT
This sequence comes from Malachius bipustulatus, assembly GCA_910589415.1. NCBI lineage: Eukaryota > Metazoa > Arthropoda > Insecta > Coleoptera > Melyridae > Malachius > Malachius bipustulatus. Next base: position 3,762,237 of record OU342633.1, read on the forward strand.
ATAATATGTACGTCCACCGAAAACAAATTATATAAACAAGTGTTAACCACTCTTTCGAAATTTGCAACATCTCTCATCGCGTCTTCGTGAATAATTGTTATATGATGCTTTGTTATGATAATTGTTATGATGAAGTGAATAATGCTTTGTGATGAAAGTGAGCCCTATTCAACTTTAAAAATAGTCAGGTATGTAGATATATAGGTATCTATTACACTAAACTCTATTGTTAAGGGATTAACTGTGGTCAATTTATGGGAGCCATTATTATTTAGGAGTTTCCTAATGTCTTGGAAAATACTTCCACGCCTATGGAATTGCTAGAGGGCGTTATTTGACATGTACGGAAATATGTCGATTTTTCTTTAAAAAAATTAAATAGAATAGTATATTTATTTTTACATAAAGGAAAAGAGAATTATATTCTTAAGGTGTTATAAAAATCGCAGCTGAATATCTTTCGCCCAACTGTAGATATCTGCCAGTAAAGTTGATGTTATGAATTTTTAGAGTTTGGACTCCGCACGGATCAAATGGAAATCATCACACGGTAAAAAAGGCTGAAATTCAAGCATTTTAGGGCGATCAGAAGACTCCATGAGCGTGAAGTGAATATGTATACAGAGTGATGAAAAATTCCTACAAATATCTAGAATATGAAATTCGCATTGGCAGAGATAATAAGACCTGTGAAATAAATAGGAAAATAGGTTTAACTTGGGCCGCCTTTTACATGTCTTTAGATCGAAAATTCCTGTCTGTTTGAAGAGAGGAGTGTTCGACCAATATATATTACCGATATCAATCTATGGCGCCGAAACCATAACCTTCATAAAGACTAACGTAAACAAAAATTAGGTAATGCTGGGAATAATGTAGAGAGGAGACAAAATACCAAATGAAACATTATGCAGGATGACAGGAATAACGGATGCGGGAATAACGGATGCGGTGGAGAGAACATAGACCATAACAGCTCATAGACGCGCCCTAGTCTCGATACGGTGAAGCCAGAACCTCGCCGGCGCGATGACTCAGTTGTGGGCAAAAGCGTTCAAATAACATGAAGAGTTATATGACGGATTCTGCATTTCTTTTACATTTTGACTCATTACAGGAGCCGAGGCCATTATTTATGTGATTTAATAGTTTATTTAGGAAGATAAGATATTAAGGAATACAAACATCTAGGTAATTATACAGGAACATTTAATATAAATGATGTAGGTAATTAATTAATCTTTAAAACCTCTTTCAATAATAATTGTATAGGTACTTCTTAATGATAAACTATTTATATAAATTAATTCTATACATTACCAACACATATCTCGATAACACTACCCTGCTGGACATTATTCAATAGCAAAATTGTTTTAAATTTCAAATAAAATAGGTATATACTTACAGATATACTCACTGATTACAAAATAAAATTTGTTTTGTAAGTTTACTTCTTATTCTGTCAGAATTTGTATGTAAATTCAAACACTCCCCTTGTAAGACATGCGTACTTGCAACAATATTATGTTTGACAATGACAACAAAATAATAATAAAAATGTTGTTTCCTTATAAAACATTAACACCATGTATCTAGAAAACTTGAATGACACGTGTCTACCTCTACAGCATATTTTCCGTGTAGTTTTGAATTTCCTACATGAACTTAAATTTGTATCGCGTGTTCATTGAGTAGGTATATTAATTAGATGTAGGTATAAAATGCTTAGACCATATGAGCTGTTATGGTCTAAGATAAAATGTATTAGGTATTCTGATTCACAGAAGGTCCATAAGTAGCTATATACAGTGTGGAAAAGCCAAATGGAATAAATTCGATAATAAATCAATGAAGATGGTTGCGAAAAAACGCTCGGACACGTCGATTAGTATTTTTAGTTGCGCATTTTTTTCAATGAAAACTTTTTATACAGGGTGTGTCGTGTAACAGTGCTCAATACCAACTTTCTTCTTTCAAATCAAACACCCTGTATATTATTACATTTTCAGATTGCCTGAAAAAATGAAATAATTATGCTGTTTATAATTCAAATTTGTAACGAGTGATTTTTGAGTTATAAACAAATGAAAATCGCAATTTTTAATTTTCAAAACAGTGTACACCGATAACGGCTCAAGATGTCGGAAAACGGCTTACATGTCCCTATCCTAATTTTTCATGTAGTATCCTATTGTGTGGATGAAATTTTTATACAGGGTGATTAAAAATCTGGTAATTTTCATGACCCTGTATAAAAATTTAAACTACCTAATAGGGCTCTAAATGAAAAGTTAAGATAGGGACATGTAAGCCGTTTTCCGACATCTTGAGCCGTTATCGGTGTACACACTGTTTTGAAAATTAAAAAATGCGATTTTCATTTGTTTATAACTCAAAAATCACTCGTTACAAATTTGAATTATAAACAGCATTATTATAACATTTTTTCAGGCAATCTGAAAATGTAATAATATACAGGGTGTTTGATTTGAAAGAAGAAAGTTGGTATTGAGCACTGTTACACGACACACCTTGTATAAAAAGTTTTCATTGAAAAAAATGCGCAACCAAAAATACTAATCGATGTGTCCGAGCGTTTTTTCGCAACCATCTTCATTGATTTATTATCGAATTTATTCCATTTGGCTTTTCCACACTGTATATTAGTATTATTATGATTTATAACATTTCAAACCGTCAATATTGTCAATATAAAATTATTAGTAGAGTTTTAAGTTATTTTACATAATTATTTTACTATAGTGGAACCAGAGATAAAACGGAATATTTATCTAACAACCGTATTTTACGACTTTAACAATATAGGGCAGTAGTCATAAAGTAACCCCCAAGAGCGGAACTAATCTGCTACTCTTAGGTTGACAGCAAGTCTGTAAAATCATCAATAAAATCATCATAATAAACCAAAAATCGTTTGTTATATCTCTAGTATAACTATATCAATATTTCATCAGTAATGGAGAGATTCTAAAAAATAAGTAAGAGTTATGATCATGAATTATTATAGGTAACTACCTATTAATAATAATTATTAGGCATATTTTCGAGGCATTCAACTTGTAAATTATTTTAAATTATTGAGGGTGACATATTGATAGGTTTCAAAGTGAGAAAATTGTCATTGATCTAATACCTACAAATGCCCACCAATACCTAAAACTATTCTAAATTAAGAATAAGTTTTAACTCTAAATAACTAATTAGAAAAAAAATTACTTAAAGGTGAAATGATACATTCGATGTGCTATTATATCTTTCTGCACACTTATAAGCACAACACAATTATTGAACCATAATTATTATTGTAAAATTAATCAAAAACGATCAAACAAAACTTTAAAACACTATGGAACACACGTAAAAGACTAGCTTTACACGAGGTTTCTACCCACAAGTGACGTCACAGTAGGCGAGTTATCTTGGCTTCACCAGTCTGCTAGTAGTGGAATGGTAGGGGCGCATCTATGAGCTGTAATGATCTAAGGGAGAGAATATGTGGCCAGAAGAACAGACAATAGGTGGACCAAAAGAATTGTTGAATGAAGGCCTAGAGAAGATGCCTTTAGAGGCAGAGGACCCCTTCGACACGGTGGCCCGATGACATATGAGGTGGATAGTTCCCGTTTGGATGACTGTTGCGTGAAACCGTTCAAAATAGCACAGATAAAGGAAGGGCTATGTCCAGCAGTGGACGCGATTGGCTGTATGATGATGATGATATGATCAAATCGAAATTTCAGTACTGCAAACGGTAAATTTTCCCACTTGTGGTCTTGATTAATTCTTTTACTTTCAAGGCGAGTATAGGGAAATTAATTCCCGACACTAATTTACTTATTACGGACTGTGTGATTAAAAATGACTATGAAGTTAGAGATAGGTGAGCTATTATGGTCAAATAGCCCTATGTAAAACCGTATTTCTACCCTTATGGTTAATCTGACCATTAGGAATATTTATTAGACAAATTAACATATTATTTACTTTTTACATAACATTTACTTATTAGTTGAATGTCTTAAAGTGAAAAATTGACAAAAATTTTACTGCATAAAATCCTTGAAATTCGAAAGTTAAGAAAAATATAAGTATAATTGACTAAAATAGGACAGAATTTCTTAACCGTCACAGAAAGTACCAATTTTGCTACTTAGGTAGTGGCGCGCGCACATGCACAAGAAATGAGGATGTCGGACGTATAAAAATAAAAGCAGGTTCGCTCTAAAATATTCTTAATCCACCTCAAGCTCAAGTAAAGTAATATAATACTAATTACAATAGTTATAAAATATAAATACATAACATAATATGGCGCTGCGAACAGTGAGCTTAGACTGAGGCTGGAGTGGAAATTGTGTAAATGGTTGTGAAATAAATTCTGGAGAGATAATTAATAAAATAATTGTGATAGTCCAGGCCAGGAGGTAATGAGCTAATCAAGATGGAAGCGAGATAACCCAGTCCAATGAAATATAAAGGAAATCTTTCTGAAAATTTTAAGAGGTTCAAACAACAATTTGAAATTGATTTACTTGCATCGGGATTGAGTGCAAAAGACATCCTTTAAATTTATAATAATAAATTTTAATTTAACTGCAGAAGACCAACAGAAGTATGAGAATGTATTAGCTAGGTTTGAAACTTATATGACACCGAAGAAAAATATTATCTATGAGAGATTCATCTATAATAAACGTGTCCAAGAAGAGGAGAGCCCTTCAATCATTTTATCAATGAAATTAAAAAGTAGTTAAAAACATGAATTTGAAGCGACTGAAAATGGAATGGTACGTTATAAAATTGCACTGGGCATTAGAAATAAAAATTATTTAATGTCGAAGATCGAACATTAACGAAGACAGTAAATGTTTGCAGAAATTTAGAGGTCACTCAACATCAGTTAAGAGAGATCCAGGAGAAGGAAGTTGTCGTTGATGTTGTAAGGAAAAATTTTAAAAATAAATCAAAGTTTGCTGAGAAAAGAAGAGTAATGAATGGAAATGAGAACAGAACCAGGAGTTATGAAGGTAGTAAATATGAAGACAAAAAGTTTAAATGTACAAGATGTGCAACTGTTCACGGAATTAATAAGTGCCCGGTTTTGGAAAGAAGTGGTAAACTCAACCATTTCAGAGTATGCTGTAGAGTCAAACTGATCAGAAGCATTGATGATAAGCAAGACTCAGGAGAGAAAGTGTTTGTAATTGAAACAGCGACAAATCCAAAATCTGTTGATTCGATTGCATGGTGTGAGATAATTAAAGTCAACAATTGTGATGTCAAATTCAAACTAGACAAGGGGGCTGAAGTAGGTACTCGTAAATCTGCTGCCGGTATCAGTTTTGAATAAAATACAAGGTAGTGAGAAGTTGGTGAATAAGACGGACGTGATATTGGAGGCGGTTATAAATTGAAGCCATTGGGAACTGTAAAATTTAAATGTACTCACGGGAGAGTTACGATGTCAATTAATTTTGTTGTAGCAGAAAGTAATTCAGTTCCACTTCTAGGTTTAGAGTCATACGTTGACTTAGGCTTGCTTAAAAGAGTTGATGTTATATCCTATAATGACAAAGAAAATTTTATTAGTAAAAATGTTTATTTGTTTACAGGTAAGTATAGGTGAATTTAAGCAATTGTGTGAAATAAATCTTAAATCAGATGCTGTACCTGTAGTAAGGCCCTCCTGGGAGAGTACCAATTATTGTGTTACAAGAACGATTGAAACAAACGTGGAGTAAATTGGAAAATGATGGATTTATAAAAAAAATGTAAGCAACCTATTGAATGGGCGAGTAATTTAGTTCTAATAGAGATATCTGATGGTACACTGAAGGTATGTTTGAACCCAGTTGATTTGAACAAGGCAGTGAAACGTGAGTATTGTCTAATACCTAGCATAGATGAAATAACGTCAAAACTGTCAGGTATGGGATGCTTTACTGTTCTTGATCTTAAAGATGGGTTGTATCAAAGTAGGGCTGGATGATGAATCAAGTAAATTATGTGTATTCAGTACACCCTTTGGGTATTAAATATATTTACAAGATTGCCATTTGGGTTAAATATGGCTCCGGAATTTTTTCAGAAAGTCAATATTCAAAATTTTGGTGATATAGAGGGGGTAATTGTTTATTTTGATGACGTACTAATTGTTGCGAAAGATAAAAGTGAACATGATTAAATATTAGGAAAATTCTTGTAGAGAGCGAGAAAACTAAATGTAAAATTTAATCGAAATAAAATTCAATTCTCACTATCAGAGGTTAAATATGTGGTGCAAATTTTTCCAAGGGAAGGTGTAGAAATTGATCGAGATAGAATAAAGTCAATAATAAAGTTTCAAAGTCCTAAATCTAATAAAGATGTACAGAAAGTGTTACGCTACTTCAATTATTTCAGAAATTATGTCCCCAATCTAGCACAAATGACAGCACCTGTAAGAGAGCTTCTTACAAATTTAATTCATTCGTGTGACTGAAGCAACACACAGATGCATTTGAAGAAATCAAAAAATTGTTGTGCAACACACCAGTGTTGACAAATTTTAATTCAAGTAAAGAGACAACAATTCAAACAGATGCTTCAAAAGATGGAATCGGCTGTTGTTTAATGCAGGAGGGAAAAGTTGTATCCTATGCTTCGCGATGTTTAAGTGAAACTGAAATAAAATATGCTCAAATAGAGAAGGAATATTTAGCGGTATTGTTTGCAGTAAAGAAATTTCACAATTATACGTATGGTAGAAAAATAACGGTGCACTCAGACCATTTACCATTAGTCTCTATTAATAAGAAGAGTTTTAGTGAGATGATTTCGCCTAAGTTACACAGAATAAAATTAGAACTGAGCAGGTATGAGGTTGATATCAGGTATATGGTAATAAGTTGCATATTGCGGATCTGCTATCACGAAATTATTTAAAAAATTAGGAGAATGGTTTTGATCTCATAGACGATACTGTTTATAGTGTGCATACTGTGGTGAATATTACACAAAATAAAAAAGAGGAATTTCTAAGAGAGACAGCAAATGATTCAATTTTAAAGTGAGTTTTAAAATTTTGTAAAATTGATTGACCTAGGTCAGGTGTGATCAAAGGTGCACTAAGACAATATTACGTAATTAGAGAGGATCTAAGTATAATTGAGGATGTTTTATTTTATAACGATAGAATTTTTTATTTTATAACGATAGAATTATAGTACCTGAAAAATTGAGAATTCAGATGATTAGGTTAATACGTGGGGGTTATTTCGGGATGCCATATGGGTCGTATGAGTTTAAACAGTTTAGTCAAGACTATTGGTTTCAAATTAAAACGAATAGTCCACACTAACCTAAGAGGAATGGCTTTGCTGCGTTAGGTGACAAGACAGCCAAAAATATTCTAAGAAAGAGCCATGATCTAAATATTACTGTGATTACTTGAAATATAGAACATTTCGGTCTATCACCCGCTCAAATTCTTATGGGACGTAGACTAACACAAAGCTTCCGATTTTGGGAAAATTATTGGAGCCTGCACATTATGATAGGAATGAAGTCTATAAAAAAATTATGCCGGAAACAAGAGTTGGCCAAGAATTAATTATCGAAAATCAAAATAACAGGAGAGTTTTGCAATAAGTGAGAATGTCTCTTCGAAAAGGGAGAATGAGTGGGAACCAGAAAAAATTGTGGGAATAAGTAATAAATACTCCCAGGTTTTACATTATAGCAGATTGTTATGGTAGAGAGGGTCGCAGGAATAGTACGCGTATAAGAAAATCAAGAAATGAGACCAAGTTCAGGGTACCTGAGAGTGACCATCATGAAATTAATATGTATGGTAAGAATGTAATAGAAAATGAACAAAGTGTTGGTGTCAAGGACAATGAAGTTAGTGGCAAAACCCCTGTTATGAAAAGAGTTGTGAAACGTCCAAAATTGCATTAACATTAACCTTAAGAAGAACGGAGTTGTTGTGATGTAGAGTTAGTAGAATATGGATTACGTTATTTTAGTTATTATTGTAAGGTGAACGCGCTCACATAATGCATTTGATAGAGTAAGAGGCGCGCGCACATATCCACACAAGAATTGATGATGTCGGAGGTATAAAAATAAAAGCACGTTCGCTCTAAAATATGTTTTAATCCACCTCAAGTAAATAAATATATAATACTAATTACAATTATAAAATATAAATACATAGGTTTTATCTTAACAGTTTCATTATAAAAAATTATACATAAAGGTTTATTGAACCTTCTCGGCGACATGCAGCAGTCCAAAGGTTAGACAGATCGCTACTGTTAGGGAATCTGGAATATTTAATACCCATACGTCCCTAATGTAACTCGATTATTATCTTTACTGGAAATCACTGCACATAATTTGAAGAAATTTATAATTATCCAATCCAATTTGTGCCATACCCGCATATCGGGCGTAGGCTACCTCTCGCATATGTCTGTGGTGCGCGTGCTATCAGTTTACACAGACATATGGGACCTCCCTTTTTATTGCCGGAGTCCGAACGGCACTGTTTGAAAGGTTTTACTAGGCAAGGGTACTTGCGGTGGTTTGCCATTGTCTTCCGCAAGATGGATCCCGATCTTGGCTTGAGAAACACAACAAATAATTGTCGGCTGCTGGTGAGTTTCGAACCAAGGTATATCGGCACGGCGGACCAATCCACTGCGCCACGGGACCCACTTTATTATAATTATAATTTATATAAATTCATTAATAACACAGTTAAAACCAACTTCCAAATTTACTAACACAAACACACAAAAATTGAAAATATAAATCACAAAAATCAAATCAATAAAGCAAAAGCTATTATTGTAGTATTGTGACAGAAATGTGACATTGTCTAAATTTAAATAATTACGGAATCGGTCAACTATCGGAATCGGTTTCTACGTCATTGCGCAGAATATAGCGAAACTCGTTCAGCTAATGGCGTACCTGTGTAAGTAAAAAACGTGAGCATATCCAAGAAAAAAGTACGATTTTGGCTCTTGATGACGTGTTTATCCCCTTCGCTAAAGCATCAGGAACAAAAATCGCATTTTGAGCTAAAATCTATTAGCATTAAAATTGACAAAATCTACATGGGCACTAAATAACCACTGAGATATAAATTCTGTTAGATTAATTTGAAGATAACATTATGTCATCAGCAAGCGAAGGGAACGGGTAAAAATTAAATATCTGGCGTTTGGTAAGACGGATGCTGTAATGACTAAGTAGACTTATCATTGCCTAACTTTGTTAGCTATGAAGTTAGTTGTGACAGCTTATTCGCAAGACTTCATCGTGATAACAGACCGCTTACAGCGTAATAATATTTTCAAGGGAATTAATTAACAAAGCCGTATAACTAAACTAAACCAAACCGCGTTGGCAATTATAAACAGAATGACTTGTTATGAAGATACATAATGATATAAATATATAAAGTATTTCACAGACATAATCTAAATAGCTTCTAAAATGATAAGAGCCCAATAACTAATATAATTATTGTAACTAAGTATAATGCTGCTTTCTTGTTACGTATAATTTGCTTACGCTATAAGACTAGACAGCAACCATCAACTATATTATCTTCATTATATCTCTTACTCTATTGAATCTATTTTACAAAACTCACCGTTAACCCTTGAAGGGCTGATAGGCCAACTCATGCCTGACTAGAATATCATAATATTATGATCTCAGTAAACAATTACTTATTTCTTTTCGAGATAATGGGAGTTTTATGAATTTTGTGAAATCGATTCTTTTCTATTCGATATTTTAGAAATTGCAAATTTTGTATTTTTGAAGCGCCCGACTTTTCCGGTGTTTAGTTATGCTACATGGCTCTTTGTAACAGTTAATTAGTAAATTACCTAAATTAACTAAAATTAAATTAAGGAAACAGTAAATTACATGTTTCCTTAAGCATTGTGAGTCAACGATACTCGAGTTCGAATATAAGGGGCCCCTTCTGGCAACTGGGATAACCACTCTCACTTTCATTCATTCTTTGAGGTAATGTGCGGCGTTGCCGCTTGAACTAAACGTTAGAATAGTCGTAGCTTACTAGGCTCGTTTAACGCTTTTGTGTTTTGCTCAAGATATGCTTCATTTATTTGTACCTCAGGTTTGTGAGACCTGTTTACCTTAATTGTTTATTCGTAGATATACTCTGAACTTGCCTGATTCGGACGTAGCTTTCTTAGCAAGTAATGTTTTATTACCTCCCAGCAATATTCAGGTATGTGATAGTCCTTGGACTAGAAGTTCTGGTTTATTAATGAAAAATTCCTTTTTTAATGGGATATTTTTCAACCTGCGATATTGAACACATCTCTCGAGCGTTTTCGACATTATTAACAGAATCATGATCACCTCTAATCGAATTACAGACCCCATTCCTTTATTATTGCTCAGACGCAATAATTAGAGTGTTGGAAAATTGGACTAACATACTCGTAAGTATAACCAGCTATTGCGGGCGTAGCTTATGAAGCAGATGACCAACAGCATCTCCCAGCCGTGTTATCGAGAATTACCTATCAAAAGGAATCGGGATAACCAAATCAGTTTAGTGGTTACGTTTCTCGTTAATTCATCGTTGTTTGTGACTTGCACTTTATAACAAGCCTGAGCGCTGCTATGACTACTCTATCGTTTTATTTATTTTAGTTGGAACTTCTCGCATCATACTTTGTTTTTCACAATTTTCGTTAAATTTCCTGACTTGTGGTTTGCTTTGGCCTACTCTATCCTACTCTGAGGGTGCTTTATTGCCCCGTTGCGTACTACTATTTCCACTTTAAAGAGTCACGCTCTTTTACCGGTTACCCGAGGTCTCCATCTGGACTTCGAGATGAATCCCTCCCCCAACGTGTGGTAGTCGAGTACCTCAATACTCAATACTCGAGTACAAGCCATCCGCTTGATTGGGGACCCAGATTTGACAAAAAATTTAGACACTCTCGAACATCGAAGAAGAGTAGCTGACCTGAGTCTGTTTTACAGATATTTTAATGGAAAGTGTTCAAAAGACGTGGCCCGCTTGATCCCACCAAGAACAAGACCGGGCAGAAATACACGTCGAGCCACAGACGCTCATCCGTATCAGGTTCAGCTCGTTACACTTCGTACCACCCTATTTCAGACTTCTTTTATGTATAGAACCGCATCACTTTGGAATAGCATTCCAAAGGGCGTGTTTCCCGAAGTATACAACTTACAGAGATTCAAGGCCAACGTGAATCGATATCTCCGCTCATGCACCGCTCCCAGAGCGTCATAGAGATTTCCCTGCAGTGCATGTGCATTTTCAATAAAAAAAAAACTATTATAACTCCTAATCGAATATTGTAATGTAACTGGTATTTCCTGATAATGTAGGTGAGTAGCAGGTGCTACACCTGACAACGCTGCCTTGTTCTATCTGGACCTGTTCTATCCTATTCTATATCTGAGGATGCTACTGCGATCTTCATTCTTGGTGTTTGCTCACTTTCTCTTTCTAAAATGTCGTATTATTTAAAGGGACAGGTTCTTTTCTAATATCCGGTCGATCCTACATCTGCGCTAAATAAACTCGGACTCTTTTATAAATCGGATGATTTGTGTATTATTTTCGTGGTCAATTCCCTAACTGAATTATTTCTGATAATGGGCCGTTTTATTTATTCACAGGTTATTTATTCCTGACCTGGGTTTATTTTCCTACTTTCCTCCTAGCTCTATCTCCTTACAGCGAATTTGTAATTATTCGTTGAAATATTTCTATTTCCTGCCTAACTTGAATTATTCCTAATAACGTGCCACTTTAATTATTCACAGGTTATTTAATTCCTGACCTGGGTTTGATTTTCCTCCAAGCTATATCTCGATTTCCTATACGGTGCATTTATTTCTTTACCTTGTATTTTAACGTCGGTTTATAGGTCGGGCGTTTATTTATCGGGGCCGTCTTTCTTATTATTGTGCTGGCGATTGAGGCCGGTGCTCCTATCTCGCTTGAATCGGGGTTCTTTCTTTTGCGGTTGGACATGGTTATTTTCTAGAAGCAGACATTGTCCTTATGAATCACGGATCTCTCCTCGATTCTTAGTGAAACTAAATTCGAATCTTATGGATGGAGTGAATAATTATAAAATGGGTTTTAATGCTTGTTGTGTCAGCGTAGTAATTTCTCGCTTCTTCGAATAGTCCTAATATTGTTCTTTAAAAGAAAATTTTAATTTTAGCAACGTGGGCGAAAACAGGAAGGTGCCTAATCGATTTTTATTTAGTGATGTAAAAAAGGAACGGTGCGATACTCTCTAGGAGTTCCCACCGTTAGGATGCAGAAAAGAGAGACGGTGCGATACTCTCTAGGAGTTTCCACCGGTAGGATGCAGAAAGAGAAACGGTGCGATACTCTCTAGGAGTTTCCACCGGTAGGATGCAGAAAGAGAAACGGTGCGATACTCTCTAGCAGTTTCCACCGGTAGATAGGAATTTGTTTATGCGATACCCTCAGAGTGGTTTCCAAAAATAACAAGAAAGGAATGCTACTTATGCGATACTCTCTAGGAGTTACCAAAAGATAGCGGAGGAAAGAGTCAGTCCGGCGAGGAGCGAAGTCCAAGCAAGACTGACAACCCCTTTACATCCGATGCGTGCTTTTATAGCCAGATTTTGACCAGGCACCATTGTCTTATTCGGCGGGAACGGTCCGGCGGTTGCTTTCTATCACGGCCTGCTCGCGTGATTCTTTAAGTAACACAATGCATCGGGGACTTTCCGTTCCGTTGATGTTTAAGCTTGCCTCTCGTGCCTGTATTATGAAAGAAGTCGAGCGGCCGAGATTCCTCATCTATTATACCTACTCAGGCCGACTATCCCGTGGATATACGAATGAGAAAAGAAACGAAAAATTGTAATTATTTTACGTACCTAGGGCCGGTTTATCTCACCGGTATTTAAAATTGTTGACGCGTAGTATCTAAAAAAAAATTAAATTTCTCGAAAACCAAACAATCTATGGAGAAAAATCAAAATTGGTTTTGTGGGGACATAAAATGCAACATTTTTTTGCCATTCTCATCTATTATGAATAAGTTTTAATATAATATTACAATATAGTACCTACAATTATTATGGTCCGCTAGTTTTTGCTATTTTGGGTAATTTCAGGGCTAATAGAAATAATTGAATTAAATATGATGTATTATCTTCTAGTTCAAGGCATTACCTCAATGTTGAAAATGTTATTAAAGATAAATAAATTTACATTTTGCAATTTTACCAGCATATTAAAGTTAGCCAAATTTTGCCAAATTTTTTAATATATTCTAAAAAAAAACAAAACAAATTAAAAATGTAGGTAGCTAAAAATTTTTTTTAAGTACACTTATCGTATAACAATATTTCGTAGTTTAAAAAAAAAATTTAGCTACATTTCTTTAATGTGCCTTCTCGATTACTTCAACTGTACTGGTAAAATTTCAAAATGTAATTGTTTTATTTTGAACTTTTTCAGCATTAAGGTAATGCCCTGATCTAAAAGATAACACATCTATACCATTATATTGATTTTAATAATTTTTATTAAGGCTGCAAATACTCAAAATAGCAAAAACTAACGGACAATAATTGTACCTACTATATTTTATTATTTATTATAAAAGAAGTAATTGCCAAAAAATTATATTAATTGAAAATTGCTAGTCTTAATACTGTTGTGTTATAATTATTATAAATTTTCAATGACAAAACATCTGTCAAAGAAAATAGTTGACGAAAAATTACAATTTTTCTAATTCATTTAATCACCAAATGTTTCCAGACCTATTGAATTGGTCAAATTATTGTAAGTTATCTTTAGTAAGTAGCTGCTATATCGTTAACTTTTTGTCATTTTAGAATCCCGAAGATGACCCAAATTGTTCGGTCGAAACGTTGATATTATAATAAAGACCACACTTTAAGAAGAGACTTTTTGCCTATAACCCTTAGCAATTTTAAATTTTATTATTTATATTGTAAAACTTATTCATAATAAATGAGAATGGCAAAAACATGTTGCATTTTATGTTTCCTTTAGAACCCTTATTGATTTTTCTTCATACGTTGTTTGGTTTTCGAGAAATTTTATTTTTTTCTAGAGGCTGCGCGGCAACAATTTGAAACGCCCGAAAATTCGGGCTCATTAAAAATACAAAATTTTCAATTTCTAAAATATTGAATAACTCGAAAACTATGATGACATATTGGAAAAAATTACAAAACACTTTCTTTTAGGAAATTACTCAAGCTTTCCTTCTTTTAATAAGTATTTTTTGATATATCTAACGATTAACGAGTTATTAAAGAAAAATAGGTTTTTTCGCATAAGGGTGGCCTTTTTTTGGAAAGAAGGACGCGCGAAAATCCCAAATAAGAATTTTAATGAACTCTGAGAATTTTTTACTTTACTACAAGTAATCAGGTAAGTGCATGTTTTATTTAAAAAAAAAACAATAAAGCGGGATACGAATAAAATCTTATTGACAAAAAAGTTGTAAGTACTTGTAATTTCCTAATCTGACACAAAAATAAAAACAAAAAAAAGCCATTGTACCTACTTTTTTTTAAGTTTTTTCAAAATAATATTCGTTGAGGTGCTTACCGGAATGCCACTGGACTTCATAATTTTAATTTATTTAGAGCTAAATAGGCCTTACTACAGCAAATAAAACTGATAAATTTCAACAATATTAGGTAAAGTATATTTGAGATATTTTTGAAAGAGAACATATTTTAATAAAAATTTAACACTCTCACTGCCAAAGTGAAAAAACAATTTTTGGTCCCACAGGCCAAGGGTGTTTCTGTCTCAGCTGTTATGTTTAAATAGCGGTTTTTAATATAAATTTAATTTCTGCAATTTTTTTCTGTATTTTTTGGAAATATTTATAGCGTGTATCAAAAATGATACACGTGGCCTGGGCATACAATGTTACAAGCAATGTTACCGGAAATATGGTAAACACGGTAAAATCGTAGATGGCCGAAAGAAGATGCCATCACAAGTTGGTACTGTTTGCGACACTTGCGATGGAACTCCTTTCTTCTGCAGATATTGCTTCAACAAAATGCATTAGAATTTTTTTTTTTTCATTTACCGGTTGATTACCTATATAATACAATAAAATTTACTAAACGAACTCTTCTTATATATCCTTAGTCTCGACTTTCTAAGTAACCAAACACACAGTCACAGCTTCGGAAATACATAATGTATTTCCAAAGGTACTTATTGCAAGGCAATGAATACAAATAACAAAATTTCGATAGACAGGAGGCCAAAACTCGCAGTACAATGTCCATTCCCAGGCCAGGCCTGTCGTTTTAGCGTGTAAATGTACATATACGTGTCTTCGTTTCGATACACCGACGCTATGAAAATAGGACTACTTGGTGTATCATTTATAATACACTTGGCCTGCACGATGGACACATGGTGTATCATAAATGATACACTTGGCGGCGAGAGTGTTAACACCCTCCTGTATCTCAAAAATTTTAGAGCAATACTTTATAGGAAAAATAATTATTTATTATACAAGGGAATAAAGTTATTGATTTTAGCTCGAGTACGATTTCGAGCTAAATTTGATACGATTTGGTTACAATCATATCCAGAGCTAAGATCGAACTTTTTTCTTGTGTACAATTTACAATTTTCTTCTGTGAGAAAAAGTCTCAGTGTTAGAAACTCAAAAAACGTAATTAGATAACTGAAAATAATGGCAGAACGTTGATCTCAGTTGAATTTGATTTTTCAAACTGGTCGACTTTTGTAGTAATCGACGTTGCCTGGTAACGAAACGATTTAATTCCATATAGATGTCATAATTTAATTTAAATTGATGAAAGTTTTGCAAAGATGCATCTAAGTTTTTGATGAGTGAATTTAATAATATGTTTAGTAATTGTTATGAAAATTCCCTTAACAATAATTTCCATTTGAACATTAGGGATATTAATGTGTCACTTTCGTGTACGCATATTTGGTATAAATTTGATGATATCTGATTGTTATTAGTAGCTATACCTAAGCCGTCATTTCGGGGAAAAAGTACGAATTTTTTCCCTGCTAATTTAATTTTTTCCTCGGTAAGAAGCAGTTCATATAAAGTGGCATTTTTACACCTGATGATAAAGGGAAAAAATGTCCAAATTTTAGGCCGTCGCAGAAAAAATATAATTATTTTTACTTGTTCTGTGGTTAACTGGAGTTATGAACATACAAACTGGAACACCTTTTATAGCTGGACAGTCAAAATAATTAACTAATTTGCACTAAATTTCATATAAAAATCACAATTAGCTTTTTAAAATTTGAAATTACATCTCTTGTCTTATAGAAAAAATATCAAAATTCATGTTAACAACCAAGTTACCATCTCACCTTCTATGTACCTGATGATGGCCAAAATAAATGAGCATAAAGCTGGAATCAAGATAAAAGAGTAGGTATTCCTTAACATCTTTCATCGCTTCCCCACTAACTAGAAAGATTATGCCAAAAATAAGAAATTTCGATTTAGAAAGATTATGCCAAAAATAAGAAATTTCGATTTTTTAGTTCTTTCAGGATATTTCAGCAACAGCTGAAGTAATACTAAATTTTGTTTCAGATTCTTAATCAGCATAAAATTGTGCAACTTTTCTCGAATTTAACCGATAGTATAGATATGAATCTCCATATAAATAAAAAAACCGGAATTACAATTCATGATATTGTGTGCTCTAGTTTCTACATAATGATATCTGTTCTGTAATCTTTTATCTTAAACAGTTTTCAGACGGGGGGGGGGGGGGGGGGGGCTAAATAAAAAAGATTTATGAAAAAAACAGTATGGTTCCCTTAAGAAGATATGACCACTGTTGTCAAAAAAAGTCACAACACTCCACTGGGTACCCTTATTCAGGCAGAAAATTAGTATGCTCGTAGGTCGAAAAAAAAAAACAGTTGTTCGGTCGTATCGAGAAACTGCGTTTCGCAGCAACACTATCTTCAATCGTCATCTTATCTTTTAATAAGTTATAGAGAATCAATTGATTGCTGCTCGACTACAAGCTAGTTCATTTGGTCAACTTAATTCAGAAATATACCTAAAAGAATGACAACTACAATGATTGTAAGTGTAAGTAAATTTTATTTTTGATCCCTGAAGAGCTCTTGGTAAAAAGGGTGAAATGAACCTTGTTTTCGATACCCACCAAGTAAATGAGTACAAACTCCCAGCATTATACCTACTCACAGGATCCGAGTTATTTGCAATTGAAACAAAGAAATGAAAGTGAAATAGTGATTCAATATTCATTGCTTTATTAAATGATTAAAAACTTTGTAATATCATGGAAGGCTAAAGTAAATCGATCTGACTAAAGCTCATCAATATTTTTGTAAACTAAATAACTTTTATTTCACGCCTAGGTGCCTACCAGTTATTTAATTTAGATACCTATGTGTATGTATCCAAATTTGTTGTAAATGAAGAAATTTGTTAAGTCGTTGAACTAAGATTTCCAAATATAAGGGACAACTTTTATTTGGACTTTTCATAGTTTGGATAAGAAATAAGATAAATAATCCTAAGATCGTTTTTGTTGATTTTTAGATCTTGGACTATTATTACTTTCGTAAACTACTCGTAAGTCGAAAATTTATTCAAAATTAAAAAGTCAACTGGCATCCCATATAATTTTCCTTTCCTTTTTTAAAGTGGAGAGAGCGTCACGTTAGCATAGAAAAATCTGGCTCCTAACTTGACCTCTCTTCTTGAAGATCTGTTAGTGGAAAATTATCTACCAAAAATTTGCTACCTTTATATCTCCTTTTATCTCCATCCACAAATAAAAAATTATTGTAATTTTCTCTCACCACCCCGACATTATCACAAACTGACATGCGCAATAAATCAGTTATGAACCGATACACGCGTAATTCTCGTATTGTACCGAGCATCGAGTTTGAAACAAACCTATAATAAAGCCTATATTATTTCTCACTTGCTTATGATGTGAGATTTTCAAGTTGCTAATTTTGTAAATTCTCTCTTTATGCGGAATAATATGTAGCAGGAATGTCAATTATCTGTGCTGAGTAACTAATTTATGAACGCTCAGATATGTATAGATACTTTAATTCGGCTTCTAGGTTTCTCTTAGTCGCAAACATTATTTAGACTTGTCAAAAACACACAGTTACCCGTATTTCAAAACCAATGCGATCGCTTAAATAACGTAATCAGCAAGCCCCTTCTCGTGTTAATACATATAAATTGTTTATCTCCATACTCCAATAATTAATGTGTTTTCAAACAATGACCGGGACTTTGGGTATGCAAGTGTATCTGAAAATGTTTTGAAAATTTTTATTAAACCTTCTTCATGTTGAATTTTTATCTCTGATTTATTATTGGTGATTAGGTTCTTGGTTAAAAATATTAATTTTTTAAAAGATTTTTATAATAATAGAAACGTTTCGGGTCCGATTGGTCCCTTTTTCACTCATAAAAATGTAAAATAAAATGTAAAAAGCAGCCTTGAAAATATTCTAAAAAACTATACTTGAACAAATTTTAAAAAAACAAATACACTAGATTATAATAATAATAATAATAATAATAATAATAATAACAATTTATTTGCCCAACAGAATAATTCCAATTACAGGACAAAAGATGTATTTGATAAAGATGATAAAAGATTATAATATGGTTGGTCCATTGAGTGTTGTCCGATGAGATTTTAGACTGATGCTGACTATAAACGATTTGATTTTTTAAGTTTTAATTCGTACAATTATAATATGATTTATATTATAATTATAATATTTATTATTAATATAATATAAATATTATAATACAATAATTGATTTGATTCGTACAATTTATTATAATAATTAGAATTAGTATGAATTAAAACATAAAAAATCAAATCGTTTATAGTCAGGATCAGTGTGGCATCTCACCGGACAACACTCACTGGACAAGCCATACGTGCAGCTTTCCGCTATTTACATGTTATAAAAAGTTTGTTAAAAAAAGTAGCGCCGTCTGCCTTGGTTATTAACTAAAATAATTATCACTTTCGTGTAAGTATTTACTTCACACACGAATTAGGACACGTCAATAATTCATTATTTTTGCATCTGATTACATAAATTCAGATTTAAGCATTAGAATATATAGTTAGGATTAACTTTAAAAAGTCAGATGTGACGTCACACTAACCGTCCTAATTAATATTTTTAATTTCACCAGAAAATGTGAAACAGTTAAGTGTCAAGTTGTGAAGAGCGTAAATTATTGAAGAAATCATTCAAACAATGAATTGAAGCGCTTACGTCAGTTTGAGAGCCACTGACAACTACATAAAATTTATTCACGTAATGACATTCTATCCTCTGTGTTGTGCATTTAATTCTCATTCAAAACCAATGTTGACGTATACTTATTTATGCGGGATGGAGTGTTTAGACAAACTGGACGGTTACTATAAAAACCACGTATATGAAACAAAATAAATCGAACTATCAAAAGGATGTGTAATCTTAATCGATACGTATGACTTTTTAGACTTTATTGGACTATACTTCACGTAAAATAAAACGGCATTATTAAATTGTGACTTATTTTTTAGATGTCAAGCCAACGACAGATTGACCTTCTGTTCAATTAAATTGACATTTTAAATCAATGCTATTTTACTAGTCTAGCCGTTTGGGCGATAGTAACTTTCGGTGCCAATTTTCAGTGGAAGCTGTATGTATTATTCTGAACGACACATTATTTGCCATAATGGTATGTTGAAGATTAAACAGAATAACTAGAGAGGAGTTAATCTGTAGTAAAAAATTGGCAACAAAATATAGCGCCCTTCTCCAACCTGGCAAGAACTAATCTTAGCCGGCACACAAACCATACATACTGTAAGCCAGTACAAAAACCGGTCCTATATTTAGACTTGACACAAATGTCAATCAAAAATTATTGTTTCATTAAGTCAATAAACAATAGAAATTTTTCTTAAACATTTCATTAAATAAAAATTGAAATATTTTTTACATGATCCGGTGTCTACACGAGGCGTGTCCCCACACTAAAATCCCATAACACAAATGAGAAAGACACACGGCAAAATAGACCTCCCTCAAAGTGACGTCAGTCAAAGTATCAGGCAACTGTCTGAGCAAGAAACCCCTGACACACCCTGACCGCAAATTTAGCACCCTGTTACTCCCACAGTAAAGAAGAATCAATATGCAAGCCCAAAAACACGCAAGACACGCCACGTTCAACATCACTCCACAGCCCAAACAGAACATCTACGGTCTTCCCCAGATTTAAAGTTAGTTGATTTGCCCGAAACCAACTCCCCGCCAAAGACTTAATAAAACTGTTTTTTTACCCGACAGATACCTTGGAAGATCATTTATATTGTAACAATTTTCACTTAATTGTTCTTCGGGTTCGTTTATCGATTGGTAAAACTCAGATCTTATTTTCAACTAATTTAATAACAACAACTATTTATTTTTACACCATCAAATAAGTACTACTTATATATTTTCCATTTATATTACACCACAAATTACGGCTTATTATTTATCTGTAATTTTTCGGAGAGACGCCATCCAGACAGTTACTCCGGAAACCTACGTCAGGGTCGCACCAACTGCCGGCGCATCTACTTGACCGCGGGCAATTGAGAGCGGAATCTCGTTACACTGCCCCCTCCTTAAAGACCTTTCGTCCCGAAAGGTAGTCTTCTCCGGACGATGTAGATATCTGCAGGCTGATCCGTTTCTACAGCTTGATGTCTGGTAGAAGTAGCAGTCAATGGTCTTCTCTCCTCCGACCCTTCGGTTAAAGCTGCACACCAGCACGTCAATCCCCGTATGTCGGAACAGGACCTCCAACATACTTCGGACAACGCGCCAATCCAAATTATCCCTTCCATATGCCAATTTTGGTATCGCTAAGTTAGTCTCATTGCTTGCCACCATCACTTCCCTGAGTCTGGTGAGAGCATTCCATAAATCGCGGTAGGTGGGTTTTTCTTGTGACCTTTCTTTGGTGACTAAGTGATAGATACTTCTTCTCACTCCATCTTCCACGTGCTTAATTCGTAGTGCGTCTCCTAACCGAGGGTTCTGCTTCCGTAGCTCATCAAGTTGGCCAAATTTTGCTCGGAAGACATTTGCGATTCCTCGGTACATCAGAAGGTCTCTTGCGACGCAATGAGCCAAGCTGTAGTGCGAGGGTACTTCAAAAAGGCCACCGGGCTGCTCTCGAACCACACCAAACCGAGACCTATGTGTGCCTGTGTGCAAGGCAATGAAGTCTTCGAATGAGCAGTCTTCTGGTTTGATCACCCTGGCTTCTGCTGTCGGATCGTCATTGTCCCCAACATAAGGTGTTAATCGGTTGAAGTGGACAACTTTTGGTTTTCCCCTGGGCTGCTTCTGAATTCTATATACTACATCATTGATCCTTGCTAGCACTCGATATGGACCCTCCCACGACGACTGTTGTTTTGGTGATACACCTCGACGTCGTTGAGGATTATAAAGCCAGACCATATCTCCGGGTTGGTAGCCGCCTTCCTGCGCCTTGATGTCATAAGCCTCCTTCATTCGGTCGCTAGCACCCTGTATATGCACCCGTACTCGTTCGTGCATATCGTCCATCTTCTTACGAAGCTCGCTGACATAGTCCTCCCCAGCAACCTCTGCTCCCGGAGGGCACCCAAACTGCAAGTCGCAAGGCAACCTCAATTCTCGTCCCATTACGATCTTCGCCGGTGTTTGGCCCGTGGTTTCGTGTACGGCAGATCTGTAGGCTAACAGAAAGAGGTGCAGACATTTGTCCCAGTCTCTTTGGTGGTCAGAGACAACCTTCGATAAATATCGGTTCATGGTGCGGTTCATGCGTTCCACCATTCCATCAGATTGCGGATGCAAGGAAGTCGTCCTTGTCTTGCGTATATCCAGAAGTCTGCAGATATTTTGAAACAGGTTGGACTCAAAATTTCTACCCTGGTCGGAATGAAGCTCCAAAGGCACACCGAATCGACAGATCCATTCTTTTACTAATACTTCTGCGATCGTCACAGCCTCCTGATTCGGCAAGGCATACGCTTCGACCCATTTGCTAAAATAATCCATAACGACCACGATGTACTTGTTCCCCGCCTCGCTTTCCGGGAACGGACCAGCTACATACATCGATTGCGATTCTCTCAAATGGGCTGCCTACGTTGTACTGCTTCATTGGGGCTTTCTTCCGCCTCTGGGGTCCATTGCTAGCTGCACAGGTAACGCATTTTCTGCACCAATCTTTCACGTCTTCCTTGCTGTTAACCCAGTAGAAGCGTTCTCTTAACTTGCCCAGCGTCTTCGCCACTCCAAGATGTCCGCCGGATGCGCCGTTATGCATTTCCCTGAGTACTTCAGCGACACGATTGTTAGGGACTATAATCTGCTTACGCTCCTCCCTGCCGTCTTCTCCTTCTAGGATGCGTTTCAGTATTCCATCATGGAGTGTGAGGGAATCCCACTGTGCCCAGTAGCACTTTACAGCCGGGGAATGTCGTGCTACCTGTTGCCAAGCTGGTCTACGGCCTGCTCTCTTCCAAGTCATCACAAGTCCTAAGACAGGGTCACCTTCTTGGTCTACTTCAATTGCTGCCGGTTGCCAGTTGTCAGACACAACTGTTGTTCTTCTGCAGAGAACAGACTCCTTTTCTTCAGCTCGCTGGCAGTATTTGCAGTCCGGAGGACAAGGTCTTCTGGACAAGGCGTCAGCATTCCCATGAATCTTCCCGGCACGATGCTCTGTTTCGAAGTCGAATTCTTGTAACCTTTCGATCCATCTGGGCTACCTGTCCTTCGGGGTTCTTGAATTGTAGTAGCCATTTAAGAGCTGCGTGGTCGGTCCTGAGGAGGAAGTTCCTTCCATAGAGGTATTTATAGAAGTGTTCTGCCGACTTCACGACTGGCAAAAGTTCTCTGCGAGTCACACAATAATTCCGCTCTGGCTTGGATAAAGTTTTACTGAAATACCCGATAACCCTTTCTTGACCACCCTGGATTTGTGACAGAACGGCACCTATTCCTACGTTGCTGGCATCTGTGTCTAAGATGAACCGCCCCTCGGGCAAGGGATAACTCAAAACTGGAGCGTTGATCAAAGCAGTTTTTAGTTGTTGAAAGGCTTCTTGACATTCTCCATCCCATTGGAATCGTCTCTCTCCTTCCGTTAACCTAGTTAACGGTTTTGCGATCTTAGCAAATCCTGGCACATACCGGCGGTAATAGGTACAGAGACCAAGGAAACTTCTGAGTTCATGTTTGTTTCCAGGTACGGGTCATTCTTTCACTGATGCAACTTTTTGCTTATCCACGGCCACACCTCTATCAGATACTATATGTCCAAGGTACTGCACTTCCTTTTGTAACAGATGACATTTCTTAAAACTCAGTTGTAGACCAGAACCGCGTAATCTCTGGAACACCTCTTCCAGATTTTTCAAGAGGTCTTCAAATATACCAAACAGGTATTCCAGGACAGTCCGTTCAGCACCATCTCCATCAGCCTTTCGAAGGTAGCTGGAGCGTTGCATAACCCGAAGGGCATCACATTAAATTGATACAGCCCTGATCCGACAGTGAAAGCAGTTTTCTCCTTGTCGGCAGGATCCATTTCAACCTGCCAATACCCACTCTTCAGATCCAAAGTTGAGAAGAATTTTGACCCAGCCAGCGTGTCTAAGGTGTCATCTATGCGAGGAAGGGGATAGCTGTCCTTCTTCGTTACGTTATTCAACTGACGATAATCGACACAGAATCTTGTTGAACCATCCTTCTTCTTTACCAGGACAACTGGGGAAACCCATGGACTATTAGAAGGTTCAATCACCCCTTCTTTTTCCATCTCTTGGATGATCCGATTTGCTTCCTCCCTCTTAGCAAATGGCAATCGTCTGGTTGTCTGTCGAATAGGCTGAGCGTCACCAGTGTTGATCTTGTGCCTA
This sequence comes from Malachius bipustulatus, assembly GCA_910589415.1. Taxonomy (NCBI): domain Eukaryota; kingdom Metazoa; phylum Arthropoda; class Insecta; order Coleoptera; family Melyridae; genus Malachius; species Malachius bipustulatus. Next base: position 3,786,333 of record OU342633.1, read on the forward strand.
ACAATCATCGTTCTGCCTTTCTTTCCTTGGCCCAATTCAAAGATGTCCTCATATTTGTAGAGCAAATTCTTTAGTTTTAACTTCTGCTCCTTTCCGAAATTCTTCGATGCGTCCGCCAATAATTTCAGCAGCTCCCTGGAGTTTGTCGTCTTTACACGATCTTCCACCACGGCTTTCCGAACAATGGAGGAAACTGTAGTTCCTTGCCCCAGAACTATTATACCTCTCTTCAATGTTAGAGGGTAGTCGTTGACATTTGCCACCATCACAGGTATGTTCTCGGCAGCATGCGAAAGACTTTTCGCAACTACTACACCACGTCCAATTTCGTTGTCGTGAATTCTGGGTTCCACCATTATTATGCTGTTATGGTCGCATTTGTGTTCTAACTGGCCTCTCAAAATTACCTCACTTCGTTCTGTAATCGATCCATCTTCGGATAAGATGACTCGTACTGATTTCTCGTTCTTTCCATGCAATACCAATTCTTCATCATCGATTCGTAGAACGCCGCGCTTAAGGTCCAACTCGAAGCCGTTCGAATTCATGATGTCCGTTCCGAGGATTTTCTATTACTGCTACCAATGCTTGATGTTTGAAGGACTTGCCGCCGATTGTAAGTGTGATGTTTGCCTCTCCGTGAACTTCCGCTGGTTTTCCTGTAGCTGTTCGTAGGCGCCATCTGGTTGGTTTAATTTTCGCTGCAGGTGTTATAATGTCCGGGCGAACTATTGTTTTAGTTGCACCTGTGTCCAGCAGCAGCGCCCTCAATTTACCATCAACAAAGCCATCCACTATGATACTGTTGGACTCATGTCGGAGAGAGGCAACTCTTGCGTGTGTTTTGGGGGCATACTGCTGGCAGGTCGATGATTGCCCCTTCTCATCGACCCTCCCTAGTTTTCCGATGGCTTCTGTTCCTCGGAAGTCTTTGCGTCCCTGCAACGACTTCGCACATGTCCCAGCTTTCCACAACTCCAGCATCTAATCTGTCTCTTGTCCTTCTCGGAGACTCTTCGTACTTCCTCGTATTCAAGGCTGTCCAAATCACCTTGCATTTCCCGAACTCGAACGTGGCTTCTCGAGGCTTGTTTAGCTGCTTCAAATTCCAGTGCACGAGTCAAGGCGTCAATCAACGTCACTGGACGAGCTAAAGTTAAGGCTTGTCTCATCTCTGCGTCACGGAGGCCATCGAGGAATGATTGAACTGCTAAACGCTCCAGGATATTCTCAGGGGTTCCCGGGTAAGCTAGTCGAACTAATCGAGCTACGTCTGATTCGAACTGTTGGAGACTCTCGTTCGACTTCTGGTATCGGCCTCTGAGTTGCGAATGGTACACATGTTCAAAGTTTGACTGACCATAGCGCGTTTCCAATCGACGAACTAGGAGTTGGTAGTCAGCTCGTTCCACTGCCGACAGAGTTTGGAGGATATCGGTCGCTTGTCCTCTCAATGCCAAAGTCAGGGCCGTTACTTTCTCTTTCTCCGTCCACCCGTTTGCAGACGCAGCTGGCTCGAACTGCAGTACATAGTTGTTCCAGGAGGTTGTTCCATCGTACTGCGGTGGCTTCATGCGGACTCGAGAAGTTTCTTCATGGATGGACAGCTTCGATTTATCAACCGCAATTGAACCTACTTGGAACTGTTCGTTTTCCTTCAAATTTTGCATTGCCAATGCTGACTCGATTTTATTTAACTTTATTTGTATCTCTTTCCTCTGCTTTTCTTCTTCGCTCAGCTTGACAGAGAGATTCTGTTCTATTAAGTCCGAATTGATCTGAATACTGACAGAAAACTCACTTTTCACGTCCTGGATACTGGTAGCAAATTCATTTTTTAAAACAGCCACATTAGCAGAAAGTTTTTCTTCCAATGCTAGTGAATTATTTACAATACCTTGTTTCATCTCGGTGATCATCTGTTCTAGTACTGCAGAATTATCATGGAGGTTCAGGAGTTTCTGATTCACATTATCCTGAAGGTTCTGTAGTTCGTTTTCTACACTAGCAGAATCATTCTTGCGAATACTTTTGCCTCTTTTTGAATTCACCAGCCTCCAAGCAGCGCCGATTTTGTTACCTGATTGACTTATAAAAGTTTGATGAGCCTTTAGTAGAGAGGGTCTAACTTTCGAACCGCCTTGAACTCGAGAATTTTTTTTGATTTTTTTTTTCATAAAGTTGGACCCCCTCTTCATTTTGGTGGCATTTTCAAAAATTTAATCGACGCCCTGGCGGAGAAATGTGCATGCGAAGACATCGGCAATGGGTTTTTTGCACATAACTCGCTTAATTCAACTCTGAGCATAGTAAATATTGTCGAAAAATGAAGAGCTCTCGAAGACGCGTAATTTGAACTTTGACTGGTTCAAATCGGTCAAACGGTTCTCGAAATATCGCATTTTCAATTTTAAGGCCCTTTCTTCAGGGTTCCGCCGCGGTGCGAATACACCGCCGTCCGTGTTCGGCGTGTTTTGCATGGAAAAAATCGACTTAGGGACTTAATTTTTTTTTTCATCGACAGACAGCAGTGTCCTCAATGATGCCTGCAATTTTGAAGTCGCTATCTCGTTTAGAGGGGGAGGGGGAGGGGAAATCATAATTAAAATTCAAATTGCTATAACTTTCGCTAATATTGGGGCATCGGGCCCAACCAATGGGAGATGACACTTTGGAATGCCTACTTTAAAATGGTATTTTTTTTTTCGATTCCGCTAATATTGGCAAGATGCCCGCAGAAAACCCGATTTCCCTCCCCCTTTTTTTCTTAAAACTGTTTTTTTGCCATGAAAGAAGGGGGTGGGGGTAAATTTTTTTTCGTCATCAGACGGAATTTTTTATCTTTGATTTGAGCTCCAGTAGACCTCGATCGGACCATTATTAAGGTCACAGGGTCACCAAACGCGTTTGGTCCTGTAGAATGGCAAGAATTAGGGTTAGCGGGTTCCGCTACCCGGCATTTTTTAGGGCTAAGTGTCCCCTTTCAAGATTTTCTTACCCCATGTCGCTATCTCAATTAGGGCCTGCACGCGTACGTGATATGTAAACCAATTAATCTAGCCGCGGAGCAGCGTGAGCCGGGGGGGAGCCTAGCGCTCCCTCTCCTTTCTCTCTTCTCTCACAGACACACACGCTAGATTAATTGGTCAGTGGCCTCATCAAGTGCCACTGACAAAGTATTGAGAAACACATCCAGCACCCCCCCCCCCCCCCCCCGGGAAGCGAATATACAGTTATAAATATAATATTCACATCCAGCTAATGAAAAGAGCTGATCTCGCACTGACCTTCAATCGAGAGTTTATCAATCTTATAACGCGAATAAAATTCCCTGGAAACCAACTGCAGCACTCCGCCACACTTATGATCACTGCGCCCAAAACCAGATATAACTGACATCTTACCCAAATGAAACATGGCTACCTCCTCTCTCAGCCAGTGTTCCGCCAAACAAACCACATCATAATTCCATCAGAATCGCCTCCAAAAGATTAATCTTTGATTTAACAGACTGAATATTAAAGAAAAGTGCTTTGAGTAAATTTTTTCTCAGAATTATCCTTTAACTGGTGGTCTTGCATTTGTCTGCGAAGAAAAAACCTCCGAACACATATGCCGACAGGCCACAGTTCCCTTTAAAAGAAGCATATGTATAGGTGACTATTTCTTGTATTGATCTTCTCACAGACAAACTCCGGAAATTCGGAACACAAATAATTGTGAACTTTATCTGCTGTCGTATTAGGATATAGACGACGATAAACGTATACACATCCAGTAACAGGAACAGATTTGATAGCGACATCCCCGCTGGATGTTAGTCCCCCTCGCACAATGAAGTCCCGTGTACCACTCCCAGCCGCACGGACCCGTCCTTTCGTGTCATTTTCACCTGCCGAATCACTTACTTTAGCAGCGGTAACCAAGCCAGAATTTGTCTGCCTTATGGCTTCAGAAACCACCTGTAATTAGCTGATTTTTTGCTGCGTCATTGATAACTCGTTAGACTGTTCACCTGCTTCCTGATATGAAGCGATTATTTAAAAACAATAACGTTTTCTGAAGGACACAATATGTGCTCGAATGGTATGGTGAAGACAAAGACATGTTACCACACTAATTTTAAGATATTCTGTCATGATAAAGAAACTGTTAATTATTAAGTATTTGGTATCAGCATTCTCAGAAAACATAACTTTTTCGATAGACACATTTACCGTTCTTATGGATAAAAATGGTGAGAAATAAACCACAAATATGTGATTTCCCATGCTGTTCGCCTATGCTCTGCTTTGAAACTTGTCACACGGTATAAGTAGGTAGCTACATTTTATTCTAAAGATAAGCCTGCTGGAGATATTATTTGCAAAATACCTAATTTGCTTATTAAATGTTAAATCTCTATGACTCACTGACAATTTGCCAACTTATGTCATTAATTACAAAATCTATACCATTCAATTATTTGCGTGATAGCATGCCTTTTAGACAAATTTAAGCTTGGAATCTTTACAAGCACAGTGAAAGCTACTGTCACAAGCAGACGGACATATGAGCAAACTTATTTTCCTTTTTACTTTCAAGGAAGATGCGCCCCATTAATTCTTATTACCCTTGCTATTCCAAACACTCTAGATAGAGCTAGCTAAGACACCATTCAAAGCTCTGTAAGGCTCAAGTCTCCAAGATTACGCTTCCTGACAGACGTGTATACTGGAAAACTTGCACTGTATATACACTTTCTCGAGAATGTCGTTACTTCAGTCCAAGCAGGACGCTAATGCCCGGTTTCACCAACAGTAAATAAGACCTTATTCATAGATTAAACTTATTCATTGGTTAAAAAGTGACAGCTTCTGTTTCACCAAACACAAATAGCTCTATTCTATGAATAAATCTGCCAATAAACTAACCAGCCAAATAGTTCCAGTTAACGTCTCTATTCATAGTTTTCTAACCATTTCCCTTCTGAAGTTCTACGACACTGGTTATTGTGAGAAAATACTCTATAAACTTAATTCTAGTGTATTTGATGCGAGTGATTGATCAATCAAAGGTGAAAAAACACAAAAACCTTGTTTTTTATTTAATCAACAATAATTACTACCTACAAAGTTTATAATAATTAAATTATCAAACACTGCTATCATAATCAGTTATTTTTCGAACTAGCCTTTCAACATCTTCATCCTTTTCTTTCGAGTCATCAGATTAAGCGCATGAGGCAAGAAGGCGTCCCAGCCAGAAGAAACCTTGCACACTTGAACAAGAGGGAAAATCAGCATTGCTTCATATTCATTCTTCAGTCCTTCGGCTTGCTTTCCAAAAAGCACATGCAAGTCGCTGGGAGTGACTTGGGAAACGCTGTATATGAGGGTTCGCTTAATTTTCACTCTCTATTGTTGTTCATCCTCTTAAAAAGTTTATACACAATGGTTTATTTGATAATTATAATAGGTATACATGCATGTATCCACGCGAAGCGCACTTAGGAACGAATAAATATTTAAACTATAATACACAACACGAATTAAGATTTTATTTAAAGTTTAAGGTGACACTACTGCATAAATGTACAATTTATGTTCGAAATTGTACTGAATATCTGCCTATTCTATGAATAACTAACTGAGCTGTCAAACACGTTGGTGAAACAAGAATAGATTTAACTAGAGAATAAAACTTATTCATTCAATAGTTATTTAGAGATTTATTTGCTGTTGGTGAAACCGGGCATACTTAAGTGGCCTTCTTGAATCTATCCCTCAGATGAGGGATTGTCCGGGCGAACATTATTTTTCCACAAAGAAGAAAATATAATACCGCCTTCTAGTGTTAAATTTATAGTATTATGAATTAATATACTTTTTTCAATGCAGATTTGCACATGAAAATACACATACAGACATTATTATAAAGGTCATTAATGCCCGGTTTCACCAACAGTAAATAAGGTCTTATTCATAGATTAAACTTATTCATTGGTTAAAAAGTGACAGCTTCTGTTTCACCAAACACGAATAGCTCTATTCTATGAATAAATCGGCAAATAAACTAACCAGCCAAATAGTTCCTGTTAACGTCTCTATTCATAGTCTTATAACCTCAATTTTCCTTCTGCAGCTCTACAACCCTGATTAATGTGAGAAAATACTCTAAAGTTAATCTTATAGTGATTTGATGAGAGTGATTGGTAAATCAAGGGTAAAAAAAAACACAAAAAACTTGTTTTTTATGTAATTTTGTTGTCTGGTGTGTTGATATTATAATAGCTATACAACAATAATTACTACCTACAAAGTTTATAATAATTAAATGGACCATAGGAAAGTGTTTAAGAAATGAATTATTATTCCAGTTAATAGGTACCTACTAAAGTTATTTGAATATTACAAGGTACTTTAATTTATTCTAAATAAGATTTATCAAACACTGCTATCAATAATTATCAGTTATTTTTCGAACTAGCCTTTCAGCATCTTCATCGCTTTCTTCCGAGTCTTCAGATGAAGAGCATGAGGCAAGAAGGCGTCTCAGCCAGATGAAACCTTGCACACTTGAACAAGAGGGAAAATCAGCATTGCTTCATATTCATTCTTTAGTCCTTCGGCTTGCTTTCCAAAAAGCACACGCAAGTAGCAGGGAGTGACTTGGGAAAAGCGCTGTATGAGTTTTCGCTTCATTTTCACTCTCTACTGTTGTTCATCCACTTATAAAGTTGATACACTATGGTTTGTTTAATAATTGTAATAGGTACATGTGTATCCACGCAAAGCGCACGTTGGAATGAATAATGCCCGGTTTCACCAACAGTAAATAAGACCTTATTCATAGATTAAACTTATTCATTGGTTGAAAAATGACAGCTTCTGTTTCACCAAACACAAATAGCTCTATTCTATGAATAAATCTTCCAATAAACTAACCAGCCAAATAGTTCCAGTTAACGTCTCTATTCATAGTTTTCTAACCTCAAATTTCCCTTCTGAAGTTTTACGACACAGGTTATTGTGAGAAAATTAGGTTGTCCAGAACACGTGACCTTTCAACTGTCAAAATGGCGGCCTGTAGAAACACAAACGCAAATCATCGAACCAGAATAGTCTGCACGCGGCAATTAGAGAAGTTTTATTTTATTTATAACATTTCGAAATAATCAATTCGAACATCGAGCTATATCTTAAGTTTACTGTTATTAAGTGTGTGTGCTTTGTCAGTTACAATAACAGTGATGTTACTAAGAAAAGTATGATTACCTGTTATCTTTAGAAAGTGGTGCTTCCGACATTATGGTTCGCTATAAAGAAAAAAATAGGGTCTTGAACGGCGTTGATCCATTTTTCTTAACTCCAGAGGATCCTAGACCACCTGTTTCTGCACCAGACATCGTGTCGTATTTAGTGTTGAGCCACAGTTTTTATACAAAAGAACAAACGAAGGCTTATAAAAGTTTAAGCGGCTACAAGTGCAGGCTTTTGCATTTAATGGGATTGAAGCAAATTGCTAATCATGTGTGATCTTCATTGGAAAGGTAAAATGAAAATACTATCCTATGACCCATAGCAATAAAATATCTTGATCATTAACTTGTTTTTATTAATGTATTGTTTTTTGTTTACGGTAAAGCATTAAACGAATGAACAAACCGCCTTGCTTGCTTGAATTATCTGTGAAGAAGACGGTGCCATAAATTGTGGCCATTGCACCTGCATGGCTGGGCTCTCTGAAGTTTGTAGTCATGTTGCTGCTTTGCTGTTCACAGTGGAGCATAATCACAGAACAAAAACCATCTCATCGTGTACAGATGCTGCGGCAGCATGGAACGTTACAAAAATATCAGAAGTTCCAATTGTTCGACTTAGTGAAATGGAATTAAATAAAAAATCCAATGTAGAAAAGCCATCTTATTCTGTTGACGAAATTCCTGCCATTGAAGGTCAATCACCATTATCACTCCTACCATAATCCCTTACATTATTAACTAATTTTATAATGTACTATTATAAATCTTATAGGTATATCTTTTATACTTGTGTTTTTAAACCTTTATTATAATCTTGATAAATGTTTTTAAGAATTATTTTGAGTTTGTGAAACTTCATAATAGCTTCAGCATGGGCGGGAAAACATATCAATTGTAGAAAAAATCAACAACTTCAGAAACATACATTTTATTTATTATAATGAACATAATATACTTTATTGTAACATAAGCTGGTGCTCATTACAAAGTTGTCAATAAAATTACAGTTTTATAACAACACAATTATTATTTTATATATTAATTTATTGGAGACTGAAATTTTTACAGTAGGTAACTTTAATAATACTAGTACTATAATATGATCGTGTCACTAAAAAATTCAGGAAGCCAATTTAAAAAACGGTGAAAGTATTCAAAATTGAATGAACGCATAAGAATACTGTATTTATGAGATTGATGTGCGAAAGGTTTTTAACGCAACTTCAAGTCATGATTAAATTAAGTTGGAATAAAATAACAGATAAATATTTAACAATTAAAAAAAAACTTTCGTAAAAAGAAAAGGGCACCAACCCTGAATATCTAGGCCACTAGAAGACAGTAGTAGAGACAGTAGGTAACATTTGTGTTATGTCGTCTCCTGTACAGAACAGAGATGGTTTGATCTGTTTTATCACTTTCTGCCAGCAGCATCATCTTGCAGATTGGCGACAGCACTACTGGAGGACTCTCCATGATTTGTCACCTAGGTAGGACATAAAAACTCTCAAGTTAACGAAATTAATAAATAAATAAACTCAAAAAATATCACAAATTAAGTACCTCCGAAATACTCTCATTTTGAACTTTTTCTTCTTTTCTCAACTCTGTATTGTATTCTTTCTGAGCAGATCATCTTTAGCCCTTTTTAAAGCAACGTCTGAGTTATTATATCCCATGGCCAAAGAAGGAAGCCTGTCAGGATCGTTTTCAATTTTAATCAACTAATGCTGATGGTTTTCCTAAAATTTAAATATGGAAATCAAGAATTTGAAGTGAACAGAGTATTTTTTTATCATCGTTATAACATTACATTTACATCTACAGGAAAAAATATCCAAATAAGTAGGTAGGTAGGTAGGTACATATTATTACATAAATGCGTATCAGTATCGCAGCTTACCAGACAAAAAATGTTTGCTGCAAACCCTGGCATATTAGGTTGTTTCTGATAAATCAGATCTCCTAATTGCTTGAAGCCATTTCACACGTCTTTTTTAGAAAGTTCATTGAGATCTTTGCGATGCTCAAAATGCAGTTTTGTTGGTATTTTATAAAAATTCAAAAGATCGCGATCACCACGGATTCCACACTTTATTACAACACAACAGCAGGCGGTAGGCATTTTTAACCCAAAACCAATTTAATAGGGAATAAGAGATTGTATATGACTACCTACAAAGTTTATAATAATTAAATTATCAAACACTGCTATCATAATCAGTTATTTTTCGAACTAGCCTTTCAACATCTTCATCGTTTTCTTTCGAGTCATCAGATAAAGAGCATGAGGCAAGAAGGCGTCCCAGCCAGAAGAAACCTTGCACACTTGAACAAGAGGGAAAATCAGCATTGCTTCATATTCATTCTTTAGTCCTTCGGCTTGCTTTCCAAAAAGCACATGCAAGTCGCTGGGAGTGTCTTGGGAAAAGCTGTATATGAGGGTTCGCTTAATTTTCACTCTCCATTGTTGTTCATCCTCTTAAAAAGTTTATACACAATGGTTTATTTGATAATTATAATAGGTATACATGCATCTATCCACGCGAAGCGCACTTAGGAACGTAATAAATCATTAAACTATACACAACATACGAATTAAGATTTTATTTAAAGTTTAAGGTGACATTACTGCAATTTCATGCATCAATGTACAATTTATGGTGGAAATTGTACTGAATATCTGCCTATTTTATGAATAACTAACTGAGCTGTCAAACACGTTGGTGAAACAAGAATAGATTTAACTAGAGAATAAAACTTATTCATTCAATAGTTATTTAGAGATTTATTTGCTGTTGGTGAAACCGGGCATCAGTTAACGAGCAGATTTCTGGGGCCGTCGCTAGAAAAGGTATCGACAGTAGGTGGAAAATATAGAAATTTAGTGATTCTTGGAAAGGGATCACAAAAATGTTAATAAAAGTTATTTACCGTCAATAATATATAGCTTTAAAACATTAAGGGCCGGTTGTTCGTACGTCAGTTAAAAATTTTGAGATCACTACTGATTTTAAAATGCCCTGTATTATCAAACCATTGGTCTGATATTTCTGAAAATGAATTCTGCTCGCTTTAAGAAGAGTTAATTACTGATTAAAAATACAAGATCATTCATTATATTCGCCGTATTTTCAAAATTTGCAATTTAAAATCAGTAGTTATCTCAAAATTTTTAACTGACGTACGAACAACCGGCCCTAAGAGAGAAAGAGTAATTTTGGCTCCACGAGGAAAGTTTTTCTAGAAGAAAGTTATTTGAAATAAATACTTCGTTCATAGAGTTAGCAGGTAGGTACCTACCTGTTTTATTAGATAATTTTTCTAGATTTCGGTTTCTGTTTATAATTACTCAGCTCAATGTCAATAATTATTTGACGTTGGAAACAATAATAATTTTTTGATAATGGTGGTAGAGTCCGTACGATATAATATGATGAGCCAAAATTCTCGGAAAATAATAAATCGATAACGTGCTCTTATAGACACGCGAGCGTCTGCCATCGCATGATATTTTATAAGCAGAGGCGGTAGGATCGTGAAACGTAGATTTTAAACTGCAAGAGTTATAAGCGTGAATTGGTGAAAGACGTGCCGCTACTGTTTTTCCGGCCGGTGGCACGTGCAATCAGCTTGTTTTGCTGAGATAGTGACGTAGCACACTTCCAGGAATTTTAGCTTATGACATTTTGGCCGGGCTTAATAATAGGAGTTTAAATAGGCAAAAAAATGATTGTTTTAGATTGCCGTCGAGAAGCGGGAAAGATCAAAGTGTTTCAGTTTTGTCTTCACGCGGCTTATCGGTAGTTGCTTTTGTTGTACTTCTGAGACTTTATTATAACTCTTTATTATAATTACTCCAACCTACAGACGATGTATTCTTCTAATAAAGGTATTCTTTGTTCGATGAATCTTTGCGTGTCGTCATAACTGCCAATCGTATGATGCAAATCAGTTCAGAATATCCTCCTTTGCACAGACAGTAGCGTTCCGATGTTGTTTTATTTAGGTGAACAGTATTTCTATAACTAAAGCTCAAATCCAAAATAGTAGTCACAAAAATGTCAGTTAGTGACTACTATTTTGGATCTGAGCTACCAAACATTCGTCCATTTGTGTATATTGGTCGTGTAATTTATATACCTCAAATCGAAATATCGAAATATTGAAATATGCCATCTTTGATGGCTGGCAATCGTAGAAATGAACATTTTCTGTCTTGGTTCCTCGCACTACCTTATCATCATCGGATGTCTGAGCCTCAGTAATACGGTCACGTGTTATAAGGATCTGTGCTTTAGCATGCAAAGACTGAGCTACATACAGGGTGCACCATGTATCCTTCTCTATATTGCTATCTCCTGAACGCTAAGAGATACAGGGTCGGTTAAATTAGAGAAAATATGCGCAGTTTTGTGGCCGTCTCGAATTCGTCAAAACATGCAAGATATCTGTGACCGTTCCTGAAATATCCTGAAAAAACTGAAAAATCGAGATTTCTTATTTTCGTCATATCTTTCTTATTTTTGAAAATTAATAAATAATTTTTTGTAGGCTTACATAAGCCGTTAAGAGCTATCCATCTGACATTTCAAAAATTTTCAAGGCCTACTAGATCCAAGAGATTTCACAGTCAACTTTCGTTTTTCTTATGGCCGCCATATTATTTTTTTATGTCGTTCGATATGAAAAAAATAATGGAAACCAAAAATTAATAAACTTCAAAAAATAAATTTAAAAATTTTTTATTCTTCTTATTTCAAAGTAAAACCTAAAAAAAATCGTCGAAAAACGTCAACATTTGTAAAATACGCCGAAATTGTGCTTGCTTTATGTTTTTTTTAATTTATCTATGAAATTCGGTCAAAAAATGTGTCTTTTTTGTAAAGAAAAAAGAAGAATAAAAAATTTTTTAATTTATTTTTTGAAGTTTAACAATTTTTTGTTTTTATGATTTTTTTTATATCGAACAACATAAAAATACAATATGGTGACTATAAGAAAAACGAAAGTTGACTATGAAAATTCTGGGATCTAGTCGGCTTTGAAAATTTTTGAAATGTCAGATGGGTAGCTCTTGGCGACTTATGTAAGCCCACAAAAAATTATTCATTAATCTCCAATAATAAAAAAGATATGTAAAAAATAAGAAATCTCGATTTTTCAGTTTTTTCAGGATATTTCAGGAAAGGTCACAGATATCTTGTATGTGTCGACGGAATCGAGATGGCCACAAAATTGCGCTCCTTTGGACTTGTTTAACCGACCCTGTATCTGTTAGCGTTAGGAGATAGCAATATAGAGAAGGATACATGGTGCACCCTGTATATTTTCGTTTGTCCAAGTGATTTCAGGGAACAAAGTATACATACTTCGACAAACAAAATTCGTCTATTGACAATTTTTTCATTATACAGAACCGTAAGTTGCTGCTAAACTCTTTATTACTATAAGAGGTCATCAAGGAGTCGCATAAAAATAGTACAAAAATTCGTATTGTAAATTGACGAAGATATTAAGAGGTAGGTACCTAACCTAGGAGCTCAACTTATTTAATTCTTTTAAATTCTTTTAAGAATGTGTTGTCTTAAAATAGAGATGAAGACCACTAATTTCAAATATTCAATGATTTTTTTAATGCATGGTTTTAATAAGGTCATACTATTGAATAACAACATAAACAAACCGTTTATTGCGGCATCAAAAGAGCAAAAAGATATTATCATCAGAGCTACTTTGCCAAAGGAAGTCTCAGATGAAATAATTGAAACAAACATCAACCAAAAAAATCCCCGGCTTTGACCTAATTACTGGCCAAATCCTGAAACAACTTGCAAGGAAAGCCATAGTAAAACTAAAAATCTTATTAATACATCCTTTAGACTGAAGTATGTTCCTAGGAGGTGTAAAGTCGTGGAAATGATACAACTAAACCAGGTAAACCTATACAAGAGGTAAACCTTATATCTATAACATCGTTTAGAGCTATATCGTTGTTGCTAGTGATTTAAAAAATGTATGAAAAATAGGCTTGAATCTATAATATATAAAAAATTACTTGATTAAGAGAAAGTTGAAGAAGTTGAAGCTCAAAAAAAAAACTTGAGCTTAAGAGAAAACGTTCTACTGTTGACCGGGTTCATAGAATCACCAACATCATTGAGAAATCCCAAGAAGAGAAAAATATCCGCTCCACAGTTTTCCTCGATGTTGCCATGGCATTTGATTGACATGGCATTTACAGCACATCCTGCGAAATATTATAATTGTGTATTTACAATTACCAGAATCACTATAGAAATATAGTAATCATTTTTTTTTATAAATAATATAAATAAAATAAAAATTGTACCGGGACAATACCGGTACAGGGCAATTTGTCAATGTGTACTTGTATAGAGACTCGAGACTCAGCATTTGTTTTTTTTTTTTTCAATTTTATTGTAGATGAACCTGATCAACATTGCAAACTGTTATACAGGGTATTTTTGACAATTTATAGTGTAGCATTTACATAAATAGCGTGTTCATGAGTTCATAGTTTTTTTTTAATACACAACAGTTGCAAGCGTTTGACACTAAACGTATTGTTTTAATCACTGTCACTAGTTTCGTTCTCAGTAGTATTGTACAATAACACGTCGTGGGGTAACCTTTTCTTGAGTCTCGGGTGATTTGATTTCTGACCCAGTTGGAAGTAGGTTGCTCCGGAGCAGTCGCTGAGAGATTTGAAAAAAAAATTGAAGCAACCTGTCGGACATAGCTATGAACAAGAGGAATTCCAGTTTTTTATGAATTTGTTTCCCACAAACCAGGAGCAGTTACAGGCATGCGTAGCACCTTGGTTTGAAAGGTTTGGACTTTTTTAATTTGCGTTTTGGAAGCCGTGCCCCAGATTACGCGCAGTCATACATGACAATAGGTCTGATGATCACCGCCTTATAGATCAAGATGGAGCTTTGATTTTCTATTAATAATAGGAAACAGTATACCAAGTCTCGTATGACATTAATTTAGTTTCTAATTGATGTGGAAACCGAATGTTAGTCTTTGCTCTACATAGATGAACGCCGAGATATTTAACTGCTCGTCGGAGTTCCATTTTACGGTTGTATTGTCGATGAGAAGGTTTTAAGGTGTCGCTGGCTTTCGGAGGGTAAATATTTTGGCTCCGCATTTACTTCAGTTTAAATTTCCATCGCTTGCATCAAGCTGATAATTGGTTGAGTGATTACTGAAGTTTGCTGGCGCCTGTGTAAATGTTATGGTCTTTAGACATAAGAGCTATATCGTCGGCATACATTGCAATACTAACGTTCTCGAGTACTGGAATGTCATACATGTCTACATTAAATAGGACTGATCCAAGAACTGAGCTTTTTGGTATGCCCGCTTGGATTGGGTGGTAGGGCGAGAAGCTTGAGTTCATTTTTACAAAGAAAGTTCTATCTTTTAAAAAGGGATGAAATGATGCTTGCCAGATATCCTGGTGTATTTAAAGGGCGTAGCTTGATATATATCAGACCTTCCGTCAAAACTTTATCGAAGGCTTGCTGTACGTCTAAGAATGCTACGATGGTGTGCTATTTGTTTTCAAAGGCAGACACTATTATTTATTTAGACTGAGGAGTTGATGTGTTGTTGAGTGCTTTGATCTGAACCCAAACTAATGGGGGGGTATAATGTCGGCGTCATTGAGCTGGTCATTTAATCGATTACAGAGGACTGTTCTAGTATTTTGGATATGGTCGGTAGCAGACTGATCGGTCTGTAGCTGTCGCAAGTGGTTTTAAGTTTATTTGGCTTATGAAATAATATTATTTCTGCCTCCTTCTATTTCATGGGAAAATAGCCCGTATGTAGACATGCGTTAAAGATGCCCTTCATATGAATTAAACCCGTGTCGGTCAAATGTCTTTATAGTACATTAGGTATTAGATCAGTTCCTGGTGTTTTCTTTAGAGCAAGGTTTTTTATGTACGCAGTTATTTCTTCTGTGGTTGTGTAGTCTATAATTAATTCATCTGCAAGGGATCTTGAGTTTTCTGTTGTAACCTCTTCTTTGTCGGATTCTATATTGGTGGAACAATTATTGCAGGCTGCTTTAGTAGTTTCTTTGTTATTTGCCACATCGAAGGTTCGCCTGGCTGCAG
Organism: Malachius bipustulatus; assembly: GCA_910589415.1. Taxonomy (NCBI): domain Eukaryota; kingdom Metazoa; phylum Arthropoda; class Insecta; order Coleoptera; family Melyridae; genus Malachius; species Malachius bipustulatus. The sequence continues at coordinate 3,801,729 of OU342633.1, forward strand.
TTCTGATATGTAGCGCTCATACGATTTTATTGTGTAATAATTGTCTAGTTACCATTTGACTCTGTGTGTTAGCTGATTCAAAATCGTTTTGTGCTCATAGTGCTTGGTTCTGTACCAAAGTCTTCGGGCTTAGTGTTTTTTTTTTTAATTAATTTAAGAATATACTGGGGTGTCGAGGGTTTGTGTCTGAACCGAATTTTGCTGGTGGTGGTTATGAGTTCCTTGTAGCTATGTACCGAATGATCAATAATTTGTTGCATTGTTCGTAGGTTTCTGTAGCTGCATTTGTCGCACGATGTGTCTAGTGTCGTCTTGAATTTTCCCCAGTCAACTAATCCTGTTATCAGTCGTTCAGTCGTGGGGGGTAGCTTGCTATTTTTGGGGGCTCAATAAATGTTGTAATTACAAGTAGATGGTCTAAGTCGAGTTCTACATACACTTCGTGATGAATGGGTATTGCGAAGTTTTTGAGTAGAGCAATATCTAGTATATCTGTTTGATGGTCTTCTCGGAAAGGCATGTAGGTGTGCTCTTTCGGGGCAAAAATTGTGATGTGATGTAAGTTTATTAAGTTATATAAAGTTTTACCTGCGCTGCTGTTGGCTCTGCATCACCATATTGTATTTTTGGCATTTATATCTCCGAGCAGTATGACTGGATTGTTTCTGTCAAACAATTTGATTATGTCTTTTGAGAAGTTGAATTGATTATTTGGCAAGCGGTATGCTGAGATTACATCGATAATTTAATTCGTCGTTGCCTAGTGTAACATTGGATACGTTCACCTGACGTCAACTGTTGAATAGCAGCGCAAAACGGTTGAGTGTTAGTTGTTGCAACATGTTGGAAATAGTCTGAACGCATTGTTGAGATCGAGAGATAATATGTGACATGTTTCTGGATACGATTCAAGTAATAGAAATAATTATTATCATTTATTTGTCGCTGATTGTAGCAGGAGCATTCTTGCTTGCAACTTTTACTTCCCACTTTGCGCATGCCCGCAACATACACGTTGACTGTGCTGAGCGTGAAATATTTACGCTCACAAAAATACTCAACAGTTTAGCAACGGTTGTAAGTGAGCGGTATGTCTGAACGCAAGCGCTACCTCAACAAATCAACAGTTGACGTCAGGTGAACGTACCCATTAATTGCAACTGCTTTCATGGAGTATAGGCAAATACACTAGATAATAATACGTGCAGCTTCCACTGAAAATTGTCACCGGAAGTTACTGTCGCCCAAGCGGCCCGATATCTAACTAGCGTTGATTTGAAATGTCAATTTAATTGAACGAAACGTCAATCTGACGTTTACTTTGCTTATGATTTATAAACTTTTTGACTAGTAGTTTATTCTAATTCTAATTACAAAACGTTAAGTGTTGCGAATAATTGCGTAAAGCCAAGACAAGATAGATGTATTGGCCTATTGTCATCGGAAGACCTAAATAATTCCTTAATGGTTTTGGTTAAATATGTACAAACGAGATGCTTTGCTGAAAGAACTGTTTCAACAGAACATTGCAGCAATGTAATGTGGCTCCGTCAATTCGAAATTTGAACCCTTTCTTAGATGAAAAAGTTTTGATTCGCGTTGGAGGAAGGTTGGTGAATTCTGAATTTGATATGGATAAACATCATCCAATTCTGTTACCGGCAAAAAATTGGTTAACGAAATTAATATTTACAAGGGAACATTTGCGTTTGTTGCATGCTGGTCCGCAACACCTATTAACATCTGTGCGAGAGCGATTTTGGGCAATTTCGGGAAGATATACGACAAAAAGAGTGGTTCACGAATGTGTGAGGTGTTTTCGTGTTGCGCCAAAAAAAATAACTCCAATAATGGGTAATTTGCCAGCTTGCAGAATTAATCCTTCTTACCCTTTTCAAAATACTTGGGTGGACTATGCTGGTCCAATGAATTTAAATGATACGAAGGGGCGTGGTTGTAGGGTTTCAAAGTCTTATATTTGCTTGTTTATATGTATGGTGACCAAAGCTGTACATATTGAACTTGTTACAGATTTGTCAACTGATGATTCGTTTATTTTGGCTTTAAAGAGATTTATTGCCCGTAGGGGAAATCCTTCCAATATGTATTCGGACAACGGGACAAATTTTAGGGGAGCAAAAACCGAGTTAGACAAGTTAGGGTTTTTGTATTAAAAAATAAAGACAGCAATGTTGAGGCTGACTGGCGAAGGAGTCGATTGGCACTTCATACCCCCCGGATCACCTCACTTCGGAGGACTTTTTTTCGTCTCTGACATTTGAAGAGATATGTATACGTTACTCGTACAAATTGAGGCCATCATGAATTCCAGACCTTTATCACCCCTCTCTCACGATCCAAACAATTTAAATCCTCTTACTCCCGCTAACTTTTTGGTGGGAAGAAGACTATTGTCACTGCCAGATCCGTGTATTTTGAAGATTCCAGAGTCTAGATTATCGTGCTTCCAAAGAGTTCAACAACTCCAACAATAGGTTTACTTAAAAACTGACGACTTATTTATTTGCTTTGAAACCAGTCGAGTTATGCAAACGAAACTTGGTGGGTTAAACAGTGGCACGCATACGGGTACCAATTAAAAACATTTCAACAAAAATGCAATAAGCATCGAAATAAACCACTAATTCACCTTATTATTACTGCTGCTGTATTGTATGTAGGTGTCACAAGCCTGACGTCATAGGCCGCGCACTGACATGTTTGTATAATAATAATTATATATACGTGTTTTCGCGAGTATTACGCGTACCCATACACCTGTCTGTGCCAAAGTACTTATGAGTAAATACTTACGAGTACATTTTCTGGGTTTCGTACTCGAATTTTAATTTATTTACGAGTACTCTTTCAAGTACTCCTGCCTAGCTCTGCGCTCTGCGTCAACCCCAACATTACCTGATACACCAAAAACTCTAGCGGCCAATATTATAAACGCTGGTTAAGTTAACTGGCAGATTTCTGTGCCCGATTTTGAAGCTAATATTGACCTCGAGTAACTTTTCTTAAGATTTTTGTAATCCCTTTTATGCCAAGAGTAATTAAATTGCAATAATTTCGACCTATAGTCTATATCTTCTCCAGAAATGACCACAGAAATCGGCCAGTTAACTTAACCAGCGTTTATAATATTGGCCGTAGATAATTTTATTATGTCTGTGAAAATAATTTATATTACATCCGTGCTTTTCATATCCGGTGTCTTGTGTAGTTAGCGATCGAGGCGTGTAGATGGCGCTCCTTTTCATACTTCACTAGGGAACCTGTATTACCGCTTTACTAGGGTAGCGCATTCTCATTCTCACAAAAAGTTGGGAAAAAAGTTGGGAATGTCAAATTTGACTTCATAAACGTCAGATTTTCCATGAACGTACAACTGTCTAAAAATTCACATAATTTGTTATTAAGTCCGCGTATTAAAACGCATTTTTCTCAGTAACTACGTGTTAGATACTAAAGTCTACAGCTTCGTTGATCCTATAAACCCGTAATTTTGTTTTTAATACCCACTGAAAAAGGATTATCGATTTCTATTCGTGTTATTATTTTGTTTCATTTTTCAAACTTCGCTTTTTTCCACTTGATACCTACGCCTGTGACCAAATGTGCCAAAAATATGACATCCAGCTGTTCAAACATAACCGTGTTTAGTAAACGTCAAAAAGTGAATGCGCTACCCTAGTAAAACGGTAATGCAGGTTCCCTATACTTCACGTTTATTACATGTAAATAGCGGAGAGCTGCACGTATTATCATCTAATGTATTTGGTATAGGTCTGGTATTGACGTTTCCAAAGTGAGTTATTTTTTCTGATCAAAATGGCTGCTCTTCCAGATGCATAGTCAACCTGCCTATCACATCTGTATATCTTGTAGCCGGCAATGCGTAATGCTTCTGAGTTTTTTAAGTGGGTTTCTGTTACGAACGATATATCGATATTATGGTTGATCAGGAAATGGACAAATGATAACCTTTTTTCTTTTAGGCTATTGGCATTCCAGTTGAGGAGTGTTAAGCTATTTATCTGATTATTTCTGTTGAAAACCGCTTGTTAGCAGTGATGTAAATATTGAGGAAATAAATTGTTTGATTTGATCAAGATACGATCAGTATGGTCATGATACGCTGGTATATCGTTTTTATTATTCATTTTGTCATTGCGATCAGAATGGTAGGGATGTTTTCTTCCTTCGCGTGTTACGTTTGCATATGTTCTGAATTAACTTGGCTGTGCAGGATTATTATGGTATTCTAGTGCTTATTGTGGTTGGGAGGTGGTTTAAGGTCGGCGTGTTTGGCGTTGTGTTTGTGAGCTGTAGCTGATTCGTTGCTTTATGTTTGTACAATAGTATCTGCACCCTTTGTAGTTGGCCAAGTGATTTTCGCCACAGTTAATACATATAGGTTTTTCACTGGGGTGCTTTGTGCATTCATTATACAGGGTGTATCTAAATAACACCGAAAAAAATTAAGGGGTGATTCTGTGATGAAAATTAAGGGGGGTATTTGGTATAGAATTTTTCGAAAAAACTCTCCCCGAAAAAGTTACACCCCTCCGAAGAATTAAGAAAAAATGGTTTTTATTTTTTATTTTCCCTGTATATTAAGCTAAAGACACGAAAATTGGTAAATATTAATTGTCAATGAAACTACATATTTTGAATTTTTTTCAACCCAGTACAGGGACAGTAATAGGGCCCACTTTAATAATAATAATAATAATAATAATATAATATATTTATCGCCAATAAAGCAGATACATAAGTACACAAGAATACAATATATAATCGCATAGATATGAAACAAACACGCATCAGCTTTTCTGACTCGTCCTAAATAAAAAATACTCACAATAATAAAGCTTAATACAAACACACATGTACAAAAAAAAACAGAAAGAATCTATACATTGTAGACATGTCAGTCAGAAAAACACTACACTCTGAAATACTGGTTAATTTCGTAAAAAGAACGGTCAAGAAGAAATCGCTTCAATTTTCCCTTACACACCGCCAAGGAATCCGTCTCTCCAAATAAATACTTTAATTTATTATAGCACATGATACCCCTGTATTCATGCGATGATTGGGAGACTGCGAGTCGCGAGAAGGGCAAACGCATATCTCGACAGTTCGAGTGTTGTACTGATGAACATCATTACCTCTTATTAACTGACTTTCTTTTTTCCTCACATACATTACCAACAAATACAAATACAAAGAGGGTAACGTCATAATTTTATATTTTTTAAATAGTGGTCGACAGTGGCTTCTAGGTGGGGCTCCCGCCAATGATCTTATAACTTTCTTCTGTGCGATAAAGACATTCCTGAAATGTGGGGATGATCCCCAAAACAACAATTCATAAGAAAGAAGTGCTTGAACCTGACCATGGTAAAACAAAAGCAAAACTTCCTCGGACACAGACTCTCTCAAGGATTTCAGAATGTAGCAGAAGGTACTCATCTTGCTACCCAACTGGTCTATGTGGTCCCTCCAGGTGAGTCTAGAATCCAACATCACACCAAAGAATTTCAAAGCTTGAGCGCACTCAATCATCTCCCGACCCACTCTTACAGCCGATGTTACGTTTAATCTGCGGTTGCTCGCGACAAAGGACATACAGTTTGTTTTCTTTCAAATCTGATTCGGAGACTATTATATTAGTGTCATCCGCATACAATATCATCTCACCTTGGGTACTACATCTTGCGATGACATCATCTACAAACAAAACAAATAACAAGGGGCCCAAAATTGAGCCCTGTGGTACTCCAACTTTCACGACCTCAGCGGTCGAGCGACTGTCCCCCAAGGTAACTTGCTGATACCTATTATTTAAGTATGATTCAATCCATTTGTTGGGTACTCCTCGAATACCCAAGTTGTATAATTTCAATACAAGTAGTTGATGATCAACAGAGTCAAAAGCACAACTAAGATCATAAAGGAAAGCAATGACATGTTTGCGCTGCTCTAGCGACGACAAAATCGATGACATCGCCTCGGAAACCGCAGTGACTGTGGAGCGAGACTCCGTGAACCCATGTTGACACTCAGACAGAAGACTATATTTTTTCAAAAAATCAAAAAGCCTATCCTTGAACGCCAACTCGAAAATCTTACCAATATGGTTTGAATGGATATTGGTCTATAATTCCCGATGCTGTCTCTTGGCCTCTTGCCCTTATATATAGGAATACACCGCGACACCTTTAGTGAGTCTGGAAACGTACCCACAGGCGAACGACTGATTTATCAAGCAAGAAAGTGGTTCACAAAGCACATCCGCTACAAATCTAACCACCCCTCCGTACACATCATCGCTTCCAGCTGAATTTGTTTTACTGGCACGCGTTATTAAATCCATCACCTCAAGAGGAGTAGTGGGCAAAATATAAAAGCTAGCGGAAGGCCCTGGCTGCAAAATAAATCATCCACGCTTAGTTCTGTAGTATGATATTTCTTATCCTTGTTTATCTTCTCGTTAATTATCTTCCAGCTCTCCTTCACCTTGTTCCCAGATAATAGGATTCTGCTGTCATTCATTTGAATCCGTGTTGTTCTTGCCTCCTTGTCATACAACCCGTTGAGAAGTCTGTATTTTTTTTAATTAAATTATTTGGTGTTTTGTAAACCGCACATTTTACATAAAAAATCATGCAACATGCGTAGTTTTGTCGGAAACCTTGAACCCTTGCCACTGTCAATCCTAACTTGCCTAATTGGAAAAGCCCTATCGTAGCATGAGAGGAAAATGTTATAAAATTCATTAAACTTAATATTCAAATCAGTCGCGGCATACATACCCTCCCACGACTCACAGGCCAACATGGCACGAAAATCATCAAGTGACCTTCCATTCACAAACCTCCTACCAGTTGTTTTCGGATCCTTTGCGTTGCATTTTTTTTTGGTAGCGAAAACTTACATGATTGATAAGTGTGGTCAGACATAAATATACTAAATACACTTGTAAATTCACATGTCATGTCCGGAAAAATATTATCAATACATGTCTTGGAAGATCTCGTTATTCGTGTGTATTCACAAATATGTCTCTCCAAATTAAACCTCAAAAATAACTGTAAAATAGCACTTTGTTTCTTACCGGTCACAGCAAAATCAGCATTGAAATCACCGCACACAATGTACCTGCTATCAGGCCTGCGGATCCTCAACAGAGTCTCTTCCAGGTTCTTGAGAAAACTGTCCAAAATACTATCTGGTGTGCGATAGACAACAACAATAAACAGCCTACATCCTTCAATCAGGAACTCACCTATTGTTAGTTCAAAATGTTTCTCGATAGCTTTATAGTTGGAGAACGATGTTACAGAAATGTTATTTTTTGCATTATATGCAGACTCCACCATGGCTCATAATAGTTCGTGAGTAATTGTTGACCAACCTATAACCAGATACATCTGTAGACTGTACCTCAGGCTCCGTCAACCAATGTTCAGTCAGACACAGCACATCTGCACTGTGTCCATCCAGAATCACCTCCAACTCTCCAATCTTCCCGGGCAGTCCCTGCACGTTGAAATGCATGCAACTTAAATAGGTCTTCATCGGTTCACTATTCGAGGTACTACTGCATCTCTGACTCTGGTTTTCTACGAAAAAACCGATATCTCTTTACCTTCACCCCCGCAGGCCACAGACTATCACTCAGCAGAATATTCTCGTGCTGTTTGGGAATGCCCAATCTGAAACTACTATTTTTGCTTTTTGAATGCAATTTAATGCAATCGACATTGTAATTCGGCAGGGTCGTCTTCAAAAATTCACTCATAGTTTCTTCGCTAAGATCACCACTTATCCTGCCCACATAGACAAACGATAAATCTTCCACCCCTTTTTTTTGTTTCTTATCTATATGAACAGTATTTCAGAGATTAACAATAACTTCAAGGGACATCTGATCTGTTATGCCAATGATACCCCCCCGGTATTTTCTAAAAAAAAACATGAGAATTGGTGAAATAAAATATTGAAGCAGATCTGAAGAAATGGGAAATGGACGGAGCACGTAACATATTTATGTAGCAAAAATAATGTTAATTTGAAAATTCTATGAATTTCGAGAGGTAATGAGAAAAGAAAACTTGATCATACTTTATCATGTATTTGCAGAATCAACAATTAGATACTGTATAATGGCATGGGATGGAGTATATAAAACAACACTGAGTACATTGTAGACAGTGCAATAGTTACTTCTGAAGATAATACTAAAAAAAATCAGATTATTCGTGACAACATTACTCTACCAAGAAACAAAAAGTTTAAATATTCATAACATATAATTATGCATATCTATGCCTACCTCACCTAGTTATACTCTATGAAAAAAAATTTGTGGCTATACGCGCTTGATCTCAAAGCCAAATTATCAGAGTCAAGCGACTATATCTTATCCACACAGTTTGACTGATGCTCCGTCATAAAAAAAAATACGAGACCATGGCACATTTAAGGCCCAGTTACACGGTGCGTGGTTCGGCGAACCACAGAACTGGTGCGTGGTTCGCAGAGACTCGCACTTTAACGAACCAGGGGTGGTCACACAGTTCGTGGCTCGTTTAGTTTTATTTCGCAATCGGTTCGCCGAGACAACATGGAACCTAGTTTGTTATATTGAAAGAAAGTTTGATAATGAAATCGTAATTGATTCCGGGCTGTTGTTGCCGTGGTCCATAGAGATTTGCTCCGAACGTTTCCTCTACAGCTGCGGTAGACATCATCAGCGGTTACGTTTAGACAGCTGTACATGATTGTGTGGACATGACTGAACAGCTGGCAGAGCGCTACTATTTATAGGATGACGATCTGGTGACGTCATACCCCCTCCGCTAGCTATCTCCACTGTAGCAACAGCCGGTCTCTCCAATGATGTTATAGATTTCTGAATCAGACGATTACTTTTTTGGTTGTAACATAACGTCGGATACTAAATCCTCCGCAGTTTCATTCGTTCCTCCTGCCTTTTGAAATTATTTGGATGTTTATTAGTTTCTATAGACTAACGATGTAAACGGGTGTATACAGGGTTATTCACGGTATACGCCACGGAAGATTATGGCCGTGTCTTTGGATTTTAGGATCTTTTTATTTTTGGAGTGAATAGAGACCCGGCAAAGGTACGTTTTAAAATTATATTCATAATGTACAGGCTGTCCCAAAAGCATGAAACATATCAAAGTTATGTTTTTTTTAAATGGAATGCTCCTATGTTATTGCATTTTTAGATTGTCTGAGAGAAAAAATAAGATTGGTTTTTACAGTTAGTATTTAAATTCAGAAGTTTTTGAGTTATAAACAAGTGAAAATCGTCATTTTTCAAGTTCAAGGCCCTGTACAACGAAAACGGTTCAAGATAGAGAAAAACGGCTTACATGTCCCTATTTTAACTTTTCATGTACTACCCTATGGTATAGAAACATTTGTACTTTCTTTGATTTTTTTATTTGTCGACGCGTGGAGAAATCTCAGAATTTTTCAAATTTTTTATCACCCTGTATAAACATTTCATCTACATCATTGGATAGTACATGAAAAGTTAAAGTAGGGACATGTAAGTCGTTTTTCTCTATCTTAAACCGTTTTCGTTGTACAGGGCCTTGAACTTGAAAAATGACGATTTTCACTTGTTTATAACTCACAAACTTCTGAATTTAAACACCAACTGTAAAAGCCAATCTTCTTTTTTCTTCCCAGGCAATCTAAAAATGCAATAACATAGGAGCATTCTATTTAAAAAAAAAAACATAACTTTGATATGTTTCATGCTTTTGAGACAGCCTGTACATTATGAATATAATTTTAAAACGTACCTCTGCTGGGTCTCTATCGACTCCAAAAATAAAAAGATCCTAAAATCCAGAGACACGGCCATAATCTTCCCTGGCGTATATCGTGAATAACCCTGTATAGTGTAGTGGACAGCAGTGGACAGCGATTTTCGTTCATTCAAAGCAAATGGCATAATGATCCTGAAGTACTAAACGCAACGTCAACACCCGCGTGACCGAACATAAGGAAACTGGAGGCTGGGCCAGATAGACAAGTCAGCTATCGCGGAGTACACCGTGCTTCAGGATCACCATGCCATTTGCTTTGAAGAAACGAAAGTCCTGTCAACTACTTCACACTACTACACCAATTTATACCGTGATGTTATTGAAATTTATAAACATCCAAGAATGAAACTACGGAGGATTTGGTATCCGGCGTTACATCTGATCCAAATAAGTCCTCGTCTGACTGAGGAATCTATGACATCATCGGAGAGACCGGCCGTTGCTCTACGGTGGAGATAGCTAGTGGAGGGAGAATGACGTCACCAGACCATCACCCTATAAATAGGAGCGCTCTCCCAACTGTCAAGTAAGTTATCAGTGTTCGGAGAAAATTTCCATGGACCACGGCAAAACTGCGCGGAATATCAATTACGGTTATAGCATTAAAAAGCAGTATACGAAGACTTGCTACCAAATACCTAATTATCGAAGATCACAATTTAATTTCCGCCTGCATGCAATACAAGACACAATAATTATGGCATAAAATAAATTGCAAAACTGAGCATTGGTTCGCGATAAGGCGAACCAGCACGAACCGACGACAAATCTGCACGAACCTATCGGTTCGCCCGCTTTGTTCTGTGCAAATTTACCGACTCCCGATGGATACGGCGAACCACACACCATGAACCGCGAGCCCATGGCGAGCCACCTATGTCACACGGTGCGTGGTTCGCGGCTCCTCGAGACAGGTTCGCCGAACCAGGGACCGTGTAACCGGGCCTTTTTACTCAGGCCTCTGATGTGAGTTGATTTGTTGATTGGTTCTTTAACGTTCGTAAGACGAGGTTTTATACTTTTGATCATTTACTGTAACTATCAACAATTATTATGATGTTCCTAGAAAATTACTCATTAGAAGGTTGTGATTTATTTTGTTGATTCCTGATAAAGACGTGGAGGGAGTGGAAATAGAGGAATTATGCATAAAAATATTTCATTTGATGCCCCAACCCAAAATAGTGACCGCAAGTCCTCAATTTAACTGCAAATTGTTTTCGATTTCGACTAATAGTATACATTCCATATTAACAGCCAATATTATAAAGGCTCAATAAGTTAACGGGCAGATTTCTGTGACCATTTCTGAAGACGGTATCGAGTTTAAGTGGAAATTTTTTAAATTTATCTATTCTTGACATGAAATTAGTTACGAAAATGTTAATAAAAGTCATTTAACGTCGATATTAGCTTCAAAAACGAGCACAGAAATCTGCTCGTTAGCCTAATGATCCTCTATAATATTTGCTGTTAGTGTTTTTCCAACATTTTTAAATATCCATAGACCTTTATTATTTTATTATATAAGTACCTTATTTTATTTTTAAGAAAATAAAATTATTGCTTTTTCTGATAAGATAAATATTTTAACACGCGGTGCTGAAGAAAGTAGGTACATAAAAATTAAAAACCAATAATAATATTATTGCACAGTCCTCTTCACTCTACATCCTTGTAAAAAGCGATTATGAAATATGCGTCAATTATCACAGTCTTGATGAAGTTACGTGGAAACATAAAGTTTCAAATGCCGACCTTCTCTTGAATCTCATTTAGCCTACTTAAGGAAATAATTTTTTTATTTGAGGGCTCAATTTGGTTTCAGGGTATCTAATTTCCGTTGCTGGGAATTTAATTGTCACCACGACATTTCGTAAGTCGGATTCATATTTTGAGTCCCTTCTAATGACGAAATACAATGATTTAAAAATAAATCCGTAGTATTGTAATTTGAAAACCAATATTAATGATGATAATGATAATAGGTACCGATGTAAATTTAGAAATTTCTATGGGAATAAATAAGAAAATTCCTATGAAATCAACATTAAAACTGGATTTTAATTTAAATTATAAGATTAGGCGATTTTATTAAGAGCCTACTTTTTTTGAATGAAAAAAAAATTAATCGAATATTTTCGATCGATATTTGAAACTTTTTAAATCCATTGTTCAGTATTGCGCTCTTTGTCCCATAAAACCATAAAAGCATACCAAAAATTTCAACAAAAACGCTTCAGCCTTTTGAGTTTTTATAATCAAATAACTATTTCAGAATTGACACTTTGGCATCTCGTAGTGGCTAAACCAAGCAACTTTGTAATGATATTATAAGTTGACTAGGAATATTTGGTAGTAAGTTGTACGGACCTTTCAGGGACACCTGTACAATCATGTCTCCAGTACAACTGTAGTTTTATATTTATGATATTATGCGACTTTAGTAATTGTTTGGGAATGCAGTCGTTTTAAGTAAAGAACTTATAGGTAGGTCTTATAACCATGTTAATTTTATGCTTATGAAAGTTGAGATTAAATTATAAGTTTTTGAAAATTGTTAAACCTTAGGACTCATTATTGGGCACATTTATTAAGAAATTAGAAAAGTTAACGATAATAAAAATACATTTAAAATAAATTTGGTTCTAATTCGGGCCAAAATGAAAAAAGAATTATAAGTTTTTTCTAATATTCTAGTGTCAAAATCAATTTAAATTATGCTTAGCTGTTTTCTTTGTCGATTTTTACTAAAAATGTGTAGATGCTACTTAGATTTCCTACGTCTTTCATGAAGTTTTTAAGTTTTGTTGGATTCTGATCATTTGTAAAAAAGTCTTTTAAACGTGTCACATTCCATGTCTAAAATTGATGCACCATCATAATTCATTCGAAGATCTTTATTACTAACATGATTAACTACAGCACAAGTGACTGTATTACGTTTTTCATCACTTTTATGGAATGTAATATGAGATTTCAAGTTCCTTGAGGTTTTTCCTATAACATGTATAACATTCAAGCACAATGAATGTAGTATACAAAATTATCTATGATTTTTGAGCTATTGTACCAATTTCTATAAATTACATGCGTCTTGTTTCTTTCTCTTACAAAATAACATGTTTCCTTCTATCATTTTTAAGTTTTACAAGCTCCACAAACTACTGGTTTACAAAATTAAAACGCATTTTATCTGAAGCTGCAACAGCAATTGTTGAATTGGAAACGACCTTCGGATATGAACCGCATCGTTTTCAGTTTGGACACTCTCAAAATTTCTCGTGCGAGTTTGCGGTGCGTGCGTTCCCCGCATCGCACGCAACGCACTAGCCGGACGCAGCTAACTCACGGCGTTAGGGTACCTGTATTAGCGAAACTAACCACTAACGCTAGTAAGCGTCAGTGTAGGTACCCTTCTACGACTCACGCGAGAGCGCAGCCTCTCGCGGGTCGAAAACCAGTAACCTCCATACCAATTCGATGGCCAGAACTAACTTTTTGTTGTAACATTATTGTCCATCCTCCTTGAAATACAAGCAATGCGAAATTGAAATTAGTAATAAACTCAGCACTACATACGTACTCTCAGCAGATGTCGTTACTGTTCCAGGTTAGTTTCTTTACTTTAACAAAGTTCATTATGCAAGTAGTCATGTTTTTTTTTATTGTTCTATGATTTGTAGATCATGGATTGGAGTAGTTAAATTACTCACCTTCCAGTTGTTTTTTTTTCTGGCAGGCACGTTTCATTTTATTCCAGGCAATAGTTGATGAAAAATTTTGTGGATCACACAATAAAACCAACGATACAAGTTGAAACAACACCTAGTTGAGATTATTCTGAACCCTCTGAATCTAGAAGTTGTTAACCCTGAGAAATGGCTCCAGGATGGGCTTCGGGATGTGTTCAATTATATTGTGAAAAAGTGAACCCTGAGGACAAAGTCGAAATAACTTTTACAGCAAACGAGTTTAACGGGGACTTCCACATATCGTTCAAACAAGTGGTCGATTTACGGTTCGAGGAATTCTAAAAGAGGTGAAAGAATAAGGTGGGGGTTGAGGGTGATTCTTCTTCTTCTTCATAGTACTGTCTTCTTTATCGAAGGTTGGCGATCACTTCTTTAAACGCTTCCCTATCCCTTGCAACGTGAAATATTTGTTCCACACCGAGGTTAGTTCAATCTCTGATATTCCTCAGCCAGGATTTTTTTCTTCTTCTTACGCCCTTTCTCCCGTCTATTCTTCCCTGCATGATTACGTGCAAGAAGGTTTATTTATCATTACGGAGTATGTGACCCAGATACGCTGTTTTTCTTATTTTAATAATTTTCATTAGTTTTCTGCCGTGTCCAATGCGTGTTAACACTTCTTCGTTTGTGACTCTAACAGTCCAAGGAATTTTAAGCATACGCCTGTAAAGCCACATTTCAAATGCCTCCAATCTTTTTATTGATTGCGCCTTTAGTGTCCATGTTTCTACCCCGTATAGTAGCTGAGACCATACATAGCAGTCTAAGAATCGCAATCTGATGACCAGACTCAATTTCTTATTTGAGAACATTGATTTGTATTTTAGAAATCCTTTTCGGGCTATTTCTATTCTGACTCTTATCTCCTCATCTTGATCTAATTGAGAGTTTATGGTTGCTTCAAGGTATTTATGTTTGTCCATCCTTTCTATCTGTTTACATTCCAGTGTAAGTCGTGTGTTGCCAACAGAAGTTTTTGAGATAATCATGTATTTGGTTTTATCTGTGTTGATTGTTAGCCCCATTTTTTTGCTTTCTTTGTTGATGTTTTCTAAAAGGATTTGTAGATCTTCTATATTTTCTGCCATTATTGCGGTGTCATCTGCAACCTTATATTATTAATGATGGTACCTCAAATTCTCACACCTTCCGTTCTATCTCACAGTGCTTCTTGAAATATTAATTGTGAGTATACATTAAATAATTTTGGTGACAGCACACAGCTTTGCCTGACTCTTTGAATTTTAATTTGGTTTGTCTCACTGTCCTCTATTCGTACTACAGCTGTTTGGTTGTAGTATAGATTTTTGATTAGTGTAATGTCTTTGGGATCTAGATTTATGTTTCTTAGTGCATGGATAAGCTTACTGTGTTGGACTCGGTCAAACGCTTTTTGAAAATCTATGTAACATATGAAAACCTTTTTATTGTACTCTCTGCACTTTTGTAACAGCACCGTCATCGCAAACAACAAACAACGCCTCTCTAGTTCCCATTCCGTTTCTGAATCCAAACTGTGTGTCGTCCAATTGCTCTTCACATTTTCTATGTATACGCTGTTGAATATCTTTCGGTAGTATTTTTAATGTGTGGCTCATAAGACTAATTAGTCGGCACTCATCGCAAGACTTGGGATTATTTTTCTTGGGTATAGGTAGGAAGACAGATTTTAACCAGTCGTCCGGTATTTTGCCATCGTTATATACCTTATTTGAAGGGTGATACCTTCAAAATTATAACAACCAGTTTCACCCCCTATAAGGGCTCAGAAGAAACACACAGGTTTCGTTGACATTTGCCGAGGATTGTGCCAAGAGAAAGGGGATAGTTACCATCAACAATAAGGATAGTTTGTGCTTGGTACATGCACTGGTGTTCGCTATGGGATACCTCCAAAACGAACAATATTTGAAGCAGGTGAGGCAAAATATAGGAAAAAGACAAGACGAAGAAGTACAAAAAGTAATACAAGCCAGTTAATAAAACAGCAAGTTCTGCTGTGGTTATTTTTGCCAACGCTCCTTGTGAACCACAAGGAAAAACATAGATTAAGAGCTCAATGCCCCTGCTGTACTCGCAACCACCGTGCACAAAGATAGGTAATGAGATAAGCTGTGAAGACTGTAGTCGGCTATTCAGAAGACAACAATGCTACGATAATCAAGGCATCTGGAAAGAAAAGAAAAATACCCTGCGACAACATAAGAAGTTGTGAAGAATGCCTATACTTTATTCGATGGATCTTTGCTTGTGACCGAATTCGCTACGACAAACGAAAATGCAGCGCTCACCCTTCTCATGTTAACGCGCAGATGCATGCAAAACGGAAGGGTATGTCTTCAAATCTTCTAAGGCATCCGATCATGATAACATAGTGAGTCAAGCGAAGACAGAAAATCTAAACGTCATCGTAGCTTGCTGTCATCTGCGCACTCATAGGCGTCATAGAATTTATTTTTTTCTGCGACGGGCTATAAGTTTGACCTTTTTTCCCCGTTGACAGGTAGAAAAATGCCTCATTATATGAGCTGCATCTTATCGGGGAAAAAATTAATTAGCCGGGAAATAAATGAGTACTTATTTCCCCGAAATGGCGGCTTAGGTATAGCTACTATTAACACTCAGATATCATTAAATTTATATCAAATATACGTAAAGGAAAGTTACCTTATTATCCAAATGGCAATTATTAAGGGAATTTTCATAATAATCACTATCCATATTATTAAATTCACCCATCGAAAACTAACTTGCAATCTTTTGCAAAACTGTCTTCAATTTTAATTACATTAATATGACGTTTATGTAATAATTCAATCGTTTCGTTACCCAGGCAACGTCAATTACGATAAAAGACAGTTTGAAAATCCAAGTTTAACATAAATCATTTTTCCGACATAATTTTCAGTTATCTAACTACGTTTTTCGACATTCTAACACTGATATTTCTTCTCGCAGAAAAAAATTGTATATTACACACGAGAAAAAAGTGCGATTTTAGCTCTCGATGTGTTTGTCCCCTCCGCTAAAGTATTATCATTAGTAGCGCTCCGTGATAGTATTCAAAGCGGCAACGCTGCGACCCGCGTTGCGCAGGTAAACAATATCGTAATTAATGGCTGTTGTTATTAAAATTATTAATTAATCTCAAAATCGAAGCGTAAAATTCGGAATTCGAACTTCGCATAATAAAAATTACGCAGTAGTGAGTAGTGCCTTTTAAACTTGATACAAAAACATGTCTCAGCAGAATAACCTTAGCGACGAAGAGAAAATTTGGTAATATGCGTAAACAAATAGCAACCTATCTTAACCTCAATGATCCGCAATTGTACACGGGTCATTGTTAAAATATATAATTTTTTAATCTTTTCTATGAAATAAAAAAGGGTCGTAGAAAAAATAGTGTATGGAACTCGCAGATAATGGCTATTAATACGCTCTTATGATGGTTAAGACGTTCGCCTACGGCTCGTATCTTAACCATCATACTCGCTTATTAATAGCCTTCATTATAAGCTCGTTGCATAATATACTAATATTTATGTTTTTAATTATTAAGATTGAATTATTTTTATTTCAATTTGAGGTTAGATTTACTAACTTCACAATTTTCACTGCCTTTCCTTACCTTATTCAGTAATTTTTTTTTAAATCAAATCAAGTTGAAATTTAAAACTTCATAATCAGTTCTTTTCAGAACTAAACAGCTTGAATTAGGTACGAGAAAAGTTAATAATAATAGCTAGACGCTTGGTTACTGACCGGCATTTAGCAAACAAAATTCCAGGAAAAAAACTGAATTCCCAATGACGAAGATTTGTGGCAAATTTGTTGGAATATGTCACTGCTGAAAAATACAACAATGGGCATCTGCTTTCACTCAACAGTATTAAAGAGATAAGTACGTTTTTTCAAGCCGAATTGTACTGAAAAACTTACTCCTAGGTGGGTAGGTCACAGTTGAATAACATTTATGAGTAAATAAAATTTTAATTTTAATTTAAATTACCAAGTAAATAGATATAGAAATTGTGCTTTTTGAGCGAGTAGCTAATGCTTTAAAAATCAGTCTAGGAATTGTGCCCAGAGAAAATAGATTTCGAAATAAGTTAAAGACTGAATATTTGGACGAGCCTCGAAAAAAGGAAGTTCGTGATGTGATGTACAGCTTGTATGCTGAAAGTAAGTTCTTAAAAATCATTATTTTCATTCATTACTTAGTTATTTACAACACACAACTCGACTTACAAAAATTTCTACTGTACGTAATATTATTATCGACATATTTTTTCAAGAAAACATGTGACGTTGCTAAGTTTGGCTGAAACTCTTAAAACTAGACACATAATCAATATGGCATTGTCGAGCTTAAGCAAACTTCTTGTGAATTTGAATTTAAAATATAAAAAAGAAGGATACTTGGTAGAAAAGACAAACATTGGAGCATTACGTGAAGAATTATTCAGACAGTGACTCAGATATAGATTATTGTGACAGGACTAGCTTTATTTGCACAGTTTTTTTTTTCTTAATATCGTTATTCAACTTCGAAAATGTTATCAATCACAGTTAATTCTAATTTTCTTCCGATGCTTTTAAACTGTACGGGAAAGTGAGATCGTTCAGTGATCCATAATAATTATTAAAGTTACATAGAGACTTGAATATGTTTGTTTGCGAGACTTTGAACGGTTTGTTTTGATTAAGCTTAATGCAAGTGCACATAATACATACTCATCTTGCAAAAATATCTAGGAATAATCATTGTAGATGCTAAATTGAATTATATTTTTTATCATATGAACTACATTAAAATCGTTAGAGCAAATAAACTCACATTTGTGGAATAACAAACGTTATCAACTACCTTTTTTATTGTAGCACGCTATTGTTAGTCCGATTATGGAAAACTTGTGTATCATCTGGGCACCGTCCAATTTTACTCACATTAATAGATTTGAAGGGGTGCAGAGACGAATAATAGCGTTAATAATTGTCACCACCTGAGCTTGTTTTGATTGATTTTGAAGCCTTCTAAAGTTATAATTTAGTATATTATGCAACGAGCTTATAATGAAGGCTATTAATACGCGAGTATGATGGTTAAGATACGAGCCGTAGGCGAGTGTCTTAACCATCATAAGAGCGTATTAATAGCCATTATCTGCGAGTTCCATACACTATTTTTTCTACGACCCTTTTTTATTTCATAGAAAAGATTAGAAAATTATATATTTTAACAATGACCCGTGTACAATTGCGGATCATTGAGGTTAAGATAGGTTGCTATTTGTTTACGCATTTAACAAATTTTTTCTTCGTCGCTAAGGTTATTCTGCTGAGACATGTTTTAGTATCAAGTTTAAAGGGCACTACTCACTACTGCGTAATTTTTATTATGCGAAGTTCGAATTCCGAATTTTACGCTTCGATTTTGAGATTAATTAATAATTTTAATAACATCGACAGCCATTAATTACGATATTGTTTCCCTGCGCAACGCGGGTCGCAGCGTTGCCGCTTTGAATACTATCACGGAGCTCTACGAATGATATAATACTTTATCTTCCCATCTTTTACACGATATACCTACTTATCAAATTAATTAAGGTAACATAAAATCTTGATAAATTTTCTTTGAATGTTACTTATGTTCTAAATTAAATAAACGTTCAAAATTTTTTTTCAGAAATACAGAACTTATATCACAAGGCAATTTTTGTCGTGAGTATGACAACTCTGTGACTTCGGTTGGCTTGCCGACCCGATTGTAAGCGAAAAGGAACCGATTCGATTGCAAATGCTCCTCTGCCATTGGATAGCTTGACCAGTGCTTTAATGAAAATTTGTATCTTAATGAGACCCATTAAAGCACTGGTGATTCATATTTAATATGCATATTAAAGGTTGGGAGTAGAAAATAGTTATTTATGCAACAAGTGCATAACGTGATACTTTTTTCACGACTGGGAAGTTTGACCGCACTAGCCGCAGGCGAGTACGTCAATCCCAAAAGTGAAAAAAGGCACTTTATGCATATATGTTGCATACAAAATATTTTATTTTCTATGAGTGACTTACATTAGAACGAAAAGTTATTATTATAAAAAAACACTTTTATTGTACTCATATATGTATGCTATGAACACCTATTTAATGACGCCAGTTCATAAAGATGACATACTGCGTAATATATGCACTTCTTTAGATTTTTGAGATAACAGATTTTGTGAAGCCACATTTGAATGAAAAATAATTTCTTTGGGGGTAGAAGATATTTTATTTATTGGATCATCTACAATGGTGTCAATCTTAGGTAATTAAACGACCCAAAACACAAAATAATAATTATACATAGATCTGCCGCTCTGCGAATAAACTATGATGTTTCTCTGGTATAGGGCATGGTGTCAACAAGCTTTAGGAGCGGTCGGTGTCGAGATAATATGTAGTTTAGAGTTCAGCGTCTCGTGGAAGTAGAACTCAGTTGTGAGCGGCCCGATCGGGACGAAAAAACTAGATTTTCCGATTTTTCTTCTTTCAGTCGAGCGGATATAAGTCCGGGGACCTAGGAGGCTATGCTATCGGTCCTTCACGCCTAATCCACCTGTCAGGAAAGCTTTGGTTAAGGTGATTTCTTACATTTAACGCATAATGGCATGGGGCTCCATCATTCTGGAGAAACATCCGCTGTCTTGTTTGTAAATTTATATTTTCCAGAAGAATAGGCAGTTCATTCTGCTGAAAGTTGAGATATGTTTCACCACTCAACCACGCAGGTAACTCAAATGGTCTAATAAATTGTCTGCCCAAAATTCTGGCTCATAAATTAACACTAAATTTGTGCTGAAAGTTGTCACGGCAGATCAAGTGCGGGTTTTCTATGGCCCAACAATGATCGTTATGCACAATGAAGACGCCATTCCCA
This sequence comes from Malachius bipustulatus, assembly GCA_910589415.1. NCBI lineage: Eukaryota > Metazoa > Arthropoda > Insecta > Coleoptera > Melyridae > Malachius > Malachius bipustulatus. The sequence continues at coordinate 3,822,299 of OU342633.1, forward strand.
TTGAAGTTGTCCAAAGATAATGACCAAAAAGGTCACGATCATCTCTATCCCTCCTTAGCACTTCTTCACAGAAATCGACTCTTTTTCTATGGTCCGTGGGCAGCAAATCCTGTACCTTCCTAATATCGTATGGTTGGTAATTTACTTGTCGTAGAATGCGTTGTACGGTTAGCTGCGCGATTCTCGTTTGACGACTAATTGCTCTGGTACTTGTGGAAGGATCCGCTATAAATTCTTCCAAGACACTTTCAACGTGCTCAGGATTTCGTCTAATTGTTCCTTCTCGATTACTTGCTCCAGGTAAACGACCCTCCATGTATGCGTTATGCACGCGTAAAAATACCCTGTAATACGGGTAAGTTTCAGGCTGTAGTCCACCTCGACGCGTCATGTGGGTTCCATACAATCTTGCGGCAAGCCTAGCATTTCCTCTTGCATATCCATAGAAGTAATGCATTTCGCCATTTTCAGATTGCAAGTAGGAGATGACGACCGAAATAAAGCAAAATAGGTTCGAAATCTGATGAATGAGCGGGAACTAAGCCCACATTTACTTCACATCTTAGTTTGAAGATATTATTTAAAAGTCCGATTGAACACTAGATCAGGTCATATACTCTCTGTACACTGAGAGTTGTCCGTTGTCATGCCACACTGATTCTGACTAAACAATTTCATTTAATTCGATTTGAATCGTACACTTATTTCTAAGTCGAACCAGATGTGGTATCGCAGTTCGTGTCAGTGGCGTGTGTTGAGGAATAATGAATATCCTATAAATATATTATTTCGACAAGTTATTGACGAAGTAGTGCCTTGCAACTTTTTAATAACAAATATTATATAATGCAAGTAAATAAGAATGATAATAATTATTGTTATCATCATGATAGAAATATCATGTCACCTACCTGCTGGTTGCCGTTTAAAAGAAAGAATAACACCTCCGTTTTCTTATTTGCAAGTAAAATATTCCAGCAATTTAACCACAAATCCATGTACTAGGGAGTTCAATCGTTTCCCAGGCAAAACAAGGAAATAGATTTTTAAGCATTCGCGAAATTAAGTTACTCATAGTTTATCACACCGTACAATATAACACAGGAATTCTGCTAATTTCGTATTAAAAACGTTTCAAATAAGAAATCTCATCAGTATATTTAGCGCTGTCACTGTCAACTGACAGTAGCCGATGAGCTGGACGACAATCTTATCGTATCAATCTAAACGTATCAAGACGCGAGTCGATACTTCCGTCTCACTCTCGCTCATCTTTTTAGAGTTGCTGACGATTCAAACGTATTTCTGACAATACGTCCCATTTTAACTCGATTGACTATGCAATGCAACAGAAGGAGTAAGAAACATAACGAGATGATGTATTCTTAGTTATCACAACAGACAACTCTCAGTGTACAGACTTTATGAGTATAAAGCACATAATAAAGTGCAATTACTAGCCTGTTAAATGGGGTCGGAGTATTCCTCCATCGCCCTAACATTTGTCATACTGGCAGTGCCTGAAACTCAATCAGGAGAGCTTCCATCCAAACAACAACAGAGCCACCAGAGTACCAGAACAAGCACAGATACGTATTTTGCCCTATTGGGGCTCATCAGTGTACTCCATCTGAAGTATCCGGAAGATGTTGTCGAATGTCTGAAAGCCCTCCAGGTCTTAAGCAAACCAATTACACGGTTCTCCGTGCGGTTTAAGCAGAGTGACATCTAGCGATCAATCTGAAGAACTAATCGTGAGTTCACTTCAAGATTTATTGTAATTTCAGACATCACCAATGCCAAGGATGATTGACAATCATGAATACGAGAGAAAAGGCAATTATACTCAACGATTAATAAATAAAGCAGGTCGTATGAGTATAAAGCACATACAGGGTGATTGATTGAAACGCTACATTAGAAAAAATTCGGCTTCCAAATGATCTAGGAATCTGAAATTTTGAACTTAGGCAACATACCTAATATAACGAGTCAAAATGAAATATTACCAAGATGGCAGCACATTTAAAAATGACGAAAGCAATGGCCATCTTTGTTTTTTTAAATGGGACACCCCATATATTATTGCATTTTCAAATTGTCTAAGAAAGTATAATAACAAGGGTGCTTATTGTTGCAGTTAATATTGAGTCGGCTATGAGTTATAAACAAGTGAAAATACAATTTTCCAACTTTAAACCCATTTACCGCAAAAACAGCCCATAATATCAAAAAACGGCTTATTATATCTCTATATCACCCTCTATATCGCCAAGACATGCACCGAGAAACAAGTCTGTCTGAGGTGTGGTAGTCATAGTCATGGGGCAGCTGAGTGTAATATTGGGGATACAGCGAGCAACCTAGAGGTAGTATGTCCTAACTGTTCCAAAGAAAACAGGAGTCACAAAGCACAGTATGATACCAATCATTCCCCCTTCAGTAATTTATGTGAAGTACTGTTGAAGAAGAAACAGGAGAAGAGGGCAAAAACTGACTACGAAACCATGTAGCAATTACAGGAGGCGAAAGAAGATTATTCTTGTGGCAAAAATAAATCAATAATAATACATTATCAAAATGTGCGCGGCTTGTGAACCAAAACGAACCAGTTCTTTCTTGGAGTTATCCAGAGTGGCTGTGATGTGATACTCATAACGGAGTCGTGGCTGTGTGAATCTATAGAGGACGGTGAAGTGTGTTGTCGGGAGTACCAGGTATTTCGTCATGATAGGAAAGTAAATTGTTGGGTGGTGGAGTAATGGCTTTAGTCAGGAATAAATACACAGTAAGGCAAATTGATGTAAATTTTAATAATACCAGTGTAGATTTTATTTTGTTGAGTGTGGAGGTAGATTGTCATCAAAAAATTTTAATTTTGCTTGTGTATATACCGCACAGGACTAGTCATAATACGTATGAAATGTTTTTCAGTGCCTTCGAAACAGTAACACAAATGTACACCGATAATATATATTATGTAATAGGCGATTTTAATTTACCAGAGCTTAATAATGACAAACCGTTGACAGCTGCGTGCGCTGAAATGTTGGATTTCACGAATTATTTCAATTTAAAACAAACGAATACTGTAAAAAACCATAGAGGGGATATATTAGATTTAGTACTCACAAATGATTTAAAAAATACTCTTGTTATCAGAAGCGAGGAACCACTGGTAAATGAGGATAAATTTCATCCTACTTTGGAAGTGCACGTGGATTTGATTGTTGCTGAGAGGGGTCATGTCTTAAATTCAGAACTAGGCTATAATTTCAAAAAGGGTGATTATGTTGCACCATATCGCGCAGTTAGAGAAAATGATTGGAATATTGAAAGTGATAATGTTGATGAAATGATTGATAATTTTTACAAAAAATTGTACACGATAATAGATCAGAATGTGCCTCGCTCGATACCTCAGAGCAGGTATCCAGTGTGGTTCACAAGGTCATTAATAAAAAAAATTAAATTAAAAAATAAGCATCGGAAAAAATATTTAAAGACTAACGATGACACTGATAGAGTAACATTTATGAATTTAAGAAAGGAAATTAAATCGGAGATTAGGGACTTACATAATCAATATACCTATATTGAAATGCGAGAGCGATATCTTAACTAATCCTAAGCAGTTTTGGACCCATCTTAACCTGTAACTACTCGCGCTGGTGTATTTTGTACACCACTATAACTATGGTGGCGGCCATTTTTGCTTTATACTTCATGCGCACTCGGGGTGGCTATCTAACCTATTGGTGAAGTGTTGTTTACACGCACTGTCAGTGCCAGTGTGAAGAACCACCAACAAAAATACGAAAAAGGTGCTTTTGTTGCAGAAGACAGAAAAATTGGGTATGACGACCATGTCGTGTTATACATGTGGGAGACCTGTATGCAAAAAACATGCAACTATACTGTCAGTACTTGTTCGAAGTTCACTATCAACGATGATGAAACAATGAGTGAAAGCGAGTAGTCACTTAAAAAAACGTTTTTTTTTTGGTGCAATTTTCTGCTTTTTTAAGATTTTTTTTGTTTCATACTTTTGCATTTAAGTTTTTTGTTCAATATTTGTATGGCAAATATTTCTTAACATTATTTACGTTATTTGTTTTACTTATATTAAAACTGGTTGTTTTATGGTGGTTTTTAGACCTGGTGTACAAAATACACCACGCGAATAGTTATGTTGTATTTCAGGGCGCGCGTAGTTAAGGGTTAAAGCCAAACGTGGTCATTCAGATACCTGTCAAGTAATGAAATTCGACGGTAACTCTATAGAAGGGGGTCAGGCAATAGCCGATGCGTTTGCAGATTATTTTAAAAGCGTGTATGTGGCAGATAATGCGGACACATATGAAGAATTTTGTAGATATTATGATAATTTAGAATTAAACACAAATAATGTTAATATAGGTGAAATAGTAGCAGCTGATGTAATAGAGGCTAGCAGAAAAATCAAAAGCAATGCAATTGGTCCGGATGGAGTGCCGGCTTATATATTTAAGGGTTGCATCGAGATATTATCAGTTCCACTCTGTGTAATTTTTAATGCAAGTATTAGAAAATGTTGTTATCCTACAATTTGGAAATGCGCCAAATGCATTCCTATTTACAAGTCAGGATCAGGTGACAAGAGTGACATAAGAAATTACAGGCAGATAAGCATATTATCTGTGCCATCCAAAATTTTTGAAATAATTGTCTATAAAAGTATATATAGTGCTGTGCGGTCCTCCATCTCGTCATCTCAGCATGGATTTTTGCCCATGAGATCTACAGAAACAAACTTATGTTCGTTTATGGAATACACATCTACAATGATGCAGAATCATGGTCAGGTTGATACGGTATATTTGGACCTGAGTAAAGCATTTGATAGGGTCAGTCATCGCTTGCTGGTGAAAAAAATGAAATGTTGGGGCTTCAATGAGGGCCTATGCATGTTTTTTAGCTCGTATCTGAGCAACAGAAAGCAATACATATGTGTTAATAAGTATAAATCTAAGTGTTTCGTAAACTGCTCAGGTATACCACAGGGAAGCAACTTATCAGGTCCGTTGCTTTTCATACTGTTCGTCGATGATGTCACTAAACTCGTAAAAAAATGCCCTATGCTGCTTTACGCGGATGATATAAAGATCTATTCGTCGATAAGGAATACTAACGATTGCTTAATATTCCAACAACAAATTGATATGGTTTATCGGTGGTCCTGCTTGAATTTTCTTAACTTTAACATAAAGAAATGCGTAGTTGTCACGTATCACAGAATAAAATCGTTCACTGTCTTTAATTATAAAATTGACGGTAATCTGATTCGAAGGCATGAGGAAATACAAGATCTCGGGGTACATTTTGATGATAGCCTATCTTTTGCTACACATGTAAATATTATTGTCGCTAAGGCAAGGAAAACTTTAGGATTTATAGTAAGAACGTCCAGAGCATTCAAATCTGTATGTGTGATGGATACTCTGTTCAATAGTTTTGTCAGAATCATACTCGAATATGGTGCAGTGGTGTGGTACCCGTATTATGAAAAATATGTTACTGCAATTGAAAAGGTTCAGAGAAAATATCTAAGGATTAAATATCTCAGAGAAACAGGAATTTATGTCAATGAGAGAGTGAACGAATTGTATAGTCACTACAATTGTGTTTTAATGAGATCTCGAAGAGATAGGTTGCTCTTGCTCTTTTTATTTAAGCTACTTAATAATTACATAGATTCCAGTTTATCTCCTGTCAATAATTAGTTTTAGAGTACCACAAGCAAATACGCGACTATGCGATATGTTTATTTGTAGAAATGCAACTACAAACTACTGTATGTTCTCTCCCATTAACAATATGTTAAAAACATATAATAAGATAGGTCACCAATTAGACATATTTGGATTGAATGTGCGACAATTTAGAAAAGCAATGGAGGAGGGAATGTTATCGTGTTCTGAATAATTGTAAGGGGTATTAGTAGGTTATATTACTCTGTAATTGGTTTGTAACTGTTGAGTAATAAATTCATATTATTATTATTATTATTATTATTATTATCTCTATCTTAACTTTTTATAAAGCATCCAATTATGCAGTTGAAATGTTTATACAGGGTGGTGAAAATTATCAGATTTTTCATCACCCTGTATAAACATTTCAACTATACCGTATATAACAAAAACAAGTCGGTTAGGTAAATAGAAAATCGAGAACAATAGTCGAGAATACTATACTTTATTTTTTATTTAGATGGATTCCACCAAGTCAAAATTCTAGGGAAACGATTGGCAACAAAGACTGATTAGGTTGGTTATGGTGATAGTTGTTACTAAAATAGTCACTGGAATAGTTACTAAATTAATTTAGGTTATGTCGATTAATTGAAATGTAATTTTATTTCAAAATTTATCAAAATGAAATATTACAAAGATGGCAGCACATTTAAAAATGGCGAAAGCAATGGCTATCTTTGTTTTTTTTTTAATGGGACACCCCATATATTATTGCATTTTCAAATTGTCTGAGAAAATGTAATAACAATGGTGCTTATAGTTGTATTTTAAATTGAGTAGGCTATGTTGGGTATGTTATTATGTAGGTATGTTGCCTAAGTTCCAAATTTCAGATTCCTAGATCATTTGGAAGTCGAATTTTTTCTAATGTGGCGTTTCAGTCAATCACCCTGTATAGCGCAATAACTAGCCTGTTAAATGGGGCCGGAGTCCTTCATCATCCCAACATTTGCCATACTGGTGTCACATCTGTTATACTGTTCGAACATTTATAACTCATAAACCGCTCAATCTAAATTCCAATGGTGAAAACACATGTATTCGATTTCTTCAGACATTTAAAAAACATAATAGTTTACAAGGTGTTCCTGTTAAAATAACGAAGTAGGTGTCAACTTCCGGTATTTTCGGAAGCGCGGCCATCTTGAAAATATCTTCTTTGAATTTCTCGTGGTTATTTATGACTGGAATTTTTTTATTTTGAGGCTCTAGGCCCATTAGTTTCTGAGATATGGCCGGTGGCCGACCTTAGCAAGACACCCGGTATACAGGGTGAATTATAAAAACGCTTCGTTATTTTTGAAGATATGACAAAACTTTTTGAAACAAAGTGACGCAGTTTATCTATATTTTGGGATAAACGCTCGATCAACACAATTAACTTTCTATTTAACCAGAAGTAGCATCTACTTCAGGTTTTAAATTGAACACGCTGTATATTTTATTATTTTTGGATTCCTTGTTTAATTGTTCTTCAAAAAGCTTCAAATACCATATGCCTAAAAACAATAGCTAGTGAGATATTAAAGAATAGAAGATTTTTATTCATTTTACCTAATGAAATCAAACTAGTAGCCTAGATTTATTAGAGATATTGCTCAAACAATCCACCATTTTCTTGAACACAATAATTATACCGTTTGGATATTCCACCCGTGACATTCGATATAATTTTTGGTGGTATTTGGAAACAAGCGTTGATTATTCGCTACCTTAAAATTGCCTCGTCTCTGCTGGACGTGTGAAAAATACATGATCTTGTAGATAACCCCATAGCCAAAAATTGAGGGCAGTTTGGTAGGGTGATCGTGCGGGCCACCTTACTGGTCCATTTGTTTTGATCTCATTTACACCCAATTCGGCCTTTAACCATCCAACATTAATCCTAGCATTATGAGGCGTAGCCCCATCTTGCTGAAAATATACTGCAATTCGTTTAGCAAGAGGCAAGTTGTTAAATCTGACCAAAGAATTTTTGTAACTTATGAGCTAACTCAAACTGTTAAGACTGGACAGCAAAGCTAAACTGAATTATTCTATCTTACCTAGGTCTAACAATAAGAAAATGCCTAATTAACACTACCTATTATAAATTATAGTTCATTCTGATGTCATACTTTACAGAACACATCCTGGGAAATGCAACGTTGCTGGAAAGCACTGCAGTTGTCACCTTATCCGGTTGTTATGGTAGATATATAACTCCTCCGGCGTCAGAGTAAAATTTAGGGTTCCTAAATTTTCATGTTGATGTCCGGCGGAATGCTTCCGGCTCAGCTTCCTCAGGAACTGGTTTGTCTTCCAGATTTCGGCGTCTAATCTTCCATAATGAAACACAAATTAGGATGGTTATTATTACATACAAGACGATGGTCCAAACACTTGTCGATGTATGTATTCTGGGAGGCTCAATTTCACTTATTAGTTTCCTCTGGTGTTGAAGTTGTATTTTGGTCGATTGGAGTTCATCCAAACTGATTGATTCCAATTCGATCGGTTGTAGCGTGCGCTTTTCCGTATCTGTTTCGAATGAATTTTCGAATAGAAAAGGCGTAGGAAAATGGCGTTCCTTTGGAATGCTACACTCCGCTGGTTTTATAGTTTGAGGCATAGTAGCGAGTTCGAATTATGAGTCTGTCAGTCAGAGTCTGTCACCTGCCACTCGGCGAAGTGACCGAGCGATGTAACGGATAACCGACCACGCGCTTATTTATCGATTGAATTGTGAGGTCGGGAACCGGACGAGATTGGCTGAGTCGTTCTTGCTGTTTGGAATATCGTTGGGTGAACATGGTTCAGTGAAGTGATTTTATTTAGTTATTGTTTCATGTAGTGGTGGTTTAAAACGCAGGTATGAAGTTGTTGTTTTAGTTTTATTTAGCAAAGCTAATGTTCTATGTCGTTCTTAATTAGGTAGGATGAGTTTGTTGATGCTGATTACCATGGAGTGAAATAAAGAAGTCCGATTTGGATGATGTAATTCATGTCGGTAAGAATTAAATAAGATGGCGTTTGGTAATTTCTCAGATGGTAATTATTTTTATATTTTATTTCAGGGCTTATATTTTTGGCTTTCCGTTTGGCTTTTCCTTTTGGTTTTGACTTTTGTCTTCCGTTTTCGTTTCGGAATGTTCCGATTGTAGTTTCTGATATGGGATCATCATTTACTCAAGAGTTTTGCTGATGTGAGCAGTCTGCAGGAATGGCGTTCCTTGGATAAAGCGGAGCCATCTTCTTTTGTTTTTTTTTATGGCCTAGACCGATGATGGTGGTCGGACATTATCAACGATGGAAGGAGGAAGCGTGGTTTTCCATCCTACTTTTGGATCTTCCCGTTTTACTTGCTTTTCAACTTGAAGTACGAATTGGACTGCAAGGTACCTTATCAGATTTATTTTGTAATTCATTTATGTTCTCTAAAATGAGAAACACATCAACCAAATGATGTTATTGGAGTGATTTAATTTGGACCATTGTGACCAGTAAATGAGTTTGAGAATATCTAATTTATATTACAATTTTTGTATATTGCTAAACTGAACTATACTAAGCCGGTATAATGTTGTCATTTCTTTTATTAAGCTAAATTTTTAATTTAGTAAAGTTATTATTTGGCCAAATTAAGTAAGGTTAGGTGTGCAAATTTTAGTAAATGCCTATTGAAGGTGGTATGGTGGTCATTTATAGACCAATTATCTTTTAAATTGAATAATGACTTTGTCTAATCTTTGATATTATGTATAATGTTTAGTTGATAAGTGAAAAATCCTAATTTTGAGTAAATAATCTCACGATACACTACTATCGATTCCTGGAAATTTAATTTTGTTTAATTGGAGCATTCCAATAAATTGTTAATTATTAGTGTGTCTTTTATTTTAGTGTTTGTGTGACCTGTAATTTAAATATTCACAACGTAGGGCAGGTCAAGCTTTTTGGAAACTTTTTGGAAACTTTTTAGAGACAAAATCGATCTAGACGATCACTTAAAAATTTGTAATTTCATTTTAAGATCTTTAGCACCCTCTGTTCCGCTTTGGGTTCAAATAAATTTGAAAGTACCCGAACGGAGCCAGAGGGAATAGCATCCTCTGCTCGCCCATTTTTCTTTTGGCATATTTATTCGAAATTTTAAATTAAGCGAGCAAAAAAGGGCTACACGGTGTCATGTGTGATTGTTCCATGGAAGTTATCTTTGGTAAATTGATGGTTGGCAATGATAGTTGATACGTCGTGTGGATCTCGCTGTGATAAGATGTCAATGTTTTCTTATTTATTTTCAGTTGACAACCTTCAGGAATGTCGACTAAGTATCTTCCTTCTAGGGATGTAGTTTCTCGGTTTTTATTACATTCGTATTGAACTATTGATTGGGAAGGTGAGATAATTATCCACTTGGTTGCGGTCAGTTTTTGGAGTTTAACGTTATTGATTGATACAGGGTGTTGTTCGCAATTTTCGTAGTTGGAAGTGAAGCGGACCAGCTGAATTTCACAGGGGCTGCTTGGATCGACTTGGTTCATTGTTTGGCTGTTACAAAGGTATTCACCGGGTCGAGCTTCTTGACAAGGTGAATCGTGTAGGTTGTAATTTTCATCATTAAGGGCGAGGTATTTACTAGGAGGAATTATTATTGAATAACTGGCATTGGGAAGATGGTTGATAGGAAATGCATATAGGTGGTAGTAGTTGTAGGACTGTGACTCGACTAGTGGTATTTCAAGAACGAATACTAACTTTTCGTTTTTGTAATAGCTTTTTATAGTGATTATTTCTTCATAAAAGGCTATATTTTCTGAATTGACTTGATAAGGTAGGTCGATGTCGAACTCATTGATTTTACCAAGCTCAATTAGCAAGTCTTCAGTTTCTAGTATAGAAGGGTGCATTGTTCTTAATCTAGCGAATGTTATTGCATTTACAAATGTTTCTAAAATGTTTTTGATATTCGTTACTTCAGTTATCAATTGTATCAGAATCATTTGTATGTTCAAAGTATTTTCCAATCGAGTTTGTCTCAATTCGTCTTCCGTTAGTGCTAAGCTTATTATTTCTAAGCTTTGTCAATTTTATTTTGATTACTTACCAAGGTATGTACAGTTTGATTAAATTTATCAATAGCTTCCTCGGTTAGCGATATTTGATTGTCAATGATAGTTTTTAATTTATCTTGATTAGACGATAGTTGGCTAATCGCTGCATCATATCGCTCAGCATCTTCAGCATGTAAATTGCCGGTAATCGCTTTAAAAACTGATCCTAATCCGTTAACTGAACCTCGTTTTTTACGAAAGGTTATGGGTGCAGGTGGAATTATTTGCTTGATGGTTTTTTCTGTATCTCCTATTTGATGGGAAAGGATATTTTGGTAGTTATGCAATTCATCACTTATTAGGTCTTTAAAATTTTGATTCTCAGATAACTCTGTTATTTGTTGAAATTGATTGTTTATCGACATGTATCCGTTTATCAATGGTGTTAAAGTTATTACTCTAATGAGGCTCCATTTGTCTACAGCATTTTGCATATTGCCAATCTTGAGTGGTAATAGACCGGGATTGTTATTGATTTTTTCGAATTCTATCTTTTGTCCTTGGACGTAGATACAGAGGGTTTGCCTGTAACAGGAGGCCGTTTTAGATTACGTAAATGTCGTTTGGATATTTGCTTATTTTTTCTAAGCAGAGCTACTTTTTTATCATTTACTTTAACTAATTCGAAAGGTCCTTCAAATTTAGGATTATTTTTATTTCGTTTATCGACTTTAGCATAAACTTGACTTTGATTTTGAAATAGTTCAGAATCATCTTTGGTGTTGGTAACTGTTTTTAATTTATTTTTCTCAATATTTTCCTTAACCTTATCATACATTAATTTCAATTTATTTTTATGTGAAACCAAATATTCTCGTAGAAGATTTTGATTATCGACTGTATCATAGATATCTCTGGTGGAAGTATGTCCAGTGATTATCTCTAGAGGTGTGAAATTTGTTGATGAATGAATGGTATGATTGTAGGCCATAAGGGCATAGTTCATAAGATGTGAGATTGGTTCTTTCTTATAGGTTTGACGTAAAATTCGAATATGTTCGATTAGAGTGGAATGTAATCGCACGACAGGTTCATTCGAATTTTTATTTTTGGGCGTGGTGAAATGAATTTTGATTTTATGCAATTCCATTAACTGCTTGATAGTTTCAGTACGAAACTCGGTTCCTGAATCTGTTGTTATTTGTTCTGAAGTTCCATAGTAAGTAAAATACTGAATAAAAGCATTTGCAGTTTCTGTAGGGTTTTTACTGGTTATCGGAATTGCTTGACCTAATTTTGAAAACACATCAACGATTGTCAAAAATGTTTGATTTTCGATTACGAAAGTGTCTGAGGGCCGGTTGTTCAAACGTAGATTAAAAATTTCGAGATAATTACTGATTTTAAATTTCAAATTTTGAAAATACGGCGAATAAATTTAATGATCTTGTATTTTTAATCAGTAATCAACTCTTCTTAAAGGGAGCAGAATTTATTTTCAGCAATATCAGACCAATGGTTTGTTAATACAGGGCATTTTAAAATCAATAATTATCTGAAAATTTTTAATTTACGTTTGAACAACCGGCCCTGAGTGTAAGATTTGAAATGGCTTACTTGGTGTCTCAGTTAACATTAGGGGAATGTTGGGTGGATTACGATCGTATTTTGCACGTCTGCATATTTCGCAGTTGTTAATGAAGTCGGACACCTTCTCACGCATATTTACAAAATAATCTTTATTCGATATTTGCTTTAACGTCTCTACTATACCTCTGTGATTGGTTTTTCCTTCGTGATAATTAGTTATCACTTCATTAATGTCTTCCTCGTCTGCTAAAGGAATTTGGTGTTTCGGACAGCTAATAATAATGGGTGCGTTGTTATTAAATATTTCGACATATACAGCACAGAAATCCTGATAAAGTTTTTCTGTTTCGAAATTAAAATAATATCGTTTCTTCGAGGTGGTGTATCCCTTTAAGAAATTTATTATATGCTGTCTATTATTTTCTCGAGGAATCTGAACTAAATATTTATTTTGATTAAAAATTTTTATGTGTTTGACAGGACGGGGATTGTGATGCACAGCTGATATATGATATTGGTTTGGTTGTTTTCCAATTGCATCTTCCGATATTTGAATGCCTGTTTTTGGTTCTACATTGATTTACGAGTGGTCACTGTCTTGTAAATCATCGTGCTGTTGCACAGGTTCTACCGATGGATGTGTTTTCGATTTATTGATAATTTCGCTCAAAGGAATATCATCTGATTCCGATGTACTGGGAATTTCTACTGGAATAAAAGAAAAGTCTGGGGGAGTATAGCTGGTGGTTGTATATTACTTTCTCGGACTTTCAAGATTTCTTCTAAAGGGGGTGTATTTAATTCTCGCTCTAAGTCTTCGAGTGGTCTTTCATTTTTGTCTACGTTGTTAATTATTGACGAATTTTCGTCTTCAAATGCGTTTACTTGAATGCGAGATAATGCATCTGCATTACAGTTTAAGGATCCCTTTTTATAGATTATCTCGTAATCATACTCTTCTAATTTTAGTCTCCAGCGAGTTAATTTTGAGTTCGCCGGGTCCTTCGATTTCATCAGCCAGACTAAAGGGCGATGGTCTGTGTAAATGTAAAATTTACGACCATACAAATAAGGGCGAAAGTACTTGGTAGCCCAAACTATGGCTAAGAGTTCTTTTTGATAAGCCGGATATCTTTGTTCCGTTTCGTTGAGCGTCCTAGATGCATAGCTGATAGGTTTATCACTACCTACCGGCCTTTGTGAGAGCACAACCCCTAGCGCAATATCAGATGCGTCCGTGGTCAAAAGGAACGGTTTAGTAAAATCTAGGTATTGCAAAATAGGATCATTCATTAAGATGTTTTTACAAGTTTCGAAAGCTTCAAGGAATTGTAAGTCGTGGGTAATGGTGGCATTTTTCTTGAGACAACGAGTTAAGGGTTTTGTTAATTTACCGAAATCTTTAATAAGTTTTCGATAATAACCCACTAGACCAAGGAAACCTTTAATTTCCTTTCTAGTTCTTGGAAGTGGATAGTTTTTTATTGCCTTAACCTTTTCAGGGTTAGGTTTTACTCCGTCAGCTGTTATGACGTGCCCTAAGTAAGTTACTTCACGTCTCAAAAATTCGCTTTTGTCAAGTTGAATTTTGAGATTAGCTTGTCTCAGTCTCTGGAATACTTCTTCAAGTCGTTCAAGATGTTCTTGAAGTGACGTACTAAAGATTATGATGTCATCTAAGTAAGTGAAGCATTTTTCATTTTGAATGCCTCTCAAGATGTTGTCCATAACCCTCTGAAAGGTTGCAGGAGCATTCTTGAGACCAAAGGGCATTCGCCTGTACTCATAATGACCGCCTTCAGTACTGAATGCTGTCTTTTCAATATCCTCTTCGGACATCTCAATTTGGTGATATCCGGAGGCTAAGTCGAGTGTGGTGTAATATTGACTACGGCCTAATTTATCTAAAATATCTGATATGTTGGGAAGAGGATATTTGTCTCCAATAGTTTGCTCATTGAGTCGTCGATAATCAATGACCATACGATATTTTCGTTTGCCACTGGCGTCGACTTTTTTGGGAACGACCAAAACTGGACAGCTCCAAGGACTGCAGCTTGGTTGAATTATTTTCTGTTTCAGCAAGTCATCAACTTGTTTTTTGACTTCTTGTCGTTGGGCTTGGGGTAAACGATACGATTTTAAATATACTGGGTTTGGATTAGAAAGTCTGATAGAATGTTTAACTTGATTGGAAAAAGTTAAGGGAACACCTTCGCAGTAAAATATGTCTTTATATTCACGACACAGCTGCTGAATGCATTGCTTTTCTTCGGCGTTCATGTGATCTAGTCTTAAATTATTCAAATTTTGAAATTTCAATTTTTCAATTTCGAAGTCATCACTATCGCTATCTACAAAGTCGGTTTGATTTTCAAAATAATTTAGTTCGTTAGTAGTGATAGGGTCTACTTGAATGGGGGAATTAAATGTTACATTTTCTGGATTTTCATTGCTGTTTAAGATCGTTGCATAAGCGAAATTGTCTTTTGAAATTTTTACTAATGATCCTGGGATTTCAACTCCCGGTTTGACAATTATTTTTGGGATAATTCCGGTTTCGGTGGTACATGAAACAGGTATTTTAATTATTTTTTCAGTTCTCGCTTCTACATCGATTTTATAAAAGGGTATTTTCTGGTTAGGTTTATTACCTAGAGGTTTAGAATTATGTTCATTGGGTAAATGTAATGGAATATTTGCTGTTCTGGTAATAAGACGTTTGTTCTTAAAATCTATCGTAGCTCCTGATCGTTAATATCAAATACATAAAATTTGAATTTGACATTACCTGTGTTAAAAATAGCTGGCAACGGAATTTTTGCCACTTCATTGTGAATACTCGTCTGATGTACAGACTTGATCTGGAATGGTTCGTTTTCAATAAATTTAGAATAATATTTATGAGCTAAATATTCACATAATAAAGATTTCATGCTACCAGTATCGATCATAAATCGCAAATTTAGAGTAGGAATGACAATATAGGGGAGTTTTGGATGATTTTCCAAATTTACCTGAACTATGTCTTTTCGTTCAGATTCAAAACCTGGATAAAATTTTGTTCTATCCTCGGTTCTATCTCTTCATCAAGTGAAGGAGAAGGTTCAACATAATTTTGACTAGTATTCTCGTAATAGGTATTATATTCATCAAAATTTTGCTTGTATTCCTCAAAGTTTTGCATATCAATCAAGTTTTGATAGGCTTCTGAATTTAATTGGTCATGATTTGATGACTCGTCCAAAAAATTATTATTAACTAACTCATGGGGGAGGACTTCTTGTGAAATTTCTCGTGGAAGTTTCCATTGGGGTGAAATTCCTAGTAGAAGTTTCCATTGGGGTTGGTTTGAATGTGGGTTTGTAATTTGGATTTGGCTTAAATGCATTTTGGTTAGAATACCTGAAATTATTTTGAGAAAAGTGTATACGAGGAACAAACTGCCGTTTGTTAAATGATTGATTCGAGAAATTTTGATTTGGTCTTTGACCTTGAAATTGCTGAACATTATGACCAGCAAATTGCTGCCAATTTGGTTGTCTTTGTGAAAGTAAAGGATTATTTACAAAATTATTCGGATTAGAATTATTAAAGTGTCTATTAGTAACAATTTTTTGGAATTTATTTCCTTGGTTATTAGAAAAATTACTTACTCTATTATGAACATTTTGCATTTGTGTCATTTGTTTTTCACCATACTGAAAATTTTCTTCTTCCATCACAAGTGCCATTGCTTGCTCTAGATGGGCTGGTTTTTGTATTCTGACTGCTAAACCTAATTGACCGTACAGACCATTCAAATATGTCTGTAGCACCATTTTATCATAAATTTGATTTTTAACTAAACGAGTAGCTTCGTCATTGACAGTTAATCTAAGTTTTGTTTGAAGTACGCTACGGATATCTTGAATACGCATTCCAAACTGATAGGGGGTTTCTTTAGGATCGGGTTTCAATAACATAAGGTCTCTAGCTAAACAATCTTCGTCTCTTTGATCTGAAAAATATTGTTCTAGGAGAGCTTTAATACGAGGCCAATTAATAGCATCCTCTCTACTTCCTATTAAAGTTTTTGCTCTACCTTCTAATTTATTAATAATTATCCTAAGAATCCACTGATTTTTGGGATTTTGAATGTTAACTTTGTCTACAAATGTATCTATTAAATTTTCACACGCTGAAATAAAAAGTGCAAGGGTCGATTGATCCCCATCGTACATTGGTATTGCATTAACATGATAAGTTTGTAGAGAAAGTTCTGCCATTATTGAATTATCAATTGGATTGTTTGAATTTGAAACAGAATTATTACTTTCTACTACTTGATTAGTATTTTCTAATACTTGACTATTATTAATTACCAATTTGAGCTTGTAAACTCAACTGAGCTGCTAATTGCAATTTAGCAGGCGACAAATAAAATTTCTTGGGCTTAGTTTGTATTACGTTTTGAGCTTCCTGTTCGTCAGAGTCGGACATTTATTTACAGAATAAAATAAAGACAGGAATGATGAAAATTACTTACAGTACTATCATCGCTGTGAAGATCATCTTCTTCTTCTTTGTCTCAGCAAGTAGATGCTCTCAGCAGGTATAACTGAACTTTATTTAATCACTTGCAGTTATTTTAATTATTTATTTATTAACACACTGGTCTTAGTTTTATTTTGAAATTACAATTATTAAAATGATTATTTAATCACGACGTTAGGTTGAACGATTTTTGTTTCTTCCTTTGATTCTTGACGGCGGTGACTTTTAACGATTTAAATCGATGCGTATTGATCACGATTTTTGTTGAAAAACACACAAAATCACCATCCTACTGACTGCGCCAGATAAATTCGGGTAATCGAATTTGTTTATAAAAAAAACTTTATTAGTTTTTTATTACAATTAAAAATTAAAATTACATAATAAGTTTACGATGCTAGTAAAACTTATGAGCTAACTCAAACTGTTAAGGCTGGACAGCAAAGCTAAACTGAATTATTCTATCTTACCTAGGTCTAACAATAAGAAAATGCCTAATTAACACTATTATAAATATAGTTCATTCTGATGTCATACTTTACAGAACACATCCTGGGAAATGCAACGTTGCTGGAAAGCACTGCAGTTGTCACCTTATCCGGTTGTTATGGTAGATACAGGATGTCCCAATATTCCATGGACATGGAGCAACCACAGATTACTGAGGTAAAAAAAGTCGCTCGGACCAAACTTATCTCTATACCAAAGTGCTTCGTTTGTCCGTTAGAGGGCTTCAAAGTCTTTTGAAAATTTTAGTTTTTTTGAAATAGCTCAAAGTCGGCTGATTTCAATTCGATGAAATTTGGTAGGTAAATTTCTTATTAAAAGTACTAACTTCTGATGTACATGATAATTTGACGGAAACCCGGGCAGGGGTGAAACTACCCCTACCCTCCATTAAAATGGATCGTAATTGTTGATAGGGTAGCAGGAACGCTGTTCATGTTTTTTTGTTTGAAAGATACATCGTTTTAGCCCATTTTTGGTCTGCTACAAAAATCTGTATCTTTACGAGGTGCTATGTGATAAAATAAATTAGTCGATGATAACTAAATTTTTATTTCATTCTTTTAATTTGAAATCAAATTTTCAATTGTCAGGTGATTATTTTATCTAATCTCATAAAAGATTCTCGATGTGGGCGCCGGTTTGGACCCTCGAAAGTTCCATCCTGCGCAAAAAAATGATTTTAACTTTTCTTGGAACCTCGTCGTTTTGCAAACTGTTTACTGCGTTTGAAAAAAACCGTTTGCAAACACCTGAAAAAAAAACCGAACCATACTTAACATCTTCTATGAGATTAGATCAAATAAACACCTGACAAATGAAAATTTGATTTCAAATTAAAAGAATGAAATAAAATTTTGGTTAGGTGTCATCGACTAATTTATTTTATCACATAGCACCTCGGAGAGATACAGATTTTTGTATGAGACCAAAAATGGGCTAAAACGATGTATCTTTCAAACAAAAAAACATGAACAGCGTTCCTGCTACCCTATCAACAATTACGATCGATTTTATTGGAGGGTAGGGGTAGTTTCACCCCTTCCCGGGTTTCCGTCAAATTATCATGTACATCAGAAATTAGTACTTTTAATAAGAAATTTACCTACCAAATTTCATCGAATTGGATTCAGCCGACTTTGAGCTATTTCAAAAAAACTAAAATTTTTAAAAGACTTTGAAGCCTTCTAACGGACAAACAAAGCACTTTGGTATAGAGATAAGTTTGGTCCGAGCGACTTTTTTTTACCTCAGTAATCTGTGGTTGCTCCATGTCCATGGAATATTGGGACACCTGTATATGTATAACTCGCGCCACTTTGTTTCAAAAAGTTTGTTTCAAAAAAAGCTGTCGTCGTATGATAATGTTCGTATGTTCGCCTTTTTTTTTAAATACGAATAAAACATACATTTTTTCTCGAAAATAAGGAATTTTTTTTTTATATGAAAGATTTCTGGTTTCCTGTTTTTTTTACCGAATTGCTTATCTGAATGATTTTTTTTTATGTTAAATGGATAGCTATAATCACGATTTATCTAAACCTACAAAATACAATTATTAATTTATTTCCTATCACAAAAAGATATACACAAAATAAGAAATTTCGATATAATCTTTCAGGATATTTCAGCAAGTAATGAAGTTATTCCAAATTTTGTTTCATATTGTTCTTATTTGAGTATAAAATTGTGCACATTTTTTTTAATTTAACCGTCCACGTATCTTTTACGGTTCTCTATACCCGTGTGTAGTGTACCATGAAATAGTTCTGACAGTAGAATTAAATTAAATAAAAGTCGTCTTTTATGATAGGTAGGCAGCACAGTGAAGTTAACTACATGCACTATTATTAAAAATTAAAAACAACTTTTAAATTCAAAGACAACAAAAGGTAGCATAGGGTTTAATTTATAACATGTAACTCTCTATTGCAACACGTAAAAAATGCGATATATACATCAACCAGAGATTAGAGCACTTCCCCTTAGGATTGCGTAAATATTGCCTAAACAAGATTTCGCAGTGAAATAACGAAGATCGTGGAAAATCCTGGGAGAAGATTTTGTAGGTAAATATTCATTGCATTTTTGTGTGAAATGAAAGCAATTATTATGCTAAAATAATATTTGGAGAACAAACAACAGTTTATATTATCTACTCCAAGATAACCGTAGAATCAGTTATAGAGGGTGTTGTCTGATGAAGGCTGAAGCGAAGATACTGCGTAATTAAAATACCCAGATAGAACACGATGGAGTAGCGTAGAAGAGAAAACAATAAATTTGTAAGTAGAATTATTTTTCTAACATCGTTAGTTGAACGATATTAGTGTGATAGAATATGCAAAAAATTTTTGAATAACCTGTTTTGTACCGGGTGGTCCATCACTTATGTCCACCCCCGAAATAGAGGTTAATTTTGAAGATAAAAAATTGAAACTTTGAGGATTTGTGTAATTAATATATGACCACATAATGGCATAATCAGATTAATTATTTTTTTTTAGTTGAGCCATCAGCGATAAAAAACTGTAATTTGGTGATAATGTGACCAAAATAAATTCGATTTTTCTTTAATACACCGATAGAAATGGATTAATAAACTCAAAATCCATGAAAATAAATATCAAAAACCTAATTACAAGCCTTTAATTAAATAAAATATTTAAAATATGGAAATGACAGGTGAAATGATTGATATATGGTAGAGTAATAAAACTGACAAATCTAATGACAATGAGGGTAGGTACCTACCATAAATAATCTTCAAAGCAGTCAGAAGAATGTGCCATTGAACTCGAATGGGGCTTCTTTTATGAATGTTTACTTAGGATATGTTTACTTAACATTTGTGCTATACCAGCCCTTCAAAATCCTGATAGTTTTATTGCTTCCGTAAATCAATCATTCTAGCTGTCATTTCCATATTTTAAGTATTTTATTTAACTAAAGGCTTGTAATTAGTTTTTTGATATTCCTTTTAAGCGATTTTGATTTTCTTAATTGATTTATATCGAGGTATTAAAGAAAAATTGAATTTATTTTGGTCACATTAACACCAAGTTACAGTTTTTTATCGCTGATGGCTCAATAAAAAAAAAAATTAATCTGATTATGTCATTATATGGTCCTATATTAACTACACAAATCTTCAAAGTTTCAATTTTTTATCTTTAAAATTAACCTCTATTTCGGGGGTGGATATAAGTGATGGACCACCCGGTATAGTCCTGAAGATGATCTCAGTAGATCGAAACATGTCGACATTTAATTTTTGATTTTATTTACAGTGCGATAACGGATATGGTACCAACTATAAAAAAAACTATTATCAGAAACCATGATTACATATAATAAAATATAATATTATGCTTCTTGTATTCTACCCCATTAATAATGCAGAAGAACTGAGGGAACGTATTATTCAGAATTCTGGAATATTTAAAAAAGTCATTCGTGTATTGCTGCAGGAGGGCGGCACTTTCCTTTAATATGTTATCATTTTATTTATTTCGTTTATGTTTAAACATAGTTACGTTCTTTAATTTTATTATTTAATAAATATTTAAAATGCAATACGGATATCCACCAATTTTCAGTGAGCACTGAAATCGATAGATATTGTGTCATAAAAAACGAATGTTTTTATAAGTGTTTAAAAATGCGTAGGTACCTACTTTTCAAATTAAACGCAAATTACTGAGCCTGAATTTGACGAGAGTAGCAAACGTACCCAGATCGAGGGTAGCGGCCTGTGACGTCATTTCCCTCTTAGATGCTTGGCCTACTGCCGAGCGTAATACGGTAAAGTATAGAAGATACTTAGAGGTGTTGTAGAAACTATTATATTATGATGGTTTTAACACTAAGAAAGGCCATAAAACTCAAAAGATACACAATACTATTGTATAAACATGTGATGGTCCCACCAACTAAGCAGTGGTTCCGAGAGTGGTTCTAAAAAAAACTACTTAGGCTGAGAGATCTATTCAATCAGTGAAGGGAAAATTTTTTAAATTCATGATAACATAAATTTACAAACACTTTCTGTAGAAACATACAAGTGTTTCCTATATGTATAATATTGAAAATAGATCCTATATGAAAAAAAAATCCTATATGTAGGGAGAGGGGGGAGGGTTTGGACAGAGGGAGACTATGGACAGATTCATATCTCGCGCACTTTTACTTCTTTGTGTAAAAAAATCTGCGCTAGCAAATTATGTCAAAAAAGTCAATGAAAAAGGCGTTAATGATATACGTTTTTGTCCGGTTTTAATAAGAGTCAAGTGTTTTCAACTGAAATGGAAGAAACTCTAGCTCGATACCTCGTAAAATGTGCGGCGATGTTTTATGGCCTCACTCCAAAACAGACGAAGCAATTTGCCTATGAATTCGTCATAAAAAATGGACTACGTGTTCCAGATACCTGGACCAAAAATAAAATGGCGGGCAAAGATTGGTTTACCGGGTTTATGTTGCGAAATAAAAGGTTGTCTATTAGAAAGCCTGAGGCAACTAGCGTTTTCCGTATGGCAAGTTTCAATCCTGTGAACTTGAAAACTTTTCAAGATAAGTTAGTATATTTGATTGGTCGGCATGCGCTAACGCCAGGTCAGATTTTTAACTTAGATGAGGTAAGGAATTGAAGATGAACTCCTAGGTATGTTTATTGTATGTACTAACTGGTCTCTGTGTTCCAGAATGGTGTGACGACTGTCCAGAGGGTTCCCAGAATTATTGGAAAAAAAGATGAGCACCAAGTTGGTCGGGTGGTGTCTAGAGAAAGGGGTGAGCGTGTGACCCAAGTGGGGATCATTTGCGCCGCAGGTTCATCATTGCCGCCGGTTTGGATTTTTCCCCGACATAGGTACGACCAACGAACACTGTTGAGCGGCCTTGAAGAAAACGGTCAACTAGGACTAGTTCATCCTAGCGGCTGGATGACGTCTGAAAATTTCTTAGAAGTTTTGAAGCATGTTGTTACGCACACTCGGTGTAATAAAGCTTTAATAAAAAATGTTTCATTTTGAATAGTATAGTATTTTATATTTTCTGGTCTGCTGTTGAACCACTGAACTGGGGCAAACTTGAATGAGATTTCATTAAGAAGTCAGTTAGGTACCATTGTAACATCGATTGGTAAGTTATTTGAGTCGGCTTTTTGAAATTCTTCATTCATAATCGTGTAAATTTATATTTTGTAGTAAACTTTTGTAGTTCGTCTCTACAGGGTGCACCATATGTATCCTTCTCTATATTGCTATCTCCTAACGCTAACAGATACAGGGTCGGTTAAACAAATCCAAAGGAGCGCAATTTTGTGGCCATCTCGATTCCGTCGAGACATACAAGATATCTGTGACCGTTCCTGAAATATCCTGAAAAAACTGAAAAATCGACATTTCTTATATGGCGGCCATAAGAAAAACGAAAGTTGACTGTGACAACTCTTGGATCTAGTAGGCCTTGAAAATTTTTGAAATGTCAAATGGATAGCTCTTAACGGCTTATGTAAGCCTACAAAAAATAATTTATTAATTTCCAATAATAAAAAAGATATGAGGAAAATAAGAAATCTCGATTTTTCAGTTTTTTCAGGATATTTCAGGAACGGTCACAGATATCTTGCATGTTTTGACGAATTCGAGATGGCCACAAAACTGCGCATCTTTTCTCTAATTTAACCGACCCTGTATCTCTTAGCGTTCAGGAGATAGCAATATAGAGAAGGATACATGGTGCACCCTGTATAATGTGCAAAATTTAATGTAAAATACCTCACTACATCTAAGCGGAATGTCAGGTTTACGGCGTGGGGACTGTTTATGCATGGGAACTGTAGGCGCGGGTCCTCCAGACAGAGGCAATGACGTCAAGCCAATAGTAGACCGTTTCGCCGATTCGAATTATTTCGGTACGTTTAAAGGGGTGTATTTCGCAAACAGGTAAAGATAAAATTGAAATTCTTGCGCACATGTAAATGGGAACTGTAGGCGCGGGTCCTCCAGACAGAGGCAATGACGTCAAGCCAATAGTAGACCGTTTCGCCGATTCGAATTATTTCGGTACGTTTAAAGGGGTGTATTTCGCAAACAGGTAAAGATAAAATTGAAATTCTTGCGCACATGTAAAACTTTTATCCTCCTTAAGCGTTTCAAAGTGATTATTTGTAAAAAAGTAGATATCCGTATTCTGGAAAGGTTCTTGGGGAGTGTTTCCTGAAACCCTGTATACAGGGTTAGATTTATTTAAAGGGCCACTACCTACAGGGATATCTTGAACCATTGAAGATACGAGTTCGGTTAAATTAGAGAAAAGATGCGCAATTTTGTGGCCATCTCGAATCCGTCAAAACATGCAACATGTGACCTTTCCTGAAATATCCTGAAAAAACTGTGTGTGTGTGTGTGTGGGGGGGGGGGGAGGGTTGGCCTCGAACAGAGTTCATTAGCCACAGAATATCAAACATCATCTATCTAGAAAAAATAGACTCTAAATAAAATATAAAAAAAATTAAATTTAACTCGAAGAGTTCAGAAAGGTAGCTTTATAGCTATAAAAAAGTCAGTTAGAGCCTTGTAGATGTCCATATTTACCAGTGCAAGGACATTTGTCAAGTTCGTGGCCTATCCACCTTGTTTTCGTCTAAGGTCTTCCAAAGTGTTTCGGTGGCTTGAGAAGTATTCCTGCATTTAAACAATATATGGTTCAGGGAACCAACTTCTGAAGGGCAATGTGGGCACATAGGAGTATCATTTATCCCTATCTTATTTAAGTGTTTGGGAAATCTACCATGTTGAACTTTAAGCCTAAGTATAATCGTTGTAGAGAAGCGACCATTTTCGCGATACGGAAATGAAGATGGCAATATTGTGTGCAGTAGTGCATATTGGTTGTTTGACTGGTTCGTGAATTGTGCCCATTTGTTACTCCAGGCCTCGTTCTCCATTCTCCAGAGGCAGGAACTAATATCCTTATGAGATACCAGTTCGACCCCCTCGCCAGAAGTCAGCGCCTCCCTCGCATATCCGTCTACTGTCTCATTTCCTGTGATACCTGCGTGACCCCTCGCCCAAATAAAGTGAACGCTGCACCTGGTAAGTTTCAGTAAGTAGCCAAGTTCTAGTATTTCTACAATTAAGTTGTTTTTGATGTGTTTATATATAATATATTGCTATTTAATGCTTCGAGGACGGATCTGGAGTCTGTTATTATGGCTAAGCTACCTATTGAGTTGAGGTAGGCCCACTCTAATGCTTTTCGTATGGCACACGCTTCAGCGGTAAAGATTGAGCAAATGTTCCCCAATTTGTATTTCATACTCAGGTTATAATCAGGACAGTATATCGCACAGCCAACTCCAGACTCCGATTTGGAACCATCTGTGTATATTGGGATGGCTTCGAGAGTTTTCTCCAACATATCTTTGATAATTATTGTGTTATTTCTTCCGCCATGGAAAGAGTACTGAGGGAAGGTAATCTTGGGAGTGTAATGAAGGAGTTCATATGGTTTCTGGAATAATAGAAATTTTGTTTGCGGTTGTGGAGTTTGCTGCAGGTTTTTAACAATCAAGAAACCCTGGCAAAGTAAGGGAACCCCCCTCTTCTCCCAGTATTTATCTGTTAGGGTGACAGTGCTTAGTTTGGACAGTAAGTTTATTATCGCTAGAGTTAAATTGTAGTAGCTTTGGTGCAAATTTGTTAGCCATATACTGTCTTCTATGTGCTAGAGGGATTTCGCCCGATTCCGCCAAAAGGATGGGACATGGAGTACTTTTCATCGCGCCCAAGACAATTCGAAGGCATTTAAACTGAACGCGATCCACGTGGAGTAGCCTCGCCCTCGATGCCGTGCCATACAAGAATTGTCCGTATTCAACTATGGACCTGACAAAGGCTCTATAAAACATAAGAGAGATATGCACGTCTGCTCCCCAGTAGTGCTTGGTGGTACACTTAAGTATATTACAGGCCCTCTCCACTCGTGTTTTAATGTAATTTATGTGATCTGACCAGAGTAGTCTATTATTGATAATTAGCCCAAGGTACTTAAAGCGTTTCACAACTGGGAAGGTCATTCCACTCAACGATACTGTTGTTTCTGCCTTATGATGAAATTTTCTGCTTCTTGTGCATATCATTACTGCGCTTTTTTGTGGTGACAATTCGAACCCATGATTTGTCATCCAGACTTTGAGTTCGGATACAATATTGTCGAGTTCAGTCACGCATTCTTCTACTGTGTTCCTAGCAGTTAAGAAGCATACATCATCAGCGTATTGTATACAGGTGGGACCCTCTCGCAAGTTGTGCATATTGGCTGTATATACGTTAAATAAGATTGGGCTTAGTACTGAGCCTTGCATTAGTCCTTGGGCTAATATTCTTGGGCCATGAAGAATTCCCTTGTGGTCTCTTAAGAAAATTTTACGATTGGAGAAGAGCTGTAGTATACCGTTCACCACATTCTTTGGGCAGTGTATTTTAAACAGCTTTCGTGATAGCAAGTTGAGGTCGACAGCATCATACGCCCCCTCCATATCAATAAACAGTAACCCCACTGATTGTTTGTTTGTTAATGCGAGTTGAATGCTACTTACCAGGCACGTCAACGTATCCAAGGTACCCACACCATGTCGAAAGCCAAATTGGTTACCGGGCAGCAAGGAATTAAACTCCAAGTACCACTCCAGTCTCGCTTTAATCATTCTTTCGAACGTTTTGGCAAAGCAGGACATAAGCGAAATCGGGCGATAGGATGAGGGGAGCTCACCGTCCCTGCCAGGTTTCAGAAACACACAGTTATTTCCTTCAACTGTTCAAAGGTTTCCCCTTTCGTCCACCAGGAGTTAAATATTTCCAACAAAATTTCTAAACAGTTATGTGGGAGGTGTTTGATGATAGGATATGTGAATTGATCTTTACCAGGTGCAGTGCTTTTTGAGTCTTTGATGGAGTTTTTCAGTTCTTTAATAGAAAAAGGGTCACCTAGCATTGAGCCTCTATTATGTAATGAATGATCGGGTTCGAACTTTATAATATTCTGAGCGGATGCTGGTGTCAATCGGTCCAGTATCATATCTCTGAGGTCATCAGACAAGACGGGGGACGCCTGAGTTCTGTAAGTATTTGAGATACGTTTCACCATTTTCCAGATTTGTGTGATAGGGGTTCTTCTATTTAATTTACTTACATATGACTTCCAGCTCTTCCTACTTTTTTGCTTAAAGGTACGCTTAGCTTCGGCCTCTATGTTTTTGAATGTTAGATAGTGCTCTAAGTTGGATGTTTTCTTATAATTGGACAGGGCTAGTTTTCTTTTCCTTACCGCAGCCGAACACTCATCATCCCACCAAATGGGTTGTCGTTTTGTTGGGTAGGCTGCTCTTTTTTCTGGTATAGAGAGATTACAAGCTTCTTCTAAATGTGATAAGAGTCTCGAATATTTGGAGCAGTTGTTCTGTGAATTTGAGTCAGGGAGGGGAAGTTCGGTCAGGTAGTCGGCAAATTTAACCCAATCGGCCTTTTCCTCTTTCCACCTGGTTTTGGGGGGAGTGGGGTCGTGTTTATACTTTATATCTATCTTGATTACGATAGGCAAGTGAAAGGAACCCAAGGAGTCTTGATAGATCTCCCACGTGGCCCTAGTTATTAAGCTGTGTGGTACTATAGATAGGTCAATTGCAGAGGAGCGAGTATTTGGGCGTGCAATGGTGGTATGTGCACCGTTGTTTAGAAACATCAAATTAATGCCATCCATTGCCTCCAAAATTCTTGTTCCTTGTGTACCGCAATAGTTTGCACCCCAAGCAACGTGATGAGCATTGAAGTCCCCACCTATCATGGATTTTCGGTTAAATTGTCGGAACAGGTTTTCCCAGTCTGTTGCCGTCGGGGCGACATGAGGGGGTTTATAAATTGAGACGAACCTCATATCTACATTATGTACATACGCAGCGCAAACTTCTATTCCTGAGTTAAAATTACTATTGGTATTGGTTTAAATTTCAGGTGTTTTGCAATTAATATGGCAACACCGCCGCCTCTATGATTTATTCTGTCACTCCGGTGACTGTTATATCCCTCTATGTCAAACATACTATCCCTCTACAACCATGTTTCAGAAAGAAGTATTATGTCAACCCTACCTAAGTTTTCTTTAATAAAATGCATAAGATCAGGTTTTTTGAAAAAACTGAAAAATCGAGATTTCTTATTTTCGTCATATCTTTTTTACTATTGGAAATTAATAAATAATTTTTTGTAGACTTACATAAGTCGGCAAGAGCTACCCATCTGACGTTTAAAAATTTTCAAAGCCGACTATAGATCTTAGAGTTTTCATAGTCAACTTTAATTTTTCTTATAGCCGCCATATTGTTTTTTTTATTTCGTTGGGTATGAAAAAAATAATGGAAACCAAAAACTAATAAACTTCAAAAAATTTATCTCAAAAATTTTTGTTCTTTATTTAAAAAAAAAGACAACTTTTTAGACCGAATATCATAGAGAAATGACTATAAAGTAAGACTTCATCATATTGATTATTTTTTAATAAAACAAATAAAAATTTAAATTTAATTAAATTTTTGATGAAATTTTAATTTGGCTGTCTAAGTACTGAAAAAATAAAATATTTATAGATGATTTAGTTTTACATTTTTGGAAATATTTCCTAAATGAAGCCCGATCAGGACAAATAAGTTATTCTTTTTTATGCTCATGATGTGGTTTTGTATTATGTAATATGAAATTTTATTTTGGCTTTCCGATAACCGAACACCCTGTATTAGCAATATTTGTTGTAGGTATTTTAAAATAAGGGGGAATAATGTTAACTTGCCAATTAAAATTTTTTTGGTATATAACTATAGGATTTTTTTACATTAAATAACACAAACTGATTCGATTCTTAACTAAGCTAATATCATATACCTACCATAAAAACAACAAATAACTTCAGATAAAGAAATTACAGCAACCCTTGCATATGGCTAGCACACCTAAACATAAGAGCAGTTGAGTGACACGAGTGGTCGCTAATGAGCGTTTAGCTCGCGCAGCTGCAACTGCGGTGAATGAAGTGTTCATAAAAAATAAATTTACCCGATTTTCATTATAAAATCCTTTCTATGTTTCTTATAAAAGCTATAAACTAAGCTAGAAAAATTGACAAGATTATACGTGTTCAAGTAACAGAATAATTACAGTTTAAAGTCAATGGTGAGCTAAATGCTCACCTAGCGACCACTCCCGGGTTAACAAAAAAACAACGTTCGCTCAGAAAGCAAATTTTTCAATTATCGATTCCTACTAATATTATTTTATGCGTAATAGGCAATTAATTTCGGTAGTGTTTACAAGCATAATTATTCTCTAATAAGCTGACTTGGAGTTGTAGACATGTGATTAAATAATATATCTTAAACTTATAATGTTTCCATGTGACTACGTTTTATTTTACTTCATTTTATTTCAGACTAATGGATTTATTAGGTAAAATGTTTGGTTCCAATTTAGTAGTAGAATAAATTTTGTTGTTAACTCAACTAAAGAAGGTTTATTTTATTTTATTTATTTTTATTATTAGTGAAATAATGAGGGCCAAAATATTGTGCTAAGTTGGATGTAATTTGACTGCTTTTTAAAAAAGTTGAAACTAAAATAAAAGAGAAAAATTTTTGAGAGTATTTTTTTAATAATATGAATTGCAGCTATTTAGATACTCGGCTAATTTCAAAATATTGCGAGTTTAATTATAAGTTTTGTTTTTCAGTTTGACAATTAATAGTGTATTTTTTATAACATAGTCGATGGCTTTACGATATAACGACACAAACTACATTTATACAGATTAGTTGACTCCACATTGGCGAGCGCACGGTATACCTCCGTGCCGCCGCTGCTCTAAGTACTTCTGGATTCGTTTCCTCCGCTAGCATGTCTCATCTCCATCTCATTGATATAACACTTAATTGAGGCAAAACCTGGCTGTCATCTTCAACAACGTCATAGAAGAGGACAGTTTTTTTTTTACAACAATTTTGTGTTAACCAAATCATCAGTTTTGTTACGTTTAATTTCAGCATACTTTTTATAATCATCTAGCAAGTCAGCAATTATATCACGCTTCTTGCTTCGCAATTACAATGTAAATATTAAGTTCGTTGAGAATTATTTCAATCTAGCGTTTATGTCTAACACCCCGACATCATTATTATTACTGCCGCCTAGAACCTCACCGTCCGATGAATCAAGGAATTTTTCGTTTTAAGTACAACCACTGTAAAATTTATTCGGAAAACCTCTCAATATTTTACTATTATAGCCTTCGGACAAGTTTGAGAGATGATAATTTGAATTCAAAGCACTCATGTTTAATTTATTCAGCTCTTTCTTTACTTAGAAAGAACAAACGACTTGCCTGAAGGATGTTCGTTCTTTATTATACGAGATGAGTCTTTTCCAAATATGAACACATTAGTATAACACATTTCCGGTGTGTCCGGGACTTCACAGTTGAAAGTAGATACTTGAATTATAAACAAATCCGCTCACGGCTTCTCCGACACACATGCTGCCGCAGAACACGGCTTGCGTCTGCGTAATTGTTAATCACTAAAGGGAGAAAGACCGGGACGGGAGGGTTCGAAGTATTTGGAAAAGACTCATCTCGTATAATAAAGAACGAACATCCTTCAGTTAAGTGGTTTGTTCTTTCTATTATACATCGATCTCGTCTTTTCCAAATATGAACACATTAGTATTTGTTTAAAGAGCGGGTGATTAACAATCCGAAGAGATTAAGAACATTATTAAGAACAATTGAATAGGTATATTACCTATGAGTAGCATAAATAATCGATAAACAATCGATAAGAGAAAACCAATATAAGTAACTAGAATTTTGATAATTGAGAATGAGTGACATAAGAAAGTAGGAACGTAATACTCGTAGAAACGGAAATAATCGAATAGTCATAGACTACTAGGGCCAGTCGGTACACGTCAGGAGGTGATTACTTCCGAGTAAAAAGGGGCACTGGCAGTGCCCTGGAACTGGCTTGGAAATTGGGCCTGTTACAGGACCTAGCCATGGCGGTTCTTCGCAGACCAGCCGACAGGCTTCGGGATGGCATTGAGGACAACTCCAGCACGGCTTGCCGCTGAAGTCGCTGCATGATGGTAGTTATGGCTTTTGAAAAGTTCGCCACCAATGCCACTTAAACCAGCGGCTGAGCGTTCAGTGTCAAGGCCACGCAGGATTTTTTTCCCTGATAATAATTGCGTTCCAGCAGCAGTTGTTCTGATGTCTAAATGAGGTCCATCCACTCTGTTGAAACCCAGTTGCAGTTGGTGTGAGTTGACTTAAGCGAAGTGTAATTCCTCCCGGGTCAGACGTCCAACCTGGTGCTAGGCTCGGATGTGAGTTATAACACGAGCGAGGGATCCCAGGTGGGTGAGTACCGGTGATATGTAGGGCGTATTTTTAAAAATCCCCCTCTTCGCAAGACTTATGTATGAGGAGAGGCAAACCTAAGAGAATTCATACAATGGGAGGAATTCTGCGGCGTGAAGAGGGTGATCAGGAAGGCATTATGAAATGCGTTGTGGTGAGATGCTATTATGTGGGTTCTCTTGGCAGGATGAATGCCGTAGATAGTCCCAGAGTACCCCGAGTACTTCTTCAAGGTGTTTTTAACATAACCGGGATGGCCGTTTTTGGGCACCTCTTTCCGTAGAACGGATTGCCGGGTAATAGGCGACTAAGAGGGGAAATTTCCCACAGAGTGGATGACTTTTTCTGGAAGGAGACAAGAGCAGATTTTCCCGGAAAGTCGATAACCACTTACTGATAGCTAGGGGACAATGGTTGGCAAGGCCAAGTAGGGACAATTCCCTTAGCTTGTCTGTAAGAATTTTCAAGGATAGCCTATGCACTTGCATTCAGACTACTGCAAATAAATCGACTTCTGGTTTCTTATGTGGTTGAAAGCGGACGCGTAGGGGATATTCGGTTCCACCTTCAAACATCTGGATTCCTGGTTGGCGTTCATGCTGTTAGTGGAGAAAGATTTTTTTATTTTTTATTTTTAATTTTTTTTATTTCACTCCACCGATTTTGTTGATGTATGAAATGGCTATTAGCAAGCCGTAAAAGAATGTTAGAATTTGTTAGAGAGCATTTCAGTGAATAAACGACTGCTTGTTCCAGGTAAGTTATGTGAGGTGTTTCGTAACCCTATAAAACTACAGTTTTGTAGGAGAGAACTAGCTCTTTCCTCGGGTAATAAGAAACCCCAGAAGGTCTACCGCAAACGGGGCATCCTGTATACATTGGAATTCCTTTGATTAATAATTAGCAATAAATAATCATCTAAGTGATTGACGCAACCGATGTCGAGAGAACATAACTGACCTAGAGCCAGTTTTAGGATCCCAAGTGAAATATAATGCCCGGTGCAGAGACCGAAGGGTACGGCATGTGTACAAGTATGCTGCGTTTTGAAACTCGAAGTTCGAGTATTTCCTGGATGACGCGTGAAAACGAATCATGATTGTAAAATAAGCGTGTATGAGATCTATTAGTGTATTTCCGTTAGGAAGCAATCAAAAGGAGGCAAATGTTTTATAGGTTTCTAGATTACAATGAGGCGACGCTATTAGAAACTGGTTCTTAATTAGGCTTAATATGGCGAGAAAATTCCCTTCGAGTGTGTTGACATGTAATTGTTACACCGTTACGTGTTACGTACCTAATAGCTCCGATCCCTTATTTATTTACTATTATTATTATTTTTTTGACGTGAGGTAAACTGAGCAGTGAATTGGATTCGAGGAATTTTTTTTTTTTAATGGGTTAGAAGTTGATTTTGTAACCCTTGATCCAATTAAGTACCCCAACAGGATAGCTTGCCAATCATATCTGATCCAGTCAGTATAATTATTATTCTTGTATTATTCATTATTCAGAACAGTATTATTCTCATTATTATTCATAACAGTATTATTATTGTATATTCATTGTTCTTGTCGCCCCCCCCACCCCCCCCCTCTGATAAGGCAATGGAGCCCTGGCAGGGGGGGTGCTGAAAAGTTTAGGCCGACGTCGGTGGAGGAGAATGTTTTGCGGTGGATTGACACCATGTTGATGGTGTCGGCAAAAATTCTGCCGATGTCCATGGGGAGGAGCAAACGGCTAGAATGTTAACGGAAGGACCATGCTGACGAAAGTGGTGCGCCAGGTGAGCCGTCGCATTGATGGCAACACTTATGCCCGGTTGCACGAACATCGATTTTAAAACGCCCTGTATTATCAAAACATTGGAAACAAACTCTACTCCCTTGTAGAAGAGTTAACTACCAAAAAAAGTAAAATATCCTTGAAGATATTGGTGATCTTCAACATTTGAAATTTAGAATCTGCAAAATGCAAATTTAAAAGTAAATTTAAAATGCAAAAACTTATGCACGCCAGGAAGGAATATAGGTTGCGTGCGTGGAAAAGCACCGAGAGATCGCCAAAACTTGGCTCAGGAAAAAATTGTTGAAGTGCAAAAAATGGTTAAAACTTGTATCACTGCTTTGCACAAAGACGGCTGGCTAAAACTAAGGCCTAAAACTTATACCACTTGCACAGAGACGGCTGGCAAAACTTATGTCATGCCGGGAACGAATAGGCTAAGTGCAAGGAATAGCACCAAGAGATCTGGCCAAAACTTGGCCCAGGAAGAAATGTTAAAGTGCAAAAAAGGGTTAAAATGTGTACCATTTTGCACAAAGACGACAGGCTAAAACTATGGCCTAAAACTTATACCACTTGCACAGAGACGGCTGGCAAAAAACTATGTCATGCCGGGAAGGAATAAGTTACGTGCAAGGAATAGCTCCGAGACATCTGGCCAAAACTTGGCCCAGGAAGGAATTGTTGAAGTGCAAAAAATGGTTGAAACTTGTACCACTTGCGCAGAGACGGCTGGTTAAAACTTATTCCACGCCGGAAAAGAATAGTTAACAAACAAGGAATTGCCCCGAGACATCTGGTTTAAACTTATGCCAGGAAGAGGGGCAAAACTTGCACCAAGGCGCCTGGCTGAAACTTATGCCAAGAGGGAAAAACAGTAAAACTTGCACGACAGGCTGAGTGCAAGTACGTACCTGAAAGACCAGGAACCGATGTAGAACGGTCGTCAGTAGATAGGTGGTGTTTTTCCAGGTGGCACAGTTTCCGTTTGAGGCGTTCTAGTCTGGTGTGCTCCATGTTCGGTGGAAACTTATATCACTTGCAGGCTGACTAAAACTCATGCCAGGAAAGAAGAATCCACGGGACATCTGGCTGAAACTTCTGCCAGGAAGAAAGGTGGAAGTGCAACACAATGGTTGAAACTTATACCACTATGCACCGGTGCCTGGCTGAAACTTCTGCCAGGATCAGTTCAAGACATCTGGCTGAAACTTATGCCAGTGTGTGGAGTGAAAGGTTAACACTTACCACTATGCCGAGGCGGCTGGCTAAAACTTATGCCAGGAACAAAGAATCCACGTGGCATCTGGCTGAAACTTATACCAGGAAGGAAACGGTGGAGGTGCAACAAAATGGTTAAAACTTATACCACTATGCACCGCTGCCTGGCTGATACTTCCTCCAGGATGAGTTCGAGACATCTGGCTGAAACTTATGCCAGGGTGTGGAAGTGCACCAAATGGTTAAAACTTGTACCACTATGCACCGATGCGTCTGGCTGAAACTTATGCCAGGAAGGAAGAATCCACGTCACATCTGGCTGAAACTTATACCAGGAAGAAAGGGTGGAGGTGCAACAAAAATGGTTAAAACTTATAATAATAATAATAATAATAATATGAATTTATTACTCAACAGTTACAAACCAATTACAGAGTAATACAACCTACTAATACCCCTTACAATTATTCAGAACACGATAACATTCCCTCCTCCATTGCTTTTCTAAATTGTCGCACATTCAATCCAAATATGTCTAATTGGTGACCTATCTTATTATATGTTTTTAACATATTGTTAATGGGAGAGTACATACAGTAGTTTGTAGTTGCATTTCTACAAATAAACATATCGCATAGTCGCGTATTTGCTTGTGGCACTCTAAAACTAATTATTGACAGGAGATAACTGGAATCTATGTAATTATTAAGTAGCTTAAATAGAAAGAGCAAGAGCAACCTATCTCTTCGAGATCTCATTAAAACACAATTGTAGTGACTATACAATTCGTTCACTCTCTCATTGACATAAATTCCTGTTCCTCTGAGATATTTAATCCTTAGATATTTTCTCTGAACCTTTTCAATTGCAGTAACATATTTTTCATAATACGGGTACCACACCACTGCACCATATTCGAGTATGCTTCTGACAAAACTATTGAACAGAGTCATCACACATACAGACTTGAATGCTCTGGATGTTCTTACTATAAATTCTAAAGTTTTCCTTGCCTTAGCGACAATAATATTTACATGTGTAGCAAAAGATAGGCTATCATCAAAATGTACCCCGAGATCTCGTATTTCCTCATGCCTTCGAATCAGATTACCGTCAATTTTATAACTAAAGGCAGTGAACGATTTTATTCTGTGATACGTGACAACTGCGCATTTCTTTATGTTAAAGTTAAGAAAATTCAAGCAGGACCACCGATAAACCATGTCAATTTGTTGTTGGAATATTAAGCAATCGTTAGTATTCCTTATCGACGAATAGATCTTTATATCATCCGCGTAAAGCAGCATAGGGCATTTTTTTACGAGTTTAGTGACATCATCGACGAACAGTATGAAAAGCAACGGACCTGATAAGTTGCTTCCCTGTGGTATACCTGAGCAGTTTACGAAACACTTAGATTTATACTTATTAACACATATGTATTGCTTTCTGTTGCTCAGATACGAGCTAAAAAACATGCATAGGCCCTCATTGAAGCCCCAACATTTCATTTTTTTCACCAGCAAGCGATGACTGACCCTATCAAATGCTTTACTCAGGTCCAAATATACCGTATCAACCTGACCATGATTCTGCATCATTGTAGATGTGTATTCCATAAACGAACATAAGTTTGTTTCTGTAGATCTCATGGGCAAAAATCCATGCTGAGATGACGAGATGGAGGACCGCACAGCACTATATATACTTTTATAGACAATTATTTCAAAAATTTTGGATGGCACAGATAATATGCTTATCTGCCTGTAATTTCTTATGTCACTCTTGTCACCTGATCCTGACTTGTAAATAGGAATGCATTTGGCGCATTTCCAAATTGTAGGGTAACAACATTTTCTAATACTTGCATTAAAAATTACACAGAGTGGAACTGATAATATCTCGATGCAACCCTTAAATATATAAGCCGGCACTCCATCCGGACCAATTGCATTGCTTTTGATTTTTCTGGTAGCCTCTATTACATCAGCTGCTACTATTTCACCTATATTAACATTATTTGTGTTTAATTCTAAATTATCATAATATCTACAAAATTCTTCATATGTGTCCGCATTATCTGCCACATACACGCTTTTAAAATAATCCGCAAACGCATCGGCTATTGCCTGACCCCCTTCTATAGAGTTACCGTCGAATTTCATTACTTGACAGGTATCTGAATGACCACGTTTGGCTTTAAGATAGGTCCAAAACTGCTTAGGATTAGTTAAGATATCGCTCTCGCATTTCAATATATATTGATTATGTAAGTCCCTAATCTCCGATTTAATTTCCTTTCTTAAATTCCTAAATGTTACTCTATCAGTGTCATCGTTAGTCTTTAAATATTTTTTCCGATGCTTATTTTTTAATTTAATTTTTTTTATTAATGACCTTGTGAACCACACTGGATACCTGCTCTGAGGTATCGAGCGAGGCACATTCTGATCTATTATCGTGTACAATTTTTTGTAAAAATTATCAATCATTTCATCAACATTATCACTTTCAATATTCCAATCATTTTCTCTAACTGCGCGATATGGTGCAACATAATCACCCTTTTTGAAATTATAGCCTAGTTCTGAATTTAAGACATGACCCCTCTCAGCAACAATCAAATCCACGTGCACTTCCAAAGTAGGATGAAATTTATCCTCATTTACCAGTGGTTCCTCGCTTCTGATAACAAGAGTATTTTTTAAATCATTTGTGAGTACTAAATCTAATATATCCCCTCTATGGTTTTTTACAGTATTCGTTTGTTTTAAATTGAAATAATTCGTGAAATCCAACATTTCAGCGCACGCAGCTGTCAACGGTTTGTCATTATTAAGCTCTGGTAAATTAAAATCGCCTATTACATAATATATCTTATCGGTGTACATTTGTGTTACTGTTTCGAAGGCACTGAAAAACATTTCATACGTATTATGACTAGTCCTGGGCGGTATATACACAAGCAAAATTAAAATTTTTTGATGACAATCTACCTCCACACTCAGCAAAATAAAATCTACACTGGTATTATTAAAATTTACATCAATTTGCCTTACTGTGTATTTATTCCTGACTAAAGCCATTACTCCACCACCCAACAATTTACCTTTCCTATCATGACGAAATACCTGGTACTCCCGACAACACACTTCACCGTCCTCTATAGATTCACACAGCCACGACTCCGTTATGAGTATCACATCACAGCCACTCTGGATAACTCCAAGAAAGAACTGGTTCGTTTTGGTTCGCAAGCCGCGCACATTTTGATAATGTATTATTACTGATTTATTTCTGCCACAAGAATAATCCGTATACCACTATGCACCGCTGCCTGGCTGAAACTTATGCCAGGATGAGTTCGAGGAGTACCAGAATGGTCAGAATCCGATGTGGAACTACTGTCGTCAGCGGATAGGAGTTACTTTTCCATGGGGCACAGTTTCCATGGTATCACACACACTGTACTTACGTCGTATTACCGTAATACGTAGTTACGGCGGGATTACGCACTATGGCGGGAGCACGACCGTCGCGGACTACACAAGAAAGTGTTCTGAGGCAGCATGTGTGTCGGAGAAGCCGTGAGCGGATTTGTTTATAATTCAAGTATCTACTTTCAACTGTGAAGTCCCGGACACACTGGAAATGTGTTATACTAATGTGTTCATATTTGGAAAAGACGAGATCGATGTATAATTTGAATTCAAACACTCATATTTAATTTATTCAGCTCTTTCTTTACTTATAAACAAGCTCTCGTTCACATTTTCGTCATTCGACGCCATTTTTTTTCACCCTTGTTTCCTATTATTCTACGGCCAATCCCTGCTGTGACAAATTATTAGGTAGGTATAATAGTTTCATTTGTCACTAATATATATGATAATCATCAGGAGATTCCACAAAATAAGGTTTGAGAAAATAAATTTTATACGAAATCGATAAATTTGGCAAGTATTTGTCTGCCTTCAAATCCCACTTTCTTTTTACATTCTGCAGTTACTTTTACAAATCCAGCTTATTACTTTTCTTCAATAACACGAATTCTTTGAAAATTCCTTATCTATACTTTTATGAGTTCGATAGATATTTTTCAAAGAAAGAAAAGACCCCTTATCGTGCAATTGAAAACATTCTTTCTAAATTTCACACGGAGTAAGTATCTCTTTATTTCTGAAACCGTATTTTTTCTTCTACTTTATGAATTCAGTAAAGGTAGACTCAGTTTTTTCATAATGTATAATTTGATATAAAAAAGTTTTCACATAAAAACATTTTTAAATATTTTGTTGGCTGACTTTTCGCTATAAATTCAAACTGTATTTATACACCGTGTTTTATATTAAGTCGGCACTATTGCTAACTTCGCTATTATTTAACCTAGAAAGTCGGTTAAATTAGCAAACTAGTAGTATTTTTTCTCCTGAATAAAATGGCGAAAACAGAAAAACAATTTAACATCGCGTTTTCGAGATATTTTAAAAAATGTAACTTTTTTAATGGAACACCCTATATATCTTTGGATGGATCGGTTGCAAATTTTTTTTTAAAGGAAAAAGTCTCTATGCACTATGATTCTAAAATAATAAATTCATTAATTATTCATTATTTTATTACTCCCAAAGTAGGCTGCGACAATTAATGTAATTTAGTGTACCTACCTACGTAATGTAAGGTAAAAAAATATATCGTCCTCAATAGTGTATTTTTCAATAAAAAAATACACAAAAAAAGCAGTTGTTATATTGAAAAGGATTTAATTTTAAATAAACAAATTACAGAACTTGTCTGTGTTTTAAATTAAGTCGGCACTATTGCTAATTTCGTTATTATTTGAGCTAGAAAGTTGGTTAAATTAGCAAACTAGTAGTATTTTTTCTCTTGAATAAAACGATGAAAACAGGAAAACAATTGAACATCGCGTTTTCGATATATTTAAAAAAATTGATATTTTTTATGGAACGCCTTGTATATTTTTAGATGGATCGGTTGCAAAATTTTTTTTAAAGGAAAAAGTCTCTATGCACTATGATCCTAAAATAATAAAATTGTACACACAAACAAGTTCTGTTATTTGTTTATGTAAAATTAAATCATTTTCAAGGTAACAACTCTTATTTTTAGTGTATTTTTTTATTGAAAAATACACTATTGAGGACGACATAATTTTTTTACCTCACATTACGTAGGTACACTAAATTACAATAATTGTCGCAGCCTACTTTGGGAGTAATGAAATAGTGAATAATTAATGAATTTATTATTTTAGGATCATAGTGTATAAAGACTTTTCCCTTTAAAAAAAAATTTGCAACCGATCCATCTAAAAATATACAGGCTGTTCCATTAAAAAAATTACATTTTTTTAAATATCTCAAAAACGCGATGTTCAATTGTTTTTCTGCTTTCGCCATTTTATTCAGCGGCAAAAATACTACTAGTTTGCTAATTTAACCGACTTTCTAGGTTAAATAATAACGAAGTTAGCAATAGTGCCGACTTAATATAAAAAACCTTGCGCATCAATCGCAGAAATAGTGTATTTTTATGCGATTCAATTCTGAATATTTTCACCGCTTTTTAAATTGGCTTTCTGAAATTTTCCATAGTCAGGTCATATTAGCGTAGTGGTTTACTGAGAAAATTTCATTTCATTTAGTTTGAAAACGTGTCTTAGAATGGATTTTTAAATTTAACAAAATAAAAAAAAAATTGACAAATTTTAAAAATTTTTCCCTTTTCCTGTGTCCGCCACTGGCTAACTTTAATTAAAAAATACTATTCTTTACACTA
The DNA here is from genome assembly GCA_910589415.1 of Malachius bipustulatus. NCBI lineage: Eukaryota > Metazoa > Arthropoda > Insecta > Coleoptera > Melyridae > Malachius > Malachius bipustulatus. The sequence continues at coordinate 3,862,029 of OU342633.1, forward strand.
CCTTTAATAAATTCGCAAAAAGAGAAAGGGGAATTTTGAAAACCGAAAATTTGAAATTTTAGAGGAATAAACATCATGTAAAAATATTCGAATATCTCCGCCATTTTTCTTATTTCCTTCTTGAAATTTTTCAGAGTTAGGGGTTATTCGTGTAGTTGTCTACTGGAAAAACTTCAGCTCAATTCCTTCAAAAAAGGCTCATAAACGGTTATAGAAATTTAGCCATTTTTACCCTTTTCTACCCACGCCACTGGCTGATTAATGAAAAATATGCAAATTTTACTGCATTAACTCAAATTTAAAATAATTTTCTTCCAATCGTGTTAATTTGGTTTAAATTTGTTTTTCTAACTCGCTTATAGGTAGGTAGGTATAGGGGTTCAAAATCTGGCAATTTTTTCTAAAATTGAAAAGGCCGCCATTTGAAACGGCTCGATTTTACTCAAATACAGTACCAGACGACTCCTTGCGGCTATCTTATTCATAAAAAATTTCAGCCCCCTAGATTGAAAACTGCGACCAGAAACCGTGCCTCATAGACGGTTTTTGTTTTTAATTTGGAGGGACACCCTGTAGAAGTAACGCAGCTTTAGGGACTTTTTTTACGAAAATCAAATGTCATTTCAAAGTTTCACAAGGGTAAAAAATTTCGTTCACTAATCCTTAAATATGAAGCTACAGCAGCGGTTTTAAAATTTTAAAGAAATAAACATCATAATGAAAATTTTTTGGGAAAACTCCCCACCTACCTACCAAAAAAAAGAATTATATCTTCCCGTGGTTTCGAACCCACATCAACAGTTTATAAAACATGCGTGTAATCAACTGAACCACGGTGGGTCTCGAGTTTGTAGTGCTGATAGATAGGTATATGTAGTACGTCAGGTTATTATACACCTACACATTTTATTTTTTAAACTGGTCGTATCTTTGTTATTAAAAAACCAATTTGAATACTTTTTTCACCTGCATGTAGGTGATTTAATTGTTGTTGCGTTTGCTCTTCTAATTTTCAGAACCATTCATAATTGAATGTGAAAAAAAATAAAAAAGAATTTGCGAACCATTTCATCGATTTAATAAGTGCAAGCTAATTTTGCACAAGCGAAAAACTTTTTTGTTTTTCGTTTAAAGTGCTACATTAATCGGGGCGAATTGAAGCTAAGACATCAAATTATATGTTAAAGCAAAAAAAATTGAAAATTTCGATTCAACTTCTTCAAAAATGGACTCATAAACGGTTATAGAATTGACACATTTTCACCCTTTTTCCTACCCACGACACTGGCTTATTAATGGAAAATATGCTAATTTTATTGCATTAACTCAAATTTCCAATAATTTTCTTCAAATCCTGTTATTTTGATTTCAAAGTTTTTTTGCCATCTTGCTCATACGGGGGCTCAAAAAATTGGAAATTTTCCGAAAATTCAAATGGCTGCCATTTTGAAACGGCTCGGCCGATTTTGCTCAAGTGCAATACCAGACCACTCCTTGTGGATATCTTACTCCCACAAAAATTTCAGCCTCCTAGATTCAAAACTGCGACCTGAAATGAGATGACAAAAACCGGGCTCATGGAATTTTGAAGGGACACCCTGTAGAAGTGATGGGACTTTTGGAAATTTTTTCAACGAAAATCTAACGTCGTCATTCGAATAATTTACAAGAATCAAAAATTTCGTTCACTAATCTTGAAAGATAAAGCTACAGGAGCGTTTTGAAAATCGAAATTTCGCGATTTTGGAGAAATATATATATATATATATATATATAAAAATTCAAAATAAATTTAACGGGCATATCGCTCTAACCTAGGGCTTCCTGAGGCAGACCTGACACACAGAGCCATCCAGTCATCTCGAAGCTGCAGACAACGTTGTTTCGGTCTCTTAGACCTCATCAGTACAGCACATCGAGAAATAACTAGAGGATGCATGCCAGGCCAGCACAGGAAGCCAACTATATGAAAAAAAGGGTGTCACGGAACTCAGTGACCTCAATAGTTGGTTGCCATCTACCGACGGAGACAAGAACTAAACGGCAGCACGCTACCAGCTTTGTGTCCATCGGGAATAGGCAGCCCACAGTTCGGGGCATTACCATCCGTCGGGCGGTGCTGGTTAGCTACCGATAGATGTCTCTCGCCAAAGCCCATGGTTATTACAATAATAATGATAATGTTAATGAGCGCAAAGAATTAAAAATTCAAAATAAATTTACCGGGCATATCGCTCTAACCTAGGGCTTCCTGAGGCAGACCTGACACACAGAGCCATCCAGTCATCTCGAAGCTGCAGACAACGTTGTTTCGGTCTCTTAGACCTCATCAGTACAGCACATCGAGAAATAACTAGAGGATGCATACCAGGCCAGCACAGGAAGCCAACTATATGAATAAAGAGGTGACACGGAACTCCGTGACCTCAATAGTTGGTTGCCATCTACCGACGGAGACAAGAACTAAACGGCAGCACGCTACCAGCTTTGTGTCCATCGGGAATAGGCAGCCCACAGTTCGGGGCATTACCATCCGTCGGGCGGTGCTGGTTAGCTACCGATAGATGTCTCTCGTCAAAGCCCATGGTTATTACAATAATAATGATAATGTTAATGAGCGCAAAGAATTAAAAATTCAAAATAAATTTAACGGGCATATCGCTCTAACCTAGGGCTTCCTGAGGCAGACCTGACACACAGAGCCATCCAGTCATCTCGAAGCTGCAGACAACGTTGTTTCGGTCTCTTAGACCTCATCAGTACAGCACATCGAGAAATAACTAGAGGATGCATGCCAGGCCAGCACAGGAAGCCAACTATATGAATAAAGAGGTGACACGGAACTCCGTGACCTCAATAGTTGGTTGCCATCTACCGACGGAGACAAGAACTAAACGGCAGCACGCTACCAGCTTTGTGTCCATCGGGAATAGGCAGCCCACAGTTCGGGGCATTACCATCCGTCGGGCGGTGCTGGTTAGCTACCGATAGATGTCTCTCGCCAAAGCCCATGGTTATTACAATAATAATGATAATGTTAATGAGCGCAAAGAATTAAAAATTCAAAATAAATTTAACGGGCATATCGCTCTAACCTAGGGCTTCCTGAGGCAGACCTGACACACAGAGCCATCCAGTCATCTCGAAGCTGCAGACAACGTTGTTTCGGTCTCTTAGACCTCATCAGTACAGCACATCGAGAAATAACTAGAGGATGCATGCCAGGCCAGCACAGGAAGCCAACTATATGAAAAAAAGGGTGTCACGGAACTCAGTGACCTCAATAGTTGGTTGCCATCTACCGACGGAGACAAGAACTAAACGGCAGCACGCTACCAGCTTTGTGTCCATCGGGACTAGGCAGCCCACAGTTCGGGGCATTACCATCCGTCGGGCGGTGCTGGTTAGCTACCGATAGATGTCTCTCGCCAAAGCCCATGGTTATTACAATAATAATGATAATGTTAATGAGCGCAAAGAATTAAAAATTCAAAATAAATTTAACGGGCATATCGCTCTAACCTAGGGCTTCCTGAGGCAGACCTGACACACAGAGCCATCCAGTCATCTCGAAGCTGCAGACAACGTTGTTTCGGTCTCTTAGACCTCATCAGTACAGCACATCGAGAAATAACTAGAGGATGCATGCCAGGCCAGCACAGGAAGCCAACTATATGAATAAAGAGGTGACACGGAACTCCGTGACCTCAATAGTTGGTTGCCATCTACCGACGGAGACAAGAACTAAACGGCAGCACGCTACCAGCTTTGTGTCCATCGGGAATAGGCAGCCCACAGTTCGGGGCATTACCATCCGTCGGGCGGTGCTGGTTAGCTACCGATAGATGTCTCTCGCCAAAGCCCATGGTTATTACAATAATAATGATAATGTTAATGAGCGCAAAGAATTAAAAATTCAAAATAAATTTAACGGGCATATCGCTCTAACCTAGGGCTTCCTGAGGCAGACCTGACACACAGAGCCATCCAGTCATCTCGAAGCTGCAGACAACGTTGTTTCGGTCTCTTAGACCTCATCAGTACAGCACATCGAGAAATAACTAGAGGATGCATGCCAGGCCAGCACAGGAAGCCAACTATATGAATAAAGAGGTGACAAGGAACTCCGTGACCTCAATAGTTGGTTGCCATCTACCGACGGAGACAAGAACTAAACGGCAGCACGCTACCAGCTTTGTATCCATCGGGAATAGGCAGCCCACAGTTCGGGGCATTACCATCCGTCGGGCGGTGCTGGTTAGCTACCGATAGATGTCTCTCGCCAAAGCCCATGGTTATTACAATAATAATGATAATGTTAATGAGCGCAAAGAATTAAAAATTCAAAATAAATTTAACGGGCATATCGCTCTAACCTAGGGCTTCCTGAGGCAGACCTGACACACAGAGCCATCCAGTCATCTCGAAGCTGCAGACAACGTTGTTTCGGTCTCTTAGACCTCATCAGTACAGCACATCGAGAAATAACTAGAGGATGCATGCCAGGCCAGCACAGGAAGCCAACTATATGAATAAAGAGGTGACACGGAACTCCGTAACCTCAATAGTTGGTTGCCATCTACCGACGGAGACAAGAACTAAACGGCAGCACGCTACCAGCTTTGTGTCCATCGGGAATAGGCAGCCCACAGTTCGGGGCATTACCATCCGTCGGGCGGTGCTGGTTAGCTACCGATAGATGTCTCTCGCCAAAGCCCATGGTTATTACAATAATAATGATAATGTTAATGAGCGCAAAGAATTAAAAATTCAAAATAAATTTAACGGGCATATCGCTCTAACCTAGGGCTTCCTGAGGCAGACCTGACACACAGAGCCATCCAGTCATCTCGAAGCTGCAGACAACGTTGTTTCGGTCTCTTAGACCTCATCAGTACAGCACATCGAGAAATAACTAGAGGATGCATGCCAGGCCAGCACAGGAAGCCAACTATATGAATAAAGAGGTGACACGGAACTCCGTGACCTCAATAGTTGGTTGCCATCTACCGACGGAGACAAGAACTAAACGGCAGCACGCTACCAGCTTTGTGTCCATCGGGAATAGGCAGCCCACAGTTCGGGGCATTACCATCCGTCGGACGGTGCTGGTTAGCTACCGATAGATGTCTCTCGCCAAAGCCCATGGTTATTACAATAATAATGATAATGTTAATGAGCGCAAAGAATTAAAAATTCAAAATAAATTTAACGGGCATATCGCTCTAACCTAGGGCTTCCTGAGGCAGACCTGACACACAGAGCCATCCAGTCATCTCGAAGCTGCAGACAACGTTGTTTCGGTCTCTTAGACCTCATCAGTACAGCACATCGAGAAATAACTAGAGGATGCATGCCAGGCCAGCACAGGAAGCCAACTATATGAATAAAGAGGTGACACGGAACTCCGTGACCTCAATAGTTGGTTGCCATCTACCGACGGAGACAAGAACTAAACGGCAGCACGCTACCAGCTTTGTGTCCATCGGGAATAGGCAGCCCACAGTTCGGGGCATTACCATCCGTCGGGCGGTGCTGGTTAGCTACCGATAGATGTCTCTCGCCAAAGCCCATGGTTATTACAATAATAATGATAATGTTAATGAGCGCAAAGAATTAAAAATTCAAAATAAATTTAACGGGCATATCGCTCTAACCTAGGGCTTCCTGAGGCAGACCTGACACACAGAGCCATCCAGTCATCTCGAAGCTGCAGACAACGTTGTTTCGGTCTCTTAGACCTCATCAGTACAGCACATCGAGAAATAACTAGAGGATGCATGCCAGGCCAGCACAGGAAGCCAACTATATGAATAAAGAGGTGACACGGAACTCCGTGACCTCAATAGTTGGTTGCCATCTACCGACGGAGACAAGAACTAAACGGCAGCACGCTACCAGCTTTGTGTCCATCGGGAATAGGCAGCCCACAGTTCGGGGCATTACCATCCGTCGGGCGGTGCTGGTTAGCTACCGATAGATGTCTCTCGCCAAAGCCCATGGTTATTACAATAATATTGATAATGTTAATGAGCGCAAAGAATTAAAAATTCAAAATAAATTTAACGGGCATATCGCTCTAACCTAGGGCTTCCTGAGGCAGACCTGACACACAGAGCCATCCAGTCATCTCGAAGCTGCAGACAACGTTGTTTCGGTCTCTTAGACCTCATCAGTACAGCACATCGAGAAATAACTAGAGGATGCATGCCAGGCCAGCACAGGAAGCCAACTATATGAATAAAGAGGTGACACGGAACTCCGTGACCTCAATAGTTGGTTGCCATCTACCGACGGAGACAAGAACTAAACGGCAGCACGCTACCAGCTTTGTGTCCATCGGGAATAGGCAGCCCACAGTTCGGGGCATTACCATCCGTCGGGCGGTGCTGGTTAGCTACCGATAGATGTCTCTCGCCAAAGCCCATGGTTATTACAATAATAATGATAATGTTAATGAGCGCAAAGAATTAAAAATTCAAAATAAATTTAACGGGCATATCGCTCTAACCTAGGGCTTCCTGAGGCAGACCTGACACACAGAGCCATCCAGTCATCTCGAAGCTGCAGACAACGTTGTTTCGGTCTCTTAGACCTCATCAGTACAGCACATCGAGAAATAACTAGAGGATGCATGCCAGGCCAGCACAGGAAGCCAACTATATGAATAAAGAGGTGACACGGAACTCCGTGACCTCAATAGTTGGTTGCCATCTACCGACGGAGACAAGAACTAAACGGCAGCACGCTACCAGCTTTGTGTCCATCGGGAATAGGCAGCCCACAGTTCGGGGCATTACCATCCGTCGGGCGGTGCTGGTTAGCTACCGATAGATGTCTCTCGCCAAAGCCCATGGTTATTACAATAATAATGATAATGTTAATGAGCGCAAAGAATTAAAAATTCAAAATAAATTTAACGGGCATATCGCTCTAACCTAGGGCTTCCTGAGGCAGACCTGACACACAGAGCCATCCAGTCATCTCGAAGCTGCAGACAACGTTGTTTCGGTCTCTTAGACCTCATCAGTACAGCACATCGAGAAATAACTAGAGGATGCATGCCAGGCCAGCACAGGAAGCCAACTATATGAATAAAGAGGTGACACGGAACTCCATGACCTCAATAGTTGGTTGCCATCTACCGACGGAGACAAGAACTAAACGGCAGCACGCTACCAGCTTTGTGTCCATCGGGAATAGGCAGCCCACAGTTCGAGGCATTACCATCCGTCGGGCGGTGCTGGTTAGCTACCGATAGATGTCTCTCGCCAAAGCCCATGGTTATTACAATAATAATGATAATGTTAATGAGCGCAAAGAATTAAAAATTCAAAATAAATTTAACGGGCATATCGCTCTAACCTAGGGCTTCTTGAGGCAGACCTGACACACAGAGCCATCCAGTCATCTCGAAGCTGCAGACAACGTTGTTTCGGTCTCTTAGACCTCATCAGTACAGCACATCGAGAAATAACTAGAGGATGCATGCCAGGCCAGCACAGGAAGCCAACTATATGAATAAAGAGGTGACACGGAACTCCGTGACCTCAATAGTTGGTTGCCATCTACCGACGGAGATAAGAACTAAACGGCAGCACGCTACCAGCTTTGTGTCCATCGGGAATAGGCAGCCCACAGTTCAGGGCATTACCATCCGTCGGGCGGTGCTGGTTAGCTACCGATAGATGTCTCTCGCCAAAGCCCATGGTTATTACAATAATAATGATAATGTTAATGAGCGCAAAGAATTAAAAATTCAAAATAAATTTAACGGGCATATCGCTCTAACCTAGGGCTTCCTGAGGCAGACCTGACACACAGAGCCATCCAGTCATCTCGAAGCTGCAGACAACGTTGTTTCGGTCTCTTAGACCTCATCAGTACAGCACATCGAGAAATAACTAGAGGATGCATGCCAGGCCAGCACAGGAAGCCAACTATATGAATAAAGAGGTGACACGGAACTCCGTGACCTCAATAGTTGGTTGCCATCTACCGACGGAGACAAGAACTAAACGGCAGCACGCTACCAGCTTTGTGTCCATCGGGAATAGGCAGCTCACAGTTCGGGGCATTACCATCCGTCGGGCGGTGCTGGTTAGCTACCGATAGATGTCTCTCGCCAAAGCCCATGGTTATTACAATAATAATGATAATGTTAATGAGCGCAAAGAATTAAAAATTCAAAATAAATTTAACGGGCATATCGCTCTAACCTAGGGCTTCCTGAGGCAGACCTGACACACAGAGCCATCCAGTCATCTCGAAGCTGCAGACAACGTTGTTTCGGTCTCTTAGACCTCATCAGTACAGCACATCGAGAAATAACTAGAGGATGCATGCCAGGCCAGCACAGGAAGTCAACTATATGAATAAAGAGGTGACACGGAACTCCGTGACCTCAATAGTTGGTTGCCATCTACCGACGGAGACAAGAACTAAACGGCAGCACGCTACCAGCTTTGTGTCCATCGGGAATAGGCAGCCCACAGTTCGGAGCATTACCATCCGTCGGGCGGTGCTGGTTAGCTACCGATAGATGTCTCTCGCCAAAGCCCATGGTTATTACAATAATAATGATAATGTTAATGAGCGCAAAGAATTAAAAATTCAAAATAAATTTAACGGGCATATCGCTCTAACCTAGGGCTTCCTGAGGCAGACCTGACACACAGAGCCATCCAGTCATCTCGAAGCTGCAGACAACGTTGTTTCGGTCTCTTAGACCTCATCAGTACAGCACATCGAGAAATAACTAGAGGATGCATGCCAGGCCAGCACAGGAAGCCAACTATATGAATAAAGAGGTGACACGGAACTCCGTGACCTCAATAGTTGGTTGCCATCTACCGACGGAGACAAGAACTAAACGGCAGCACGCTACCAGCTTTGTGTCCATCGGGAATAGGCAACCCACAGTTCGGGACATTACCATCCGTCGGGCGGTGCTGGTTAGCTACCGATAGATGTCTCTCGCCAAAGCCCATGGTTATTACAATAATAATGATAATGTTAATGAGCGCAAAGAATTAAAAATTCAAAATAAATTTAACGGGCATATCGCTCTAACCTAGGGCTTCCTGAGGCAGACCTGACACACAGAGCCATCCAGTCATCTCGAAGCTGCAGACAACGTTGTTTCGGTCTCTTAGACCTCATCAGTACAGCACATCGAGAAATAACTAGAGGATGCATGCCAGGCCAGCACAGGAAGCCAACTATATGAATAAAGAGGTGACACGGAACTCCGTGACCTCAATAGTTGGTTGCCATCTACCGACGGAGACAAGAACTAAACGGCAGCACGCTACCAGCTTTGTGTCCATCGGGAATAGGCAGCCCACAGTTCGGGGCATTACCATCCGTCGGGCGGTGCTGGTTAGCTACCGATAGATGTCTCTCGCCAAAGTCCATGGTTATTACAATAATAATGATAATGTTAATGAGCGCAAAGAATTAAAAATTCAAAATAAATTTAACGGGCATATCGCTCTAACCTAGGGCTTCCTGAGGCAGACCTGACACACAGAGCCATCCAGTCATCTCGAAGCTGCAGACAACGTTGTTTCGGTCTCTTAGACCTCATCTCGATGTGCTGTACTGATGAGGTTTAAGAGACCGAAACAACGTTGTCTGCAGCTTCGAGATGACTGGATGGCTCTGTGTGTCAGGTCTGCCTCAGGAAGCCCTAGGTTAGAGCGATCCAGTCATCTCGAAGCTGCAGACAACGTTGTTTCGGTCTCTTAGACCTCATCTCGATGTGCTGTACTGATGAGGTCTAAGAGACCGAAACAACGTTGTCTGCAGCTTCGAGATGACTGGATGGCTCTGTGTGTCAGGTCTGCCTCAGGAAGCCCTAGGTTAGAGCGATATGCCCGTTAAATTTATTTTGAATTTTTAATTCTTTGCGCTCATTAACATTATCATTATTATTGTAATAACCATGGGCTTTGGCGAGAGACATCTATCGGTAGCTAACCAGCACCGCCCGACGGATGGTAATACCCCGAACTGTGGGCTGCCTATTCCCGATGGACACAAAGCTGGTAGCGTGCTGCCGTTTAGTTCTTGTCTCCGTCGGTAGATGGCAACCAACTATTGAGGTCACGGAGTTCCGTGTCACCTCTTTATTCATATAGTTGGCTTCCTGTGCTGGCCTGGCATGCATCCTCTAGTTATTTCTCGATGTGCTGTACTGATGAGGTCTAAGAGACCGAAACAACGTTGTCTGCAGCTTCGAGATGACTGGATGGCTCTGTGTGTCAGGTCTGCCTCAGGAAGCCCTAGGTTAGAGCGATATGCCCGTTAAATTTATTTTGAATTTTTAATTCTTTGCGCTCATTAACATTATCATTATTATTGTAATAACCATGGGCTTTGGCGAGAGACATCTATCGGTAGCTAACCAGCACCGCCCGACGGATGGTAATGCCCCGAACTGTGGGCTGCCTATTCCCGATGGACACAAAGCTGGTAGCGTGCTGCCGTTTAGTTCTTGTCTCCGTCGGTAGATGGCAACCAACTATTGAGGTCACGGAGTTCCGTGTCACCTCTTTATTCATATAGTTGGCTTCCTGTGCTGGCCTGGCATGCATCCTCTAGTTATTTCTCGATGTGCTGTACTGATGAGGTCTAAGAGACCGAAACAACGTTGTCTGCAGCTTCGAGATGACTGGATGGCTCTGTGTGTCAGGTCTGCCTCAGGAAGCCCTAGGTTAGAGCGATATGCCCGTTAAATTTATTTTGAATTTTTAATTCTTTGCGCTCATTAACATTATCATTATTATTGTAATAACCATGGGCTTTGGCGAGAGACATCTATCGGTAGCTAACCAGCACCGCCCGACGGATGGTAATGCCCCGAACTGTGGGCTGCCTATTCCCGATGGACACAAAGCTGGTAGCGTGCTGCCGTTTAGTTCTTGTCTCCGTCGGTAGATGGCAACCAACTATTGAGGTCACGGAGTTCCGTGTCACCTCTTTATTCATATAGTTGGCTTCCTGTGCTGGCCTGGCATGCATCCTCTAGTTATTTCTCGATGTGCTGTACTGATGAGGTCTAAGAGACCGAAACAACGTTGTCTGCAGCTTCGAGATGACTGGATGGCTCTGTGTGTCAGGTCTGCCTCAGGAAGCCCTAGGTTAGAGCGATATGCCCGTTAAATTTATTTTGAATTTTTAATTCTTTGCGCTCATTAACATTATCATTATTATTGTAATAACCATGGGCTTTGGCGAGAGACATCTATCGGTAGCTAACCAGCACCGCCCGACGGATGGTAATGCCCCGAACTGTGGGCTGCCTATTCCCGATGGACACAAAGCTGGTAGCGTGCTGCCGTTTAGTTCTTGTCTCCGTCGGTAGATGGCAACCAACTATTGAGGTCACGGAGTTCCGTGTCACCTCTTTATTCATATAGTTGGCTTCCTGTGCTGGCCTGGCATGCATCCTCTAGTTATTTCTCGATGTGCTGTACTGATGAGGTCTAAGAGACCGAAACAACGTTGTCTGCAGCTTCGAGATGACTGGATGGCTCTGTGTGTCAGGTCTGCCTCAGGAAGCCCTAGGTTAGAGCGATATGCCCGTTAAATTTATTTTGAATTTTTAATTCTTTGCGCTCATTAACATTATCATTATTATATATATAAATATATATATAAATATATATATATATATATATCGTGGGCAGGTGAATTTTGGAAAACTACTTTTTCGTGATCTGGGGGTCATGATCGATGGACATTTGATGAGTTTGGGTGATTTTCGAAAAGTGATGTCGTCCTCAATAGTGTATTTTTTGTTAAACAATACACTAACACGGTGTATAGATTGATTTTTATAACCTGAAATATTCATATATCTCGAACAGTAAGCACTCTGGGAATTTTATAGCAGCCCCTACTTTTTACTGCGAATTCATCATAAGCGACAAACAATGAGTAGAATTAATCTTAAACGTTTTTTGCGATCAATCATAGTTGCCGCTGTAACCGAGGAAAGTCGATTTTATTTATCATCTCAAAAAGTAACGACTTTGCTAAATTTTTTTTACAAAAGTGGTTTTAATCGGTGCATGGGGAACATCGTGTGAACACAATAACCGTCCGGCACTCCTCACCCCGTTCGAGTAGGGTGACTGAAATTTTAATCCTATTTTTATTGCGAATTCGTATTCAGCTTGTAGGGAGATGTGAGAAAGTAAAGATAAGATATTTTTATACTTATAAAGATAAGAGATCGGTGCAAGATAAGAGGTAATAAAATTTTGAAAAGACACTATTCTTATCTTTCTCACACACACACCAAAGTAGAGAGTTAAATTAGGCGCCAAATTCCTGCACTAATGTGAAACTCTCTCCTGCATAAAGGGTACCCTTTCATTAATTGAGACAAAAATCTGATGTTAATAAAAAATTAAGTTTGATGTTGCTCGTTGACTCGCCGTTTTTTTTTCTGGCTCAGCTTCTAGGAAATAAGTAAAATTTGACGCACTTATAGGATTTTCGGTGGGAAAACCAGTATCTGTATTAGGTTACCTTCCATCTTGAGCTGATTCATGGGTTAGAACCATTTGTTGGAACTGAGCAGTTTGCTTTTCTCAAAATAAGCAGGAATTATTTCAGCAAGTTTGGAAGTGATGTTATAACAGATTGTTATTATGGTTATTACTTGTGTTCATTTAAAAGACGAAAGACCGGGTACGTAGGCACATAGGTGCACAAGCATATGTACATAGATACTCATTTGGGTCACGACCGGTTATTATTATGATTATTAAAAAAAAAAACACAGCTACTGTCTTTGTTTAAGGTAATATAAACCGCTTTAATCAAAGAGGCGTTTCACTATAAGAAATTTATCGTTGCAAAATGCCGAAGGTTTAGAGGTGTCGATAAGGAACTTCTAAAATGGCCGATGTCACAATTTTTATGATTCGCACGTTAATTGTACGCGAATGTTCGCTTTCTGCTACTTCGCGTTGTACAGATAACTCGGGCTCATTAAATAAAGCACGATTAGATTATCTCTTTGAGCACCTAAGTGCTATTTACCTTAAGATAAGATATTTGTTTACTAGAGAAATTCGCAGAGACGCGATCAAAGCTTCTTCTCAGCTTCGCGATTCTCGTAGTTGTCCCTAGCTCACTACTCCTCCGATGGTCGTTCCTATGTATATCCCTCATTACAGTCTCGTTCTGTCCTTATTCATTTAATGAGGTCTTTTCATTGCGCTTGATCCTTTGTGCGTGTGTAAAGGCGCTAGGTCTTTACACACGTTTTAGATCACTGTTTGCTTGTGAAACGGGATCTACGAATTTACGAAGTCGTAAACAGAACTCGATATTCTAAGTACGGTCTTTGGAAAAGAGAGGTCGCTGACAATTTCAAACTTGTTATTATTTAATAACAGTTATAACGCCGATAGGTCGTTATATGCTAGCGAAAAGCGCAAAAAAGATTTCAGATAAATCTTACGCATTTGTTGTCGCTAAATATGAATTTGCAGTAAAAAAATAGGTGAAATTTTAAAGTTATTTTTGTAAAAAATGATTTTTCCGCAGCGAGTATCTACTTAATTTTCGAGATATTGCGAGAAACAAAGGAAATCGAATTTCCTCGATTGTAGGTCCATCTATGATTAATCGAAAAAGTGTTTCATATAAATTTTACGCATTTCTTGTCGTTGAATACGAATTCGCAATACAAATAAGGGTTGTTATTTGAAATATCGAAGTACCCCCTTTGCAAGGGGTGAGGGGTGCAGACTGCAGATCGGTTTTAGCGTTGAAACGATATCGTCCACCAAACAAAACCACTTTTGTGAAAAACATTTTCCTCAGAATGCCTACTTTTCGAGATATTTGAATATTTCGAATTATATGAATCACCCTATAAATTGTATACAGGCTATCCCAATTTTTCTTTATCAAGGGATATCCGCGTTTTTTTGGAACAGAAACAAATTTATTTTTAGAAATTCCAAATACACCCCCAAGGCTGTGCGGCTGCACCCTCAATACAACTCTACGCCTTGCAGCTCCCAAATAATCATCCCTTCCTGTTTTTTTGCAAACTACACCCCTAGTTTTTTTACTCGGTAGGATTACTGACTTTGTTCTGAATACAATGATATGCGATTTTTGAAAATCTAAGCATACCTATACAGCTAACCTAAAACAATAAACTATGTATCTAAAAAACAGGCCTTGCCAACGAGTAAACAAGAACAAACCTTGAGGTCGTTTCAAAATGAAATTATGCTCTTGCCAAACTTTTATTTCCATGGTTATACTTGACGACAAAAAATTGTAACCATAGCAACGAATAATTACACTACCCAAGTCTATAAGCCACGTTTCGGGTTGAAACGAAAAATCGCTGTATAATTTGATAGTAGTTTGTCGAAACTAATTCAACAGTGTTTATAATTTTCAAAAATTGCATGTCCATGTATTTGAAACAAAGTCAGTAGTCCTGAAAAACAAAAAAAAACTACGAGGTAATAAAAAAAATATAGTAGGAGATGATTATTTAAGGGTTGAAAGCCATAAGGTTGTATTGAGGGTGTAGCTGCAAAACCTTTTCCCAAATTCATTTGTTTCTGTTTCGAAATAACGCGGACATCCCTTGATAAAGAAAGTTTGAGACAGGACTAGGTATGTAAGTCCAGGTGGGGAACATGAATACAAATCTAAATACAGGGCAATTTTTGTTGTTTCGGCTGAAACAACGATATCAACAGTTTGATGAAATCGTTTCATGAAATTGTGTGTGTGTAGATTATATTTAGATTTAGATTCATCGTGAGTGGGCCTATGTGACACTTCTGCTGACCATTTTTACTGTTGTTAATGTATCCAGATCCTCCGGTGTGAGAAAGTCTCTCCCGAAGCATTGTAATCTAGTTCTTTCCAAAACGGAACACTCACATAGGATGTGTTTTACTGTTTCATCATCCTCCAAGCACAGGCGGCATTCAGCGCAGATCGCTAAACCCATCTTGTGCAGATGATGATTCAGCTTGCAGTGTCCAGTTTATATAGGCCTATTAGGGCTTATGTGTGTGTGTAAGTATGTAGTTAAGCATAAAATTTTCCAATTTTTCGCGCCAGAGAAATATTTTTTTCAATAGACCTACGTACCTACCTAACTAATCCTAAAATTGTTTTGCGACCGTATTTCTGTAAATTGAATAATTTATACAGTCACTTCATTTAGGCAGCTATTATTAATATTTGATCAAGTCCTTGCAAATGAGGAAGCCCGACTAATTTATTTTCAAAATTAGCTTGATCCTTCAATTACAACAGACAAACAAACAGAGATTCCTTGGATTTTAGTATATTGAATTCCACTTTAGTATATTAAATTTTATATGAGATAAACACATTATACCTACTAACAAGAGACTGATAAGTACGTGAAATTTACCAGTAAAAGAGTCGTTTTTATCCCTACAAGTCCCTACAAGTGGAGCGTTAATCAAATCAACATTCAAAATAAAAATTAAGTCTATATTGGAGAAGACATAGAATTCTGTCCATTCCTTTTTGATGAGTATACAGGCTGTTCGCATAAAAACCGACAAAAAGCAGGGGCGTGTAAGGGACCCAAAATATGGTGGTTTAACGCAACTTATACTAGGTTGCAGCCCTGAGAAGTTATAGGCCTGAAAATAGGGGTCTAAAACTTAGAAAAAATCAATATCCCAGTTATACTTGAACTTGGAGAAAGTGTACTTATAGGTCACTCTACATAATTGTACACATACATTTCCGCAACACTTGTTTTCCAGTTAGTGGTGTCCCTAGTAGTAAGTTTTATTAAAAAATATTGTATTAACTAAAAATGGTACTATTGAAATTGATTTTAATCGCATGAATTATTGTTGATTTCGGGTAGATTCAAATGCCACTTCAACAGTTATATCTTCTTCGATTTCTTCTTCTTCTTGTTCTTCCAGCTTGATATGTGCAAAGATAAATCCATTATTTCCTTATTGAAGGATGAAAATCTTAATATTTTTTATTGAAAAGGCACATGCACTGCAGGTATATAATCCCTACGCCGCTCCGGAAGCAATGCAAGAGCGGAGATATCGATTCACGTTCACTTTGAATTGTTGCAGTCTGTTTTCCTCAGGAAACCCTTCGCTTGAAATGCCATTCCAAAGGGACGCCGTCCTGTACACGACAGAAGTCTAAAATAAGGTGGTGTGAAGTGTAACGAGGTGAACCTGATAGGGATGAGCTACAGCGGCTCGACATGTATTTCTGCCCTTTCCTGTAAGCGGAAGGGCTAACTTCCGCTTACCCACGTTTGGATGATTTTCGTGAAGTGATGTAGTCCTCAATAGTGTATTTTATATTAAAAAATACACTAAATAATATAATAAAATTATACACATTTTTTGTGATGTTATTTTATTGACAATACTGTCTTAATAAAAAGCAAAAGCAACCTTGAAAAAATACGAAAAACCATTAAGTTTTTCCCGATTTCCTCGAAAACAGATGAATTAAATGAAAATGTAATTGCAGCACAAGAAGAAACTTTTTTTCCTTAAGAATTAATACTATACGGGCAACTTTGCGGTCGCGTGTGGACGCGTTCGTTGGCGTGCCGGCGTGTTGAACGCAAGAGGTTGCGTAAAAGTCGCGCGCCGAACACCGGCGTGTCATTCTACATGTAGCAACTACATGTAGCAAGCGTCTGGCTGGCCGAGCCCATTTTCCTTTATTACCAGTCCACGACTACTAGTGCAGATCATTGTTGTGCTTGGTGCCTTTGCAAATAAGATGTCTGACACTGAACGATTTATTTTTATTAACCCCAAAAGTTCGTCAAATGCCTTTACAGATATCCGGTAGTAGTGAAAAGACTTCTCAGGATATCTCCGATGTTCTGCGAAGCTAAGATGAAACACCCCTAAGGTCAGGAGATTAGCACCCACCGGTAACGTCTTTTTTTATTTTTTACGTTTTTTGGCCAACAAACTTAATAACGTTAATTGGTAAACAGCGATACACCCAACTTGCACGGGAGTACAAAGGCGCGGCGCGGCGTCTACATGCTCTATAGAATGGGGAAAATTTTTAAGCGACTATGCGACTAATCTGTCGCGTTTTTGTGCTCGTGTAGAATGAGCCTTAATTTTCAGATGCAATTACATGTCGCAGCATTGTAAACCGTTTTTAAATGTAAAATATTGATAGAATAAGACACCAAATGGACATAAACAGCACTCGTCACATTAATTGTTCGAAATGACCACCCCTAGCCGCAATACACATTAAAACATCTTCTTAAAAAAAATCTTTTTTACCTTCTAAACGCCTCTATTGTTATTTTCAACTATTACCTTGGTTTCAGCCAACTTCCTTCTCGATTCCTGCAAGCTGGAATATTTTTTGTAATACACCAACTCTTTGTATTGACCCCAGAGAAAAAAGTCGAGCGGATCAAGTCCGGGGATCTAGGAGACCATGCTATCGGTCCTTCACGCCCAATACATCTGTCAGGAAAGCTTTGGTTAAGGTGATTTCTTACATTTAATGCATAATGGCACGGGAATCCATCATTCTGGACAAACATCCGCTGTCTTGTTTGTAAATTTACATTTTCCAGAAGAATATGGGCAGCTCATTATGCAGAAAGTTGAGATATGTTTCACCACTCAACCGCGCAGGCTACTCAAATGGTCCAATCAATTGTTTGCCCGAAATTCCGGCCCATAAATTAACACTAAATTTGTGCTGAAAGTTGTGACAGCGGATCAAATGCGGATTTTCTATGGACTAACAATGATTGTTATGCACATTGAAGACGCCATTCCGACTGAAGTTGGACTAGTCCGTCCAAAGTATATGATCAAAAAAGTCAGGATCATATCTATCCCTCCTTAGCAGTTCTTCACAGAAATCGACTCTGGATGGTATGGATGTTAATTTTCTTATCGTAGAATGCGTTGTACGCGGTTGACTGCTCGATTCTCGTTTGACGACTTATTGCTCTGGTACTTGTGGAAGGATCCGCTATAACTTTCCAGTACACTTTCAACGTGCTCAGGATTTCGTCTAATTGTTCCTTCTCGATTACTTTATCCAGGTAAACGGCCCTCCATGTATGCGTTAGGCACGAGTAAAAATACCCTGTAATACGGGTAAGTTTCAGGCTGTAGTCCACCTCGACGCGTCATGTTTCTCAAATTCAACGGAACATCTTCCAATAGTTCACCGAGATTGTTTTCGAGAAAGTTCACGTAACCATTCGCATTAAGGCGATTGGGGAGTTCTATTGCACCAATTAGTTGATCTTCTATTATTCCAGTCCATAAATTCACCGGAAACCTACGTTGGAAGCTTTTCCGTCATACTAATCGCGGATTTCGTCTGCCAAAAAATTTTCAGCTGCATGATTCCTATGATGAAGTCTCCCATGACCGCGAGCACGCCTAATAAAATTGCAATTTTCCGTTAAACGTTGCACTGAGAAAAAAAAATCGTATATCATACTTGATAAAGAGTTGGTTTTACTTGTTGTAGCAGTGAAATAGACGCCAACTTATACATGTGTTTACTACAAAATAGTAAATGTAACATAGTTATGGGATACACTACGCGACGTATTTGTTACTTTTCATTTAAAAGTTAATTTTACCACTACAGGTAAAAGTTAAATCAACCACTACAGCATGTGATTATATTCAGCACTACTCCAAGGTGAAAGAGACACACTTGTAGTAGTATATCTTACTACATTGTAAACGCAAAGACTACTAGAATTTTAGTTTCATGAACTATCTCATTAATGTTCTTTTTACTTCTACTCCAGGGTAGAATAGACACACTTGTAGTAGTATATCTCACTATATTGTAATAATAGCAATGACTAACAAAAATTTTAAATATAAACTTTTATTATCATAATTTAAAAAATCACATAAGTAAGATAGGTATTGTAGTACAGGTAAAATAACTAAAATGATAAAATGGCATATACGTAATTAAAAATTGACATCAGGCTGCTGGAAAACATCGCTAATTCATCGCTATCATCTTCATTTTTGCGACCATGCACATATTATGTTCTAATATCTTATCCTGTCCACTCAATAGAATCCTATTCATTCAGCTAACACGTTAATCAAATTTGCGATCAAGCTGAAAATTGATATTCAGTTGATACCAGTTTCAGAGGAGGTCCAACTATACGATCATCCTTAAAGTCTTGTAGACACAATGAAGAGGGTGCTGTTGGCGTACATTTTTTCCTGTGTGTTTTACCAGATTTTTTGTATTATCAATCTTAAAAAAAAAACAATTAATCTCCTAAAACTAAAATGGCAGCTTTCCCACAAGAAGAATGAGGTCGCATTTTTGGATTTACACGCATGCACCATTGACCACCCAACACTCACACAAAATTGCGTTTTCCTGCTTTCAATTGGGAACTAGGTACTACTAGGAAAAGGAAGAACCGAAGGAACATGGCAGTTTGGCTGCATGCTGTGTTTTAAGCAACAACGGTTTGTTATACCCACATTACCTGCGTATAAACTATACATGAAAATTATGACGTTTTTAGGTAGGTACTTACCGTCAAATACAGGGATCAGCTCATGTAGTACCCGCAGTCGGTCAGGTTTTTCTCCATTTTTCAATTTTTGATCACAGGTCACAGAACAGTATACCAACAAGCAACAAGAATGTAAAAGAATAAGAAATAAGTTGCGTTGACCGACACCCGTCAACCGTTTTGTTTGATTCTTTTCCTTTCGTTTCGTTTCTCTCCCGTTTACCATGACGCGCAAACGCACAAATCGACACATCCAATTTTCTGCGTCGAACTGATCACATGATAGTAATACGGATACGTGATTGGATAAACGATTGGTAACGTTTGTTAAACTTTTCGGAACTTGGTGTTTCTACTTATTTTGGTATTATGATCAACATTTCTGTAGTAGTAAATAGAACATTGAGGTTCTAGTTAAAAAATTAACAACTACGGACCGATATATTCTACTGCACGTAGTGTTAAACTTAACTATCTGTTTCAACTATTTTGTTGCCGTAGTTAATACAATTGGTAGACGTTGTAACAATTGCTCGACGAGTTTGGTAAACTTTTTTGCCATGTAATGACAACCTGCCCTTATGTACAACTACAGTTAGTTAATTGGATACTAAATATTTTTCTCAGTGTGATGTATGCGGGCGAGCATTTGACGTGTAGGAGCTCTTCGGTTTGGAAATCGTCGTCGGTATTCATGCTCAGCCGCCAGAGCATGACCATTGCAGAATCCATACACGAAGTGCATGTCAGCCAGCTCTTGGTTAGGGAAATGTTCCATTTTTACAAAACAGTACTCAATAAATTTTCTTTTTCTTCTACTTAATTAGTGTGAAACACAATTTTCAAACAACCTGTCACTTATTACATCCCGTGATCCATGGCCTACATCGAATATTTTTCTCTAGTTGTGTTTCATTAGGAATTTTTATGCCATGTAAGGAAATTTTCAAATCGATTTTAAGCGAAAACGGTGCATGTTATCGAAATTCAACAAGACGACCTTCCTTTTTTGTGTAAAAAACTTCAACATTTCATAATCTGATATCAAATCCTGGCACGAGGTACGTACAAAAAAAAGTTAAGGTGGTTTTAACCTCACTCTTAACCTATCTGACCCCCCCCCTAATTGAAATTTTAAAATTGTTGTAATTGCATCTTATTGGCTATAAAAAGTTCGATAAATTCCCAAAATTTAACTTTTATATCTTGAACGGTTTCGGAGATATTAAATAAAAACCATTTTCACGGGTTCCCCTTTCGGGGGCTGTAGCCCCCTTAGGAAGCATTTCTCGACCTATTTTTATAGGACCTTTTTTTATATTTTTGAAAACAGAATCTGCTGTTTCAGTATTGCACGCTAATACGGGACACCTGTATATTGCAAACTGAACTTCCTATGTTACGTTCTGTCAGTAATATTTACAATCTATAACTATGACAACTGTCAAAATTTATCGTATTGCGATACGAAAATACATAATGAATAAGAATCTCCGCCTTTTTCATTTTGTTTTTTTTTTCGCGAGAAGCTATACAACTAGCTGAATGAAATTTGTAGGGTAGATTGCCATTGAACAGAGAAGTTTTTTGAACATGTGCCAAAATAAATTACTCCCAAAAATTTTCAACAGGAGCGTTGTTAAGTAAAGAAAATTTTTCTGCCTCAATAATTTTTTTTATGAATTTTTTTTTCTAATTGTGTCCCTTGCATTGGGGAAGCTTACACACGATGTGATAGACTCATTATTTGACTACATCTTTGGAAAATTTCATCAAGCTAAAGCGAGCTGTTAAGCCAGCATGACACACTGGCTTTGGAAAATCAGGTTCTTCAGGAAGTAGACTTAAATGATGATAACTCCCAAACCATGAATTTTCCGATGATACATATAGGGGCTAGATCGATGCGTATTGAGGTCCTCTATCACCCTGCTTCGTTTGATCCATCATGACTGAATCACCCTGTACAATAAAATACCAGATAATTTAACATAAAAACAAGTTCATAAATTTAAACATTCATTAGAGAACCACTTGCTGCTTACAGGGGCGAAGGGTGAGAGTGCGGTATGATGGATGCTCTGGGGGCTTTGCTGTCTTGTGGGGTATGTTGAGGAAAAAAAAAGAAAAAATCTGAAGACTAATTACGTGGGGCCCTAATGTATCAATCTTTTGAAAAACAGATTACAAACTTGAAGTTGCAAGATTTATTTAAAGACTATAATACAAAAATACAGTAGCTACGGATGCCTTCGCGATGTCGATGCTAGAACAGCTCAGGATAAAAGTGAAGTAAAAAGACAATTAAACAGCATATACCTATATCAGCTATTCTAAGTACAATAATTGTATATTGTGGAGTGAGAACGTAACTGACTGATGTATAGAACTGATGTAGAAAAACGGATGTAGCCAAATCTTTGCTTTTGTTTATTTATTTTGTCTTTGATGTATTCTGTTTGTTGTCTTATGTTTAATAATTGTAGATTTGCATCTGTGTTATTAAAAATGATTTTGTAAGACAATAGCATTTTTTTGCTAAATAAAGGACACTAATAATAATAAAAAAAATACTTTTAACCTAGCTGAAAACTGAAACAATTTTCATGTACCTAGTGTGAATACTCTTTTTATTTGTTACGATTCAGTACAATTTGCAGCACACCATATATTTGCAAGCGTAATTTAATAAACAAATGAAATGTGAATTCGTATGTATAAATCACGTAACAATGGAGATGAGAGTCGAATTGAAAATGATACACATCATTCCCGGAATCAGTAGAGTGCTTATTGATTAGATATTTAATATCCACATGTGGTAGATATCTAGCATTAAACCAAAACTCATAGGTAGGTACCTCAAAGGAAAAAAGGAAGATTCCTGAATTTCAAATCCTGTTTGATTACAAGCCTTTGTGAAATTAATCAAGATAATTTTACTATATTAAAGTCGAGATTAAAGTAATATACAGGGCGTTATTGAATAGGTGATAAAAACTTAAAGCGCATGTAGGAAATGCAAAAATATCCTGTAGACATGGGTCGTTGGAGCTTTAGTTTTCGAACACCCGCTTTGCCGGTAATAAAGCTTGGCCTTCTGTTAAACATTTTTCCCTCAGAAACAAGGCAAAAAATTAATTTGAAGGAATTCATGCAGATGAACATTAAGTAAAATATGTCTGCTCGAAAACGATAGTCTACTGAGAAGTTTTACTTTGACATTTTTTTTTCGAGACGATTTGGGTCTCGATTTGGGTGTGGAGTTCAAATTGAGGAATGTTATCATAAAGTTACCATAGAGTTTTTTCTTAACATTACAAATTCGATGACAGTTTTCCAGAAGCATCGTCAGAAAATTAACTTTTTCAACAAAGAACATAGGGGCAAAAATTTTCAAGTCCGGTTCTGGATTTTTAATTAACTCAGCAGACGGTTTTGATAATTATGTTTCCGGAATGCACCATCCCTAGTAAATTTCAAAAAAATATCTTCAACCGTTTCATAAATATCGCCTATTAAAGTTTTGAGACATAAAACGCCCTGTAAATAACTGTGTAACTTCGTAACCAATCACAAAAAAAATCTTTTGTGGTCTTCGACCCGCCTTGAAGTCCGCTTATCACCATTAGTAGAGTTCCAATCTAGCAATAAGTTGTCACCCTGTGGGCCTTTTAGTGTACAAGGCTGAAATTTTCAGGAATCGTAGTTTATGACCTAAATAACTCAAATCCGAAGTCGTCAAAAAATCGTCCTGTGCAAAAAGGCACTATTCAAAATTTTCGACTTTTTTTACAGGATGTGGTAGTTCATTAGTGCAACTTTGTCGTGCCAATTTTTCAAAATGTTATCTGTGATGGTTAAGTTAGGAAAAAATCAAAACCGTTTTAGAAAAGCATTGCGCAAATGGGCCCACCGTAACTTTAAACAGCGATATCTCGCTTCGGTTTACGTCAAAAACTGCCTGCTCGGACTACTTTTTTTCACTTAACAACGCCTATCTCAAAAACGAAGCTCTTAATCGAAAATAGCATATCTTTAAAAATTATTCCCTGATCATTTCTGATTCCTACGGTGTCATTTTTATATTTTTATCTTTAATAATAAACTAGCAATAAATATAAATGTTAAACGATGCTAAAATGTGAATTGTAGCTACCGCATCAAACGTAGGGAAACGTCGATCACCCTCTCTTGCTTCTCTATGCCCCTCACCCTTGGTTCAGCGGTCTGCATGCCGAGAATTTAAATCAAACGCCCGCTATAATAGGATACTATTTTATTAGATATTAATTTTAATAATAATTATTAAAGTCAACAATGTATTATATAAATACAAAATGAAAAGTAGGTATGCCAATAAAGTTATCCCTGATTTTTTAATTATTTAAGGAATTCCTGAATGTGCATGACCAGATATTGCAGTATGTATTATTATTTACACACCTAAATACCTACCTACCTACCAACCTACCTCGTAAATATTTCTTGCAAAAATAGGAACAATATAACAAATCTCCAAGATAAAAAAAATAACGTAATCATGAACTCATTTTGGATATTTTAATTTTTTTGTTTAAGTAGTATTATTAGGTATGTCAAGCAGTATTATTATTTACACACCTAAACTAAATTTTATCTTCCCCAAGTACCTAGCAGGTCCACACCTACAAATTTTAGCGGAAGGCGAAAATTTTTGAATGTTCTTACACTTTACAATACAATCGTTTCAACCAACCAGGTAAAAATGTCACCTGCTAATAATGTAAATTTTTATGGGTGTAATATAACTTTATAGAGCTTTAAAGAGGCTCATAGTTAGCCACCTACATTTTCGCCTGCAAATACTATAAAATTCATACTGCAGGTAGGTTACTTTTTCTTGGAACTGTTTCTTGGTTCGTTCTGCTTTCTGCCAATTTTACAATTTTCATTTTCACAGTCTTGCGTGAAACGTGTTTAGAAGTGCACCTTCTAGTGAATAAAATATAGCTGGTACCTATGACTTATATTTTTACAGTGGAATAGGCAAATGTTCTTTTTGATTTTGATTGACTATAATGAAAATTGTGTAAATATGTAAAAAAATTGTGTGTGTATATTATTACCTCGATTATTAACGTGTCGTGTGATATATTTGGAAGCTGCCGAAGAAATTATCTTTTGGTAAGTATCGCAATATGATATCGTAGCTTTAAATGATATAACTTATTTACAACCTAATTGTAATCCACTGAAACTTGAAAAATACAGACTGAAAAGGTCCAAGATGGCATTAAGTAGTACAAGTTCGGAGAGTGAACTGGAGTCAGCGATTCAAATCAGTACCTGTGCGAAAAACGAGAACATGTTGGTTTTGAAAAATGTATAAGGTTTCGATCTTTTAATCACTTGAACAAAAAATGTAAAATATCCAAAATGAGTTCATGATTACGTTATTTTTTTATCTTGGAGGTTTGTTGTTCCTATTTTTGCAAGAAATATTTACGAGGTAGGTAGGTTAGGTAGATATTTACGTGTGTAAATAATAATACTGCAATATCTGGTCATGCACATTCAGGAATTCCTTAAATAATTAAAAAATCAGGGATAACTTTATTGGCATACCTATACTTTTCATTTTGTATTTATATAATACATTGTTGACTTTAATAATTATTATTAAAATTAATATCTAATAAAATAGTATCCTATTATAGCGGGCGTTTGATTTAAATTCTCGGCATGCAGACCGCTGAACCAATGGTGAGGGGCATAGAGAAGCAAGAGAGGGTGATCGACGTTTCCCTACGTTTGATGCGGTAGCTACAATTCACATTTTAGCATCGTTTAACATTTATATTTATTGCTAGTTTATTATTAAAGATAAAAATATAAAAATGACACCGTAGGAATCAGAAATGATCAGGGAATAATTTTTAAAGATATGCTATTTTCGATTAAGAGCTTCGTTTTTGAGATAGGCGTTGTTAAGTGAAAAAAAGTAGTCCGAGCAGGCAGTTTTTGACGTAAACCGAAGCGAGATATCGCTGTTTAAAGTTACGGTGGGCCCATTTGCGCAATGCTTTTCTAAAACGGTTTTGATTTTTTCCTAACTTAACCATCACAGATAACATTTTGAAAAATTGGCACGACAAAGTTGCACTAATGAACTACCACATCCTGTAAAAAAAGTCGAAAATTTTGAATAGTGCCTTTTTGCACAGGACGATTTTTTGACGACTTCGGATTTGAGTTATTTAGATCATAAACTACGATTCCTGAAAATTTCAGCCTTGTACACTAAAAGGCCCACAGAATCGTTTTTTAAGCGACTTTTATTCATTCTAGCACTCTACTACATTGGTCTATGTAAGGTCACGCATGAATCACCCTGTATAATTAATAAACTGAGAAAGTAAGGTTGACTAAATAGAATATAGAATTGCACAGAGTAAAAAAAAGAGAAGTTCACCTAACCGTTAAATAGTGTAAATGTCATCAAATCTTGAAAGCTTGCAAACTTGCATTTTTGTTATCAATGACGTCATGGCCACTTAGGCTGTCCTAAATATGTCCTAATAATAGAACCTGCATAATAACATTTGCCTAAAATGGCTTTCGAATCATTAGTGCCTTGTTACGTCATAATAGGGTTATAGAAGGATCCCGGTGATATGATTAAATGAGACCCAACCGATGAGAGTGCCAATCACATAAATGCTCTATACATACAGGGTGTCCCTTATTTCAAAGCTCATTCTGGGTATCTTGTAAATGCTAAGAGATACAGTGTCAATTAAGTTAGAGAAAATTTTAGAGAAATTTTGTAGCCAACGCGAATCCGACAAGACATACAATATGTATATCTGGGACCGTTTCTGACCTGAAAAACCTGAAAAATCGAGATTTCTTATTTTGGTCATATCTTGCTTATTATTGGAAGTTAATAAATAATTTTTAACAGGCTTACAAGGCGTCAAAAGCTATCCATCTGATGACATTCAAAAATTAACTAGATCCCAGAGTTTTCATAGTCAATTTTCGTCTTTTTCATGGCCACCATACTGGTTTTTATGTCGATCGGTATAAAAAATGTCATTAAAAGCCAAAATTAATAAACATTAAAAAAAATTATTGATATTTTTATAGAAAGAAAACAAACATTTTTTCACCGAATTACGTCAATATGAATTACTTGCTTTAAGTATGTTTTTTACGATCATTTTCCTATGATATTTGGTATTAAACTTTTCTTTTCTCAAAAAAAAAGAAAAAGTTTTTTTTTGCTATGTTAATATTTTTTGGTTTCCATGATTTTTTGTGTTACCGAAACATATAAAAAACTAATATGGCAGCCATAAGAAAAACAAAAGTTGGCTATGAAAACTGGGATCTAGTGGGCTTTAAAATTTTTCAAAATATCAGATGAATAGCTCTTGACAACTTATTTAGGCGTTTAAAAAATTATTAAATGATTTCCAATAATAAAAAGAGTGTTGATCTTGATTTTTCGTTTTTTTTACAGATTATTTCAGGAACGGTCACAGATATCTTGTATATGTTTTGATGAATTCGAGATAGCGGAAAAATAGGGCTTTTTTTATTTAACCGATCCTATACATTTGGCGTTTACGAGACAGGTACCCATAACCCATAGGCATAGGAATCGACACAGAACATGGGCGTATAGGGCACCGTAAAATATGATGATTTAGTGCAACTTATCTCCATACTAAGTTGCACCCCTGAGAAGTTATAAATATGAGTTTCAAATTTCGAATAAAATCAATATCTCAGTTATTAATTTATTTTATTTATTTATTTATTTATTTAGATTACATCCACTCAACAGCCAAAAGCCAATTATTGGTGGGAGAAATACATCATTACAACGGTTACATCACTAAAATTATAATTATGTACAACAATAATTATTGAAAGTTCACAACTAACGACTTGATTTCCGAAGTTGACGCAAAGAACAAGTCCAGAGTACTCTCATATAAGGAATAATTAGAGCACATCTTATAAATAGGCGACGACTCAAGCAGACGTGTACGAGGCGTTGGAAGGTAAAACGTTGTTGGGAATCTTGCACCCATCCTGGGAACTACAAAGTTCAATCTACTAAGGAGCTGCGGGCATGCGATAATATTATGCAGAAGCTTGTATAAAAAAACAATGGAGGAAGCTGTGCGACGATCATGTAAGCTGTCCAGTTCAAATCTCTCCAGGAGCTGACTCTGTGGGAAGCCTCTTGGCGGATACTCCGAGTCAGAACGAAAACTTAAATATTTGAGAAACTTTCTCTGGACATTTTCCAAAATATCCATGTGTGAAATATAAGAAGGGCTCCATATCAGAGAGGCATACTCAAGGCGAGACCTTATCAATACTTTAAACAGGAACAACATTGTGTCTGTATTGAGAAATTGCTTAGATTTCGAATAATGAATCCGAGAAGTCTATAAGCGGCAAGGGTAATCATATTGATATGTTCTGTAAAGGCCAAATTATGGTTAAATAAGACACCAAGATCCCTAACACAATAACTCCGATTCAGGACGACACCAGATATATTATACTGATGTAAGACTGGGTTTTTGCTACGGGAGTACGATATCACCGAGCATTTGGGAATGTTCAGAGACAGAAGATTCCTCTCACACCATTCAGCGAAACGATCAAGGCATATCTGAAGCGTCTCCGTGTCATCTGCAGACTTAATAACAGTGTAAATTTTTAGGTCATCGGCATAGAGCAGACATCTACCAGCAAGTATCTCAGTCACATCATTTATAAAGATGTTGAAAAGCATTGGCCCCAGAACGGAGCCTTGGGGGACACCAGAAGAAATATCAAAGACGTCAGATCTGCCACCAGAGACCTCAACAAACTGACTTCTGCCAGAGAGATAGCTGCCCAATAATTCAACAAGGCTATCAGAGCAGCCAAACCTATGCAATTTAGACAGTAATATATCGTGATTCAGAGAGTCGAACGCTTTGCGAAAGTCAGTGTACACGACGTCGACCTGTAGCCCAGCATCAAGACCCCCAGACACAATCTCATGCATGACCGCCAAGTTCGTGACCGTCGATCTACCACTCACAAAACCATGCTGACGTCGGCGAGCCTGTGGACAAGATCAGGAGCAATCTGATCGAAGAGGCAAAACTCGAACAGCTTAGAAAAATTACACAGGAGCGTTATTGGGCGATAGTTTTTAACGTTTGACCTATCACCAGACTTAAAGATTGGGATTGTCTTCGAAGCTTTCCATCTATCCGGAAAGCGACGATGCCTGAGAATTATGTTGAATATATGCAGCAGAGGGTCTAGTAGCAATCGAATACAATCTTTGATGAAGAAGGAGGGAATTAGATCAGGACCAGCGGTTAAAGTAGCCTTAAACTTCCTAACACACCGCAGAATGTCTGAACTCTGGAAAGCGTTAGGTAAATATGTGATGTTACCAGAAGTGCACGGAAGAACCTCCCCCGAGGGATCGGGTTGACGGCCACTGTAACAGGAAGTAAAGAAGGCGCCGAAAGAATTTGCCACATCTTGACGGTTACTGTTAACAACATCGTCACAGGTTACATGAGATGGAATAGATGACACATTTCTACTACGATTGACAAATGACCAAAACTTCGAAGGGTCAGATTTGATAATCCCCTCAGTGTTGGATAGGCATTGTGGGAAGACTTAATTTCATTTTTTAATACAGAACGGAGCTGCCTAAACTGCAACAGAGAATCCTCATCTCTATTTCGTTTGTAACGCCGCCAACAGATGGACTTTTCCCTGATTCTACGAATTATGTCCTTGGAAAACCAAGGTGGGTATTTTCTGTTGGGTCTTGGTGAAGACTTAGGAATAAACCTATCGAAAGCTGCAAATAGGATTTCATAGAAACAAGACAGTGCCAAATCAAGATTCTGCTCAAGAAGAACCTCAGACCAAGAAACAGAAACCAAATACCGATAGAGAGAGACATAGTCACCCCTTCTAAAATTATAAGAGAGGTGGTTGACATTTGTCGAGGGCGTGTCTTGTCGTCCGGGCCCAGGATTAATAATTTTTATATAAAAACCCGGATGGTGTGGATCCTCTGCAACGGCACACTCCAGAAGCCTATCAACAGAGCAACTAAGGGGAGACAGAACCAAGTCAAGAAATCTGCCGTTATCATTGCAGGTAGAATTATGCTGCTTGATGTGTAACAGACTGCAAAACTCTTTGAGGGTTCTAGCACAAACACCAAAAGATTCGCCGGAAAGGGGAGAGTAATCGCTTATGTTAAAGTCGCCAACAATCACAAGTTCAGGATCATGTGTAAGACCAAGAACCTCGAGAGCCTCGAACAGAATCCCCCCACCTCCTCAGAAGTGACAAATGGCGGAACATAAACGACGACGATGCAGATGGTTAAGTTCGCTAATCTCACATCCACGGCTATGATATCAATTGCTAAAATCGAATTGAACAGAGCAGAAACATCATGAAGATCGACAATTCTGGCATGCATGTGAGATCTCACAGCCAACATTACCCCGCCCCCACGAGATCTCCGAGTGGCACTGGGAGAGCGGTCACATCGGAAAACACTAAACTGATGGCAGAAAAGCTCACTGTCTAGTACGGAAGAACTCAACCAAGTCTCTGAAATGGCAAAAATGTCAAATGAATCCGTGGCGGAAACGAAATTGTAAAATTCATGAGTTTTTGTGTTTAAACCCCTTACGTTTTGATAGTATAGTTTCAGAAATGTATTGCCACGCGTGGACGAGGCTAAAAGAGCCGATGGTGGTAGTTGCTATTGTTCTCCAAAGATTTCCCTTCGCAGGGAAGCGAGTTTTTTGCAGTAAGTGGGACAATTATGGTCCCATGCGGCATGATTTAAATCAGAGACAGCGGCGTTCTTGTTGAGACCAAAGCAATTCGCACACTTAAGAGATTCAGAGGAACACTCCCTCACAGGATGGTCGCCAGCACAACGAGGACAAATAGTCTTGCTCTTGCATTTACCAGAGACGTGATGAAAGCCGCAGCAGTTAAAGCACCTAGTGACTTCCAGGGCATCGTACACTGAGCAAGAGTCGTAGCCTACAAAAACGCTTCCATCAGAGATAGCTCTAGCATATGATTGTGCGTCAACTTGCAGAGTAGCCTGAAACAGAGAGGGAGAATTTTTGACAGAATTTATGGATAAACATTTGATGTCTGAGGAGCAAAAAACTCTGGGGTTTTGAGCTTTTAGAAACTTCACAACCGATTCAGGGCTCAGTTTCTCCGACATTCCTACTATTCTAATACGGGGGCACAATGAGGGCTTCTGAGTCACTTCGTAGTTAGACGATAGATCACTAATGGCCCTCTTCACAAAGTTATCAGCCTCTTCACCCGAGGCGCAGCTGATCACGACGCCACCTCCAGAGATGTGCTTCACGCCGGCCAATCCGAGATTTGAAGTCGTAGGATCGATTGAGCGGAGAAGGTCAGACTTAGTTCTGGAGTTACTCTGCTGGACTTTTGGTCTGACGACAACCGCAGATCGCTTAGCAACAGTCTGAGCAAAGGATCCAGCACTCGAGCCAGCAGAAGCGGAGGCAGCAGCAGCGGCGCCACCAGCAGGCCGCAGCGTGGAACCACCACTCATCAGAACAGGAAACTCACCATCACGTCGCAGACGCCCGATCTCCCCAGTAAGAGCGGCAATTGTAGAAGTCTGCTCACCGAGGCTGCTGCGCAGAGATGAGATCTCGGACCTGAGAGCGCGAATCTCCGCGAGAAAGCCATCCTCCAGATACTTCATGCGCGAAAGGAGATCCTGAGTCCAGCCAGCGGGAATACCAGCAGCAACAGCATCACCAGCAGACCCACCACCAACACTCGCCCCGCCGCGAGCGTCGCACCTCCCGCAGAACCATGTAGTCTTAGCTTTTCTCATGGCTTCGAAGGAACTCAGAGAAATATTGACGCATTTTATATGGAATATTGAGTCGCAAACTTCACAATTCAAAATATCCTCATTGCGGGATGCTTTAGTTCCACAGGTCCCACAAGTCGAGGGCATGCTCTCCAGCCAGGGCACCAGAGCAAACAGCCAACAACTTGCCCATACGTGTGTGTATAACTTTATAATGGACTTTAACATCAATCGGCCTGTTATCAGTGCAACGGTTTATCAATGAGATACCGATTTTTTATGAAAAACTAACCGGATTGTTTATTGAAAATTCAGATTAACTATTTGGAAACTCTTTGAACTATGGATCAGATTCACTCACCGACAAAGTCCACTATAGATGTAACAGGGTAACATTTTGTAAAAATTTTCACCAACTACAACTCAGCCAAAACACGAAAAATCGCAATGGCTATGATTAAGAACACCTTGTCACTTAAAGCGACCACACACGTTAGATATAAGTTATACTCGAGCTTAGAAAAACCAAATTTGATAAACGTTGTGACTGTACCAAGAGCATTTATTGTCAGTATAATTAGAGTTAAATTCTAGCATTTTGAATGGTTGATGAGGGATAATGCACCCTTAAAATTGTAACATGTCAATTACCATGGTACTTTTTCTACAATTTTCCGCAGCAACCGTTATACGCTCTAGCGTCGCGTTCAGGTATAGTCACCCTGTATCCTAAATTATCCACCAAGAATTGGAGATTTTTCACAATCGCAGACAGGACTGGTGCACACAGGACAAACTACAGTTTGCCCAGTGAGTGTTTTAGTTGTCCGGTGTGATGCCACATAGATCCTGACTAAACAATTTCATTTCATAGGATTTGAGTCGTACAAATTATTGTTTCCAAGTCGAACCAGATGTTGTATTAACAGTTCGCGTCAGTGGCGTGATACCACATTTTTTGTATTGAGAAAAAAATGAATATACTACAAATAAGTTATTTAGACGAGTTATTGACGAAGCCTTGAAACTTTTTGATAACAAAAATATACAGGGTGTAACTAAATAAGTGTAAAACATTTAAGGGGGTGATTCCTCATCGAAAAAAAGAAAGGATCTTTCATATAAAGAAATTTCATTGGAGCATCCCTTGTTAAGATACAGCCCCTTAAAGGGGGTACATAAAATTTGTTCAACAATTTTTTTCACAAGCACTAAAAAAGTTACAATATTGAAACTAACCTGACATTTTCTAATACCAAAAAGACACTTAACCAGTAATTTATTTGGTTTACCCCATGGTTGTAAGGGGTGGAAAACGCAACCCCTAAAATTTATTTCCAATGTAACTTTTTGTCTTATTATTTTTATTTATTTTTTTTTCAAAAAGGAGGGTAAATCCATTATGGATACCCATGCATTGGGTTATGTGGGAGTCCCACCCACTTAAACCCCCTCCTTTCGAGGGCCGTCTGACTCTTAGTCACCGGAAGCACCTGACCTGACCTGACCTGACCAGCACAGGAGATAATATTATCATTGCGGTAACAAACCTGCTTCATTTAGTTATCTTATGCTATACAATAATAATTATTATGTCCCTGTGAAGAAAAATAAATAAATAACAAACAGAATCCTGTACTGCTACAATCATTTCTGGGTGTATTTCATTTCACAATTATTCATTTATTTCGTTTAGGAAGGATTAGAGAACAATAATTTGAATACCTACAACCTCCGCAATATTCTTTAGACAGACATATTATACCGAACACTTAATCATGTTTAACTGAGTTCTGCATGTGTTTTGCCTTATTTCAAAATTAGACTGAATCTTTATAATTTGAAATGTGTCTCATTCTCTCAAGGGTTTCAAATTTAATATTTGCATCAATTGATGTCTAGATCAACATAAGCGTCGATGTGTCCGACCCTTCCGACCGCTCTCTCTTTACCCTTTTGTTTTCAGGGTAAAGCCTGTTTATTGAACTAATTAATTAACAATTTAATTTGTGGTTGAATTTTAATCAATTGTTTGGAAATTTTATGAATAAATTTGGTCATCTTAGCCTTAAGATAAAAATCTAGTACACGTTTTACAGAGATATTGCCTTGGGTTTTCTCCTTGGGGATAGTTTGGTCTGATAATTTACATAGCCAGTAATTAATTCTTACATACTTATTTATTTATTTATTTATTTAATACTACCATCAACAATGGCTTATATCGGATGGGAAAAAGTACACAAATTAATATAATTAAACTTACTACAATATGAAATAAAAAATGTAATTAAGAGTTTACAATATTAAAAAAAGCAGAAAGACTACTTGTGACTACTTGAACACCAGCTGGTGAGGCAGGCTATATCAGGTCAATGTGGTAAGATAAAAAAAAAGAAACAACAAAAAAAATAAATGAAAGCAAAGGCAACCTATAAGGGCTAGAAGAACTAGACGCCGCCAGTAAAAATCGTCTAAGTTGAAGTTCGCTACACGAAAACAGATCAAGGTTTCCATCAACTCTATTAGCAATGTCACACATGCGATTTAAAGGAGAAAACAAAAGAGTATTTGTCCTTGCGGTTTGAACTCGCAGAAGTTGTTGTTGACTAATGCCCGTATTCACAAACGATAATTTCCTAAATAATTACGTAATCAATTATACCCATCTCACTCTATTGCAAAAAAACTGCATATCTCCATCTCACTTATTCAATTAATTACGTAATTATTTAGGAAATTATCGTTTGTGAATACGGGCATAAGTGTAACATATGTTAGAAACAGCTCATAAATTCGACTGGTCTGCAAAAAACTAACTGACTGGTAGATAAGACCGGGTCGAATCACTCTGCCGCGACACGCTCACCGTGAAGCATTGATATATTTCAATACTAATAATTGTCATTACTTATTATTGCATTGCTTATTAAAATTCATTGTTTGATTTAATTTGAGTCTATTTGGCTTTTTCTAAACTCCCCTAACAAATCAGAAGTGGGATACACCCCAAGACGTACGCTTCACCCTAATTTTGAGTTCTTTTGTTCATTAATAATAATAAAAGTAACAGTTTATTCGTTTTTTTAAACTGAAGTGCAGTGACAAATAATGGGGCGATCAGGCAAAAGGGGCCACCGCTCGCAATCTCAGCACTCCCATCGATCAAGGAGCAGGCACTCCCGTAGCCCGAGAACAGTAAGGGATGATGATACAAGTAGTACGATAAGTG
Organism: Malachius bipustulatus; assembly: GCA_910589415.1. NCBI lineage: Eukaryota > Metazoa > Arthropoda > Insecta > Coleoptera > Melyridae > Malachius > Malachius bipustulatus. Next base: position 3,896,760 of record OU342633.1, read on the forward strand.
AGTTAAAAAGGGAATTGGCGGCGTTGCAGCAAATTGTAAGTACCCATTCGAGTACTAATACGCATTTAGATGAAACGGTAATACCCGCATTCGAACCTGGCATGGAAAGTTCCCAAAGTGCAACCGACTGGGTTCGCAAAATAGACGAACTAGCCATTTTGCATAGATGGTCAGACGAAACTGTATTTAAGTTAGCCACAAATCGACTACGAGGTAATGCACGTAAATGGTATGACTCACTACCAAATCTTGGCTTAAATTGGCTGGACATGAAACAACAACTTATTCAGAACTTTCCGACGCCGATTCGATTTGGTAAATTACTGGTTGAGGCTGCAAACTATAACCCTGTTCCTGGTCAAAACTTGGGCGACTATTGTTATGAAAAGGCAGCAAAATTAAATCGTTTAAATTTGGCAATTCCCGAAGAATGTATTATTGATAGTGTAATTGAAGGGATTAATGATAACAAAATTGCTTTACCCGCAAGGGCGGCAAATTTTCAAACAATTGGTAATCTAGCAAATTATCTCAGTAATGTATCGTCAACGAAATACCTACCTTCCACTTCAAATCCGAAATCAAATTTCAATGTTCCTGGCTATCTAAATAATGCTCGATCCCAAAGTAAATTTTCAAAACGAAGTTTCAAACCTGGAGACTCTCGTCCTACGAATGTGTCCAAGAAAATATCCTGTTTCAATTGTGGTGGCGATCATCGAGTACGGGATTGTCAGAAGCCAAGGGTTGAATGTAAGGGATGCAACCGATTAGGGCATACTCAAGAATTTTGTACTAATAAATTTGGTTACAAAAGGAAACGTGTAAATGAAATCCAAGATAGTACCGGTACAATAAATATTTTTATTAAAACTGCTCAAATAAATAATTTCAAGATAAAATGTTTGCTGGATAGTGGTAGCGACTGTACGATAATCAAGCGATCGACGGCATTCAATGCTAGAGTTTCAATTCAAGAAAATAATAACCCTGTTTCTCTTAAATGTTTCATGGGTAATATGACATAGAGTCCCTCGATGACAGTGAGTAACCAAAAATGCGATCTGAAAATAATAATCGAAGAAGCGGTTGTTAATGTTATTGCTATCGTCCTTGATGATAAATACTTGAGTCATGATCTTATAATCGGACGTGATTTTCTCTGCAATGAGTAGTGCAGAGCAATGGGTAGTAATTACAAAAACTAAAGATAAGCTAATATTAAGGAATTTACCTTCTCTCGATATAAATAAAATTGAAGTTATTGAAGAAAATTATAACAATTCTGTTTTTGATCTCAATTCGATTAATTTTGACAAGGATCTCTCACCCGACCAGAAAACGATAACATTTAATTTACTTCAGCAATACCGAGATTGCCTTGCATTTTCAATAAGTGAATTAGGAAAAACTGATAGCATTGAAATGCATATTAAATGCACTAGTGAAGAACCTGTTGTTTATAGACCGTACCGAATGGCCGTACAAGAAAAAACGATATTGTCGAAAATTATTGACGAACTTTTACAAAATAACATTATTAGGGAATCCAGCTCCCCTTATGCTAGTCCCATTCTCCTAGTGAAGAAGAAAACAAATGACTACAGGATGTGCGTTGATTACCGAAAATTAAACGCGATCACAGTTAAGGATAAATATCCACTCCCTTAATCGATGAACAAATTGACAAGTTAGGAGGCAATAATCAATTTTATATTACGTTAGATTTAGCCTCGGGTTTTTATCAAGTCCCTATGGCACCAGATTCGCAGATTCTGTTGAGAAAACGGCGTTCGTGACACCGGAATCACATTATGAATTTCTAAGAATGCCTTTCGGCCTGACTAATTCACCCAGTATTTTTCAAAAACTTATAAACAACGTTCTAGGAAAACTGAAAAATAACATAGCTTTTCCCTATATTGATGACATAATCATTCCATGTGAATCAGTTGACGAAGGACTATCACGACTCGAAGACGTCCTTAACAAATTGCGTGAACATAAGCTAACTCTGAAATTAAGCAAATGTGCATTTTTCAAAAAGCAAATTGATTACTTGGGAAGAGAAATTAGTTCTGAGGGCGTGAAACCGGGAACCAAGAAAGTTGAAGCTGTATTAATGATGAGGAGCCCTAGTAACGTCAAAGAAATTCGACAATTTCTAGGCCTGTCAGGTTATTTCCGTAAGTTTATTAAAGATTACGCTCGAGTTGTTGAACCACACACGACTTACAAAGAAATCCAACCCTTGGATTTGGTCTAAAGAACAGGATGACGCTGTTCAGAAAGTTAAAGAAATTCTAACTACCAAACCTGTCTTAGCTATTTTTGACCCATCTTTAGTAACGGAACTCCATTCAGATGCCAGTTCATTGGGTTTTGGTGCAATGCTCATCCAAATTAAAAGTGATGGCTTACGTGTCGTTGTTGCTTACTACAGCAAGCAAACGTCTCCAGAGCAACGCAAGTTTCACTCTTACGAACTCGAGACTCTAGCTGTCGTGCTCTCGTTAAGACATTTTCGAACTTACCTATTGGGAATGAGGTTCAAGGTTATCACGGACTGTAGTGCATTAAGAACAACATTTAGTAAAAAGGATTTGCTCCCTCGTGTAGGCCGATGGTGGTTAGAAGTCCAAGATTTTAACTTTTCGATTGAACATCGTCCTGGAACGCAAATGTCCCATGTGGATGCTCTAAGCAGGGAGCTGGTGGTTGATGTTCTACAAGTAGACATAACAGAAGGCGAGTGGTTGCATGCTGTTCAGTTGCAAGATGAACAAGTTGTCATGATACTAAATATTTTGAAAGATGATGTCAGAAATAATGAAACCAAACAGTACTTTGAAAAATATTGTTTGAAAAAGGGAATCGTCTATCGAAGACTCGAGAATAATAAAACTGCTTGGTTAGTACCTCGTAACGTTCGATGGCAGATTTGTAGACTTTGTCACGATAATATGGGACATTTTGGTCTAGAGAAAACCTTGAGAAAAATTGAGGAAAACTACTGGTTTACAGGAATGAGAAAATTTGTCAAGAAGTATGCATCTTCATGTTTGAACTGCCAATATTACAAACCTCGTCCTGGAAAGAAACAAGGGTCGTTACACCCTATAGAAAAGGTAGCTACACCTTTCTATATGTTACACATGGATCACGTAGGACCTTTTGTGACTAGCCGAAGGGGCAATAAATATTTACTGGTCATTGTTGATGCGTTCACAAAATATGTGATAATCGAAGCAGTAAAAAGTACGAAAACACGATATGTAACAAAAACGTTGCTCGACATGTTTTATTTATTTGGAGTAGCAAAAAGGGTAGTGACTGATAGAGGTACAGCATTTACGTCACAAACTTTTGAGACCTTCTGTAAGACTTACGGTATAAAGCATACTTTGAATGCTGTAGCAACTCCCCGTGCCAATGGGCAATGCGAGAGGTACTAACGGTACTATCTTACATGCTTTAGCAGCTACATCTGCAGATAACCCTGAAGACGAATGGGATAAGCCCATTAAATCTATACAGAGCGCTATGAACTGCACTTACAATAAAAGTATTGGTGTCTCGCCACTTGAAGCATTGGCCGGATACAAATGTCATGTTGCTGAGTCAAACATGTTGAGCGCAATTCAAGTGAGCTTGGATAGAATCGATTTAGCTGAACTGAGAGGTTCTATTAAGCAGCGAATTACCGAAGACCAGAAGATGCAAAAGGAGAGGTTCGACAAAGCTCGAACTGCCGCAAAGATTTATAAGCAAGGTGAACTAGTCATGGTTTCGAGCGCAGCACCTAGTACTGGCTCTAGTAAAAAGCTTTTGTCAAAATTTAAGGGACCTTTCAGAGTTACAGATGTTTTACCGAATGATCGCTATGAGGTTGAAGACCTACGAGAAGGACGTTCGAAATCTAAAACCGTGATGGCGGTTGACAAGATTAAGCCATGGGTCGTTTTAAGAGGTGAGAATAAGTTTTAGTTGTGGACAACGGTCTACCACAGCTTATAAATGTAGTTGACTTGACAAAACGATCATAAATATGAAACGACTAACACTTTGATCAATCCAAATACGGTTAGTATACGACTAACAGATTGATCGCTTAACTTTACGGTTAGCATACGGCTAACACCTTGATCAATCCAAGTACGGTTAGTATACGACTAACAGATTGATCGATTAACTTACGGTTAGCATACGGCTAACACCTTGATCAATTCAGAAACGGTTAGTATACGACTAACATATTGATCGCTTAACTTACGGTTAGCATACGGCTAACACCTTGATCAATTCAGAAACGGTTAGTATACGACTAACATATTGATCGCTAAACTTACGGTTAGCATACGGCTAACACCTTGATCAATTCAGAAACGGTTAGTATACGACTAACAGATTGATTGCTTAACTTACGGTTAGCATACGGCTAACACCTTGATCAATTCAGATACGGTTAGTATACGACTAACAGATTGATCGATTAACTTACGGTTAGTATACGACTAACACCTTTATTGATGGATGAACGGTTAGTATACGACTAACAATTTGACGAATTATTGGTTAGTATACGACTAACAATTTGACGAACTTATTGGTTAGTATACGACTAACAATTTGACGACCTTATAAGTTAGTATACGACTAACAATTTGACGAGCTTATTGGTTAGTATACGACTAACAATTTGACGAGCTTATGGTTAGTACACGACTAACAACTTGACAATTTTATTTGGTTAGTAACGACTAACAACTGGATATGTTTATTGTTTGGTATACGACCAATAATAAATCAATTATTAGTAGTTGCTGTTGCATTTTATGTTACTGGAAAAAACTGGAATAATAATAATATGGTGAAAGCGAATAGTAATGAATCTATGAAATGAAGATGAGGTAGACTAGGTTGATTCAATTTTACATGGATATTTCAAGCTGAACTTATACAAAAGGAAGTGCCGAAATTCATATTATTATGATTCTTGTCCGTGTTGTTAATTTTGATGAATTATTTCAGATACAGATTAACGCCAATCCTGGGACAGAATTGGATCTACAGGATGGCCGAATGTTAGAAACAGCTCATAAATTCGACTGGTCTGCAAAAAACTAACTGACTGGTAGATAAGACCGGGTCGAATCACTCTGCCGCGACACGCTCACCGTGAAGCATTGATATATTTCAATACTAATAATTGTCATTACTTATTATTGCATTGCTTATTAAAATTCATTGTTTGATTTAATTTGAGTCTATTTGGCTTTTTCTAAACTCCCCTAACACATACTTGGTTAATAAGCCTTATACGTATTTGTTAAGTTTTAATAAATTGTTTCGGATCGACGTTCTGACTTCGCTTTTATAATGAAAGCGGATGGTTATTTTCTTAATTCTTGATCACCATATGATCATCATTGATAACCATCTTAATTCTTAAGATGGTTAATTCTTAATCGTGAAACTGACAGGTTTTAAGTATTTAATTATACTTCGATGATCACGTCCTCAATATCACCCTGTAGTAACGTTCACAAGCTCCAATAATAGTGCGTAATGTTTTCAGTTAAAAAAAAAAAAACACTAGGTAGGTATTACTCACCCGCACGGCCGGCCGTTATCTGTTGTAGATAGCTCATTATCATTCTTATAACGCTCGATTCGTGCGCTAGTGTTGAACAGAGTATTGCTGGAAAATTACTGTAAAATGCATCACACAGTATCTAGGCACACAAAATACAAATTAAATCACCATGTCCATGCCGCAGTTCAAAAAATATCAGTACAACAAAATGTAACGTTTATACGTCACTTTCTTTCTCGTTTAGACAATTCCTTTTGTTTTGAAGAGAACTGTAAAATTACAGTTCCCCACAATCCCCAATAATATACCCCGCAACATCGAACTGGCTATCCACACTACCTATGTCTCGGCTCGTAAGGGTTGGTGCTGTCTGGATAATTCACCACTAGATGACGCTCCATGTCTCGTTTCTAGTTTGATCTTTGAATTCTTTTCCGGTTTGGTTTCTAAAAGAAACCAAACAAACCAAATAAGTTGTCAACTGTCAATCAGATTTCAGTATCTGACAGTGACATTTCTACTTTCACGAACCGAAGGCGGACATCCTCCCAGGTTCACAGAACTGAACTCACTTCCTCTTTATCTGTCCACCAAGAAAGTTCATTTCTTGACCGTTCCTTACGAAGCCTGTTATACAGGGTAAGTCGCCATTACGGATATTCTAAAAATAGGTTCTAATTCGATTATTACTTGTTTTTAGCTTCTGGGATTTCCTTCAATCTTCTGGAATATTATCTCAACTTTACCTTATACCTTTATCGTTACCTTTATCTTTGGTAAATACCTTACCTTCATCGGTATTTACTAATATCTGAATTAATTGCCTATTGTGAAGAAGCCATCTTGGGACTAGGAGACAAAGGGAGCGTCGCTCAATTTTCTTCTCCACTATTATTTAATTCATCCTTCCATCGTTTTCACTTATCCATGGTGAAATAAATCAACGTTTCGAAGATCTTCAATAGCAACAGAACATTTTTCCGGTGCTGGTGCTATTTTGGGCTTTTCAACCTCAGGAGTCTCGTCAGGGCGTGGTCCCTACACCTGCTGGTTTTCTTCTGGAGATCTCAATGCTCGATTAGACATCACCCACATCAAAGCAAGCAGTCTAAGTTAGGAAGTCCAGGAGCTGATTATATCCTTTTTACTGTCAAAAAAACCTTCTTGCGCATCAATCGCAGAAACAGTGTATTTTTATGCGATTCAACTATGAAAATTTTTGCCGCCTTTTAAATTGGCTTTCTGAATTTTTCAATAGTCAGGTCGAATTTACGTAGTGGTTTACCGTGAAAATTTCATTTCATTTCGTTTGAAAGCGTGCCATAAAATAGATTTTTACATATAATAAACCAAAAAAAAATTGGCAAAATTTAACAATTTCGTCTCTTGTCCTATATACCCGCCACTGACTAACTTTAAAAAGTTACAGGCGAGTTCTGAAAATCGAACATTTGAAATTTTAGAGAAATAAACATCATGTGAAAAAATTCGAAAAACTCCGTCATTTCTCTCATTTGCTTCTTTAAATTTTGGAGAGTTACAAGCTATCAGTGTAGTTGTCTACTCCGAAAATTTCAGGTAAATTCCCTCAAAAATGTGCTCATAATCAATTAAAGAAATTTAGCCATTTTTACCATTTTCTTACCCACGCCACTAGCTTACTAATGAAAATAATAAAAATTTTATTGCATTAATTCAAATTTCAAATCATTTTAATCCAATCTTGTTAATACAGGTTTGTAGGAGTTTTTATTTTCTGCAATTGGGGTTGGCAGGAGCAGTCATATCTGCATGGGTGGTCCCGCCCGAGCCGAGCGCGATGAAAACGGTGCGCTGGTCTGGTGCTGGTGCTGGTTTTAAATCAAGCAGTCCCGGGCTGTGCCCGGGTCTGAATATTACATTCAATCGTTAAGTTATTAAACAAGCCTTTAATTGTCATCCTCATTATTTTGTTGTGAAAAGTTTTCTTTCTATATTGCTTATACAGGGACTAAAAAATAGCCTTTTTCCCTAAAATTCAAAAAGTCGCCATTTTGAAACGGCTCGATCGATTTTGCTCAAAAATGCAATACCAGACCACTACTTGTGGATAATATTCCCCCCCCCCCCATAAAAATTTCAGCCTCCTAGATTGAAAACTGCTACCAGAAAACCGTGCCACAGGACCGGATGTTTCGAAATTTTAAAGGACACCCTGTAGAAGTAACGCGACTTTTGAAAAATTTTTCAACGAAAATTTAACGTCATCCCAAAGTTTCACAAGAGTAAAAAATTTCTTCCACTAATCTTGAAAGATGAAGCTACTAGAGCGTTTTTAAAATTTTAGAGAAATTTACATCATGTAAAATAAATTTAAATATCTCCGCCATTTTTTTTATTTGATCCTTGAAATTTTTGGAGACTAAAGAGTATTAGTATAATTGTCTACTGTGAAAATTTTAGTTCAATTCCTTAAAAAATGTGCTCAAAAACTGTTATAGAAATTAAGCCATTTTCACTCTTTTCCTACCCATGCCACTGGCTTATTAATGGAAAAAATTCAAATTTTTTTGCATTAACTCAAATTTCAATTAATTTTCTTTCAATCCTGTTAACTTGATGTGAAAGTTTTTTGCCATCTTGCTCATACAGGGATTCAAAAAATAGTAAATTTCCCGCAAATTCAAATAGCCGCCATTTTGAAATGGCTCGGCCGATTTTGCTCAAGTGCAATACCAGACCACTCCTTGTGAACATCTTACTCTCACAAAAATTTCAGCCCCCTAGATTGAAAACTGCGGCCAGAAACCGTGCCTCAAGGACCGGATTCTTGGAACTTTGAAAGGACACCCTGTAGAAGTAACGTGACTTTTGGAAATTTTTTCAACGAAAATCTAAAGTCATTCCTCAGCTTTACAAGAATCCAAAATTTCGTTCACTAATCTAGAAAGATAAAGCTACAGGAGCGTTTTGAAACTCGAAAAATCGTGATTTTGGAGAAATAAATATATATATAAATATATATATAAATATATATATATCGTGGGCAGGTGAATTTTGGAAAACCACTTTTTCGTAATCTGGGGGTCATGATCGGTGGACATTTGATGAGTTTGGGTGATTTTTGGAAAGTGATGTCGTCCTCAATAGTGTATTTTTTTGTTAAAAAATACACTAATAAAGACAGTTTTACCTCGATCAACTTCATCCCGGAAACTGTAAGTTGCCTTTATTTTATTCCACCGAACGTGATGAGGAACGACTAGAAGATCAGTGCTATTTTAGTGAATTATTTAATTATCACTCACGAACTTTATCTTTCCCGATATAAATAATATCGGAAGAATTTTATTTTTGTACCCAGGTGTACAAAGTAAAGGATCCTTTATTTTAAACAAACTAATTGTTTAAACATATATATATCAAATTTAAAGCTTTTAAAATAAGACAGGATAAGTATTGATTTAATTAAACAGGAAATGTAAAGATAATTTGATCATTAAAAAGTCCGTACATTATAACTTATTCTTTGAAAAACAAAGTAACATCTCTATCACCCTAAATCTATTTTTTATTAGTTCTTCATAGAGTTTAGGTAGCACAATAAAAATAAGAACTCAAGCAAATCGAGTTAATAAGTACTGAAGAACTCATTGGCATCCCTAACCTACCTTAGATACCTATAATATAAAGGGTGTAACTCTTTAAGAATTAAAGCAGCTGAATAACTAGCACTCCGATAGTATTTGATTCGGTTTTCAAGTTATTCAACATCATTATCTCTAGAGAAATTTGTCATAAAATTTTCTCTTGCAGCCTTACCGTTTTGCCGAAATAACATTTTGTCTTTCGCTTGCACTGCAAGCTCCCGCTACTGTTGCATTCGATTTTCCCTGATTTTATAATCTTACGCAGAGGCTGCAATTGGCATTCGTGATAAATCAAAAGCATTCGCTGACGCTGCAATTGGCATCCCCCCGGCGGGGATTCGAATACACCCACAGACTTTGGATTAGAAACTACCTTAAATAAATAAAAGCACTTGATCTCTTCCTAGTTCCCATTGTAAATGGAAAACTGATATTAACGTCATAAATTATTTTGCTTAGATATATCGTACAGTTTATCTTATCTCTGTTTTCTAATGCATGATATTTGCATGAAACTTGCATGTTAGTCTAAGAATGTCTTAGTTAGTTATTGTTGTTTTACTGCTGATGAATAATAGTGTCGTGACGCGAAAATACCTTATCTTTCTACCGCTACACAGCCGCTGAGGGTTTACCTGAGAAAGGAGCCTCACGGGGTGGTTTATTATACCGTCGCGAAAATCTCGAGCATTCTTTAAAGAAGTTTGACCCCGTGCAAAGAGGATACTCATTGAGAGAGCTTTGCGGCCAAAAATGTCTTTGAAAGCTGCATCCAAATAATTCCTTCATTAACATTATCTCATTATCTTTCCTCTCATGAATTAAGTTAGGTTAAATTTCGAAATATCTGAATTATCAATCAGCTGTTCCAACAGGTGTCCCTCTGTCGTTGTCCTACACTGACGGACGGCTAAAGCAACGACAATTCTTTACCTCTATTCTTTACGTCTAACGTAGAAAATGAATTCTTTACGTGTAAAGATACGTCATAGCGACATGTATTTCTTCCGATCCCTACCTTACCGACTCTAGAGAATATCTATACTTACCTACATACCTATGCATATTTAAATATTGCCTTATCTTATTTTAGTGTCTCTCTAGATTACCTCTATCTCTCTCTCCACTAGGACATTATATCTAATGTCGGTGTTTTAAGTTTTTTTAAATACCGTGACCTATTTTCGTTTTATAACGAAGGGAATTCCTTTGAATTTAAATCTCTCTCTTCCTCACTTGCACTAGTGACGTGACGTCATAGCCAAGTCAAATAGGCCAGGTTCATTCTTTCCTTATTTAGGCCAGGTACACTAGGTGCTACGTTGCCTACCTGTGCTAATAATACTACTGTCTTCCCTATAGAATAAAATAAAAAAAAATTTATTCTTATCTATCTATATTATTATAGTACCTACGTTTTTCTAAAATGAACCCAGTCTCGACTCTAGTTAGTGACACAATCACTCATGAGTTCTTTCTAAGGAAATAAATTCCTTATTTACGCATAATAAAATGCATGATCAGTCTAGTATGCTCCTAGACAAGGAAAATGCATCAGGATTAATTATTCCAGAGTCAACGTACCCTTTCGATCCCGGTATACGAAAACCGATGAATAGTTTTCTGTAATATCTTCTCTTTAATTTTATTTTCCTGGCCGAAGTAAGGGGGTATCTTCGGCCCATTTTGGCGTAAGAAAAACCAAGGCACGAATATCGGAATTCTACTATTGGCCCAAAATGGACCTAACGGTAAAGAAATTCATACGAAATTGTCAGGTTCGTGGTGCTCACAAATCGACTAATGTCGCTCGTGCTGGTTTAATGGGTGGTTACAAAAGCATAAGCTTTCCTTTCCAATTTATCTCCATAGATTTTATGGGTCCCTTTCCTAGGTCGAAAACCAGGAATACTCAACTTCTAGTAGTCACAGATTGGTTCTCTAAGTTCGTCCTGGTAAAGCCCATGCCGAACGCAACCGCAGTCGCAGTTGTAAAATATCTCGAAAATCAAGTTTTCTTGATCTTTGGTGTCCCTCAAATTGTTCTCTGCGACAATGCTCAGATTTTTAAGAGTACTCAGTTCACCAAGCTATTGGAAGAGTACCAGGTTAATTTATGGTATAGTGCAAGACACTTGTCACAAGTCAACCCTACCGAGAGAACCAATCGAACTTTGCTTACCGCTATCTCGTCTTATGTGAAAGATAATCACAAAGACTGGGATAAAAATGTCTACAAAGTGGCCCATGCAATTAATTTGTCTGAGAACGAAGTCACCAAACATTTTCTTGCTTTTCTTGTTTTCGCTCGAAACATACCTATTGACGGAACCTTTTATGGTCCTGTCGAAAATAACTACCTTGCCCTACCAGAAGACCTTTCTTATGTGCATAGGGAAAATGATATCTCCAAATTACCTCCTATCTTTGAAGACGTCAGAGTCAAATTAAAAAAGGCTTATGACGTAAATAAGAAGCATTATGATCTACGTAAGCGCCCAGATGTTTTCCAGGAAGGAGAGTTAGTATGGAAACATACTTACCCCCTTTCGAATGCTGCAAAGAACTTTGCTGCTAAACTGGCCCCCAAATTCGTACTTTGCCGAATTTCCAAGGCAATATCTAAATTAGTGTACGAACTACAGGATCAGGAAGGCAACCCGCTAGGTCGCTGGCATGCGAAAGACTTAAAGGCGTATGGAGGCAAAGATCCGCCACGAATTGATGAATAGTTCACTTCCTTCTCTCTCCAGAAATTTTATTTCTACCTAACTTCTATCTTCTCTACAGCATATACAAACTCCTGTTTGGAATGAGGTTTTACAATACGCGAATTGAGGATGCTATGTCTTTGTCGTATCTAGAATGAACGTAGGAATGTATGCAGAATGAGCACCGTATCTCTCAAGGCATTCTCAAGGATCTCGATATTAGTTGTGTGAATGTGTCGCGACAAAGTATAAATGTTGCTAATTTTGGGATCGGTATTTGTTATCCTCAGTCTCTTATTTCGTTTTATCGCTCAAATTTTGAGAACCCATAATTTTTCTGGTTATCTAAACTATTACCTCAAGAAGAAGCTATTCATCTATCTTATCTGGCTAACGTCTACAAGTCTAATGTTATCTCTTAAGTTTTCTTATGTTCATTGAACCAAAAGGAAAACACTATCTTACCGTTGTATCTACCTTATCTTGTCTTTTACCTTTATCTTATCTACTATCTATAAACCGGGTACTTTCCCGACAGTTTTCGTCCTGCCATGCGCTAAAGAGAAGACTGCCCTGTTTGTCCAAACAAAAGACAGCAGGTTATCTTTATCTTACCATCTCTTTTAAAGACTGGGTGCTTTCCCGACAGTTTCCGCCCTGCGTTACGCTAAAGTGAAAACTGCTCTGCTTGTCCAATCAGACGATAGCAGATTCCTTTTGTCTTACTTACAATCTCTTTTAAAGCCGGGTACTTTCCCGACAGTTTCCGCCCTGCCATGCGCTAAAGAGAAAACTGCCCTGTTCATCCAAACAAAAGACAGCAGGTTATCTTTATCTTACAATCTCTTTTAAAGTAGGGTGCTTTCCCGACAGTTTCCGCCCTGCTTTAGGCGAAAGTGAAAACTGCCCTGTTTGTCCAAACAAAAGACAGCAGGTTATCTTTATCTTACCCACCATCTCTGTTGAGACGGGTGCTTTCCCGACAGTTTCCGCCCTGCGTTACGCTAAAGTGAAAACTGCTCTGCTTGTCCAATCAGACGACAGCAGATTCCTTTTATCTTACCTTACCTTATATATTAGTACCATAATAAAATGGTGACTAGTGCTTATCTTAGATATTCTTTTCGTAGAAGAAAAGAAATTATCTTATCTTACCTTACCTTATCTATTAGTACCATAATAAAATGGTGGCTAATGCTTATCTTAGATATTCTTTTCAAAGAAGAAAAGAAATTATCTTATCTTATCTTATCTATACCTATTAGTACCATAATGAAATGGTGACTAATGTTTATCTTAGATATTTTTTTTTCAATGAAGAAAAGAAATTATCTTATCATACCTTAATACATTTACCTATTAGCTTCATAATGAAATGATAGCTAATCATTATCTTCTCTGCGAATATTTTCCCAGATGGAAAATAGAAATCTATGTGAATTCGAGTTCTGAATTTGCAAAGGTGGCCTTGGATATTCAGTGCTGAAATAAAGGAATCTGAACACTGGTATCGAATGTCTCTTATCTCAACGATGAAAATGGTTTTCCATTCTTTCTTATCTTTCCGAGCGATAGAATTACCTTACCTTATCTTAAATGTTTATCTAGTAATCCAGATGGTTATTGATGATTTCTTGAAGTGATTATTGGAAGTATCCAAGTAATTTGTTCCGTATGACCTTTGATATTTATCTGACAAAGACACGTAAAGTGATTATTAGCGATCAATCTGACCAATTATCTTAGTTTTGTCCTTTTATAACTATAGTAGTAGTTAGAACAACTACTTATCTATTTCGAAACTTTCCCATAAAGGAGTAGAGTTATCTACTTTTCGTTTTCTTACATTTATATCTTCCCCTATCTATTTTCATTGTAAGGAATGAAAATTATGTACATTATCTCTTCCCATTCGCATATATTCGCGAATACCTTTTGAGTTATCTATATATATGTTCAATTATAACTATCCCGCTACCTTGACTTTCTAAGTAAAGTCAGAATTTCTGGATTTATTTAGTTGTCCATTTTATCGAGTAGCAGCCCTGTTTCTGAAAGTTTTAGTTTATGTGAAAACCCCCATAGCAATTTTCTTAATCCTTCAGTGTTGGCGGTCTTTGAAACCACAGGCTGAAGTAGTGTTCAAAACTATGGGTGGTTGAACATCAAACAGAACAGCGCAGCTCTATTAACAGCGAGTCTGTTATACTGAAACGTTATAACTTAATTTTAATTCTTGTATATACATATCTAATTATAAGTGTTTATAATAATAATCAACTTAGAAGCCTGCCTTCTGTATAGGATGCATGTACATTTTCTTTTATCTACCTAGCATTAAGGTTTTGTAACTATAAATTTAATCTGCATGAGTGAATTAAATATTTCTTTTTATATTATATAGCTAGTTAAGTAACTAACTGTGCGATATTATCTGAAAGAATAGTAAACATGGTAGAAAACTTTTACAAAGTCTGTCTTTGTAAAACACTATTCTCCCTCTTTTTAGATTTGTGTCGTCCCTGTTGGTCATCCATAACCATACCTTCATATATACCCTTCTACGGGTATAGAATGAACTAGAAGTTTCTTCTAGTTTTTGAATTTTCTCTTACGTCGGTAAGGGGAGGTGTGTAACGTTTATACGTCACTTTCTTTCTACTTTAGACAATTCCTTTTGTTTTGAAGAGAACTGTAAAATTACAGTTCCCCACAATCCCCAATAATATAGACCGCAACATCGAACTGGCTATCCACACTATGTCTCGGCTCGTAAGGGTTGGTGCTGTCTGGATAATTCACCACTAGATGACGCTCCATGTCTCGTTTCTAGTTCGATCTTTGAATTCTTTTCCGGTTTGGTTTCTAAAAGAAACCAAACAAACCAAATAAGTTGTCAACTGTCAATCAGATTTCAGTATCTGACAGTGACATTTCTACTTTCACGAACCGAAGGCGGACATCCTCCCAGGTTCACGGAACTGAACTCACTTCCTCTTTATCTGTCCACCAAGAAAGTTCATTTCTTGACCGTTCCTTACGAAGCCTGTTATACAGGGTAAGTCGCCATTACGGATATTCTAAAAATAGGTTCTAATTCGATTATTACTTGTTTTTAGCTTCTGGGATTTCCTTCAATCTTCTGGAATATTATCTCAACTTTACCTTATACCTTTATCGTTACCTTTATCTTTGGTAAATACCTTACCTTCATCGGTATTTACTAATATCTGAATTAATTGCCTATTGTGAAGAAGCCATCTTGGGACTAGGAGACAAAGGGAGCGTCGCTCAATTTTCTTCTCCACTATTATTTAATTCATCCTTCCATCGTTTTCACTTATCCATGGTGAAATAAATCAACGTTTCGAAGATCTTCAATAGCAACAGAACATTTTTCCGGTGCTGGTGCTATTTTGGGCTTTTCAACCTCAGGAGTCTCGTCAGGGCGTGGTCCCTACACCTGCTGGTTTTCTTCTGGAGATCTCAATGCTCGATTAGACATCACCCCCATCAAAGCAAGCAGCCTAAGTTAGGAAGTCCAGGAGCTGATTATATCCTTTTTACTGTCGAAATAAAGACAGTTTTACCTCGATCAACTTCATCCCGGAAACTGTAAGTTGCCTTTATTTTATTACACCGAACGTGATGAGGAACGACTAGAAGATCAGTGCTATTTTAGTGAATTAATTAATTATCACTCACGAACTTTATCTTTCCCGATATAAATAATATCGGAAGAATTTTATTTTTGTACCCAGGTGTACAAAGTAAAGGATCCTTTATTTTAAACAAACTAATTGTTTAAACATATATATATCAAATTTAAAGCTTTTAAAATAAGACAGGATAAGTATTGATTTAATTAAACAGGAAATGTAAAGATAATTTGATCATTAAAAAGTCCGTACATTATAACTTATTCTTTGAAAAACAAAGTAACATCTCTATCACCCTAAATCTATTTTTTATTAGTTCTTCATAGAGTTTAGGTAGCACAATAAAAATAAGAACTCAAGCAAATCGAGTTAATAAGTACTGAAGAACTCATTGGCATCCCTAACCTACCTTAGATACCTATATAAAGGGTGTAACTCTTTAAGAATTAAAGCAGCGGAATAACTAGCACTCCGATAGTATTTGATTCGGTTTTCAAGTTATTCAATATCATTATCTCTGGAGAAATTTGTCGTAAAATTTTCTCTTGCAGCCTTACCGTTTTGCCGAAATAACATTTTGTCTTTCGCTTGCACTGCAAGCTCTCGCTACTGTTGCATTCGACATTCCCTGATTTTATAATCTTACGCAGAGGCTGCAATTGGCATTCGTGATAAATCAAAAGCATTCGCTGACGCTGTAAAAAGGTGGACACGTTGCTTTTTGTAAGTGACTGTGGAGAGAAATGCAAATCTGCTAAGCTTCTTGAATCCACGGCTAAAGAAGTTTTAAAAGTAAAGCCGAGTCCAAAAAACTATTTTTCTACTCCCAACCTTTAATATGCATATTAGATATGAATCACCAGTGCTTTAATGGGTCTCATTAAGATACAAATTTTCATTAAAGCACTGGTCAAGCTAACCAATGGCAGAGGCGCATTTGCAATCGAATCGGTTCCTTTTCGCTTAGAAATGGGTCGGCAAGCCAACCGAAGTCACAGAGTTGTCATACTCACGACAAAAATTGCCTTGAGATATAAGTTCTGTATTTCTGAGAAAAAATTCTGAACGTTTATTTAATTTAGAACATAAGTAACATTCAAAGAAAATTTATCAAGATTTTATGTTACCTTAATTAATTTGATAAGTAGGTATATCGTGTAAAGATGGAAAGATAAAGTATTATATCATTCGTAGAGCTCCGTGATAGTATTCAAAGCGGCAACGCTGCGACCCGCGTTGCGCAGGCAAACAATATCGTAATTAATGGCTGTCGATGTTATTAAAATTATTAATTAATCTCAAAATCGAAGCGTAAAATTCGGAATTCGAACTTCGCATAATAAAAATTACGCAAAAGTGAGTAGTGCCCTTTAAACTTGATACTAAAACATGTCTCAGCAGAATAACCTTAGCGACGAAGAGAAAATTTGTTAAATGAGTAAACAAATGATGTTTAACCTATCTTAACCTCCATGATCCGCAATTGTACACGGGTCATTGTTAAAATATATAATTTTTTAATCTTTTCTATGAAATAAAAAAGGGTCGTAGAAAAAATAGTGTATGGAACTCGCAGATAATGGCTATTAATACGCTCTTATGATGGTTAAGACACTCGCCTACGGCTCGTATCTTAACCATCATACTCGCGTATTAATAGCTCGTTACATAATATACTATTAAACCCTCAGCGTTCGATCTTCAAAAAAAGGCTGAACAAGGAGGAGAAAAGGGACGACCGAGCAAGCTGAACCAGGACAAAAACCTAAACAAGGGAAAGTTCCTATACAAAAATCATCCTTTGAATTATTTCAGTGTATTGCATAACTTAGGGAAATTGGAGATATTGAGCCCAGTAATCATTGATATGGGGAAATAATATCTCCATATTTCTTACGCAAGAAACCCAATACGAATTATAGGTTCATATTAAATCTTCAAGAACAAAATAATTATCTGAACTGTCCACATATTAAACTTGAGGATTTCAGAACTGTAATAAACCTAATAAATGAAGGATGTTATATGAGTATGGTTGATCTCAAAAATTCATATTTTTTAATACCTTTACATGAAAAATTCAGAAAATACTTGAAATTCAAATACGATAACCACCTTTTCCAGTTTACGTGCATTCCAAATAGTCTTTCAACAGCACCATAGGTTTTTTACAAACATTTTTAAACCTATCGTGAATCGCTTGAGATCTATGGGTCGTGTTTCAATAATATACTATGACGATATGATATTGATGATATTGATTGAAGGAGAAAAAAATATATATATTGTTATGGTTCGCAGGGACTGTGCTTTCTCTACTCTTTTTTTTAAATTTATTTTCCTCTTTGATTCCCTCTTACCATAAACAATTTATTTATTTAGGGGGCCTTTCTTTTTTAAAAAATAATAAAAGTTTAATCTGTATGAGACCTCTATGACTCAGAGTGAGTTCAAGTATTTTTTTTTTATATAATTTTTTTTTTAATTTTCATAACCTATAAACTTCTATTGAAACTCAAATTTTAAATTTGTTTGGGTTTTATTACAATAAGAAATTTTCCCAACAATAACACTTACAACAACTAACTTAAAAATAACTTAAAATTACTCACAGTTTGTTCCCTTAATGAATCTTCTTCGTCACCGACTTTCTGTCATTAATTTTTGACAGAAGTCCCTCGTAGGTTAACGAAAGGAATAACCCACGGAATCAGCTGTTGAACAAAGCTTGAAGTCAACTTTAGTAGCCTTGCTGTTTGTGTGTCAGCAATTTCAATGTAGATCTCTGCACGGATATATCCAATTCGCTGCTACGTTTTTCTATCTTCAATGTCAAAATCGCAGAATCCAAATCGCTGCACGGCTGTACCCAAATCAAACTGCAATTGTCAGCTGCCTGCTAGCCAAATCTCTGCACGGCTGTATCCAAATCAAATTGCAGTTGTCAGCTACCAGCTAACCAAATCTCTTCTTCTAACCTATATGTTTCTTCTTGTAGTCAGCTACGGCCTCTGTTCTTTTCCAAATTCTTGATGTTCGAAAATTTTCTAGATGTTCACGATGTTTACGATGTTTGGTTATGATTTCGTGGTCTACACTGATTAACTTGTGTTTTAGGAATCTCCAGATAATCGTTGTTTTTCTATTTATAGTTTTTCTTGTAACTATGTAAATTCGATTGTTATCTGCTTGACAACATATTATTTCTCACTATGACAGCGGATAATTTTTGTATTTTCCTTCCAATCAACATCTATGAAATTCATTTCTCTTCTGGAGTACAACACACAAAATCCTCTTTGGACATGTTATGTTTTCCCCCTTCTAACAGCCAATTTCCCTGCTACTAGAGTTGCTGTTCTTTTCTTCTAAATTGTGACTTTTAATAATTTTATGCTTGACATTTCTCCCATACACTCTAGCTAACTTATTCTAATTATTCTAATTATTTTACAAAAACTATTCTATGACATTTCACCTTATTATTACATTATTTTCTAATCTACTGTCCCAAACAAATCTAAATATTCTGTTCCAATAGAACTTTTCAAAAGCTAAAGACTATTTTTCATGAAAGAAAAAAAAAACTATTACTTAGTAAATAAGCTTAATGAGCCTTTTATAACAATATACACACTGTGTTGCATAGAAAAGGTAACATAGGGAATACGTGTAAAGCATATTTCAACAATAGTTTGAAAATAAATGACATCCTTTCAAATATACAGTTCCCTTGGAAACTACCAAGTTTCCTAGGATACTATGCAGTTTCCTAGAAAACTATCAGCTTTTAAACCAGAGTGGCTTGGATCCTTAATAATATTCACTGTAGTGTTTTCCTTATTTTACCTTTCCTATGCAACACAGTGTATATGTATACAAACTACCAAAATAATAACATCTGTAGGTTTTATTATAAATTATGAGAAAAGTTGCCCAAGGCAGAGTAAAAATATAACATTTCTGGGATTTCTTTTCAATAGTCAGGAGATGACAATATCAATTTCAAATGAAAAACAAGAAATTATCTCACAGTTACCAATGTTCTTGAAAATTAATAAAATTATAAAAATTAGATTCTTTGCAAAAAGTAACTGTCTTGTCGCAGCTTTTCCGGCAAAACTTTGTATCTTGGCGTCCAGACCCAGAATCAGTAACAGTAGATGCTTTCACATTATCATGGACTAATATAAATTTTTACGCATTTCCGCCCTTCCCGCTTTTAGCTAGCTAGGGTGATGAATAAAAATTTGACTGCTAATGCAGAAGGAATTGTTGTTTTTCCACTATGGAAAACACAGTCATGGTGGCCTGTATTGACAATTTTTTGATTGTTTCTGAGTTACTAATTTTGTACCCTAATAAAACTTTACTCTCACTCCCTTTCAGACAACCTCATCCTCTATGAAAAAGCTTTACCCGGGGAACAGCACGATTATCCGGGAAGCGTACATCCTATATAAGAAATGTTCCTGAAACTGCGATAGAAACCATATGATATTATCTCTAAGCGAAAACACGTTGAGGCAATATAGCTCTACGTTCAAAAAAAAAGATCATTTTGTATTTAAATTATTTGATTAAATAATAAATTGAATAAAATCGAACAGCAACAGTTCCTATTTTTTTTTTATTTTCTTTGTCATTTTTGGTTATACAAACTTTTGATTGTATGTAGCTATTTTGTATTAGTATTACTTAGTAGCTATTAGTATTAGTAATGATTAATAATTAGTGATTCACATGCCTCCTAATAAAATTATTTCAGAGTGTCTTTCAACTATCTGGAATGATTTTGTAACCCCAACTCATATTATTTTTATAAATTTTTTAACCACCTGTTAATTAAAGCATATCACCGTTGGGTAAAACAAATTAAAATATGTCGGCATGAAAATAATAATAATAAAATATTAAATCAAGTAAATAAATCTTATGTCTCGCATAAACGTGTGAACCTATGTGTAACTTTCATCTAAAGGAAATAAAATAATCAAAATGACACTGCTCACTTAATTTCTCCACTTTGATCCTTCTTCGATTTGGTAACTAAATTGCGAACAATTCTGTGTAACTTCTATCTTTATGACAAAAAAGAATGGATTATTCTTTTGTTTTTTTTTTCAAGGTTTTAACCGTGGATTAAAAGAATATTTCAATCGTGTTTAACATAATTATTGTCATTTGGACGAAGATTATTTGATTGATAAACTAGTTTGCTAGTTTTTAATTTAAATTACTTGTGAATTTTTCGTTTCTTATTAAAATTGATAACTTTTTGATAATGTAGGTACTTTCTTTGGTACCAATAAAATGACTTTAATAAAATGTTATTTAAATAAATTTTGTAATCAGATAAAATTGACAGATCTGAAACTTCTTATAGGAAAATTGAATTTTCCTTATCTTCAAGTCCGAAAAAAGAGCGTTTGGCCACTCTTCCTCTACGTCGTGGTCAAGGAGTGATGGTTTTCCTGCATTCTGTGGTGACTGGATCTGATAGTGGTAATAACTTCACTTTACTTCGCTACCGCCTTCGTGGAGTGGCTGCAGGAATCCACGAGCCTGCGGAACACGCGATTTCCGACATAAAAAAACACGAATTTCATGAACACTCGAAGTTTATTAATTTAAAGTTCACGAAAAATGAATTTTTTTTTAAACTGCTTTCAAACTTTGCTTCTCAAAATAACACTAAACACTCTTCTACTAGTTACTTCTCTCTTAGATGAATTTCAAGTGACCCTCTCGAATTCTAGTTAATAACTGCCATTTTTTCCCTAATAGTCTTCCTCCTTCACACCGTCAGGCTCACAGGTCCCCCGGTTGGCTTTCTTCCTCGAATTACAGCTCAAACGACCTTGTCTTCAATAAGCGTCTCACGCCAACACGCTTTCGACCTGCCGGCGGCTTCTTATTGTGAAGTCGATCAATTTTTATAAGTTTCAATTTTCTTTATCTCTATGTGTTAATGCCTTCTAAACGGCCTGTTTTATTTACCTATATAATTGGTTACACAGGTACTATCATCCTGGGAAGGAATGTGCAGTTGGATTTGATAATGCTTCGATGACATCTTAAACATCTGGAAGTTGTATTTTCGCTCGGGCCTTTTATTCGAACTCCTTTTCACACGATTTAGTTTTACATTTTTTTGTATCCGCTAACGAATCTTATAATGTCGACCTATGTGATAATAGCGTATAGGTAGCTGATGCCGGATCTAACGAAAATCCTGAGATCTTATGATTTTGAATGAAATTTTCGATTTTGTAGATTCAATGCAGCAGACGACAAAGTTACGCAAATAATTTAATTGACTATACCTACACAAAAAATTTATAAGCTTTTTTGAAGCGTCAAACACGTAATATTAAGTTAAATCTCAATATAAATTTATTTTGAATCTATTTCTTTAATTATTATGTTTAAAAATAAAATTGAAGTTCGTTTTTGTTTGGAGAATGGGCCTAGACGAATCTAGGTTCTCGAAAAAATTAAAGTATACCTGCGAATAAGTAATGATTAGTGGACTGTATGAATCGAATTTAAATGATATGACTCGCCTGACAATTGAACCACTTACCTTTATGGCGAAGCTGGAGTGGATTCTGTTCTAGGCCTAGAAATTGTGGTTGTAAAATTGGTAGAGAGCGAACGCGACGAAAAAATTGGCACCAGCGTACCGCGGCGTATTTTCAGCTAACCAACTGTTGCTGAACTGTTGTTGATGCGGCGACACAACGAACTATTCTTCTTGACGCAGAAGCAAGTGAGATAGCCAGGCGGATATTTTTCGCGCAAAATACAATTAATATCGCGAGCGGGTCAATAAAAAAAAATAGAAATGGTAGATTCTAATTATTTTCCCTACCCAAAACAAAACAAAACAAAAAAGTACTATTTTCAAAAATAGAAAAAAAACATTTCAGTTGGGGCTTTAACAGTAGTTTTACTATATTTCTCGATTTTTATTGCTAGGAAAACAAGTCATGAGACAGATTTCATGACTGTGATATAATATTTTCTTTGGAATGCACCCGACCAGATTTTGCATTTGATTGATTGGGTTTGGGATCGGTAGATATACATTTGTAAATTTATGTAAGCAGTATTGAGTGTGGTGGAAATCTGAAAAGAACAATAAATATCGATCGGATGTGAAAAGGGTGTTGGAGGTGGAAGGCGACAGCGAAGGTGTCAGCCTGAAGACAGGGTGAGAGGAGACGCGGTAGAGCGCTTGAGTTGCTGACTGGCACGGGTTTCGAGGGTAAGCGTAGGTTCCCCGACCCATTCTTGATTCTTGGAGTTTCAAGAAAAAGTAGAGAGCAGAGAGTACAGTGAAGTCTAGTTTGTGAAAAGTGCGAACCAAGATACCTGGATTCATCGCTGGAATAATCCTCCAGTCATACCTAAGGTCGTACCCAACCTTCTTAAACTTTATTTACATTAATCTACTGATCATAAATTGCGTTAACCAACTAATAAAACTATAAATATAATCATAATAATAAATCTTAAAAACATAATAATTAATTAATCTAATAAATAATAATGATAACTTCAATTAATAAATTTCGTCAACAAACCCATTAAACACCCCATATAACATCAGACCAACTTCATTTCATAACTTAATCGGTTGAACATAAGGGCGCCCGAAGCAAGAAGATCAATTATTAGGAACATTATTTATTCAGTTCAATAATAATTATACAATAACAATAATGACGAAGAAGTATATTATTAACATTCATATATTGACTCTACGACGGTTATACAACCACTACTGACTTCTAGCTCCTTTTCCTGCCTTGTCCCATGTTACACAGCATGCGCAACATTCCTAATATACATTCCTTCGGTCTGCATTCCGATCTGAGTGGTTCCTAACAACTCGTCCATCCTGACCAGGATTCGTCCTCGAATCCTACAATGGAAAGACCCAGGGTCCTCTAGAGTCTGGCAGGTGAACCCGCAGACTGGTTTGCAGAATGGCTGAAGCAAATACTCAATTAATTATACCAACCTCATCTGTTTCACTCAGTCATCTACTTCCCTTTCCATTCATCGTACTTCCATCAGAGGTCAAACTCGACGTTTCCCAGCTACCCTTGCAGCAAAATCGAACGACACCCGCTCGAAATCACAGCCTCCTAGCTATCATAAAAGCAAACCCAATCATTCCAGCTCTGGTAGCAAACTCGGTCCAGCTCAGCTCGAAGTCGTCGGCTTATCAGCCAACCTAGCAGCAAACTCGGTCCAGCTCAGCTCGGAGTCGTCGGCTTATCAGCCAACCTAGCAGCAACTCGGTCCAGCTCAGCTCGGAGTCGTCGGCTTATCAGCCAACCTAGCAGCAACTCGGTCCAGCTCAGCTCGGAGTCGTCGGCTTATCAGTCAACCAAGCAGCAAACTCGGTCCAGCTCAGCTCGAAGTCGTCGGCTTATCAGCCAACCAAGCAGCAACTCGGTCCATCTCAGCTCGAAGTCGTCGGCTTATCAGCCAACCAAGCAGCAACTCGGTCCATCTCAGCTCGAAGTCGTCGGCTTATCAGCCAACCTAGCAGCAACTCGGTCCATCTCAGCTCGACGTTGTCAACTTCTCATTCCTCTCAGGCATTACATCTCCTCACGAGAATACCCTTCCTCTTTCCTCTCAGGCATTACATCTCCTCACCGAGAACACCCTTCCTCTTTCCTCTCAGGCATTACATCTCCTCACCGAGAACACCCTTCCTCTTTCCTCTCAGGCATTACATCTCCTCACCGAGAACACCCTTCCTTTTTCCTCTCAGGTATTACATCTCCTCACCGAGAACACCCTTCCTCTTTCCTCTCAGGTATTACATCTCTTCACCGAGAACACCCTTCCTCTTTCCTCTCAGGTATTACATCTCCTCACTGAGAACACCCTTCCTCTTTCCTCTCAGGCATTACATCTCCTCACGAGAATACCCTTCCTCTTTCCTCTCAGGTATTACATCTCCTCACCGAGAACACCCTTCCTCTTTCCTCTCAGGTATTACATCTCTTCATCGAGAACACCCTTCCTCTTTCCTCTCAGGTATTACATCTCCTCACTGAGAACACCATTCCTCTTTCCTCTCAGGTATTACATCTCCTCACCGAGAACACCCTTCCTCTTTCCTCTCAGGTATTACATCTCCTCACCGAGAACACCCTTCCACTTTCCTCTCAGGCATTACATCTCCTCACGAGAATACCCTTCCTCTTTCATATCACACTATTACATTTGATTGTTTGACAATTTATTTACTTATAATTTTCCTGCCTTACAAAAACTGATAGGTACCTACATTAAAAGTAATACCAGTAGGTACTCCTCCAAATTTAAGTTAGTTCAATTTATTTTCATTAATAGCGCAAATAGGGCACTATTGTTACACATGACAACAGCGGAAAATGTCCAAGGTAATCAATCACATAACCAGGCAGTCCAGGTCCAGACACGCAACACCTGACCTTTGTAATTTTCGATCAACAAAAGGGGAGGATTACCACTACCAATTATCATTGTCAAATAAAATATTGTCGTTCTAAAGCTTTTAATCAACTCATTATATAAATAAATAAATAAAATACACTAACAGATATCTCATCAGCTGAACTAGGCCTTCCGCTTTAAGAGAACACTTAAGTGTCTTTAACTGTCTTATTCCTCCTAAAGCTTGCCTAAGCTTGTCATTACCTAACGCTAAGCATTCTTGACCTTCTTGCTAGCCTCTAGTGCTTTGACAGCACCCTGCTGAAGACACGTAAATCACTACTCTACTCAAGACATCTTGATCATTAGCCGTTGATTCTAGCCTTGCCAAGGTTTCCGCGCCAAGACACGCTGTGGTCAACAGGACCCACCATGGTCCTCCCGATCTCAAGCTCGCTCGTGGGCGGTCGGCAGAATCCCCTCGATCCTTCACGCCCGGAACACAAAGTCAGGCCACACTTGCCTCCACTCTGACCCAAACATGCAAACCACACAGGCATCAATTATTGTCTTCTAGCCGCTCTCAGGCCACAGACCTTCTCTCAGGGACTCGAACCTATGCACAGGCCACACAGGCCCACTCGTCACACAGACCAGGCCACACAGGCCTCCCAGAACTCTACGATCAACGCTCAGCTCTACTTCAACGTTTCAGCAATCTAGACATCTTCAGTACTCATTAACCTTGTCTCTTAAGTGCCTATTATGATTCTGTCTTTTACTACGTGAACTCTATGCGTGACTATACGTTAACTCTATGCGGATTCATGATTTATGCATGCTTCATCATTCAATTTCTTTCTCTAACTCTAAATAAATCTCTTGCGAGTTCCTTTAATTATTCAGTAAGGCTCATAAAATAACTATAATCTTTATCAAGTACCTACTTAATAATCTTTCTTCCTTAACTCTTTTTGCTTATCCTTAACTCTACTCATCTTAGGAATAGGACATTTAGTGAGTACATCAACTCACCTGTTATCTGTTATAAAAGCACCAGAATACACCAAACTAAAAGTACTAAAAGAACTTAAAAAAAAATAAATCCCTGCCTGGATATTTCATTTCCTT
Source organism: Malachius bipustulatus (assembly GCA_910589415.1). Lineage (NCBI taxonomy): Eukaryota > Metazoa > Arthropoda > Insecta > Coleoptera > Melyridae > Malachius > Malachius bipustulatus. Next base: position 3,922,930 of record OU342633.1, read on the forward strand.
CACGCAGCGGACGTTGGCTCTTCAGTGCGTCGGATGCTTTATGCTAATTAAGTCGACCTTGATTGCGTATGATATTTATTTTACTGATATTTTGTACATCGATACCAAATATGTAATAATGAAAGAGATTGCATCTGCTTACGTTCTTTTACAATTCTAACATAGTAGTCAAACCATTGCATCCCTTATTAATCTTATCATAAAGAAATATTACCTTCACTACTTCTAAGTACCTAAGTATTTTAATTATTACATTCGTCTTCATCACTTGGCAAAATCATTAGGAGGCCTCCATTGTTTACATTATAATTAATCAATAGTTAATCACAAAATTAAAATATGTAATTGCATAAAACCCCCTTTTCAAATCTGATTTTATTTTTTTTTACAACGAAAAAGCTATAGGTACTTATAATATAATTTTTCAATATATTTTTTTTTATATACAGGGTGAGTCAATAGTGAGAGATCGGAACATTGCTATTGAACCGTACAGCGTAAAACAAAATTTCAAACGCCATCCCAAATCGTTTGTTACTCTGCATGTTTCAAAAATATTTTCACTTATACAGGGTGGACCATATTTTGCCTGCATGTAACAATTTTTTTTTTTCAAATGGAACCCCCTATATTTTATGACATATTCTTATTCGACTGTGAAATAGCTTTATGTCAATACATATTGTTTGACATTTAGGTGCGGCGTTAACATTTAAAAAAATATTTTCAAAAAAATTCATCGCATGCATGTATTTACTGAAAAGAAGCCTCAGAACTTAGTTTTGGAGTTTTAAGGTTGAAATTTGGTCTCCACATTGAGAAAGGCCAGGTCTATCATCGCGATATAATAAGACTGAGATCTACTATACAGGTTAGTCAGAAATAACTGTCAAATTTTGCTTACTTCGGAAGGTCATAACTTCACTTTTTCAAATGGCACACTCGGTATTTTTTTCCACAATTAGATCCACCTCTGATCTGACTACATTTTTCATTTGGTATGTCCTATACCTAAAATGCACAGTTTGAGAGATATTACACATTTTCCGGTAGTCTGACTGCAGAAGATGCAAACGTCATATAAAACCGGGGCTATGAAGAAAAATGTGACATTTCTAGTGACATTTATCATTGCAGCGTAATAGCAACTCAAAGCTCGAGCGAAATAAAAAAAAAAATAAAATACAAGATATGACAATATGTAATTTTCAATTAAAATAATATCAAATCAAATGTCATATGTCAAAAAGATGCAAATGTCATATGAAACAGGGTGCTATGAAGAAAAATGTGACATTTCGCTTTAAAGTGATATGGAAGAATGTGAAATTTTTAGTTTTACTAGTGTCACTGTCACTGCATGTTTAAATTCCAAGTTCTCGTTAGTTGAATAGAATTTTGCTAAATGGATTTACGTTTACAAGAGCAAGTAGACATGACTTATTGTTTGGGAGAAAGTGAGAGAAATCCTCTCCTTGCGGCAAGAATTTATGTGCAAGTGTGTATTTGACAACTTCGTTGCAGTTTATTTTTTAAATCATATTTTATTTCACTTTATTGTTGTTTTCCTCTAAATGGATTTATTCTTTTGGGCAAATGAATAAATTTTTTGATTTGATTTGATATTACATATTTTAATTTAAAAATATTGTCATATCTTGTAATTTATTTTTTATTTTATTTCGCTAGAGCTTTGAGTTGCTATTACGCTGCAATGATAAATGTCACTAGAAATGTCACATTTTCTTCATAGCCCATGTTTTATATGACGTTTGCATCTTCTGCAGTCAGACCAACGGAAAATGTATAATATCTCTCAAACTGGGCATTTTAGGTATAGGACATACCAAATAAAAAATGTAGTCAGATCAGAGGTGGATCTACCGGTGGAAAAAAATACCGAGTGTGCCATTTGAAAAAGTGAAGTTATGACCTTCCGAAGTAAGCAAAATTTGACAGTTATTTCTGACTAACCTGTATAGTAGATCTCAGTCTTATTATATCGCGATGATAGACCTGGCCTTTCTCAATGTGGAGACCAAATTTCAACCTTAAAACTCCAAAACTAAGTTCTGAGGCTTCTTTTCAGTAAATACATGCATGCGATGAATTTTTTTGAAAATATTTTTTTAAATGTCAACGCCGCACCTAAATGTCAAACAATATGTATTGACATAAAGCTATTTCACAGTCGAATAAGAATATGTCATAAAATATAGGGGGTTCCATTTGAAAAAAAAAAAATTGTTACATGCAGGCAAAATATGGTCCACCCTGTATAAGTGAAAATATTTTTGAAACATGCAGAGTAACAAACGATTTGGGATGGCGTTTGAAATTTTGTTTTACCCTGTATGGTTGACTAGCAATGTTCCGATCTCTCACTATTGACTCACCCTGTATATAGGTACGTACTTTATTAAACTGTCAATTCACGGGGCGCGTTGTTATTTACCACCTTTAATCATAAGTTTCCTGGCAAAATTTCATTGACATGTAAATTGACACTCGGGCATTCGCATCCCTACACATTATTTCTAAACCAACTATTAAATATTAATCATTTATGATATCCAATATTCCGTGAACACTCTTTTATGCTGTGCGGGTAGAAAACTCACTGACTGAAGAAGAGAAATTTAATCTTGCGCCTTGCGCGCCAACAGCGTGTTCAGAACTTCAGAGTACCTACATCAAACAGAATCGGATAGAAAATGAGAGACTTTTAAAAGAGATAAACTATTTAAAATTCACGGCCTCTTGTTAGTTACTATTTTCCTCTCTCTCACTTGCATGTGCACTAGGTTTACATTATTAGGTACTTAACTACTTACCTATTTAAACAAAGTATTAAGTCGATTCTATATACCTAAAACGAACGTTGAATATACATGTTTCCGTAATACCTATCGCCTTAACTTCATAGCAATAATTGAATTCACTTAACTTCATAACGATAATTCCCAAATACGTCGACGAATATAATGTACTTAATATCTACTCTTAGTTTGATCTTCATCACGTAAATTCGAGGTAAACTTCACGCAATTTATGTTAGGTGAATTAGATTACATAGGTAGTATACCTAAATCAAGTGGAATCGACGCAAATTAACCCCAAAATGCTACTTGGGTTCAATTATACTTCAGCTTACTTCATGCTTTATACCAGCTTAATTCATGCTTATTCATGCTTCATGCTTATTTTGCTTTACTTCTACCTATCGAATTCAAAATATGTCATTTGGACTTTGGAGAGCTCCCCAACTTTAGTCATGCTTTTCATCTACTCATAACTATCTATCATGCATCTCTCAACTCACTAGCTAAAAATAGCTGCTTACCTTTAGGAATAATCTCAGAATAATCTTCATTACTTATCCTTACTTATCACAACTCTACTCAACATGGCAATAGCTGCTTACCTTTGGGAATAACCTTGGAATAAGCTTTATAACTTATCTCCTCCAAACTCTACTTATTAATAAACTTTATTGCAGTGCCATCAACTTCGAACGTCGCAAACTTTAATTTTGGTCAATTTTTGTATGCTGTTTCTCATAACATACCACTGCTTCACCCCCTTATAATTTTTCCTTAGAAAACCTGTAATATGCTTCCTCATTTACATACTTGATCTACTTTACTTACCGACACCAGCCGGATATCAATCCGTTAATACTTAATACTCAGCGTTTTAGATTTTATTGAGCTTCCGTTTTCCTTTACTTTACGAAATTCAGCTTCCGTGCGAGGCCCGCGTTGGGAAAACTCGCGCTGCGGCTCAGACCACCAACACCGGCACCAACACCACCGTTGTTAAAATTTATTTCATCGGAAATTCGCTAAAAACTTAAATTTTCACCTCACTTTCACCAAGAAAAGGCATTTTTGTGGATATCCCACCGCTGTCAAATATTAGGAACATTATTTATTCAGTTCAATAATAATTATACAATAACAATAATGACGAAGAAGTATATTATTAACATTCATATATTGACTCTACGACGGTTATACAACCACTACTGACTTCTAGCTCCTTTTCCTGCCTTGTCCCATGTTACACAGCATGCGCAACATTCCTAATATACATTCCTTCGGTCTGCATTCCGATCTGAGTGGTTTCTAACACAATGTTGAATGCATGTTAATTATTTTAATAGATGTTAAGTATTGCTGCCAATTTGGACGAATTGTAGTTAATTTATTAGTCTCTGACTGAAAGTTATATTCCGTTTATATTCAATAAAGTGTATCTTAATCCGAAGGGTAACGTTTTTTCTTTGGGAGTGTCATAAATAAACCCATTTGCCTGAGAAAATGCTAATAAATCATTTAATAAGAGTCTCATGTTCAAAAAAGTTAAAACCCATGGTAAGAAAAGCATAAATTAAATTGCACGGGCACAGGAATTAGAAATTTTAAAAGTTTGCATCCCTGAAAAAAGGAAATGGAAAGAAAGAGACTAAGTATTAGTTAATTGAATTTAATTTTTGAAAAATATTGAACACTGTTTTTCATAATTACATTTTAATTGCAATAATATTAGTAAGTAAAATATATTCACTTTATTTAGAAATTTATAATTATTCTAAAATATTCTTGTGTTCAAGCCGAGTTCAAGTATTTACGTAACTTATCGTCATTAATTATAACAATATTAATTGATTTATAATCGACGAGTGAACCCTTCAAGGTATATATGTATTTTTTGTATGATACCTACGTAGATTAGTGTAGGTACCTAATAATAACCAAGGGATGCATAAACAGAGTCCCACTTTATGGAAAGTAGTGTTGTTAGATTATCCAACTTAGCAACTCCATAATCATGCAATTATTTAAATAAATTTTTCTAATAAAAGCATAGCAAAATTGCTAAGATCATCTCTTTTTAACTGAGACAAGTTTTCAGTAGATCTCAACTAAAGTAGAAGTTTATTCCAGTATTCAGCTGGCGATAGATCCTGTTAACATCTGATAAATGGTACACATATTAATATCTACCACTCTACGAGTGAATCTCTCTAGAGCTCACGAGTATTTCGCAAATTATTTAAAATCGTTCTAGGTATAAACAAGCCATTAATTTCGATACAATTAATTAAGGATAGTGTTAGGATTCACTCAGATCGGAATACAGACAGGAATGCAAGGAATGCAGACGCATTAACACCAACAGGAAGGTCTGTTGGTATTAGGAATGTTGCGCATGCTGTGTAACATGGGACAAGGCAGGAAAAGGAGCTAGAAGTCAGTAGTGGTTGTATAACCGTCGTAGAGTCAATATATGAATGTTAATAATATACTTCTTCGTCATTATTGTTATTGTATAATTATTATTGAACTGAATAAATAATGTTCCTAATATTTGACAGCGGTGGGATATCCACAAAAATGCCTTTTCTTGGTGAAAGTGAGGTGAAACAAAAATTTAAGTTTTTAGCAAATTTCCGATGAAATAAATTTTAACATCGGGTGGTGTTGGTGCTGTTGTCCGGTACTCAAGCGTCTGAGCAGCAGCGCGAGTTTCCCCGGCGCGGGCCTCGCATGGGTATTATGTGCTACCTACCTAGGTACTTAAGAGAAGTTCCGCTCCTCCGTTAACAACAATTAAATTTATTAGAAGCTGAATTTAGTAAATTAAAGGAAAACGGAAGCTCAAGAAATCTTGCAAGAAAACACTGAGTATGAAGTATTAACGTATTATTGGATTGATATACGGCTGGTGTCGGTAAGTAAAGTAGATCAAGTATGTAAATGAGGAAGCATATTACAGGTTTTCTAAGGAAAAATTATAAGGGGGTGAAGCAGTGGTATGTTATGAGAAACAGCATACAAAAATTTACCAAAATTAAAGTTTGCGACTTTCGAAGTTGATGGAACTGCAATAAAGTTTATTAATAAGTAGAGTTTGGAGGAGATAAGTTATAAAGCTTATTCCAAGGTTATTCCCAAAGGTAAGCAGCTATTGCCATGTTGAGTAGAGTTGTGATAAGTAAGGATAAGTAACGAAGATTATTCTGAGATTATTCCTAAAGGTAAGCAGCTATTTTAGCTAGTGAGTTGAGAGATGCATGATAGATAATTATGAGTAGATGAAAAGCATGACTAAAGTTGGGGAGCTCTCCAAAGTCCAAATGGACTTACATATTTTGAATTCGACAGGTAGAAGTAAAGCATGAAGCATGAATTAAGCTGGTATAAAGCATGAAGTAAGCTGAAGTAGAATTGAACCCAAGTAGCATTTTGGGGTTATTTGCGTCGATTCGACTTGATTTAGGTATACTACCTATGTAATCTAATTCACCTAACATAAATTGCGTGAAGTTTACCTCGAATTTACGTGACGAAGATCAAACTAAGAGTAGATATTAAGTACATTCATCGACGTATTTGAGAATTATCGCTATGAAGTTAAGTGAATTCAATTATTCAATTATTGCTATGAAGTTAAGGCGATATTACTGAAATATGTACATTCGACGTTCGTCTTATTAGGTATAAAGAATCGACTTATTACTTTATTTAAATAGGTACCTAATGTAAACCTAGTGCACATGCAAGTGAGAGAGAGGAAAATACCCACTAACAAGAGGCCGTGAATTTTAAATACATAGTTTATCTCTTTTAAAGTCTCTCATCTTCTATCCGATTCCGTCTGATGTAGGTAGGTACTCTGAAGTTCTGGACACGCTGTTGGCGCGCAAGGCGCAAGATTAAGATTTCTCTTCTTCAGTCAGTGAGTTTTCTACCCGCACATAGCATAAAATGAAGAACGAATGTTCACGGAATATTTGATATCATAAATGATTAATATTTAATAGTTGGTTTAGAAATAATGTGTAGGGATGCGAATGCCCGAGTGTCAATTTACATGTCAATAAAATTTTTCCAGGAAACTTATGATTAAAGGTGGTAAATAACAACGCGTCCCGTGAATTAGCAGTTTAACAAAGTATGTATCTACCTATATAAAAAAAATATATTGAAAAAAATATACTTTAAGTACCTATAGCTTTTTCGTTGAAATAAAATCAGATTTGAAAAGGGGGTTTTATGCAATTACATATTTTAATTTTGTGATTAACTATTGATTAATTATAATGTAAACAATGGAGGCCTCCTAATGATTTTGCCAAGTGATGAAGACGAATGTAATTAAAATACTTAGGTACTGAGAAGTAGTGAAGGTAATATTTCTTTATGATAAGATTAATAAGGGATGTGATGGTTTGACTACTATGTTAGAATTGTAAAAGAACGTAAGCAGATTCAATCTCTTTCATTATTACATATTTGGTATCGATGTACAAAATATCAGTAAAATAAATATCATACGCAATCAAGGTCGACTTAATTAGCATAAAGCATCCGACGCACTGAAGAGCCAACGTCCGCTGCGTAATAAAGGAAACGAAATATCCAGACAAAGGTTTACTTTTAAGTTCTTTTAGTACTTTTAGTTTGGTGTATTCTGGTGCTCTTATAATACAGATAACAGGTGAGCTGATGTACTCACTAAATGTCCTATTCCTAAGATGAGTAGAGTTAAGGAAAAGCAAAAAGAGTTAAGGAAGAAAGATTATTAAGTAGGTACTTGATAAAGATTATAGTTATTTTATGAGCCTTACTGAATAATTAAAGGAACTCGCAAGAGATTTATTTAGAGTTAGAGAAAGAAATTGAATGATGAAGCATGCATAAATCATGAATCCGCATAGAGTTAACGTATAGTCACGCATAGAGTTCACGTAGTAAAAGACAGAATCATAATAGGCACTTAAGAGACAAAGGTTAATGAGTACTGAAGATGTCTAAATTGCTGAAACGTTGAAGTAGAGCTTAGCGTTGATCGTAGAGTTCTGGGAGGCCTGTGTGGCCTGGTCTGTGTGACGAGTAGGCCTGTGTGGCCTGTGCATAGGTTCGAGTCCCTGAGAGAAGGTCTGTGGCCTGAGAGCGGCTAGGAAACAATAATTGATGCCTGTGCCTGTGTAGTTTGCATGTGTAGGTCAGAGTGGAGGCAAGTGTGGCCTGACTTTGTGTTCCGGGCGTGAAGGATCGAGGGGATTCTGCGGACCGCCCGCGAGCGAACTTCAGATAGGGAGGATCATGGTGGGTACTGTTGACCATAGCGTGTCTTGGCGCGGAAACCTTGGCAAGGCTAGAATCAACGGCTAATGATGAAGATGTCTTGAGTAGAGTATAGTGATTTATGTGTATTCAGCAGGGTGCTGTCAAAGCACCAGAGGCTAGCAAGAAGGCCAAGAATGCTTAGCGTTAGGTAATGACAAGCTTAGGCAAGCTTTAGGAGGAATAAGACAGTTAAAGACACTTAAGTGTTCTCTTAAGGAAAGTGAACAGAGACGACGCAAGGTAAGAGAAACGAATAACTTTCTTTTCTCGAAAGTAAAACCTTATTAAGGAAAAACGATCATATATTCTAAAAAAATGAAAGTACCTAGACAATACGAAAGCGGAAGGCCTAGTTCAGCTGATGAGATATCTGTTAGTGTATTTTATTTATTTATTTATATAATGAGTTGATTAAAAGCTTTAGAACGACAATATTTTATTTGACAATGATAATTGGTAGTGGTAATCCTCCCCTTTTGTTGATCGAAAATTACAAAGGTCAGGTGTTGCGTGTCTGGACCTGGACTGCCTGGTTATGTGATTGATTACCTTGGACATTTTCCGCTGTTGTCATGTGTAACAATTGTGCCCTATTTGCGCTATTATTGAAAATAAATTGAACCGACTTAAATTTGGGGAAGTACCTAGTGGTATCACTTTGAATGTAGGTACCTATCAGTTTTTGTAATGCAGGAAAAGTATAAGTAAATAAATTATCAAACAATGAAATGTAATAATGTGATATAAAAGAGGAAGGGTTTTCTCGGTGAGGAGATGTAATACCTGAGAGGAAAGAGGAAGTGTGTTGAAAGAGGAAGTGTGTTATCTGTAGAGATATGTAATGTTTGAGAGGTATACTGCCTGAGAGGAGGAAGGGTGTTCTCAGTGAGGAGATGTAATGCCTGAGAGGAAAGTGGAAGGGTGTTCTCGGTAAGGAGATGTAATGCCTGAGAGGAAAGTGGAAGGGTGTTCTCAGTGAGGAGATGTAATGCCTGAGAGGAAAGTGGAAGGGTGTTCTCAGTGAGGAGATGTAATGCCTGAGAGGAAAGAGGAAGGGTGTTCTCGGTGAGGAGATGTAATGCCTGAGAGGAAAGAGGAAGGGTGTTCTCGGTGAGGAGATGTAATGCCTGAGAGGAAAGAGGAAGGGTATTCTCGTGAGGAGATGTAATGCCTGAGAGGAATGAGAAGTTGACGACTTCGAGCTGAGATGGACCGAGTTGCTGCTTGGTTGGCTGATAAGCCGACGACTTCGAGCTGAGCTGGACCGAGTTTGCTGCTTGGTTGGCTAATAAGCCGACGACTTCGAGCTGAGCTGGACCGAGTTGCTGCTAGGTTGGCTGATAAGCCGACGACTTCGAGCTGAGCTGGACCGAGTTTGCTGCTTGGTTGGCTGATAAGCCGACGACTCCGAGCTGAGCTGGACCGAGTTGCTGCTAGGTTGGCTGATAAGCCGACGACTTCGAGCTGAGCTGGACCGAGTTTGCTGCTTGGTTGGCTGATAAGCCGACGACTCCGAGCTGAGCTGGACCGAGTTGCTGCTAGGTTGGCTGATAAGCCGACGACTCCGAGCTGAGCTGGACCGAGTTGCTGCTAGGTTGGCTGATAAGCCGACGACTCCGAGCTGAGCTGGACCGAGTTGCTGCTAGGTTGGCTGATAAGCCGACGACTTCGAGCTGAGCTGGACCGAGTTTGCTGCTTGGTTGGCTGATAAGCCGACGACTTCGAGCTGAGCTGAACCGAGTTTGCTACCAGAGCTGGAATGATTGGGTTTTCTTTTATGATAACTAGGAGGCTATGATTTCGAGCGGGTGTCGTTCGATTTTGCTGCAAGGGTAGCTGGGAAACGTCGAGTTTGATCTCTGATGGAAGTACGATGAATGGAAAGGGAAGTAGATGACTGAGTGAAACAGATGAGGTTGGTATAATTAATTGAGTATTTGCTTCAGCCATTCTGCAAACCAGTCTGCGGGTTCACCTGCCAGACTCTAGAGGACCCTGGGTCTTTCCATTGTAGGATTCGAGGACGAATCCTGGTCAGGATGGACGAGTTGTTAGGATTCACTCAGATCGGAATACAGACAGGAATGCAAGGAATGCAGACGCATTAACACCAACAGGAAGGTCTGTTGGTATTAGGAATGTTGCGCATGCTGTGTAACATGGGACAAGGCAGGAAAAGGAGCTAGAAGTCAGTAGTGGTTGTATAACCGTCGTAGAGTCAATATATGAATGTTAATAATATACTTCTTCGTCATTATTGTTATTGTATAATTATTATTGAACTGAATAAATAATGTTCCTAATATTTGTTTGAGGTCTCTTTCACACATACGGTTTTCTAACGGTAGCCGTGCCGTAGCCGTGCCGTAATTTAATTTGATTTGTGTTCACACGGCACACGGTTTTTAGTAGACCGGCACTGGATTTTTTTTTAAGTATTTTTGTCAATTGCACCTACGATGGATGAACGAAAAAGACGCATATTGTTAATAATGCTATGACATCGTCGTAGACAGTCGCGAAAAGCAAGAAAATTTTGGATTGATCCACTTCTTGAAAACAGACAGTCGATGGGGGAATTTGCAACATTGTTTCGCGAGATACGAAAGGGTCTTCAACTAGTGTAATTAGTAGTTCATGATCTATTTTAATAACCATAATTTCGTTATTACAATTTCCGTAAATTTAGAAAATGTTATTAACGTCCGTACGATACTGTATCGTACGAAACAGTATCAACACACGGCACGTGTGCATGGGTGTATACGCTTGTGTGTTTTTCTGTTGCCGTAAGCGACTCCGGAACCGTGCCGTAGCAGTCAACTAGCCGTGCTGCGACGGCAGCCGTGTACGGCTTCCGCAATAAACCGTCTTGTGTGAAAGCTTGCATTTATGATAACGTGTTTCGATTAAGCACGGCTCCGTAGCCGTACACGGGCGCGGTTAAAAACCGTAGGTGTGAAAGAGGGCTGACTCTCAGATGATTACACAGTTTGATAACATGAGAAAATAATTAATTATAACAATGTTTAAATGTTTTAGTCCAACTCGTCGAAATTATAATTAATTAATTATACAAGTACAAATTTTCGTACTTCTCTCTGTATCATTTTTATACTTTAGAATGTCCTAAGGTTCTCGCGTCACACCCTGTATACTTATATTTTTCAATGAAAAAGCTTTCTGTAGGTATATTAAATATATTTTTATTTATATATATTTTTTTACTTGTTCTTATAAAGCACCTAAGTAATACCATCTTAACCTACATATCAATTTACGTGACAACCTTAATAAGTGGAGAATTACCGAGAGGTAGATACTGGAGAAAAAATAAAAATAAAATAAAACAGGACGACAATTTGTATTCTTCCATAAGGCTTAATCTACAGTTTTTACTCTTCAGTCCACTTTACGTCATGACTATACTATAAAAAGAAAATGTGGGTTTAATACACTGCTTAGTGCTTATATTATACAGCACAATTCAGAACTATGGGATATATTATTTATATATTTCGTATCAATTATTATTATACATTTTAAATTATTATAGGGATGAGGATAATATGATTTAAATAATATGTCGTATTTTAGAATAATAATATTTTATTATGATGGGGGCAGAACGGTTTGCAGAATATAAGGATGAGTTGTTGACATCCTGGTGAAGCATTCGCTTTTTCACCCAGTCTAGGAAAAAACCTAGACACACCACTCTGTTTATATTGGTTTTATGTTTTATTTATTTATCCAGATGCAATTTATTGCATCTGGAGTACGGCGGTGGATGTCATTGAAACAGCTGATAAATTTATTTGCTGGAATTTTTTTCTACTATATGAGTAATTGTTTCTCCAAATTCTCCACAAGGGAGACAATTTGAACTTGGAACTGCCATCCATTTGAATAACAATGAGTTACGACGTAATTCTAACGAGACATTCTAACTTGGGGCGATAGAAACCAAGTCCAATTTAATGCTGTAAAAACCCAAGCAGCCATCTTCTCCAAAAAGACCAACGTTTTGGAGCCAGATATGATGATGGCGGGACACTCTCTTACCCCAGCATCTCTTCGTTTACTTGGAGTGAGCCTCGGAGCGAATATGTCTTGGCATGATCATGTTGCAGGTCTGGCGAAGAGTGCTTCTCAAAAACTTGGAACACTCTTCCGCACGAAGAAATTTTATACACCACAACAGCTTCTCCTCGTATACAAGGCTCAAATCCGACCATCCTTGGAGTACTGCTCACATATTTGGAGCTCAACTCCTAAACATACGCTGAGACTACTCGACTTTATTCAGAAAAGAGCCATTCGCTTGATTAGGGACCCAGATTTGACAGAAAATTTAGACACTCTCGAACATCGAAGAAGAGTAGCTGACCTGAGTCTGTTTTACAGATATTTTAATGGAAAGTGTTCAAAAGACGTGGCCCGCTTGATTCCACCAAGAATAAGACCGGGCAGAAATACACGTCGAGCCGCAGACGCTCATCCGTATCAGGTTCAGCTCGTTACACCTCGTACCACCCTATTTCAGACTTCTTTTATGTATTGAGCCGCATCACTTTGGAATAGCATTCCAAAGGGCGTGTTTCCCGAAGTATACAACTTACTGAGATTCAAGGCCAACGTGAATCGATATCTCCGCTCATGCACCGCTCCCAGAGCGTCATAGGGATTTCCCTGCAGTGCATGTGCATTTTCCATAAAAAATAAATGGTCAGTTCTTAAACAATTCAGTTTACTCCAGAGTTTTCTTGGTACCTAGGTCGAATCCGGGAATCACCTTTATTGGATCTTGGATAAGATGATCATTAAAAACATTCTGAACTTTCCATTCGAACTTCCAAAAATCAAACTGGGATCAAACCAGTCATTGGCACGAGAAAAGACATTTTGAGTTAAAAATCTTTGTCCAAAAATGACTTCCTTATCTGATTCGAACTTACTTAGTTTCAAGTTAATATCAAATGTGCTTGACAAAGTTTTAAGGGTTTATATTTTTTATTACTATAGCAACAATGTTGTATAGATGTATTTTTAGAATTTTAATCGCAATTTCAAAAACAATCTTAGTCACATTTTGTGCATTATTTTGAGATTATTACACCAATATGTATTTTTTTAAGCTTCTTAAATATTTACAATGGTTTTGTTGATGATAAATTCTTACTTTATGAGTAATCTTTCAACCTTATTCTTCAGTTTTATTCAAAATGTGCAGATAAACTTACATAGGTACAAACCTCCCGAAATTTTTCGAAATATCCCAAGTAGCATTTTAGGTTAAATTTACGTCAATTCGACGTAATTTAGGTATAGGACTAATCTAATTCATCTAACCTAAATCACGTAAAATTTACCTCGAATTTACGTAACGAAGACCAAATTGAGAGTAGATATTACTGTTGCATTCAGCTGTTCAAAAATACATAATGAAAGCAGCGCGGGGATTCCCCTTCAAACTTAGCCGCGCGGTCGTGACGATGAACTGAGAAGTTATAAATAGAACCCACAACGATTGTGCGTTTAATTCCGCCGCCGACTTTGGTATTGCAAGTACTAGTCGGTGATTCCATGCAGGGCTCTGGTTTCGGGGAACATCATTTTCCCTAGCTTCTCGTGGGAACCACATGGAACCTAACAAGAACTTTAGCTCCGACGAGGGGAGCCATACCCTCGATCTCCCGGAAACGGAAGAACTAATGGAGATTGGTACCAATCCGACTCCAAATAACAGTCCGACCCCGGAAGATCGGGAAAGGGTGACGTTAAAGTCCCCAATCCCCGAATCTACGGGTCAGGAAAAACTCTTGACTGAAGAGGGGTCCGATAAGACGGACCCTTCTTCAACAAGAAAACCACGACTATCCGGAGCCGCAAGGAAACGGCTTAGTCGTATGTTAAAAAGCGGGACTGACTACCAGACCGCTTTGAAAACAGTCCTCGACGAACGTGACGCAGCCGGATCAATGGGGAGGGGCTCAACCCCCCCAGAACGATCCGTCACTGCGAAGCGCGGGAGGTCGGAGGAAAGCACTCCAACTGAACAGAGGCCAAAAAGGCCCTGCGAGGAAGGAGCTGATAAGTTGTCATATGGGGACGCTGCCGCGGGTGTACGGGTTGGGATTATCCACCCAGACCATCCGAGGGCGTCCCTGAGTGACGAGCAACTGGGCACTGTGCAGAGGTCAATCCTGACCGCTGTAGAGGAAATCCCAGACGGCGGGCCAGAGGTCAGATTCGAGCATTGCTCGAAACGGCCTGGATGGCTACTCATTACCTGCGCCGGGGAGAGGGCCGCCAACTGGTTGGAGGCTTCAGTTAATGACCTTAAACCGTGGGAGGGCGCTCTCCTAAAAGCGGTGAGAGGTGATGAGATCCCCAAACCTCACATCTGTGTGGCCTTCATCCCGGATGATGACGAAAATCGCCTCACTCCGGATAGGGTGCTCACTAGGCTGAGGAAAATGAACACGGTTCTGAACACGCGGGAGTGGATTGTTCTACACCGCGAAAATTCGGGACCAGGTCAAACATGGACCTTCGCCGTCGACGAAGCGTCCATGAAAGGACTTGAAGGGCTAGGGTTCCGACCCTACTTCGGTCTCAATGGGAGGGTGCTTTTCCGCCCTAAGATCCGAGGTGGGGGAATAGCCCAAAAAGCCCCTCCAAATGAAGGTCTGATAAGAGACCGGGCCCCCCCGAAGGTGAGCGAAAAACCGCCCCTTCTGGCAGGGGAGCACCCAAATCAAGCTGCCTTGGCAGGGCCGTCCGAGATGCGGGTTGCCCCAGATCAGAGCGGCCGCAAACCGCCTGGTAGGGGGACAGCCCCTCCTCGGCCTGGGCCGTCAGGGCACAAATACAAGGGGGGGAAGGGAAAAATGAACCGCCCCCCCAGACAGAAAGAAAGCTCTGGTGCTACCGGGAAGGACAAATCCGCCCGGCCTGCACCAGAAAAGAAATAACCCCTCCCCCCTCACCCCATACCCTTCATGTGCCTAACATCCCAATCTACCACCCAATTTCCCCTCCACAATTCCCACATAAAATGTATACAACTCAACCTCCAACATGCCACAGCAGCAAGTTATGTTCTTGGCAGGAGGTTCATAAGAGAGCAATTTGACATTGCGCTACTCCAGGAACCATGGCTGGACAAGTCTGGCAAAATAAGAGGCCTGGGAAACTTATCTGCCAAGGTGATAGCAGTCGGCTCGGAGCATTCGCCGAGAGCCTGCATCTTGGTGAAGAACAACTTAAACTTCTATGTCCTTTCAGACTACTGCGCCCGAGACATTACGACAGTCAAAGTTACTCTCCCGGTGGGGAACAGCAGAACGGAATTAATCGTCTGCTCAGCATACTTCCCGGGAGATAGATCTGCCGAACAACCTCCTCCTACAATAGTGCGAAATCTGGTCGCCTATTGTCGTGGGAACAACTTACAACTTATCGTTGGATGTGACGCAAACTCGCACCACCTAGCTTGGGGGAGCACGGACATCAACGAAAGAGGTGAGTCGCTTTATAACTTTATAATAGGTGAAAAACTTATTGTGAATAACATCGGCTCCAAACCAACCTTCGTCACAAAAAATAGACAGGAGGTACTAGATATAACATTCAGCTCAAACTTTATAAGCAATAGGATAACCAACTGGCAGGTATCCTCTGAACCTTCCTGTTCAGACCATAGACAAATAGTGTTCGACATCGAAATAGGTCATAGACCTATTGTGGAATATCGTGATCCAAAAAGAACAGACTGGAGCGGATATGAAAAATCCCTCCAGACTGGACTTGAGACCGTTATCCCCACAATAAAAAATCGTGATGATATTGAAATTGCGGCGGAACAAGTCCGGAACGCAATAATATCAGCCTATCACGAAAACTGTCCACCAAAAACGAAGAGAAACGACAGGAAAGTCGACTGGTGGAACAAAGACCTAGAGAAAAGAAGAAAAGAAGTTCGACGACTCTTCAATCGAGCTAAAGAGATGGGTAACTGGGATGAATACAGAACTAAGCTAACGGAGTACTACAAAGAGATCAGACGATCTAAAAGAGAGTCCTGGAGAAGGTTCTGCGAGAGCATCCATGATCTGCCTCGCAGCGCCAGAATTCACAAGATTCTCTCAAGAGATCCGACACAGCCATTTGGCTCGATAAAACGACCAGACGGTTCATTTACGGACTCAGAAAAGGAAACGTTAGAACTCCTAAAGGAAAATCACTTCCCAGGTAGCTCGCCTCTGTACAATCAGTGGCAGCTGAATTCCGGAGGACGTATAAATCGACCTCAAAAATCGGAATGGAAAGTCTGCCGCTCGATCATTACAGCCAAGGCAATTGAAAACGCTGTAAAAACTTTTCAGCCTTTCAAGACACCTGGAGAGGACGGCATCTTTCCTGCCCTATTACAAAGGGGCATAAAGATACTGACGTCCTCTCTTATAAAATTATTTAGGGCTAGTCTGGCATGGAACTACATCCCATCCAGCTGGGCGGCAACAAGGGTGGTGTACGTTCCCAAAGTGGGCCGTACAGAGCCACACCCTAAGTCATTCAGACCCATTAGCCTTACATCCTTTATACTGAAAAGTCTAGAGAGAATACTGGATGTACACATCAGGAGGAGTGTCTTAGTTTCACACCCTCTGAATGTGCACCAGTATGCCTATCAAGCTGGCAAATCAACCGATTTGGCACTTAATAACCTCGTGGGGAAGATCACCAAGTCTCTTGACAACAAAGAGATCATGGTGGGAGTCTTCCTCGACATAGAAGGAGCATTTAACAATGCATTACCAAACTCACTGTATGAAGCAGCAGTTT
Source organism: Malachius bipustulatus (assembly GCA_910589415.1). Lineage (NCBI taxonomy): Eukaryota > Metazoa > Arthropoda > Insecta > Coleoptera > Melyridae > Malachius > Malachius bipustulatus. The sequence goes on from OU342633.1 coordinate 3,939,918, forward strand.
CCAGAGGAATAGAACCGGTCATAAACGGCTGGATCCGTAATATGCTAGATAGTAGGATGATAACGACCTCGATGGGAGGAGTTGAAGTCAGTTTCAGGCCGGGGAGAGGGTGCCCACAGGGAGGAGTACTCTCCCCCCTACTATGGACCCTTCTTGTAGACGACCTGCTGGCGATCCTCTCCCTATGGAGAGTTGAAGTTCAAGCATATGCGGATGACCTTGTAATAATGATCAAAGGAAACTCCGAGAGGACAATATCCAATGTCCTTCAGGAAGTTCTTCAAGTCACGTATCAGTGGTGCGAGAGGGAGCAGATGTCTGTAAATCCTCGCAAAACTGTTATAGTACCATTCACTAGACGAAAAAGGCTGGAAGACCTTATACCACCTACTCTTCAAGGAGTAGTTATACCATTTGCGGAGGAGGCTAAATATCTAGGTATCACACTTGATAGGAAGCTACTATGGAACTCCCATCTGGAAAAGATTATCCACAGAGCAAAGCTCTCCCTATGGAGTTGCAAAAAGATCTGTGGAAGAACTTGGGGCACTGGTCCCAAGCAAATACACTGGATATATGTAACGATCATTAGGCCAATGATCGCATATGGCTGTGTAGCTTGGTGGTCCAAAGGCTTACAAGCCTTGGCCAAAATGAAGCTGTCAAGTCTGCAAAGACAAGCATGCCTGGCAATCAGTGGAGCAATGAGCACCACACCGTCGGTGGCTATGGAAATACTTCTGGACCTTCCTCCACTCCATATATACTTGGAAAGAGAGGCCAGATGGACAACTTACAGACTACTACAGGTAGCACGAAGCACACAAATGGCTTGTGTCATGGAACGGACCAGTCTACTGGACGACACTCAAAGTCACAGTCTTCTGGGTATGCCCTCAGACATGATGCCATACACAACAAACCACTGCACTGCATACAACGTCCTCTTTCCAAGCAGAGACGAATGGGAGCGTAACTCAAACGACCTCCTCAAAGCAGACCTCACGTGGTTTACCGACGGTTCAAAGACTCCAACGGGAGTTGGATCCGGAGCGTACGACGCTGGGTCAAGACGAGAATTCTTTGCAAACCTGGGTCAGTACGCAACAATATTTCAGGCAGAAATTTATGCCATTGTACTCAGCGCGCAGATGCTGGTTGAAACGCACTGCACGCAGAAAACAATTAAAATCTTCTCAGATAGCCAAGCGGCCCTAAAAGCCCTTTGCTCCATTCGTTGCAATTCCAAACTAGTATGGAACTGTCAAGCAGCACTCAATGAAGTAGCTAAAAACAATAACTTGACTCTGGTCTGGATTCCAGGTCACTCCGGCCTTGGAGAGAACGAAATAGCCGACTCTCTGGCTAGAAGAGCAACTGAATCCAAATTTACAGGACCGGAACCTGCTCTTGGCATATCCTCAAATACTGCCAAAACAACAATAGACACCTGGGCGGAAAACAAGGTACTTCGGTACTGGCAAACTCTACCAGGATTAACTCACTCTAAGACCTTCATTGAGGGACCCTCGAGAAACAGAGCTAAAAAGCTACTGGAACTCAAAAGGACTGACCTAAGGGCCCTAATAGGCCTATACACAGGACACTGCAAAGTGAACCACCACTTACACAGGATGAATCTAGCCGATAACGCAGAATGTCGCCTGTGTTTGGAGGATGTAGAAACAGCAGAGCATGTACTATGCAACTGCCCCGCCTTGGGAAGAACCAGGCACTCAACGTTCGGAAAAGTACTTCTCTCTCCGAGAGACCTGGATACATTCACACCATCTAAGGTCATTAGCTTTTTAAAAAGCAGTGGCCTGCTAGAGTGGATGTAAATTACTTAGGTATGAGCCACAATAGACCGCTTGGTCGCAGTGGAGGTGTCACTAATCGACCCACTCATTATATAACTAAACTAACTAAACTAACTAGTCGGTGACCGTGTATGAATTCATCTTCTAAGTGCAGGATTGTTTATCGTTCTGAATAAATCATATTAAATAATTGTGGACTTTTATTGCTATAAATCAAATGGGTTATGGGCCCAATGCATCGCGAAATTGTGACGAACTAAAGGTGCGAAAAAGAGTGTAAGAAAACTGCTCAACCGATTGAAAAGTGTTTGTGACTTCTGTGAATGCCGTTAACTATGGAAAACCTCAAAATGAAGAGAAACATTCAACCTTTCAACGGTGAAAAATATAGTGTATGGAAATTTCGTATTCGTGCCCTTCTAGCTGAACTCAATGTTCTCAAAGTAATTGATGAAGAAATTCCCGAACAAGTCACCGATGCCTGGCAGAAAAAAGAACGAACCGCTAAGAGTGTCATAATTGAATATTTATCTGATTCTTTCCTTGGATTTGCGACTGCTGACCAAACAGCTAAAAGCATCCTTGAAAATTTAGATGGACTATACGCACGAAAAAGTCTCGCCACCCAATTGGCCTTGCGAAAGAAATTACTAAGTCTTAAACTTCAAGGTGACACGCAATTAATAAACCATTTCACAGTATTAGAAGATCTGGTAACGGAACTGTTAGCAGCAGGAGCGAAATTAGAAGAAACGGATAAAGTGTCCCATCTACTTCTGACACTTCCCACAAGTTACGATGGAGTGATCACAGCGATTGAAACATTATCCGAAGATAATAATTTAACTTTGGCTTTGGTTTAAACTCGCCTTCTAGACCACGAAGTAAAATTGCGAGCTGGACAAAATGAAACCAGTTCAAAAGTTTTACACATTGAAGCCAGCAATAAAGTTTTGAATAAATCTCAATGGGAGTCATCAAAACGAAATAAACCTTACAAACCCAAATATTTTTCAAATCGAAAACCAACCACTATAAGGAAATTTACGGGAACATCTAAATGTCATCACTGTGGCCGTAAGGGGCACCTGAAAAGGGATTGTTATTATTACAAAAGAAATCCTAACCGTGATCGAACAATACAGTCAGTACAAATACTGGAACAACGATCAACAGCAAATGGCTTTGTCTTCATGATGATAATGAATGGAAGTAATGAAACTAAAGTAAAACAACCTGAGGTAAAAATTAGTTTCATTCTGGATTCGGGTGCATCGGACCATTTAGTCAACAGAGATGATTTGTTTATCACCTCTTCAATCTTGAAGCCTCCGATGAAAATTTCAATTGCAAAGAAGAATGATTTCATCACCGCAAACAGAAGGGGTACCATCCAGGTCATTAGAGACACAGGGATTCCAGGTGTACTGGAAGATGTCCTATATTGTCCGGAAGTCCCGTACAACCTACTCTCAGTAAGAAAAATGCAACATGGAATGACCATAATATTCAACAAACAGGGTGTTCAAATAACAAAAGGTAGTAAAACGCTACTGAAGGGTAAGTTATTGAACAGTTTAATAATTGTTGATTTATTGGTCAATAAAAATTCAGTAGACTCAGTTGTATATAGTAGTACAATAAATAAGGAATACAAATTGTGGCATAACCGGTTGGGACATATAGGGCAAGCTAAATTCTTAGAGATGAAAAATAAACATCTGGTTGAAGATGTAGGTCAGATAGATTATGTTACACCAAACGGAAATTTATGTGAAGCTTGCATTAACGGTAAACAAGCCAGATTACCATTTTCAAAAGGTAAAGACAAGAGCCACATCAGAAGACCCTTATTTATTGTACATTCAGATGTTTGTGGTCCAATCACTCCTTCTACTATGGACAATAAAAATTATTTTGTAATCTTTGTAGATGAGTACACTCATTATTGCACTACATACTTAATAGCATATAAATCACAAGTATATTCAGTATTCAAAGACTACGTTTTAAAAAGTGAAAACCACTTTAATTTAAAAGTAGTTCACTTATATTGTGATAACGGGGGTGAATACCTATCAAACGAAATGAAGAATTTTTGTACCCAAAAAGGCATTAGTTTTCACCTGACTGTCCCACGGACGCCAAACTTGAATGGTGTTAGTGAGAGAATGAATAGGACAATAACAGAAAAAGCCCGTGCAATGCTAAACGGGGCTGCCTTAGAAAAGTGTTTCTGGGGTGAAGCAGTTCTAACTGCTACATATCTCATAAATATGAGTCCTACCAAAGCAATAAAAGTTAATAAGACACCATTCGAATTGTGGCATAATAAAAAGCCCATGCTAAAGTATTTAAGGGTTTTCGGTTCAACTGTGTACATTCATAATAAAACACAGGAATCCACATTTGATGAAAGATCTTTTAAAGGTATACTGGTGGGATACGAACTGAATGGCTATAAAGTGTGGGACACTGAAGCTGATAAGTTCATTGTACCACGAGATGTTCTCGTAGATGAAGTTAATTTCTTGGAGTCGAGACCAAGAATGAATTCGGAAGGGGTTAACAAAAACGCCCAAAATGAGCCATGTAGAAAATCTGTAAAAGTAGATGAGTCAGGTGAAGTTAAAAATGTCAATCAGCCTGAGAGTATGGCTGGGTCACGTACAAATAATTCTTCAGAAAATGAAAAATCTGATGGTTTGAGAAGGAGTGATAGGATGAAAGAACTTCCCATAGTTAATTATAGGGAAGAGAATGTTCAAGGTGAATATCTAACGTGTGCAATAACAATAAACGATCAAATTTCTGGTTCATATTCAGAAGTTAGGGATCGAGATGATAGAGTTAACTGGGAAATTGCAATAAAGGATGAACTCTATTCTCTTTCATTAAATAAGACCTGGTCTTTAGTCCAGAAACCTCTAAACAAAAACATTATAGATAGTAAATGGGTATTTACGATTAAAAATGATGAGTTTGGAAACCCAGTCAGGTATAAAGCTAGACTTGTTGCTCGAGGTTTTAATCAAGAATATTTAGAAGACTATACTGAAACTTTTGCACCTGTGGCAAGAATTTCAAGTTTCAGGTTTATCATTGCATTTGCAAATCAATTTAATTTATTGATACATCATATGGATGTAAAAACTGCCTTTTTAAATGGAGTATTAAGAGAGGAAATTTATATGAAAGTTCCTGAAGGGGTAAAATGGAAGAGCAATCAGGTTTGTAAATTGCATAAAGCCTTGTACGGATTAAAACAGGCAGCAAGATGTTGGTATGAAACATTTGAACTGGCATTGAAAGAGAAAGGCTTTACAAACTCATCTGTCGATCCTTGTATCTATATTTTAGATAAAGGAGAAATAAGTAGAAATATACAGGGTTACTGGTAACTGGATACATTCCTTTGGTGATCTGATAAAACAAGAGGTAAGGAGTAAATTAACCCCAACATGCACTATACAAAACTCAATAGATTTTGAGATATTTCGATTTTCAACTTTTCTTAAAAAAATGGTTTCAAATGTCTTGAAATGTAATTTTCAAAAAATCTACTTTAACTTTTTGATTTTTTTTTTTGCTGGAATACTTGTCCAATACTATGCTTCCTTCTGGAATAAAACATATCCTGAGGTATTTCGATCGTGTGAAAATTTCAAAGAAAAACTTTCACAAACTATTTTTTTTAAATAAGATTTAAAAGTTTTTACAAGTTATTTTCGCAAAATTGTCAAGGCAACTTGCGTACAAATTGTTTTAAAAACTTTCTTAGTGTAGTACCTATCTAACAAGGTACGAATCTTGTACAAGAATAACAGAATCTCCCCGCTATGTACCGTTACCGAGGAACAAATCCTTAAGTCGGGACGTTTTAAAAAAAATACGGCCCTGAACGGGGGTCTTAAAATTCTCTGATCCGGCCCATTTTCAATAGGTCGTATTTGGGGGTGACGAGCTTCGTCCCTACCTAGTTTCGTCCCGATCGGTAAAGCTTTCAGACACTTTAGCGGCTATTACTAGGCTATTCCCGAAAAATCCCGAAATTCCCGAAAAAATGACACTTCCCGGGAACGGATCCCGCTCATTTTCAATAGGCATCGTGCCACGGTGCGCCTCTTCAATCGAGCCAAATTTCAACTTTCCCACATGAAAACTGGCGGCTCTAGAGTGTTTCCTAGCAAAGTCACAGAAGTTTCGTAAGTATACGTATTCTTGTGCCCGAAAAATGTCTGTCTGTCGGTCTGTCTGTCTGTGACTTTGCTAGGAAACACTCTAGAGCCGCCAGTTTTCATGTGGGAAAGTTGAAATTTGGCTCGATTGAAGATGCGCACCGTGGCACGATGCCTATTGAAAATGAGCGGGGTCCGTTCCCGGGAAGTGTCATTTTTTCGGGAATTTCGGGATTTTTCGGGAATAGCCTAGTAATAGCCACTCTAAGTGTCTGAAAGTTTTACCGATCGGGACGAAACTTGGTAGGGACGAAGCTCGTGACCCCCAAATACGACCTATTGAAAATGGGCCGGATCAGAGAATTTTAAGACCCCCGTTCAAGGCCGTATTTTTTTTAAAACGACCCGACTTAAGGATTTGTTACTCGGTAACGGTACATAGCGGGGAGATTCTGTTATTCTTGTACAAGATTCGTACCTTGTTAGATAGGTACTACACTAAGAAAGTTTTTAAAACAATTTGTACGCAAGTTGCCTTGACAATTTTGCGAAAATAACTTGTAAAAACTTTTAAATCTTATTTAAAAAAATATTTTGTGAAAGTTTTTCTTTGAAATTTTCACACGATCGAAATACCTCAGGATATTTTTTATTCCAGAAGTAAGCATAGCATTTGACAAGTATTCCAGCAAAAAAAAAAATCAAAAAGTTAAAGTAGATTTTTTGAAAATTACATTTCAAGACATTTGAACCCATTTTTTAAAGAAAAGTTGAAAATCGAAATATCTCAAAATCTATTGAGTTTTGTATAGTGCATGTTGGGGTTAATTTACTTCTTACCTCTTGTTTTATCAGATCACCAAAGGAATGTATCCAGTTACCAGTAACCCTGTATATGTGGTACTTTATGTTGATGATCTTGTTATAGTAACAGCTCATTTGAGTGCAATGAATAATTTCAAGAGGTATTTAATGACCAAATTTAGAATGGTAGACTTAAAAGAAATTAAACTGTTCCTGGGGATTAAATTGGAACGATCAAAATCAAAAGTAGTAAAATTACTCTAGATCAAAGCCAATATTTAAGAACAGTATTGACTAAATTCGGAATGCAAGACTGCAAAGCTGTCAGTACGCCTTTACCGAATAGATTAAATTACGAAGCACTTGAGTCTGAAGAGAGTATCAATGCTCCCTGCCGAAACCTACTAGGTTGCCTAATGTATGTAACAGTGTGTACTCGTCCTGATCTGAGCACAGCTGTTAATATTTTAAGTAGGTATACTAATAAAAATAATAAAGAATTATGGCAATGTTTAAAGCGTGTTGTTAGATACATCAAAGGGTCTCTGGATCTCAAATTGACATACAAAAAAGGGGAATCTGATGTCATATTGACGCCCGAATTCACAAACGATAATTTCCCAAATAATTACGTAATCAATTATCCCCATCTCATTCTATTGCAAAAAAACTGCATATCTCCATCTCACTCATTTAAATAATTACGTAATTATTTAGGAAATTATCGTTTGTGAATACGGGCATGAGTGGGTATGTTGACGCGGATTGGGGAAGTAATGAAACAGATAGACGTAGCACTACTGGTTACCTGTTCAAATTATTTGAATCTAGTACAATCAGTTGGAATACGAGAAGGCAGGCATCTGTGGCTGTATCATCCACAAAGGCAGAATATATGGCCTTGTTTGAAGCGGTTCGAGAAGCAATTTGGTTAAAACTTAAAATCGCTAGCAAAAAGTATAAATTTGCATATGCTAAATCCTATTATTATCTATGAAGACAATAATGGTTGTATTAGTATTGAAAATAATCCAACAAATCATAAGAGGTCAAAACACATTGATATCAAATATCATTTCACTAGAGAACAAATTGAAAATAAGGTTATTCAATTGAACTATATTCCTACAGGTCAACAGCTTGCAGATGGACTGACTAAACCATTACCTCCAGTCACTTTTCTGAATATGAGGTGTGGAATGGGCCTTGAGTGAAAAGTAGAAATTAGTTTGCTAAATATAATAATATAAAATAATGAATATAAGCATGAGAGATAACCGTTTTCTGTTGTAAATGATAATATGTACTATACAGTGTGTAAATGGTCTGATTGGGTTTTTCCTGGTTTTCCCATATCCTTTGCAGCAAATGCTGGACCATATGTTTTCGTTGCCAGAAGGCATGAAGAAGATGAATTCATTTCATATTCTTTCATGATTTATTTTTGAGGGGGCGTGTTGGATTCAGCTGTTCAAAAATACATAATGAAAGCAGCGCGGGGATTCCCCTTCAAACTTAGCCGCGCGGTCGTGACGATGAACTGAGAAGTTATAAATAGAACCCACATCGTGCTCCGGGAGGTACGTTAAAAAGGGGGTCCCGGCTGCTTCACAGCAGTCGTTAAGTTACGTCAGAGGCCCTTGAGGCTACTTAAAAACTTCTGACACTTGGGCTTTACCACAGCCATAAGATATTTATTTATTTATTTAATAGAACCCACAACGATTGTGCGTTTAATTCCGCCGCCGACTTTGGTATTGCAAGTACTAGTCGGTGACCGTGTATGAATTCATCTTCTAAGTGCAGGATTGTTTATCGTTCTGAATAAATCATATTAAATAATTGTGAACTTTTATTGCTATAAATCTAATGATTACGTCAATTCGTCGACATATTTGGGAATTATTACTATGAAGTTAAGTCAATATTACTAAAATAGGTAAATTCGACGTCCGTTTTACGTAGAATAGACCTAATACTTAGTTAAAATAGGTAATACAAACCTAATGCACTTGCGAGTGAGAGAGAGGCCAATAATAGCCACTAAGCAACAAGAGGCCGTTAATTTTAAATAGTTTATTCTGTTTTCAAGTCTCACATTTTCTATCCGATCCTATCTGATGCACTCTGAACACGCTTTTGGCGCACAAGTCTCTTCCTTCATCATCAGTCATCAGTCAGTCTTCTACCCATACAGCATAAAATGAAGGGAGGTTCGCGGAATACGGAATATCTTAATAGTTGGCTAAAAGTGGCAGCACATTCATATGCATCGATATGTGAACAAAGGGGAAAGGGGTAGCTCGAGCGACAGGGCACAAAATTTTACATTAGGCTGCGTATCTTCCCTAGTCTTTCAATCAACGGTTTACTGTGAGTGATATTATATAGCCTCGTTATAAGTGTGCGAGAGACATCGCCGAGATGTGTTGTACGGGTGTAACTGTTACAACGCCAAATATGTCTCAAGAGGATGTGTCGGTTACATCAGACTCACGTAGACAAGAGACATCCTTTGCGCACTCAGAGGCGATATGCACAACATGTAACATGTCACAGAATGTTTGCTGGGTTTAACAAGAATAAAAGATAATTTTAACTCAAATTAAAATATTATTTTATTGTTCGACAAAGTATCTCCCTTTACAGAATAAAATATGTACAAGAACATAATATGTGTAGAAAACAAAAATGCAAAATATACAAAATAACGGAATCTCAAAAACATTACTGAATCCTCCCGTCTAAGTATAATCAAATTCATATAACAGTTACTAAAGAGGTTCATGTCCTGCTTGCTATTTGTAAAATAAAGAATTAATGGCGTTCTTTGTAGGTGAATTTTATGAAACTCTGATAAAAACGTTTAGGACTGTAGAATTTCAGGACGCTTTGTACTCAGTTGACTCTACAGAAGCGATAATAAGGACCTCACGGTAATAAAAGCTATATAAATGTGGGATGAGAAAACTACTTCTTGAGATTTTAGTAAATTTTCTTCATTGAAACAACATTGCCGGTCTTGCGAAATATACTTCAAATTCAAAAAATATTTTTGAACTGTTTGATGTGCGGTTCGATATGATACTTAAAAATCATTCCATTATTCCTTCCATTTAAGAATTGAATAATATCAAAATTATGATAAATTAAATAAAAGTTTCTCCAAGGCCAACAAAGAAAGTATTCAAAGCGATTCAATGCTATGTTATCTTTAATTACAGAGGTCCATGTTTCCAATGATGCTCGATTGGCGATGATGCTCGATTTCAGCGAGAAATTCAGTCAAAGCTAGTTTATGAACGAATAGAAGAATTAACTCATGAACAGACATTGTATCATATTATGATTTTCCTTAACCGAGGAATATTATTGACTCCATGTGACGAAGGGATTCGTGAAGATCTCGGGGCGACCAGAACTACCGCCTTTCAGGCAGATATTAGTTCTCGGAAGGTATTTCTAATCAAGAACTTTTTCAAGAATTCAATTCAAGAACAATAATTGCGGTGTTCAGACAACCAGCTATTTTTGTTTCAACGTTTATGTACTTTGTTATTTGCCATAATTTTTTTCAGATATAGTAGTGGCTAAAGTAAAAATGAAACCCTGGGACGAAATTCAAGAACGTTTGTTGCTGCACTAGGTCCCGAAAATTATTTTCACATGAGTAAAGCATTTTTCTTCTCGTTTAAATTAAATAATATAATTACGTTTCTTTTTTGTCATTGTAGATACAGAGTTTTTGTTCCTGAGATAAGAACTTTCTTTTGGATTCTTCGGATTTCTTGGGTTTTCTTCCTGTTTGTTCCTGTAGTTTACCGATATGAAGTTTCTGGTTTAGACGTAAGTCATTTTCAGCCGACAGTGCTGGTTATTAAAGTTAAAGTCAAACGCCGGTGACTTAAAGCACATACTGGTTCTGGTACTGTTTTTGTTTTTTTGTTTGAAGAAGTAGGTATAGAAAGCGATTCAATGCTGTCATCTTTAACCCTGGAGAACTCGCGTAGGGGTATTTTCTCATGGAGCTACAATATCTCATGTAAAATCAAAATTGTTGGTGGTTTTAAGTTAGTGCCCTCTCTAGCTGACTTTATAAGTCTACACTACAAGTTACATTACGCACGGTGACGCTTGAATTCACCCAGTTGCAGAAAAACTGTATTTCTGGAGACGTCGTCCGGAAAATGAGGATTTTCTCACAGCGCGAGTTCTTGTGTTAGCATAGTGTCAACCAAGGTGAGAAATTGTTAGCGTCGCGAGTTGCATGTATTTTTATAATAAGTTCAACAATAAGGTAACAATTGTTAGATGATTCTAGTGAAATTATCTTAAAATATATCTTTTTTTGTTAACATTTATAGGTTTCACAATGGCAGATCGAGGCGAATTGCCGAGCTCGGCATCAGACTAAATTCGACAAATTGTCAAATTGATTATTTTACAATAAAAATATAGTTTTTTTTTTGCAAAAACGTTTTTCTGTATCTATTGAAATGGACCACACCCAGGTATGAAGTTTTAAGAAAATAATACCCCTATAAAATTGTTGAAACTATTATCCAGGAAGGCATAAATAAAAAACTTAAATTACGAAATTAGGAGAAGAAACGTCACAGGTCTAAGAAGAATTAAACAGATATAATTATACAGTAGTAAAGATTATTAGTATCCTTGTTATTATTATTTCTTCTGCATATATGTAGCATCTCGGGTCTCATCTCCCGGCGGCAAGCAACCATGTCGGGCTATCACCAAGACAAGGTCGCCATAGAAGTTCTACTACATGTGTTTAGTTTGTGTGTTGTGTCAATTCTGTTAAATGTGTCGGATGTTCATCTATTTGTATGTCTGCGTACAGAAATTTTCTAACGATGTGACATGTACTTATTATTGTGGCTTTCTGTAGTTCTATGTACGTATTTTTGTGCATTTTGAGTGTCTGTAAGCTTTTATGTAGTGCATATGGTACAACCCCTGTAGAGGACAAGACTATCGGTACGATGACTACCCTGTCCATCCTCCAGAGGCGCCGCACCTCCTGTGCTAGATCTATGTATTTTGTATGTTTTTCGGTGTCCGTTTTCTGCAAATTGTGTGTATTGGGTATCGCTATATCTATTATATATGTATTTTTGTTTTCTTTGTCTATTAATGTGATGTCTGGTCTGTTATGATGAATTGTTTTGTCTGTGATGATGGCTCTGTCATAGTATAATCTGTGAGTGCTATTTTCTAATACTGTTTGCGGGTTGTATTTGTAATATGGTGTATACATGTCGATGAGTTTGTACTGAGCTGCGAGTTTTTGATGTATAATGTTCGCCACCTGGTTGTGTCTATGTAGATAGTCGGTTTGTGTAAGTATTCTGCATCCAGCTGTAATGTGTTGTATTGTTTCCTGTGATAAATGACATTTTCTGCATGTATCGTCTGTGATTGTGGTGTCCTTGAGTATATGTTTTCTGTAGTTTTTAGTATTTATTGTTTGATCCTGTATAGCAATCATGAACCCTTCGGTCTCCCCAAAAAGGTTCCCACAACTAAGCCACTTGTTCGACGCCTGTTTGTCGACATGGTTCTGGCTCAGCTCATGGGGGTGTCTCCCATGGAGTTCCTTCTGGGTCCACGACTGCTGTTTTGTATTATTATCTGTTATGTGTAGCTCCAAGTTTTTGTTATATAGGTTTAAAGGTGTGTTGTTTCTGTCTGCGATATTTATGGCTTTGTGTAGTTTGGACGTGGTTTGTTTTGCGTGAAAGAACTCTCGAAGATTATTTATCTGTTTGTGGTGCAGATTGGGTATGTCAATAAGGCCTCTTCCCCCCATCTCTCTAGGTAGAGTTAGCCTTTCTGTGGCTGATTTAGGATGATGTTGTTTGTGTCTTGTGAGTGTTGTTCGGGTTTTCCTCTGGAGGTCTTCTAAGTCTGTCTGTGTCCATTGTATGACTCCAAACGAGTATGTCAGTGTCGGTACAGCTTATGTGTTTATTGCTTTTATTGTGTTTTTGGCATTCAGTTTTGTTTTTAATATTTGGTTTAGTCTGTTTATGTATGTTTTTCTTAGTGTTTGTTTTATTTGTGTATGTTCTGTGAGCTTGGCCTGCTGGAAACCAAGATATTTATAGACCTCGCCCTCTTCCATGGATTCAATCTTGTCGCCATTTTCAAGAGCGAATTCACCTGCCACCAGGGTTCCTTTTTCGATGTTGAGAGTTTTACATTTCTCCAACCCAAACTCCATATGTATGTCCTGTGAGAATGTGTGTGTAATTTTCAGCAGATGTTGCAGCTGTGTTTGTGTGGATGCGTATAATTTTATATCATCCATGTATAGCAGATGCGACAGAGTATAGTGCGTTGTTTTGTTGTCTCTGATGTTGAATCCATAATTTGAATTATTCAGCATGTTTGAGAGTGGATTCAAGGCAAGGCAAAACCACAGTGGACTCAATGAGTCCCCCTGGAATATGCCTCGACGTATAGGTATTTCTTCTGTAGTTATAGTTGTTTTATTGAGCGTAAGACGTAGTGTAGTTCTCCAGTGTGTCATAATGTTCTCGAGGAAGGCGATGAGCGTGGGGTGAATTTTGTAAATGTTTAATATGTGTATCAGCCAAGTATGTGGTGTGCTGTCAAATGCTTTTTTGTAATCTATGTATGCCATGTTTAATTGTCTATGTTGTCTATGTGCCTGACGCAGAACCACTGAGTCGATAAGGAGTTGTTCCTTGCATCCCATGTGGTTTCTGCGGCATCCCTTCTGCTGTTCTGTAAATGCGTTATTGTGTTCCAGATGAGAGTATATTTTGTTTGTTATGTTTGAAGTCAGAATTTTGTAAATTGTTGGGAGACATGTTATTGGTCTGTATTGTGTAGGGTTTTCTGTATTATTGTTTTTTGGCATCATATATGTGATGCCCTGTGTAAAGAATGCAGGTGTGTTCTGCGGATTATTGAGGATATCTGTAAAATGTGTGGCCAGTTTCGGATGTAGGCATGTGAACTTCTTGTACCAGAAGTTATGGATGTTGTCTATCCCGGGTGCCTTCCAGTTATGAATGTTTTTGATTGTATCGCTTATGTCTCGTGGTGTAATCTCGCTGAATTGCATGTCTGTGATGTTTTGTGTATGTTTTTCCTCCTCTCTGATCCAACTCGCGTCCTTGCTATGCTGGACCGGATTGGACCAAAGGGACGACCAGTATCGTGTGAGTTCTTCTCTTGTGGGTGTTTCATAGTTATTTTTCTGTGAACTATTTTGATTCATGTTTCTATAGAATATTTTTTCGTTTTCTGTAAACTGTTTGTTGTGTTGTTTTCGCTGAGTGCATGTTCTGTATCTACGTAGTCTTTGCGTTTTGGCTGCAAGTTTCTGTTTTAAGGTGTCCATGTATTCAGTGATGTGTTGGTTATGATGTTCATGTTTTGTGTGAGTTTTTACTGTCTTGAAAATGTGGTGCATATGCTTCATCAGTGTTTTGGATCTATTATTTTGTAGATATTGTGTGAGTCGGCCCAGATTTCGTCGAATTTCGTCTATCTGCGATTCAAGCCGACGCTGCCAGGCCGGTTTGTTTTGTTTATGTTGTGTCTGCGAGTCCTGAGGTCTTGTTTTTAGGCCATGATACCTAACTACCGCTACTGCTGCAGTATATATCAGTGTGTGTGTATCTGTCAGTGTGGAATCTTCCCGTATATGTTGTGGGAGTATATACTTATTCATGTATTGAAGAGTTTTTTCGAGTTTAGATGATGTATGTATCTTGGGTATTTTGTGTCTTTTTGCTGGGTCCGTTCCTGTGAATTGTAACAATGCTGTTTGCAATGAGTTCTCAAGGGCCTCAACAAGCTCAGTGTCCATGGTCTCCTGTGTATTTATTGTTTCTTCCGTGAGGCTGTATGCTAATGTTGTATCTCTGTTGTCTTCCTGAGGTGTACTTGCGGTTTCTTCTATCTGCGTATTTGTAGTATTTTCCCGTTGTTGCAACTCTTGAGCAACCTGCTGTTTAATGTTCTCGAGTGTTGTCTGCGGAATGAGGTTACGTGCTACGATTGCTCTTCGCTGGTCAGCTACACACAGAGAACAATCGAATTGAGTCAATTAAGAGTCGGTATTGAGCCAATGAAATTTTACACTTGATAACGAGCAATGAAATATTTAACTATCACAACTAAGTCGATTTACTGAAATTTCAATTTAGAATTACCTGCGACAATAGTGTTAATTTAATTGCCAGAACATTTTATCAGGTTAGGCGTGTATAAAATGTTAATTCAGCGAATTAAAAAATATATTTTTACAACTCGACTCATTACTTCAGGCAACTAAATGTTAACTGTAAGAATAAAATGTTTAGTTTTCCCAAGTATACCATGTATTTCTGACAACTAAATATAATATTGTTTCAACTAAATGTCAACCTATACCGATTATTTATTTAATTGTAAGAAATATTACTTTATTTCCCACAATAAAATATTGAGTTGTACCAAATATATGTTTATTTTTTTCAAATACGTGTAATATTTTTTCAATAAAGTATTTAATTGTAGGAAATAAATATATATTTCCATACGTACCTGGCTAAAACCTTTTCCACATTTTTTATTATTATATAAAAAATGGCATCACTGATGTTAACATCACAAAAATGCGTCTTGTAATAAAAATAACAGCTTTAAAAAAATATATTTATTTTTAAATTTAAAAAAACACGAACATATAAAAATAAAATGTCGTATAAGACTATAGTATAAACAAAAACAAAATAAATAATATACTTACTCTTCTTCTAAAAAAATTCAGACTGTCAATAAAAATTGCAAGGTCAGGCCAAATCTGACCATAATGTATTAAGGATGTACCGAAATAATCATGATAATACTTAATACAATAATTATTATTACATATAAAAATTTGCTGGAATATAGCTTTGAACAAGGCTTTGAACTATTTTACTTTATATATTATTGGCATTGGAACCATTGTAGTCACCAGTCCTTACACGTGCATACAAATATGGCGTCGAGGGAACCAGCGCAGTACAACACCAACACAAAAATAACACCTGTTTGCACTACAAGCAGCCAGTACTAGACTTAACAATAATAATTGATAAGTTATTATTAATATTCAAACGAATATAATTCCTTTATTAATTTTAAAACTACTGCCAGAAGCAATTATTTCAATTTTATTAGGTACACTAGCACGCACATACGCAGGCAACAGACAACAAACAACGAACGAACGACGCAACGAATACGCATACGCAATATGACGATTACGTTAGTTGGAGTGGCGGGGTCGACCAATCGGAATCGAGTTCGTCAGCGAGACGGTTATAAGAATTAAAGTTTAAATTGAAAATAACTTTGTACTTAATTGTACGAAACAAAAATTTAGTAATAACTAAAATTAAATTACGTTTTTGAACCAATCAGTATTGAATTGGTTTAAGTAACAATATAATTGAGGCAATTGCACATACAGGGTTCTACGCACATAAAGTAAGGTAATTCTTACAATTAAATATTGTTTGCAGATATCTTATATATTTTGGATTGAGTCAATTAAATCTTACTTGCCGGGATTAAAAAATGTAAGTACAAGAAAGCGTTTAATTGACTCAATTAAATATTTAGTGAGAGGTGACGAATATCTTAAAAAGTAAAATGAATTTATTTTAATTTTAATTCTGTCAAGTCTTTTTTAATTCACTGAAATAAAAAAGGCTCAGTTAATGCATTTAATTGGCCCAATTGTCAAAATTTGAAAATTCAATTAACATTTTGTCTTCGCAATTAGTTCTTTGGTAATGGTAATCGAATGTTACTTGGCCTAAATAAAATTGGCCAATTAAATGATTGAATTGGCTCAAGAATAATATTTTTCTCTGTGTATCCTCTGCTCCGTGACCTGTGCGTTTGGGTACTGTTTTGTGAATTCTTGGTGTAATATTTGTCTGTATTGTGTTTTGTCTGTTTCAAGTTTTGTGACTGTGTAATAGGTGCGCATAATAAAGCTGTTCATTTCATTAGTCCACTTCATGCGCACCCTCTGTTTTCCCGCCTTGGTGGTCTCCGGTTGGAGTCCAGTAGAAACACCAGGGTCGAGTTGGGCTTGGTGGGCTGGCCCAGACCTCCCCACTAGTGGGGGCATTGCAGTAACCACACTTGGGCCGGCGCTGCTTTCACCACCGGTTGCCAAGGGAGATTATTATTATTATTATTATTAGTATTATTACTATTATTATTAGTATTAATATTATTAGGAGTATTATTAGTATTATTAGTACGATAAACAAAAGAATAAATTGTAGGTTGAGGAAAAATGTAAATAAGTTAATAAATTCTTTAGTAGGTATACACGGCTTAAGGAACGAATTCGTTCACCAGAGGGGAAGAAACGATAAGCAGATCACGTAGGCCAGATTCCTAGGGAAGGGGAGAAAGGAGTAGAAAATTGTATACAGGGTTATTCACGGTATACGCCACGGAAGATTATGGCCGTGTCTCTGGATTTTAGGATCTCTTTATTTTTGGAGTGGATAGAGATCCGGCAGAGGTACGTTTTAAAATTATATTCATAATGTACAGGCTGTCCCAAAAGCATGAAACATATCAAAGTTATGTTTTTTTAAATGGAATGCTCCTATGTTATTGCATTTTTAGATTGTCTGAGAAGAGAAAATAAGATAGGCTTTTACAGTTGGTGTTTAAATTCAGAAGTTTTTGAGTTATAAACAAGTGAAAATCGTCATTTTTCAAGTTCAAGGCCCTGTACAACGAAAACGGCTGAAGATAGAGAAAAACGGCTTACATGTCCCTATTTTAACTTTTCATGTACTATCCTATGGTATAGAAACATTTGTACTTTCTTCGATTTTTTTATTTGTCGACGCGTGGAGAAATCTCAGAATTTTTCAAATTTTTTATCACCATGTATGAACATTTCATCTGCATCATTGAATAGTACATGAAAAGTTAAAATAGGGACATTTAAGTCGTTTTTCTCTATCTTAAGCCGTTTTTCTTGTACAGGGCCTTGAACTTAAAAAATGACGATTTTCACTTGTTTATAACTCACAAACTTCTGAATTTAAACACCAACTGTAAAAGCCAATCTTCTTTTTTCTTCCCAGGCAATCTAAAAATGCAATAACATAGGAGCATTCCATTTAAAAAAAACATAACTTTGATATGTTCCATGCTTTTGGGACACCCTGTACATTATGAATATAATTTTAAAACGTACCTCTGCCGGGTCTCTATCCACTCCAAAAATAAAAAGATCCTAGAATCCAGAGACACGGCCATAATCTTCCGTGGCGTATACCGTGAATAACCCTGTATAAAGGGTCAGGAGCTCGAGTAACGGATCAGACGGATTGAGAGAGAACAGGTTTGCCGGCAGCCCATGACTGGGAGTACGCTTACCTGGCAATTGCATACTGTTCTGGCAGCCCATGATTGGGAGTACCCACGCTCAATTTGTAATTGTCTCTTTCTTTCCTGATACACTACTTTTTGGTAGATTTTAGTCGCGGCAGCCCATGACTGGGAGTACCTTCTATAATCGAGCAAAGTGTAGATTTTCTAATAAAAAATCCAAATTTATAAAATCAAGATTTTGACAGTTAGGGATCAGACGGATTGAGAGAGAACAGGTTTGCCGGCAGCCCATTACTGGGAGTACGCTTACCTGGCAATTGCGGATTGTTCTGGCAGCCCATGATTGGGAGTACGCTCAATTTGTAATTGTCTCTTTCTTTCCTGATACACTACTTTTTGGTCGATTTTAGTCGCGGCAGCCCATGACTGGGAGTACCTTCTATAATCGAGCAAAGTGGTAGATTTTCTAATAGAATATTCAAATCAATAAAATCAAACAAAATTTAAATATTCAAATATTAAAATTCGTCGAATAGTCTTCGTCTAAATTAAATTATTTTAAATTGTAAAACTTCGGAGTAGGTATAGTTTTCGGGTGTATTAAATTTCACGAGACCGTCAGACGCCAGTCCCCGTAACGGTACATCACATCACAGGCACCCTTCGTGCTAAACGACCTCTTGAACTGTCTTTAGATAACCAAAGCAAATCAGCTGGGGTGTCACTTACATAGTTGCAAAATTAAGCCTAAGAAACGAACTGCGTCGGTTGTAGAGACGTTATACACTACGAAATTACTCCAGGTTAGTTAATATAATATTGTAAATTGCCAGACTTTAGAAGTTAGTAAAATTGATTAAGTAAAATGTAAATATTAATAATTAAGATTTTTCATTTAAATATTAAAAGTTTTATAATGTTAGAAGAAAATAACATAATTCGACCAAGGTCAAAGTTAAATTTCCAAAATTAAAATCAGTTCAGAAAAATCAATTCAAAATGATCAAATCACACGGAAATTATTTATTCTGGTGGATGCAAATTTTAACCTAATATCTATCTCGTGACTGATGTCTTGAGGCTAGTTAAACGCAATACGTGAAGTTGCAGAGCAATTTCATGGAAATTTAAAAAACGAGGAAAGAAAGAAAACTTTCAAAATCAAAATAAAACAAAATCGTTCATTAGTCCACATTGGACGTTGACAACGAGTAATTTCAAGTAATCAACCTTAACGGAACTCGAAGCATCCTGGTTCTCTAAAAAGGGTTAAATGACCTTAAAGTAATGAGATTTCAAATGATACTCGCAAACATGTTACTAAGGACCATATCGTCGTCGTCTAGAGTCTCTAGATCTGTGTGGAGAGTCGAGTTTTGGCGATTTATCTCTGAAAGAACTCACGTCTTAAAATTCAAATAAATTGAGCAAAATAGCGAAATATTAGTGTCAAAATGACAGTCGCTTGCTGGATATTTAACTAATGTGAATGTAATAAATCTTCTTTCAAGAATACTCAGTGACTATCATTATTACAGCAGCAGAGACACTTTTCATAGGCACAAATGTGAAAGTGTAAAAAGGTATAAGGGTCTCACAAACCCGTATAGGTATAAATAAACAAACGAGGTATTTTCAAAATTAAGGTACAAGGTATTTCGGATAAACTCTGGAAGAAATAAACTCTACCCATAATGAGTACTCACGAACCAACAGGTCACAAATAAACTTACACAATTTATTAAACAAGGTATTTACAAGGTATAAAACTCTAGTGTAATATTTGCATAGTCACGATGTATTTTTGTGGAAAGAGTTATTAAAAACACCCATAACGCTGAAGCCAGCATAAGTAAATAACAGACTTGAAAATGACAACGTCGCACGACGTTGTCAAAGAAAATCTCAGACAAACAGGTGGCGTCCACTTAGACGACCTTCCGGAAAAAAGGAGATAATAAATTTAACTTTGAGCTGGAAGAATAATGAATTATGTTATATAGAAATAAAGAAATTGTATTATAATTACCATAAATAAGTAGACCAAGAAAGTGTCACTTAACTTTATATTATATTAAATACTTAAAATAAAAATTGTAAAATTGGTTAACCTAATTCAAAATGAAAAAGAAAAAAAAATGTAAAACATGAAAATTATTAAACAAAAAAATGTAATTAGGTTAAACAAACTGCGACCAGTTTGAAAATAGATGAAATAGTGTCGCGGGTTGTTTCCCTAATTTTTCTTGAGGTAGAAAATTCAAAACTGGCTTGGGAAAATGAGTTTTCTCTTGATTTAAAACAAAACATTTTAACTCTCTTCTTTTCACTCTCTTCTGAAAGTCTGGTAATAAACAATGATAGGTGGAAATCGCGCGCTGCCCTCTTTTCTTTGCCAACTCCATTTGAAAACAACTGAAGTTATTACGAGCGACACAACGTACTTCTTAGGAAGAAGGGTTCTAACCACTTTTGACGATCACATCACGACTAGGCCAAGGGTAAAGGGGAAAGGGAAGTGAGCTTTTCTCACACAGATAAGCGGACCCGGGGTTGGGTGATTACACTATAATATTGTTCTATAGTATTATTATGCAACTTGCATATTTATCATAAACGACTTTTTGAGAAAATTCTCACACGCGAGTTCTCGCGTCACTTGTCAGTACGCGAGTTCTGCAGGGTTAATAGCAGGTCCTCCATGTTTCGAACAGTTGGCGCATGATGCTTGATTTAAGCGAGAAATTCAGTCAAAGCTAGTTTATAAACGAATAGAAGAATGAATTCATTAACAGACATTCTTGTATCATATGATTTTCCTTAACTGAGGAATATCATTGGCTCGATGTGATGAAGCAGGGATTCGTGAAGGGCTCGGGGCGATCCGAAATACCGCCTAAGGCGACGATATCTGTTCAAATTTTAATTTTGATATTTGAGTTGGACATTTTAAATTTTAATTTTTTTAGATTTTTTAAATTGTCTTTATACTCATTAAGACCTACATACCTACGGTGTTGTTTTGATTCTTGAGTATACTTCGGCTATTTAATATGCATTTTAAATTTGTCATGCTCAACTCGACAGCCCAGGTGATTAAATGTAACAACAAATCTGAATAATCACACCTGTCAATGGCCAACTCCTTCTGGTTAAAGTACGTGAGTTTTTTTCCTTTCAAGTTTGAGAAAACCCAGTGAGTAAGGGTAAGGGGAGCGATTACCTCAGAAGGAGATGAGAAACGGCTTCAGAGATCGTAATATTCACAAACTACGCTTTAAATCCCACATAAAACTGTTAGTTGAAGAAAGGTGCGACCTTCATATAACCTTAAGAAGATGCAGAAGCAGAAGTCTTTGTTTGCATTCTCAGTTACAACAGAAAAAAGCTTAATGATTTTACACACTTCATCATAAAAACTTAGTTGATTTCCTCAAAAATAGATTCGATAATTAATGTGTGTTTATGCATTTGCATATACAGGCTGATTTTTAAGTCGAGTCGTCCCTTTTAACACTCTGTAGCACTTTTAATACTTTTAACACTTTAGGCAATCCATTTTTTCAAATAAGTTCCCTCAGTTCTGTCAAAAATAAAAGAGATAAATTTACAGTTTAAAAATTGACAGTTCACTCCTGTGATAAAATATGTTCTAGAATAATGAACAGTCATCTGTGATAAAGTTTCCAGAAAATTGAAATTGTAACCATAAAGAAGATAATTTGATGTGAAAATTTAAACAAAAAAAGTATATTTTATGACTTCTAGACTGAATAATTTTGCAGATACCTTTAAAACTAATCAAGATATAGCGGTCTCCAGTTTTCAGCTTTATTTTTAAAATTATTAAATTGCCTATCAGATATTTGAGATAAATATTATAAAAATCTGGATTCGAACTACATTTTTTGAAATAGCGCACCATTAAGTTTCTGAAAAAACATTTTATTCGTGCATACACTTAAATTAAATTGTTTTAAAATGAGCCATCATTTTTGTTAAATTCGATGACGTCAAAGCTGATCCGGAGTATTTCGAATAATAAACATTGTTTTATTTCACCTCGCCGTTAGCATAAAAACCGGAAAATAAAGTTAAGAAAATCGTTGATATTTCAACAAAAATCAAATAAAATGTAAGATTAAAGTAAACTTTTTAGAATCCTCGTTTTATTATCTACAACATTTATTTTAAAATAGCTTGCGCCCCACAGCGATGCAATTTTGATTTTGAAAATAACAATTTTTTCTTACTCATTTGTATAATTGTTTTTTATCGCTCATCCGTAACATGAATGTTTCTCGCGAGATATGACCGCTTTATATCTGTTTATAATATGAAGATTTTTAAATTGACCTTTTTGTAGCAGAAACAATAATTCAAGTAATAATACTTTGTATGATTTTTTTGTATGATTTTAATATTTTGTATGATGGTTAGGACACTTTCCCACGGTTCGCATCTTAATCATAATCCTCTTGTAGTAATACGATGATTTCGATCCTTGCTTTTGAACTAATAATCCTTTCACATGTAACATTGTAACATCGATCGAAGTCGTGGGATGGGGTTGCCAGTTTCCATTAATCATTTATACCAGTGAGAACCACAGCAACTAGAGTCAACTATTCAAGCTATTTCCTTCCACTTATGTCGATAGCATCCAATCCTTAGGCGTTTATTAATTCTACATTTCACGTCAAAAGTTTTAGACTGTTCTTAGAGTTGGTCAACTAAACTGATTATTTTATTTCAGCTTTATAATCAATACATTTAGGGTGTTCCAACTTAATTTAGACAACGGTAAAGGGCATGTAGATAACATCGTGAATGAAACTTTTTTTTTTATTTAAATTTATTTGGATTTGGACCCGTTACTGCAATATGGTCAACTTCCGGTTTTTTATTTTTTTGCTGAAGTTCTGGTATTCCTAATTTCTCTCTCAAACGAAAGGTAGTTTTGGAAGCTCCCCATTTTTACTTTACATTTCAAGAAGTCCACTTTCTATCTCTGTTGCATTCAAAATGACGGCATCCCAAAAATGTTGCCCTTGAAAATTTTCAAAATCGCACGTTGAATTTTTTTTTTAAGAGTTCAGGTATTTTATTTTGTTAAAATAACTGTCCATTATCTTCATGAAAACAGTTTTTGTTTTTTATTTCTTCTCGTTTAAACACTATTAAGGCGCTTATTAGGATCACGAACGGGAAAGTGGCAAGGTAAGGCCAAAGCCGATCGAATGCCCCGTTTGTATCTTTATTTTTTTTCTTTATAAAAAATACATTACTGAGAACGATATCACTTTACGAAAATCACCCAAACCAATCAAATGTCCACCGATCCTGACTCCCAGATCACGAAAAACTGATTTTCCAAAATTCACTTGCCCGCGTATAAGTATAATATAAATATTTATATACCGGGTGTCCCATCGTATAGAATTCTCGCGAAAAAAGGTATTTCTAATTAAAATTTTTATATGAAAATTTACATACGTGGATTACAATAAACCTACTATAATATGATGTAATCATTCTTAGAAATTTAATTAAATGCGACTTTCGATTTTCGACATAGATTTTATATCGAAATACTAATCGCATCTCTATGATTTTTCATACACTTGTAGAAAAAAGTTTCTTCTATAAGAAACAGTAATTTGTTAATCGATATCTTCAACCATAATTGAGTAATTTGCCCTCAAAGTTGAACATAAAATCGGAATAAAGTTTATGATTATTATTATAAACCCGTCACTACAGCTATAATTTACAACTTTAGACACATGCTGTGAACAAGCAGTTTTGTTGTAATAAACAGGTATACCTGAAGAAAGGTTTCTACCCTTATTTCAGAGAATTGGAATCCGCCTTTGTATAGAGGAGAATGCAAAATGTTTACTTTCAACTAAGTCGTAAATAACTAGCACACTTGACCATCTTTTGTACCTTTCACCACACTTAATAGCTTTACAAACAAAAATCGTCATAAATGATGTCTGATTTTGCTTGATTTGACATTATCTGCAATTAATGGCATTTGCTTTATAAATTTTCAATTTCTAATTTCACAGGCGGATTTCTGTTGATATTTAGAATTTATTTATATAAAAAAAAATCAGATTTTTTTTGTCGCTTAATTAGTTTTTCGCGACTGCACGCTTAATTAAGCTCACTACAAACATGCTGATTAGTCCAGATTATAGAGAATTAAATTATTCATGAATGTGTCGCGAATAAAATACTCTAATTTAATTATAAAGTGTACTTTTCGCGAGAATTCTATACGATGGGACACCCTGTATACTGGGTGGCTGACCATACCTCTGTACATAGGACATTGCCTAATAGTACAAAATAGTTCTATGTTGACGTTATTAATTGTTGCTTATTGCAAAGTATTTTGACGTATTATTGTTATTAATATTCATTGTCAATGGTGCTCGAAAACAAATCCGTTTTTGAGGAGGCCCTGACACAAAGAGGATTGTCTTCACTTAACTCACTCTTTAAAAGTGACAGAGCTGTTGATTTTGTTCGGTTAGGACAGTTGCAAAAACATTCAAGAACGTTAATAAAATAGGCACTCACTTCACCGACATTTTTATAAAACACATAAATAAAATCAACAATTAATTCATTTAAAAGATATAAGTTAAAAGCATCTCGACGAACCGCTCCTCTCGATTACTTGACTTGACTTCGTTAAGTCTCACACAAAATTATCGAGTCCGAATGTGAATGCATAGAAAGAAATCCCATTTAAGCTTGCATAATCTACCTGGCTAGGGTATATTACGACAGATAAGTCAATCTCCACAAATCTCTTTCACTAAATTGGTTGCTTCGGAAGTTTTCAAACCAACAAACCCTTGCTCTGTAACTCTGAGAAATGACCCACACGATATTCTAAATTGTAAGTTTTGGGAAAACTATCGAGAAAAATTTTACGCGCCAGGAATATCTAGGAGTTACTTTCACTACTATATTATCACTCAATAAGGACAAAATGAGCACCTTTTCTAAGAAGCTTGTAAACAGGTTCCTACAGAAACATTCCATCCAAGCACCGGAGTTTGATGAGGAACTAGAAGTAATTCTTGGGTTCCACCATATAATGATAATTATCCCAAATAGATCTAAAGAGAACAACATCCACATTCCATAAAGTTTACTCCATTGCGAAAATAACTTTCAACTATTGCAGTTTTTCACTCTTTCGTGGGCGCTTTTAATTAATTTGAACAATATAAATAAATAACCAGACATCAAGAATTATTTTCATCGACTGATGAAAATTAATCTTCTTGATTATTTATTTCTATCAATCATTCCCTTAACTTTCCTAATAGTCCTTTTGGTCTCCACGAGTAGATTTATTAAAAAAAAAACGAAAACCTAAAAAAAATTCTTATGGCTCCTTGACTTTTATCCTTGGAGTTTTACCTGTTGGTCACTATAAAAATAAAAAATAACAAAATTTATATGGAGCCTTTTTGTATAAGAAACATAACTATTGAGAGGGTTATGCCCAGGGAGACTTCTAATCTACTCATCGAATACTACCAGTCCCCAAAGTTACATCAAATTTAACTTGGGATCCAATTTCCCATAAGGATTCTGCGGGGCACTTTCAACCCCCTATATGGAGGTAAATTTCACGTCATACCGCAAAATTTCATTAATATATTCAAATAAAAAACGTTTTTATTTGGACTTTTTTGTAGGGTGAAGCTTTATCTGCTAAATCGATTGGCAAAACAACCTCTTTTCTCAAAATGCTCAAGGGTGGGGATGCTGAAAAAATGGCTCCGAGCTCTTTTAAAGGTTACATAACGGAATGTTACATAAAATTGCTGCCCGGATTTTTTAGAATTCAAATCGAAATTTTCCTGTACTAAATGTCATAATATGTACAGAGGTATGGTAAGCCAGCCGGTATACTTATTTATATATTTTTTACAACATCAAGTAATTTCGATTTTTAAAACGCTCCTGTAGCTTTATCTTTCAAGGGAAAGAATTCCTTCCAGATTAGCGAAGGAAAAATTTTCCCTCTTGTAAAACTTTGGGATGACGTCAGATTTTTGGTAAAAAAAATTCAAAAGTCGCGTTACTTCTACAGAGTCTCCTTTCAAAATTCCAAAAAACTGGTACTTGTGGTATCATTTCAGGTATCTCTATCAATGAAGTCATCAACACTCGTCCAACTTCGTTTGCAGGGACACCGTTCAGGGTGTTATTCGGGGCGAGTCTGCTTCTCTGATATCAAATATGAATATAATGTTTGCTGAAATGAGGGACCACTTTCTCGAAGCTCTTAGTGAGAAGATATCAAAGATAGGTAGTTCGAGATCGTCAGATCTCATTTTGAGTAAGGGCGTCCCTACTTACAGTGAAGTTTGTTCAAAATCCGCCGTTATTATCATCCCTAAGAATAATCAGAGTAATTCACATACGAGATCTGATCTGATTAAGACCGTGAATCCTGTGTCTTCTTCCATTGAAGTAGTTGGAGTAAAGCATATTTTCGGCCGTGAAGTCGTAGTAAATTGCTCCTCTGATGAAAATGCCAAAAAAACTACACGAGATGGTAATCTTAAATTCGTCCGATGGCTACGATGTGAGGGAGGCAACCAAGTGACACCCACGAATACGAGTTGTGTGTATGACAGAAAATCATTCACCGGATGCAGTCATTAAACTTATTACGTCGTAGAATCCCGAAGTCGTTGGTTCTTAGAATATTTTGTGAATTTCTGTCAGTACACTTAATAACAATCCTAATTTGTCTCAGGCAATTATTCAAACAGATGTTTCTACATACATGAGGGCTCTGTCTGATCGACATGTCTTTGTGAGCTATGATGTGTGCACAGTGTATGATGCTATCGATGTCACTAGATGTTTTAAATGTTGCGGCTACAACCATGTGTCCGGTAAGTCTAAAGAGAAAGCTAGTGTGTCCCCAGATGCGCTGGGGCTCATGATGTGAAGGGGTGTAATTTCGAGTCCTTAAGGTGTGCCAACTGCGTAGGTATAAGTGGCTTATCTCCGGGTATTGATGTGAGTCGCGTAGCTTGAAAACACTCCTGCTCTGTTTATAACAAAAAGCTCAGTTCTCTGAGGGATGAAATTCTGGGCATGAAGTAGCAATTACAGAGTCTATTAGTACAACCTGCGAGGTTTGGATCGGGTGGTTCTGTGTCTGAAGTCTGTTCTACCAAAACGTAAGGGGTCTTAATACCAATATTTCGACCTTCTATAACTTAATTGCGTCTTGTCCGTTATTTCAGGTGTTTGCGATAACAAAAACTTGGCTGGGTGTCTCGGTCAATGATGCTGAACTGTTCCCCCCGAGCTTCAGCGTTTGTAGAAGTGATTGTGCCGAACTGAACAAATCAAGGGGAGGTGGTGCTATGTTGGCGGTCTCTGATGCGGTTGATGCGCACATCACTGACCTTCGTAGGGGCTGCACGCTTTTCGATAATATTCATGCAATAGATACTGTGGCAGTTAATTTCAAATATAAGAATAATTCTCTATACATAGGTGTAGTCTAGATTCCTCCCGACGCTCCACCGGGGGAAGTGATTGAGCTCTTTGAGGCAATTGAAGCCCTCTGTACATGGCCGGTGGCTCGGATTTGCTGCTGGTTGGAAATTTTAATCTTAGTGAGTGCGTGAACCTCTCTGGTGGCACTCGGGGTGGAAAGTTTGTGCCTTCAGGGATCTTTGTGATTTATTGTCCCCCACTCAATATAATAGTGTTCTAAACGATTATGGTGGACTTTTGGACCTTGTTGCTTGTTCGATGGATTGCAGTGTTGTCAGGTCTCCAGGGTACGCTATGAAAGAAGATCTTCATCATCCTAGCCTACTCGTTAATATTCAATTTAAAGGGAGCCACACTTCCGATCGTTGAATTCTAAAAAAAGCTAACTACATTTAACTTTACAATCAGATGACTACCCTTGACCTGGACTTTGTCATGAATGCTGATCAGTGTGAAGTGTCCTTGAATAGATTTTACTCGATTTTGCATGGGACCTTAGACTCCTTTGTCCCGTTTTTTTTCCAGAGGAGTAATCGTAAATATATGCCTTGGTTTACACAGCAAATTATATCTGACATCAAGCTGAAGTTATATCATTGGCATAGGTTTCGATCGTCAGGAGATTCTGTCAGTCATGCTTTATTCAGAAAACTATGCTCCAAAATAAAAATCGACATTAAGAATTCACATAGAGCTTCCACTGCTAGGATAAAGAACGAAATAGCGGCTGATTCCAAGAAATTTTGGTCGTATGTGAACAATAAAACGGAGTATTTCTGGAACAAAGAAATACCAGTATTTCTGTAAAAAGAGTGCCCCTGAAGACTGCGCTTTATATTTCAGTTCTTGTTTCAATAGTGATAAAAGCTCTCCATCCTCGCAGTCATTATTCAATAATCAAAATAATACCTTCTTCCCCCCAAATAATTTTACTGAGTCTGATGTTCTCTTGACCTCCAAGAGACTGAAGCCTAGTCTTACAGCTGGACCGGATCAGATTCCTGCCCTCCTTGTAAAGGATCATGTCCTTCTGAGGCCTCTTCTTCATATTTTTAACCTGATTCTCTCAGGTTCTTTCTTCCCGGACAGATGGAAAATTGCTAGAGTTATCCCATATTCAAGGCAGGAGATTTCTAACTATGGTCCAATTGCTCTTCTGAGTAATTTCTCAAAGCTGTGTGAATTCTGCTTGCATTCTCATTTGTCAATATCATTGTTAATCATAGACTTTCCGACTCAACGTAGCTTCATCAGAGGTCGATCTACCGTAACTAATCTTACCCTCATAACTAAGTTTATCTCGGAGTCACTCGATGATGATAAGATGAACGTGATTTACACGGATTTCAGTAAGGCATTTGACAGATTGAATCACGAGCTTATTCTTGTTATGATTTCTGCATTAGAAGTGTCCGATCATCTGGTGGACCTATTTCGCAGTTATTTGCTGGGGAGACGGCAATATGTCAAGCCCTCTGGTTTTCGTTCAACTGTCACCGCCGTGCCATCGGGAGTTCCTCAGGGCTCTGTCTTCGGTCTCTTTATCTTCAATGTTTGTATTAACGACATCACATCTGAACTCACTGTTCCGTGCCTCCTATACGCTGACGACTTTAAACTGTTTACACGCGTTAGGTCTGAGTTTGGTGCTCTCAGGCTGCAGGGGGATCTTGGTGATTTAGGTACATGGTGTGATCGTAACGATCTGGACGTCAATGTTAATAAATGCTCTGTGGTTACATATTCTAGGAGTAATTCGTCTTTTATCCAATATTACGTCCTCTTGGGGTCATCTTTTCCGCGCCCCTCTATTATCAAGGATCTTGGTGTTATCTTTGATTCACACTTGCGATTCAGTCTACATTTGGAATGTATTATTTCAGCGTCACTTAGAAGTCTTAAAACCCTTGGATTTCTGATCAGGAATTCGTGAGATTTTGTGAGCACTGGAGTTTGTCTCCCTTTACAATTCTATTGTTAGATCTCGGCTGGAATATATGCCTCCTTAGTCTAGTCCCCTACATATAAAATCCATGCAGATAGGATTGAGGGTATCCAGCGGAGATTTCTCAAATATCTGGCCATTTCGTCTGGACTCTAGATACCCACCCAGAGGTTTTTCGGAGGTTCTGCTCCTTGAGAGATTTCAGGTTCAGGCCTTGGAGCACAGGCGTGTTATATGGCGATATTATTTTTATATAATATAATTCACTACAGAGTTGACTGCCCTCAGCTTCTCCTGAAGGTTAATTTTAACGTCTCCAGACTGGAGTGCAACATCCGTGCTCATTTTACATTTTATCTGAACACTGCTAGTATACGTGTGTACTCCGGTCTTGGCCCATATACAGGGTGTCCCATCGTATAGAATTCTCGCGAAAAGTACACTTTATAATTAAATTAGAGTATTTTATTCGCGACACATTCATGAATAATTTAATTCTCTATAATCTGGTCTAATCAGCATGTTTGTAGTGAGCTTAATAAAGCGTGCAGTCGCGAAAAAATAATTAAGCGAAAAAAAAATCTGATTTTTTTTATATAAATACATTCTAAATATCAACAGAAATCCGCCTGTGAAATTAGAAATTGAAAATTTATAAAGCAAATGCCATTAATTGCAGATAATGTCAAATCAGGCAAAATCAGACATAATTTATGACGATTTTTGTCTGTAAAGCTATTAAATGTGGTGAAAGGTGCAAAAGATGGTCAAGTGTGCTAGTTATTTACGACTTAATTGAAAGTAAACATTTTGCATTCTCCTCTACAAAGGCGGATTTCAATTCTCTAAAATAAGGGTAGAAACCTTTCTTCAGGTATACCTGTTTATTACAATAAAACTGCTTGTTCACAGCATGTGTCTAAAGTTGTAAATTATAGCTGTAGTGACGGGTTTATAATAATAATCATAAACTTTATTCCGATTTTATGTTCAACTTTGAGGGCAAATTACTCAATTATGGTTGAAGATATCGATTAACAAATTACTGTTTCTTATAGAAGAAACTTTTTTCTACAAGTGTATGAAAAATCATAGAGATGCGATTAGTATTTCGATATAAAATCTATGTCGAAAATCGAAAGTCGCATTTAATTAAATTTCCAAAAATGATTAAATCATATTATAGTAGGTTTATTGTAATCCACGTATGTAAATTTTCATATAAAAATTTTAATTAGAAATACCTTTTTTCGCGAGAATTCTATACGATGGGACACCCGGTATAGGATGTGCGAGAATTACGCTGCCAGAGCTCCCTGGATATTTTTAATACTTCGCCATCTGCCATCTCAAATCAAGTCGACTGACTTTTGCAATACTTTTATTAATGTTTTTTTTTTTTTGTTATTATTGTTATACGTTTGAGCAATTACTATTATGTAATTACGTTTCGTATTATATTTCGTATTACGTTTAAGTGTATGTTATGTTGATATTTTACTTTTTCTCACCCCTAAATAAATAAATAATTTAATATTAAATTTTAAAACTTTACAACCACTTTTTTATTATTAGGCCGTTCATGTTATTTGTAATATTCCAAATTATTATTTATTTGTAAAAATTGAGTTTCCGTTGAAATTGGTTAATACACAGCTTCAATAATATTCGAGTGCTTGTTGATGTTGACGAGAATTCACGTGAAATCACCGTGTTGTAGACCAACCGGTCCGTATTGCATAGCGTCGATTTTCACTTTATTTAATATCGCAGAATTACCGTTTCTATGTTTTACGCCGAACCAAAACCACATGAGTTCGATCCTGAAACAGCGATGTTTCAAAAACAATAATAATTGAATTGCGACCTTGAAGTTGTAGCGTGCGCTTTTCCGTATCTGCATTCGAACAAGTTTTCAGATAGAAAAGGCGTAGTAAGATGGCGCTCCTCTGGAATGCTACTCTCCGCTGGTTTTATAGTTTAAGGCATTGTAGCGAGATCGAATGATGGGACTGTCAATTCCAGTCCGTCATCTGCCAGCCAGAAGAGCTAAACGTCAGAGCAGTAGAGTAAGGAGGATGCGTGAATGTATCGATTGAATTGTGAGGTGGAGAACCGAACGAGATTGTCTCGTCGTCCTTGTTGTCTGAAATATTGTCGGGTGAAGATCGTTCCTGCTGTCTGGGAGTGATGGTGATCATGTTTCAGTGAAGTGATGTTATTTAATTTATTATTTCGTGCAGTGGTGTTTGAAACTCAGGTATGAAGTTGTTGTTTTGGTTTTATTTAGAAAAGCTAATGTTTTATGTCGTTCTAATTAGGAAGTATGAGTTTGTGGATGCAAATTGCCAAGGAATAGTTATTTGAAACCCGACGTGGACAATGTGATTCACTTCGGTAAGAAAAGATGGTGTTTGGTAATTTCTCAGATGGTAATCATGTTTAATTTAATTTTAGGGCTTCTACGTTTTCTACGTCTTCTATTTTTGGTCCTTTCCGTTTGGCCTTTCCTTGCGGTTCTGGTTTTCGTCTTCCGTTTTCGTTTCGGAATGTTCCGATTGTAGTTTCTGGTAATGGATCATCATTTACTCAAGAGTTTAGCTGAGGAGCGCAGTTTGGGAGGAATGGCGTTCTTTGGATAAAGCGGAGCCATCTTCCTTTGTTTTTTTTTTATGGTCTAGACTAGTGATGGTGGTCAGACATCATATCAACAATGGAAGGAGGAAGCGTCACTTTCCATCCTACTCTTTGGAACATCCCGTCTCACTTGCTTTTCAACTAGAAGTATGACTTGGACGGCAAGGTACCTTATCAGAATTATTTTGTAATTCATTTATGATCTCTTAAGTGAAAAACACATCAACCAAATGATGTTATTGAAGTGATTTAATTTGGAACTTTGTTACCTGTAAATGAGTTGAGAATATCTAATCGATATTATAATTTTAGTATATTGCGAAATTTAATTATACCAAGCTGGTACAATGTTGTCATTATTTTCTTATTATTATTAAGGTAAATTTTTAATTTAGTAAAGTTATAATTGGCCAAATTAAGTAGGATTAGGTATGTAAATTTTAGTAAACACCTATTGAGGGTGGTATATGGTGGTCATTAATAGACCAAGTATCTTTTAAAATGAATAATGACTTTGTCTAATCTTTGATATTATGAATAATGCTTAGTTGATAAGGGAAAAGTCCTAATTTTAAGTTGATAATCTCACGATACAATACTATCAATTTCTGGGAAATTTAATTTTATTTAATTGGAGCATTCCAATAAATTGTAAATTGTTAGTGTGTGTTTTATTTTAGTGTTTGTGTGACCTGTAATTTAAATAATTCACAACGTAGGGCAGGTCAAGCTTTTTGGAAACTTTTTAGAGACAAAATTTATTTAGACGATCATTTAAACTTAAAAATTTGTAACTTCATTTTAATATCTTTAACACCCTCTGTTCCGCTTTGGGTTCAAATAAATTTGAAAGTACCCGAACGGAGCCAGAGGGAATAGCACCCTCTGCTCGCACATTTTTCTGTTCACATATTTATTCGAATTTTTAAATCAAGCGAGCAGAGAAAGGGCTACAAAGTAACAGAAGCCCCATGCGGCGGCCGAGAAGAAACTAAAATCACCGCCTGACGAGTGTGCTATTTCAGAACGGCCAGTGTGTAGGTACACCGTAACCTCCCTACATCGTGGTGTAACATGGAATGTAACTTTCATTAATTTTTTTTTTAGTCTGAGAACAACCACAAGCATCACAACTAATAGTCCAGTAAAATTAGACGAAAAATGTGATGAATTATGCAATCAAAGCGGGAAAGACGGGGAGTCTAAATTCAAAAAGACGACCTCCTATACACCTTATGAAAAAGCCGCCATTTTGATTTTAAGAAATGAATTTGTTTTTTTTTTTTAATTTTACGACGTTAATACACTTTTTATTGAAAAAAGTGTAATAATTAGTAATAAAAATAAAAATAAAAAGTAATAATAATTTACTTTACGGAGGATAAAATTCTCTACAAACTGGCATCTATGGAATTTTTTTTTTTTGTATATTTGCAATAGTTAATTAACAACAGGTAATTTCACACAGTTTTCTCCGTGTATTACTTTATACATGGTATATTATAATACGTTGTGTATATTTCTTTATAAGAAAAAATTAACTATGGAGCCTTCCTCCCCCTCGCTTACTCCCACTCAAAAAGTTGAACAATAAAAAAAAATAATTCACTTACCTTAACCCCGAAAGGAAGGAGGTGGCTATTGACAGATCTCAATGTGACTAGGCAAATTTGTAACATTAGCCACATTGGCCTGTCGAGTGGAACATATCAAATTTGGAATGCCCCACCCAAATATTCTAAATGTCGAAACAAAAATAAACTTTAAATTTTGAAAAGTGATCGTCTAAATTTCCAAAGTATCAAATCAAAACCAAACTTAATCAAAATGTTCGTTGTGATTATCCAGCCCGGGATAGATAAATGTGGCCTTCCTCTGGAAAATCCAGCATTCACCGAACCAGACTGGACCCGTAGTAACTCCTAACAATTTTACAAACAATAACAAAAAAAAATTGATAAACCCCACCAAAATATACCAGAATAATCACCCTATTCTTGATGTTACTCTACTTATTGAATAGATGTTTTAAAAGAACATGAGGAGGGTTGATTCTCAAAACTCTAAAATTGTTGAATTTTAATACAAAGATTTATTAAAATCAATTTCATCATCAGTACAATAGACTGGCAATCACCAATAGATCTTACATATAAACAATCAATTTAATAATTAAAATCAGCAATCCTGACTCAAATATTCAAACATAAATATTACCTTATTACCAATGATATCAAACTTACATGATTAAAATTCAAGATAGGTACCTATATCATTTCAATAGTTCAGATAAAAATTTCTAAAGCTCATATTCTATTAAACAATTTCTGAACTATAACACATAGGTATGGTTCTGAATAGAACTCAGAGTTAGATCAGAAGTTATTTATCAAAAATTTAAATTTATCTTAAGCAAAAGTTCCAATATAAAAACAGGTATCTACCTACAAAATCTGAAATTCAAAATTTAATTTACAAAATGATCATCTCTAACTCAAAATCCTAAACACACACGATAAATTTAATAAATTATTTTTACACATAACCATTACCTTAGTCACTTGTTGACCACAATAAAAGTTCATAACATATTATCAAAAATCAGATTCACTTAGAAAGTCATAGGTGATGAAATCAATTAAACACTGTACTTGAATTTATTTAATTTTCTTGGTTGTTGGAAAATAGCAAAAGTTTATTCACTCATAAAGACATACCTTATTATTCAAAACTCCATCTCAAAACTGTCGAACTAAGGTTCCTCTAACCTAAGCGCGATGATCAAAGAATAGACCGGCATGGTTACTGGAACTGCCCTTGTACTGGTGTTAGCACCCCCTGGTTGGTGCTCCAGGTGCCGGATGAGCTGGACTGCTCCCCCTGCTACCTTGTGACGATCAAATATAAAAGCGCTAGGACCTCTGCCTGATGATCCTCCCATGCCTCCAAACTAAACTCCACCATAATAATATCTATGTGTGCTTACACAAGGGACTAATATTAATTCACGAATTTCAGACCAACTACATGATCTGCCGAATTTAGACCGAAAAATGAACCTGATGCGTCCTCCATCTCTACTTATAATTTTTCTGAGATGACGCTACTCAAGCGCACTAACTGCCGTCTAACCGAACTTGTTGACCCACTTTCAAACCCAAACCTTATCATTGACGGTATGCAACACTTAAAACTCGCACGCGACGGTGTCGGATCGACTCTCATATACTTTGACACACTTTCGGCAGTACGACCAACCTCTCCCGTTCTCCTTCTATTCAAACTTAAACTTCACAATCGTGAATCCGCATATACTCGAGGCTTGTCGTGTCTCAGAACAAAACGCAAGTTTTTTTATATGTTTCTTTATGGGTTTTCTCGACTATCTTTTCCTGTTTTTTAACCCACACCCAAAGAAATAATATTTTAGGTTTTATCTGGATAACTAATCGGAAATCTAGAGTAGCAAGATGAGAGTGGTCTCATTAGACGCGGAAAATTAATTCGCATAAGATGATATACTTTTCAAACTCTGAAAACCCAGAACCGGGACAGAAAATCGACCAGACATGTTTTCTACGTCTTACTTAAATAACAAAAGCAAGAATTTCTTAACGACCGCCAGATGTTCGTTCGCGATCTTTGCCTAATACAGCCTCTTACACCAGCAAAAATGTACAGTCAATCATAACTCTTCTGAACTTTATAAAAATATTCCAAATCGAGAATTAAAATTTTGAAAAAGAAAACGTAGCGTGCAAGGCACGCTGCAACTACAACAGGAACAATATTTTTTTGTTACATCTGCTTGAAGATGAAAGTGGCTATATTATGTATGGTGATGATTCATTTTGAATAAATAAAGTTTAAAAAAAAAAATTCAATCCTTATTAGATTTGTATACTTTTGAGAAAAATCATATTTGACCCTTGATGCCAGTGCGGTTTCAAAGACCGACCTTAATTATCACTAACGCTATAACTTTCTCACCTTATTACCGGAGGGTTAACGGCTAACAATAGTAACACTGACAATAACTCCAGAACACTACAAAAGCACTGGCAATAAATACAAAATCTTGTTCTGTTGTGACCGCTTTGATAATAATTCTTCCGCCGGAAGGAAGGATCAGACATGGAAGATTAAATCTTGAAATCCTGGACTTAGGATGACCAAATGAAATATTTTCTGAAACTTAATAAGGGACGGAAAGGATACAAAGACATAATTCAATATTTAAGTAATTGGAACGCAACATTTACCACAAAACGACGACGACGGAACATACGCTGTTTATCTTTTAGTCACAAATGCATTGCAATATTCGTCGCCACAATAAAGAGCAATTATTTACATATAATATATAGGATTGTAGGACACTCTGGCAATATAACGTTACAGGAATTATTGAGGAATTTATTCCTCAATTAAAAGCCAATAATAATTTTTCGATGAAGGATTGAAATCGCAAGAAAGAATTTCATTGTTTTTCAGATCCTTCTCAAGTAGATTATAAAAAGAAGAGAACAACAAAAACAGTATTTAAATTTGTATTATTTTAGGTATTAGGTATGCAATAACTAATAAACTTAAAAATTTAATTAAATATATTTTTTAATACCGTTTATACAGCGTGTTTGCTTAAGTCTGGCCAACGGCTATATCTCGGAAACTAATGTGTGTAATCGAAAAAAAAACTCAAAATAATAAATTTCCAGACATAAGTGATCACGAGAAATTCAATGAAAATATTTTCAAGATGGCCGCACTTCCGGAAATGCCGTAAGTTGACACCTACTTCGTTATTTTAACTGAAACACCCTGTAAAATAATATATTTTTTAAATGTCTGAAGAAATCGAATACAGGTGGTTTTTACCATTAGTAGCAGTATGTACAGGGTCATACATACAATCATTAGATAAAAAGCATTTATCCCACTCATTTATGTTAGGTAATATTCCATATTACGGCCCTAGTACGCTAAGAAATTTATTAGCTCACTAGTGATATATGAAACACCTCGTCAAATGTTCAAAATATGCTAACAAGGCCTTTCATTAGCAACAATATTTTTATTTTACAAGGCACATAAATGACCAAAGAGATATCAGAATAACTTTTGTAGCAGCTGTTCAAAGATAATATGTTGAAATATTTAAGTCGAAAATGTCTTTGTTTTTGCTTCTAGTATTTTGAATAATAAACTTATTTGCTGCCACCCAGTTTTTAGTTTCGCGATAAGTACTACTTTCATCCATAGAAAACTCAAGCCTCGAGTTCTTAAATTGTAAGTTTTCTGTCGTTAATAATAATATAAAGATTAAAATATAATTAATTTCTCATGATTGTAGATATTTTACGATAAACATGGGATAATAGTATTGAAACGAATTATTTTACCCTTAGAGGGGAAAAATAACCGTTGAGAGCATGAGACAAATAAGAGACAGCAAGGGTCGTGGATTGAGTACAATAACAAGCGGGTCAGCAGAACAGCAGGTACTCTTTATTAAAAAAAATCACAGTTATTATTATCACATTGAAATCTTGAGCACGGTTAACAAATCAAATAAACAAGAGCGTTGAGATCAGCCGAATGAAATGCTTGGTAAAAAAAGTGAAGGCACTTATCTTCGATTGGTTTCTCCCGCTGGAAGATGGAGGGTTTCAGCCGGGGGTACTGGACTCCACAGGTTCGGTTGCTAGCTATTGATCTTGGACCATACTTATCAGGGTTGAATTCCCTGGAGATTTATCACAAAAATACCAATAAATATTCGAAATTCCTTATAGTTTTTGAGTAAATTGAGTCTGAACTACCTCAAACCCATTACCTATTTTGCTATGCAAAATCATGAATTTTTTGAATTATCATTCTATATTAAAAAATTACAATTAATATCGGAAAAATGAGCTTATTTTTGCGGTATGATGAATCTTAGCTCAATTTACTCAAAAACTATGAAGAATTTCGAATATTCATAAGTACACCTTTTTTGTAAGAAATCCAATGCTGATAAGTAAGGTCTTATAAGTCCATGGACGTAGAAGTTGTTGAGCGAAAAAGAGGTCGTATACCCTGTATTTACACCACTGATGAATTTTTTCACCCATGTTTTTATTCGTTTTGTGTGCCCTAAATCATAATAAATAACTTTTTGGTATAAAATTAAAATTTTGATAAATGCCAAAGTTATGATGCGAAAACTTTTTTTTAAACCGTGTATCTTTTATTTAAGCTTATCCGGACATATAATGTTTATTGGAACTTTCCTTAAAACAGGTTTTCTGTGAATTGTTGAAGTGCTGCTACAAAAAACTGACTCATCCAGTTGAATTCATGTGAATTGCAGTTTCTTGGAGACTTATAAAAAACGCTTGTGTAAAACCCGTTGCAAAATAGGATAGAGCAAGAGCCCACGACTGCCAAACCTTTATGCCAGACCGTTATTTTATAAAAGCTGAACGTTTCTGTGGTCATTTCCCCAACACAGGTAGGGATAATGCAGCGACTACGAAGTGTGGATCATCGTGGCTTGGGCAGGTAACAGCTGAAGAAGTTGTATAAAAATACTCCTAAAAATTTTGAATTTAGAAAGTATATTTTTTTAACTTGAAGGACATGTAGGAAGTTCAGAAATAGGCGAAAATTTTTTCTGTAGAGATGGGTCGTTGGAGGTTTAGTTTTCGAGTTGAAGTTCTTCTAAAAATGTAATATTTTTTGAATACCTACCAACTGTCTGATCAGAAAACTCGAAATTTTTGACAGTTGTTGTTGTACTAATTAATTATTGATGTACATGATTTGAATCTCCTATTAAAAAAAATATTCATTGACGGAGATCTGGGTATGTCACTGTTACTTTTATTTAAATAATTAATACGCCACTGATTTAAAATCAGGAAATGGACATTTTTGATAGATACGTCGTGTTGTTTAGAGGAGAAAAGTCACGTTAATTTTTTGTCGTATGAAGCAGTGTTGCCAAGATACTTCACAATGTACCGATCCGTACTAGGTTAGATATAATAAAAATCAAATGTAAAGAATACTTGCAGAAATAATAACCATTAAAGTCAGTGGCGTATAAATTATAAAAAAAGTAAACGACATACCCAGATCTTGCCAATGGATTGAAATTTCTTGTTGGGAGTATCAAATTCATCAACCTCAATTACTACAACAATAATTGTCAAAATTTTCGAGTTATTCTGATCAGCCAGTTTGTAGATATTAGGAGGTTGGAATAGGGTTCAATGTGTTCCAATAGGGTTTGAAATAGGGTAAAAATGGCTAAATTTCTATAACAATTTATGAGCACATTTTAGAAGGAATTGAACTGAAATTTTTACAGACAACTATACTCGTACACTAATAACCTTTAACAAAGATTTGAAGTATAAAATAAGAAAAAATGCGGAGATATTCCAATTTTTTTAGATGATTTTTATTTCTCTAAAATTTTGAAAGCGCTCCCGTAGCTTCATCGTTCAAGATTAGTGAACGAATTTTTTTACACTTGTGAAACTTTGGAATGACGTTTCATTTACGTTAAAAAATTTCCTAAAGTCGCGTCACATTTACAGGATATGCTTTTAAATTTCGAGAATAACCGTCCATAAGGCACTGTTTGTGGTAGCAATTTATGTTCAATCTAGGGGACTGAAATTTTTGTGGGAGTAAGATATCTATGAGAAGTGGTCTGATATTGCATTTGAGCAAAATCAATCGAGCCGTTTCAAAACGCTAAATGGCGTGAAAAGGTGAAAATTGCTACATTTCTGTAACTATTTATAACCATATTTTTGAAGGAATTGAACTGAGATTTTTACAGTGGACAAAAATATATTAATAAGCTTCAACCTCTGAAAATGTCAAGAAGAAATAAGAAAAATTGCGGATGATGAGATATGCAAAAAAAATTTACATGAAGATTATTTCTCTTAAAAATTATAAAAACGCTCTTGTAGCTTCTTTTTTTAAGATTAGTGGACGAAAATTTTTACTAAGCCCTGTCGCGGACCACCTCCCCTAACCTAGTTGTCGTGTCGTGACTAAAGGTCTGCACTAGAGGCAACGGCGTCAGAGACGTCCGACTGTGGACTCTCTGATATACCGTATCATCTGTTGTCGTGGTCACGTCTCGCGCACAGAGAGATGCGGGGGTCTGGGCTTAATTGCCTGAACCAAGAGGAGACAACCTCACTAAAAACCTAAATCCTAAGGCGGGGGTCCAGGCTGATGGGATGCATGACTGGATAGAAGACCAGCCCTACTGGATTCCACCTTGGGGCACCAGGGGGCACTCCACTGTATCAATCCCCTCACCTTTGCATGCGGGGCTCTGCATAGGTGGAACACCCTTCCCTAGCTACTCGTGGGATCAACCATGGTAAGAAAACAAAAAACAAGAAATCGCGGAACATCAACGCAAAACAGACTGCTGACCGAGCGGGGCTTGTCACCCGTCAAGACAGTCGGCAATCTAAACAATTCTTGTGCTCGAGACCACCTCGAACGCAGAACAAAAGAAACCGGAGACAACATCCCGACCAGCAACCAGGAATCCTAGGAAACCTGTTAAGCTATTCCTCGCACTCCCGGGCCAACCAGTATTGACGATCCCAGAAGAAGGGGTCTAAGTGGGGCGAAAGTACGATGCGCTATCTTCAACAGGGCATGTCACCTGATGAAGCCAGGGAAAAGGCCATCGAAAGAAAAGCTGAAGGGAAATCCAGAAGCCTAAGAATGCTAACAGGATTCCTAACAGGTCATTGCATGCTCAATGAACACCTGAGGAAACTTGGCATAGAAAAAGATGGCGTTTGCAGATTCTGCAGGGAAGAAAACGAGACGCCTCGTCACCTATTGATGAACTGCGACGCAATAGAACGAGAAAGAAGCAATGTTCTGGGCTAATACCAGTTCAACGGGAGGGGCTCTGCCCGGTCTTGATCCTCTTCAAATCCTGAAATTTCTAAGGGTAGCGGAGTGTTGTAGAGGCTGCTGCAATGAAGGGAATATACACCAAAGAAGCAGAGAAGAGGGGGCACAGTAGATCTGTAACAGGTCGCAGCGCATCTGACACCCTCATTATCAATATCAATATCAACTTTAGGATGACGATTGATTTACGTTAAAAAACTTTGCTAAAGTCGTGTTATCCTGCAGGCTATCACTTCAAAATTCGGAAATAAGCCGTCCATGAGGCACGGTTTCTGCTCATAGTTTTCAATCTAGCGGACTGAAATTTTTGTGGGAGTAAGATACACCTACACAAGTAGTGGTGTGGTATTGCATTTTAGAAAAATCTATCGAGTCGTTTCAAAATGGCGTCCTTTTGAATTATAGGAGAAAAGCTATTTTTTGAGCCCCTGCATGCAAGATAGAAAAAACTCATAAACTAAATTAACAGGATTAAAAGAAAATTATTTGAAATTTGAGTTACCGCAATAAAATTTGCATTATTTTTATCAATGAGCCAGAGGCGGGGGTAGGAAAGGGGTAAAAATCGGTAAATTTCTATAACCGTTTATGAGCATATTTTTGAAGGAATTGAGGTAAAAATTTTTGAGTAGACAACTATACTAATAGCATTTGATCTTCAAAAATTTCAAGAAGCAACAATAAAAGTGGCGGAGATATTGGAGTTTTTTCATTATGTTAATTTCTCTAAAATCTCAATTTACGGTTTTCAAAACTCCCCTCTAACTTTTTTCGAATTTAGTAAAAGTAGTGTAACAAATACCATTTTTTAAGTAATGTTAGCCAGTGGCGGGCATAGGAAAAGGGACAAAATTGTAAAATTTTGCCAAATATTTTTATTTTGTTGAATTTAAATTCATTTTATGACAGTCTTCAAATGAAACGAAATGATATTTTCACAGTAAACCATTACGCTAACATGACCTGACTACGGAAAATTTCAGAAACTCAATTTAAAAAGCGGTGAAAATATTCATAATTGAATCGCGTAAAAATAAACTATTTATGCGATTGATGTGCAAGAAAACTTTTTATTTCGTTTAATAAGGATCTCGAGAATAACCGTTCGTCAATATTTAATTTTAAACGTCCCAGAAACAATGTAAACATTAAGGTTTGGTCCTAGTAATAAAGGGAGTAATCCTAATAATAACACTAAGAAAAAGGGGTGATAAAAAAACATTTTATTCAGAGTAAATACTACACACCGGTCATGAAACACAGGAAAGAAAAACCTCAGCTCACAAATTGAAGACAACAAGGGATTGAAATAAGTGCAGCAAAAAAGGCACTAAACAACATTGATTTTATCTTTGAACCTAGCACGCGAATCAACGCTTGGAAGCTTTAGCAGTTACGTTGAAAAAATTCAAATACAAGCCTAGATTTAAATTGAGTTTACGCTTGAAAATATTAATCAGCTGCCCCGATAAAATTTGATTTCACCTCTTAATTTAATCGAACTGAGCTTTAATAGAGACCAACAGAAGTTCGCTTATCCTATTTATCACAGTCTTATTGCTGCTTCCGTCTCCGTCACATCAGATAAATCAAAGCCACACGACCTCCGGCAACAGTCTGCAAACTCGACGTCTCCTTCACCGACACTTTCATCTAGCAAACCACGGTGAGCGGATTCAAAATCAACATGCTCACCGCTAAACCAATCCTGAAGCCCACATTTAGGGGAAACTAGCCTGCTATGCCGAGCCGATTCAAAATCAGGATGGCTCCCGCCACCTATGGTCACGATTAATTACTTGATCAAACGAACCTACCTAAGTGAAGTTCGATTATAATTTTAAGACTCCCTCCGGTCTGAGATATTAGGTACTTGAAATAACCCTGTAGTACG
This sequence comes from Malachius bipustulatus, assembly GCA_910589415.1. NCBI lineage: Eukaryota > Metazoa > Arthropoda > Insecta > Coleoptera > Melyridae > Malachius > Malachius bipustulatus. The sequence continues at coordinate 3,983,097 of OU342633.1, forward strand.
TCCCCGGTAGCTACTAGCGCGCACTTGTTTAAAGACAAAAAATTAGACCAACATAAAATAACAAAACTATTATTTTGTTGTTTGAACTCATAAATAATATTAGTAATAAGACAAGAACGTAATTCTCTCAATTAAACAAATTAAATTAAAAACAATTTCAGTATAGAAAAGTACCTATGAAAATAGGTACCTATTAATGTAGGTACCTATAAGGTTTATGTACCTAACTAAATAAGCAAATGAACAAAAATATTTTTAAAACACATTTAGAAATACGTTAGCGAATGTATTTCAGGAAGCTACTGGTCTTTAATTGGTACCAGCGGCTTGAAGAATGGTGTCCACATACTCCCTGACGGAATGGACAAGATGTAGGTGCATGACGACTGATGAGTCGAGTGTGCTCTGTAGACGTTTGTGTCTATTGCTGCCAGCGTTATGTATTTCGTATCCATCTGGCAATGGTGTCCTTCGATGCACATTTGTAGGGTGCCTTGGAGGTAAGAAAAAGGAACTCGTCAGTTTTCCTATGTCTTTTAAGAAGAAATGAATTTATTCGACACCTGATCATTTAGATATAATTTTTCTAAATATTCCAATACGGGCTTTGGATCCCATGTAAATTGATACCTTGGAGTAGATGGTCTTAAAAATTAAAAAGTAAAATGTAAAAATACAAAAACACTTTATGTTTCTTTATATTGAAACAATCAAGTCTTACAGCTGTTTCGGACTCACGTTCTTCTTCAGAGACAGTAAAATGTTATTTTCTTTTACAATTTTACTGTCTCTGAAAAAGGACGTGAGTCCGAAACAGCTGTGAGACTTGATTGTTTCAATATAAAGAAACATAAAGTGTTTTTGTATTTTTACATTTTTATTCATAATGTTTCACCGAGTGACGCCATCATGTAGGATGAAAGCTAACGCTGATCTATGGCTATTAAAGCTAATAAAATTCCATAAAAAGCCGCTGTAAGAAATTGAATAAAAACGATTTCTACCTATGCAGAATAAAAATTAAGACCTCGAGAAATACAAAAATTCCACCATAATTTGTAAGTAATAATAATAATATACTCGTTCCGAGTGGATTCCGAAATTGAAAGCATGGTAAGGCTCTCCGACATCGCGTGTTCTTGCCCTTGTGAGGAAAAAATCAAATTAGGGTGAGGTTTAAAAATTAGAGGTCCGTTTTTCATTAGATTTAGATAGAGAGGATACCACGCTTGCGCTGTCCAATTTGGGATGACAATAGTGCCTTCGGCTTTGTCATCTACCACTTTTCGCAAAACCCTGAGGATCATCGAAAAAGGAGGAAAAGCATAGAAGAACCATTTGCCCAGTGGCCTAGTAAAAACATCGACGAAATATGATGATGGGTCTGCGAACCACGAAACATAGACTGTATACAGGGTGGCCCAGCGAAAACGATCCGGGCCTAATAACTTGAAAACTGAAGATGTACGCGAAAAACGCCGAACCAGGTCGATTTTGTTATCAAAGTAGGCATATTTTCGTGACAAATTTAACCACCCAAATTCACCCCCTTGGCAGGGGTAGCTACCCATTTGCTTATCATCATAGGGAACAGCTATTGAGTGATACATCATTTGAAAGCTACTTGAATTCTCTTTACAACGACATCTAAAATTTTGGGTTTCACTTACATACAGGGTGGCCCAAAAAAAAAGTTTTCGTTGGGCCAGCCTCTATGTAAGCGAAAGCACTCACATACATCATTTGAAAGCTACTTGAATTCTCTTAACGATATCCAACATTTTGGGTTTCACTTACATACTTGGTGGCCCAAAAATGTTTTCGTTGGGCCAGCCTGTATGTAAGTGAAACCCAAAATGTTAGATATCGTTGTAAAGAGAATTCAAGTAGCTTTCAAATGATGTATCACTCGATAGCTGTTCCCTATGATGATAAGCAAAGGGGTAGCTACCCCTGCCAAGGGGGTGAATGTGGGTGGTTGAATTTGTCACAAAAATATGCCTACTTTGATAAAAAATCGACCTGTTTCGGCGTTTTTTGCGTACATCTTCAGTTTCCAAGTTATTGAGGCGAGTTGCGTTTTCGTTGGGCCACCCTGTATGTGAGCGAAACCCAAAATTTTGGATATCGTTGTAAAGAGAATTCGAGTGGCTTTCAAATGATGTATCACCCGATATCGGTTCCCTATAAAAAAAAATAAATAAATATCTTATTGTGGTAAAGCCCAAGTGTCAGAAGTTTTCAAGTAGCCTCAAGGGCCTCTGACGTAACTTAACGACTGCTGTGAAGCAGCCGGGACCCCCTTTTTAACGTACCTCCCGGAGCACGATCGGTCACGGAACTTTTTTTTTTCCCTATGATGATAAGCAAAGGGGTAGCTATCCCTGCCAAGGGGGTGAACTTGGGTAGTTAAATTTGTCACGAAAATATGTCCCCCTCGATAACAAAATCGACCTGTTTCGGCGTTTTTCGCGTACATCTTCAGTTTTCAAGTTATTAGGCCCGGTACGTTTTCGCTGGGCCACTCTGTATAACTCATGTATAATGCAAACAGATCAATGTCTGGTTTGTCAAAGAAATCTACAATTTTTTTAAATGCGGAGTTGCTCAAAGATAATTCGGTTTCGGATGGTAAAATTCTGGACACTTTATCTTCTTTCTACTTTAAATATGTTTCTGTGTTCGGCCCATTGCTATAGGGTGTTCTACAAGCTCTATGACAAACTTTGACAGATGGTAGGTTGCTTGATTTTAAACATATTTTTTTTAATAAACATGGGTCCGATTCGTTTTTGTTTAGAAGTTACAAGCATTTAAAAATCGTAATTTTTCAAGTTCAAGGCCCTGTAAAAGGAAAACGGTTCAAGATAGAGAAAAACGGCTTACATGTCCCTATTTTAACTTTTTATGGACTATCCTATGGTATAGAAACATTTGTACTTTCTTTGATTTTTTTAAATGTGGAGACATCTCAGATTTTTCAAATTTTTTATCACCCTGTATAAACATTTCATCTACATCATTGGATAGTACATGAAAAGTTAAAATAGGGACATGTAAGCCGTTTTTCTCTATCTTGAACCGTTTTCCTTTTACAGGGCCTTGAACTTGAAAAATTACGATTTTTTATATGCTTGTAACTTCTAAACAAAAACGAATCGGACCCATGTTTATTAAAAAAAATATGTTTAAAATCAAGCAACCTACCATCTGTCAAAGTTTGTCATAGAGCTTATAGAACACCCTGTATGTGTTTACCTTATGACCCTGTGAATACTGCCCAATTTCGTATTGAACATTGGGGTTGACTTTGACACTTCTGGGAAAGCTTCCTCACCTTGTCTCTTGTTTCTGATGGAAGATTTATCGTTGACTCCACCTAGTAAAAAATTAAGTTAAAAATAAAAAAAATTATTCTTTTTACCGGTATCAAAGAATTTTTTCTTCATTTATAATGTGTACTTTATGTTCTTTCTTCTGTTCTCTGAGGTGTTACCTACGATTACAAAGTCGTCTAAGTAGTTCTAAGTCGTTATCTTAGGTATGAGGGACAGGCTTTTCAATTTTAGTGAATGTAGATGGAGCTACAGATATACCAAACGGAATACAAGTGAATTCGTATAATTTATCTTTCAAAATATACCGTAAATTTTTTCTGCTCGACTTATGTATTGGAACAGAAAAAAAAGTTTGGTTTATCTGCATAGAATATTTTAGACACAAACAGATGTGTTTCTTGAACACATTCTTTAATGGCTCCTTGGTTTAGCAGGCTATAAATTGCCTAATTCATTTCTAAAGCCTCCTTCGGTAATAATGTTTTACCTTTTGGTATAGTAACCTGAATTGGTTGTTGAGGAAAATGGATAAGGTAGCCGTTTATCCATGATAGTATTACCCTTTTCGATGTAATTTTTTCCCAGGTGGCTTTAGAAATTTTTATTTTCCTTGCTGAGCGAGGGGGGCCCTTGTATGATCTCATCACCCTTTGTGGAGGAGTCGGGCGATATTTGTTTCTCGACCAGGACCTGGTTTTGTCAACTACCGCTCTAGTTCCGCTTCTCACGTTGCTATGAAAAGCTGAAATGGATCGTACCTAGGTAGGCTAAAAAGAAATTTATATTTGTTTTATTTTGCATATCCAACTGAACCGATAAAAGCAAATAGTGATAGTGGATGCACGTAATTATCTAAAGGTAGGTATAGATATTATGGAAAATAGAATGCGACAACAAGCTATTGCATTGGAGATTGGAGATAGTACATAGCAGATGTAGGATCTAACAAATATTAGGAAAGAATCTGTCCCTTTAAATTTACGACTTATCGAAAGTAAAAGTGATAAGTTCCTTTCTATTGTAAAACACTATGGCAGGAGATCGTAGTACCTACACACGGTACCGTTACACCCTCAGATATTGTATAGGACAAACCGAGGCAGGGTTGTCACGTATAATCCCTGCTCCTCAAATACCAGGAAATTCAGTATTTGTAATAAATTTCGGTCGTCAATTGCAATTCAGTGAATAGATTCAAAGCAATCAAAAATGAATTAGTCTCGAGTGTGGGAGGAGCCAATTAGGAAAGTCAAGAGACCAAGATATCATAAGGTCAGATAAGGTCGTTTTTCCGAAGTTCTTCAACTAAGATTTTACGCACACCTAAATCTCGTGAAATGAATGTTATTATTAAGATTCTGATTGCATTATCTACTCTCTTTAAAGGTGATAGGCCGTCGTACTCTTGTTACTGGTGGACCGGTAGCTGGTACCGATACAAAAGATTAAGTAATTTGTCCGTAAACAAGCCTAAACACGAATAATTTAAATAAAAATAATTTTCAATCATCAACTCGATTAATAAAGTTAAAGAGCAGTGGTCTGTAGCGTGGTCAGCTAGTAATCGAATTCAAGATGACAAGATTTTAAAAGAATGAGCGGAGACTAAAATGCTCTGTGTAATTAGTCGAGGTGTTCGGTGAAATCTACAAATCCACAGTTGATCAATGTGACAATCTAAAGACTCGAACGACCAATCAAATAACTCACTGCCTTACGAGGCTAGGTAGAACAACCAGGTTGCCTACGGGGAGAATTAAAATCAGTACTGTCAAAACAGGTATAGGGTAAACTGGACCACGGTGAGGTCGATGGCTGGTCTCATCACAATTGAACTACCATAAACAAGCCGGTTCCAGTAGGTACCAAACTAAAAATTACAGCATTTCAATTATTAACCAGGTAGCTCACAGGGGCAAGAGGTAGTCAAAAGGTCAAAACAAACTTAACAAACGAGTGAAACTAAACGGAGGTGAAATAGTTCGCTACCCCGAGGTAAATTAACTGTGAAAATAATATCATCTCTGAGAACCACATGAGAGGCTTTAGATAAACTAGTAACGTCTAATAAAGCCTTGATATGAATATTTACGACATTCAATTTATTGTCGTATCTATTTTTTAATATCGTTAATGCCTTGGGGTAATTTTCATTATTTAAAGGTAAATTATTAATCAAATTAAGAGCTTCATTCCTTAGAACACCTTTAAGATAATAGAATTTTTGAATATTGGAGAGGGAAGGTCGTTATATATTACAGCAGTAAAAAAATCATAGAAACTTTTACAATCTTCAGCCTTACCATACAATAGAGGTATAGAATAATAAAGGTCTTTGGTAAATCAACTTTTGAGTGCGAGCTAGTTGAATTTTCAGTATTAGTGTTTCTAGAGTCACTTGAAAGAGAAATGTTATTATTGTCAGGTAATTTACCTAAAATATCTTTCAAAATTACTGTCAGATTAAAATACCTTTCAACCATTATGAATCTTTCACTTTCTTGTGAATTATCATGATCTTCAATTTTAGTTTGGATTCTAGAAAATTCATTAAATAACTGACATAGCATCTTTTCTCTGATTTTGAACTCATTAACTGAATTTAATGAAAATTTTAAATTATCGTTAAAAAGCACTTCTCAATTAACAACAAAGTTTAATAATACTACACCTTATTGAAACTAGGAAAATTTCGGTTGATTTTTCAATGGATCGACTACAAAATCGTAGCAGTATTATATGGAGAACGAACAAACTGGAACTTTGAACTACTCTTAATTGAGAACCTACATACTGTATTTATTCGTATACATTGCCAATTTAATGGTAGGTAGGTGGGTGGGAAATAGGTGGGTGTACCTTTTATTTTTATTTTCTATCGAATGTACGAGTAGGTATACATTATATTAGTAGGTATACATATATAATTTTCAATTATTATTGATAAAACTATCTACTTAACCCTTTATAGGATGGATTTAAAAAAAAATAAGTTTTTCATTTTATAGGTAGTAGGTAATGTTTGTTTACCTACAAGAAAAACATACAAAAAAATGCCTTTTCATGTTTGTTAAAATTTCAGAGTGTAAACAAATAGAAGAATTTGCTGTTTGGTTGTTGACATTCTATATTATTGACAACACAACTTAGAGTTTTGGCGATTCTACATATTCCACAGCATTTAGATGTTGACTTCACTGGCAAGTGATCTCCAACATTATTTGTCATCCTGGATTTTCGGCACTATTCTTTTCTCACTGTTCTCAGTTTTCTTCATTTCGTTTTTTTCCTATTTCAAGCAACGATGTTTTCCTCCTTCCGGATGAGTGATCACTGATCAGCTATTAGTTGATTTGCAAGAATACTTCTAAAGACCAACTGTCTTTTTGGCTTCATACTTGTTTGTTGTCAATGTTCGTGGCATTGTTACTCCAGAGATACAAGGAGTCAAACTCGATAGTCAGGCAACGTAAATATAAAGACACATTTATGCATTTTTATCAGAAACCTGGCATTGTATATAATAGGCTACACATATCAAAGTCTACATTCTGGGCAATGTATCTTGTAGAATACATAATTTTCAACCGCGAATAATAGGGGTAGATCTTTATCATTTACAATCAAATAAATTGATGTAATATACAGGGTGATCCCGAAATGGCAGACACGGACAGCACCACAGCATCTATTGTGGATTAAAGATTCTAAGTTTTATTTACTGTTTTCTCAAGTATGGCCCCCTTAAGAAGATATGACCACTTTTGTAGAAAATAAAGTCACAACACTGCACTGGATACCCTTTTTCAGGCAGAAAAATAATGTGTAGGTCTACAATACCCAGATAGAATGTTACCATGGAAACATATAAAATGGAAAAACAACAAAGCTTAAAACAATAATCGTTGCGCGGATACGACATAGTCGATAATATTATTCAAAATCTATAATTCGAACAACGATGCCACATTGAAAAATTTTGTTGAACTCGGGGAATAGGTAAACTTTGAATGCCTGTAAATCCGTTCCCGATAATAAAAATATTAAAAAGCAAACACTATCGTTACAGTTTTGTGAAACCATGTGCTTTGCCAGTGGAGGTTGTTTAAATTTGACCGCCATTTCGATTTAAAGTTTGGAAAAAGGACACCCTATATCTCGGTAACGAAGCCGAGGAACCCATTTTTATTTTAAATTTACTGTCTTTCTGAACATCCTCTACAACACCCTGTATTCCGTGTCCGCCATTTCGGGATCCATCTGTATAAAGTATACATTGCTAAATCGATTTACAATAGGTGCATTACATAACATGAAGTGGAATTTAGTAAAATTCTGGTTTTCACACATGAAATGCAGAGGCTCTCTGATTTACGGTAGCCATCTTGGAAGAATAATGCTTTGATTGGTCTATTGAATCACGTGACTCGAAGAAACTCTGTGATTTGACAAGAATTATGTATCCTCTAGTATACCCTGCCTGTTTCTGCGGAAAAATTCAGTGTATACTTATGAAAAAAAAAAACTGAAGTTTGTGATACGTTGCCAAGAAGAAGAGGGTTAAAGTACCAAACTTTTGCATGGGGACTGTAATATCCGGCTCGAAGGACCAAAAACTTGTGATGAATCTTAGAAAGAGTTGAGTTGCTAAGACTGAGCAGTGTGGACTGTATGAGATGAGTGCGGAGACGTGAGAATGAAATAAGCTACTGAATCTCCAAATTAACGTGTAACTTTATTCTTTAGTGTTGTTACAAATTATATTCTTTTTGGCAAGTTTTTCTAATTTTATTTAATCATTTCGTGTTATTTTATATCCTAGCAACGATGTCAAGACAACTAACAAATAACAAAAAAATAATTTTGTTCTAAAACATCTAATTTTATCATTGAAACCTCCCTTGATCCAGATTACAATTACAATTACAAATTTCTTTATTGTACTTGAATTACAACAGTCATTGCTCAGTACAACAGCGTCATTACAAAAATTATAAAAACAAACATAAAGACAAACATAAAGACAAACAGTAAAAATTTAAAACACACAGCATGTCAACATAACGCCGGGAACAGTGAGGATCGAGACGCGCAGAGACACCAAAGAAATCAGTTCTCGATCGAGGCATAGTTCCATCTCTATGATAAGGATGGATCAAGGCTTTGAGTTTTAGGTGTTTTAATATCAGACTGCAGGTAGGGATTGATGAGTTTTTATATTATTTATTAACCATTGTTTTTAAAAGACTTTTATTCTAAAGAAAATACAAACGTAAAACGTACATGATTCTACAATGATTCAGCAGCCATTCCATTTTATTAACTTAAAAAATTATGTTCTGACCATTATTATTATGTCAACTGTCCACGTCAAATTAAACTTCTAAAATATAAACATAATTCTGTTCTGTGTTTCTGCTTCACAGTTTGCATTAATACACCTAACCTTAAAATTTCCAGCTGTTTTTCTCAACAGGGATGGGGGGTGGAAGGACAGTATATCAGAGGTAGTGTAGGGTTCTAACTCCGTGAGATGTTTCCGGAGATACGCACTGTACGCTGAGAATCCAACAGTTGCAGGATCTATTTTGAAGTGGTTCAGGTATTTTATAGATGCGTACGTGAATGTCCTTTCTGAAGACGACAGATGGTGTGTAGGAGGTTTAAACAAATTGAACCTGGTACTGTAGTGATGGGTGAATCGGTAAGGTAAAAGTATCTCCTGATCCTCTCCTGATCCATCCTTGTGGATCAGTTTGAGCAGAGAGAAGACATACAAAGCAGGCACGGTAAGAAGTCCAAGCCGCCTGAAATGGCCTCTGCATGACTGCTGCATTGACAAGCCTGTCAGGACCCTAATCGCTCTCTTTTGAAGAAGAAAAACCCTTCGCAGAGATCTCTCAGACCCACCCCAGACGGCCAGCCCATAGTTCACGTGGCTGATGAAATGCCCATAATAAGCAAAGAGAAGAACCTCAGGGGACACCGTGTGCTGAAGGCGTCTAAGAAGGAAGCAGACACTAGCAAGACGACGGCACAAATGATCTGTGTCAGCCGACCAGTTCAGGTTCCGGTCGATGTGGAAGCCCAAAAACTTCACCACGCCCTTCGGCTCGATCAAGGCACCATCGGTGGGTATGGAGGGTAAAGGTGAAAGACGTGATCGGCTAGAGTGAAAATCAATCAGCTCAGTTTTGTCTAAGTTGAGTTTTAGTTCATTGGCCCTGAGCCATAAACTTGCTCTTTTCAACGGGAGTTGAATGGTATCTATCAGACTAGGAGGGTCGCCTGGTTTTATCCTAATAAGAATTGTTGTATCATCAGCATAGTTAACACAGAGTGAATTTGGGGAGGTAATTTTGGGGCCCAGATCGTTAATGAAGATAAGAAAAAGAAGTGGACCGAGAACACTACCCTGTGGCACCCCAGAGGAGACTGGAGCAAAAGGTGATCGCACAGGTCGGCCATCAGACCCAGTAATCTGAACCGCCCGTGTTCTTCCCTGTAGGTAGCTGGTAAACCAAGAAAGGGGCAATCCACGAACTCCGACATTCTCCAGTTTCCGAAGGAGGCACTCGTGGCACACACTGTCGAAGACCTTGGAGAGATCCAAAAGCCAGCCCACAGTGCGCATCCCCTCCTCCAAACCCTGAGATATGAAGTCCGTAAGCTCCACAAGAGCCGTCTGGGTAGATCTGTTTTTAAGAAAACCATGCTGGGAGCGGGAAAGGATCTTTGTTTTGTCTAGAAAGTCAATAAGACGAGATGAGACAAGGGATTCAAGAATTTTATCAAATACCGATAGTAGACTAATCGGTTGGTAGTTTTCAGGGTTTTTGACGTCGCCATTTTTAAAAATAGGCTTAACTAACGCTGCTTTGAGATCTTCGGGGAATACACCAGTCTGAAAGGAGCTGTTGTAAATTTCTGATAATGGCTGAGCAAGCTCAGCAATGCAATACCTGGCAACAAAGGAGGGAATCAGGTCAGGTCAGGTTAGGTCAGGTCAGGTCAGGTCAGGTCAGGTCAGGTCAGGTCAGGTCAGGTCATAATCGATTTAAAAAACAAGGCTACAAAATACAGAAGAAATGAAGATACAGTACAAGGAAGCCAAGAAGACATTAAGATCCGAAATAGCAAAAAACAAAAGGCACAAATGGGACGAGATATGCGAAGAAATTGACAATGATCAATTCGAACAAGGATACACGATAGTGATGAACCAATTAAAGGTAGCAAAACCCAAAATATATCTCAGGCTAGAAGACAAGATAAGAGCGACCAAAAAACTCTTCATACCAGACAATGGGAACATACTTAGAAAAGAAAAACCTGACAGGCCAAGTAAACAAATAGACAAAGACGAGATCCTATATGCCTGTACGAGGACCAAAAACGGCAAAGCCGCAGGTCCTGACGGCCTCCTACCAGAAATAGTCAAGGCCTCCATAAAGGCAGAAACACAATACTTTGTCGACCTATTCAACAAAATATTATACACAAACACCTTTCCAAACCAGTGGAAGGAAACGAGGTTGATATTGATCGAGAAGCAAAAAAATTCTATGGAGGAACCCACCCAATACAGGCCAATCTGCTTAATAGATGTAATGGGCAAAATATACGAGAGTATAATTAACCAAAGACTTATAGAAGAGCTAAAAGCAAAGGGTGATCTTAGCCCTTATCAGTTCGGATTCAGAAAAAACAGGTCGACAATAAAAAATGCCTTGAGATGCTAGTGGAAATAGCGAACCCAGACAAAATATCCGAGAGACCGAAGTGGTGTCTCTTGATATTAATGGACATAAAAAACGCCTTCAATACTGCCCCCTGGGACCTCATACTAAAGAAGCTTAGAAAACGGAAGATCTCAACATACATCATCAATATCATTACGGAATACTTTACGAACAGGAACATTATAATAGACGGCAAATTTAGGATGAAAATGAGCGGAGGAGTTCCACAGGGCTCGGTCCTCGGCCCAACCCTGTGGAATATCCACTACGACGATCTACTCGACATAGAAACCAGAGGGCTGCAGCAAAATATGCTTCGCAGATGACCTAGCATTGGTTATAACGGCAAAGGACAAAGGAGAACTGACACTTAAGGCAGATATCACAATACATCGCGTGATAACGTGGCTTAAAAGAAATAAATTACAAATAGCCCCAGAAAAGACAAAGATCATGGTCATAAACAAGTTCAACCGCAACATAGACGAGATCAAACTCAACATCGACGGACACATTATAATTCCATGCAAAGACGTAACATATCTGGGTATTCAAGTTGACCAACACTTGACATTTAGCAAACACCTAACAAAAGCTGCTGACAAATGTAAAAAAATCATGACAGCGCTAGGAAAGATATTCCCAAGGATGAAAGGAGCAAAGGCAAAAAAACGAAGAGTGACATGCATGGCAGCCCAGTCAGCAATAATGTATAGTGCTCCAATATAGTACAAAGCGGCCCGAACTAAAAAATGCAAAGAACTCCTATGCAGCACACAAAGGCAAATGGCCCTCAAAATAACATCTGGCTATCGATCGGTATCTACCGAAGCATTGCTCGTGATAGCGGGGACGATCCCGCTTCACCTTCTGGCAGAGGAAAGCCATAAACTATACAAAGGCGACACAACAAAAATAGAAGGCAGAAAACAAACCATAGACAAGTGGCAACGGGAATGGGAACAACCCGGAAAGGCAACATGGACAAAGGTACTCATAAAACTTATTAAACCATGACTCAAAAGGAAGTGGGGGGACACTAACTTCCACATCACACAATTCCTGTCAGGACATGGCAGCTTCATGTCATACCTGAAAAAAATTAAGAAACGGTAATCAGACATTTGCATGTATTGCAATGACGTAGATACTGCGGAACACACCTATTTTGCGTGCAAAAGATTTAAAAGCGTAAAGAAAAACCTGGAAACAGATATTGGCGAAATCCTTAATCCTACAAACATCATAGAGATAATGCTAAAGACAAGAGAAAAGTGGAATAAAATTGCCAATTATATAGAAGAGATTACTAAAATGAAAGCAAGTGATGAGAGAACAGAGGACAGAAGATAAAGAGCAAGGATAGACCATAGACCATCGATGAAAGTGTAAAACAGTTCCGATGGATCTAAGTGAGAAATGAGGTAGGGTTTTAGTGGGTAACCAACTTACGGAGTCCCACACTGCCAGACAGAACAGCTCTGTTGGCGTGCATTAAGCATTTCCCCCCTCAAGGAAAAAAAAAGTCAGGTCAGGTCAGGTCAGGTCAGGTCAGGAAACATCTAATTTTATCATTGAAACCTCTCTTGATCCAGGTCCCGTATCAAAATTTCATAGCAGTTCAAAAATTGTTATGCGCGGGAAAAAGTTGTGGCGTCAACGTGGGTTTTACAAGCCCCGTTTCCTCTTTTCGCGCTTCAATTCTCTGTTAACAAAATCAAGCTAAAAGTGTGTCGTCGTGAGAAAGAAATTTGTGCAAAATTTCAATTGAATCTTGAACAACATAATAGATATTAATAAAAAACTTCTTTTAAAATCTAAAATTTAAGTTTGACACCTCGTATCATGAAAGGGGGCGTCTAAATGAAAAATGGCATGAAGAAAGTCGCATGGTTTTTGGCTAAATAATAATTATGTGGCTACGAGCTTGACCTACTAACTTGTAACATCACGTATAATGTATTTCAAAATAACCTGTATTTTATAAAACCTTTACCTCTAAAACTAAAGCTTTCAGACCCTATGTTCATTTAAACTTTTGTGGAGTAATTTTAAACTTAAATTACTTGAAGAATCGCCATGAGTAACACAGATTTGTAAAAAAGCATGCCGATTTACTAAAGAGTAAATTCAACTAGAATGCTTTTTTCTCGATTAGTGTACATGCCTGATTGCTTTTCCATTCTTATTTTTACTCATGCTCTACTTTTTCTAATTATTATGCAAATCACAACCTGAGCTAATTGCTCCGTGAATCATCCTCAAATTAGAGTTTTTCGGACACATATTTGTTTCGCTTTCTTATATTACTTAATTTATTGAAAAATAACAGTTGCCCTGTATACATGACGAACTACTAGTATTGATAAGTGAGCCCTTGATTTATCCTGATAATCGCTTTCGACACTGAACGGTGGAGAACGGTAACAACCGCCATCCCTTTCACTTTAACTTGAACCCAAACAAAAGGGTAACCATAATTATTGTTATCGTTGTTGAGCTCTGAGCTATCCAAGAACTGCCATAATTTTCTCGTAGATTACTCGAACTAATGTTTTTGTTTTGAACTAATATTGTTGTGTTGCAATTTTTGGCTAACCGGGACACAGACTAATCGGTAATCCACAGCGCACATTGTTTCGTCTTTCAGGCCTAAAGTAAGAAGTCATTATAACCAAGGCAGCACAGGTTCGTGAAATATACGTGTATTATACGTAATTTTGGTATAAAAATGGTATCAGTATAACAGTGAAACGTTTCTTGTATACGAGTTTTACACGAGACGTATTTTCTACGTAGGTATATTAGACGTATATTTTTTAATTATTTTGTATAATTAGGCTATATGATATAGGTACGAGTATTTAAAATTTTCTCATGAAGAAATTTTTAAGGTACCTAGTTATTATAGTGTTTTGAAATTATCATTCCGATATATGCGTGCAATGTTTGGAAATCGAATAATATAATACATGTTATCAAAAGACCACATCTACAACCCAAGTAGCATTTTAGGTTAAATTTACGTCGATTCGACATATTTTAGATAAACTAATCGAATTCACCTAACCTAAATTACGTAAAATTTACGTAAAGACCAAGTGAGAGTAGATATTACGTAAATTCGTCGACATATTTGGGAATTATTACTATGAAGTTAAGTCAATTTTACTAAAATAGGTAAATTCGACGTCCGTTTCACAAAGAATCGACCTAATACTTAGTTAAAATAGATAATATAAACATAATGCCCTCGCGAATGAGAGAGATAGAGGCCAATAGCCACTAAGCAACAAGAGTCTTTAATTTTAAATAGTTAATCTCTTTTCAAGTCTGACAACTTTCTATCCGATCCTGTCTGATCCACTCTGAGCTCGCTGTTGTCTCTTCATCAGTCATCAGTCAGTCTTCTACTCATACAGCATAAAATGAATGCAGGTACATGGAATACGGAATATCATGATGGTAATGGTTAATACTTATTGTTGGTTTGGAAATAATGTGGAGGGACGCGATGTCCGAGTGCCAATTTACATGTCAATGAAATTTTCCGAGGAAACTTATGATTATAGGTGGTAATAAATAACAAACGTGCTTAGTGAATTAGGCAGTTTGAAGCTTTTTCTTAAAAAAAAAATAATAATTTCAGATTTGAAAGGCAGGTTTACGTAATTATTTTGCTATATTATTGTTTTTTCGTCTTTCACTTCTTGGAACGTTATACTTTATTGTAACAGCAAGAACTATTGATTAATATTCGAATGTAAATAATGTAAATAGCGTCAAGACCTAGCGCCGAGAGTACAATTATATTATTCCCGTACAATAAAAAATCAAAAGTATATTCCAAAAGCCAAAATATCCAAATTAATACTCGATTTTCAAGAAATACTACGTAGTTCGTTTTTTTTGCATCTGAGTGTAATTTAATTTTATATATTGCACAACTGTTTACTGTATAAAATTTTATAAAATTATTTACACGTTTCAATGTAAAGCTTAACGTTTATTATCTTAAATCACCAGGAAAGATGTACAAGTTTTTATTTACTCTGTTGTTCTGTTTGAGTTCTTCTCCAGGATCGATACAAAATGTTCTAAATCAGAGTATAATAGGTAAATGAAACTGTAGTGCTTCTTTCCTTTAGAGGGAAAAATTCCTTTTGCCTTTGAATTAATTTTTACTCCATCATAATTACGTTTGGAATATTTAGGATGGTGAAATGTTCGGAAAAAATATTTCGTTTTATTTTATTTTCTTAAGGGAAAAATGGCAGAGTATTTATACTATACAGTTAATTGATATCTGAAGAGAGCAAAGTAATGTTATAAGAATTATTGAATAATAGAAATTTTTGTAATTTCTTGTGTGTATACAGGCTATATATAAAATACCGAAAAAATTCATGGGGTGATTGATGAGATCATTTGTCACGTATGTCCTAAGAGGCCTAACTTTTTAACTACAGGGTGTTGAAGTTTCAAGAAATTTAACGAAAGATAACTTAGATATTATAAGAATCAAGATATTTCCCTAAAAATTTGTGTACACGTTCCATGCATCAAGAGGCATTTCCCAACATATAACTTTCAGTTATTGTGGCAGTGGCGTTCGTGGAAGTCGCGTTACACTTAATATTTTTGAAAAAAAAAATAGTACGCCACTACTTTTTTATGAAAATAAAATTATTTTTCAAATCCTCTTTCATTTCTGAGTAAATATGGTCTTTTGACTTTTTTCAACCGATGCAAGCTTTTCTGATAAAAAAATAGAATACATTTTTAGGTTGCCTCTTTCTTAAACTGCTACTTTACAGAACTGCAGAAGTTCGATTCAATCTGTACCTACTCCGATAGATAAAAACGTGTTCTCATAATATCTGACTCTTTAAAAATTGACCTGTAGATAGTAGAGGTCATTGACCGTAAAGAAAAGCGAAACTGTCGAATTTGTGAATTCATCTTCATTTGTAAAATCCAACTCTCTACTCAAACACAGGTGTCTATACATGTGATATTTATTTTTTTTATCAGAACCTTGCATCGGTTGAAAACAAGTCAAGAAATCATATTTACTCAGAAATGAAACAGGATTTAAAAAGTAATTTTATTTTCATAAAAATGCAGTGGCGTACTACATTTTTTTCAAAAATATTAAGTGTAACGCGACTTGCACGAACGCCACTGCCACAATAACTGAAAGTTATACGTTGGGAAATGCCTATGGATGCATGAAAGGTGTACACAAATTTTCACGGAAATATCTTGATTCTTATAAGTTATTATTAAAAAACGATTTTTTTCTTGGAACTTCAACCCTGTATTTAAAAAGTTGAGCCTCTTAGGACATACGTTTATGTTTCCTTTTTTTCTTGAAATGATATCATCAATCACCCCCTGAATTTTCTCGTTTTATTTTAGATACACCCGGTATAAGCAATAAGCTGTCTTTAAATGAAACATTTTGCACATACCCCAGACTGCTTTAACTGCACGCCTTGCCATACATATACGTATTAGGAAGCAGTTTCCTAAAACTAGGAGGATCCTATATATTCCATAAGGAGTGATCCTATTGCATTTGAGCCAAATTATTCAAGTAGTTTCAAAATGGCAGTCATTTGAATTTATGTAAAAATTCGCATTTCCCAATAATAATAATAATATTATTAATAGTAATGTTTATTACCCAACAGTTCCATACAGAACCAATTACAAGGCTACAGTACCTAAACATATCATTTCACACATTGCACACTAATGATGAGGCCACAAGGAGGTCGAAACAGCTGTCTGTATCTTCGGTCAGATGGCTCTGCTTGCCGGTTGCCTTGTAGCTCGCTTCGCTATTCGAGCCAAAAGCCCACTAATTATTTTCTGTCATATCATTTCAGATATAACAGCACACAAGCAATACTACCATACCAACGATAGCCAAGATAACTAATCAATAACAATAATAATTATTAAAAGTAGCGGGCGGGTGGGCAACTAAGAGTGGACGCCAACCATATCTCAGGAACGGCTCGTCACACAGCTTTCGGGTAAAATTTTTTAGAAGTAAAGTGACCCCAAAAATCGCTGGAAAATATTTTTGAGCTTCTAAAACTACCGCTAGGGGGCGTAATAGTCAGGACAGAATGAAAAATGGGTAGTTTCTACGTATTTTTTCAATTAAGGGTGTATTCAAAATACAGTCTAATCTTCAAATAATTTATATTTTTTTTATTTGAAACTTTTTGTCATAACCTCAAAAATAAAGTGGTGGGAAGACGTCAAAATTTTGTTTATCCAACAGTCGATTATTTTTGTTAACCTCAACGGAATTCAACAAGATTAGTCTCGTTACGAAGCGTTTTCTTTTCTCTGTCGACTACATTTTTCGATTTTTTTTATTTTTTTACCACCGCAACCGCTAGAGGGCGTTATTTGACATGAAAGGAGACATGGCGATTTTTCTTAAAAAAATAGAATGGTATATTTATTTTTACATAGTGGAAAAGAGAATTATATTCTCAAGGCAGTGGCGTAGCTACCATACCGTCAAACCCCGCGGCCGCAGGAGAGCCCGACGTCAAGGGGGCCCTAAGCTCTGGACCCCGGCTCGGCCCAAAAAAGAGCCCCGAATCAAAAAATCAAATAAGTATTACCCGCAAGCGTATTTAAACTGATGACATTATAGTTATTTATGTATCAAGGGAGTTATGAGGATGTTATAATTACAGAGGGCAACATATTGCAATCCCGAGGGACGTTAGTCCCGAGGGATTGTTAAGTTGCCCGAGGTTATTAACATCTAATAACTCCCGTGATACATAATCTATTTTATTTTATACTAAATGAAATATAAAAACGAAATCTGTTGATTTTTAAAATTAAACGAATGTTTTTAATAATTGAGTAACCATGATTATTGATTACCATGGATACATCAACCGAAAAGTTTGTAGAAAATGACATATGAAATCCAAATATTCAACCAACAATGCAATAACAAAAGCAACATCCAATGGTTACCAGAATTAAACCAATAGTAATATTAGAGGGAGTTATGGATTCATAACAGTCCCAAGGGAGTTATGAGTATGTTTATAGTTACGGTAACCAAGCGTTTATCTAGTTATAATGTATTAGTATGAAATAAAATAACTAATATTACGAATTGAATAATATGATGTTATTTTATGTTATTAGGAAAACCAGCAGCACTCGTTTCCAATCCACTTGTATTGTAGAGTTAATGCCTTTGGGGGGCTGGAACTCTAGAGTGCTTTGATAATTAATGGAGTTCTATGCTCCTTGTCAGAATAAAAAATGGAAAGCCAGCAGCACTCGTTTCCAATCCACTTGTATTGTAGAGTTAATGCCTTTGGGGGGCTAGAACTCTAGAGTGCTTTGACAATTAAGGGAGTTCTTATGCTCCTTGTCGGAATAAAAAATGGAAAACCAGCAGCACTCGTTTCCAATCCACTTTTATTGCAGAGTTAACAACTTTGGGAGGTTGGAACTCTAGAGTGCTTCGACAATTAATGGAGTTCTATGCTCCTTGTCGAAATAAAAAATGGAAAACCAGCAGCACTCGTTTCCAATCCACTTGTATTGCAGAGTTATTGCCTTTGGGGGGCTGGAAGTCTAGAGTGCTTCGACAATTAATGGAGTTCTATGCTCCTTGTCGAAATAAAAAATGGAAAACCAGCAGCACTCGTTTCCAATCCACTTGTATTGCAGAGTTAATGCCTTTGGGGGACTGGAAGTCTAGAGTGCTTTGACAATTAATGGAGTTCTATGCTGCTTGTCGGAATAAAAAATGGAAAATTATTATTGGTTAATCATATTTTTATATCACGGAGTGTTTTATTTTATAGAATAAATTTATCTATTTCACGTTGTAGTTTGTTTAAACAAAATAAATATGAAACAAGAAAATATTGATATCCTGCACTAAAAGCAAGAGTTTTCATACCCAAAATGAAGATTTTTTTTGTACTAAATTTAATTTTAATGTAGGTACTTATACTTTTAACATAAAAATTGCGACTACATTAAGTATTTTACACAACTTTTCTGGAAAAATTTTTGGGGGAGGACCCCAGAACCCCCCTTTCCTCTTGGGGGTACTCCATACCCCCCAAACATCCCGGAGGTCCACCTAATTCATTGTATATAGGGTGGGCCACGGTATACGAAACGGAAGATTATGGCCGTGTCTCTGGATTTTAGGATCTTTTTATTTTTGGAGTGGATAGAGACCCGGCAGAGGTACGTTTTAAAATTATATTCATAATGTACAGGATGTCCCAAAAGCATAAAACATTCAAAGTTATGTTTTTTTAAATGAAATGCTCCTATGTTATTGCATTTTTAGATTGTCTGAAAAAAGAAAATAAGATTGGCTTTTACAGTTGGTGTTTAAATTCAGAAGTTTTTGAGTTATAAACAAGTGAAAATCGTCATTTTTCAAGTTCATGGCCCTGTACAATGAAAACGACTGAAGATAGAGAAAAACGACTTACATGTCCCTATTTTAACTTTTCATGTACTATCCTACGATGTAGATGAAATGTTTATACAGGGTGATAAAAAATTTGAAAAATTCTGAGATTTCTCGACGCGTCGCCAAATAAAAAAATCAAAGAAAGCACAAATGTTTCTATACCATAGGCTAGTATATGAAAAGTTAAAATAGGGACATGTAAGCCGTTTTTCTCTATCTTGAACCGTTTTCGTTGTACAGGGCCTTGAACTTGAAAAATGACGATTTTCACTTGTTTATAACTCACAAACTTCTGAATTTAAACACCAACTGTAAAAGCCAATCTTATTTTCTTTTTTCAGACAATCTAAAAATGCAATAACATAGGAGCATTCCATTTAAAAAAACATAACTTTGATATGTTTTATGCTTTTGGGACATCCTGTACATTATGAATATAATTTTAAAACGTACCTCTGCCGGGTCTCTATCCACTCCAAAAATAAAAAGATCCTAAAATCCAGAGACACGGCCATAATCTTCCGTTTCGTATACCGGGGCCCACCCTGTATAATATACTAACAAAATTTTAAGTTTTTTCGACTTGTTATCTGCCTAATCCGCGAACCACAAATGAAGAAAACTTTAAGTGGGGGCCCGCCAAGAACGTTTGGCGGGGTGGCCTCAAATCTGAAGCTACGCCACTGCCTCAAGGTGCTATAAAAATTTCAGCTGAATATCTTTGGCCCAACTGCCAGCAAAGTTGATTTTATGGATTTATAGAGTTTGGCCTCCCACGGATCAAATGGAAATCATTTCACGGTTAAAATGGCTGAAATTCAAGCATGTTTATGGCGATCAGAAGTCTCCATGAGTGTGAAGTGAATATGTATAAAGGGTGATGAAAAATCGCCTTTTCTCTATTTTTTCTGTTCACCATTGGTAACTTCGTTATTATTGGAGCTATAAAGTCGGTTCAATTAGCAAACATGAATAATTTTTGTCGCCTATTACAGTGGTGAAAACAGAAAAACAATTGAAAGTTCACACGTCATGAGATATTCCCAAAAACGCAATTTTGGATATAAAAATAGGAATATCTCATAACGTAAACTTTCAATTGTTTTTCTGTTTTCACCACTGGTAATAAGCGGCAAAAATTCTTCATGTTTGCTAATTGAACCGACTTCATAGCTCCAAACAACATCGTCAGAGTATATCAATATCACCAAGGGAAAGAGGCAAGTCGTTAATGAAGAAAACGAATACATGATACGAAGAGGACCGAGATTTGATCCTTGAGGAACGTCCGAGGTCGCTGTATACTTGAAGGACGAGAAACCGTTATAGCTAACAAACTGTTTGCCACCAGTTTAATAAGATCTTAAATAAAAGCAGCAGTCCATCAGAAAGCCCAAATCATTCAAGTTTTGATAGAATAATGTCATGGTCGAGCTTGTCAATAGCCTTGGCGAAGTCTGTATAAACAGTGTCGACCTGTGAACAGCCATCAATCGTCTCTGATGCAAACTGTCTGAAACAAGACAAATTGTGTGAAACAAGACAAATTGGTCTCTGTGGACTGTTTTGGGATAAATCCACGCTGTGCAGGGGAGATCGAGCCTCTGACATGAGGAAAGATGTATGAGTAAATGATAGAAATGATATATATTATTTAACCCATGTATATTAGGCAAGATGTAAAACCACCAGTTTACTCTACAGATTCTGTAGACAAATTATACTAAACATTTCTCCATAAAAAATATCAGGAAGCATAGGTATAAATAGAATGCCGGAGATAATAAATTTTTTTTATACTTATCATGTTTATTTCTCCCAAATTTCACATTTTTTATTTTAAAAATGTCCCTGTAGGGTATTATAGGTATTATATTATAAGCTCACTGCACAGTTCGTACATTGTTAAGTTTATTTATCGGCACCTAGATAAATAGTAGACAAATAAAATAAATTAAGTAGATAAAATGTAGATAAATAAATAAAAGACGAAATTCAGTACCTACATATACAGTACCTTCAGATAAATAAAGGCAGTGATTAGAGGTATATCCCATTTCAGACGTTTTTGAGTTCAGAGTTGGCTATGGAAAATTCGAATTATGTTGGTACCTTTACAAAAGCTGAGTTTTGAACTACCTTTGACAAGCTAAATTTTTTAAGGTTATGGATGTTTCTAATCAAATTTGACTTTGTTTTAAATTTCACCTACGCTGCGTTGCCAAAACAGGAATATATTATCTAAAGTAGGTACTTATACTAATAATCGGGGAAATATTAATTTTTGTGTAAAATCAGACAAGGAGGATTTATTTCTTGATCGATTTTTTTCAACTATATGTGAGATTATTAACGATTCCTTTAAATATGTTTTCTGTATTTCAAAACTTTAATTTTTTGATCTTTAAAATTATGATCTTTGATTTGTTCTCTATTGTCTTAAATAACTTAAAGTGCTGGACTTCTCTCTCTCGCGTCATGTGGTGAAATTCAGGAACATATCATATTATGTCATGTCGCCGACTCTTGAAATGCCTAATTTTCACGAGAACATTTGAAGAATAAGTACGGGTAGTCTTTATTCCTTTATCAACTAATTTAATTCAAATTTTGAAGAAAGCAGATGGAATGAGCCTCATGATCTTTGTAGGTTGCCAATAAGTTTTTCTTCATTTTCAATTTATTGTAGGGAGTTGGAGGATTTTTTTGCTAGTTGAGGAAAGTCTTGCTAACTCGGTTGAGGATGAGTTATGACAAATTCTTATCTCGTTATTGTCGTTTGATACTGAGGCTGCCTAAAATATATGAATAAAAATTATATTTGGGTAGAACTATAAATTTTCTGAATCCAATCGGTTTAATTTAGGTATGGTTATTGGTTACTCCACCTTTATATTTCGTCACCCCAGAGTTATCTTGGTCTATACGCCAAATTCTAAAGTGTTGGGAAATGGAACTTTTGTATTTCAAAGCGCATTACGCGGTAATAATAGAATATATAGACTTAGAAATTGCAAGATATGTAAGATTTATTTTTTCTACAGTATTATTAATAAGATTTGATAACTTAAATTTGGAACTGTAGGCGTAATATCGATTTTTCAAAATGGATATAGAACAAAATGTGCTAGCTGCACTATCATTGCATTGTTTTCTGGATATAGAACAAAAAATGAGGACATAGAACAAGGTAATTCTTTTCATCAATATAGAAATAAAAGTATACCAGACCGGATATAAGACTGATTTAATTTATTTATTTTTGAAAAAATATAATCTTTTTTTTTAAGCTTTAAGTGTCTCGACAGATAATTCTTTTAATCTTAACTCGATTCAAGAATATCATCTTTTCGAAAGAATAGAACTACATATAAAACATAATAACAATTCTAAAATACTTTTAAAATAAATACTTAATGTTTTTCTATTATTTTTTTGTGAACAATAATTTTAAGAATGGTTTTTACAGTTGCAGTCTAAAATAAGTAGGTTACCTATGAGTTGATAAACAACTGAAAATAGCAATTTCTCATTTTGAAAGCAGCGTACATCGGCAACGGCTCCAACTATTGGAAAACGGCTTACATGTCCCTATCCTAATTTTTCATGTATTATCCTATTGTGTGGATGAAATTTTTATACAGGGTGATTAAAAATCTGGTAATTTTCTGCACCTGTATTAAAATTTAAACCGCATAGTAGAATACCACAATGTGGTACCTATCCTACATCTTTTTATGTCATAAAGGTTAAGATATTAATATATTTGGATCTGACTGATATGATATGCTGATGAGTCCATATATAATAAAGACGAAACGGTACCGTCCATGACTTCAGTCTTCTCCTCGCATGCTGTACGAAAGTTTTCTAATTTGTTCTGTAAAGAATCTTTAGTGGCAAATTTAAATTAGAACCTAAATCCCACAAAACTCAGCAATTATTAGATATAGGGACATGTAAGCAGTTTTTTGATATATGGAGCCATTTCATAAAACTTGATTTAATATTGTCTCTTTATTATAAATCAAGTGTTTTACTTTATTATAAGGTATTTACAGAGAAACCTATTGAAAATTGAAAATTCAAGTACCTAAACCTTTGGCTGCATTTAGATAATAGGATTTTTTTATTATTTTCACTACATATTTTTTTTTAAATCGCAATACTTTTTCTGCAAAACTTTTTTTATTTGAAGAACTAACACACTATAACAACAAGGGAACTGGACATAGAACAAAATGTTACTATACTATAGTAATGAAAAGGTCATGTGTATTGAGGATTTAGAACAAACAGGTTGGCTGATGGAACAGGATAATTCTCTACAAATGGATTTTTTTCAAGGATGTAGAACAAAAATATACAAATAACTTTTTTATTACTGCATTTAGGTTTGATTTTCTTGCGGATATAGAATGCTATAATTCTAACGATTCCAACGGTGTGTATAAGTCATTTTCACCCAAAAATGGATATAGAACATGATAATTCCTGGGTGACGATTTTCTGGATTTCAATTTGTTATAAAACAGTATACCTATGCATGGATGCAATAGTGTGACGTACTAGACAAAATTTTCGTCTTTTCGTAGCACACGGCGTGGTCATCCTGAAGCAAAGCATTCATGCATGGTGTAGAGCTCATCTTCTTCGAGGTAGGACTGAGTCTCACAAATTCGGGAAGCACGATTCACCGGGGTTTGTATTACAGAGCTCGTTTTTGGGCTGGGTGTTGATTGGAGTTCTTGTGTAAATAAACGATCTCTTTGTGTTGGTTTTCGGTAGACACTGTGCCACATAAGTTTTTTTTTCAATTACTTTTGGCATTATAATATAATAATGTAGTATTCAAAGGAGATTTAAGTTCTTTTCAATTTTAAAAGGATTGAAATAAGATGCTGAAAATCTGACAGAACTTTTTGAATGAAGTTACTGAACGTCTAATAATTAAATATTTTTTACTAAAAAATAACAGCAATCGTATTGAATTATTGTTTTCATACGTCAAACATATTTTTATCAGGTAAGAAATTAATCCTAATGGCATATGAGTAAAGTGGGAAGTCATTTGAACTTTTTTAGCTCAAATCGACTGTCCAGGGTATCCAACTTGAAGAAAAAATATCACAGCCAACTTGAATCCAAAAACGTCTGAAATGGGATATACTACAACGTTCCGGGAATTTCCAGATTCGCGGCACTACCCTACGTCATTGAACGGTTCGGGTTGTCACGTCACGAGCTGTCCCACTGTTCACAGAACCTAAATGAGACGTTGCAATTGTCACGGTTTTAGTTTCATCCATAACATCCCAAGAGAATAGTCTCGGAATGAATAATTTATCGTTTCTTTTGCAACCACCTGCATAAGTCCTAACATAGGAGTTACTTTTGAAATAAAAATGAAACCATTTTTTTAACGTTTCTGAATAATATCTGAAACATTTCCTGAGAGACGATTCAAACGAAGCCAAATACAGAAGTCACTTATGAAACAACAATGAATAATGTTCCATCAAATTATTACAGTTAACATTAGCAAAACATATCTGATTTTATTATTATTAAATTTGACTTGCTGAAAGTATATTTTATGACCGGCATAAAGATTCTTTTTCACGCCTTTCAGTATTAAAAATATCAAAGAAACCAAAAGTCTGTCATAATAAAAAAAAATATTTTGTTTAAAACGCTAATTTTGATCTAAATCAAAATAAAGCTCTAAAATTGAGTTAAAAAACCTCCGTATCTTTGAAACTGATGCCAATTTACGGACCGTGTTTATTGATAATTTATATTTTACTTATTTTGGGCCATACTCTGCCATACCCCTTCCAAATATTCGATCTTTATATTTTAATTGATTTCATTAATTGATACTTTTTAATAATATATTTTGTAGCGATAGTCTGCTAAACCATTTTCGAAAAAAATTGGCAAGAAGTTTTGAATTTATGGCGTAATTTTCGTTGTTTTAATTTTAATCAAGCAATATTTTAATTTCATTGTGACGTCGTTTGAGTCATTTGGAGGCATTTTTAATAAACTGTTAAAGTCAATGCAATAATGAAAAGACGTTACAAATTGAAAACTGTTTCTCTTTCATATCCGTCGCTAGACCCTCGCTCTGAAGGGGCCACGACTGTGTAGAGGTAGGTGGGTAGGTAGAACAAGTACCTACGCACTGGGCACTAGATTTTCACAGCTTTGCACACGTGATAATGATTACCGAAATTAAGGAAGCAAATAATTTAATAAGTTGAATGAACAAGGAAGTGTTGAACAAATCGAAATAAGAACGTTGATTCAAAATAGAGAACGTAAAAATGGATCTATAAAGATGCGTGACCGAATCAGAGCTCCGTGCTACTCTACTCGTACTGTTGACTGGTACTCTTCTCCGCACACTGTCTTCATCCTCTCCGGCTGTGCTTGCGGGAAGCCCCTGCTTACACTCTGCTATCACGTCGGGTATACATATGATCACCCGAGGTGAACGATTCATGAGATTTCATATGCATTCGACTTCTAAAGAATTTTAAACACGGAAATACACATCCCACGTTTTTGGTATATTTATTTTTATTATATCCCGTCTATGTCACGATCGCTTTTTCCTTAAATATGCTCCACTCCTAGGGAATTGTGTGTGTGTGTGTGTTATTTACTTCAAAGTGAGTTCTGTACCGTCTCAATACTTTACCTGATGTCCTAACGGCATTCTATACAATCCCTGCGTACTACCTATACACAGTTCACTTATTATTTCCGAATTAGGTTATGGTGTAGGGTGATAGAAAGCACAGGGTATAACCGCTGTCAGTCATTTGCTGGAGTTGGGTTAGGTCTCTTTTTTATGAGGTTGAAGTTTTATGACAACAACAGGACATAGTTGCCAGATGAATTTTTGATATTTATGGTAGATACTCTTATTATATTTATGTTTACATCTTTAGGGTCTTTTTCTTTTGAAATATTTAGTCACGACATATTACAATCTTTAACTAGACAACAATCTTGCTGAATCTAATAAAGCTTTTCATATTAGTTTGAGAAAGAGGTTATCATGATATTTTTGCTAAATTACGAAAATAAACAAATGTACTTTTTGAATATAATAACATAAAATACTTGGATCAAATATTAACTTATTTTTACTAAATACATAGTAGGTACTTTATATAGGTACTATACGGCCTGTGCAGGGTGTACCTATAATGGGTACCCTATAATTGGTCGTAAGATGCAAGAAATCATCAATAGCCAATCGCTTCTATAATAATTATATTAAAATATAGGAGCACATATTTCGGGTTTTGCATTAATTTCTTATTTAGGTAGATGATTGAATATTATTTTTCTCCAACTCGTGTGTTATTCGGATATCATAGTAGTGTGTCAGACACCAGCCAAGATTCTGAATTTGAGAAGATTTTACAATAGATGCTTGTCAGTTTTGACTTTTGTCCCAAAATTATCCCCTATTATCAATAACCGCCTATTGGATTCTTAGAATCAGAATCATCTTAGCGCTCTGATCTGAATCAGATTCATTCATTGATATAAAAAAGTGGAATATTTTTACACTGAGTGCTAATAATGTCAATTATTATTTAATGATTTTTTTCCATGGATATGCAGTAAAATTGTTTTTATTTTTATTTCTCGAAAACGAAGCAATAAAAACAATTTAACAGACAAGAAATGGATTTTTTAGTTGCTTAATCCGAAATAAATAAAAAAAATGATCAAAAATTCAGCGACTTCTTATTTTTGGCCAACATTATTTGTTAAGGTGCCCCCTGAGACGTCACTGGACGTAATAATTTAGCACTACACGAGCATTTTATCACTGAAATTTTTATAACCAGAATTAAATTAAAATCTGCTAGAAGATATTAAAAATATTTATAATTAAAATACTCGTTAAAAATATTTAATAGAAACAATAATCCCAAATATCTCCGTTCATATTAGATTCATCAGAAAAATTCATGGGACATAATTTAATCAAAAATTAGTTATCTTTAAGAGCCAATCATAGAGGTTAAAAAGTGGCGTTTACAGAATTCACATGTCACTTTTAGTTTTAGAAATAATTGGTCTGGAAGTTTTTATTGATATACTCTGTATATTTTCACCTTCAGAAAGCGGCTATTATCATAAAGGCTCATTAAGTTAACGGGCATATTTCTGTGGTTATTTATGCAAAAGGTATCGAGTCTAAGTGGAAATTTTTAAAATTTATCTAATTTATCTATTCTTGACATGAAAGTGATTACAAAAATGGTAATAAGTCATTTGACGTCGATATTAGCTTCAAAAACGAGCACAAAAATCTGTCCGTTAGTCTAGGGAGCCTTTATAATATTGGCTGTTAATGTTTGCTCAAGTTTGGATTTTTTGGATCATGTAATTAAAATGCTTTCTTAATGCGGATTTCTTCATCCAAATATACCTATTTTTCCTCATTTTGTTCTTTTGAAATTTAAAATGTGAAAAAATATGTTTATTTGTCAGTTTGAGAGCAATTTATCAGAGTAAAAAATTATCCTACATCTCCTACTAAAACTTCAATTACACAACAAGGCCGTTAATCAGCTGTGACAATTTAAGTGATTTGACAAATGTCAGTGTTTACTTAACCTTTAATACCTCGACCGGCTGATATTGTCAATTAAGATCTAGGGAGTTTTCATTTTTTTTAAACCTAAAAATAAAACTTCATAGCCTACTAGTGCGTAAATAATATGTGAACGGTGTATACATATGTACAGTAAGTAAATGGTTACCGATAAATGAAATATTTTATACGCTGCCTTAGTGATAACAGATAAAACTCAATCATCTTTTACTAAAAACTGATTTGTAAATAAATTATCAAAAAATACGTAAGAAAATGTCTTCAAGAGAATGAAGGCATCTACTTAACAACATACCTTAATAAAATAGCTTATAAGCATCTTTTGTAAAAATATATTGAACGGGTCTCAAGTTACTTTCAAACTGTTCCCAAATAGGAGGAACGTAAACACAATAATATGTCAAAGATTTATCAAGTTTGTGATTTCAAACTTTCTGAAGGGATCCCTTTGAGTTCACTGAGGAGAGTAATACTTCAACTGTTGAAAATGTTAGGAATTTCCTGTGAACATTCTTCAGTGAGTATACGCAAGCTTCATAGCTTGAGGACATTTATTACCTACAACTAGGGATGCAAAAATACCGTATTTTATTTTTTTGCGTATAATACAGTGAATAATATCAGTATAAAACCGTTATCGATTATTTTTGTCAATGTGTCACTTGTCGTGTCCGAGGTCGTGTCATTTTTGTCATCTAGTAGAATATTCCTCAATGTCTAAGTATATTTGCTTTTGCATTCACCATTCACGCATCAAAACGAGGTTATGTTCATGTTTTGTTTTTGTATTAATTTTCATTTTTATAAACAATATAATATAACAAAATTCACATACTCTACAAACGCAAATAACAAAAAATAGCTTCTCAACAGATTAATTAGTCACTTTTTAATTACCCTTCCTCTTTAATAATTATTTTTTGCTTAGGAAATATTGCAAAATATGCACTTATAGCTCATACATTTGCCCCTTTTGAGGATATTGAAGGAGCAAATTTGTTGAGTCTTCCCGTGTTTAACAGTATTTTTATCACTTTAAAACTTCAAACCAAAGTCCTTTTTTTAATAATATCATTCAAAATATACCAAGAACAAGAAGTAGGTACCTATTCACAATTAATTATTAAAACTATTATCAATTATCATTAAAACACTATCAACTTCTCTTATTAAGTAATAACTTTCATGACATTGTGTCAAAATTGTCAAACGTCAAAGTCAATTGCAAATTTCATACCAAGTATGGTATTTAAACTAGTTTCATACAGTACGGTATAATACGTATTTTAAATTGCATTATCATTATACAATTTATTTCATACTAATACATTATAACTATAGATAAACGCTTGGTTACCGTAACTATAAACATATTCATAACTCCCTTGGGACTGTTATGAATCCATAACTCCCTCTATTATTACTATTTGTTTAATTCTGGTAACCATTGGATGTTGGTTTTGTTATTGCATTGTTGGTTGAATATTTGGATTTCATATGTAATTTTCTACAAACTTTCCAGCTGATATATCCATGGTAATCAATAATGCATGCTTACTCAATTATTATAAACATTCGTTTAATTTTGAAAACCAACAGATTTCGTTTTTATATTTCATTTTATATGAAATAAAATTAATTATGTAGCACAGGAGTTATTGGATGTTAATAACCTCGGGCAACTTAACAATCCCTCTGGACTAACGTCCCTCGGGATTGCAATATGTTGCCCTCTGTAATTAACATCCTCATTACTCCCTTGATACATAAATAACTATTACATCCCTCCCTACAACAGTTACAGTTCATTCAAGTTGAAATCTCAAAACGCAATCGTTAACGTACCTTTAGCAAAAATGTCATTTGAAAAAAATCCAAGGATCAGACAATTTTGGACAGCAGTGCTTATTATGCAGAGCGCAAAATTATTAGGCAATATTATTAAATTTAATGAGATTTATTGCCTGAAAATAAGCAGATCCCACGGTAGTTAAATTTCTTATAACCGTATGACAAGTGCTGGGAAAGATATTTTAATAAGTATCTAGATACAAGATATTAGATACTTTCTAAAAAGTATCTTAACCCGCGAGTGGTCGCTAGGTGAGCACTTAGCTCACCATTGTCTTTAAACTGTAATTATTCTGTTACTTGAATTCGTACAATCTTGTCGATTCTTCTAGCTTAGTTTATAGCCTTAAGAAGAAACATAGGAAGGATTTTGTAATGAAAATCGGGTAAATTGATTTTTTATGGACACTTCATTTGAACTTGGGGAACTTGCGGGTGAACTTGGGTAGTTAAATTTGTCACGAAAATATGCCTACTTTGTTAACAAAATCGACCTGTTTCGGCGTTTTTCGCGTACATCTTCAGTTTCCAAGTTATTAAGGCGAGTTACGTTTTCGTTGGGCCACCCTACATGTAAGCGAAACTCAAAATGTTGGATATCGTTGGAAAGAGAATTCAAGTAGCTTTCAAATGATGTATCATTCGATAGCTGTTCCCTATGATGATAAGCAAAGGGGTAGCTACCCCTGCCAAGGGGGTGAACTTGGGTAGTTAAATTTGTCACAAAAATATGTCCCCCCCCCCCCCCCCCGATAACAAAAACGACCTCTTTTGGCGTTTTTCGCATACATCTTCACTTTACAAATTTTAGGCTTGTTACCTTTTCGATGGCCCACCCTGTATATTCTGAAAATTTATCAGGGTGTCAATTTGAAAACTTGCCACCCCCGAATTATTCCTTGTAATTTTTTTTCAAAGGAATCCCAAAACAGGTAATTTTTTTATGTAATTTGTGTTCTATTGACGTAAAAAAATTATACAGGGCGTTCCTTGACTCAGTAACAATGATATGGTCTATTTTTCCGAATGGGACACCCTGTATATTAATACAATTTCAGATTGTCAGAGAAAATCGAATAAAAATTGTTTTTACAGTTGCAGTTTTAACTGAGTAGCTTACGAGTTATAAACAATCGCAGTCTTTCATTTTCAAAGCAGCTTGTTTTGAAAACGGCTACAGATATCGCAAAACGGCTTACATGTTCCTATCTTAACTTTTCAAGCGGTATCCAATTGTGTGGATGAAATTTTCAACAGGGTGACGAAAATTATTCCTTTTTTTTTATCACCCATTTTGACTTTTGATCACCCTGTATAAAAATTTCATCTAAGTACATCATAGGATACCGCTTGAAAAGTTAAGATTTTTTAGTATATCATAACCTACATGTAAGCCGTTTTTCGATATTTAGAGCCGTGTCCGATGTACATTGCTTTCAAAATGGAAAATTGCGATTTTCATTTGTTTGCAACTCATAACCTCCTCAATGCAAGCTGCAGCTGTAAAAACCATTCCTACTGGATTTTCTCAGACAATCTGAAAATGTAATAATATACAGGCTGTCCCATTTAAGAATATAGACAATGACGTTACTCGTCATCACTGAGTCAAGGATCACCCTATATAAAATATTTTGATATCAATAGAACATAAATTAAATTTAAAAATTGACCTGTTCGGGATTTCTTTGAAAAAAAATTTTCAAGGAAGAATTTGGGAGTGGCAGGTTTTAAAATTGACACCATGTATAGGAACTAATTATACTATTGTGCTTTATACGAGAAAAATCGTTAATTATTCCACGAGAAATAAGTGACAGGGAAATTATTAGAATTGGCGAAGAGGAAAATTAGTGGTGAAAAGAAACTATTGGAAAGGCAAAGTAAATTATTAAAAGAACTAGAGGGGGGTTTGGTGCATTATATTTCATTCTGAATTTCAGGAAAATTTCTATATAGGAAGCAAAATTAACTAAAAAAATAGATCATATAAGCAAAAAATTTCGGATGCTCCATAAATTTACAAAAAAAAAACATTTTTAAGCTCTATTTTTTGGTCCAAATTGATAATCGTTTATCACGATTTTCTGGGCAAAATTTAGTGATGAACTGTCAAAACTCCTTAAATAAATTACTAGAATATATTCCTCGAATTTGTTTTACAAGTTTTATTTCTTAAATGTGTAGGATAACTTTTAAAAATGGTTTTTAATTTTCGATGAGAATCAATTAAACTGATAACAATAAAATACGTTGAAGAATTTACAACACAGTACTATGATTAGGTTTTTTCTTTGTGGATTCATCTACTTACAGAAGTGATTTTGTTTTTGTATTGATTTTTTCTTTTTTGTTAAATTGTTTTGTTATTTACTTAAATCCTTAAATTAAGTTTGGAATTGATATAGATTTTGGTTGTTTCTGTGTGTATGTACTTTAATTGTAACATTGTCCTGTTATTGGATGTTACCATTTGTTGGGCAATAAAAGGTTATTATTATTATTCGATTCATTCTCAGCATCATAGCTGGTGAGATTATCCATGCAGACGGGCTCAGGCCAAGTCTACACAGATTTCATTATCTTTGATTTAAGAAGTTTCGAGTGATGTTGCATGTTTGAAGTATCGTTGCTTTTTGCGCCTGTGTGTGTATGTAATGTGGCAGCTGGAGTTGTGTGAGATGTTGTGTGAATGTGTGCGGCGTGATTCCAGTGACTGATATTACAAAGGGTAAGATGTGAACCGACTTCTGTTTCCATATCCTTTCAACTTCTATGGCTAATGGTTGATATTTAGTTTTCTTTTCTGCGTATTTATTTGTTATGTTGGAGTCTGATGGAACGGCGATGTCAATGATGAATGTTACGTCTTCTTTTTTATTTACAAGCGTGATATCTGGCCTATTGTGCATGATTGTTTTATCAGTTTGGATGGTGAGGTCCCAATATAATTTGTGATCCTGATTTTCCAGTATTGTTTGCGGTGTATATTTGTAGTAGGGTTGAGAGTCTGCATGAAGATTGTAGTGGAGTCCAATGGCTTGGTGTATTATTTTTGCTACCGTGTTGTGTCTATCAGTATATGCAGTTCCTGCAAGGAGCTTGCAACCAGAGGTGATGTGATCTATTGTCTCTGGAAATTGTTGGCATTTTCTGCATGCGTCACTGACTATTGTTTCATCTTTTAATATGTGCTTTCTGTAGTTATTGGTAGCAATTACTTGGTCCTGGATGGCAAGAAGAAAGCCTTCGGTTTCAGGAATAAAGAGAAGGCCGTTTTCCAAAAATCTATACGACAGCTTTTTGTTAATGTTGGGGTTATTGACTTGATTGTAGTGTCTGCCATGTAGAGCCTTAGAGGACCATATCTCTTTTATTTGTTCGACTGTCCTTGGATGTTATTATTATTATTTCTGGGGTATCTCATAGCTTTCTGCTATGGTTTTGTCGAAGAGGTACCGGATGCAAACCTTGCACCTAGGGTATCTCTTCCTTTCTTTCTTGTTACAGTACTTTACGTAATATATGAGCAGTGCCCAACAGAGCCGACATCTGCATTATCATCAGGTTATGTTTTCCAGGGAGATTTTTGATGGCTTCACATGTTGTATATGATACAAGTCCTGTGGCTCCTATAACGACTGGCACTACCGTTGTTTTTATTTGCCATAATCGTTGTATTTCAATCTGGAGATCTTTATATTTCAGTTTTTTCTCAGCTTCTTTCTGTATGATATTATAATCTGAAGGTACTGCTACATCTACAAGTATACAAGTTCTTAGTTTCTTGTTCTTGAT
The DNA here is from genome assembly GCA_910589415.1 of Malachius bipustulatus. Classification (NCBI taxonomy): domain Eukaryota; kingdom Metazoa; phylum Arthropoda; class Insecta; order Coleoptera; family Melyridae; genus Malachius; species Malachius bipustulatus. The sequence goes on from OU342633.1 coordinate 4,016,967, forward strand.
TATAATATCTGTCTTGTTTGCTAATATGGTTCGATCGCTTTCAACTTGAGTATCCCATATGATGGTGATGTTGGGAGTGTCAATAACTGGGTCTGGGGTGTGTTTGTACCACTTGTCATTAACTTGTATACCATATTCCCTGCAGATGTTCCAGTGTAGATGTGCGGCAATTGTATTGTGACGCTCCAAATAAGCTTTCTTGGCAAGTATGGAACATCCGGATATCAGGTGATGTATTGTTTCGTTGTGGCTTCGGCAGAGTCTGCATTTTTGGTCGGTGGTTGTTTTCATGATCTTTGCCTTCATGTAGTTGGTGGCTATAGCTTGTTCTTGGCATGCAGTGATTAATGCTTCAGTTTCTGCTTTCAGGTTTGATTTGTTGAGCCATTCCCATGTTGCATTTGAGTTGATTGTTTCTTTTCCAGCTTCTCTAGCAATCTGTCCATGTAGAGGTTTGTTCATCCATTTTTGCTTCAGTTCCCTTCTTTTCTCCTGTTTCATACTTTGTTTGATCTTTTTAACCCTTTTTGTTTCAGGTTCATTGGGGTGGTCTGAGTCCGTCTCATCATCTGCTGCATCTTGAGAATTGTTCATGGTCATTTGTCTGTGTACTAATGTATTTGTCTGTCTTATTATTATTATTATTATTATTATTAACAGAGTGGCGACGTAATAATAGAAATGTCAACAATGTCAATCACTAAAGCTTCAAATATTATTCCATTATTTGCGACGTTGTCACGTTGTTATGGTCAATAATTATTTTTTAACTATTTTAAGAATGAAAACTTACGCTTTTATAATTTCATTTTTTATGAGAGGAAATAAATGAAAATCAAAAATGTGTTCGTTTATTCAGTTAATTGGTAACTGGTACAAGTGATTTAATAATATTTGCAATTTTACTTTCATTATACAAGTAAGTATTCAATTCATATTTCAATTTATTTGAACTGAAACAAAAAACTCACTTTTTATTAAAGAGCAAGAGGGCCATGATTGAACAAATTATTGTTTCTTTGACTTTTTGTTGTTTAAATTACCTAGATATGTACGATAGTTAGAACAAGTACCTAGTCAAATAAACATCATTACCGTAACTTACCAACTTTTAAAATGGAAATTGATTCAATTTATCTCAGTACAGAAATTGTGTCAGGTTTTACCTTAGTTCATGGAGATTTGCTCCACAGGAGAAAAATTACGTCAAAATCGCAATATAACTATTTTGCGATTTTGCTTAGCGGCCCATCTCTGGCCGCTTGCGGCCATTTTAATTCGGTTCGAATGATTCCACATGCCGATAGTTGAAAGCCATTGTCGCAATGGGAGTAAACTTCATGGTATGTGGATGCTGTTCTATCTGGAATAATTATGATTGTGGTGGAACCCAAGAACTACTTCTATAGTTCCTTATCAAACTTAGTGCTTCTATTGAAAGTTTCTGTAGAAACCTGTTTACAAGCTTCTTGGAAAAGGTGATCAATTTTGTCCTTATCCAGTGATATAGCAGTGAAAGTAACTCCAAGACATTCGTGCGCGGTTAAAATTTTTGTCAATAGTTTTCCCGAAACATACAGTTTTCACCAAGTCTTTTTTTTCAGGTTTAGCATGGCTTAGAATATCATGTAGATCAGTTCCCAGAGTTACCAAACATGGATTTGTTGATTTGAAAACTTCCGAAGTACCCGATTTAGTGAAAGAGATCTGTGAAGATCGACTTATCTGTCGTAATGTACGGATACCGTAACTAGCCAGATTTTGCAAGCTTAAATGTGATTTTTTATGCATTACATTGAGGACTCGAAACTGAGAAAAGAAGTTCGTCGAGATAAGCGATACACCAGGCGAACATCAGTTTGTTACAGAGTGCCTGTACTGGAGTGAGAAACCGTATATTAAAATGTATTCAGGAGAATCCTTGAATTAAATAATAATTGTTGATTTATTTGTTGTTTTATAGAAATGTCAGTGAAGTGAGTGCCTATTTTATTAACGTTCTTGAATGTTTTAACAACAACTATCCTAACCTAACCAAATCAAGAGCTGTCAGTTGTGAAGATTCAGACATTCAGGGCTATTCTGTAAGCATTTTTCATCATAACAATTGTTATTAGATTTTTTATTAACAATTGAGAACTTATTTGTTTTGGAAGTGTCAGCTAAATTAATTTCTTATCACATATTTAAGGGAAAATTTATTATTATGTTAAAATGAATAAAAGAAACGCTAAAACAACAGCCAAACAGTGATCATTTGATGCTTGACTGCATAAAAGCTCGTGAAGTTTTATTGATTGGCAAATTAGGCCCAAACAATGGGCCAGAAACAACTAAAAACTTCTTTTTACGGTGTAGAAGTAGCGCCACAAAAGTTATTCTGATATCTTTTTGGTCATCTCTTTTACTTGATGAATCAAGAAGAGTAACATACGAGTTGACGTATGACAGATTGAGAAATGATGATGTGTCGAGAAAAAGGTAGATATTGTTGCTAATGAAATGGACTTGCTAGCGTAGGTATTTTATACATATGGCGTGGAATGGCGTATGGCGAGGTGTTTCATAACCACACTAGTGCGTTTATAGATTTCTTAGCGTATACTAGTGCGGTAATATGGAAAATTAACTAACTCAAACGGGTGGGATAAGGGGTCTTCATTTAATTACTGTAGATAAAACATTTAACATCCCAACGAGGCCACGTCAAAGTGCTATCTAACAACAGCACGGTATTCTTTTACAGCGGTATCAAACACGAAATCTATTTTCGAGCATGTGACCCTTATAGCGCCCTTACAACTTGCATTGCGAAAAACTTAAAAAAAAAAACGCTAAAATTCTATAACAACATTTTTTACTCTCTCTCTCTCTCTACACAGAGGAAAGTGTTTGCTTTTAAACTTTCCGTTTATTTGAATGCTGGTTTGATCGAAACAGATTTGTTTAAAACTGAATTTACTTGACATACGTGAATGGGTTTTTTAATTTTTTTTTTCACACACCGTTCATGATATGGATATCCTTTATTTGTACCTATCTCTATTTTTTATATTGAAAAGGATAATTCTATCAAGAAATATTTTATATTGACACACTATCTATATATTTATATTCTATCTCCTACCTGTATCATTGGCAAAAAACTGCACAATAGTTCTCCCAGCATCCAGTTCTGCACAAGTAAAACATAGAGAGTAAGCGGTAGTACCACAACACATTTTGCCAAATCACTAAGTGCATTATTGATGACGAAACTATAAGTGGCGTCACTATATAACTTATGCCGTACTATGTGAACAAGCACGGCCAGGTTGGCACTAATTCCAGCGGCTACAAGTGTCGAATACATGCTGATAATAAGAACTGCTAGTGGGGCCACCGTGGATCGTACGAAAGGGCGACGGAGGTCAGCCGTATCATTGTTCACCCCAAGGTAAGTGTTGATTACTTGAAGGATGTAGGCGTCCTCGGCGCTCTCATGAGGGGGAGTTTCGTTGCCCGGCGACATAGGTAACTGTGAAGCAAGAACGGGAGAAAATTAATATAAAGATTTAGACAACTTTTACAGCTATTAATAAATACATGGATACATCTAAAAAGCGGTTATCTTTATATTCATAGTTCATTCGGTAAAGTAAGAAAAAGCACCAGAAATTCACAAAAATTTCGATTTAAGTTTTTTATTCAGTTGCCTAATCGTTCCCTAAAAATCATCTCTTTGGCAAGAAAATAAATTATGTTGATTTTAGCGGGTAATAATTTTAAGTTTTTTCATGTCAAGAGTTTTCATTGTCAACTTTTTTTCTTCCGCCATATTGTTGCTAAACTTTTCTTATATGTACCAATTGGAATTAATTTTCTGTGGAGTACTTTCTAAATAAATAAATAAATAAATAAATAAAAATAAATCAATAAAAATTAATAAATATTCCTTTAATCACAAAATTTCAAAATGTCTATTCTCCTTTGTATTTCAGAAAATATTGAACATTCTAACTACATGCATTTCTGCATTCTTGCTTACGCCTCAAGAGAAACGTCTGAAACACGATATCTAATTAGTTGTAGGATAGAAAACAAGGAGAGCTACCGTTAATTGAAAACGGCCAGGAACAAAATATTATTATTCTCTGCGGAATTAACTTAGTTCTTGAGCTCGTTAATAACTATCAACAGTCCGACAACAGTTACTTAGACGAAACTACCGGTGGTCCAAGTTTTTAAGGTATATCCCATTACAGATGTTCTTAAATTATTAGAGTTGGCTATGGAAAATTTGAATTAAGTTTGTATCTTTTGAAAAGTCTATTAACTTTTCACGTCGTATCCTATTTGGTGGATGAAATGTTTATATGACGTGATAAAATTGAAGTTTAAAAAAAAAGAAAAAAAGGTAAAAATATTTCCGTACCATAGAATGTACAGGAAAATTTCTGAACCATGAAAAGTTAGGACAGGGACATGTAAAAAGTTTTCCGATGTCTTGACCTTTTTCAGTTGCAATAACCCAAGGACTTTACTAATTATTCTAAAAAAATTTATAACAGATTTCGAAAGCTTGTTAAAGTACCTAAAGCTTGAGAAAGTTGTTATAAAATTTTTGAATTTATCAATGTTCAAGGGTTATTCGGATAGAAAATTTTTTGCTAATTATAGAAAAAATACAGAGCAAAAACAATTTATTTAAAGGTGCAATTTACAAAACAACAATTAGAAAAGTTAAGTGAAGATCCAGTTTCTATAACTGATGAAGATGTATTTCCACTACGCATGCTGTTAATAATTTGATTATGATGTTGTTCGTCAATATTCAAGAAGAGTTGTATTGCGTTGGCATTGTTGTATCAGTAATTTTTATAAACTCTTGTTCTTGTACACCACTTCTGGCCAATATTGGAGTGATTAGTAATTTTTTTCCTTGATATTCAAGCCAATCGCTTCGGCAGACGATTTTGTCCAATTTTGAATCGTATTTTTTCCAATGGGCATATTATCATACCAGTGATTATTTTCGGATTTCCAGTGACGATTAATTTGTTCTTAGGAATGTGTTGATTTTAATATTTGGGCCCCTGTTTGACATCAATTTTTTTTTAATAATCTGACAGGACAAACGTTGCTGTCTTTGTTTTCTATTAAAAATTGGCTTTCAGCGTACACATTCTTGAACCACCTTGGCAAGTCTTGCTGAATACAGGGTTATATTCAACTTGATTTGTTACAGAGCATCGTTGTTTGATTCGATACAAAAAAAGTCAGTCAAGCAAGCAGCAGCTTCCCCACCTCGCCATGCTAATTCTACCGCGGCTATGTGATAGAATTTCCGTTGCAGCCCTTCAGAGGTATTTTCATTCCATAAATTTATCATTTTCGTTTTGTAACAGCTTACCTATTCCACATGGTGTTTAACGTAGTTTCTTTAAACTCTGTACCATCTTTTGTTCTCATGTTCACAGCCCAATGCAATCCTTTAAAATCAACGCCAATTCTTCCACCGTCCGATTTCTATCTATCTATAAATGATACTTTCTACTTTCTATCATTGCAAAAGTCCATAAATGATTTCCATACAAATTTTTTACTGTAAACGGTATTTTATTTTGGTATGTTTGATTCTATAATTTCATTAATATCTAGTCAGTAGTCAGTATTACCAAATACAATACGTGCAGCTCTCCGCTATTTACATGTAATAAAAGTGAAGTATGAAAAGGAGCGCCATCTACACGCCTCGATCGCTAATTACACGCAGAACCGGAAATTGGATTTAGAAATCACGGATATAATTATTATAATGCAAAGTTCACTGACATAATAATATTATCTAGAGTTCTTGCTTACCGGTAATAATAATTATCACTTTCGTGTAAGTATTTAGTAATGAACACACGTCAATAATTCATTACTTCTACATCTGATTACATAAATTCCGATTTAGGCATTAGAATGTAATAAACTTGCATATTTAATTATGATTTATTTCGTAGATGACAAGCAAACGACAGATTGACGTTTCGTTCAATTAAATTGACATTTTTAAATCAACGCTAGTTAAAAATTCAGCCGCTTGGGCGATAGTAACTTCCGGTGGCTCTAGAGTATTTGGTATTACAACCAAATCGTGACATTTTGAAATATTAAGTATTTGAAACGTCCAAATCGAAATACCTAAATCAATATGTATCCATGGCAACGTGATAAAGTGAAAACAGCCCATGGGATCTGTTTTCAATATAATGTTAAATTGTACTGATTGGTTGTCTTCAATCAGATGACTTCAAATTAATAATTGAGTTCAATGGATTTTTACTGGAGCAGAACATTTTCAGTGTAAGCGGCTTCGAAAATTAAAAATTGCTAATTAATTTGTTTATAACTCATACATTACTAGTTACAAACTTGAACTTTACACACCATTTTCAATAATATATATTTTTTTCTATCTGAACATTTGTGATAATATACAGAGTGTCCCATTTGAAATAAGTTGATGGCAACTTTCCGTATAACCGAAAGTGTTACACCAGAGTTTGAGTATTTTTGGTCAGTTTCTCGAAACTGAAATAATACACGTAAAAAATTTCAGGCTTCTGATCCAATCACTTTTTTTCATTTATGAATGCCCAAATACACCAATCAAATAGAGGTATTTTCTTGACAAAAATAGTAAGAGAATACCTCCGGTGCCATCACACGCAATATCGACTCGCAATCTCGCAAAAAGCCTGCACTAAGCCTCAAAAAATTACTATGTTAAGAATAAAAAAAACTATTTAGTTCGGTTTTTTTCTCTAATAATGAACCGATCGGGTTGTTTCAGCTCTTATTTTTTTTTTGTATTTTAATTCTCTACAGAGTTCGTCTTTTGAGACTATTATTTACATTGTTCCATCAGTTTTTCTCTTATAAGCAACAAAAAACAGAAACAATGCGATTTTTTGCACTCCAGTGTTCTGGCGCCTCACCCTGTATGTTTCATTGAATTTTCGCTTGAAAGCAGGGATGGCCATGTGTTTCGAGTCACGCGCGTATTTGTGCATTCAGGAGTGTAATGAAGTGGTGATTTTCCGCCTTCGTCTATATTCATCTTTTTTTTTTCATTTTTCCGATAAATAGTAATGAATCTAATTCCGTAGGAAGGTGGACAGAATCGCCCAAATATTATTTATTTTCATAAATTCATTCTGAATGTTATAATTTTTATACAAGGGGCAATATTAAAAGAGCTGAATCGAGGCATTTGCTTCAAATTCAAACAAGTTATCAACCATTTTAGCGTTATAAAAACGTCAAAACGCACAGGGCTGTAAATAATAACTTCAATTCACCTTCTTTCACGCAGAATCCTTCTCTAAAAAGTCCAGATATTCAGGGAACTGCTAGTCGCCCGCTATTAAAGCCGGTAATTTTCAAAATCTCTTCCGAATTCAACTACGACCGAGGTGAACAAAGCCAAAGACCGTTGCTTTCCACACCGAGTGTAGTTTGCGTGATAAAAACCCAGTAGTGTCGTCGTTGTTTCAAGGTAGGTGCTGGTCTATTATCCAGCGCATTTAACATTCGCTATCGTCGTAGCATTCATTGTTTTGCCATCCCTACCCCGATCCTGACTAGGTTCCCCACGATCACCTAATCCATTCACTGTGGGTAACAAAGGTCTCGCGCTTGGTCACGGTCCCTTGCATTATTTTACTAAGGAGGGATCACGTTTTGCGGGCGGAATCTGATATCCGCGGATCAATGAATCTCCACAGTCACCCCGTCCCTTCAGTCTTCAGTGTGGGTAACGAAGGTCTCTCGCCCTTGGTTCACGGTCCTTGCCTTGTTTAACCAAGGCAAGTTACCTCGTGATTTGGCAGAATTGAGATGCAGGATCGAGGATAAGTTCACCGAGATAAATGATACACCCGAACTGTTACATAGTGCCCTTCGTGGAGTGAGAAACCGTGTATTGAAATGTGTCCAGGATGGTGTTACGTTTATTTTTTGCCTTAGTTTCATTTCTATTAAAATGTATAAGAATCGTGAACGGAAGGAGCAATGATTTGATTTATTTGTGTTGTTATTATTTTTTTATGCTACTGGATGATAAGGACATGCAGAATATTAAATTACAAAAGTCAAATTAGTACCGATAGAGACATCTGTGTTATTTTAAAAACTTCATTATTTCCAATATCAATTTCTTGAGGATTTCTACTCTAATCAGCGCAGGGATCTTTTATTGAATTATAATTATTCACAATTAAATATTTATGTCGGTTCCTATACTTCTCGGTTACTCTGTTATCGGCTATTAATTAATTCGAATCAAAAATACCTACCACCGTCACTACTTATGTCATAAATATTATAACTACTTAGGTCTGTTAATTAATTATTGTAATAATGATAAATGGTCATTATTATTTGTCTTTTGCTTCGATTCTTATATCATGTAGTTGTTACTTTATGTGGTAGTTGTAGCCATCTAGTGAGCAAGGGCACTATATTCCAGAAGGCACACAGGAATCTAATTTATTGTCGAGATGGGTAATTAATGATTGTTTTGAATTATTTACTTGAAAATTGTGATAAGAAATAATTCGACCGGCTCTCTTGGCCATTTTTAATCGTAAAGTTGTTTAAGGCATATGGCGGCGAGTGAAAAGAGTTAATGGTATTTTTTTAACTATCGCTTTGCGGATATTCTCTATATGTCACTTCGCACTTTGCAAATTCTGGTATTCATTGATTAGGTGTATTTGAAGTGATACTAGAAAGGAATTTGCTCCATTTTGGGATTTGGCCGGACCTTTTAACTACTTCACGTTTAAGTGATCCCGTTTTTTTTGTATCTCAACGATTAACACTCAGAACTCCAACAGGAATCCATCGGGGAACCACGAAATCTATTTGAAGAAAACCTTCTTGGAAGGTAGGTGCCTGTTCTATTTTAAAATATTCTGCTCTTGACCTATTTCGTGTCTATTCCATGCACTCGCTTTCCTTATCATAATTTTTTTCTGTTTGATAAAATTGCTTCGTTCACGTTTAGTAGTAGATAAAATTACACTAATTTTTAATTCAGAATTCAGTACTGGGGTTTTATTAAAATATTTATGATAAATCTTGTATAGTAGAAGAGAATCTAGATTATTCTTTTTTTGGAAACTTCATTTGTACATACTTTTAAAGTTTTTTTTGGTACCACAGGGTTTTTTTTTTATGGGGCGGATTTATAACTTCTAGTACTGGATGGTCGCTCCCGTCCCTGTATCTACTTACGAAGGGGCTACTACAGTCGGACTACACAGCCTGGAAGTTTGGCACCGGGACTCGGGTAGTCTGCGGACGCGCACACGCAAGTTATTTTCTCATAAAATCTAGAACCACCATTTATTACCAACTTAAATTGTTCTAAACTTACCACGTTCTAAACTTACCACGTAAAGTTGGTTGCATACAACGAACCTCGTCTTTATTCAAGCAAGGGTAGCATAATGCAATACCATCCTATCCTTTTCCCCTTATCCTCTCTCTCTCTCTCGCATCCCCCTAGACAACTGAGAAGAAATTAACCACCCTCTCTTCTCTTTCAACTTTCACCACGAAAGGTCGGTCTACTCTACTCAAGACTCTCTTCCTTCTTCAACTCTCGCTCGTGTCGTGTCTCAACGAAAACTCTCTCTCGTGCTTCGCGAACATTTCAAAAATAAAGATAATTAACCGCTCTCTTCACCGATAATTAAAGCAAGTGAACTCAAGCAATCCAGTGCAAGAACACCAGAAGGACGACTTCAAGCCACCCGCACCTATACATTCACCAGGTAATTTGCATTTTCTTTACTGCCTTTGCTTGGTATTTTCAATTCTAAAGAACAAAAACGGTTCATAAATAGACTGATTTTTTTGTGTATTAATTGTCAATAATCTGCTGCCTTAGGTATCAATTTTTTTTTTGACTGAATAATTTATACCTACTTATACAGCTTATACAGCTTATACCTACATTCCGACATAAATTTATTATTAAAAATTTTTCGTTTAGCGTATCTGTAAAAATATTTCTATAAATTTCGTCATTTTTTTTGTACCGAACATTACAGATAGCAAGCTTGCTGTTGGTAATTAGTAGTAATAGGAAATTTTTAAACGAATAAGTACCCATAATAAAAATAATCTGCTGACATTTTCTCTGTTTGTAATAAATATTGTCATTAGGTATGTACCATCATAGTTGGCGGAATTGATGGGTAAGATAGCGCGGCATTAGGGCAGATATTTGGATTGTTTTTTTATTATTGTTTCCTGTTACCTATACCCACAGTTTAAATTTATTTATTGAATTTATCTATTTACATTTTATTATTATTATTATTATTCTTTCATTATTATATTATTTGCGGGAAATAAATTGTAATTTAGTTTGGAATTTCTTGATTGTCTTTCCCTACTGCGTGTGTGTTTGTTGATATTGCAATTGAGAGATCAGAGATAACTATAGAGTAATTTAAATTTAGAGCTCTTATATTATCGTTTCATGATTTGATTAAGATTAAATAACAAGGACAGTGAGGGCTTAAAATTTTAAATCATGTGGCGCCCTTTTTAAAATCACAACCCACGCCGACTCCACTTGTAGCTAGCGGCAGCCTACTCACTGTTCAATATAAGAGTTATTATAAGAGTGTCACTGAGCTCCTAAGGCCTGAATTTGTTAATTGATCCTTTAGGAAAAAAAAGAACGTCACAATGGTGAAGGGCACTTCACTCACCTCCTAAATTGATTTTGTTTACCTGCGTTATGAAAAATGTCATTAAAGTGAGTGCCTATTTTATTAACGTTTTTGAATGTTTTGACCTAACTTAAGAAAATCAATAAGCACCATATGTACGAGACAAGTTTGTCAAATGATCAGTCAGCAAATCGGATGCTTTTTTGTTTGTAGAGCACCTTTTGCCTGTACAGGAAATTTATATAGTGTGTCAACTTGCAGTTGTGCCCATAGAAAATTAACATTGTAAGAGCGTTTTTTAGATTTCCCGATCGCCTTTAGAACGTACAAGAATGATGGTTGTATCAAATTGCACCTAATCGATTAATATTGAAATAATTCCATAATAAAAATAAAGTATAACGTCAAGTTCATTGACAGAAGCTTCGCATCGGTCCTCAAACAACCACATCAGATAAAAAAGTTTGCTTAAAACCGCCTCTTGGAACACAAATAACTAGTTGTGGTTCAAGCGCAACTCAAAACTGTTTCGAACCGCGACGAACGTAGGTCGTTTCTAATGTCACCAATCGCCATTACGTGGCTAAATGCACTGTTTCGAACCGAAACTAAGACACGGTTTTTGCAACTTTCGCCTGCTACTTTTCGGCAATGAACGATACATACTTCCTACATACAACCAAACTATCACTGTAGTGTCATGTTGTAATTTTAATCGGGTTAATGATAATCAAAAAAATGTAATTCACGATCAGAATTATACAAAGTACCACCTGCGCATCGTAATTTGTACGCAAAAGATTTCTCACGTTTATAAAAGTGTTCGGGGAAGTTACATAGGCATAAGTACGTAAAGTTCATTATCGTGCAGTTTTGCAGTTATGACAGTTGCGTTGACGTCATTGTTGTTGAGGAAGGCAGATAGTTTACAAATTCATAGGCAAATATTGTAGTAACCCAGGCAGTACAGTGTAACACGATTGGTTGTATCTTGTATATCTGCAGAATGTGTATCGGGTAGGTACGGGGTACGGGGGACACTATCAAATGCTTTTTTGTAATCCATACACGCTAAGTGTCAAGTTTCTGTGTTTTTTAGATGCTTGCCGCAGAACAACTGAATCTATGAGGAGTTGCTCCTTGCATCCCATGTGTTATTGTATTCGGTATCCTTTCTGTTCTTCGGTGAGTATATTGTTGTGTGTTATTTGAGCATATTTTTTGTCTGTGATGCATGATGTGAGTATTTTGTAAAGCGTTGGGAGACAGGTAATGGGTCTGTATTGCGAATAAGGGTTCCTTGTGTTTGATGATTTTTGTTTCATATAATATGTGATGCCAGCAAAATTGTTTTGCCAGCACCGGGTGAACGCAGCCCAATTTCTTGCACCAGAAGTTCTGTATACCATCCACACCTGGTGCCTTCCAATTTTTCGATTTCTCTATGGCTTGTATTATGTCTTGTGTTGTGATCTATGCAGAAGGCTCCTCCGCAATCAAGTTAGCTCTGAGATGTTTCGTTTCTCTCTATAGAACATTTTCTCGCTGTATTGAAATTTCTTGTCGTTTCGTTTGCGCAACATGTTTATCTTATATCTGCGTAGTCGTTGTGTTTTCGCAGCCAGCTTCTGTTTTATTGTGTCCATATATTCTGTCACGTGTTGGTTATGTTGTTTGTGTTTTGTGTGTGTTTTTAACCTTTTCAATATGGGTTTTAGGTGTTTATGTAACTTCTTAGAGTTGTTTCTTAGTGCTGTAATAGCTACACAGTACACAAGTGTATGTGTATCCTTCAGTGTAGTGCATGTGTGAATATGTATTTGGAGTATGTATACAGGGTGCACCATGTATTCTTCTCTATATTGCTATCTCCTAACGCTAACAGATACAGGGTCGGTTAAACAAATCCAAAGGAGCGCAATTTTGTGGCCATCTCGATTCCGTCGAGATATGCAAGATATCTTTGACCGTTCCTGAAATATCCTGAAAAAACTGAAAAATCAAGATTTCTTATTTTTTCCATATCTTTTTTATTATTGGAGATTAATGAATAATTTTTTGTGGGCTTACATAAGTCGGCAAGAGCTACCCATCTGACATTTAAAACATTTTCAAAGCCGACTAGATCCTATGATTTTCATAGTCAACTTTCGTTTTTCTTATGGCCACCATAGTGTTTTTTCTGTTGTTCGGTATAAAAAAATCATAAAAACTAAAAATTGTTAAACTTCAAAAAATAAATAAAAAAATTTTTTATTCTTCTTTTTTCTTTACAAAAAAGACAACTTTTTAGACAGAATTTCATAGATAAATTAAAAAACCATAAGGCAAGCACTATTTCGGCGTATTTTACAAATGTTGACGTTTTTCGACGATTTTTTATTAGGTTTTTCTTTGAAATATTAAGAATAAAAATTTTAAAATTTTTTTTGAGTTTATTAATTTTTGGTTTCCATTAATTTTTTCATATCGAATGACATAGAAAATCAATATGGCGGCCATAAGAAAAACGAAAGTTGACTGTGAAAACTCTTGGATCTAGTAGGCCTTGAAAATTTTTGAAATGTCAGATAGATAGCTCTTAACGGCTTATGTAAGCCTCCAAAAAATTATTTATTAATTTCCAATAATAAAAAAGATATGCGGAAAATAAGAAATCTCGATTTTTCAGTTTTTTCAGGATATTTCAGGAACGGTCACAGATATCTTGCATGTTTTGACGAATTCGAGATGGCCACAAAACTGCGCATCTTTTCTCTAATTTAACCGACCCTGTATCTCTTAGCGTTCAGGAGATAGCAATATAGAGAAGGATACGTGGTTCACCCTGTATTTATCGAGGTATGTTAGTGCCTGTGTCAGACTTTTTGATGTTCTTGGTTTGGTTACGTTTAGTCTCTCAATTGGACCCGTTCTCGTATATCGTAACATGTGTATCTCCATTGTTTGGTGAGTAGTTCTTGATTTACCTCTCTCCACTCATGTTCACATGCTCTTCGTCCATTTCGTATGGAGGTGTTTCCGTAGTATCTGTGATAGCGTCCTGTATGTTAGCTGCTTTTTAATCAGTATTCTGGGCGTTATTCTTTGAAATATGTGTATTTTGTGGTTGTGTATCCTTGAGAGCTGCTGCAACCTGTTTTTTTGTCCCCTCGAGTACCGTTCGTGGTATGAGGTTGGGTGCGACTATTGTGCGTGGTTGGTCTGATATTCTCTGTTCCGTCACATGCATGCTTGGGTTTTGTTGCATGAACGCCCTGTTATGTATGAATGATGAACACGTTCATATCATTCGTCCATTTCATTCGCTGTCGCGGCTTGCCTGTTTTAGTAATCTTCGGCTTTGGCTTTGCAGAAGCTACACTGTCAGCTGTGTTATTCTCGGCTGTATTTGGTTTAGGCTGCCCGACCGATGCCCGCCTGATCAGCAGTCGGTCACCATCGGTTCTTATGCTTTCATCCCCAGCGATGGCTCCAGAGATGGCCAGGCGATCCCCAGGCAGCGGCAGGGGACGTACGCCTCTTTAGGCGAGGTAATTCACTTAGAAGTGCATCAGAATTTACCTAATCTAATAAATGCACGTTTCTATTATTGTTTAAATTTTAGCTGCTTTCCCTCCTCTAAGTAGACATTTCTTGTTAAGAGGGGCGAGGAAGAGGCGGAAATTTTTGTATCGGTAGGTATACGCAGGAGGCTCATAAGCTACGCCCTGCCCTGTTTTGTCTATCCAGTGGTTAATGTTGTCAGCAGTTGAAATTATGTCCAATTAGGTGTGTCCAATTTAAGCAGTGTATATCATTTGTCCTCCTGAGCTATCAATTTAATGAGTTCATGTTTATCAGCCAACAGTCGACGCCTCTGTCTAAAACAGAGATTTTTATAATTTGGAAGCCACTAGTCATAATCACTTCCTCTTCGTGGAACATATAATCTTGAAACTGAAGAATTCGGGTGAAGACATCAGAATCCCTCCATTAATTTACGAGTGAGACGATCCAGATCCTCTAAATCTGTGTTTGTTCATTTTACTGTTCCAAAAGAATAAGTCAATGGCCAAAAGTCTGATAGCGGTGCATAAGTTACCTCGTAATTATTGTGGAACTTGAAATTCAATTTTATTGCTAATCTTAATTTTATATTTGGCACACAAATGAGCCAGTGTGTTATTTTTGTTATATTTCTACTATTTAATCTCTGAATATACAGTTTATTTATATTGTTACAGTGTCACACTTTATTAATGCCAAATTAAATCTTTAAAATTCTTTATTCTCTATCACAACTATACCTTACAACAATAATCTCCAAATTTAAATAGTCAGCTGTTCTCTTTTATTTACACATACACAGACACCTTTAATGCTCTTTCACTTCACTTATCAGAAATCACTTTATGTCTTCCTTCTGTCTTTCACTTCCAATTATAACTAACTGCACTCTCCAGCAGCCACGACGGTTCTTATAGTTCCCTGAGGTGCCATCGAAGACTCTGGCCTATATCTAGACATAACCACGACACAACGCGTGTTCTCATGCATAAAACATGCATAGAACGCAGAACTATTCCGGTATTTAGTAGAATGTGAGTTACCTTCTTACAGTGGCCTGGCAATATGTCATTCCTGTCATGTCAGCCGAGAACTGTCTCGAATCGAATTTCCGAGTCATAACCACAATTTAAAAAGGTAAACAAATACAAGATCTCCAGAAATCACGAAATCCAGAATAATGCGCCATTTTACCAGTTCCTTTATTCGTTATACATAATATGTAGGGGCTGGTAAATGTGTTCGATTGTGCACGCTCTTTTTTGTTTTGTTCTTTGTAATTTAGCATTTTTTGTGCTTTAATTGGATACACACTTATCTGTTGGAAAAATGAAGAATTACTAATAATAAAAGTAATATTAAATCTAATAAATCATGTATCATGATCATGAAATTGCATTGACTTGAGTCGCTTTTTCTTAGCTTACTCTATTAATACTTATGATATTTAACTTGGACTCTTGTGCGTAAAATTCTAGTACAATGGGTCAAAGAACAGCTCCGAATATGAGACTTTAACTCATATTTCATTTACGGGTGTCTTACCTAGTTTTTGTTCTGCGGCTATTGATTGATTTACTCATTTATTTATTGCTTCATCTCAAACGGTTATCGAGCTATGTTAAGGGGAAGTTTTGATAAGGATCGAAAAAGACGGATCTAATAATCTATCTAGAGTTTTTCATGTTCAATAAGTTGAGTCACTGTTTGCTTGAACTAATATAAATGATGATAGAATAGCCTTGAATCTGATGTTCAAGTACGCAGTTATATCAGAGAATGCAATTTAAAAAATTAAAATTTGGTGGCGAACCACAGAATAAAGCTGTGGCAAATAGTATAAACTTGTTTTACAACAGGACAGTTTTTAAAATAGTTGAGCAACTTTCAGTGCAATTTAAAAGTAATTTATCAGCTTTTCCGAGATACATCATTATCGTAACAAATTTCATTAAAAAATTCCATTAAAAGTTCATAAAGTTACCTCAGACTCAATTAGTCAATAAAATTATTACCTATATATATTTAATAATTACTAATAATGATAATGTTAATCGAGCGGTGAAATTAAAAATGCAAAAATAATTTTAACGGGCATTTCGCTCTAACCTAGGGCTTCCTGTGGCAGACCTGACACGTATAACCATCCAGTCATCTCGAAGCTGTAGACAACGCTGTTTCGGTCTCTTTATGACCTCATTAGTACAGCACATCGAGAAATAACTAGAGGATGCATGCCAGGCCAGTCCAGGAAGCCAACTTATAAATGAAGAATTGGCACGGAACTCCGTGACTTCAAAAGTTGGTTGTTATCTACCGACGGAGACAAGAACTAACGGCAGCACGCTGCTAGCTTTGTGTTCATCGGGAATAGGCAGCCCACAGTTCGGGGCATTACCATCCGTCGGGCGGTGCTAGCAATCTA
This sequence comes from Malachius bipustulatus, assembly GCA_910589415.1. Classification (NCBI taxonomy): domain Eukaryota; kingdom Metazoa; phylum Arthropoda; class Insecta; order Coleoptera; family Melyridae; genus Malachius; species Malachius bipustulatus. Next base: position 4,033,662 of record OU342633.1, read on the forward strand.
CCGATAGATGTCTCTCATCAAGCCCAAGATTATTACAATAATAATAATACTAATCAAGCGGTGAATTATAAATTCAAAAATAATTTTAACGGGCATTTCGCTCTAACCTAGGGCTTCCTGAGGCAGATTTTTTTTTCATTTTTTGCATTTTTGCATTTTTAATTTCACCGCTCGATTAACATTATCATTATTAGTAATAAGCATGGGCTTTGATGAGAGACATCTATCGGTAGCTAGCTACCACCGCCCGACGGAAGGTAATGCCCCGAACTGTGGGCTGCCTATTCCCGATGGACATAAAGCTAGCAGCGTGTTGCCGTTAGTTCTTGTCTCCGTCGGTAGATGGCAACCAACTTTTGAAGTCACGGAGTTCCGTGTCAATTCTTCATTTATAAGTTGGCTTCCTGGGACCTGGACTGGCCTGGCATGCATCCTCTAGTTATTTCTCAATGTGCTGTACTGATGAGGTCATAAAGAGACCGAAACAGCGTTGTCTACAGCTTCGAGATGACTGGATGGCTCTGCGTGTCAGGTCTGCCTCAGGAAGCCCTAGGTTAGAGCGAAATGCCCGTTAAAATTATTTTTTCATTTTTAATAATTACTATATTATTTATTTCTACTCAACACACACAAATTATTTAACTAATTGTTTATTTGCAGCTAATGTTACCCTATTTAGGTATCTACATTTTGTATATGCATTAAGTAGCAGTAGGTAGTAGCACTTGTATTTACACCGCTTCGCTTCCACTTTATAACAGAAGACACAGTTCCTCGGACAAGCGATTTTACATCGAACTGTTAATAGTCCAGTAAAATTAGGATTTGATAATAATATTGATAATAATAATAAATTTTAAAAATAAATTAAATATACAGAGTTATGCAAATTTCATGGTGCCAGGCCAGTATTGGGATATCCTAAACCATAAGAGATACAGGGTTGCTTAAATTAGAGAAAAGTTGCGCTATTTTGTGGCCATCTTGCATCTGCGAAGACAATGAAGATACCTATGACCATTCCTGAATTATCCTGAAAAAACTGAAAAACTTCAATTCTTTATTTTCTTAATTGCTCCCTTATTATTCAAAGTTTCAATTTGAAAGTTTGCGAATTGACAGTGTTTGACATTCGGCATCTGTTAGTGTCACTCGATTGTTTTTACGCCTACTAGTTTCGAAGATATCATAGTCAACTTTTGTTTTTCTTATTGGAATTTCTTATACGCCATATTGGAATTTTACAACATTCAGTAGAGAAAAAAAAATGCAATCAACTGATGTATCACACTTGTACATTTTAAGGAAAAAAATTAAAAATCGAAATAACATTATTTGAAAAAATTATAAATTGTTGAACAGAATAAAAAATTTTAATTAATGACTTTATCAATGTTGTAAATGCTCAAAGTGACCCCTTCCGTTTTCTAGACATAGTGCCGTTATTCTGAAAATATCATTTGCCGATTTTCGTACGACATTCTCCGGAATTAATTGGATTGATTCCACGATGCGATCTCGCAAATCTGCAGCATTTGCAACAGGTCTGGAGTAGACTTTATTCTTTAAATATCCTCATAAATAAAAATCGAGTGGATTTAAGTTCGGGGACCTGGCAGGCCAACGCACTGGACCATTAGTGCCAATCCACCTTTGTCCGAACATTTGAGTTAGAAACTGAACAACCAAGACAAAATTATGAGCGGGGGCACCGTCCTGCTGGAACCAAATGGCGTGAGTATCATTCACTGAAAAGTCATCTAACAAGGGTTCAATGTGGTCTCTCAAAAGGGCTGAGTAATTTCTTCCGTTCAGGCGTTCTTCCAGAAAAAATAGTCCCAAAATCCGGCCATTGAAAATGCCACACCAGACGTTAACCGAGAACCTAACTTGATGACGGGATTCTCTCTTGACGTTTGGGTTCTCTCTGGCCCAATAATGTTCATTTTTGCGGTTGAATAGGCCGTTGTTTGTAAATAGGGACTCATCAGTCCACAAAACCTTCAATGGAAAACGTATCTCATTGTCAATCTGGTTCTGAACTCAATGAGAAAATTCAACCCGTCTAGCATAATCTTCTTGAATAATTCCCTGTACTACATGGTAGTGATAAGGGTGTAATTTCTCTTTTCTAAGTATACGACGATTCGGTGGTGGAAATACTTGGGTTGATCTTATGGTTTAGGATATCCCAATACTGGCACCATGAAATTTGCATAACCCTGTGGGTAAGTCATTGATATGGGAAAGCTCGATTGCACCTACACCAATAAAGATATCGAAATGAACCAAAAAGGGCTGTAAATGGGAGGGTAAAGTGCAGTTTGTAAAATTATTTTCAGATACACAGGATGGCCCAATACCGCTGTACGCCATACAACTTTGTTATTTTAAATAGGACACCCTCTATATTATTACATTTTCATATTGTTTGAGAAAAGTAAAAAAGAATGGTTTGTAAAGTTGAAGTTTGTAATGAGCAATTTATGAGTTATAAACAAATGAAAATCGCGATTTTTCATTTTCAAAGCAGCTTATATTGAAAACGGCTCGAGATATGGAAAAACGGTTTACATGTCCCTATCTTAATTTTTAATTTGGTATCCTATCATGTAGCTGAAATTTTTATACCGGGTGATGAAAATAATCAAATTTTTTACCACTCTGTATAAAAATTTCATCCATCCAATAGGATACCGCTTGAAAAGTTAAGATAGGAACATGTAAACCGTTTTTCCATATCTCGAGCCGTTTTCAATATAAGCTGCTTTGTAAATGAAAAATCGTGATTTTCATTTGTTTATAACTCATAAATCGCTCATTACAAACTTCAACTTTACAAACCATTCTTTTTTACTTTTTTCCAATAATCTGAAGATGTAATAATATACAGGGTGTCCTACTTAAAATAACAAAGTTGTATGGCGTACAGCGATACAACGATACAGCGGTACAACATGTAAATGGGGCCTCCCATTTACAGCCCTTTTTTGGTTCATTTCGATATCTTTAATGGTGTAGGTGCAATCGAGCTTTCCCATATCAATGACTTACCCTGTATATACAGGGTGTCCCAGCTTATTCGAAGCGGTCTCTGTAGGCCAGACGATGGATTTAAAAAAAAAAAAATTTGCAGATTCAAGTACAGGATCATAATGGCCATAATTTAAACTTATTTTGGAGTATACAGAGTGTCCCATATGACTGTGGCATATCAAAGTTATGTTTTTTTAAATGGAATGCCCCTACGTTATTGCATTTTTAGATTGTCTGAGAAGAGAAAATAAGATTGGCTTTAGCAGTTGGTGTTTAAATTCAGAAGTTTTTGAGTTATAAACAAGTGAAAATCGTCATTTTTCAAGTTCAAGGCCCTGTACAACGAAAACGGCTGAAGATAGAGAAAAACGGCTTACATGTCCCTATTTTAACTTTTCATGTACTATCCTATGATGTATATGAAATGTTTATACAGGGTGATAAAAAATTTGAAAAATTCTGAGATTTCTCCACGCGTCGCCAAATAAAAAAATCAAAGAAAGTAAAAATTTAAAAAAAAGGATAGTACATAAAAAGTTAAAATAGGGACATGTAAGCCGTTTTTCTCTATCTTGAACCGTTTTCGTTGTACAGGGCTTTGAACTTGAAAAATGACGATTTTCACTTGTTTATAACTCAAAAACTTCTGAATTTAAACACCAACTGTAAAAGCCAATCCTATTTTCTCTTCTCAGACAATCTAGAAATGCAATAACATAGGAGCATTCCATTTAAAAAAACATAACTTTGATATGCCACTGTCATATGGGACACTCTGTATACTCCAAAATAATTTTAAATTATGGCCATTGTGATTCTGTACTTGAATTTTCAAAAAGTTTTTTGAAAAAGTCCATCGTTTGGCCTACAGAGACCGCTTCGAATAAGCTGGGACACCCTGTATATTAATAATCTAGGTACAGCAGCTAAGCAACTCCTTTGTTCACTCGGTGCCCTTCCTTTGCCAACCGGGATTCCACCTCAAGAGGCAGGAAGGACCAATGAACCGGACACCGAGGAAGTATCATCCGTCACTTAACCAGTATCTACCTGGTACTGGTATTTGGTATTTTAACTAAATGTGAGAGATGGTTTATGGTATATACCAGTACCTAGTTTAGTTTAGTTATATAATGAGTGGGTCGATTAGTGACACCTCCACTGCGACCAAGCGGTCTATTGTGGCTCACACCTACTTTACAAGTACTTTACATCCACTCTAGCAGGCCACTGCTTTTTAAAAAGCTAATGACCTTATACAGGGTTATGAAAATTTCATGGTGCCAGTATTGGGATATCCTAAACCATAAGAGATACAGGGTTGCTTAAATTAGAGAAAAGTTGCGCTATTTTATGGCCATCTCGAATCCGTCAAAACATGCAAGATATCTGTGACCGTTCCTGAAATATCCTGAAAAAACTGAAAAATCGAGAAATCTTATTTTTGGAATATCTTTCTTACCATTGGAAATTAATAAATAATTTTTTGTAGCCTTACATAAGCCGTTATAAGCTATTTATCTGACGTTTCAAAAATTTTCACAGCCGACTAGATCCCAGAGTTTTCATAGTCAACTTTCGTTTTTCTTATGGCCGCCATATTATTTTTTTATGTCGTTTGATAAGAAAAAAATAATGGAAACCAAAAACTAATAAACTTCAAAAAATAACTTTCAAAAATTTTTGGTTCTTCTTTTTTTTCTAAAAAAAGACAACTTTTTAGATTGAATATCACAGAGAAATTAACAACCTATAAGGAAAGCAGTATGACTTCATATTGGCCTATTTCAGTTAAGAACTATCTGTTTTTCTTTGAAAAAAGAAGAATAAAAATTTTCCAATTTTTTTTCTAAAATTTATTAATTTTTGGTTTCCATTATTTTTTTCTTATCGAACGACATAAAAAAATAATATGGCGGCCATAAGAAAAACGAAAGTTGACTATGAAAACTCTGGGATCTAGTCGGCTGTGAAAATTTTTGAAACGTCAGATAAATAGCTTATAACGGCTTATGTAAGGCTACAAAAAATTATTTATTAATTTCCAATGGTAAGAAAGATATTCCAAAAATAAGATTTCTCGATTTTTCAGTTTTTTCAGGATATTTCAGGAACGGTCACAGATATCTTGCATGTTTTGACGGATTCGAGATGGCCATAAAATAGCGCAGCTTTTCTCTAATTTAAGCAACCCTGTATCTCTTATGGTTTAGGATATCCCAATACTGACACCATGAAATTTGCATAACCCTGTATAGTTGGTGTGAATGTATCCAGGTCTCTTGGAGAGAGGAATACTCTTCCGAACGTTGAGTACCTGGTTCTTCCCAAGGCGGGGCAGTTGCATAGAACATGCTCTGCTGTTTCTACATCCTCCAAACACAGGCGACATTCTGCGTTATCGGCTAGATTCATGCTGTGTAAGTGGTGGTTCACTTTGCAGTGTCCTGTGTATAGGCCTATTAGGGCCCTTAGGTCAGTAATTTTGAGTTCCAGTAGCTTTTTAGCTCTGTTTCTCGAGGGTCCCTCAATGAAGGTCTTAGAGTGAGTTAATCCTGGTAGAGTTTGCCAGTACCGAAGTACCTTATTTTCCGCCCAGGTGTCTATTGTTGTTTTTCACTTAACCAGTAGCACCAACACCACTTATCACCAACACCAGGCCAGTAATAGTAACATACCAGCAATGGGGCAATGATCCAGGCGCTCCAGGCAGATTCATTCACGTGGAGCTGTGTTGAACCCGTTTTATGAGACAGGGAGCATCACCACCTGTTTCACTAAGTTGAATTATTCCATCCTTCACTTGTTTGTTTTGTTTTCAATTGTTTAATTAATTTTCAAAATCTTAAATAGTTTCCATAATTTTTTCTTTCGTAATAAATTAACCCAAGTCAAGTTAGCCACGCTTCGGCCAGCCACGCTTTCGGCCAGGGAGAGAAAAAATATAATTATAGAGGGACTTAGAATAATTTCCGACAATTTTTTATTTTTTTTTTGTTTTTTCTGGCTGAAATGGACGGGAATGTATTGTTTTGCTTTATGTAACTGAAATAATCGTATGTTAGTCGACCGGGTAAAAGTAAATCACACTTCTTTAGAAATAATTTAATGATGAAACAAAAATAATTAAATGTACGAATTGATATGAAAACAAACTTCTTAACGTCTTAATACTCTTCTTAATTAATTATTATCTACTTCCCCTTTTTCAACTGACGTCTATCATGCATCGACTCGCACTCTGTGTCTACTGCTCCTTCATTACGCTCGGCCCTTCTCCCGACCTGACTGCCTCTACTGCTCGTTTCTGATTTCTGGTGATCGGCATTTTCACATAACATTCGGCCTCACTACCATCGGGGTCGTCCTCGGCACCATCACCCTCGCTGTCACTGTCCTGTTCCGGATCTAGGCGACACCACGGCTTCATTAGGTCAGATGCAAAGACTGACTTGAATGGTCTTTGGGTTCGTTGAGCCCCAGGAATATCTTTAATCAAGTAGCGGTCATTTTCTAAGACTGCTGCAACTTCATATGGACCCTTGTACTTCGGCATCAATTTCCTTGATTCTCCTGTAGCACTCGCTTCTCTTCTAACCAATACTAGATATCCTTCTTCATACTTCTTCGGCTTCTTATGCTTCGAATCGAACCACTTCTTGCTCTTTTCCTGTTGCTTCTCTATATTCTGCAGTGCGTCTATTCTTAATTCGTCGATGTCTTCTTCTCTTCTGTTCCCTTCATTCAGGGCCAGCATTAACTGATTTTGAACGGCGTTACGCGGATGATATCCGAATAATAGTTCATTAGGCGTCTTTTTCGTAGTTGCATTCGGCAAGTCATTTAAAGCAAATTGAATATTCTTCAAGCTTCTTTCCCAATCTTTTCCGCTTTTCTCATTGCACGTGGTAGTTAGGGCGGTCAATAAAGTTTGGTTATGTCTCTCGACTTGTCCATTCGCTCTTGGACTACAAGTGGCATTCTTTACATGAACTATCTGGTTAAGTTCACAGAAGTTTTCAAATTCTTTTGAAGTAAAAGCGGTACCTCTGTCGGTTATCAATCTGATAGGAGTACCAAAATAAGAAAAGATCTCCGTTAACACTGTTATCACTGGTTTCGTCTTTGTCGACTTTACAGCCTTAATTACTGAATACTTCGTAAAATTGTCTTGGTAAAGCAAGACATAATCATGTCGACTACTGCTTTTTACAAATGGTCCTAGATGATCCAAATTAACGGTATGGAATGGTAAAGGTATTCTTTCGATAATATGCATCTCACCTTCTGATTTTCCCTTTTCTGTTTTGTGATAAGCACATCGGATACAACTGGCTATATAATTTATCACCTTCTTTCTCATTCTTGGAAACCAGAATTTTCTCTTGACATAATTCAGAGTCTTATCTACACCGAAATGTCCCATATTATCATGTGCAGACTGAATTACCTTCCAGCGTATGCCTCGTGGTACCACCCATTTTAAATCACCATCTATATTTCTGTAAAGTCTATTATCTTCTATTGTGTAGTCTTTGGTTAACTGAACTTCCTCTGGCGTTTTATTTTTCTTCTTCAGCGTCATATATATTCTCTGGATATCTTCATCTTGTAGTTGCATGGTAAGTAGCCAATCATCTTCTTCGATGCGGAAAGTATACACTTTTAAATCTGCTTCTGGTACATCTCTCGGCGATTCAACAGGTCTTCTGCTAAGTGCATATGGTAGTCGATAAGGTTTATATTGGACAACTTCTTATCAGTAGTTCCAATCTCTTCCAGATTCTTCGAAAATACAGTATTGTGTTGATTTATTACTTCAACTAACTCTTCTCTGATTTCATTTTTCAGTTCAGGTGACGTAGTGATTTCACTTGAATCTATTTCGCTACTTCGTTCAATCTTCATTACTTTCTCTATTGTCAACTTCTTCTCTTCTTTGATCACTCTCAAGTCTGGTCTGTCTAATGCAGAACGTCCGATAATCATTTCTTTGTCTTGGGCTTCATTTGGTACGATGAGCACTTCTACTTCGATGTCAATTCCATCTACTTCTATAAACAAGGTTCTTTTCCCAATAACTTGGCATTTTCCTTCTCCGAACCCCTTCAGCACTATAGTCGTTGGTAAATATTTAATTCCATACTTATCTGAAGTTTCTTGTTTCAAAGTAACAACATCGCTTCCCAAGTCAACGAACGCTACTACTTGCCTGCCATCAATGGAAACAATTTTGTGAAATTCGTCATCTAATTCGTTATGTTTGATTGTTCTGACTGTTCTTGACTTGACAGCAGTTGTTGAGGAGGAAGACTCAGTCTTCTTTGGACAACCTGGTGCTTTGTGCCCAAATTCGTTGCATTTGAAGCATTTGGTTCCCAAATTCTTCGATTTACACTCTGAAGCTCTGTGGTTTTTCTCTCCACAATTATAGCAGCGTATTTCACTTGAGTAACTAGAACGTGGTACTTCTTTTTCCATTTTTCTTCCTTCTACTCTCTGAAATTTGTCATGTCTTTGTTCCTTCGAATGTCTACTTGACTCTTTCTTCTTATTTTTAATTAACTCATAGGTTTCTAACTTTTCTTTAAATTCTTTTTGACTCCTTGCACCATATAAGATGGCTTTATTGTTGATATCATCTTCAATTCCATCTATAACATAGTGACGTAATGCATCTTTGTCAATTCTTCCTCTATTTGCTAATTCTTTCATGGTTAAATAATATTCGATCGGCTTTTCATCTGGTTTCATTTTTCTTCGTTGCATAATCTCGTGCAGTTCAGCAGCATTAATCTTCTTATCAAATTCTGAAAGTAGTTTCTGTCTCAGTTTCTTCCATGAATTAATGTTCTTTTCTGATTGGATAAATAATTTGGCAACACCAAGTAACCTCTTCTTCGCAAATATCACCATCTGAACATCGTTCCAATTTAATAATTGTGCTGTCTCTTCGAATTCATCAATCCATTCTCTAATCGGAAAATCTTCTCTACCATAGTATGGTCTAATTGTTTCTTCTACATCTCTGAATGTTAATGCAAATCTGGGTTCTATCTGCTTTGCTTCATATTCTTTCTTCTTGCGTCTGTCTTCTTTTTGTGTACTTCTATTGGCGTTGCTGCCACTTGTTTTTCTTCTAACTACTTTGTAATCATCTTTCTCATCGTCACTTTCCTCTTCACTTTCGTCTTCATTATCGTCTTCATTATCACCTTTATCATCGTCTTCTGTATCATCTTCTTTATCGGCATCTTTATCGTCATCTTCGTCATCGTCTGATTCTTTTTCGTCGTCTTCTTCATCTTTTTCTTCGTTCTTTTTGAGTTCGTGCAAATCATTTAAATTTCGAAAAATTATAGAAATTAAATCCTCCTTACTCTTTTGCTCAAAGTTTAATGCCAAAATCAAACAACAATGAACTAGTTCTGTGAAATTTAACTTGTCTTGTACATACTGAACCTTCTTTAAATGTTCACTTGAATTTTTTTCAAAATTAAACCCTCCAAAACCTCTTAATCTGCTTCTGTTACTTCTATCTCCGTCATCTTCAAATATAAATTTATGTAGTGATTTAATTACCTTCTTTGACTGAGACTTCAAATTTCCATTAATATTCTGGAATTCACTCAATGATAATGCGGACGACGCCATTATGGTCTCGAACTTCTGTAATGTAGTAATCTTGACAAACTGTATTAGTGAACTAGTTTTTCAGTCGTAATAAAATATCAGATCTACAAAATGCGTTTGGTCTTCATCTTAAAGGTACACCACACCACCTGGCATCCGGCGAATTATTGTCTCGATAATCTTACTCCGGGAATAAGGCAACCAAATAAGTAGGTATGTACGCAGTTTACAAAATTCACGGACCGGCCATTTGACTTTTCACACACTGATTTTAGGTTGATATTTTTATATTATATCCCACCGCTGCTAATAATTGTTAGTCGACCGGGTAAAAGTAAATCACACTTCTTTAGAAATAATTTAATGTTGAAACAAAAATAATTAAATGTACGAATTGATATGAAAACAAACTTCTTAACGTCTTAATACTCTTCTTAATTAATTATTATCTACTTCCCCTTTTTCAACTGACGTCTATCATGCATCGACTCGCACTCTGTGTCTACTGCTCCTTCATTACGCTCGGCCCTTCTCCCGACCTGACTGCCTCTACTGCTCGTTTCTGATTTCTGGTGATCGGCATTTTCACATAACACGTAAAAATCATGACCACGGCCAGCCACACTTTCGGCCACGGACTTAAGGGACTTTGGGACTGAAGAGTCCCAAACAGGACGAAACACGTGTCTACAATTTCCGCCTCAGCTCACAGCACAACATCAATGGATGGCATGTTGTCTGACAACATATGTCATTCATCTTTTGTCAATATTATTTCGGTTTACGGTAATTTTTCATTGGGTGAAATTTCTTAATAATACTTTCATAAAGCAAAACAATACATTCCCGTGCATTTCAGCCATAAATAACAAAAAAAAAATTTTGGTCGGAAATTATTCTAAGTCCCTCTCTCTGGCCTAAAGCGTGGCTGGCCGAAGCGTGGCTAACTTGACTTGGGTAGAAAATTATTAAAATTATTATTATCGCCCTTACACGCTGTTGCTTTTTTTTTTTTTTACCTGACTCACCCTGTACATTTTTTGTAAATCAAATTTGACTACCTACACGTTGATTAATTTCTAGATAGTCTGCCAAGGTCATATTTGTTTACGCTGCGTTGTAACGTCGAACATTATGACACTAAAAATGACAGTTAGAATTTGAAGGTTATTAAAGGGATCAAATGAAAATGTTTGACATTAGGAAGATGCAAAAACAATAAATTTAATAATCGATCACAACATCGCCCTGGCTTTGTTGTCAACTTTTCTATCCAAAATAATAAACTGATTTTGTTCTGTTTACGTCTGTCAGTTTTAAGAGTTAATTTTTAATTTTATAAAATAAATTAAAAATTATTAGAATTATCTAAAAAGTGATAGATTATCTTTAAAAGTAAGCAAAATGCCAAAACATATAAGTAAAGAAGCGCAACAACAGATGGTGGCAAATTTATTCGAATACTTTGGAAACGAATCAATGAATGGGGGCCATTATACCCCTAACATCAGTGAGCAAGGTATAAAAATTATTTTATAGGTTCAAATACTATACTGACATCAAGTAATAAATATTATGATTTAGAGGGTAGCTGAAGCTCTGAAATTGTCGCTTTGGTACCGTCTCTACATACTCTACATACCGTCCTCAAAGACAAGTATATATTATTTGAGTGCAGCAAATCTTCTCTTTTGTGCGTCTTAAAGAAAATTGGATTTAAATGGAAAAAAGACAATCCACGTTGAGGTCTCCTGGAATTAGGTCACATTATTGTTAAAAGAGTGAAGTTCCTACGCGCATATGTAGATTACAAAAGAGAAGGCATCTACCAATAATTTGTGTATATAGACGACACATGGATCTCTCAAAACGGCACAATGGGAAGGTCTTGGCAGGATCAAAACCCACGCAGTGTCAAGAAACTGAACAGAAGACAGAAGGCAAAAGGTGTTTTAAATACTTATAATATATGTTATAATGATGTATAATTAGGCATTAAATATAATATCATTTATTTTCATTATTTAGGTACATAGTTTTGCATGCAGGTAAGATAAATGGTTTTGTTGATGGGGCAGAACTGATTTTCTCTTCATCAACAAAAGATCCAGATTATCATGGAGAGATGAATCATGAAAAGTTTACCAAGTGGTTCGAAAACCAGTTAAAGCCAAGTTACCTTCTGTGATTATTATGGACAATGCGCCTTACCACAGTGCAGTTGAAAATAAACCACCAATTTCTTCTTCAAATAAACAACAAATTGACGAATGCGCTGCGCAGGAAGAACATTAGTTTCGAGCCTTTTTCGCTGAAAGCTCAGCTCCTAGACATTATGAATAAGTATATTTTGTATTGACTTTATGATTTTTATATAACTAAAATGCTTATTGGTTTCACAACAGGAACAAAAGAAACCAAAGCAGTATTATAGTGGATTCCTTAGCTAAGCTGAACAGTATGGACACAAAATTCTTCGACTTCCACTATACCATTGCATTTTTAATCCAATCGAACATGTGTGGGGTATAGCAAAGCCGAACTTCAATCGTCCTTTATAAGCGATGAGAGTATACCGACGTTATTTCTCTTTGGCGAAATACACATCATACTGGTGTTACGGCAGAAATGTGGAATGTTTTAATTAAGTATTAATTTAAGAAACTGATTATATGACTCTGAATATTAAATTATCAATTGTCAAGTTTTGCATTAATTTATATTATTTGTAATTTGTGTATAACTTTCCAATAAAATATTCTTTACAAATAGGTGCTTGTTATTTTTTCATTATAAATACCTTTCATGAATTAACATTATCGTTATATTCAAAAAGAAACCTTAAATTCTTTTTATTTTCAAATAAACAAAAATTGTTGATGATGTAATAAATTATGTCTATTTATTCTGTGATTCCTCATCCTCATTGCACCTACAAAATTCGAGATCTGACATCACTGCTGAATTTTCATGTGACCTTGGTAGACTATCTAGAAATTAATCAACGTGTACATCTACTTTCATGTTGTTAAGAAAGGACTGATTGGGTAAAAATTAATTTAACTTGCTTAAGCGGCTGCAGCCCGGTCTAGTAGTTGATTTAATCATTGTTGCTGTTTGAATTCCCACTTCAATTAAATGTTAAACACTTGGCAGATTCGCTGGATCAATAATTGCAATAGCGAAAAAAGTGCTCACCCCGGGGTTACTGAAATATAAGTAACAGGATATAATGTATAGCTGAAAAGCAGCGCTTGGTATTGTTTATTATTTGCTTACGAGAAAAACTCCAAATTGAAAGTACCGTTTTCATTCGGGAAATTATTTTAGAGGCATTACGTTTTTTAGGGAGAGTAAGTAAGTACACTTTCAAGGGAAATGGATGAAATTATTTTATTGTATGGAGAATTCAACGTAAAGAGATTTAATTTTGCGGGTAAAATATCTAGAAATGGAAAATAAAAGGTTTTGTATATTATCCATCCAATTTATTTCGTTTTTAATAAAATAGCTCGGCCGCAGATTTGGTATTTCGACAGGTACGTCAAATGACATAGGTAGATACGGTGACGTACCTATACTTCGGACTGACTAGGTAGGAAATCTTACCAATCGGACCTGACTAGAGACTGGCGGATTTTTCGGGCTCCAGACCTTTATAGAGAATTTTCTCTCACCTTATACATATATTGATACAGCTCATTCGAAGCGGTCTCTGTAGTCCAAGCGATGGAAATTTTAAATTTTTTTTGTGTGAATTCAAGTACAGGATCACAATGGCCATAATTTAAAATTATTTTGGACCATACAGAGTGTCCCATATGACAGTGGCATATCAAAGTTATGGTTTTTTTAAGTGGAATGCTCATTATGTTATTGCATTTTTAGATTTTAAATAGGATTGGCTTTTATAGTTGGTGTTTAAGTTCAGAAGTTTCTGAGTTATAAACAAGTGAAAGTCGTCATTTTTTAAGTTCAAGGTCTTGTACAACGAAAACGGCTCAAGATAGAGAGAAACGGCTACATGTCCCTATTTTTACTTTTCGATATAGGTAGACATTTGATATAGAGAATCTGCAGGGAGTTTGAGTCAATTATTCAAGCCTGTTGAAGAGTCATTGAACTTATTCTGTTGTTTATAGGGCAGGCTCAAAATTTCAACAAAAAATCGTGCGAAGTCGATTTTCGTTCATGGTTCATTACAAGGGATGTCAGTCTAAAGTGCAGACACACAAACCTGGGAGTTGGAGAATTCTTGTAAAATTTTGAAAAAATCTAGAAAATGGTTTGTCGGAACCCTTTTTGGTTTTCCCTCACCGCTACATGAGGCGGTAGTAGTGACCTATCTGTACATCATTTGAAAGTTATCTATGAAATCGTGAGTACCCAAGGCAGACAATATGGTACCTATACTTTTTGTATTGATGTATAGAATTATGCTAATCATTCAGACAGACAAGGAATTCGGGAACTCTATAACGCTCTCATTAACCCTCTGATTTATAAGTTGAGAAAATTGTAGCATTAGTGATAAGGTCGGTCTCTGAGACCGCACTGGAATTAAAGTCAATCTGAATTTTGTTCCAAAAGAAAAAGTCCAATAACGATTAAAAATCTTTTCAAAAACTTTATTTATTCAAAATATCTATATAAAACATCTTGTAATTAAAATTTAAAACGAAGTCATAATATAGTCAACTTCATCTTCAAGCAGATGGAACAAAAAGTCTTGCTCCTGTTGTAATTCCTTTTTTCTTATAAAAAAAAGCACAACTATACAATTTCTAGTAATTAGACTCCTTGTAAAAAAAAAATTCACATATAACACAAATCATTTTATAACGCTAGTGATAAGGTCGGTGTGCCAGACCGAAATAGCGTATAACTTCTCACTCAGTGACGATTAGAACTAGTCGCTTTATACTATTACCCCAACAGTCTAACGCCGTGTCCTAGCTGCATCCGGGTAATGCGTTGCGTGCGATGCGGGGAACGCACGCAACGCAAACTCGCACGAGAAATTTTGAGTGTGTCCTAACTGAATGCGTGCGGTGCGGGCGAGAGAATGGTTTCCAATCCAACTATTTCTGGTGCAGCTTCAGATTAAATACGTTTTAATTTGGAAACCAGTAGGTTGTTGGAGCTTGAAAGACTTGAAAATCACAGAAAGAAACATGTTACTTAAGAGAAAGAAACAATAAGACGCAAGTAATCTATAGAAATAGGTATAGATTTGATAGATAGATAAATAGCAGGTAGGTTAAATATAAAAAGGTCTACAATAGAAGTTAATAGACCTCATACTTACTTTAAAAACCTAAATTCGAGACATTTTCACATTCCCAGTGTACCTTGACTATGTTCTTGTAAAATAGATTTCTCTTATTGCACAAAATGTTTCGCTTTGGCACGAAGGCAATCGAAATTTAAAAAAATTCCTGCCCGCCGCAAAAATCGCAAGATTTTGACAGATGAAAAAACTAAATATTTCAATTTAAAACAATGCGTGCGTTGCGGTGTCGTTTTATCGTACGACTTTGCGGGCAAACGCGTCTACTGAGGACACTCCCATTGCTTTGCATGTGTTTTATTTTAATCGTTCCCCGCAACGCACGCACGCAACGCACGCAACGCAGTCCCCGGATGCAGCTAGGACGCGGCGTAACAAGGAATGTATTTAGGGTACCTGTAATACCGACACTGACGCTACCTAGGGTAGCGCATTCACTGGTTGACGTTTACTTATTGTCACGAAGATATGTGAACAGCTGGATGTCATATTTTTGACACATTTGGTGACAAGCGTAGGTATCAAGTGGAAAAAAAGTAAAAGTTTGAAAAATGAAACTGAATATCAACACGAATAGGAATCGAGGAATCTTAGTTCAGTGGGTATTAAAAAGATAATACGGGTATAGGGTCTACGAATCTGTACCTATAGACTTTAGAATTTGACATAAATTTTTAACTAGATATCTAACGCAGTTACTGAGGAAAAGGGTCTCAATAGACACACGCGAAAAACAGAGTGATGTACCTATAAAGACCCTTCCATACCGATCCTTAAATATTAAATTCATCAATGTGTAATAAAACCGACTTGACAAACTTTAAGATATA
Source organism: Malachius bipustulatus (assembly GCA_910589415.1). Lineage (NCBI taxonomy): Eukaryota > Metazoa > Arthropoda > Insecta > Coleoptera > Melyridae > Malachius > Malachius bipustulatus. The sequence continues at coordinate 4,049,451 of OU342633.1, forward strand.
CGGAAATAGAAATTCAGCTCCGCATATAGTCTGCAATCATAACCGCCTGCTGGGTGCATTTTTTGTCCAGATCGAAGGACTATACATAATACTTATAAATGAGTTTAAAATATTTAAAATTTTATTTTTAGTCACCGCGAACAAGTAGAAACCCCTCTTGAGTTTTGAAATAACCCCTAAGCAAATACCCTTGATAATAATACGTGCAGCTCTCAACTATTTACATATAATAAAACGGGGATCAAAAAAAAGCAGCGCCATCTGTTGCCTTGAACTTTAAACTACACAAAACCGGATATGAATATAAAAAAAATCACGGATATAATATAATGCGAATGTAAACTTTACATAATAAAATTATATAAAGTTTTTTGTATTAGGTTATTATCAGTTATCACTTTCGTGTGTAAGTATTTAGTAATGCTAATGCACACACGTAAATAATTTATTATTTCTGCATGTGATTACATAAATTAAGATTTAAGCATAAGAATATACTTCACGTAAAATAAAACTGCATATTAAATTGCGATTTATTTTGTAGATGACAAGCCAACGACAGATTGACGTTTTGTTCAATTAAATTGACATTTTATATCAATCCTAGTTTACAGTTTCCGACGCTTGGGCGATAGTAACTTCCATCACCATATTATACGTATTATTATGAAAGTGTTTGCTCTAACGTAGGAAAAATTTACCATTTTTAGAAAGTACGCTGACTTAATAACAAATTGTGTGAATTTTTAGACAGTTGTACGTCTATGGAAAATCTGACGATTTTGAAGTTGGATTTGACTTTCCCAACTTTTTGTGAGAATGAGAATGCTCTACTCTAGTAAGCGTCATTGTCGGTAATACAATAGTACCCTAAAGGAATTAGGAGAGACGCACGCCCAACGCATAAAATTAAAAATATATCGCATTAAAATATTTCGGTCGGTCTCGCAGACAGCTACCTTATCATCCAAGGGTTGATTGGACGGTAAGACAAATTTATGTAACTATTCGCCCAACACCAATTCGAATAATATGCCTACTCAGCTTAGTAAAAGTAGTAGGTAATACCTATTAAGTATTACGTGTCGCAGAATTATGTAGACCTGCGGTCCAATGAGAACAAAAATAGCAAATAAAAATATCAATTACCGATCCAGTTAACGATCCGATAAATAACAGCACAGCACACATAACTCGATTAGTGCGTCACATAAATAATCGAAATACAAATAGAGACATTATTATTGATATCAGTGTGCACTCGTAGCATATAGAATGGACGGAGTTTACAATCGATGACTAATAATACAGGCTGGTTAACAATTCGATACTCACCATGGAGATATCGGTAACGGTACGGGACGAGGTATGGGACGAGGTGTGGAACGAGGAACAGCATGGAACGAGGTCGGTTAAACTAGAGAAAAGCTGCATAAATTTATTGTCATTAGGAATCTGAAGCAAAATATATGGAAACTGCAAGCGTGGCTGAAATATCCTGAAAAAACTGACAAATTTACATTTCCTAGTATAGTCATTGTAGTACGCATCTTTTTTTGTATTGAAAATAATATTATTTTTTGTAGATTTATTCGTCATAAAATATTCAACTGATATTCCAGAAATTTACCAAGTCCACTTCATCCTAGTGTTTTAATGGTCAACTTTTGTTTTTCTTATTCCGCTGTGCTGTTTTTCTTGGTCATTCGGTATTAAAAAATCAAGAAAACCAAAGTCTGTCACAGGACAGATATGTCAAGCGCGCGTTTATTTCCCTGGTTGCCTGCTAATCTCCAATTATTAAAAGTTACTATATCTCATTTAATAACTAGGAGGAGTAAACTGCAAAGTATCATTTACACCACTAAAAGTCACCAGATTAAATCACCAGATTTTTTTTGGCGGCAAATTTGAATTGAAACAATAATTATTAATAAGGAAGATAGGACTTGTTTTCGGTGTGGGAAGTCTACTTTTCAGAAGAAACTCTACAGCAGTATCACAAATCATTGTGATTTGCATAATATATCAGTATTATAGTGCTGAATGATTTTCTGAATATAAATAGAATGCAATTGAATAATTTATAGATATTTCGAAGAATATTAAGGATAATAATTATTAACATTCATATTAAATTGATTGAAAGTACTTTATTTTAGGCAAAACTTATGTGACAAATTTAATGTAACATATAAATAATATATTTTATGTATGTATTATATGACACATAACATCGTAGATAAAGTTTTTATTTTACATTTAATAATATATAATTTGTGGTAAGTCAATTTTTTCAAACGGTATTATAAACAGCATTTTTCAGTTTTTGTAAGACCAGATTCAAAGTGTGTTGTTGAAACTAACTTTTATCACATACAGCAGTCCCTGTTTGGTCTAAATCCGCACCTTGTTCGATTGGAATATGTTCTTCAATTATTGGTGAAGTACGCATATAGAGTAGTTTTTCCAAAATCTTGTAGGTGACACTCTTTTCTTCCCGTTTCTTTGGAGGAGACATCCTCTCACTTGTACTTGATGTAGGATTATTCATAATGGCACTTGAAACCGTTTGCAGGATGAAAATGGAAAGCCAAAAATAATTTCAAAATTCTGAAAAGGATGTCTGTTCTCTAAAAAGAACTGAATGGGCTTCAAAAAGAACTTATTTGGTTTTGAAATAACTTTTAAAGAACTTATTTAGAACAACTTATAGGGTTTTGGAAATAACTGATTATAAAACTGATGTGTCACATTCGACGCTGACATTGTAAACAATAATGACACAACAATAAAAAAACAAGCGTATATGTAGTGTTGAGCGTTGCATAGATTCAATTTCCTGTACAAGTTTTGCTGGGTGTAATTTTGCCCCTGAATTGACCAATGAGAAGCATCTTTTTTTGGCGGTTTATTTAAATTTACTCCTCCTAGTTATTAAATAAGGTATAACACCAACTGTTTGGTTTAATTTAATTATAGGCAGAATAGGAATTAATTTAAAAGATTGTGTTAAACTTGCTTTGTTAATTATTGTTCGAGCACGAGATACATGACCACAAATTTTGCACATGATTCAATACATGCTTAACAATTTACAACTAAAGTGAAATACAAAAATGACAGATGGCACATACATTCACAACATTGTCAAACTTACAAAGCTATGTTGCCATGTTAACCATATACAACACCACCAGACACTCGTTAGGATAAAAAATATTACTTCTTTCGTATATCCAATCTTTCGTATATACTCAACAGCTTCTATTAATTTACTATCTACAAAACCAAAGAAAAAAAAACGAAAGATGTAACGAATCGTTTAACAAATGGATAACGGATACAACGAAAACGGCTCAAGATAGAGAAAGACAGCTTATGTCCCTAGTTATTTTAACTTTTTATGTACTACTATGATGTAGATTAAATGTTTATACAGGGTTATAAAACATTTGAAAAAAAATTGAGATTTTTTAACACGTCGCTAAAAAAACATGTAGCGTGCGCTTTTCTGTATGTTTCGAATGAATTTTTTGAATAGAAAGGTGTACCAAGATGGCGTTCCTTTGAAATGATACACTCCACTGGTTTTATAGTTTGAGGCATCGTAGCGAGTTCAAATTATAAGTCTGTCAGTCAGAGTCTGTCACTTGCCACTCGTCAAGGCGACCGAGCAATGTCACGGATCACCGACAGTGCGCTTGATTATTGATTTAGGGTGGGAGTTCGGAAATTAGGGAGTTGAACGTCTCGTCAACTCTCCTCTCGACTACGATTGTGTTCGGACGTGTCTGTTAGCGGTGCGCAAACACGTGGTGTCGTCACGTGGTGAGTAAGTGATATTTGAAAAATTTAATTGGATATCGGTGAGTAAAGCCATTTAAACTGGGATTTCTCCCATTTCTCTTCAATTTGTTTTCAAATTCATTAGTCTAATCCCTTTCCAAATAAGCAAGTTTCATTCTTCCTTGTATCCGTCGGCTAAGCGAGCCCCATCATGGGCACCTCCGAGGGGGGTTCTTTCACCCCCCTAGTCGAGAAATTAAACAATTTGCGAGATTTAATTTCAAAAGACTCTGATCATATTCTCAGAAAAATCCTCAATCGTTCCCCCATTTCGGCTGCAGACAAAGAGAAGATGGACTCTGTTCGCTCGGAGCTAAATTCCATCAACACTCAAAGCAACATTCACTATCAACAAGACATAGTCTTCTTGTTAAAAAAAATCGATGTAATTAAAAGATGTAAAACGGAATACAGCTTGACTGATTATGGCCCTTTTACGGTCATAATACAAGGGAAAGACAACAAAAATGTGGGGTCGTTACATCCTATGGACGTTGGTAAATTACTGTTTACCAACGGAGTCCAGGGAGTGAAAAACATAGTTAAAAAAGGTAGAAATAGAATCGGTGTTAATTTTAACACAGCTCTCGAAGCTAATTCTTTCTGTAATAACAACAATCTTCAAAATAACTATTCAGTTTTCATTCCCCAGTCTCTTCTATCATGCAGCGGTATCATTAGGAACGTTGGCTTTGGTGTTACTGAAGAAGACATTGTAAATTACGCTATAACTAACAACAAATCCTCAATAATTTCTGCCAGGAGGTTCAACAGGCGATCCACTGATGAGTCTGGTAACATCAAGTATGTTCCAACCAGAACGGTTCATGTTCAATTTCAGGGAACAATCCTCCCACGAGAAGTTTCTTTATTCCACTCAAAAACGGAAGTCTCGGCATACATCAAACCAACTATCCAATGCCAGAACTGCATGAGGTATGGCCACAGTAAGAAACTCTGCAGAGGTAAACCGAGGTGTCCCAAATGTGGAGAGAGTCACAGTTTGGAAGACTGCAATTCCCCCACAACATCCTGCATCTTCTGCAAGGAAAGCCATCTCGCTAATGACAAAAATTGTAAGGAGTTGATTAAACAAAAAAGAATTTCAGAAATCATGGCTTCGGACAACATTTCCTATTACGAAGCGATCAGCATTATCTCAAAGTCCAAGCAATTCAGCCCTATCTCTAAACCACAAATTTTCCCAGCCCTTCCCAAGCAATCAGCTAACGTGAGAAAACACAACCTGTCTTCTCAAAACATTACGTTTACCAAGTTAATAACAAAAAAACCTCGTACCAGTCAAAATGATAATTACGACAAGGAGGCTCACAAAGCCGCATTAGTGCCCTCCCCGAGTAGAACCTCTTGCTCGAGCAATAAGGTGGCTGATGAATCTCATTACAACTACCCATCCAAGATGAGTTGCGACAACGATACCTGGTTTTCTTCTCCTCCCGCTTCCTTCCAAGACAGTCATATTACCTCCTCTCCAATAACTCAACTCTCAAAAAATTCCGCAAAGCAGGCCAAACAACAAAACACTCCCCCTCAAAATTTTAATCTTACGTTGAATGAAAACCTCGCCTCCGGCAAGAATGAATCATCCACCAACGATTCTTCAATGGAACCTTAGAAGTATCAATAGTAATAAAGACTCCTTGGATTTCCTTATACATGAATTCAATCCGGGTATCATTTCTTTAAATGAAACCTGGCTTTACCCTTCTGATCGCTTCAATCTTAAAAACTATTGCATTCTAAGACATGATAGATCAGATGGCAAAGGAGGCATTGCTCTCGCCATACGGAGAGAGCTCCCTCTGGCCACCCTAAATTTTTCCACCTACATATTTCCAACCAATTTTCAAATCATAGGTGTAGAATTATCCAATTGCATAGTCATCTCAATATACAACCCTCCTGACGTTTCCTTTCCCAAACTCATTATTAAACAAATAATAGACACCCTTAATAAACCAGTAATTTTAGCTGGTGACCTAAATAGCCAGCATCCATCCTGGGGTTCCACTGATACTAACCGTAATGGGGTTTTAGTATATGAATTGTTGGAGGAGACAGATCTAGTAATAATCAACGATGGATCCCCGACACGTTTGACAAACAACGGGAAAAAAAGTTGCCCTGATGTTATACTGTGCTCTCCGATCATTTCCACAAAATTATCATTTCAAGTAATCTTCGACCCTGGTCTAAGCGACCATCTCCCAATTATATGTAATCCCTTGAATCTTCATTTAAGGGAGTCAAACTCTCCCCAAGGTATTCCTCTTCTCAGATTTCAAACAAAAAAAGCCAACTGGGTGGAATACAAATCAAATCTGGAGTTAATCCCTAACATAGAGAATCTATCCTATGACGAATTCTACAAAAAAATAATAGACACGGCAACCAGATCCATCCCTAAGAAAAAAACCTACTCCCCAAATAGTCCTCGTGTCACACCCTGGTGGGACAGCGAATGCTCAGAGGCTATAAGAGTAAGGAGAGAGTGCTATAAAAAATTTCAAAATCACCCTACAATTGAAAATTATATTTTAACTAAGAAAACCAGAGCTAATACACGAAAATTCCTATTAGGGAAAAAAAGAGATTCCTTTAAAAAATTCTGTGAGGAACTATCCCCCAAACTCTCCTGCTCCTCGATATGGAGTAAAGTGCGAGCCTTTTCAAATTCTTCTTACAAGGAGAATATAGCCATTCCTCTAAATCCAAATGTAGGTAAGGACATTCTGACAATGCTTTCTACTCAATATTTAGAAGAAACAACAGACCATAGCATTACTTTCTCCAAACAAGAATCTCAGCCGTTCCAGTTTTCTGAACTAATAACAGCCATAGATAGGAAAGATTCAGCCCCCGGAGAAGATGGCATTTCCTTTTCGATGATTAATCACTTACCTGATAATTTTCTCAAGAAGTTACTAGAATTCCTTAACAGCTTACTAAAAGATGACTCTATCCCATTCCCGGCATCGTGGCATACGGAGCTAATTTACCCAATTAAAAAACCACATAAGGACCCTAACTTGGCCACAAGTTGGCGCCCAATTGCTCTGACATCCTGCATTCGTAAAACTGCAGAAACAATAATTAAAAACAGATTAGAATGGTCATTAGAAAACTCAAACCTATTATACCAATTCCAATCAGGATTCAGAAAAGGGAAATCTACCTACGACCACCTTATCCACATTTACCACAAAGTGATTCATGGCTTGTCAAATAAATTAAAAACAGTAATGGTCACGCTCGATATTAAGTCAGCTTACGACAATGTCCGTCCCGATATTCTGATTAAGAAATTAGCCAATTTAGGAATAGAAAAGGACACATCCCTTTTCATTAAAAAAATTCTAACGGGTAGACAAATGAAACTTAAAGATCCACATTCCAACGCCTGGATAGGCCCTGAATCCACATTCAGGGGTCTTCCCCAAGGATCCCCCCTTAGTCCCTTGCTATTCAATATTTATATCAATGACTTAAATAAGGTAATACCTCCCAATACCCTTCTCCTACAATATGCCGACGACCTAGCGATTGTGGCTTCAGGTCCAGATATTTACCAAATAATCGAAAGGATCAATGTTTCACTTGACAACATTTTTATCCACATTTCGGAGTTAGGCCTACAATTGTCAGCAGAAAAAAGTGAAGCAATAATATTCGAAACGCGAAATTCCCCCCAGGTCCCTCCAATTACATTACATAATTCGGTCATCCCATATAAGAACACAGTCAAATATTTAGGAATCTCGTTTGATAAACGTTTTAACTTTAAGACCCACATAGCAAAATCAAACGCTAAGGCCATGATGGGTGTTAACTTAATGAAGGCGTTATGTAGGACCAAATGGGGAGGTCACCCCTCCATTATGCTAAACTTATATAAAACTCACGTCTTATCCCATCTAGATTACGCAAGTTTTCTTTTTGGTACTGCAAATAAAGCTTGCCTTGCCAGCATGGACAAAATTCAATATAAAGCCTTAAGAATAGCCCTAGGCCTCATGAACTCCACCCCCACAAACTTAATCCTATCTGAAAGCGGAGAGATGCCTCTACACCTTCGTAGGAACTGGCTTGCTGTCAAAAATGTGTCGAAACAAATTAGCAACAATCTCAACCCAGTAAAACAAAGTCTGACTAGCCTATACGTAAACTACAACCAAAACCGGAAATTTTGGAGACGCAGTAACACACATCATTTAATTGAAGCTTTTGATAGCGTTATATCCAACATAGAATCAATCGAACAAGGAACTAACCTTCCATGTTACTCCTTTGACTTCTATATCCAAATCAGACCTATCCCTTGTCATATCTCCTCACTTCCCAAGGAGGACGATGTAAACATTGATTTCAATTTACTTGTCGACAATAAATGGCAAGAACACAATCTGATATTCACTGACGCCTCTACCGATCCCCAAAACAGAGTGGGAATAATAGGTGTCTACCTTCAAAAAGAAAATCTTCAGTTCTTTTCTGCTCTTTCTATGATGTCAATAACAAACGCTGAGCTAGAAGCAATTCACCTAGCTCTAATAATAATTGAGAATAGGAACATATCCAAAGCAGTAATATTCTCAGACTCCAGAAACGCTATCACAAAGATAAAAAAGCAAGGTATTTCCGTCAACTCGGACTCTCTCACTTTAAAGATACGACAGCTATTCTTCAAACTCACTGACTCCCGTTCGGCTTCAATTTCCTTTTGTTGGATACCTAGTCATTCGGGTATTAAAGGCAATGAGATTGCTGATAAATTAGCAAATAAAGGCAGAGAACAAAACCAAATCCAGACTAAAATCAACCATAAAGAACTTCTTCCATCCCTGAAATCCAACATTCGTCTAGAATGGGACAACCTTTTCAAAGAATGGTCAACACATAAAGGTAGAAGCTATTATTCCTCAATTCAGGTTCCTCTAAAAAAGCCATGGTTCTTCAAATTCAAGAAATTAGACCGAAGAGCGATTACCACCCTCTCTAGAATCAGGTCGAACCACTGCTCAATTCCCGCTCACCTCCATAAAATAGGAATCCTGAATTCGCCTGCATGCCCCTGCGGAGAATTTGGAGACTTGAACCACCTGCTGTTTTCCTGCAATAGACTAAAAAATGAAACCAAACATTTAATTAATTCACTGTCTACCTCGATGCCTTCTTTGCCCTTTTGTTTGCATGACATCATATTTGAAAACATTTCTGAAGAGACTATTCAAAGTATCATTAAATTCCTTTCATCATCAAAACTCGATCTTTAGGCAAGGATAAGATAAAAACAAAAACACATAAAACCGATCCAATTTTTTATTTCGAATAAACTCATAAAACTCATCACCATGTGACAAGTGACCTGACAGTCAACCTGTCATTCACCATCTCACCGTCTTCCGAGTGGAGAGGACCATTGAGCCCGGCCCTCCTTACAGAGGCTCCATCGGAACTAAAAGTGTTATCCCGATATCCGAAGTCAATGTACAAATGATACATTGAACTGGCTGGGTTGCTCCAGAGCGAGGCCAAGAAAACTCTCTCGCCACGTCAAGGGGAGAGAAGAAGAAGAAGAAGAAGAAGAACGTCTCGTCTTGCTTCGTTCCCATTTCTTTGAGACGCTGATGAAGTGAACTTGGTTCAGTGAGGTGAATTTATTTAGTGTTGGTTAAAATGCAGGTATGAAGCTGTTGTTTTAGTTCTATTTATCAAAACTAATGTTCTATGTCGTTTCCTAATTAGGCAGGATGATTTTGTTAACGCTGATTACCATGGAGTAAAATAAAGAAGCCTGACTTGGATGATGTGATTCATCTCGGTAAGAAATAAGATGGCGTTTGATGAAATTTCAGATGGTAATTTTAATTTATTTTCAGGGCTTCTATTTCTAGACTTCAATTTTTCTAGTTCTACCCTTTTCCTTTTCCGTTTGGGCTGATTTTTAGTCTTTCGCTTTGTTTCTGAATGTCCTGGTGGTGATCACTGTAGTGGAACATCGTTGTCCAAGAGTTTAGCAGAGGTGCAGTTTTGTAGGAATGGCGTTCTTCCGATGAAGCGGAGCCATCTTTATTTCTTTTGTTCTTCCCTACGACCCAGACTAATAATGGAGGTCTAACGTCACTAACCAAGGAATGAGGAAGCGTCATGTTCCATCTTATTTTTGGATCGTCCCGTCTCATTTATTCACGATCTGGACGCCCAAGGTACATTATTAGTTTTTTTATATTTGAATATTGTCTCTAGAGAAAAGAGAATGAAACATTCACCAAACTATGTTCAAGTTAATCTAGGTTGGAACTTTGTTCTTTAAATGAATTGAAGATACCGAAATGCTATTTTAATTTTAGTATATTGAGGAATTTAATTATACTCAGTTGGTATAATATTGTTTCATTTTATTAATTATCATTAAGCAGAATTTTAATATAATAAAGTAGTAATAATTGGCCAATTGAAGTAGGTTTAAGTATGTAAATTTTAGTAAACACCTATTGAAGGTAGTAAGGTGGTCATAAAGAGGCCAAGTATTAAATTTTTATGAGTGATGATTTTGTCGAATTTTCTGATTATGTATCATGCTTAGTTGTTAAGGAAAAATCCTAAATTTTAGTTTATAATCTCACGATATAACACTATAAATTGCTGGGAAATCTGATTTATTTGATTGGAGCTGTCCAATAAACTGTTATTTATTAATGTGAGTTTTATTTTAGTGTGGTTGAGACCTGTAATTTAAAAAGACACAACGTAGAGCAGGTCAATGCTTTTTTTTGGAACTTTTAAAAGACGATCATTAAAACAAAATTTGTAACGTAAATTCAATTTAAATTTTTTTTAGATCTTTAACACCCTCTGTCCTGTTTTGGGTTCAAATAAATTTGAAAGTATCCAAACGGGGTCAGAGGGAATAGCACCTTCCGCTCGCACATTTTTTTTTGTTTTCTTTTGGCCTTGTTATTCCAAATTTAACATCGAGCGAAAAGGGAGGGCTACAAACAAAGACAGTACAAATGTTTCTGTGTGATGATATTGAACATAAAACGTTAAACTAGGGCTTTGTAAGCCGTTTTCCTCTATCTTGAGCCATTTTACTTGCATACAGAGTGATCCCGAAATGGCGGTCATGGTATACACGGTTGCAGAGGATGTTCAGAAAGACTGTAAATTTAACACAAAAACTGTTTCCTCGGGCTTCGTTATCGAGATATAGGGTGTCCTTTTTCTAAAATCTAAGTCAAAATGGTTCCGTCCAGGGCACGAAAGTTTTTCATAGCTAGCAACCACCTAGCAACATATCACCTAGCATGTGTTGCTTTCGCTTTCGGTTGCCTTATCAAGACAGAAAGTTACTATTTCGTAAAGGGGAGAATGAAAAGCATATTTCAACAATACTTTGAAAATAAATGACATCCATCAAAAAATACAGTTCCCTTGGAAACTATCAAGTTTCCTATGATAATATCCAGTTCAGCTTTTATACCAGAGTGGCTTGGATTCTTGTTGATATTCACTGTACTGCTCTATGTTACCTTTCCTATGAAGCACAGTGTGTATATGTATTTGATGCTTCACTGAGAATTAAAATTGCATGTCGATGCACGAGGAGAGTGCAACCCTCTCTACTCGCTCGATTGATTTTAAATTTAGAATAAATTATAATAATTTATAATAATAATTATACCAATTAGGTGTACTTTTAATTTTCAGTAATAAATAAGCAAACAACTGGTCATCAATAATTAATGACACATATCACACATTTCTATAATGAACGTCACTCGGTTTCATTATTTTCCAATTCATGAAAATAATATTTTATAAACTTTTAAATTATATTATAACCATGTAAATAAGGTACCTCATAGTCCAATGCGGCTGCTCCGGTTGTCGATTCAGTGAAACAACCAACACAAAAGTGAACAAAGGATGGAGAATCGGCGTCCCTTTTTCCCCCGATGTCGATGTCTGGCGATGTCTACGTCACACCAGAGATACAAGATATACCAAAAAAAAAACGCCTCGCTCGTGAAAGGACGCTACCAAAAATGACGCCAACATGGAATAAATTTAATATCTGGAACCACTTGAACCCAAAATTAGGACTGGAACTCGCAGCATGAACCCAAAAGTAGAAATAGAACTAAAATCCAAAAACTAGATCTAACGCCTGGACCCGAGGCTGGCACGCCATCTTCCCTCGGGCTACCAATTACTTTATGCCGGCGGCATTTGCAACGCCTTGTCGATCTCAAAAACACCTGATTTTAATAACACAAAACACCAAACACAAAACTTATGATGATTGCGACGATTGCGATCTCCATCTTAACTTATCAAACACCGAAATTGAAAAGGGACGACCAAACTTTCTCAGACTCAACCTCACGACTTTCACCCTTCTCTCCTTCTTGGTCGTTGTCAGATTTATTTCATTCCTGGAGACACGACCATACGATCTTATTAACGATGCCGACAAAATCACAAACTAATTGCAGATTAAAACAACCATCCGGCAACTATGCACAGAATTCTTGCGCTAATCGAAATTTTAGTTCAAGTTCGTGCCACTATTCCCGCAGCTCACTTGTCACCTCTCAGACTTACATCTGACAGACTGGCATCTGACACTCAATCGTTCGATAACGCAACAATGAACCAGAATATAAAACTAGAGGAAACCTAATAGGTAGTTCGACAATGGAAGTGAAGTCTTCCAAAGCCCTAAATAATCCGATCTGGTGCATCATCCCGCGCGCCCTTTAATATTCTAAATATCGTTCGTAATTATGGAAAAGCGCACGCTACAAGAGATACTCTTATCAGTTTCCTCTGATTGGTTGTTTTTTCAACGTGTACACCAACTAACATTGCTGATATTGGACACAAAATGTTACCATTAGTAACCATGCGCAGTAAGAAATTATCCGCCTTCCTATATAATATTAATAATAATTTGACTGTATTTGTGCATATTCAGAAGCACAATTTTGTTCGAAATTGTAACGTCCATCGTTTAAAGAAACACAATAACAAATATTTCATTCGTTGTTTGGCGAATTTTTTTTTAGATATTTTGAAAAAGAAACAAAGGGATGAAACATTCGCTGGCTGGGAAGGTTAATAAACTGGCAATATAGTCAGTGCATATACAGGGTGAATTATAAAAAACGCCCCAAGCGATAACTCCGTTAATTTTGAAGATATGACAAAACTTTTTTATACAAAGTGGCGCCGTTTATCATCATCTATCTGTTGAGATAAACGCTCGATCAACACAACTTCCTGTTTAACCGGAAGTAACATCAACTTCGGGTTTTTAAATAGAACACCCTGTAAAACTTTATATTTTTTAAATGTCTGAAGAAATTTAATACAGGTGGTTTTCACCATTGGAATTTGGATTGAGCGGTTTATGAGTTATAAACAAGTGAAGATGGAAAATTTTCAACTTCAAAGCAGTGCAGAACTAGAACGGCTCAAGATATCCAAAAACAGTTTACATGTCCCTATCCTAACTTTTCATGTTTTATCCCACTATGTGGAGTAAATTTTAATACAGGGTGATGAAAATTATCCGATTTTTCATCACCCTGTATTAAAATTTAAACCACATAGTAGGATACTATGTCAAAAGTTAAGATAAGGACATGTAAACCGTTTTTAGATATCTTGAGCCGTTCTAGTTCTACACTGCTTTGAAGTTGAAAATTTTCCATCTTCACTTGTTTGTAACTCATAAACCGCTCAATCTAAATTCCAATGGTGAAAACCACCTGTATTAGATTTCTTCAGACATTTAAAAAATATAAAGTTTTACAGGGTGTTCTATTTAAAAACCCGAAGTTGATGTTACTTCCGGTTAAACAGGAAGTTGTGTTGATCGAGCGTTTATCTTAACATATAGATGATGATAAACTGCGCCACTTTGTTCCAAAAAGTTTTGTCATATCTTCAAAATTACCGGAGTTATCGCTTGGGGCGTTTTTTATAATTCACCCTGTATAATATACCTGTTATTTTATGTAACTCGTCTTCTATTTTGAGAGATAGGTATATTTGATCGTTGTAAAGAACAATGACTGTTAGATGGGAAAGGGCTGTTAGCTATTTTATCGATCAGATAAAATATTGCTTCAGACTATTACAGACGACGTAAATAGATTGATTCTACTGGCACTGGCAGATATCCGTGATAAGACCAGATAGTAACCGTTTACTTATTCGGTAAAAGTTGTCTTTTAACTGAAATTCAAGCTAAACGATCAATTACAGTAGCTAACTAACTACTTATTGGTTTATTAGTATACCGTGTTTCCATAAGAATAGCATATTAAAAATTACGCCATATGTTAACTTCTGTTGTCTTGCAACTTCGAATTCGTTTTTAAATCGTCGACCTTACTCTTTCGAGTTATCACAAGCCATATAGAACCGGAGCACCTTCCTGGTCGACCTGCCGGCTGTCTGTCAGCTACAACCATTGTCCTCCTGTAGAGAACTGATTCTTTTTCCTCAATTCGATGGCATCGTTTGCAGTCCTCAGGACAAGGTCTCCCGATAGGTCACCAGCATTTCTATGGATCTTTACTGCATATTGTTCTTAATACCTGACCCTTCGGTTTCTTGAGCCGTATTAGCAATTTGAGGGCCGCATCGTCGGTTCGCAGGAGAAAATTACTTCCGTAGAGATAATTGCAGATGTGTTCTACAGACCATACAACCGCCAACAGTTCTCTGTGAGTGTCACAATAATTGCGCTCCGTCTGGGATTAGGTCTTGCTGGAATACCCGATAACCTTTTCTTGGCATCCTGCTCTTGCGGTTATAGAAAACCAAATCCAACATTACTGGCATCTGTATCGAGAATGAACCTTCCCTCGGGCAAGTGATGGCTCAAATCAAAGCCGTCTCTATTTAACTCTATTTGCTCAAATTCAAAGCATTGATTGGAGTCATCTTCAGATGTTCAACGCTTCTTGGCATTCCTCGTTCCATTGGCATCGTCTTTATTCTTCTTTCGGCCTAGTGATTTTCGGATAATATCAAACCCTAGACCATATTGGACCATACCCTGGATTGAATAATGCGAGCTATCACAGTGTGAACGTGTTTGGCTGGTGCTCCGCAAGAAATTGATTCTCTTACATTGTAAGTAACTTTTAATTATCGCTTTTGGGTGTATTACTAAAAATAGTAGTGCTGCAAACGATAAAATAGTCAAAATGGTATTTACACAATCGCAAATAGTTGATATTAAGCAATTAATAAGCAGGACAGTCATGAAAGAAATATTCACCGATGAATTCATAGGGAAAATCGTTGATAAAGTTATCAGTAGTGCCGGGTTTAATGAGATTAAAGAAGGTATAGCCCGTCATGAAGAAGAAATTTCTGTAATTAGAAGTCAATACGAGACGATGACTAGTAAAATTGACAGAATGGAACAGCTTATGCACAGAAAGAAAATCCGGATGATAGGTGTTACTTACTCAGGGGATGAAAACACGCAAGATAAAGTTATTGATATCATTCAGGCCAGGGATGCATGTCGATATTCAAACATCAGACATTGAACAATGCTACAGAGTCAAGATGAAAGGCAAATCTGGAAGTTCGTCACCAATAATTATTAAGTTTACGAATAACACAGATCTGAGGCTATGCTATTGAAGAATAGAAAATTGCTTAAAGGTACCAAGATAGTCATAACAGAGGAGCTCACACCCGAAAGACAAAAATTATTGAATGAAGCGAAAAGAGAGATAGGCACTAGGAAGGTCTGGAGTATGGATGGTCGTATTTTCACTAAAATTAACGGAGTCAAAATCACTATTTCGAACTCCCGACGACATAATAAAATGCAAGAAGAATATAGCCAGCATCTAACTCCACACTGTTTTCTGTGATGTTATGGAGCACTCCACCAAAGAACTTTTAATAGACAATAACGGTCTACTTTGGACATTGCTATTTTGATTTGTTTATTTTGATAGGCTATTATTATTATTAGTAGAATAAAGTAAAGGCCGGTCCAGACGCAACGACTAATTGAACGACATGTCGAATCAGACAAAATGAATCAAGTAAAATGGAATGTGCGGACCGCAAAACGTACGTTTAGTCTAAACGGAATGAGATTGGAAGCTAAATCGAAAGACTGAAGATCGAGGCATCATTTTCCGAGAACAGATGCGACATGTCGTAGCATGTGGACGGGCGAAGCAACTTACCGTTCAATTTTATGTTTATGTTTATTATAATTCAACCTTGTGTATTATCTCAGGTATAATATCACTCAATGCTTGCTTGGACATTATAGTATTGTAAATTCCATCCTTGTAACTTCTTCCGGTTGCAAGGAATCTTAAGGTGGCGCTTAATCTCTCGTGAGGTGAAATCGCTTTTCTCATACAAGTATCTCGGTTTTGAATGTGGGACGTTACCAAATTTAACAAATTATTTAACAAACTACTCGTGGGCCATATGGACCAAGACACACCTAATTCAAAAAGAAAAGGGTATTCTGAAAAGAAAGACCCATCCAAAAAACTCTCAGGAGCCGCTCGTAGGAAACTGAGAAACGAGTAGAAACTACAAAACCAGGGGGAAACTGGAGAACCTAGAAAGCTAGCGTTGAAGGTGAACCCCAGTGTAACAAAACCAGGGACCAGCAAGGAACCGGAACAATGTAAAAGAAGAAGAACCTTCACCAAGGTTCTCAGGAGTGCAGCTTAGAGGGGACTTTCTCATGGCTTCCTGCGCTGACCAGGCCACAGAGGACTGGCTGGTGCGGGTGGTCAGGGAAATGGAACCCTGGCCAGGAGCGAAACTCGGCACCAAGGACGTTCCGAAATAAGAGCACCATTGTGGATACCAGGGACCCAAGAGAGGAACCAGAAAAAAAATCCAAAAAGACTGGGAATTCAAAACCAGGGATTAAAAACCAGAAACGTGGATCCTAGTGGACAGAAAACCTGACACAAAAGGCCAACAACTAATTTTCCTCATGGGAGAAAATAGAGCAACTTCAATGCAAACCTTACCTAAACCTAACTGGGGTGCTGTTCAAGCGACTAGGTGGGTAAAGGGAAGAGGGAGCAGAGAAGATGTAACTGAAAAAGCTGAGTAAGCACCAGCTGAGATGGGCAATTGGACTTTTAACAGGACATTGCCCGCTAATGAAACATTTTTCAATAATAGGAGAAAAAAATATCCCAGATTGTAGGAGATGCGGGGAAGGGGGGGAAACCCCATACCACCTAATGTGTGAATGCCCAGCACTAGAGGGAACTAGATTTCTAGTATTTGGGACCAAAATGGCAGAACCAAAAGAAATAGAACAAGCACCCATTGGACTCATACTGAAATACTTTCGTCAGATGGGCCGATGAGATAATAATAATTATCCAAAGGGGTACAATAAGCGCAAGCTTCAGTACAAGGGCTTTGAACCTACCCTAGAAGTAATAATAATAATCATGTAAAAATTTAACAAATTCATGTATGTTTCAACATGCATTCTCAAATAATTGCGCCTGCAATAAAAACAGCATAAATTGACCACAAGATTACTTCTTCCATGATGGCGATCGTCGCGAAACTGAAAGTCGTACAAAATTTGTACGATAAGATGAAACTATCTGGACGCACCATTTTAATACGTCTTGTCGAACGACTTATATGACCGTTTTATCGTGCGATTAGTCGGTGTGTCTGGACCGGCCTTAAGGTTTATTGTTAAAGGTAGGTACATATAGTTACTGGCATCTTTTTGGATTTCTACATTTTTGATTTTTTTCTCTCTCTCTCATAATTATAATAATTAAATTTTCATTGTTTTCCCTTTCTACTGATTCTAACTCCGATTGAGCTGGAATCCCTCTTTTTATTTTATTTTATTTTTCATTAAGTGTTTGTAGTAGGTATAATAGGCTTGAAATTAATTGAGGTTTTGAGTGTATATCGAATCGAGAAGTTAGACTACTTATTAGTATATTTTATTTTTATCAGGGTAGTTAAATAAGTACAATATAATAGGTATAACTAGGTAGGTATGTTAAGAATATTGTGTTATGTTTTATTTTTACTTTTACTTACTATCTTTGTTGTTGAGTAATTGTAATTATGAATGGATTGAAGGTAGCACATCTTAATGTAAGATCTTTGCAGCCACATTTACAGCAGGTAAGAGAAGTAATTTACTTGGAAGGAATTGAGATACTGGCAATGAGCGAAACCTGGTTGTTTACGGATAAAACAATTGACGAATCCTTAAGTCTTGATGGATTTAAACTTGTTAGAAAAGACCTTAATCGTCGTGGTGGTGGCTTAGCCTTTTATGTACTTAATAGTTTAAATTTTGAAATTTTGCCTATTGTATTTGTATTTTTGAGGGTGATTAAGTTACTGCGACCTAAACGATCTATTGTATCCCCTCTACTTTGCTTCGCCTGGTGTGGAATCCCTTTAGTGAAGCACCCTCTCCAAGTCCGTTTCCTTGAGAAACTTCAGGATTTTGAGAGGATCAAGGTCGGGTAAGTTCCCTCTGCCTCTAGCTGGTGGTGGCCCAGAACATTACTTCTTTTGAGTTCTATAGCATCGCAGTTGAGCAGCAGGTGACGTGGTGTCTCGTCTCCTTTCCCGCAGAATCTGCAGACGCCATTTTCTTCTATGCCTAACTTCCTCAGGTGTTCCTTGAGCTTGCAATGTCTCGTTAGGAATCCCGTCAGTGTTCTGAGCTGAGATGTTCCTTGCTGAGGTTGAAGAGTATCTTCGACCTCAGCTATCGACCTCTCTCGGTTAACATTCCCGAGAAGTTCTTTGGCTTGTCTCAACCCCGAGAGGTTCCTCCAATGGGTTTCTCTCAGTTTTCTTCTTCCTTTTGGAGTTCTGTTTGAAGAAAGTATCTTCGAAGCCACAGAATGGTTCTGGTCCTATGAAGGGTGTCGATGCTCCTTTTCTTGCCAATGAGTGGGCATTCTTCTTGTGTTCGAGGTGGTCTCGAGCACAAGGATTGTTTAGATTGTCGACTGTCTTGACGGGTGACAAGCCCCGCTCGGTCGGCAGTCTGTTTTGCGGTGATGTCCCGCAATTTCCTGGTTTTTTGTTCCTTACCATGGTTGATCCCACGAGTGGCTAGGGGAGGGTATTCCACCTATGCAGATCCCCGCATGCAAAGGTGAGGGGATTGATACAGTGGGGTGCCCCCTGGTGCCCCAAGGTTGAATCCAGTAGCGCTGGTCTTCTATCCAGTCACGCATCCCATCAGCCTGGACCCCCGCCTTAGGATTTAGGTTTTTTAGTGAGGTTATCTCCTCTTGGTTCCGGCGATTAAGCCCAGACCCCCGCATCTCTCTGTGCGCGGAACGTGACCACGACAACAGATGATACGGTATATCAGAGATTCCACAGTCGGACGTCTCTTGCGCCGTTGCCCCTAGTGCAGACCTTTAGTCACGACACGACAACTAGGTTAGGGGAGGTGGTCTGCGGCAGGATTTTAAACTACCAGTCTAAAATTTCACCTCCGACGAGCTCTATTACCGCTGCTAACCTTACTCACTTCCGCTCATTGTAAGGCCTTCCCCCTATTCGCCACCTGGGGACGCGCCCGATGGGTACTCAACCGCACGGGGAAATTTTGCCTAGCCCTACCGACAGAGAGTTACTTTGTATATGCCTCACTGTGAACAGTATTAAGATCGTACTTTGTGTTACCTACCGTAATCACGGATATGAATGCCGAGAATTTATTGATGATTTAGAGGATGTGATCGCCTTCGGTTCCTTGGGGACCGAAAATGTGTTTGTTTTGGGTGACATGAATATTAATCTTCTCGAGGAACGGGATCCTATGACGGTAGCTTATAAAAGTTTCTTAGATTCAATGGGTCTGATTCAACTAATTCAAGAACCAACCCGTAATACATCGCTTTTGGACCACATAATCGCTCTCAATGATGATTTGATTTGTGACTAGGGAATGACTGATTCGGATATTACAGATCATGATCTTGTTTATGTAGTTCTAGATATCCGAAAGTCCAGAAAGCAACCGAAAATTGTGAAAATAAGAGGGAGTAGACAGTTTTCTGAAAGTTTATTTTACCAGGATCTGTTGGGTTCGAATTTGGAGAGTATTTTTTATACAGATGATATAGAAAACAAGATATTCATATTTAACAGCGCACTACTTAATTTATTTAATACGCATATGCCACTAAAATGGGTAAAGGTCGATGGTGCGCCTACTCCTTGGATAACAGATAACATTAGATTACTTATCACAATGAGAGAGAATGCTAAGTTGAAATATAGACGGTCTAGATCTCCCACTGACTGGACTGCTTATAAGGAGCTTCGTAATTTTACCAATATAAGTATTAGAAGAGAGAAAAAAGCATATTTCAGCTATAAATTGAGGGATAGACGATTGCGTTCGGTTTACAGGGAGTTGAAATATTTAGGTGTTGGAACTAGGAATAGAGGTGCGGTTCCAGAACAGTTGAGTAATGTTGAACTTATAAGTGATCACTTTGTCGGCGGCATGCCAGGTTCCATCTATGGTGGTGATGTTGATGATGCAGATAGGGCAGATATTAATAAGAGGTATGGGGCTGGTAGGAGGAGCAATGGTGGAGGGGTTTTTTCGTTTGTTTTAACAGAGAGAGAGACAATAGTTGACATGCTTCAGGCCATCAGGACAGGCTCTGTGGGTTGCGATGAGATTAGCATTCGCATGCTTAGAACTAGTTGTCCGCGTATATTCTCGACCATATCACTAATATAGTAAACTCTTGTTTATTGCAAAATTATTTTCCTACGGCATGGAAGCATGCTCTTGTGTTACCCTTGCTCAAGATATCACAGCCGACTGAATACACTCATCTCAGACCAATTAGTATTCTCCCAGTTTTCTCGAAAGTCCTGGAGAGGAATATGTAATATGAATAGGTACAATCAAATACGGACATATCTAGAAGAGAATAATTTGCTTCCTGAGGTGCAGTCTGGTTTTAGACCTAATCACAGTTGCCTGACTGCCTTAAGTAGTGTTAGTGACGACATATTGCGTGCTACGGAGGAGGGTGAAGTGACCATACTGGTGCTGCTTGATTTTTCCAAGGCATTCGATACAATTAATCATGATATTATGATTAGAATACTCAGACATATGTCGTTTATTGAGGATGCTTGTGGATTAATAGAAAGCTATTTACGAGGACGTTCACAGAGGGTAAGACTGGGCGAAGATACGTCCAAGCTTCGTTATCTTGAGAGTGGTGTCCCCCAGGGTTCCATACTTGGACCACTGTTGTTCACGATCTATACCTCTGGAATGTGCGACGTGGTGAAGTACTATAAAATTCACATGTATGCTGACGACACACAATTGTACTTATTCTGTGATCCATCAGAGATTCATGTGGCTGTTGAAAAACTTAATTCCGATTTGGACTCTATCTTTCGATTTTCAGCGTCTCATTGCCTTAAACTCAATCCAGATAAATCGACATTGTTGCTGTTCGGGAGTGGGGTCTACTGCGAGAGAATTAGAAACAATGTTAAACTCACAGTTAATGATACTGAATTAAAAATTAGCACGGAAGCGAAAAATCTGAGATTAATAATGGATAACTCATTTAGATACAGGAAACACGTTGACATTTGCCTGTATAAGGCATAATATGCGAATCTACGTTTATTATATCCACATAGGTCTTTCATACCGCAAAAGTTAAAGTTATAGCTCTGTGAAACTTTAGTTCTGTCGCAGTTTATGTATTGCTCGCCAGTGTTTTCTCCCTGCCTGGATTCGAAAACTATGTATAAAATACAAAGGGTTCAGATTGCTTGCTTGCCCTTTTCCTATGGAGTCAGAAAATATCAGCATATATCATCCAAACTGAGAGAGGCGGGATGGCTTAACATGAAGTATCGCTTTAATTACTACCAGGCTTGTTTTTATCACAGAATAATTGATGCTCAAACACCCGCATATTTGAGTGATAGAATTAAATACAGAACAGACATTCACAACATTGATATACGTAGAAGACATGTTATATCGCTCCCAAAATATAGACTGGCGATTTTCGAAAGGTCTTTTACAATCAATGTTTATAGAGTATATAATGAACTGCCTGAGTGTATTAAGAAATTGAAGATCAGCAGATTCAAAAGAGCAGTTCATGATCATTTTCTTAGTCTGCAATGACGCAATATCCATTGGTCGTGGAATTCTGATTTGTCTTGTTCTCTGTTGTTTTCAATTTTTATTTTTTTTTTGTATTGTCGCTCAATGATAATTTTTTACTTAAGAATGAAAGTGAAAGGTTCTTGCTGATGTTTTTGGTGGTTGCAAAGAGGGAGGTAATGCTACATAATTCTAAGCATTATAATGATAGGAATCCGTAAATTTATTTATTAATGTGTTTTTTTATTGTCCACTGCTGTGACTTGTATACCCTGGATTCAATGTATATACTTAGATTCAAAGTTGCTACTGTTTTCTTAGTCTGATGTCAAATAGGTTTTGTATTATTATTTTTTTTATGATTTCTTTACCTTTAAATCTAACTTAGCTCGTTAAGTAGGTTTAGCGAATATATTCACGGGGGTTCAGTGGTAGATCAGCTTGAGCTTATTATAATGCTCAAGTTGAACTTAGTTTGCCGTCAATAATGTAGTGTATGTAATACTTTGCTGATATTGTAAATATGGAGATATGATGGCGAATAAAGGTGTTTATTATTATTATTATTATATTGTCGGTAATAGGTACAGAGACCAGGAGAGCTTCTGATTCAATGTTTATTTTTCAGGATGAGCTATTCTTTCATCGGTTGGGTTTTCTGCTTATCCACTGCCACACCCCTACCAAAGATTAAATGTCCAAGTTACTGCACTTCCTTTTGAATCAGCATTTATTGAGACTCAACTGCAGGCCAGAACCACGTAATCGCTGAAATACCTGCTCCAAGTTCTTCATGTAATTTTTAAAGGTCTTCCCTACCACAATAATATCGTCAAGGTATACAAACATTGCAGGAGAGTCCCTTCAGCATTCTTTCCAATAATCTTTCAAATGTAGGTATCAGGGGCATTACATAACCCAGACGGCATCACGTGGAATTAGAACAGTCCTGAACCAACAGCGAAGGCAGTTTTCTCCCTGTCGTCGGGATCCATTTAAACCTGCCAGTATCCACTTTTCAAGTCCAAGGTTGAAAAAAACTTTGATCGGCTAACCTGTCCAGTGTGTCATCTATGCTAGGAAGGAGGTTTTCCTTCTTTGTCACATTATTCAATTGCCATTAACCTACGCAAAATCATTCTGAACGATCCTTCTTCTTTACCAGTACCACTGGTGGAACCCAGGAACTACTGAAAAGTTCAAATATAGGTACCTCTTCTCCATCCGTTATTGGATAATCTTGTTGGCTTCCTTCCTCTTAGCTATTGATATAAGGATAGAAATATTCTCGACTGTAAGTCTAGAATTATCTGATACTTATTACTATTACGGCGAGCAGGTTTTCAGAAACAATCTAGGTAGGTCGAACGATTCTGGTCTTATCGCTTCCAGGAACTACATTAGCATTATCGCCGCGTTTACCGACTCAGTTCTGAGAATTGACTGATTCAACTATTCCGACGAATTTCTATTTATCTTCGCTACAATATAAACTGAAAATTTAGTAAGATTCGCCGATGCAGTCTTCTTCGACACTTTATCAATCAACGTCTTAACTTGAAAATTTCATTTTCTTACTGATTTTTAGGCATATTGTCATAAAATTTTAAGAGTTTATTCCTTGATATTTTTGTTAATTGAGATTTGATTATTTGAAAAATTATTGTATGTCGTAGTACAGGCAAAGCAGCTGAGATATGCTTGTTCTAGATCCATCTATAACATTCCTAATCAATTATTTCAGCAAACTCAAAACTAATTAAATATAAAAAAATAGGAATTTCAATTTCAAAAAACTCCGTTCCTGTCAATAATAAAACTTAACTCATTTCTCCAGAAGTTGAAGAAAGTTCATTATTATATTTATTATTATTATTATTATATTTTAAGGTAAAGCAGTCAATTTCAGTTTACAGGGGCCAGGGACCATCATCTACCTTCCAACTTCATAATTAATACCTACTTTATTAAACTTGCAATTATTATTATGCTGCCAACCCTCCAAGCTCGACAATGAAAATACGAGAATTGATCATAGCGTTAATTGACCAGAAACTTATAGTGCGTGGCTTCTTTTTGGGGCTAAATTAGGAGTAATTTTTAATAATTATGTTCCTTGAGTTGTGAATGCTGAATCTTAGATTAAGCGTAGGCTTAGAGAACTAAATGCCCTGATTTTTTACTTTTGCCTACTTTATTTATTTATTTTAAGTTTAACCTTAGCTTTGAATTGAAAGCATATAAAGACAAAGTCTTCGCAAATTCTAAAGATATTCGCATTTTTTAAGATACGCAATTACTACAATTTCAATTGATGTTCTGACAAGACGTCTTTCAATTATTACCTAGAGAACGATTTTCACAGAATATGGAGTTGCTCCGTTTTCAGTTCTTGTTTACAATGAAAAGGATTAGGCTGCGAGGTACACGTCAAAATCGTACTGGCTTTAATCTGTTTACGGTGTACTGCTTTACTGTTACGCTCTACAGCTACACTGAAGTTCAACATTCACAGTCGCCCTCAAGCATAATAATTACAAATCGTTCGTCATTAGACTGAACTCAATTCATATACAGGGTCTTTCGACAGAGCACATTATGGGCGAGTTCTTAAACTCATCAGTAAAACCTAATGGAATCAATCAGTGAAGGGAGACTGGGATGATGGGTTGTAGATTGTAGTGGGAGGCCTTCTGTAGGTGTGCACTGAGACCTGTTGAGATCTATTGTGCCCTCCCTATAGTTAGAGCTCCTATCTTCGAGCTCTAGTTGTTTGTGGGTTATTATTTGGTCATTTTCAATGGAACAATATGATGTGTTACACATTACACAAATCATAAAAGAACGAAAAATAAGTTCAATTAGGTACTCAATCATTTATTGCAAAATAAAATACCTTGTGTGCCACCGTTTGCAACTGGTGGATCAACCGGTGAATAAATGAATTCGTTCTATGTAATAAACTCTTTCTAGACCAGATAGGTACAAACTATAATCTTATATTCAGTGCATTATGAGGGTTTATAAGAATTCTGAAAAATTTACCCATAAAAGTACCCGTTTGACTCGATCGGTAGCCGACATGGAAATTCATGAGCGATTTTTCAAGAAATCTCTCGGCCAGAGGTCGTTCTCATTCCTTGGTCCGAAATTTTTTAATATACTTCCGATACACGTTAGGCAACTAACTAATCTACACAAATTTAAACTCGAGACAAGGAATTATTTAGTAGCCTACCAAGATAAGATTTATAGTATAATGGCACCTGTCTAATATGGTATGGGGGGTGTAAACTCCCGGTCTTGCCGTCCTTGCCTGCTGTTTCTATGTTTTGCATTATGCATTGGCTATGTATTTTCCGCGAGTCTCATATCACATACCCATAGAGATTCTCAAGGGACTTATTTTTCGAAATCGATGTGGAAGCGAGATGTACATTTAGAGTGGGAGGTCACCTGGTTGAGTATGGACAAAACAGGCAGCTAATGCCTAGGTTCTATGCTTGATCGGGGGCCTCATATTATATGACTTTGATGATTTTTTTCAAAGGAAAAAATAAATAAATAAATAAACTTGTGTCTCGAATAGTGTTTTATAGTAGTATAGTGTTTTGTTATACCTACAGTCACGAGAATTAGAGGTGTGTAATTGATTTGTTAATATGGGGGATTTAATTTAGTTTAATTTAATTTAATGTTGTTGTTTAGTATTTTTTGGTTTGTTATAAATATGTTATATAATATTGTATGTACTGCACGTGTTATGTTATTGAGTTGAGTTGAATAATAATATAGTCTTTAGGTAAAAGTAGGTATTCTAAAACGTTCGGCAGGGGGATCAATAATTAATTGAATGGCTAAGTGCAGAAAGGGAAGTACTAACATTTTAACGAAAAATGAGTTACACATGCTTTCATATAGTTTCGACCAAGCCCGATCGTTTGGCGCAGAAAAGAAAGTCATGCGATGCGATTTAGTTGTTCTTATAGGCTACGCAGAAAATCCCGTTTGATGCAGAAAGGGAAGTACTACAACAATACTTTCCTTTCTGCTCTTAATAGTTTTAAATTTGCGAGATTTTAAAATAATAATGGCACAGATAAGGTAACACACAAAGTGAAACTCGCTCTTCTTCATAATAATTATTTATTTACATGGCACAATTAATTAATAAAAAAAAAATGCGTCGATGCAGATTAAGAGCAGTGCCTACCCAGTTTATATTGATTTTCTCAGAACTAATATTTTGAAGTACTTCCCTTTCTGCACTTAGCCGTTCAATTAATATGTACAGGATGTCTCATATAACTTGTCCCTGTACCTTATTGAGGAACCTAAGGTGGTACGAAAAAAAATTCAAGTAAATGTTGTTCCGGATAATAAGATCTGTTTTTATAATAATTTCAAAATGGCCGACAATTTATATACAGGGTTGCGACGCTAAGTTACTTTTTTAAATACGTTCGAAGACTTATTTTCTTTTAAAATTCTACAAAACAAAAATTAAAACTTAAAATTACAAATATCTACACTAATGTGTAGATAGACGTCATAACCTCAGGTTTAGAATTTATTGATCCTCTTCAGCAAAAAAATCGCTCAACTGGGAAGCACGATATACAGGTTGTACCAGCTCGATTTAGACAACGGTAAGGGCCGTGTAGGTCTCGTCAAGACGAAACGTTTTTTTATTTTATTTGAAGTTTTTGGATTTGGACCTTCGTTGCGGAAATATGGCCGACTTCCGGTTTTTAGTTTTTTGGCTCCAGTTTCGGCATTTTTAGGTTCTCGCCCAAACTGAAACTAGTTTTGGAAACTCCTTAGCTTCAGTTACAACTTTCATATTGAAGTCAAGGTTCTATCTCTGTTGGATTCAAAATGGCGACATGCCCAAGACTTTAAATTTTAAGTCTTCGAATCAATTCAAATTGAATCAAATTGAAAAATTAAGATTTTGAATCCAACAGAGATAGAACCTTGACTTCAATATGAAAGTTGTAACTGAAGCTAAGGAGTTTCCAAAACTAGTTTCAGTTTGGGCGAGAACCTAAAAATGCCGAAACTGGAGCCAAAAAACTAAAAACCGGAAGTCGGCCATATTTCCGCAACGAAGGTCCAAATCCAAAAACTTCAAATAAAAAAACGTTTCGTCTTGACGAGACCTACACGGCCCTTACCGTTGTCTAAATCGAGCTGGTACACCCTGTATAAATGGCTATTTGACATTTTTTAAAGTCATTTTCGCCAAAAGAATTTTGCCACTGCATACTATTTAATTCATTTGTTTTCATTCAAATCGTGTTTTTTCTTTGAAAGAAATCTGTTTTCGTGTAATCCGACGTATTTATTATCAACGGCCAATGGTTCCATGACAGTTAGATCTTATATGTACGTAAATAAAGATATTTTGACAGTTTTACTTGTTGAGTCCTCATGCCACTTATCTCATTGTCTTGGAAACCATGATTGTTTATAATGAATTCATTTTTATTGGCTGTTCCAAAAATAAACACAAAGTGAAATGACAACAAATTAATTCAATCCAATTTAATGAAATTGAATTCGTGTTTTAAAGTACTTTCAAATGAGCCCATATAGCCCATAGGGCCTGCTATTTGAAAAAATGAATAAAATCAGCACTTTTCAAAACGTATCAACACTGCTTTGTGATTGAACATTTTACATTCTTAGTTTCGAAAAATTTAAGAAGACTAATTAAAAAACTTTTTGGTGAAAAGGGCTTTCAAAATAGATAGTAACCATGGCTACGTATCACTCTTCAAGAAAGTGGAGTACTTCAATATCTCGTATATTCGAGCGAGGTATCTAAATTAAGTTTTAATATTTACCACAATTTCCATGGTTAACTGAGGAAGTACCTATTACTAATTGAACACCCGACATGTTATTATAAAATCAGTAATCTTTCAATGAAAGTTGTATGTATGCATCACTCTTTGTTCTGCTTCAACTTGGTGCAATATACGCGTTCATAAGTTTCATTATTACCTTCAAATTTTCCCGACGTCGTACTGCACTGTTAATATTTCGGTTCGCCATCACTTCATGACCTTTGTAATAATTTTGATTAAACGATTATGGAAATACTACCCACTTAAATGTTGCCAAGCTAAAGCAAAAGGGCTTACTTACTACATACTTGGTTGATGTTGAGTTAGAGGCATCTTCAGGTTCTAAATAAGGTTATACATCTAATATATGAAGCCAAAGAGACTACAGTACATAGTGCCTAGTTTACACTAACAAATATTTGAATATCTACATTTATATCGCAGTTAAGAAGCATCATAGGCGTATCAGATAAGCTAAAATTTGCTTAGCATTCATTCTGCTGCACAAATAATTCTATCCATCAGAAGAGCACTTTACCTGACTGAAATGTAAAACTAAAAAGGAGAATTGATAATATAACCTCAAAATAGAGTAGGTACTATAATTTCATGTTGTGTACCTTGTGTGAATTGTGAGTTATTGTGAGTTCTTGATTATATTCTTGTATACTAGTTAGGTCAAATGATTCTATTATTTGAGATTTGAGTTATTAGTACTTTCAATAATATCCAGATAAAATAATATTATAAAGTACGGACTGACGTTTAAAAACATGGGAGATAAATCCATGAAAATTTTAACTATGGCATTAAACCTGCAATTACCTAGCAAAAAATCAAAAATTGAAGAGTCATTCTAAATGCAAAAAAAATTAAAACTGATGATTCTCACTATATTGCAACAAAAAATAGTTCTGAAAATAATTCAGACTCAGAGGATGAAGATAGGTTATCCAACAATGCCTTTGTGCTAGTGCCAATGACAACTAATTCTGATTATTTTAGTTCAGATGCAAAAAACTGTTCACCAAAACCCAAATTAGTTCCTTTATTCGTGAAATCGACGAAAATCCGTCCCCGCCCGTTTTCGAGGATGCTGAACGCGATGCTGACGTCGAGGTCGGTCCTCGACGCCCGCCAACCCCTCTACGAGGCCAAGAACAACGTCTAGAAGGGGTGAAAAATTAACACGAGAACTTTTTATAAAAATAAAACCATAATGAGTAAGAGTGTCAAATACAGGGTGTTTTTTTATACACAAATAAAGGTAAATATACATCCGCGTCTCCTAAGTTTCATCAATTTCTTCGGGACTGAGGAGCGAAATAGGGGTGCTGGGTGGGTAAGAAGCTAAAATCAGCCATTGCAAACTAATATTAAGGTCACAACTAAGGCCTCTTTGGCACTATGGTCGCGTTTATATTTTTTTCTTCACTTTCAGGGCAAGGAATATCTTCGAGATTAACAGTAGCACGGTTTTTATTTTGAAATTTGCATTTATTTTGTATTTTTATTCCAAAAATGGTAACATCAATCCTTGTGGTCTTTTCACGATATGAAAAAGCGAATATAATGGGAGTACGTGACTGTATACATTTCGAAGCGCTTGGTATTGTCCTCAAGTGGTTACATCCCAGACTCGTTGTACTTAATCATCGCATCTGCCAGGTCCGTACTTTCATTGCACTCTCAAAATCGGTTTTCAATGTCGTTTTGTTGCCTTTTCTTTCATTTGCAAAGCAAATGAGTACCTTCCTGGTGTTACTATAGGTATGTTCTCTATATAGGTGCCATAGTGAAACTGTAGGAGACGCGGATGTAAATAATGACCCAAATAAAATATAAAGAGGGGTGGGCAGAGCGTTCTCTGATTTACGTACGACCTAGGGGTTGGCGGGCGTCGAGGACCAACCTCGGCGTCAGCATCGTGCTCAGCATCCTCGAAAACGGGCGGGGACGGATTTTCGTCGATTTCACGCGGCGAGTTCCTGTTTCACCCCTTCCGGGGATTGTTCTTGGCCGCGTAGAGGGGTTGGCGGGCGTCGAGAACCGACCTCGACGTCAGCATCGCGTTCAGATACCTCGAAAACGGCGGGTGACACAAGTTTGGCCGCCAAGAGAAAGAAGTTCCGTGATTTACCCTTTTTAGGGGTGGTTTTTGGCCGTTTTAGGGGGTGCGGTCAACTCGAGAAGAGTTTAAGCCACCACCATCGTATTCAGCATCCTCGAAAACGGGAGGGAGGGCTAGTTTCGTTAGACTCTGAAATCCGAGAACTTTTCGGGGTTTTTCCGACTTACAGAATCCCCTAAAGTAAGCAAAACAAATTTTACTACCGCATTATAAGGTTATTTCTCGAAAAATGATAAAACCATTAGAACAGTTTTGAAGGCCGAAAGAAATTCGCTGATTCCATCTGAAGACAAACGAGGTATCCATATCCCCGCTAATAAACTTGACGAAGAGATTGTCATACGGCATATCAATTCTTCCATGCCATCAATATCACATTACCGACGAGAGCATGCTCCATTTCGCAAATATTTGTCAACTGACTTGAATGGACACTTATTAATATACAGGGTGTCCCATAATATGTGGGCAATCTCCCGGATTTGGGTAAATTTCGTAAAAATAAATGAAAAAATAGCTATAAAATTAATTCCTCAGAGACACCCCTACAAAGATATTAGCTGTTGAAGTTGAGGGTTGAAAATCAATTTTTTGCAATAACTTTTTTATTTCTTGACCGATTTTGATAATTTTTGGTTTTATTTTGGGACTGTTTAGAATAGTGTTTCATAATCTTTGGTAGCACATACATAGACCTCGGGATGGCATAACCCCCTCATTCACTTGAAAGAAAACAATAAAAATAATAATTTTACAGTTTTTTAAGGTTAATTTTCTTTTTGTTTGACATTTCTTACATAAAAAATGTATCCTTATTTATTTCGATAGAGCGAACCGTTATCGAGATAAACGTCCTTCTAATAGGTGATGCGTCGCAGGAACTTTCTAAATTTCAAGTAAATTTTAACAAGATGGCTGACCTTTGACAGTAAATTGAGCAGGAAACAAAACAATAACTTAATTAAATACACGTCAAGTAGTGTCAAAGATTTTATTTCATGCAGATTCAATTCTAACTGATTTTAAAATGAGTTACAGAAACGCTGAATACGCAGAAAATTAGTTAGAATTGAATCTGCATGAAATGAAATCTTTTGACACTGACGTGTATTTAATTAAGTTATTGTTTTGTTTCCTGCTCAATTTACTGTCATAGGTCAGCCATCTTGTTAAAATTTACTTGAAATTTAGAAAGTTCCTGCGACGCATCACCTATTAGAAGGACGTTTATCTCGATAACGGTTCGCTCTATGGAAATAAATAAGGATACATTTTTTATGTAAGAAATGTCAAACAAAAAGAAAATTAACCTTAAAAAACTGTAAAATTATTATTTTTATTGTTTTCTTTCAAGTGAATGAGGGGGTTATGCCATCCCGAGGTCTATGTATGTGCTACCAAAGATTAAGAAACACTATTCTAAACAGTTCAAAATAATACAAAATAACACCAAAAATTATCAAAATCGGTCAAGAAATAAAAAAGTTATTGCAAAAAATTGATTTTCAACCCTCAACTTCACCAGCTAATATCTTTGTAGGGGTGTCTCCGAGGAATTAATTTTATAGCTATTTTTTCATTTATTTTTACGAAATTTACCCAAATCCGGGTGATTGCCCACATATTATGGGACACCCTGTATAAACATTTTTTGAATATTGTGGGAGATAAATGGTTCTCCTATGATTAATACAGATCTGTTTTAAGGAAACTTAATATCCGTTGTGTGAAGTTGGGTCACGAAGAACGTTTTGTTTGCGAAAAATCCGAACTACATTTTAAGTCTTTTGAACATGGAAAAAAAACATTCGATGAAACTTGTCCAAATTGTGAGGATTAGGTATATGGAAAACATAAATTAAAAGCTGAAAAAGCTTGAGAACAGTATAAGTAGGATGCAGTATAAGTATTAGTTTTTGTCTTTTAATAACATTATTTATTGATGTTTTTTAACATTCTAAGTCATCATGCTTCCCCTCTTTGAATCACTCAAAGAAGTAATTTCTACGCAAAGGCTTGTTTCAGTTAATGAAACTTTTGCTCCTGTTGGCACTAAACAAAATAAAAAACCTCTAGCAATTCTTTGGCACGAGGCTATAACTGGACGATCTCAAATAGATATAATAAGTACTTTTTATAGCTTCTTTCGACATAAATAGAGATGAAAAAAACATTGTTCTCTGGTTGGATAATTGCAGATCCCAAAACTAAAATTGGATTTTATTTTCGATGTTTTCTTATATAGTTAACTGCTCAGAAGTTGGTTTGGAGACACTTGAAATCAAATATTTCGAGCCGGGATATACTTTTATGTCAGCAGACGCATTTCATCATCAAGTAGAGAAATCCCTTAAGCAAAAACAACAGGTGCTTGATTTTGAAGACTTTGTTGACTGTGTTCGGAAGAGCAATTCTGGGAAAGTAGATGTACTAGAGATGAAATTAGAGAACTTCTTTTGTTGGAAAGACCAAACTTCCCAGTACAAAGTATCTAGAGAGCCAATACAAGACCATACTTGATACATATTGTGTATTTCCAATTTACTAGAGGCTTCTACACAATGAAATATAAGAAAGAATTTTCCGATGGATCTCTGATTGAAATAAATTTTCTGGCCATAAAGGTCGAACGAGAAAAAAAATACAGCTTCCTGAAGCACGAAGTGAATGCAGAGAATATCAAGCTAGTCGAAAACGTACAGTTTTGCAGAATTGTCATCCCTGCCAATAAATTAATATTTTGGCAGCAGTTAACAGAATCAGAATAAGATCAAAGAGAAGAAGATGATTAAAAAAATAAATTGATTTTTTAATTTTTATTAAAAAAAATTGAAAGCTATGTTTATTGAATTAATATAACTTAACCTTAATCGATATTTACTTTGTCTTCCTACACATAAGTTCATTGGTCCTAGCATGAAAGCGCCATTTTTCTGAACTAGAAGAAGTGCTTATCTACTTCTTGATACAGATAAGGATATTCTGCCTTGGCACTCCTATATACTTTTTTTCTAAATAAAACATGCTTATATGCAGTTTTTCAGTAACTCCTTTGATTTTTTTCTTATACTTAGATCCAGTAAAATTCTATCGGAAAAAAGATTACAATTAACTGTCATATTAATATTTTTTTAAACAGTAATATACTTTGGGACATAGAAGCAAACATAAAATGTTGAATATCTGGAAATAAGGATTTACGGTAGATACGCCCTTTTCCTTTAGCTGGGCAAAAATAAAGTAATTCAAGTTTAAACACTTTGAATAATATTAATTGATGCTACTATAAATACAAAAAAAACATCTAAAATATTGTTTATCTAAATAAGGTAATATAACTACGCTTGTCAAAAAAGTAGAAGGTACTTTTTCCTAAATTGGAATTACTTACCTATTCTCTCAAATTGTTTTTACTTTTTCTGAATTTGTCTTTACCTATTCTGAATATGAATTCACTTTTTTTAATTGAAATTACTTTTTCTGAAATAGGTGTTACTACATACTTCTGAAATTGACGTTGAAAAAGTATAGTCTGGACTTTGAACATTTTTGAAATGTTAGATTGATAGATCTTAACGGCTTATGTAGGCTTACAAAAAATATTTATTAATTTCCAACAATAAGAAAAATATGGCAAAAATAACTATTTGCCGATTTGCCGAATTCGAAATGGTCACAAAATAGGGAATTTTTTTTATAAGTTAACCGACCTTGTATATCTTAGATCTTAATAGAGGTACCCATATTGGCTCTAAATTAAAGGACACCCTACTACTATTTGCCAAAGTTCTGCCTATTGTCAAAGAATGTTGACGTATTGTTATTAATATTAATTGTATTATTCATCAATGTCCCGCTATGTACAGAATGTATCGTCAGCCACCCGGTATGTATAAGTTTTCAATCTGATCAACTTCATTTAAAGTTACATGGTTCGGAGCACGGACACAAACATAATATTACATTGTTTTTTTGCCCTCCGAAAATTGATTGTTTTTTATTTGTTTGTATTATGGATTCAAAGTAGATGAATAAAGAGTTTGTTTTCAATGCAACGAAATTTATATCGATCAACAAAATTTACTAAAAAAAGTAGATTAAAACAATATTTACAGCTAATAAAAACATTAAAAAAATAACCTCGAATCTCGAATCCACTCGCTGGCCACTTGTTGCTCGTCACAATACACAACCCTTATTACTGACGTCGCGGCGCCCGAACAAGGACTAGCACTAGAACTCCAGTCGTAGCATTCGCTGCTAGCTCCTGGCGGACAGTCGGTCCTTGCGCACGGTTAGCTATCGGGGGACGACAGGATACCCCTCAGGGTCACGCACATTGAGGAGTTAGGAGTTACATATCACAGTAAACGTTTTAAAGTGGCAGTGACGGAAGAGAGCCAATTTGTCTCGTAAGTCAACATGCTCTTAAAGTATGATCGATGAAGTTGCTTGTTTTTGTCCAAGGTGTATCTATTGTAGGTAAGAGGTGAAAAGAGATTTCATTATTAGATATCTTGTTGTAAATGTAGCAAGTAGTTCTTTGTAGCAGCAATCGTTTATTATTGTTTGATATATTTTGTTATAATCCAATTAGAGCGTCAAAGTAGTTATTACCATCATAGTTAGGGAGCTGCTGACGACACAAAATTTTGTAAAATTTTTATATTATAATATTACCTCCTAATAACATAACTAACGGCTGCTTCACAGTAGTCGTTAAGTTATGTCAGAGGCCCTTGAGGCTACTTGAAAACTTCTGACACTTGGGCTTTACCACAGCCATACGATATTTATATTTATTTATTTACCTCCTGCCACTTCGTCGGTAGACCGGTCTAAACGCCTGCCACCTTAGTCATTTATAGGGTATCTCCGAAATGTACAATCAACGTTTTCCCACAGATTCCTGAGTTAAAAATATGCCGATTTAACCATCCAAAATTGTATCCTTTGCAAGATACATTTCTTAAGAAGGAGTCAACCAATTATACATTTTCGGAATATGCTCTGGCTCTGGCAAAAGTGACCAAGATTGGACCATTCGAAGACCTTTATACAGGTTACTTCACAAAAAGGACCAAAGAACTCTTGGAGCTTAACAGGAACCTGTGAGGTACAACAAGAACTGAAAGCCTACATAGACCTATACAGGGTGTCCCAGCTTATTCGAAGCGGTCTCTGTAGGCCAAACGATGGATTAAAAAAAAAAAAAATTGCAAATTCCAGTACAGGATCACAATGGCCATAATTTAAAATTATTTTGGAGTATACAGAGTGTCCCATATGAGAGTGGCATATCAAAGTTATGTTTTTTTAAATGGAATGCTTCTATGTTATTGCATTTTTTGATTATCTCAGAAGAGAAAATAAGATTGGATTTTACAGTTGGTGTTAAAATTCAGAAGTTTTTGAGTTATAAACAAGTGAAAATCGTCATTTTTCAAGTTCAAAGCCCTGTACAACGAAAACGGTTCAAGATAGCGAAAAACGGCTTACATGTTCCTATTTTAACTTTTCATGTACTATCCTATGATGTAGATGAAATGTTTATACAGGGTGATAAAAAATTTGAAAAAAAATTCTGATATTTCGCCACGCGTCGCGAAATAAAAAAATCAAAGAAAGTACAAATGTTTCTACACCATAGGATAGTACATGAAAAGTTAAAATAGGGACATGTAAGCCGTTTTTCGCTATCTTGAACCGTTTTCGTTGTACAGGGCCTTGAACTTGAAAAATTACGATTTTCACTTGTTTATAACTCAAAAACTTCTGAATTTAAACACCAACTGTAAAAGCCAATGTTATTTTCTCTTCTCAGATAATCTAAAACTGCAATAACATGGGAGCATTCTATTTAAAAAAACAAAACTTTGATATGCCACTCTCATATGGGACACTCCGTATACTCCAAAATAATTTTAAATTATGGCCATTGTGATTCTGTACTTGAATTTTCAAAAATTTTTTTGAAAAAGTCCATCGTTTGGTCTTCAGAGACCGCTTCGAATAAGCTGGGACACCCTGTATACTGGGCACTGCAAGCTTAATCATCATCTGTACAAGATGGGTTTAATGATCAACTCTCAATGCCGCCTGTGCTTGGAAGATCACGAAACAGCAAAACACATCCTATGTGAGTGTCCCGCTTTGGGAAGAACCGGATAGCAAACCTTCAGGAGAGATTTTCTCACACCGGAGGACCTGGATACATTAACAACAGTCAAGATAGTCAACTTCCTTAAAGAGACTGGCCTGATGGGGTTAATGTATCACGACTATATAGATGTGAACCACAATAGACCTTCGGTCGCGTGGAGGTGTCACAATGGCCCACTCACAGCTAATCTAAATCTATGCATAGAGATAAAACAATACACAAAGGAAAGCACGATTACGATTTTTCAAGGCTCGTTTGAACTTATGTGTCGCTACGAAGCTATGTGCCGAAGGTCGCTACAAATTGAAACGAGTAGGAAAAAAACAATAACAAAAGCAGCCAAGAAACAACTTCGAGCATGGTCTAAAAACTGGTGGCTTACAATGGATATGCCCGAATTGCCAGAAATACTGGAAGATGACTCAAAGTCGGTACAAACTGTCATGTTGAGCCGTGTTAGAAATATTAATATGTATGCGTGTTGAAATCTTTGTATGCTTCACACAGTGAAAAACGTTTAAATGCTTGTTACGCTTTACGTTTATTAATTTGTTTATGTGTTGAAATGCTTGTCCCTACGCTTTACTTTCATTAATTGTGGTACGCTTTACGCAGTGTAGAATGTTTAAGTGTAAAAAGTTAAAAGGTTTATTAATTTGTATGTGTGTTAACATATTTAACGTTTTACACGGTATAAAACGTTTAAATACTTTTGTACGTTTTATGTTTACGAGTTGATGTGTGTGTTAAAAGATTGGCCGTGTTAGAAATAGTTTAAATAATGTTAAGAAATAATAAAATAATTACAGTAAATTTATTTGAAAATAAAATATTCCTCTGATTAATAATCTTTGTTGGTTTTTATGGAATGAATCCAATAAGGGAGCCGCGATCGGTCGTATGCCACTCACTTAGGTGATGGTGTTGGTGCTGGCACACTCGTGTTCAAGTCGCTCTGGTTTCTGAAATTCTCAAATAAAAAATGTGCGTTTATAAAAAGGATCAATAAAAGGGTGGAAAATATTGTGTTTATTGTGGGGAACATTGTGTCTTGAATTCTAGTAATAACATAACTGCTTAAAAATGTGTCTAAAGTTTTTAAATCTATCTGTAAAATTGCGTTTATAGCTTTCGGATTTTTAATGTTGAAATGAAATGACATCTCAACTATCGACATAATCTAAATTAGTTTATCAACTTACAAGAGATTTTTCCAGTAACAACTATCACCATAACCAACCTAATCAGTCTTGTTGTCAATCGTTCCCCTTGAATAAAATAAGATAGAAATTCTGTTGCTGTAGTTACATTTTGAGTATGTTGACCATTTCCCAGAAATCTGGAAAAAGTGACTTTAAAATTTTATATATTTTTTTTAATTGTTGACGTTTTCGTTTGTAGTAATTGTAATTGTTAAAGTCAATGCAATTACGAAAATGATAACAAAAAATTAAAACTTTTTCCTGTGTTTCACGTAAATGGTTCAACAGAGCTAAAATGTCACTACTGCAACAGAAGCAGCTTTTCAATCTTAACAAACGATCTATCTAAGATTTCTCTTTTGGATATGAATCTCCAATAAAAAAAAATGGGAGTTACAAATCATCATAAAGTTTCTACATAATGTTGATATTGGTTCTGAGATTCCCTATTAAAGCATCGAAATTAAGCCACCCTGTACGAGTGTCCCAATTTGCTTGATTTTGGCTGTTTCGGCCATTTTCAGGCCAGATAGAGAAAAAGTAACTTAAGTGTCTAGAGCTCGATTTTCGTGAAACGCGAAAATGTGAAAACAGCATCGAGATATCTCTAACCGTTTCCGAGATATCGGCCAATTTTGACATTTGACAGATTTTGAAAAAGTGTCATAACTTTTTTATTCGTGATTATTTTTTCATGCAATAAAAACTTTCTACAGGCACTTTTAAAATCAGAATGCAATGCATTATTCAAAAAAAATTTATCCCCCTTGGATTTTGAGATAATACGACATACTTTCTTATTTTAAATATAAATCATAGTTGGCTTTGACTTCAAAAAATCACAAAAAAATCAAGCTTCATAAAAAATATACGGTCGGGGTACTTTATAACATCATCTGAGAAAAAAAGTCAATATTTAAACTAATTTTTAGTTGGCTGTGAAAATAGGTGTCAAAAATTAATTTGACAAAAGGTTGTCTCCTTCAGTTAATTATAATATTTATTTAAAATGCTAAATTAAAAGAAAATATTAATTTTTAAATATTATAATTTACCGACAATAATAATAATTATTACTATCATAATACTCAACGCAGGGTTCGTGCAAAATATTTTTTGCATTACATATGTGTAAAGTACCTACCTAGCTTTTATTACAAACTTATATTACAAAAATCATACGTGTAACAGTTCCAAATCTAGGAAACTATAAATAATGTTCAAACAGACCACCATTTTTATCTAGACAAACTTGGCATCTTCTTTTAATTGATTTCTCAGCATTTAATAACTGCAGAGGAGTTATATGGTTTATTGCCTCTACGACTCTTTGCTCTAAGTTTTCTAAGCTCTCTACTGGTGTTTGAAATATTTTACTTTTCAAGAAGCCCCAAATAAAGAAATCTAATGGACTGAGATCAGGTGATCTTGCAGGCCAGAGCACTGGTCCTCGATTTATTATCCATTGGTTTCCAAACATGTTGTTTAATTTGTTTGTTATGGCTAAAGCGTTGTGCGCTGGCGCTCCATCTTGCTGGAAAAAGATTGTATTCAGATTTGCAAGAGGTATATTTTCAAGGAAAGGCTCAACTATTTTTTCTAAAATATGAAAATATCCTCGTGCATTTAAGTTCTCGTGATAAATAAACGGCCCTAATATCCTTTGCCCTTGAACTCCGAGCCAAACGTTAAAGCCGAATCTTCCTTGCATATTTCTATCTTGACGGATGTGTTCATTGTGATCTGACCAATGATGTCGATTATGTCTATTGAAAATGCCACTACTTGTTATCCTGGCTTCGTCAGTCCAGATGATGGCGCGCAAAATTTTCATTCGCGTTGCATTGTCCGATAAACCAATTGCAAAAAACTCTTCTACGATCAGGATCACCAGGAAACAACTGATGAGTTAACCTAACTTTGTATGGCTTGTATTTATTTTGTTTTAAAATTCGCTGACTTTGGCTTCGACTGACACCTGTAATCTGAGCGATTTCCCTAGTGGAAATCTCAGGATTTTCTAAAACTGTTCCAATTATATTTGCAGCTGTATTGTCTCTTTCCCGAATTCGGTATTGCTTCTCTCGTGGCTTTATAAAAGATCCATGACTTATCAAATTATTTTCTAATCGTGTGAAGATTTGTGCACTGGGTTGCTGGCGCTCAGGATACCTACCGTTCAAAGTATAAGTCGCCCGCAGCTCCAGAGTTTCGTCCAGATTCAATATAACACACCAGCATTTGATATTTTTCATAATGTTGGAACATTATTTCAAAAATAGCAGCCCTAACCACTAAGAATAGAACAAGATTCAAACGAAATATTGCAGACTAATCAATTAATACTAGTAACTGTCAAACTGAATTGTTAACCTCATTTTGCCAAACAATTAATCATGCACAGCCCACTAACTAAACGCTGTGTAAAATATTTCTATATTTTTGTCTAGTTACTAATTATTATTGTATTTCGGTTATGAACTGTAAATAATTAATAATGTTCTTTAGGGAGACAAACTTTTGTCAAATTAATCTTTGACACCTATTTACACAGCCAACTAGAAATTAGTTTAAATATTGATTTTTTTTCTCAGAAGTTGTTATAAAGTACCCAGACCGTATATTTTTTATGAAGCTTGATTTTTTTGTGATTTTTTTAAGTCAAAGTCAACTATGATTTATATTTAAAATAAGAAAGTACTTATGTCGTATTATCTCAAAACCAAAGGGGGATAAAAATTTTTTGATTAA
Organism: Malachius bipustulatus; assembly: GCA_910589415.1. Classification (NCBI taxonomy): domain Eukaryota; kingdom Metazoa; phylum Arthropoda; class Insecta; order Coleoptera; family Melyridae; genus Malachius; species Malachius bipustulatus. The sequence continues at coordinate 4,089,619 of OU342633.1, forward strand.
TGCATTGCATTCTGATTTTAAAAGTGCCTGTAGAAAGTTTTTATTGCATGAAAAAATAATCACGAATAAAAAAGTTACGACACTTTTTCAAAATCTGTCAAATGTCAAAATTGGCCGATATCTCGGAAACGGTTAGAGATATCTCGATGCTGTTTTCAAATTTTCGCGTTTCACGAAAATCGAGCTCTAGACACTTAAGTTACTTTTTCTCTATCCGGCCTGAAAATGGCCGAAACAGCCAAAATCAAGCAAATTGGGACACACTGTACACACTATATTTCTGTTGAAAAATGTGTATCGCGTGTAGTGTTGTCACTTTTTTCCATAAAATTGGTCTGATCTTCTCAAATAAGCCATGCTAGTAAATAAGTAAATGAATTTAGAATCCCTAATCCACAATGAATGCTATGGAAAAGTTTGTACGACTTTTCCTTAGGGAAACAAAGGAATACGTTTCAGCCTTCGGAAATTATTGGTAAACTTCATTTAGACCTTCGGATATGACGGAGTAGCTATGTAATATTATCTACTTCTCCCGTGAATATTGTGTATACTCTCAAAGTAAATTACTACTCCATCATTTTTATTCAATTTACTCTGACGCGACATTCCTCTATCCATTTGTTTTCAATAAACTTAAGAGGTGACTTTCGATTATTATTATTATTGTTTTTTAACTTGTTTGACTTAAACTACTTATTTTACTTAAAACTAATTTAGATGAAATTATGCTATAGGTATTATAGGTAGCTAATAATAATTATTGATTTCAATATTTACGGAAATAGAGTATAATTATTATTATTGTAAATTATTTTTTGGCATATCACAGTACTTAATAATGTTAAATTTTTTTCCTGCTTTGGTAATGCATCATAAAACGCATGACAGTTCTCTCAATTACTGATTTTAACTCCTGAAGATGTTGGCATTTCGTGTAAGATATTTTTAATTTTGATGAATGCAAATTTGGATAATTTTCAATCAACGGAATATTCTTAGGCCTAAAGGGCAGCTCAGCAAATTCATCATGGAAATCAAGTTTATAATAAATAGTGCCACGTGGACTATATAATAAGCCTTTTAGGTCTGTCACTGTTGGATCATCTTTGGATCTTCCTGGTCTTATCGAATTATATCTTAAGTTTCTTTGATCCGCAAAGTTTAAAAAAAATGTCCATTTCAATACTTTGGTTTGATATGGTATTGGGTTCTATCGCGCTTCTTTTGTGATCCTGACATAATCAGCTGGTAGATAAATATCTTTATGCTTCAGCTTTCTTTCTATAACAGCGTGGACACTATCATATTTCATGTGTGTGTGACCACGCTCTAAATATTTTTGGTAAATTTCTATACCTATTATGTTTCATAGAAAAGTTCAGAAAGGCATTTGCGAGAACATTATTTCTATTTTGGTTAGTGCAACCATCTGAGAATATTACAATTGGTAATTTTTCATTAATGCAGAATTCTTCCCAAATAATCCAGGATGATAGAGGTGAAAAAGTGGAAGCTTGGAGGTCTGCATCTACCTCGGTGAACCAATAACAAACCACTTCATGAGACGCCAAATTGTAGAATGTAAAATTATAGCAACATAATTTTGTTTAAAAAAATATGGCTTTTGCATTTACGTTGGGGCAAACCTTCACAGCTTGTAAATCCATTGTTAATGTAATGCATTATGTAATGCATTTCTTGCGAATGAATCTTATCTATTTCCATTTCATCACGAGTCTCTTTTTCTTACGAATGTGTTGAGTCCAATCTTCATTTTGTAGAATTGCATAAGCTATGCGAAACACACATGTCACACGGGTCCTTCTTTTTCTGATAAATAGAAATATTTTTCTCTTGCAGCTTCTTGGTGAAAACTTGTTTGGATAAAGGTGTTCGATTATTCTCTTGTCAGTGAGTTCGATAATGGCTCATTAGATCTTGTATTGATACAAAAATCGGCTCTAAATATAACGTGGATGAATCATTTCTTGTGTAATGAGAAGGTAATTTCGGAAGACTATCTAGGTATGCAATTCAAAATTCAACAGCCAAAGCCTTGAGGGACACCAGCAACTTTCTCTTGGAAAGGATAATATCTTGTTCTTCCGAGATCGATGAAATCGTAAATCGAGGAAGTATACTAAGCCTTGTGCCCGATTTTTGTCCGTCAGTAGGTCGCAAGTTCTGTGACATTTTTCGTCGCAGGAAGTTGAAATTTGGCTCGATTGAAGAGGCGCACGGTACCACGATGCCTATTGAAATTGAGCGGGATATGTTACCGGGAAGTGGCTTTTTTCCGGGAATTTCGGTTTTTTTCGGGGCCTAGGAAACACTCTAAGTGTCCGAAAGTTGCACCGATCGGGATGAAACTCGGTAGGGACGATGCTCGGGACCCCCAAATACGAACTATTGAAAATGGGCCGGATCCGAGTATTTTAAGGCCCCCGTTCAGGGCCGTATTTTTTTTAAACGTCCCGACATAAGGATTTGTTTCTCGGTAACGGTACGTCGCGGACAGATTCTGCAAGTACAGTTACTTAGGGAAAGCATAGACGTACAAACTTTGTAGAGATGTTTTTCGAAAAAATAATTAGGTGAGCGGTAATCGACTCTCAAAAATTGAGTACACCGTTTTCGCATGATATTTCGACTATTTCGAATTTTTTTCAAAATTTATTTGACCGATCGAAAAAATAACAAAACAGTGAGATAGAGCCGTTAGTTACCTACTAAAAAGACGATGATGATTTTTTTGTGAAAAGTCGGGAAAAGTGACTAATTAAAAAAAAACAAAAAAATCACGATTGGCTTAAAAAAATAACAAAAAATTTTTTTAATGAAAACGGTGCATCCTAGCGAAAAATCAAATCAGACCTTTTCTGAATAGTTCTTCAAGTGCTGTTTTTTATTTGAAACATTTTCCCTAAAAATTCCCTGTTTGGAAGTGGCAATTGTTTCTTCAATAATAACAATTGACCAAATGCTACTCTTTATCGCATGCTTTCGTATTTTTTTCGAAATATTGTCGACTGATCGAAAAAATAATAAAACTGTATGATAGAGACGTTCTTTACCTACAAAAAATATGAATATAGTTTTTCTCCTAAACCGTTGGAAAATCTGTCAAAATTCGGAAAAACTTCGGCAGGTCATTGAAGCTGTTCAGGCGTGCTTCAAATATAACATCTTCGATCGACGACACAGGTACACTTTTGTCAAATTTTTTTTCTTCAACACATAATTTGAAGTTTTGGCTTCATTTCGTGTTGATTATGTTGGTACTTTAAACGAAAAATAAAAAATTTCCTCGCTGCTCGAAAATTAGCTTACACTTTTATTTTGATTAAAAAATTGATAAATTAATGCTTTTTTATTTTTTTTTGTCATATTTTTTATACACGCTTGGGAAAATCAGAAGGACAGTCGCAACGACAATTAATTAACGTAAATGATTGTGAAAAAATTATCCACATTGGTCATTTAATAACGAAGATATGACAATTATAAGAAATTGTTAATAATACGTTCGCTGCATTTCAAACAACAAAATAATAGTTTTTCTACTCCCAACCTTTAATCTGCATATTAAGTATGAATCACCAGTGCTTTAATGGGTCTCATTAAGATACAAATTTTCATTAAAGCACTGGTCAAGCTATCCAATGGCAGAGGAGCATTTGCAATCGAATCGGGTCCTTTTCGCTCACAATCGGGTCGGCAAACCAACCGAAGTCACAGAGTTGTCATACTCACGACAAAAATTGCCTTGTGATATAAGTTCTGTATTTCTGAAAAAAAATTCTGAACGTTTATTTAATTTAGAACATAAGTAACATTCAAAGAAAATTTATCAAGATTTTATCTTACCTTAATCAATTTGATAGGTAGGTATATCGTGTAAAAGATAGGAAGATAAAGTATTATATCATTCGTAGCGCTCCGTGATAGTTCAAAGCGGCAACGCTGCGACCGTCGCGTGCGCAGGCAAACATACGTAATTAATGGCAGTCAATGTTATTAAAATTATTAATTAATCTGAAAATCAAAGCGTAAAATTCGGAATTCGAACTTCGCATAATAAAAATTACGCAGAGTGACTTGCGTGGCCTAGTGGTTCTCCGCTGGCTCACGAAGCCATAGATCGCGGGTTCGAAACTCACCTCGGCCCGCTTTACTTTTCACATGCATTTTCGAATGTCTGTGAAAAGTAAAACAAGCGATCGAACGTTTAAAGGCAGAAATATATAATTTAAAGTGTGTGTGGCTAAAGAGTTCGTCTCAAAGCCAAATTACCAGAGTGGAACGACTATATCTTACCTACACAGTTAAGACCGATGCTCCCTCTTTAAAAAAAAAAAATAAAAATTACGCAGTAGTGAGTAGTGCCCTTAAACTTGATACTAAAACATGTCTCAGCAGAATCTTAGCGACGAAGAGAAAATTTGGTACCTAATATGCGTAAGCAAATAGCAACCTATCTTAACCTCAATGATCCGCAATTGTACACGGGTCATTGTTAAAATATATAATTTTTCAATCTTTTCTATGAAATAAAAAAGGGTCGTAGAAAAAATAGTGTATGGAACTCGCAGATAATGGCTATTAATACGCTCTTATGATGGTTAAGACACTCGCCTACGGCTCGTATCTTAACCATCATACTCGCGTATTAATAGCCTTCATTATAAGCTCGTTGCATAATATACTTTTGAACTAAACTACGATCAAAGATTCTAAAATTATAGCGGTACAGAGTTTTAGACTTGACAGTGTCATAAATTAATAATTTAAAACTATCGTTACTATGGTAATGTTAAAAACATGGCACCTTATAATAATTCCATTGTTATCACTGAATCGTATTATTTTACTCATTTCTTCTTAATCCGTGGTTCTATATGGCAAGGGGAGAATGGAAAGTTTAATACATTACACGCTACGAAAGCTCTTTCAGGTGCTCGGAGTTTTTAAATACCCTCGGCTACGCTACGCTTCGCCTCGGGTATTTAAATACACCTCACACCTAAAAGTGAACTTTCGTAGCTTGTAATGTAAATAACTATTTTCGATTCGAAGAATCAAGATGGCGGCCATTTTGTAATTTTAACGTAACGAAAAGACTCCCGGCCACTACACCCCGGTGAAATATTTTCGAAAAACTAATCCGAACTGTCACTTTTGAAACGTGAAATTCGAAAAGTGGAAAAAATACGAGTGTTTTCACATGAAAAAGCTTAATTAAAATCGAAGAATCAAGATGGCGGCCAGATTTTGGTATCGTCGTAAAGGTAAATGTGCAGCAATAACATATTGGTGCAAGAGCTATCCCGGATAACTGCAACTGTCATTTTTTTATACGTCAAATTCAAGAATATTGAGAAAAATTGTTTTTCTTTTTAGCAAATGTCATTATAGAGACGGTATAAATCGTGATTGAATTATTTTTGGCGATGTCAAAATAAAGACATTACTTGCGACCCTCATCTGGCTATGCTGAAAAAGTGACAGCGAATTCGAAAATGTCACTTAAAAAATGTCAAAGTTGAAAAACCCGAAAAAAAGTAATTTTTAGCTGTCAGCTGTAAGCCGCCAAAGTCGATTTTCAAAAAATGTTTTTGCAAATTTTCAAAAACGTCTGTAGCGGCCATTTTGGAAAATTTCGCGATCAAAATTTCACGTTACGCTTCTTATCGACGAACTCTGTCGACCGAAAACAATTGTCCTCCAAAAACGTGCAATGTTTCGGAGAAAACGGCAAAACAAATTCGGTCAAGAAAAATCGTAAGCGTAACCCTTTCGATTTTGATCAAAAAATAAAAATAAATAAAAACGGCTGAAATTCGCACATAGGTTACGACTTTCTTTTGAGAAAATTTCGAAATTAAAATTTAAAGTGTCATTTTTTAAACGTCAAATTTAAGAGCATTTAAAAAAATCGTTTCTCTTTTCAACAAAACTCATTTCGGCATTTTGTTGATTCCATAGACCACATTGACATATTTGACAGCTGTCAAAAAAAAATCCGCGCTTCTCGCGACCTGTTCTATCTTTCACGACCAACTTGAACTGTCAAATTAACGCGTGACTAACTTTTACGCGAATCTAACTTTTACGCGCGGTCTCGGAAGTTCCCATATTGGTCCTTCAGGAGCGATATAGAAAAAAATAACACAAAAAGAGATGAATGCAGATTTTTAACTATGACGCTATCTATCTACTGATCACGGTGCCGTAAAGCGATCTAGAAAAAAAGCTAACACGAAAAAACATGAAAAATTCTAACTTTGATGGGGATGTACTGAAACATCGGGCCGAAGGCTCGACGCCGCCGGCAGGCCAAGGTCTCGGAAGAGACCTTGTTTGGGAATAATGTTGAACGTGCTCTGGTTTACCCATGATTGTACAGTAAAAGGTCCAAGTCCCAATGTATTTAGAAACATTGTGCGGCAAACCTGTTTCTTTCCAACACCTGTCATTCGTAAAGTGCAAAGTACAGCAAAGTGTAGTGAAAGGTGCCTCAAAGGTAGATAATTTACCTCGGTTTCATCTAGAGGTCCGTTTTCTTCTTGTCGTTCCTACAGAAAAATTTCAGGATTAGGATCCCCTTGTTGTTCTTGCATTTCGATTCGATTTTTTTTCTGGTTCGTTATGGGGTCCCAATATTCCATGGACATGGAGCAACCACAGATTACTGAGGTAAAAAAAAAGTCGCTCGGACCAAACTTATCTCTATACCAAAGTGCTTCTTTTGTCCGTTAGAGGGCTTCAAAGTCTTTTGAAAATTTTAGTTTTTTTGAAATAGCTCAAAGTCGGCTCATTCCAATTCGATGAAATTTAGTAGGTAAGTTTCTTATTAAAAGTACTAACTTCTGATGTACATGATAATTTGACGGAAACCCGGGAAGGGGTGAAACTACCCCTACCCTCCATTAAAATCGATCGTAATTGTTCATAGGGTAGCAGGAACGCTGTTTATGTTTTTTTGTTTGAAAGATACATCGTTTTAGTCCATTTTTGGTTTCCTACAAAAATCTGTATCTTTCCGAGGTGCTATGTGATAAAATAAATTAGTCGATGATAACTAAATTTTTATTTCATTCTTTTAATTTGAAATCAAATTTTCAATAGTCAGGTGATTATTTTATCTAATCTCATAAAAGATGCTCGATGTGGGCGTCGGTTTGGACCCTAGAAAGTTCCATCCTGCGCAAAAAAATGATTTTAACTTTTCTTGGAACCTCGTCGTTTTGCAAACTGTTTACTGCGTTTGAAAAAAACCGTTTGCAAACACCTGAAAAAAAAACCGAACCATACTAAACATCTTCTATGAGATTAGATCAAATAATCACCTGACAATTAGGTTGTCCAGAACACGTGACCTTTCAACTGTCAAAATGGCGGCCTGTAGAAACACAAACGCAAATCATCAAACCAGAACAGTCAGCACGCGGCAATTAGAGAAGTTTTATTTTATTTATAACATTTCGAAATAATCAATTCGGACATCGAGCTATATCTTAAGTTTACTGTTATTCAGTGTGTGTGCTTGTCAGTTACAATAACAATGATGTTACTAAGAAAAGTATGATTACCTTTTATCTTTAGAAAGTGGTGCTTCCGACATTATGGTTCGCTATAAAGAAAAAATTAGGATCTTGAACGGCGTTGATCCATTTTTCTTAACTCCAGAGGATCCTGGACCACCTGTTTCTGCACCAGACATCGTGTCGTATTTAGTGTTGAGCCACACAGTTTTTATACAAAAGAAAACGAAGGCTTATAAAAGTTTAAGCGGCTACAAGTGCAGGCTTTTGCATTTAATGGGATTGAAGCAAATTGCTAATCATGTGTGATCTTCATTATGGAAAGGTAAAATGAAAATACTATCCTATGACCCATAGCAATAAAATATCTTGATCATTAACTTGTTTTTATTAATGTATTGTATTTTGTTTAGGGTAAAGCATTCTCAACGAATGAACAAACCGCCTTGCTTGCTTAAATTATCTGTGAAGAAGACGGTGCCATAAATTGTGGCCATTGCACCTGCATGGCTGGGCTCTCTGAAGTTTGTAGTCATGTTGCTGCTTTGCTGTTCACAGTGGAGCATGCATAATCACAGAACAAAAACCATCTCATCGTGTACTGCGGCAGCATGGAACGTTACAAAAATATCAGAAGTTCCAATTGTTCGACTTAGTGAAATGGAATTAAATAAAAAATCCAATGTAGAAAAGCCGTCTTATTCTGTTGACGAAATTCCTGCCATTGAAGGTCAATCACCATTATCACTCCTACCATAATCCCTTACATTATCAACTAATTTTATAATGTACTATTATAAATTTTATAGGTATATCTTTTATACTTGTGTTTTTAAACCTTTATTATAATCTTGATAAATGTTTTTAAGAATTATTTTGAGTTTATGAAACTTCATAATAGCTTCAGCATGGGGATAACATATCAATTGTAGAAAAAATCAACAACTTCAGAAACATACATTTTATTTATTATAATGAACATAATAAACTTTATTGTAACATAAGCTGGTGCTCATTACAAAGTTGTCAATAAAATTACAGTTATAAAAACACAATTATTATTTTATATTAATTTATTGGAGACTGAAATTTTTACAGTAGGTAACTTTAATAATACTATAGTACTAATATGATCGTGTCACTAAAAAATTCAGAAAGCCAATTTAAAAAACGGTGAAAGTATTCAAAATTGAATGAACGCATAAGAATACTGTATTTATGAGATTGATGTGCGAAAGGTTTTTAACGCAACTTCAAGTCATAATTAAATTAAGTTGGAATAAAATAACAGATAAATATTTAACAATTAAAAAAAAAAACTTTCGTAAAAAGAAAAGGGCACCAACCCTGAATATCTAGGCCACTAGAAGACAGTAGGTAACATTTGTGTTATGTCATCTCCTGTACAGAACAGAGATGGTTTGAATCTGTTTTATCACTTTCTGCCAGCAGCATCATCTTGCAGATTGGCGACAGCACTACTGGAGGTCTCTCCATGATTTGTCACCTAGGTACATAAAAACTCTCAAGTTAACGAAATTAATAAATAAATAAACTCAAAAAATATCACAAATTAAGTAGGTACCTCCGAAATACTCTCATTTTGAACTTTTTCTTCTTTTCTCAACTCTGTATTGTATTCTTTCTGAGCAGATCATCTTTAGCCCTTTTTAAAGCAACATCTGAGTTATTATATCCCATGGCCAAAGAAGGAAACCTGTCAGGATCGTTTTCAATTTTCATCAACTAATGCTGATGGTTTTCCTAAAATTTAAATATCGAAATCAAGAATTTGAAGTGAACAGAGTATTTTTTTATCATCGTTATAACATTGCATTTGTACCCCCTTTTGCAATAGGGAATCAACCAACAGAAATACAACTGAGTTAAATGAGAAATTACTGATGTAGTAAAAATGTAGTACCTACATGCCTTCTAAATTTTTCAGTTGGTGCATGTGATCAATAGATGGTGTAAGCAGAGCTCCAACACTTGGCTCCTCTATTGCAAAACGTTTAGAACCCTAGTTGAGCTAGAAATACAAATTATCTCATTTTTTCGCAGAATGTCAGTTGGTTCCCTATTGCATAAGGGGTCCATTTACATCTATAACAGGAAAAAATATCCGATTAGGTAGGTACATATTATTACATAAATGCGTATCAGTATCAGCTTACCAGACAAAAAATGTTTGCTGCAAACCCTGGCATATTAGGTTGTTTCTGATAAATCAGATCTTCTAATTGCTTGAAGCCATTTCACACGTCTTTTTTAGAAAGTTCATTGAGATCTTTGCGATGCTCAAAATCGCCGATCTCCACGGATTCCACACTTTATTACAACACAACAGCAGGCGGTAGGCATTTTTAACCCAAAACCAATTTAATAGGGAATAAGAGATTGTATATGACCTTTTAAAAGGCTTCAACTTTTAAGTATATAAAAAAGAAATAAACAAATAATGTTATCTTAATAATCCACACCACTTTCAATAAGAGCTGTTCAGTTCTACAGGCGGCCATATTGAATCCATTTTGACAGCATCTTGGACAACCTAATTGAAAATTTGATTTCAAATTAAAAGAATGAAATAAAAATTTGGTTAGGTGTCATCGACTAATTTATTTAATCACATAGCACCTCGGAAAGATACAGATTTTTGTAGGAAACCAAAAATGGGCTAAAATGATGTATCTTTCAATCAAAAAAACATGGAGAGTGTTCCTGCTACCCTATGAACAATTATGATCGATTTTAATGGAGGGTAGGGGTAGTTTCACCCCTTCCCGGGTTTCCGTCAAATTATCATGTACATCAGAAGTTAGTACTTTTAATAAGAAATTTACCTACCAAATTTCATCGAATTGGAATCAGCCGACTTTGAGCTATTTCAAAAAAACTAAAATTTTCAAAAGACTTTTGAAGCCCTCTAACGGACAAACGAAGCACTTTGGTATAGAGATAAGTTTGGTCCGAGCGACTTTTTTTTACCTCAGTAATCTGTGGTTGCTCCATGTCCATGGAATATTGGGACACCCTGATATCACTACTTAAAACAGTATTATTAGGTATGACGTTCAAAAAATTAACAACTACTTGTTCACTGTCCTCAACTTCCACGTTTTATGATTTTTTGATGTCAATAACAGCATTCGATTCGTTAATAACCTGTAGATCATCATCAAATATTATTGGCAGTTCTTCTATGTTAAAGTCACTTCCACTAAATGAGTCTGTTGGGTATTGTGAAGAATGGCTCATAGATAGTTCAAGAATTTTTTTAGATCTGTCGGACATTGCTAGTAAATATTTGTATCTGTAGTGTAAAATTATATTCCTTAATAACTTTTGTTCATATTATTCCATAAACATAATTCCACAAAAATTATTTTCCAACTCAGGTAGTTGGAAAATAATTTTCAAAAACATTTGAAAATAACTTGTATGAAGGATTTCGACATTATTTGCTTTGTAATCAACGTACCTACCTAGTAAATGAGGCTGATTAAACATTGTGGAAAAATTTGTTTTTTAATTTGGTAATTTTCAATTCTATCTATTTATTTATTTTCTATTATTGGGCCATTTTTATCGAAACAATTATTATTAAAATATATGGTTATCATTATCAATAATAATGTTTAATATCTCAGCTTATTTTATCGACCAATTTAAATGCATATAGTAGAAAATATCACCTAACTTGCAATGTGAATTTGTGTTGGCTCCAGGAAATGCCTCCTAATTTCTTGATAAATTATGTAAAATTACAGCCAAAGTTCAAGTTTTTATTATAAAAAGGGCAGTCATAACAAACTTAAGTCTATTTACAACAAAGTAGAATTATGTTAAATGAAATATACAGGGTGTCCCAGCTTATTCGAAGCGGTCTCTGTACGCCAAACGATGGACTTTTTCCAAAAACTTTTTGCAAATTCAAGTACAGGATCACAATGGCAAGAATTTAAAATTATTTTGGAGTATACAGAGTGTCCCATATGACAGTGGCATATCAAAGTTATGTTTTTTTAAATGGAATGCTCCTGTGTTATTGCATTTTTAGATTGTCTGAGAAGAGAAAATAAGATTGGCTTTTACAGTTGGTGTTTAAATTCAGAAGTTTTTGAGTTATAAACAAGTGAAAATCGTAATTTTTGACGTTCAAGGCCCTGTACCACGAAAACGGTTCAAGATAGAGAAAAACGGCTTACATGTCCCTATTTTAACTTTTCATGTACTATCCTATGGTATAAAAACATTTGTACTTTCTTTGATTCTTTTATTTGGCGATGCGTGGAGAAATCTCTGAATTTTTCAAATTTTTTATCACCCTGTATAAACATTTCATCTACATCATAGGATAGTACATCAAAAAGTAAAATAGGGACATGTAAGCCGTTTTTCTCTATCTTCAGCCGTTTTCGTTGTGCAGGGCCTTGAACTTGAAAAATTACGATTTTCACTTGTTTATAACTCAAAAACTTCTGAATTTAAACACCAACTGTAAAAGCCAATCTTATTTTCTCTTCTCAGACAATCTAAAAATGCAATAACATAGAAGCATTCCATTTAAAAAAACATAACTTTGATATGCCACTGTCATATGGGACACTCTGTATACTCCAAAATAATTTTAAATTCTGGCCATTGTGATCCTGTACTTGAATTTGCAAAAAGTTTTTGGAAAAAGTCCATCGTTTGGCCTACAGAGACCGCTTCGAATAAGCTGGGACACCCTGTATAAAGTGTTTTGTTAAGAAATTACAATAAAAACAAGCCAACTTTGCACGTGTCACTTTGTACAATGAAACAATATAGCACAAATGGTAGATAGGAGATATTTTTTGAGATAATAAATTTTAAATCTTGATTTTTACAAGGTAAATTCCTAAGTTCGGAAAATCACTATACACCATGTATAAATTTATATTTAGGAACCGTAACATTACATCAATGTATTCCTCTGTATTTTACTACGTTACTTTAAATAATTTATACGATCTTCGATCTATGCGATTTTTTCCAATTAAAATAATAAGAATAATAAGAATTCTCGTGTATGAAGGAGAATTTTTTGCAAGAGAATTTTATTACGCACTCAGCAAGATCAAAAAACACGAAAATATTTCTGCAAATATATTTCCACGGTAAGCTGCTCCATTGCATCATCATAAAGAAAGACACATTAGGATCTTTTATCAGTTATTATGACAGTAAAAAACCCTGCCGTAGGCGGCTGTACACTAAATTAGAGTTTCCTTAGGTCTTCTAAAATGACTTGTTCAAGCGACAATCCTGAATCCTGAGCTTTCCCCTTGATAAAAATAGAGCATCAAACGATTTAATTAATATCTGCATTTCTTTCCCACTGAGCAAGGAACATTACAAAATGTTACAGTAACATTACAATTTTGAGTTATGTCGAAAGTTGTGTAAATAAGTTACTGCAATGTTTTTAGAACCTTACAACGCAATATTTGAATAACGTTGATTGAGGCAACATTAGAGTTTGAATATTGAAACAACTTTGCCATAATAACGTTGCCGGAATGTGATTTTTGTCGGTTCTGTTGAATATTTCACGTAAATGTTGTTGCAACATAACGGCAAGCTTACAAAGCAATATTTGAATCAAGTTGATTGAGGCAACATTAGATTTTGAATATTAAAACAACGTTGCAATAATAACATTGCGGGGATGTGATTTTTGTCAGTTCTGTTGAATATTTCACGTATATGTTGTTGCAACATAACAGCAAGCTTACTAAGCAATATTTGAATAACGTTGGTTGAGGCAACTTTCGATTTGAAATATTGAAACAACGTTGAAATAATAACATTGCGGGGATGTGATTTTTGTTGGTTCTGCTGAATATTTCACGTAAATGTTGTTCCAACATAACAGCAAGCTTACAAAGCAACATTACGGGAAAACTGGTTCAGGCATCATTACACTTTATAACATTTAAGTGAGGTACCATTCAAAAATTGCTGGGCTGTAATAATTGTCAGGTTTGTAAAATATTGTACAAAAAACGTTTGCGCAACTTTTGTAAATCAACATTACATTGAAATTATTATTAATAATATAATAATTAAATAAATCATTATTATACAGGCTGTTTAGTATAAGAACCGACACAGAGCAGAAGCGTGTAGGAAAACCCAAAATATGATGATTTAACTCAACTTATCTCTGCACTAATAAGTTGCACACCTAAGAAGTTATCGGGTTTGAAAGTGGGGTTTCAAATTTCGAAATAAAATTAATATCTCAGCTGAACCTGAACTTAAAAAAAAAAAAAAAAATTGGGTACACGTTGTGAGTGTACCAAGAGCATTAATTTGAAATAAGCAGAGTTAAATTGTAGCATTTTAAAGGGTTGATAAGGGATAATGATTCAGCCTAAATGTAAAAAAAATTTCTTAACCCGTTGGACGATTTAAGAAATTGTTACTTTGTCTTATGAAGAATTTAATTCTAAAACTTTGATTTTTCTTATTATTTTCCAAAAAACTTTGTATCTTTCGAAAAAAATCCTAAAAACAAAAAAAATTAGGTTATGTATAGGTCTCAATATAATATCATCAAAAATTCAATAGTTGGTTTTTTAAATTGAATGTCAAAGTTGACGATCAGGAAAAAAGTTGAAAATGACAAAAAAAAATTTAAATAAGAAGAGAAAACGTTTGAGAATAAAACATTTTTTTAAATTTTTGATGATTGGATTATTAGGTAGGTTACATAGCTGCTATATATATTTTTTAGTTTTTCGAGTTTTTGTGGAAAATTACAAACTTTATTGGAAAATATTAAGAGAAATGAAAGTTTTAGAATTAATTCTCATTAAAATAAAGTAACAATTTCGCAAATCGGCCAACGGGTTAAAAAATTAAATTATGTAACATTTTAAGGGTGCATCATCTCTTATCAACCCTTTAAATGCTAAAATTTAACTCTACTTATTGTCAATGAATGCTCTTTGTACACTCACAACGTGTACCAAATTTGGTTTTTCTAAAGTTCAGGTACAACTGACATTAATTTTTTTCGAAATTTGAAACCCCACTTTCAACTCCTATAACTTCTCAGGGGTGCAACTTATTATAGAAAACTTGCGTTTAAATCACACAATACAGGGTGTTCATCAGCTAAGGGTACGTAGCGGCCATTCTAGAACCACTTGCTTTCGATTTTTTCAGAGAATTTTAAAAAATATATAATATACTGGGTATCCGCCGTAAAATAACAAAGTAGCTGTCGACTTCTGGTATTTACGGAAGTGCGACCATCTTGAAAATATTTTCAATGAATTTTTCTTGGTCACTTATGTTCGGAAAATTTTTATTTTGAGGCTAGGACCAACAGTTCCCGAGATATGGCCGCTCCGTACCCTTAGCTGAACACCCTGTATATATACAATAATTATTATTCTTTGATCATTGAGTTTTTTTTTTTTTTTGTTCTTCTTATCTATTTTTACTTTTAGTCACCTGATCGATATATTCTTTCATTGCTCTGTAATTAGTTTGTCAAATAACACCCTGTACCCTGTATAAAAAATAGTGGTGTTAAAGTTGGGTGTTAAAAGGTTTCCTTGAAAACTGACGATTTATTTATTTGTTAGCTATGGAAACTCCGAGATCTGTTCCAGCATTAAAATCTTTGAAATATCAAATAACCTCTTGACGACTTACCTATATATAAGCCCGCAAAAAATAATATACATACTTAACTATCTATTTTCAATAATAAAAAAGATATGGCTAAAATAAGAAATCGCGATTTTTCAGTTTTCTTTCAGGATATTTCAGCAATGACTGAAAATATCGTAATTTTTTTTTCAGATTATTATTAAACGTAAAATTGTGCAGCTTTTATCTAATTTCACCGACCTTGTATCTCTAACGGTTTCCGAGATCCTGAACCACCTGCTATCTGGGACACCTGTATAATATTTATAGTTAATATTTGTTTTTTTTTATCAAAATGATCAATTACTAATAATAAGAAGTAAGAATCGTATCACACCTGAGGAGCTGAAAATGCTAAAAATAACATTCATAGATACCTAGGTAGAAATAAAAAATATAGGTACCTAGGTATGTACCTATAAAAAATATATTATTATTATAAATAAGTCACGTTTGTCTTCCGTGCAACGTGTTTATTTTATAGAGCTGAGAAATAGAATAGAAATGATTTGAAATGAATGAATGGAATAATGGAATGGAATGTCTGTCTAAGGAATGTCTCATGCAGTCAGAGAGCGACCACAGCAGAAGACAAAAGAATAAAACAAAGCGTAGCATCAACATCCAACATCTGGTTTACATAAAATATGGCTCAGCGATTGAAATTATAAGGAATGCATTTCTGGACCTGGACTAGCACTATAGTCAGTGTTGCCAACTTGGTAGATTTTCTACCGGATCTAGTAAAATTCTTAACAGCCCTAGCAGTACTTAGTCAAAATTTATATCTAGTGGCTATAGTGGATTTTCTAGTAGATTTGAATTTTTCTGATAGAAAATCTAATGAAAATGGCAATGAAGGAAAAAAATAAAAGCGAATAACACCTCATCCAATATGAACTACGAGTACATATACATATTATGTATTACACCGACTTATTATTAATCTATTATAATCAGTAGTAGTAAGTACCCAGAGTGTTTAATAATAATAATTGTATGTCAATATTGAAATAATAATGACGTCAAATAAATCATGTGTTAAATATTCTTGGGCTGAAGTTAAAACAAAAGGTAATTATATACATCCGCGGCTCCTAAGTTTCATTAATTTTTTCGGGACCGAGGAGCGATATAGGGATGCTGGGTGGGTAAGAAGCTAAAAACAGCCATTGCAAACTAATATTAAGGTCACAACTAAGGCCTCTTTGGCACTACGGTCAAATTTCTATTTTTTTCACTTTCAGGGCAAGGAAAATCTTCGAGATTAACAGTAGCACGATTTTTATTTTGAATTTTACATTTATTTTGCATTTATATTCCAAAAATCGTAACATCATTCCCTGTCGTCTTTTCACGATATGAAAAAGCGGATATAATGCGAATACGTGACTGTATACGTTTCAAAGCGCTTGGCATTGTCCTCAAGTGGTTACTTCCCAAACTCGACGTATGTAATCATCGCATCTACCAGGCCCGTACTATAACGTTACAGAGTGGTAATAAGGAATCTTTTAGTTTTGCCAGTTTGAAATTCAAAAATTCAAATCTCCCGCCGAATATATTTTACCTTGCCGTGTCCTGAGCTCCTGAATAAATGAATACTTTTTTGTAGTTTGGATTTGGACTGGGTTGGGTGTTTATTTTTATTAATAGAGTTGAGGGATCCTAAGTTGTTTTCAAGTTTTCATTTTATTCGTGTGCGTAAATTTTCATGTGCTGGCAAAATTCATGACCTTGAATGTTGGAACATTTTTTATTTTTTCCATGTGCATAAATTTTAATATACCTGGGGAAAATGTGTGACCTTGAATTGTTAAAAAAACACTGTTTCTGGGGGGGACTCCTTCCAATACCCCCCCCCCCATCACCTCGCGATGGGATTTGCCTGTAAAAATTTAATCTAATAGAATTTTTTGTAGAAAATCATTGATGATTAGTGAGTAGAATAAATTTAACCTGGCAACACTGAACACTGGCGAGCAGTGCTAGCAGGAGCAGTTAGGGTAGGATGGGGAAAAGGAACTAAAAACTAAACTAGACAGACAGACTACTCAGACTAGACTGACTAGAGACTAGACTAGAACTAGAACTAGAACTAGTAAGTAGAGGATGTAGATAAGTTGAAAAGAAATTGGAAATTGTTTATTATTGTTATTCTTTATTCTTCTGTGAAGTGTGAAGTAAGACTAAGAAGTGGTTCGTTATTGTGTTATCAGTAAAAATCCGACATCGATATTAACTAATCATTTTTTAGAAATAAATGAGCAGGTAAGTTAAGTACCTATTAACTTTTATTACTTATAATATTTTTTAATCGTATCTACATACCGGGTGCACAGAATAAAACAATGTGCCGGGTGACTGACCATACTCCTGTTCATAGAACACTAGCTATAATAATATAATTAATATTAATAACAACCTACGTCAAAATATCTACTTTGACAATGGGTAACAAAATTAATTTCGTTAACATTAAAAATATTTTGGATTATGAATTAGGCAATGTCCTTTATACCTACCTACATTATAGGTATTATAGGTATACTAGTATTGTCAGCCACTCGGTATCGGTATAGGTATTTTTATACAGTCAACAAACAAAAATATTGCATACTCATACTTATAAATTTTTTTTAACTTAAAATGGTTAATACACATTTAACGTTTAATTGAAAAATAACAACAATAATTACGTTAGTCAATATGCAATATTTTTGTCCTGCTTCACTGTTATTTTTTTGCTTTGCGAATTTTTACATTTTTGTGTAAGAATTTAAGGTCAAGAATCAAATATTTAGGTAATGGAGACTATAATGTAAACCCGAGTGTAAACCACTGTGGTTTTAATTTATTACAGTTCAACTTACTTGATATACAGGTGTGTTCTATAAGCTTCTATGACAAAATTTTGCTGATAGCAGGTAACTTAATTTTAAACATTTTTTTCTTTATAAACATAGTATGTGTTTGATTCGCTTCTGTTTAGATTAGATGTTGTAAGTAAGTATTAAAAAAAATTCTATATTTTAGCAACAGAGAGTACGTTGAATAAAAATTGTCATCAGTTGACATAATTATGACAATAATTAATTTTTGGTCACGTTTTAAACGCGTTGAATTCAGGGAACGATAGTAAATCGAAAAATAATATGTAGGTAGGTATGAGTAAAAATAATATTTAAAAAATAAGAATTTTTTCCACTGTATTTTCTCAACGAAGCATAATTATTTCATTATTTCCTGGATATAGTTCATAAAGCAAACTCCGAGGCAAGAAACTCATTTATTATTTATTATTTTTTGATTCTCTATCATTCCCCGAATTTAACGCATTTTTAAAACTGGATTACGTGTAGGTATATTCCTCAGTTCAGAATACATAAATGCATTTTTAATGCAAAACTTTCACTCTATACAGGATATCCCACGACATGACTGCCATAGCTTAAGGGTAGGTGTAGTTTTTCAAGGCGATTCAGGATCTGGTTTTGAAATTTTCCTGAGGCCCTTCGTTTCGATTATACAGGATGATTTGTGCAATTTACCGAAATCTTTGATGAGCGATATCTTTTGAACGAATTGATCGAATTTAACGAAATTTGGTAAATATGCTCTACTAATGACACTTAATACCCGCATTTTTCACCGATCCGAAAACTGCAGGGCCGTACTTATTTTTTTGTTATCTTTCGGTTTTGTCGAAAAGTTCACCCTGTATGCGCATTTTATTCAAAGTTTGGTGCCATTTTCTAAAACTACGTGAAAAATGCTACAATTGTGGTAAAAAAATACTTGGCATCATTAAACTGAATCGAGAAGAAAATTCAGTTTTTTAGTTTTTTATTCGGGATTTCGATTCATGTGTTGTTAATAATTTAAGAAAAATCAAATGTGGTTTTTTAAAACTTGCGTATTTTGTAGTTACTTCAAGTAAGTTTACTTAATCTACAGATTTAGCCAAGATTGGGGATCCTTCTACAGATTGTTTCGAGCTAAGAATAAGTTTTAACAGCAAAATAAATAACAGAATTTAACACATTACCACATAGACAAATAAGTATCCACATAAACGAAACAGGAAGAAAAATATCAACACAAATGTTGGGAAGAAAAACTACAATTCAGTGCAGCTAATGGTCAAGGACACCACTCAACACATTTCCTTGACCTTGGAATAATTCTAAAAACCATTTAAAATGCCGCAGAAACTATTCGTGCTGATCCCGCGACTCTTGGCAAAGCTACCATTTCAATACTAAGAAGAGCTAGACTGTGTATACAGCAACTGGGTGAACTGGATAAATCACCCTGTATAATCGAAACGAAGGGCCTCAGGAAAATTTCAAAACCAGATCCTGAATCGCCTTGAAAAACTACACCTACCCTTAAGCTATGACAGTCCATGTCGTGGGACACCCTGTATATGTGTCAAACAAATAATTAAAACGACTCAAAAATTAATTATCGTCTTATGACAACTGGCATTTTATTTATTCATTAGCCTACTTTTGTTAAAACATGGAGATATAAATATTTTTTTAATGCTTGCAACTTCTAAATAAAAGCGAATCGAACCCATGTTTATTGAAAAAGAATATGTTTAAAATTAAGTGACCTATATACAGTGTGTTTCACTTTAAATGTAATCACCTCAATAACTTTTTTTTATGAATTAAAAAAAAAAATTTTTTCTTTATATGTAAAGCTCCCGAAGCTTTCTTAACTGAGCAAACAACATTTTAGCCGTAGCAAATCACTATAATAGCCTACTATGATCAAAATTAGAGCTGAAAAAAAACATATTAGGCATTTTTTTCTGGAAAATTTTATTTAAAAAAGTTGTTCAAAATAAATAACCTCAAACCCCGAAATCTCGAGTTTCATTGAACACAAAATATCCCAAAAAAAATTTCAAGACTATTATTTCAATTTTATTCTTACAAGATTGCCATGATTTATGAACAATAGGTAGGGGATAGGAGATATTTAATAAAAATTATGAGAACACCGTCATAATATTTATGCTAATTATCTTGTGTTTCTTTTTTTTCAACCAACTTTGAGATTTAGGGGTTTGAGGTTATTTCATAGAAACTTTTTTAAATAAAATTTTCCGAAAAAAAAAAAATCCTGAAAACATGACTGAACAAATTTTCAGACTTGTAGTCTAATTATTTTACCATTTAATTGTTACTTAATTGCCCAAAGGTTCTAGCGCCGCACCCTATAATCTGCCAAAGTTTGTCTTAGAGCTAACAGAACAACCTGTATAATAAGTCTTGAATTAATAATAATAACTTTTAATTAAACGTTTTGTTTTATAAGTTTTAAATCTTACTGTTTGCATTTGTGGAAAATTCAAAGGAAAAAAAATTAATGGATAATATGAATCGAAATAATATTTGAAATATTTTTCGGAACACTTTTATTGTTATAAAATTCTCTTTGAAATTAAGTTTATTTCTAGCTGCAGTTTCTCAAATTGTCCGACGGAGCAAAATCCAAGGATGATGCCTTTAGAAAACATGCATTTTCTATTTATTTGGGACAATGTACCTACTGTTCTTGGACCGCAAAGAATGGAAATCATTTCAAGCTGAGCCATTTAAATGTTACGAATCATGAATAGTAAGTGATTTTTTTAAGTTTACCTATAAAAAATAGCTCAATTTACAATTAAGTGAGATACCTAAGTATGGAATGCGTGAAACTTTTAATAAAGTAATTGTATTATTAGAAAGTTATTTATTGTAACTATGTGTTATTAATAATAATTAATGCTATAAGTAATAATATACAGGGTGAGTCATTTCAATCTTCAGACCCGGATATCTCTGTTGGTAAGCCAGATACAAAAAAACTGTGCAGACAAAAGTTGTTCAGGACAACGGGGGTCATCTGACTGTACTAATGACTTTGACCTTGTGAACCAATTTCAATATTTTTGTTTTTTCATATTTCCCGAGAAAATCCAGTAAGAATGGTTTTTACAGTTGCAGTTTAAGATGAGTACGCAGGTCATGAGTTATAAAAAATTGAAAATCGAAATTTTTTATTTTGAAAGCAGTGTACCTACATCGGAAACGGCTCCAACTATGGGCAAACGGCTTACATGTCCCTATCCTAATTTTTCATGTATAGTATCCTTATTGTGTGGATGAAATTTTTATACAGGGTGATTAAAAATCTGGTAATTTTTTTCACTCTATGTATTAAAATTTAAACCACGTAGTAGGATACCACATGAAAACTGAAAAACTGCGATTTTCAGATGTTCATAACTCATAACCTACTCATTTTAGACTACTACCAACAGAGATATATCTGGGTCTGAAGATTGAAATGACTCATGATTGAAATTATATTTTCATATTTTTAATTAGCTGTATGTATGATTTTCAGAGGCCGAGCATTTTCCACAATTAAAGGACAGTGAATTCGAGAGGGACGTCACAGCTTGGTTCCAACATGCATCTACAAGATATGAAAGCAGCAAAAATATTCAATGTGAAAAATGGAGTATGGATATTACGTGTATAATTATGCAATAACAATTATTTGGTGTAAAAGAAAACGCCAAGCAAATAAAAAATCATGTTAAAGTATATCTGTTGTCATTATATTTTCAGTCATCATAGTTTACCTGCTCACACCCCTTGTCCATATCTACAGTGTGTTTCACTTTAAATGGAATCACCTCAATAACTTTTTTTATTTTTTGATGAATTTAAAAAAAAAACTTTTTTGCTTTATGTAAAGCTCCCGAAACTTTCTTAAATGGGTAAACAACATTTTTGCCGTAGCAATAAATAACTAGACTACTGATGCGTGATCAAAAATTAGCGCTGAAAATTGAAAAACATATTAGGCCTTTTTTTCGAAAAATTTTATATAAAAAAGTTGTTTGAAATAACCTCAAACCCCCAAATCTCGAGTTTGCTTGAAAACAAAAATCCTCAAAAAATTTTCAAGTAAGGTAGGTACCTACTTCAGGTGGTCTTGAAAATATTTTGGGAATTTTTTGTTTTCAACCAAACTCGAGATTTGGGGGTTCGAGGTTATTTCAAACAACTGTTTTGAATAAAATTTTCCGGGAAAAAAATGCCTAATATATTTTTTCAATTTTCAACGCTAATTTTGGTCATAGTATAGGCTAGTTATTTGCTACGGCTAAAATGTTTTCTACCCATTTAAGAGAGCCTCGAGAGCTTTACATAAAGAAAAAAAAAACTTTTTTTTAATTCATCAAAAAATAAAAAAGTTATTCATGTGATTCCATCTAAAGTGAAACACACTGTAGATGTTTCATCAATGCATATTATAGACGTCCCATAGACGCAAAGTGTCGTCATCTCAAAGATACATATTGTAGACGTCTCATAGATATGTAATAAGACGTCTCATAAATACATATCGTAGGCATCGTAGACATTTTGCTTCTAAATTATAGTCTACAAACTACCGTCTAATATAGACGTATATGCTGGACGTAAAAAATACATCTTTTAGATGAAACTGTTGTGTTACTTGGGAATACATAAACAATATTCCGGCAAGGTTTATAAAAAAACCTTTCAGCAATAGCACTATTCAAACATTTCAGGAATAATACATTAACAATGTTCCGGCAAGGTTTATAAAAAAACCTTCCAGCAATAGCACTATTCAAACATTTCAGGAATAATACATTAACAGTATCCCTACAAGGTTTATAAAAAAACTCCTTGCAATGTTTCAGTTAAAACACGACGTAAACGTACCTGTGAGATTGTGACAGCAACCTCTCTGCAAAATAATAATTGCTATATTTCAGCAATCATCACTGACAATGTTCCTGTAACATTATACTTCATACATAGCAGATAAGATTCATTGGTAACCTTGCTGCAATATTTCGATTGTAAAATTGAGGCAACGTTACTTTTCTATCATTCTCGCAATGTTACGCTTTGCAATGTTGCGAGAGCAATGTTACTGCACGGCCGTTTCAACATTGCAAGGACATTGTGGGAGGCCATTTGTAACTTATATGCAACATTGCAAGCTGACATTGAAACGTTTAGTAAATGTTGCTGCAACGTATTCTTGCTCAGTGGGTTGTTTCTGCCTCATCTGTTCTATTTCAACTTCCTGCACTTCGCTCGACCGTAAATTAAACGAACTCAAAAACCGACAATGGATTTACGATTTACTCATATACAGGCTGACATTAATTTTTCTTGGTTCCTAAACTATTTGTTTGTATTTCATTTTTGTGTTTTTTTAAAACAGGATATGAAAAAAGCATTAAATCATGGCTTGCCAATTTATTCCATTCCAAGTTATTGATTCCAGGAAATTAATATCCAGAGTGGTCACTTTCAATTGGCTCACCATTGGGATTTAATAAACCATACGATATAGAGAGTCGGTTAAATTATTAAATTAGAGAAAAATTGCACTGTATTAATTTATTATTATTATTATACTTAATAAGAACCTTAGAAAAATTATGATAAGATGCTAAATACTGATTAATAACTAGTCTCTATATTAATTTTTCTTGATTATACATATTATTATTCACACAATAATGACATTCAATCAATTTTATTTCTATTAATTATTATTGACAAAACGTAAAACAACCCTTAGATACTAGGAAATAGCAAAATTGATAGAACATATACATAATATTAATAATAATATTGTCTTTATTTCCCTCACAAAAACATGTTTAGATACATATATTTTGTTGTTTTAGAATTTAGAAGAGAGCCAAATCGTCGGCCTAATATGAAAATGGCCTAAAAGTCACATTTTACAAGTTTCACAGGAGGAGTAAAATTAGTATATTATTCAACAAGCGCATAATGATCGCTATTATCCACGAAGATGAAAATTGCAGCACGAGCCTCTGGCGAGTGCTGTAACATCTAAGTGGATAATAGCCATTATGCGCGAGTGGAATACTATACTTTATCTACGAGTATACTTGAATAAAAATAATTTTACTTACGGTAGAATTAAATTTTTATGTAAAAAAGTTTTATGGATTGCAGTTTTATATTTATTAAAAAATATGGTTCTCTTTAATTAAATAATTTGGTTATTGAAATATTGCAAAAGTACAGGAAATATTACGTACTTCACTGTCGACTGAAAATCTGTAAAATAACATTAAAAGGAGAAAAATTACAAAATCAGGGTGAAAGATTTCGTCGCGCATCGTATTTCACTTTTGATTTTGCAGGCAGTAAACCATTCATTGATGAATTTGTTGCTTTTCCCCATATTATATCAGGTGGCGTATTATTCGAGATGATATTTTCTTCGAAGAACATCCTGTATTATTCTGTTTTTAATAATTTTAAGTTCAATTTTTATAATACAATAATTTGTATTGTAAAATTGAAACTAAACATAAACAAATAATGTGAATGTTAGGTTATCGTGATTAACTGTCACTACTGTCAGTCGACTAAACCTATTGGCAGCGTTCCAAAGGCATCAACTTTCACAGCGGTTGACTAGGGCTTTATAGCTACGCACGGATACTAAAACATGTTCATTTTAGTATTATGATAAGTAGCTTCGTATGCTATAGTAGTTGAAAGATCAAAATCATCCTAATATTCTGTGATTTGATATTTTTATAACATTTTATTAAACGTAAAATAAACGTTTAGGGACTCTACTTTTACGTCAGTGGACCATTGACAGTAGTCAGTAGTTTGGATCTGCCAAACGTACGACAGAATAGGACGGTAAAGTTAAACAATTGACATTAACGATTGAATAATGAGCTCATTGTTCAATCGACCTGACACTATATTCGATAGGGCAATAGCAAATGCAATAGTAATGCATGCCATTACTTCGTTAAAATTGGACTAATAATTGATTTGTTATCTATAATAGGAGTAGAAATAAACATCTTATTGCGTTTTAATCAAGACAACTTAGGATTTGGGCAACTTTCTTAGAACAGTCTAATGCCATCTATGAGTGGAAAATCGAACTCAAACAATTTACCAAGCGATGAGTTAGGCGTTAGGCCATTCTCTTCCAAATGAAAATAAAATATCATTTTGGTGAAAAATGGACTTGGGCCATTTCCATATTAGGCCGACGAAATGGCCAATGACAGAGTGTAAGCACAAGCGCATACACTCTGTCTACATTAACCGTAACATAAAAAAATTATATTATACATTATTGAA
Source organism: Malachius bipustulatus (assembly GCA_910589415.1). NCBI lineage: Eukaryota > Metazoa > Arthropoda > Insecta > Coleoptera > Melyridae > Malachius > Malachius bipustulatus. The sequence continues at coordinate 4,115,069 of OU342633.1, forward strand.
TATTGTACCACAAAAATAACTCATCATTGCCACCCCGTGCTCGAGAAAACAAATTATAGTCAGTCATATTAGCAAACTGCTCACTGAGCTAATGAATAAGCCATCGACGAATCCAGTATATCAAGTGTTCAAACAACCCATGCAGCTCTGTTAACTGGATACATTCTTTGGTGATCTGATAAAACAAGAGGTAAGGAGTAAATCAACCCTAACATGCACAATACAAAACTCGATAAATTTCGAAATATTTCGATTTTCAATGTTTCTTAAAAAAAAAGATTTAAATGTTTTGAAATGTAATTTTCAAAAAATGTAAGTTAACTTTTTGTATTTTTTTTGCTGGAGTACTTGTCAGACACTATGGTCTTTCATTTGTAATAAAAAATATCCAGAAGTATTTCGATCGTTAGAAAATTTCACGGAAAAACAAAAAAATTAAAAATTAAAAAAAAAACAGAAGATCAAAATGTCAAAACCATATTTCAAAATCTATTGAGTTTTCAATAGTGCATGTTAGGGTTAATTTTATCTCTCGTGTTATCAGATCACCAAAGTAATGTATCCATGCGGTTATCAATAATCCTGTATAAAGGGTATCCTAGGTCATTCGAAGCGGTCTCTGTGGGCCAAACGATGGATTTTTTCAAAAAAAAAAATTCAAAATTAAGTTCAGGATCAAAGTGGCCATTGTTTAAAATTATTTTGGACTATACAGAGTGCCCCATATGAGAGTGGCATATCAAAGTTATGTTTTTTTTAAATGGAAAGCTCCTATGTTATTGCATTTTTAGATTGTCTGAGAAGAGAAAATAAGATTGGCTTTTACAGTTGGTATTAAAATTTAGAATTTTTTGAGTTATAAACAAGTGAAAATCGTCATTTTTCAGTTCAAGGCCCTGTACAACGAAAACGGTTCAAGATAGAGAAAAACGGCTTACATGTCCCTATTTTAACTTTTTATGTACTATCCTATGGTACAGAAACATTTGTACTTTCTTTGTTTTTTTTTTATTTGGCGACGTGTAGAGATCTCAGATTTTTTCAAATTTTTTCAAATTTTTTATCACCCTGTATGAACATTTTATCTACATCATAAGATAGCACATAAAAATTAAAATAGGGACATGTAAGCCGTTTTTCTCTCTCTTGAACACCAACTTAAGCCAACTAACTCTCGCCTTGAACTTAAAAAAAAAAAACGATTTTCACTTGTTTATCACTCACAAACTTCTGAATTTAAACACCAACTGTAAAAACCAATCTTATTTTTTCTTCTCAGACAATCTAAAAATGCAATAACATAGGAGCAGTCCATTTAAAAAAAACATAACTTTGATATGCCACTGTCATATATGGGACACTTTGTATACTCCAAAATAATTTTAAATTGTGGCCATTGTGATCCTGTATTTGAATTCACAATTTCTTGTTTTGAAAAAATCCATCATTTTGCCTACAGCTTCCGATGAGCTGGGACACCTGTATATACCATATACCTTCTCCAAAATCGGGAATTTTTCATTTTAAAAACGCTCATGTAGCGTCATCTTTCAAAATTAGTGAACGAAATTTTTTACTCTATTGAAACTTTGGGAACACATTTGAGTTTCGTTAAAAAAATTCCCTAAAGTCGCGTTACTTCTACAGCGTGTCCCTTCAAATTTACAGAAAAAGGCGTCAATGAGGCACGGTTTCTTGTCACACTTTTCAATCTAAGAGTCTGAAATTTGTGTGTGAGTACTCTGCTTTGCAGCGTGCCTTGCACGCTACGTTTTCTTTTTCAAAATTTTGATTCTCGATTTAGAATATTTTTATAAAGTTCAGAAGAGTTATGATTGACTGTACATTTTTGCTGGTGTAAGAGGCTGTATTAGGCAAAGATCACGAACGAACATCTGGCAGCTATTAAGAAATTCCTGCTTTTGTTATTTGAGTAAGACGTAGAAAACATATCTGGTCGATTTTCTGTCCCGGTTCTAGGTTTTCAGAGTTTGAAAAGTATATCATCTTATGCGAATTAATTTTCCGCGTCTAATGAGACCACTCTCATCTTGCTACTCTAGATTTCCGATTAGTTATCCAGATAAAACCTAAAAGATTATTTCTGTGGGTGTGGGTTAAAAAACATGAAAAGATAGTCGAGAAACCCATAAAGAAACATGTAAAAAAAACTTGCATTTCGTTCTGAGACACGACAGGCCTCGAGTATATGCGGATTCACGATTGTGAAATTTAAGTTTGGATAGAGGGAGAACGGAAGAGGTTGGTCGTACTGCCGAAAGTGTACCAAAGTATAAGAAAATCGATCCGACAACGTCGCGTGCGAGTTTTAAGTGTTGCATACTGTCAATGATGAGATTTGGAGTGGAAAGTAGGTCAACATTTTCGGTTAGACGGTAGTTGGGGCGCATGAGTAGCGTCACCCCAGAAAAATTATAAGTAAGGGTAAGAGGACGCGTTAGGTTCATTTTTGGGTCTTAGTTCGGGAGGTCATGTAGCTTGTCTACAAGTTCGTAAATTAGTATTAGTCCCTTGTGTGAGCACCCATAGACGTTATTATGGTGAAGTTGTTTCCGTGAAAGATGCAGTCTTACGTGAGTAATCTTTTGAATTTAATTTTGGTCATCATAACTAATGTTCGCTTTCTTGTCTTTACAGACAAGGGACGTGGTTTTGGACTTACTTACTACTAGATTTAGTTTTGGACTTACTTACTTATTATTGGATTTAGTTTTAAACTTATTTTGGAGTTTCAAGTTCTAGAATGTTAGGTCCCGACTTCCAGTTTTGATTTTTAACTACTAATTTCCGATTTCCAGTTTTTGATTTCGATCTTTGAATTTCTAAGTTTTAACTTTTGATTCCTAAATTTTAATTTCGAACTTCTAGTTCTGAGTTTTGAGTTCCAATTTTCAAACTTCTGATTTACACGAAAGTTTACATAAAGATTCGATCATGTGGAGGCTTATGTAGGTACCTACCTAGGTAGGTACACTAGCCTGTGTGAAAGGTGATATTTGTAGAAGCTTGGAAAAATAAAGAAGAGTGGTGGAGTTTAGTTTGGAGACATGGAAGGTTTCATCAGGCAGAGGTCCTAGCACTTTGATATTTGGTCGTCACAAGGTAGCAGGGAGAGCAGTCCAGCTCATCCGGCACCTGGAGCACCAACCAAGGGGTGCTAACACCAGCACAAAGGCAGTTCCAGTAACCATGCCGGCCTATGCTTTGATCATCGCGCTTAATTAGGTTAGAGGAACCTTAGTTCGTCAGTTTTGAGATGGAGTTTTGAATAATAAGGTATGTCTTTATGAGTGAATAAACTTTTGCTATTTTCCGATAATCAAGAAAATTAAATAAATTCAAGTACAGTGTTTAATTGATTTCATCACCTAAGACTTTCTAAGTGAATTTGATTTTTGATAATATGTTATGAACTTTTATTGTGGTCAACAAGTGACTAATGTAATGGTTATGTGTAAAAATAATTTATTAAATTTATCGTATGTGTTTAGGATTTCGAGTTGGAGATGATCATTTTCTAAATTAAATTTTGAATTTCAGATTTTATAGGTAGATACCTGTTTTTATATTGAAACTTTTGCTTAAGATAAATTTAAATTTTTGAGAAATAACTTCTGATTTAACTCGGAGTTCTATTCAGAATCATACCTATGTGTTATAGTTTAGAAATTGTTTAATAGAATTTGAACTTTAGAAATTTTTATCTGAACTATTGAAATGATATAGGTATCTATTTTGAATTTTAGTCATGTAAGTTTGATATCTTTGGTAATAAGGTAGTATTTATGTTTGAAGGCTTGGATCAGGATTACTGATTTTGATTATTAGATTTATTGTTTAGGTATAAGATCTATTGGTGATTACCAGCCTAGTCTATTGTACTGATGAAATTGATTTTAATAAATCTTTGTATTAAAATTCAACAATTTTAGAGTATTAAGAATCAACCCTCCTCATGTTCTTTTAAATTATTTATTCAATCAGTAGAGTAACATCAAGAATAAGGCGATATATCCTGGTATATTTTGGTGAGGTTTATTAATTTTTGGTTATTGTTTTTAAAATTGTTAGGAGTTACTACGGGTCCAGTCTGGTTCGGTGAATGCTGGATTTTCCAGAGGAAGGCCACATTTATCTGTCCCGGGCTGGATAATCACAACGAACCTTTTGGTGAAGTTTGGTTTTGGTTTGATACTTTGGAAATTTTAGACGATCACTTTTCAAAATTTAAAATTTATTTTTCTTCCGACATTTAGAATATTTGGGTGGGGCATTCGAAATTTGATATGTCCTACTCGACAGGCCAATGTGGCTAATGTTACAAATTTGCCTAGTCACATTGAGATCTGTCAATAGCCACCTCCTTTTTGGGGTTAAGGTAAGTGAATTATTTTTTATTATTCAACTTTTCGAGTGGGAGTAAGCGAGGGGGGAGGAAGGCTCCAGCTTTTGCATTTGAGCAAAATCGATCGAGCCGTTTCAAAATACCGACCTTTTCATTTTAGGAAAAATGTTTTTTTTTTATAAGCAAGAAAACTTTCTTGCGCATCAATCGCATAAATAGTGTATTTTTATGAGATTCAATTATGGTTATTTTCGCCACTTTCCAAATTGGCCTTCTGAAATTTTCCATTGTCAGGTGGTAAGTATTAGCGTAGTGGTTTACTGTGAAAATTTCATTTCATTTCGTTTGAAAACGTGTGACACTTTTGTTTTGTTTTGTGAATAAATATTAAAGTTGAGGTTTTAAATAGAGAAGACCACCTGTATATCATCTTCTTGAAGGTATGGCAGTTATTTTATTTTCTCTCCTTGTTTTAATTTCTTTGATTTTCCTTGTTGGACAGTTCATTTAATTTACCTCTGTATTGCAACATTTATCAGTGTTATCTGCAAGAGATAACTGGGATGAATAATTATTATAATTTTAAGTGGATTCTTGGAGAATTTTCACTACTCAATTAACACCTATTTTTACTGTTGGCAAATCGACCATAACAGCAAAGTGTTGGCTTTGTGAAAACAATTTATTTCTTGAAATTGTACCTTCGGGGATTTTAGTAGGCCACACGAGAACTGGTTTCACTTATAGGTAGTCCTTGGTTTTGAGGGTAGTTAAGGGAACCATTCCTGAACAGGGATATATAAGCTGTTTTGTGTGTCGTAAACCATCTCAAGTGCCTAAAGAAAACTCCCTAGCAAAGAATTTCTATTACAGACCATACTCTATTTTCTCTATATCATATCATACTCTATTGTCGAATTGTTCTTGTAGAGTTTTCTTTTCCTGTGTACCATTAAATTTTGGGGGTCCCGTCTTCACCACGTTTCGAGCTCCGGAGTCATTAACCGAACACCTGGTCCGGTCTAGCTACACGGTGACAACATCGTCTCCACCAGAAGGACTACTCCTGATAGGCCGATCCCTTGATCTGGGCCATTCCAACTACGCCCCAAGTCACGGCCACCCCCTTCCATCAGGGTTTGTTCATGCACAAGCTATTAAGGTAGGAACATTCCTTATTTCACCATCACTGACTCTCCAATTCACGACATAAAGACTATCCAGCCACATACGGGGCCCAGTCACTGGGACCATACCACCCTCGACCATAGGGGTAGTGGAAGATTGGAGATTTCTTTATTAGGTTTGATTTCTTGGTATTTGATTTTTATTATTACTTACCGGTTTTCTCAATATTATAACTCATTAATAGCCGGTTATTATAATTTCAATTCAATAAAATACTTAGGTAGGTATGTAGATAATCAAAACTGTAAACCATCGAGGTAGCGCTGCTCCGGAGGTAATTAATAACAAAACGAACTGTTCAAATAAATACTAATATTACTAATGTAATAGATTGATCGCATTTTCCACTGTCCATAATACCAACGAAATCGTGGATTTAATAGAAAATAAAGCCAGTGTTCTTTTGATATAGTTGTTGTTATTATTTTTTTTTTTTTGAGGTCTCTTATTTATTTTTCGTTTTGATCTCACCAAAATTGGTTGGTGATATCGCGTAACTCACGTAGCGTCCAGGAACCAGACGTTGCAAACGTCCCATAAAATAGATTTTTAAATTTTACAAAACAAAAAATTTGGCAAAATTTAACAATTTTGTCCCTTCTCCTATACCCGCCACTAGCTAACTTTACTTAAAAATGCTCTCTTTTACACTAACTTTAATAAATTCGAAAAAAGTTACAGGGGAGTTTTGAAAACCGAAGATTTGAAATTTTAGAGAAATAAATATCATGTAAAAAAATTTGAATCTCCCCGCCATTTTTTTTATCTGCTTCTTGAAATTTTTGGGAGTTAAAAGTTATTAGTATAGTTGTCCACTGTAAAAATTTCAGTTCAATTCCTTTAAAAATAGGCTTACAAACAGTTATAGAAATTTAGCCATTTTTATCCTTTATCCTACCCACGCGCTACTGGCTTATTAATTGAAATAATCAAAATTTAATTGCAATAACTCAAATTTCAAATAATTTTCCTCCAATCTTCTTAGTTTGGTTTAAAAGTTTTATTTTCTATTTTGCTTATTCAAAAAAGGTGTTTAAGAAATAACAATTTTCATAAAATTCAAAAAGCCGCCATTTTTAAAAGGGTCAACCGATTTTAGTCAAATATAGTATCAGATCACTCTTTGTAGATATCCTACTGCCTCAAAAATTTCAGCCCCCTAGATTGAAAACTACTAGCAAAAACCGTGCCTCATGGACGTTTTTTTTTTTTAATTTTGAAGCTACACCTGTAGAAGTAACGCGACTTGCGACTTTAGGAATTTTCTTAACGAAAATCAAACGTATTCCAAAGTTTCACAAGAGTAAAAATTTCGTTCACTAATCTTGAAACATGAAGCTACTTTAAGCCTTTTACATTTTTTTTAAGCCTAATACATGAAGCCTTTTTAAAATATTTGAGAAATAAACATCATGTGAAATAATCGAATATCTCCGTCATTTTTATAGTTGCTCCATGAAATTTTTGAAGGTTGAAGGTTATTAAGAGTTGTCTATTATAATACATTCAGTACAATTATTACATCAAAAATATATGCTCATAAACGGTTATAGAAATTAAGCCATTTTTACTCTTTTCCTGCACACGCCACTGGCTTATAAATAGAAATATTGCAAATTTTATTGCAATAACTAAAATTTCAAATAATTTGCTTCGTTAATTGGGTTTGAAAATTTTTTCTTGCTTACACAGGGGTTCAAAAAATAGATTTTTTCCTTTAGTTTTCGAGATAAAGGGGTGTTAAAGTTCTTCGTAAAACTTTAGTATTTTTTGAACATGTACAAACTGGCTGATTAGAATAACTCGAAATTTTTTACAGTTTTTGTACTAACTGAATTACATGATTTGAAACACCCAACAAAAAAAAAAATTAATCCACTGGCGTAGATCTGGGTATATCGTTAGCTTTTTTAAAATAATTTATCCGCCACCGATTTTAATAGAAATATGACAATTTTGATAGTTACCTCCTGTTGTTTAGAGGAGAAAAGTCATCTTACTTTTTTGCCGTATGACACACTGTTTCCAAGATACTCCACAGTGTACAAGGTAAAAAAGAGTGACTGGCGTGGCGTAGTGGTTAAGTTCGCTGGCTACGAAGCCATAGATCGCGGGTTTGAAACTCAGCTCGGCCCGCATTACTTTTCAGATTCGTTTTCGAATATCTGTTAAAAGTAGGTAAAACAAGCGATCGAAGGTTTTAAGGCTATTTATATTTAAAAATTGTGTCTGGGTTGTATGAGCTAGATCTCGATGCCAGGTATTACCAGACTGGAGAGACTATGTCTTACCTACACAGTTAAGACCGATGACCTAAGTTAAGACCGATGCTCCCTCTTTTTTTTAAATATAATAAAAATCAATGATAATGAGTAGGTACTTCCAGAAAAAATAATTTAACAGTGCGTGATACGGCAAAAACGAGGATGCACAAACGAGGATGACTTTTCCCCTCTAAGCAACACGAGGTATCTATAAAAAATATCACATTTCGATTAAAGTGAGTGACGTATAAACTATAAAAAAAAAAAAGGTAACGACATACCCAGGTCTCCGCCATTGGATTAAAATTTTTTGTTGAGAGTATCAAATAATGCAAACTGTAAAAAATTTCGAGTTATTCTGAGCGGACGACTTGTAGATATTTTTTCTTTATTTATTTATTCTAATATCAACAGGGCGAGCCCCGTACAATGTATAGCATATTTTATAATATCACAAAAAATAAATGTACATCAAGTAGGTATACATATTGTTACGAATAAATAAAGGGTGCATTCTGTATTAGAAAGTGGGCGGGACAGAGCAACGGTTGCCATGAGTTATCGACAAGCGACGGCCCCCAGCGTTTTGTGTTGACCGGGGCGCGTGGTGGGGGCGGTCAAGCCAGACGCCCCCACCGGTAAGCGACCAACAATAGTCTGACGTCCTATACACTTTTGGATCCCTGATACCCCGACGGAATGATCTCGCTGAAAACCACGGGAAATGAATGGAAAATTCTGGTCATTTCCTGTGGAGAAGTTCCAGAAATGGATGTTTGTATGTCTGGAAGCCGAAGGTCTAGGAAGGGAATATTCTCGAGATCTTTCTCTTGGATTTGTTCGGGAAATCGAAGCGAGCCGTCGGCAAACCCTCCAGAAGCTACTTCCAGAGGTAGGGATGTCCTATAAATAGCCAGCAAGCAGGCGAACTCAGTCAGTTTTTAGTCTAGCAGTGTGCGAGGAACAAGCGAAGGAACTAAGCGACTAGTGGCGATATAGACAGTGCGGTATTCCTAAGTGACTAGTGAAAAGTAGTAAAGTGTTATAGACCAAGTAAAGTTGTTGTGTATAAGAAGTAGTGATATTTGTACTTTATAATCTGAAATTCTTGTGGACAATAAATAAATAAATTAAACAGTAAATTTGTGTTTCCCAATTATCCGTCGAGCCTACGGTTAGGAAATCCATAACAATATAAACAAAAAACTACAAAAGCGAATCATTCGCATCATGAACGAAACAAAATCAATTAAAAAAAAAGAGAAAAGAAAAAACTTATAGCAAAGAAAAGCATCGAAGTCCACGGCATAATAATCTTTAAGGGCTATTTATATACGAGGACTACTACTCTAGACTTAACTTTCATGCAACTGAAAGAGGAATTATGAAAATCGAACCAACGGTAATTAAGATTACATAATTTTGACAATCTAGAAACAATTGTTCCTCTTCTGCCATAGGCTAATAAAGGAAAAAAAATGGAGGTCTGTTCTAACTGAAACTATCAACAATGCTGGGGCAATCAACTGAATTAGTCAAAGTTTTGAACGCGAAAAGCAGATCTGAAACTCAGAGATTCCAGTTTTCTAATCATTCCCAATTCACGGGGCCTCCAAATTGTTGAGGCATACATCAATTTAGAATAGAAGAATGAAAAGTACAATACTCTGAACGTCGTGATTGCTCTAAACCTGAATGAGAACTTTTTTATGAAACAAATCTTACTGCGGACCATACTATCTAAGTGATCGATATGTGCTCTGAAGGTCATATTAGAGTCAGAGGTGACCCCCAAGTCATGGATATGATCCACATTTTCCCGTGGGTCACCAATAGATGCGTTGGGTATTCTAGAGCGGCCAAACCTAATCGAGAAACACTTTCTTGGGTTACATCTGAGACCATTGAGATTGCACCGATTAACAAATGAATCGATTTTTTTTTAAGTAAGTTTACATCATTCGGTTCAGTAATGGCTTTGAATAGCTTAATGTCATCGGCAAACAATAGAACCTCACTATAATGGATGTGATCAAAGACATCATTAATATAGATTAAAAATAAAATAGGTACCAGAACTGCCAGATGAGTGCCCTGGTAAAACGTCAATAATTGGATCAGATATGAACTGTTTCACTTTTACCTTTTGTTTTCGTACACTGAGATAAAAACGAAACCACAACAAAAGAGAGCCGGTCAATCCATATGCATGAAGTTTTCTAGCAAGCAGGTCAAAATTTACCCAATCAAAAGCGCGGGTGAGGTCGGCATAAATCGAATCCGCAATGATTCCATTATTTAGATTGGATATTACAAATTCAGAGTAAACAGTCAAATTTGTAACAGTCGAACGTCCATCAAGAAAACCATGCTGGTCAGGATTAATAAATTTCCTAAAATAAGGAGAGACTTCAATATTTACTAAATATTCGAACATTTTAGCGAAAACTTTGTATTTATTAATAGGACGATAATTAGCGACATCAGAAGGGCCTCTGCTTTTAAGTAAAGGGGGTATATAAGATAATTTCCACGCCACTGGGAAAACTCCGTGTCTAATAGAGAGGTTTAACAAATCCAAGATGCAGTGTTTAGTACCTTCTGAATAGTTAATATTGATGGACTTTCAGGACCGGGGCTGTGTGTCGCGTTCAGATGTTTAATGCAATTATCCAAATTATCTAAGTAAAAAAAACAATAGTATCGTAATAATCATTAAAATCGAATAACACTGGAGTGTTCAACAAGTCGTCTCACGAATAGACACTACCAAACTTATGAGCAAACAAATTCACGATGTCCAATCCATTATCAGCAAAAGTGTTATCCAAATGGACCGAGGATGAAACAGAATTAAAAGTGCTTAAAGAGTTGACATATTTGAAAAAAAAATTAGAATCATTACTCAAAGATTTCTCGGTTCCTTCCAAATAAAGTCTCTCCTCCCTGGCCAGAAGAAGCTTACAGTAATTTATCTCTTTCTTAAATTGCACATAGTAATAATGGGATTTATATCTCTTAAAAAGTGGGTGTAGTTTTTTTTAATTAATTGCAGCTGCTTCAAGCTCGCCAGAGAACCACTTGGGGAAAAATCTTTTTTTTTATTCTGATTATAGGTAGGTACAAATTCACTCAAAATAACATCTATTTGGAATTCAACACTGTCTACATACGTGTTCAAAAGTCATGAGAGTCAACTATGTTACTAGGGATCGTGATCCTGCTAAGTCTGGCAGAGATTTCACCTAAATTTTCATGTCTGTAATCAAGTATAGTTTCTTCAAAATTACCACATTCGACCTCACCCACGAAAAGAGAGACTGTCAGTGGTTCATGAGACTCATCGCACTAGATCAAAAATTGATCGCTAATCTCAAAAGAAGAATTATACATATTTGTAAACACTAGATCTAGGATGTTACCAGAAATATTTTTTATATTATTTAATTGAACAAGTCTATAAGTCCTCGACCAGTTACTCATCAATCGTGTAGCATCTCTAAGGTGTACATTCTTGTGAAATCCAATAGCAGATGAGTAATTATTTTCCAATATTCACTCATAGCCAGGAATATTAAAATCATCAATCAGACAAAACTTACCATCATTTCTCAAATTATTATCATACAGAGTATTTTGTATACAATTGATAAAGTCCAAGCAGTAGTATTCAGACTTTATAATAGGGGGTATACAGGGTGGTTAACAATTCAATGCTCACCATTGGGATCTCGGAAACGGTATAGGATACAGGCTCGGTTAAATTAGAGAAAAGTTGCACAATTTTATGCTTATTAAGAATCTGAAAGAAAATTTATGGAAACTTCAGGCGTTGCTGAAATATCCTGAAAAAAACTTAAAAATTGAGATTTCTTATTTCAATCATATCTTTTTATTATCGAAAAGAAATTAAAATATTTTTGTAGGTTTATATAAGTCATAAAAAGCTATCATCTGTCATTTCCAAAATTTTCAAGGACTACTAGATCGCAGAGTTTTCATAATCAACTTTTGTTTTTCTTATGGCCGCCATATTGTTTTTCCGTGTCATTCGCTTTTAAAAAAATCAAGGAAACAATCTATCAAATTCAAAAAATTTCTTGAAAATTTTATTCTTTATTCGAAAAAAAAAGAAAATGATTCCACCGAATAACGCCAATATGACGTCGCGACTCGACACTGCTTTCCTTATAGGTTTTTTATGACATTCAGTTAAACAAAGATTTTTTTCGACAAAAGAAGACAAAAATTTTTAAATTTTTTTTTTTTTAATGTGATAGATTATTTTTGTTTCCTTGATTCTTTTAATAGCGAATGACACGAAAAAACAATATGGCGGCGATAAGAAAAACAAAAGTTGACTATGAAAACTCTGGGATCTAGTAGTCCTTGAAAATTTTGGAAATGACAGATGATACCTTTTGATGACTTATTACCCACAAAAATATTTCAATTTCTTTTCAATAATAAAAAAGATATGATTGAAGTAAGAAATCCCAATTTTCAAGTTTTTTCAGGATATTTCAGCAAAGCCTGAAGTTTCCATAAATTATCTCTCAGATTCTTAATAAGCATAAAATTATGCAAATTTTCTCTAATATAACCCACCCTGTATCTTTTACCGTTTCCGAGATCCCAATGGTGAGCTTCGAATTGTTAACCACCCTGTATAACAAGCGCCAGTAATGAAATAACTGTCACGAGTGAAACAAAAGTCATTTCAAACGAATTATCAGATACAAACATTTTAACGAATTTAAATTTTCTATTCAAGGCAAGTAAAACACCACCACCATCCCTCCTCTCACTTAAAAAAAAATGATCTATCACACCTAATATTATAGTTGCACAAGCCCAGTTTAGTATAATTTATTTCCTCATTCAGCAAGTCTGCGTAAGAACAACAATAACATCATAATAAGGAATAATATTTATTCCCTACCTCACCAAGTTAAGTCGACTTCTGATGCTGTGTACATTTTGATACAGCAAACTTATCCGAGTGAGGCTCTCACAATGCTATTTACTTCTAGCATCAGTTGATGGATCCCCGGAATTCTTCTTTGGTTTATCTTTCCAAATAGTCGGTACATTATGAATGTAGGTATTTGATAAAGGTATCATTTTCACCATTCTCCCTACGATGTTTCAACTCCTCCACAACGTGAGTACCAAATTCTCCTCGTTTGCGTGTTAGATCATTTGAGATCATTATAGAAGCAACAGAAATCTTTTTTTATGGTGAAATATCCAGTGAACGTGCTCGCTTGAAGGAAAGGAAACCTTCAACGGACGTACTTTATTTTTTAAGAACTTATTCCCAAGCCGGGAAACCTTAATATCATTAATTTGGAACGGTATAACTTCATCACAACCACCGATAATTTCTGAAAATTTTCCAGCATCGGAGGAGTTAGCACTTGCAGAGTCCGGCAAGTTATAATGAACTACATATTTTAAACATCTAACAGAATTTTCGTCTGTTAATGTGGCGTTTTTTTCAGAACACAGAAAGCACTTGTACGGCATGGTTGCAGAAGGAATACGTAGTTTATGTTGTTTATTTACAATTTTTTTCTCCTCTTTCTTTTTCCTCCTATACTACTTTATTTCAATTCAGAGGAACTTTTAGAAGATAATTACCAGTAACTTTATGCCCTTCTCATAATATGCTCAAATTCACTTTTACTCAAATATGCACCATCTATTATACTAACAAACAATTTATAAACTAGGGCCCGACTTTCAGCTACAGCTAGGCACCAGATTTACCTACTTATTCCATCAAAATCCGCATCAAACAGCGAAAAATCAAGGAGTTGTTGTGTCGATGTTAATTGTTAATATGTGTTAACATGTTAATATATTAATATGTTAATATTTGCTAACATTTTAGCATTTCCTACATGCCCGTTATTTTTATAAAAATTACCTTAATACTTTCAAGATTTTGAGGAGTGCTTTTACACGTCTTAAGCTGTTACCTGCCAAAGTCACGATGATACAAACTTCGTAGTCGCTGAATTATTCCTACTTGTGTTGAGGAAATGCGCACAGAAACTTTCAGCTTTTATAAAATATCAAAGAACTGCCAGAGTCGCGGGATATTTTAAAATTCAATTTTAAAAGCCATTAATTAAATGCTATAGTCACGCTTGGATTTCTTTGATACCTACTTTAGATTTATCATATAAAAATAAGTAAAAGTGGCAACTATTAATAATATTATAATATTATAATATTATAATATTTTTAACTAATAATAAATAAATTGATTATGCAACGAAATGATGCAAGTTTAGTCGACCAAGAGATATATCGAAATGATCTAATTGTTAAACTGTCATATTTTATGACTTCAACAATATTTCAGTAATCCAAAAATTGACAAAATGACAGAATTAAGTCGTTCCGTTATAATATCTCTGGTCCAACTTACAAGTTAAAGCACCAATATTATGAACTAGTAATTTGTTATGCAACAGTCTACAGGTTTGTATTTGATAAATGCAATCAATTATTAGCTAGAAAATTATGTTTATTTATTAAGAAAGTTGAGTCATAAAAGATTTATTAAACAGAGTCCCTATTACTGCACAAATATAGAACTGGGAAGAACTGTAATCTGCCCGGGATCCTCATCGCTCCATTTATCCTGAAAATTGTAGATTTTACTATTTACGTTCTAAAAACATAATGTTTACTTATTTTTTCCAAAAACTTACTATAACGGTGACATTAACGTGATACACTGGTGTAGAACCATCCAACGTCTGACCATCTTTCAGATACAGGTAAGCTACAGCCGCCTTATTATAATGAGAAGGTTTGGATTTGTAGTCCATTGCAAACAATTTTGATTCTTGATTTGCCTGCGGACAATAATAATTTATATTAAGTACTACTGAACACTCACATTCTCTCCTCCTTCCTAGATACAAAATATCCGATAAAAACAACGATATTTGAGAAATCAAATGGGTGTATTAACGTATGAGTGGAATTATTGTCGCATATATTTTCTTTATGAAGAATGGTACATTTTAGACATGAAAAAGTGTCAAATAATGATAGCAAGAACAATGTGTTGCCAAAAACAACTTAAACCTACTAACTTTAGGAATCATTGCCAGTAAAGAAGATAAAGAATACTTACTTCTTCAATTATAAATTTGTTGAATTGCATATTGGAATCTCTGTCCATAATAGAGTAGGAACATGCAGCATTGTCTATAGTATAAGGTGTATTTTTCTGAAATTATACATCTATTAGTGATACTTAGTAATACATTCATATAAATATCTTTTGCGATTGTCTTACAGAGAGACCCGAATTATTTGTTTTTAAATAGTCAAAAAGCAATTGGCCGGCCGTAAGATCACGGTTCTATTTTCGTAAACGAACGTTACGAGAACCCAAAGACGTTTGAAGTGTGGGAAGGATATATCAATTGTAATTTCTGGTTGGTTAAATTTTTTAATTAATAATTTAATTTATTTCACCTTCCTTTTCTTGTTTCATAGTTGGATGCTGACAATTCGTATCCTGCATTTTAATCCCGCATTAAATATCCCGTTGAACTTTCGCACATTAATCCACCGGACTGCCCTTGCTGTCAGGATTAGTTTAGTTTCGGAGATGTATTTTGTAGATGTGATTTAGGTTTATTTTTCTATTATGACTTTAGTGAGATACGTAGTACCAATTTAATAACTCGTCTTCTCTTGTTGTTGTGATTTGTATACGGATAGCGGTAATAAGGTGAGAAGAAGGATTGATTCTATTCGGGGAGTAGCGGTAATAAAATGAGAAGGGGGGGTTGATTCTAATCAGGGAGAATTGAGAATTGGTACCTAGGAGAAAAAATGCGCGGTAAGTCAGGTTCATCTGGGACACAAAGGTCCTTAACTATGCACTTTGTCAAGAGGGGGAGTTTTGGGAAGGAAAAGTAGGGATATAATTACCCTTCTTCCAGAAAAACGCAAACAGCAGCGCAGCAAGTTGGAGGATGCTCTTTACTTACTTGACAGCACTTGGGAACTCCAAGACCACAACAACTCGCTAAGCAACGAAGCAAGTGTCTTAAAGTGTTCAAGTGGTTACTAAGGAGATTTTGGGAATCATCCGCCCCCACTATTCTGACCCCGAAACCAGCCATGACAAAATAATAATATACCAACGTAAAGTTAATTAGCGAAAATTGGTTATATTAGGGAGTCATAGAAATTAAAGAAGTAAAATTAAATCTATTCTAAATTTGGGAATATTATTAATAATACCAAAACTTGGGGGGACTTAATGAACAACTGTCACAAACAATTACTGCAGTGAATTTAATTGTGAAAAACAACGAGGGAGTCCGTCATCCCAAATAATAAAAGTAAAATTAAATTTACTTGAAATTCAGATTTAATCTCAGTAATGCGAGAAACGCCACTGGTCGGAGAGTTTCGCTGATTTAGAAACGAACGACGGTCTCGCGAAGCTGGGCTGGAAGCGGGAAGTCCCTGGAACAGGTGACGTTATCGCAGCGGCGAGCATTGCCCTTGTAGTACCATCCGACGGCATGGGACCGGGACGTAATTCTCTTTACGGAGAATGTAAAAATGACGTATGCTTCGGAAGAATAAGTGACAACAACTAAGAACGGTTTGATTTCTTTCAATTCGCCTGCTATTATTTGTTTCAACATTTCAACATTACCTATTTGTTTCAACTTTGACAGAAAACTTGGAAGTATAAATAATAATATTGGGTGGACGGAATATCAAAATTAAAATACTGACGTTGTTATTTATTTACCACGCACGGTCAAAACGGTAGTGCGATTGATAATAGTTCAAATTTGAAAGAAAGTTGCAGTTAATAATAATAATAATATTGGATTAATAAATAACGCCAAATTATTATTACTATACCGGGTGGTCCATCACTTATGTCCACCCCCAAAATAGAGGTTAATTTTAAAGATAAAAAATTGTAACTTTGAGGATTTGTGTAATAAATATAGGACTATATAATGACATAATCAGATTAATTATTTTTTTTAGTTGAGCCATCAGCGATAAAAAACTGTAATTTGGTGTTAATGTGACCAAAATAAATTCGATTTTTCTTTAATACAACGATAGAAATCGATTAATAAACTCAAAATCGATGAAAATAAATATCAAAAACCTAATTACAAGCCTTTAATTAAATAAAATACTTAAAATATGGAAATGACAGGTAAAATGATTGATATATGGTAGAGCAATAAAACTGACAAATCTAATGAGGGTAGGTACCTACCATAAATAATCTTCAAAGCAGTCAGAAGAATGTGCCATTCAACTCGAATGGGGCTTCTTTTATGAATGTTTACTTAGGAGTTGTTTACTTAACATTTGTGCTATACCAGCCCTTCAAAATCCTGATAGTTTTATTTCTTCCATAAATCAATCATTCTAGCTGTCATTTCCATATTTTAAATATTTTATTTAATTAAAGGCTTGTAATTAGTTTTTTGATATTTCTTTTAAGCGATTTTGATTTTCTTAATTGATTTATATCGATGTATTAAAGAAAAATCGAATTAATTTTGGTCACATTAACACCAAATTACAGTTTTTTATCGCTGATGGCTCAACTAAAAAAAATAATTAATCTGATTATGTCATTATATAGTCCTATATTTATTACACAAATCCTCAAGGTTACAATTTTTTATCTTTAAAATTAACCTCTATTTCGGGGGTGGACATAAGTGATGGACCACCCGGTACAGAGACTTGGGATGAAATATCAAAATTAAGCTGCTGACTGGCAGCGTGAGGGCTTTCCTAAGAAAGATACACTGAAAGTACCTGTTTAAAAATTTAACTAAAGCGAAAACTAAAAGTTATAAATAACTAATATACTCGGAAACTTGGGACGAAATTTCAAACGGTGTAGAGCCAGCATGGGGCTGTTACTAGAAAACCACACACTAACTAACTTTTCTCGATAAATATGGCGGTATTTATACTATCATCCTGCAATGGGCCAGCTCACTATTCTACCCTGTCTAATCCTTTATGATCCGATTCCCGTTCCCTTGGTCTACTTCTCTGAGTGCCTGGGAGCGTTCGCTTCGCCCTTAAACACTTTGTGTCACCCCGGTATTGGTGCTTTTGCATTGGTTATCGGTCCATGTGTTCATGTAAATAATTCGTTATCGGGCTGACTAACTTGCGAGTGTGAAACTTTCCTCTCTATGGAAAGTCTGCTGCCCTTATTAGATTTATTTAATTCTCGTTGGATTTTACATTTGATGATTTTCGTGCGCGAAACAAACGGAGTTCTTATTAATTGCGAAGTCAGCATCATATCCCAGGTAGCACACTGTCATCCTAATAACGTCAATTTCTAGTCATTATTAACCTGCGACGTCATTTGTCCAAATTAGGACGTCCAAATGACGTCACATTCTATGACGTCAATTCGACGTCTATAAATTAACATCATATTGTGTAATGTGACGACATTACTAGGTCATATCAATGACGCATATTTGATCTTTCTTCTTTCTAGCAAAGCTCCTTTCTATTTTATTTCATAAAAATTTTGATCAATATGTTTTATTTACTTATAAAATGTTTCAAATCCCTTATTTACTAATATATAAATACTTATATGTCTTATATTGTTTCATCGTTTACCTACGTAGGTATCAGAATTGAAGGGGTAAGAAGCAAAAGGGTATAAGTAACATTTTCCTTTAAAACGACTTATGTGTCAATTTACAAAGTTAATATTACAATTTATTTGGTGGTAAAGAGATACAACTGATTTTCTGGTTATAAAATTGCTTATAAGCAAAGGAGTATAAGTAACATTTTTTGAAAAAATTGCTTATAAGCAAAGGGCTAGGTATAAGTGACATTTAAAAAAAATGCCTAACACTACTATGAGAGTGTAATATTTAAAAAAATATTTGGCCCCTATCCAATTACTTCCCAAAATATGACTAAAAAATAAATATCACAAATTTTTTTAAACCAGCAGACTTTGATGGCTCTGTTCTCAGTTTCTAAATTATGTTACTTATACCCTTTTGCTTCTTACCCCTTCTATTATTTTACGCAGGTGCAATGACCGTCATCGACATCCTAATAAATGTTAATATTATTGCTAAGCATTGACGTCATTTCTGACGTCTTTTTACGTCACATTTAACGTGTTTTACCGTCATGTTTTGACGACATTTTACGTCAGATACTGACGTCATTTGACTGAGACATAATGACGTCAGTTTTTGATCATCTGGACGTCATAATAAATGGACTAATGGCGTAAGTACTGTCGAAAAAATTACGTCAAGTTAGCATCACCGTGCTGCCTGGGATCAACTACGAAAACACTATACAGGGCGTCCGAAAAAACCAACCACATTCACAAAATTTCATGCCATGAAAAAAAATTAGCATATTTCCGGTTTATTTACAGTATATTTTTTGTGTACCAATACATGAAACGGTGAGTGTTAGTTACGGAACCAACCTAAATTAATTTCTTTACGACTTTGGGTGTAGCATTCTTTCTCTAAATTATAATATACAATTCCTATTTTAGGATTTTTTTAGATATAATACATCATTGCTCCTTCGGTACTTAATTATAATACAGGGTGCACCATGTATCCTTCTCTATATTGCTATCTCCTGAACGCTAAGAGATACAGGGTCGGTTAAATTAGAGAAAAGATGCGCAGTTTTGTGGCCATCTCGAATCCATCAAAACAAGAAAGATATCTGTGACCGTTCCTGAAATATCCTGAAAAAACTGAAAAATCGAGATTTCTTATTTTCCTCATATCTTTTTTATTATTGGAAACTAATAAAAAAAAATTTGTAGGCTTACATAAGCCGTTAAGAGCTATCCACCTGACGTTTCAAACATTTTCAAGGCCTACTAGATCCAAGAGTTTTCACAGTCAACTTTCGTTTTTCTTATGGCCGCCATATTATTTTTTTATGTCGCTCGATATGAAAAAAATAATGGAAACCAAAAATTAATGAACTTCAAAAAAAAAAATTTTTAAATTTTTATTCTTAATTTTTCAAAGATAAACCTAATAAAAAATCGTCGAAAAACGTCAACATTTGTAAAATACGCCGAAATAGTGCTTGCCTTATGGTTTTTTAATTTATCTATGAAATTCGGTCTAAAAATGTGTCTTTTTTGTAAAAAAAAAGAAGAATAAAATTTTTTTTAATTTATTTTTTGAAGTTTAACAATTTTTAGTTTTTATGATTTTTTTTATACCGAACAACATAAAAAACACTATGGTGGCCATAAGAAAAACGAAAGTTGACTATGAAAATTCTGGGATCTAGTCGGCTTTGAAATTTTTTGAAATGTCAGATGGGTAGCCCTTGACGACTTATGTAAGCCCACAAAAAATTATTCATTAATCTCCAATAATTAAAAATATATGGAAAAAATAAGAAATCTCGATTTTTCAGTTTTTTCAGGATATTTCAGGAACGGTCACAGATATCTTGTATGTCTCGACGGAATCGAGATGGCCACAAAATTGCGCTCCTTTGGACTTGTTTAACCGACCCTGTATCTGTTAACGTTAGGAGATAGCAATATAGAGAAGGATACATGGTGCACCCTGTATACAATTACTATTTTAGGATTTTTTTAGATATAATACATAATTAATTGCTCCTTCGGTACTTACTTGCAAGTAACAATCATTGGGAACAACTCTTGGGGCGTGATCATTGAGATTATTAATATCAAGAGTAAATTGATTGTAAGGAGATGACCCAGCTCCGGTTATTGAGACAATAAATCGTTTTGAATTTTCAGCATCGTAATCGACAGAACTTGTTGTGGAAACTTCGTAAGAACTTCCAGAATTTGTCACTTGTAAAATTAGTTTATCTTGATTACCACTTATAACAGAAAGTTGTGGAGCCTGCTCAGCTAAAAAAAAAGTTACTTTTAATTATAAGATACCTTATTGTCTCATTCCATAATACAGGATGCACCATGTATCCTTCTCTACATATATTGCTATCTCCTGAACGCTAAGAGATACAGGGTCGGTTAAATTAGAGAAAAGATGCGCAGTTTTGTGGCTATGTCGAATCCGTCAAGCCACAATTCAAGCCACTGTTCATATTTCAGGAGCAGTCACAGATATCTTGCATGGGTTGACGGATTCGACATAGCCACAAAACTGCGCATCTTTTGTCTAATTTAACCGACCCTGTATCTCTTAGCGTTCAGGAGATAGCAATAATATAGAGAAGGATACATGGTGCACCCTGTATAATATACTTGTGGAATAAGCAATGAGTTGAATATAACTACTCATTGAAGAGTATTGTTCAATGTTATGTAGTACCTACCAACTTTGTCATATAATTTACCAGTATAACTCAACGCAACATTAGTTTTGAATTATACAGGGTGATTCAGGTTTTACCTACTTAACTCTAGGGAACGATAGAGAATCGAAAAGTAATATGAGTTTGCTTCATGAACTATATTCGTGAAATGCTTCGTTAATAAAATACAGGATGTTAAAGTTTTAAGAAAAACTTCGTATTTTTTTTGAAATATAATAAAATTGGCTGATTGAAATCATTTGAAATTTTAAACATTAGTTATGCTAATTGAAGTATATGATTTGATACTTCCGATGAAAAATTCTTCAATCCAGTGGCGGAGATCTGGGTTTGTTCTTACCTTTTTTAATAAATAATTTGCACGCCACTGACTTTAATGAAAATTTGTTATTTTTGTTAGATACCTCATGTTGTTTAGAGAAGATGCATCGTATGTTTTTGTCCTACGACGCACTGTTTTCGAGATACTTCATAATGTAGGAACCCGTACGAGGTAAAATATCATAAAAATCAATGCTATTGAGTTTTTCCAGAAATTAATCATTTTTGTGATCGTTGATCGTTATTGAACCGTATTGCATTACAAACTCGCTTCGGCGGTACATATACTAAAATTGGAACGATACAGAGAAGATTAGCATGGCCCCTGCGCAAGGATGACACGCAAAATCGTGAAAGGGTTCCGCCACTGGACAGTGCAGAGGAAACAAGAAGAATTTAGTGCTCCATTATTTAACTCGTTTATCGGGAGATAATAAGCGGTAAATAAAATTAAGAATGCTGAAGGTGTTAAATAGAAAGTGATCAAATAGTTGGTAAAATCGTGTGCGGAAATCAAGAAGAATAAAGGTGAGAAAGTTGAAAAATAATAGATAGAATACAAGTGTAAATATTGAAGGTGGATTAAAAGCGAGGTGGGTATAGCTCGTCCGAAAGGTCGACTTGCGAGTTATCTCCGGCGCCCGCTGATAAATGCAGATAACAACCAAAACAAATATAAGTGAGTGCGACAATAATATAGATATTCCAAAATTAAGAACAGAGGCGGTACGTTCGGGTAGGAAAATTCGTAATAGTTAAATAGAAGAAAGTATAAAGAAGAATAAAATAGATAATAATGTCTAGTGACGACGGGTCAGTTTCGGAAGGAAATAAAAGAAGGAGAATAATTAGGTCGCCGCAAAAACATGGCAATGATGGAGAGGAAAAATTGGATGTAATAATAGGGATGATGAAGATAAATGAAGCAAGAATGAAGGAATTGAAAGAAAGCATTGACACAGTCAGAAAGGAGCAGGAAGCATGCAAAGAGGAGATAAAGAAGCTAAGAGGGGAAAATAAAAAAATAATGGCAGAAAATAACACGATGAAAGAGAAAATAAAGGAAGTAAATGAAAGAGTGGAAAGGCTAGAAATAGAAAAACGAAAGAACAACATAGTAATACAAGGCATGGAAATTGAGACAGGAGGGATGAAACAGGATAAGGCAAAAATAAATGAAAAAATGGAAGGAGATTTTAGAAAGAAAATGGGAATTGAGGTAAAAGTTAAAAATGTAGCACAGATAGGAAGACAAATGTACTTGATTGAGATGGAAAAAGAGAAAGATAAGGATGAAGTTATGAAGAATAAACATAAACTAAAGAAACTGGAGAATGAGAGAATATATATAAATCATGATGAAACAAAAGAGCAAAGAGAGAAGGGAAGACAAATTAGAAAAATGGCAAAGGAGGAAAAACGAGAGGGGAAAGAAGTAAAGACAGGATACAATAAAGTAATAGTTGACGGAGAGGTATGGAGATGGAATAAGGAGAAGGGAAGGCTAGAGAGGGAGGAAGAGCGATCAAAAAACTAGCAGATCATGAAAAGGAACGGAAACAAATGACAAAGACACAGGCAATGGAAAGGGACAAGAATACGGATAGAATAAAAAAAGGAAGAAAAGAATCGAAAAATATTGGGAAAATAGGTACATGGAATGTAAAAAGCATACAAGGAAAAGTAAAAGAACTGGAAAACGAATTTGAAAAAATAGATATGGAGATACTGGCAATAACAGAAACCAAGAAGAAGGAAAAGGGTGTTATAATAACGGACAACCAGCATATGTTGATATACAGTGGAGTTAACAAAGAAAAGAGAGCAGCAGCAGGAGTAGGATGTATGATACACAGAAAGGTGAAAGATGGGGTGTACAAATGGAAGGGATATACAGAGAGGATACTATCGGTCGAATTTCGGGATGAAGACAAGAAGGAAAGAACAATTATTGTAGTTTATGGACCCAATGAAGATGACGAAGCACGAAATAAAGACAGATTCTGGGAGGAGCTAACAACAGCAGTAGAGGAAGCAAAAGGAGTGATATATATAATGGGAGATTTCAACAGTAGAGTAGGGAAGAGAGATGACAGGTACAGAACTGTGATAGGGAAATATGGGGAAAATGTAAGAAACAACAATGGAAGGAGAATGCTAGATTTCTGCATGATACAGAATATGATAATAACGAACACGATATTCAAACATAAAGATATACATAAATACACTAGAGAAATGAAGAGTAGGAATGAAAAATCAATAATTGACTACGTAGTGGTGAGTAGGGAAAACAGGAGAGAGATTATAGATACAAGAGTGAGAAGAGGACCAGAAATAGGTAGTGACCACTATATGGTGGTAACAAAAGTGAAAAGAGGAGATAAAAAAGAAAGAGAAAATAAAGAGAAGACAATAGAAAAACGAGGGAATGAAGTTATAAAATCATATAGATTACAAGAAAAAGAGATAGCAGAGAGATATGAGCAAGTAATAGAGAAGAAAATAGGAAACATGAAAAAACAAACTGACCAGAAAGAAGGCATAGAAGAACAGTGGATTAAATTTAGAAATATAATAATAGAGACAGCGAAAGAAGTATGTGGGTACGCAAGGAAGAAACCGAGAACCAAACAGACGGCATGGTGGAACGACGAAATAAGGAATCAAGTAAAAGAGAAGAAGAATAGATGGAGAATATACATAGGTAATAAAACGCAAGAAAACTACGAAAGATACAAAGAAGAAAGAAAGAAGGTAAAAAATATGATAGTAGAAGCAAAGAGAAACAATTGGAGAGAATTCGGAGAGAGAATGGAAAACGATAGTAAAACAAACCAAAAATTATTCTATAGAGTACTGAAATCACTAAGAAACGAGAAAACATATAATGAAACAAAAATTAAAAACAGAAACGGAGACCTGTTAACAGAAGAGAAAGAGGTAATTAACAGATGGAGAGAATACTTCGTAGAACTACTAGGAGCCACAGAACTAATAGAAGAAGAGAAAGATCTAGAAGAGGAGAAACATGAAGAACAAATAGAAGACAATATAAAACTAGAAGAATTAAAGAATGTAATAAGGGAAATAAAAACGGGAAAAACGCCAGGATGTGATAAGATAACAGCTGAAATGATCAAAAATATGGGAGAGAAAGGGACAGAAATGTTATTGGATGTATATAATAGAGTGTGGGAGGAAGAAAAAGTACCAAGAGAATGGAAAACTGCGCAAATATTACCTATACATAAGAAGGGCGACAAGTATGATTGTAATAACTATAGAGGTATAAATTTGTTATGCACAACGATGAAGATATATGAAAAAATAATAGAAAAACGAGTAAAAGCAATAACTGAGAGTTCAATAGAGGAGTCACAAAGTGGCTTCAGGAAGGGTAGAAGTATACAAGACCACATATTTACCATAAAACAAATAATTGAAAAATTCATGGCGAAGGGAAAGAAAGTGTATATGGGATTCATAGATATGGAAAAGGCGTTCGATAGAGTAAACCGTGCTAAATTATGGATAATACTGAAAGAAAGGGGGTGTAAAGACAAATTGGTGAGAATTATAAGAAATATATATGAAGGAAATTTTAACAGTGTAATCAATAAAAATCAGAAATCAGAAATGTTCACAACAAAAGAAGGTCTGAGACAAGGAGGTAGTCTGAGTCCCACATTGTTCACAATTTTCATGGATGAAATAATAAAGAAATGTACGAGAAAGGTAAAGAAAGTACAAGTGGGATATAGGAACCTACAAGGCATAAAAATATCAGAAGCAGCATTTGCCGATGATGTGGTAATAATGGCAGAAACAGAAAAAGAACTACAAAAGAGTTTGGAGATATGGAACACAACAATGGAAGAACTAGGTATGACGATAAATAAGAATAAAACCAAAGTAATGATTATAGGAAAAAATGACGAACAGATACAAATAGAAATTGGAGGAGTACAGATTGAGCAGGTGAAATGTTATAAATACTTGGGGGTGAATATAGAAGATAATGGAGGACAAGAAGCAGAATTGAATGAAAGAATAGAGAAAACAATGAGACTGTATTACACAATGAACAAAGCATTTATTGGCAAAAGAGAAATAGACAGAAAGACAAAAATGAAGGTTTTCAAAACGATATACAGACCAATTTTGACGTTCGGATGCGAGTCATGGGTGCTGAATACAAGACAGAAGAGCAAGATACAAGCAGTTGAAATGAAATACCTAAGAAGAGTCAGAGGAGTAACGAAATTAGACAAGATGAAGAACACAAGAATAAGAGAAGAACTGGAGATAGTATCAACCATTGAATTCATAGAAAAGAGACAGCTGAGCTGGTGGGGTCATCTGAGGAGAATGAACGAAGGAAGACCAGTGAAAAGAGTGTGGGAAGCGAAGACTTTAGGAAAACAGAAGAGAGGAAGACCTAAATTAAAGTGGAATGGAGTTATAGGAGAGATATTATTAAAGAAGGGAAAAACTTGGAGAGAAGCGTGCAAAATGGCAGAGAATAAGAGGGAATGGGCAGAATTTGTACACATGAAATAGAAATAGAAGGAACAATAGGAGTGCAGAATAAGTGGATGTTTATTTAGTTTATTGATGTGTTTATTTGGTTGAAGATATTTGTACCTAGTATTTATGGATTTTGTATATTTTATTTTATTTATTTGTTAAGAATGAAATGTATTTATGTTACGCACTACACCATGCAATGGTAATTGTGTTATTGATTATATATATATATTGCATTACAAAAAACTTGCATGAGTGCCAACATTGTAGAATATCTTGAAAACAGTGCGTTCTACAACAAAAACGTAGGACGACTTTTCTCCTCTAAACAAAACAAGGTATCTACCATAAATAACCAATTTGCATTTAAGTCAGTGGCGTAGAAATTATTTAATAAAAAAGGTAACAACACACCCAGATCTCTGCCACTGGAGTGAAGAATTTTTCATCGGAAGTATCACATCATGTACTTCAATGAGCACAACTACTGTTCAAAATTTCAAATTATTATTTCAATCAGTCAATTTTTTCTTAAAACTTTAACACCCTGTATTTTCCTAACGAAGCATTTCACGAATATAGTTCATGAAGCAAACTAATAATATTTTTCGATTCTCTATCGTTCCTTTAGAGTTAAGTAGGTAAAACCTGAATCACACATAATTAAAGTATGTAGGTATAACTAGCCAGACTTACTACGGGTCGTCCCAAAATGATAATTATTTGAAAAAAAATTGTTTTTGTAGCCAGGAGAACCGTTTTAAACTATGTAGATTTTAATTTTAAATATGTGTCTATTTAAAAACAAAAACAAAACATTTTAACAGAACCCTTATCTACTTTTTCTTTTTTCTTATTTTTTTTTCTTTTTTTTTTTCTTTTATGCTCATGAGTACAATTTTTATGTTTTCAACATATCGCACACGTATTTCTAAAGTGACATAAGTAAAAAATTAATCTTTTGGGAAAATGTGAAAAACTATTAAGCGAGCTTAACAAATAAACAATACAACATAACATATAGATACTAGGAAAAATGATTCAATATAATTATTGCATATTTAGAATTTTATCTTTGAAAACGTGCCCTTTTTTATGTTTTTTTTACGTGATAACTCAAAAGTGTAGATTTTTGAGTTGTGTCACTTTAGAAATACGTGTGCGATATATGTTCATATGTTTATTTATTTATTTTTAAATGTTTTCATCTATCAGCTCATGTGTAATTCCTACCATACGATAGTCTCCCATCATATTTTCATTGCCTTGAGCTTAATAACGGCGTCCGTTTATAAATTTATCAAAGTGAGCATAAGTATAATACAGTTTCAGAGACATATCCTGCAGTTCGTGGCCTTAAAGTTTTAGTGTATTGTTTAACAAAAAAATGCACTATTGAGGACGACATCACTTTCCAAAAATCATCCAAACTCCTCAAATGTCCACCGATCATGACCCCCAGATTACTAAAAAGTGATTTTTTTACATGGCTTCAACTAATTCTGGATAATTTTGAAATCGGTTATTTCCGGAAAATTTAGAGACTTACTGCTTTTAGGACTATACCAACTTTCTTTTCAGTAAGTAGTAGTTAACAATTTAATGAAAAAAGAATTTCAACGTAAGCGACATCTAGAGGTTTCGCCTGAATGTAACAATCGTCGGGATACCAATAATTGCCTTGCTTCAATGACACATTCTTAAATTGACGATTTTAGTTTTAACGACGTGTACATAAGTCAAATGATATTCCACATGGAAAGCCTTAACACATTTGAGACTAACAACGTTTTCTGAACGACACAACCCTAATGGTATGATAATTAATACGATTTAATTATTGTGTCAATTTGTTTCTTAATTATTTCGAGACTGTTCAGAAATAAGTTTGAAAATTTTACAAACACAACATGCCTCAAAAATTAGGGAATCTTTCGTCTTTAAATTAAATAATTTTATAGAAAATTTTTACATTAACTTCGACAAATGTTGATTTGGAGTATCGCAATAATGGAATCTGAAGTTAGCCGGCACGCAAGCTTTATATTAAGGCAAAGCATTGAATCGTGCCCATTCAGTCTCCCGTTTTTTGCTATAGATTTGAATAAAGTAAAATTGTTGACTAGTTAAAAATTACACCCCATGTTAACTTATGTTGCGTGGCAACTTAAAAGTCTTGACTATTTCGTGGCTCACTATAGGAAAAAGATACTGGGTTGGTTATACCTACATATTAGAAAAATGGTGCACAATTTGATTGTAAAAAATTTTGTACTGATGTAAAAAATTTTATCGCTGTGAAAAATCAAGGAAACCATAGAACTCTTACGTTTGGAAAAAATAAAAATAAAAATTTTTCTTATTTTAAAAAGATTTATCTCACAGAATTTTTTTTGCGGATGAAGAATATTTGTTTTTATTTTTATTATACAATTGTAAGAAATTTATGGTTTCCTTGATTTTTTTACATCGAAAGAGATAAAAAAAATATAGCGGCCTTAAGAAAAACAATAGTTGACTATGAAAACTCTAGTGTAACGTTTACCCTCCTGGCCTATAGATTTCCGGAGAAAATCTATTGCGATTGTCTAGAATAGTTCTGTATTCTATTTCGGTGAAAATTCTAATTCCTTCACAATGAAGAAAATAGTATATTTTTTTAATGAAAAAATACACGTGACACATAACACGTGAAAAGTGTAGCGAAAGTGGGTTATGGAAATTGTAGCGTAAGAAGATTATGTTTCATTCATATTTCATACTGGTTAAATCAAAGAATAAAAAAAGTCAGGAAAGAGTATAACGTATACCTATCCAATGAATGCGATGGAAGTCAGCCATCTTGGTGATCCAAATTTGGCATTGACAGTTGACTTAGCTCCAACCATGCCATATAGCTCGGCCGGTGATTGGCTGTTACGTGACGGATGGTCGGCGGACAGGCGGAAGTGATATTCTTTCAGTTGTGTTCTGTCTCTGTCTGACATCGTCCGCCATATTGGTGGTCCATTCCGGTGGTCATCAAGGATATCGCATTATACTCTTTCCTGAGCTTTATTCTTCTTTGTGTTAACCAGCTTGCGCATTCACCTTCCATCTATCAGGAAGTGCAGCTCTTTTTAATAGCAAGCGATTTTGCCTGTTTGTTTTTGACTCTTTTCCATTTTCTTCTGTTTATATTTGCTAAAATTTTCTTAGGTAAGGATTTTGGATTTAGCGCTTTTATTTGTACGTTGATACCCATTTTTTTGCATTCTGGTTAACTCATTTGTTTATTTCGGCCACACCTGTTTGTACCTTTTTAAATACTTGTGTATTGCTCTGTGGGCTACCTTTATTCAGTGCTGATTTTCATTGCTACCTTTTTTTGTTTTGCCCGCAGGCATTTTTATGTGTTTTACCATACCATGGCGATGACTTTTGTTTAATGATATTTGGCTTGCGGCGGGGAATCGAACCCCAGTCTCCCACGTGACATGCAAGTATTCTACCACCGAACTACCGCGAAACCAAATATAGCACCTCGCTGTTTGTTTGTTTTTGTTTTCAAAGTTGGTTTGACTCTAGTTTGATTTCGAAGTATCTCTGACTATGCTACAGACCTCACTTCCTTAGATTATTATTACGCAGATGTAATAATAGGTATAATGCTGGAAATTTTTTTATACCTATTCTGTAGCCGGTCTATTATTGTGGGCGTATTTTACAGAATATTGATGCCTGTCGAGGAAGTGTAGATAACACCGTCAAACTTATGATAACGCTTTTTTGTTAATGGGTTGGTTGGTGCTTCTATGGCGATGACTATTAATCTTTATGTTTGTTGAGTATTCGTACTTTAGTGGATATTTCTCAATTCACTTGTTTGTTTGTGTTTTCCGAGGTTATATACAAATTCTGTATAACTCCCTTAGGTTATTATTACGCAGATGTAATAAGTGCTGGAGAATTTGTATACCTATTCTGAAGTCGATGTAATGTGAGCGTAGCTTAAACGTGGGTTTACATTATTCAACTGAGTTGATCAAGTTAGTTGAATTCAAGTCACTTGAATGCGAGTTGAACGTGTAAACCGGTTATTTTCATTTCAGATGATCAATTGACATGAAGTCAAGTGAGTTGAACCATGTTTAACTTTTTGATTCAATTCAGAAATTCAATATTGGAGAGTAAACATGTCATCGAGCAGGTGGTCAGAAGAAAAATCTGGTAAATTTCACATATATCTATGAGGAAACATGAAATTGTACACTTTGGTACTCTGTAAAGATGTTGTAGACTTTTTAATGAATCTCCTGATGCTAGATATCGTAAAGTTATTTCCAGCTTAATACGCGGCGAGAGAGCTTCTTGCATAACTGCGTCTTGTTTTTTAATTCTGTGTTCAATTTTTGACAACAATTCGTCAAATTGGTTTTCATTCATTCGTAACAAATTTCTAAAATTGTTAGAATCTTCTAATCTTAATTCGGGAATGAGGTTATTAGAGGCACCCTGTGCTGCCCTGCGATTAATCCAATCTTTAACCCATATCCTTTTTTTACGTTTTTTTTCTTTTTTGCTAATATTTTCTGCTAATTCATCAGCTAAAACTGAAACCGTTTGGAGAACTGCTCTGTAAATTACCACTTTCGCCATTTTGAATCAACTGATATGCATTCAAATCACTTAAAATGTGTAAACCAGTAATTGAATTCAATTCGCTTGAATTCAACTAACTTGATCAACTCGGTTGAATAATGTAAACCCACCTTAAAGCAACTAACCAGCCGTATTCCGCCACCGTGGTCCAGAAGTTTGTTGCCTGATCAAGGAAGCGTAGTCAAGTTCATGAGTAAATCTTTTTTTAACGGATTTGTAAGTGCTTGAGTCCACTAGGAGTTTTAAGGAGTTGAGCAGATATTCACAGTACTCAATAAATTGTTGTTTGTTTGATAATTAGACTTGTCATCGTTAGATATTATAATATGAGTCAGCCGTTTGATAATTTGGAAGAGAGTAATTTGTTACGGTATTGAATGAACTTTGGTGTGGACGGAATATTTACAATAGGGCTACCTACCTAGTGCTCGGCATAATTGGCACCATAAAACTATTCAAAAGGATGTTTGTAGATGGCACGTGGCCATCCGACAAAGTTGCCGAGATCCGGACTCCGACCGGTCTATATTGTCGGCGTTTCTCAATTGGGCGAAACTACCTGAGTGACCCTTCGGCACCACGAGGGGGCCTATAATCCTACAGCTCAATTGGGCGAAGGAATTTTTAAATACCGTTGAGTTATTTGCATGCTTTAATGTGGCTACGTTGCCAGATTTTACAGAAATTCCGATTTTCTACATTAAATAAAACTGAAAAAAATAAATAAATAATATTAATATTTGATGTATTATTTTTTTAAGTTCTATCAAACACATCAAGCCCTTAGTGCATTTACAATTATTTTATACTATACTTACCTATACAGCAGAAACATGAAACATTAATAGAAAAGTAAACGTCGTTGCTATATTACCTACTCAAATAATCCATAAAAAGCAATCAATTACTTGATTGCTTGAATAATTGATTTATCATAAATTTATCATAATTTTCAATTGACTAGGTTATTGCCTTTGAGAAAATCATGATAAATTTTCACGATGTTGTCAATTTCATGTTGCAATAATTATTATACTTTAGAAATGTATTTATTTGCAGAAGTCATTCAGTCTGTTTCAAATTTCTTATTTTTTGTTTACACATCTGAAAGTGCTGTGAAAAAATACCATTGCAATGACATACCTACCTAGTACCTATAAGGTACTCCACCGGAAGGATAGAAATAATAGAAAGTTGTGTTAGAACTCCCTAATATTATTTTAGTCGAAAATGTTTCCTAATTTTCACGAAAACGATCGATTGAACGATTCGATTGCATACTTAATAATTAATATAGCAGAAAAGACTTTTGTTTTAATTATTGAAAAATTATTCATTTAATATTTCTCTGTCAAATAATTACGGGATTCAATATTTAAAATTAATCATTTCAACATATGAAAATTCCTTATCCTATAGGTATGTGATAATAGAATTAACATTTTTTGTATGGGAGAGGATGATTTTCTACTACCTATTTTTTTGCATTTCCTACGTGCCCTTCAAGTGTGTCACGCGTGTTCATTAACACCCTACGTGTTGAAAATTGTAAATATGATTATTATTGTTGCGATTTAGTTTTGAAAATAAATGTGAATTATTAAAGAGAAGTTTAATTTTTAAATTTTATTGATTAGAAGTAGTAAATTCCAGAGATATTTGGCATTGGAATTGCTTAGATTTAAAAACATGGTGAGTTTTCAGTAGAAAATATGGAAAACACGAAAGGTCATCATTTTGTTACTAAACATAAATCATAGTTCGTTAATACTATTCAACAATCCCTTGAATATAGTAAATGATAAAAAAACTTCTCTCATTGGCCACCCTTTAGTGTCGAACAAGTAGCAGTTATTGAAAATAAATCTGGCAACACTGCTATATATATGGGCAAGGCCACACATGTATTTCTTTGTCTGTCCAGTTATCTCTTATAATCCCCTAGTTTCTCGTTTCTCGCCCAATTGAGCCCTGGGATTAGTGAATAACATAATCCTTCGCCCAATTCGGTATCGCCCCTATATTGTCATGGTCGTTATACAATACAAAACTATTGACTTAACTAAATCAACTTTAAAATAAATATTTACACTACAGATATTATACGGGAACTATTTTACATGGTAGTATATTTGTTGACAATTATTAACTAGATCGATTATTGCATTAATTATTTCGGCTAGGCATTAGGATTTAACAAAAAAGTGCTCGTGATTAGGTATATCACTGCTTTTATTTCTCTAGTAACAGAGAGCTTAAATTTTTGACATTGGCGAGGTTTCTTTGGAATAGAATAATTTAAGTACCTACTCTAGTTTTAAATTATGTTTCTTAGGCGATTTGACGATTTGATTGAATATATATTGATTTTTTCGTTTAGAGTTTTCCATTCATTTTGATTTCAGAAATTTATAATAATTATTGAAAATTAAGATAAAGGTTGTTATATGAATATTACCTGTTAGGCCGCTTCCTGCTCTTTCTAATTCCGGTGCATTAGAGTTCGGACGCTGTTTGCGCGGGGCGATGTCGCGAGTGTTTGTTGTAAGAATATTGTTGGATTTTTTTATGACTGTTCTAGGGCGAGTAGCCGGTTAATAAGTTGGGTTGGAAGTGTTTCGCTTCTAGGTCTCTTCCAGGATGTGATTGAATTAGAAGCAACAATAAATTTTGTTGTGTCGAGGATCGACCGTTTTCGAGGAGACATGACGATGTCTGTAATAGGTAGAGCTTCGAATGACAGTTGTATTCGATAGAAAATTTAGGCTACAACGGGTAAGCTAGAAGTATTTGGATTCCAACTGTAGTGCGCTAACCTAATTATCTCTACAATTCAGACGATAATAAGGAACCACTAAAGTTGGTAAGGACACTGAAATATAGCATGGAAACTCAAGCCTACCTCCGAATTCAACAAGGTGTAAAAGGGCTGAAAACAGAGCGTGGCAGCGAAGGCCTACCTCCAGATTCAATTCAGATACCTATATAAAGTATCGAAAATAGAGCGCGGCAGCGAGGGCCCACCTTCAAATTCGATTAATTAGTAAAGGAACGTAACAGAGCGTGACAGCTAGGCCTACCTCCGAAACGTCGTGGAAAATGGTTGAAGAAGGAGTGAGTGTGTTTCTAAGATGCGTCCGTATTTATAGGAGCACCAGCCCTCTTAGCTGCGCCCGAATCGGCCTTTGTCTCCTATGACTGACTTCCAGTGTATTATTTGCCGGATTAAGTATCGTATTTATAATTTTAGAGGTTCAGTTGTAGGGTAAGTTTCTCCCCGATTGTGAATTTCCTCATCACATATAATTTCATGACTTAATTACTTAAGTAGTTTGTTAAATTTTTAGCGTAGGTATTTTTTGTTTTAGACAGTGACTTTGGCCTCGAAGAATCATTCACCTATTAATTCCTCTTAAGTCGGTCCCATTTAATTTACGTTAGTTATTCATCAAGTCGTTTTTCTCTTCTTTAACTATTTCGATTTTGATAGGTCGCGGAATTTGATTTGAATACTTATTTCCATTGAGCTAATAATATTAGTTACATAATTTACAAGTGAGATTTTGTTTCAGTTTTCTTTTAAAAGACTTGGAATGTAGGCCACTTCCTGCCTTTGGGATACAAAGGAACGATTCATCGCCGTTGTCCTGCAGATTTGTGTTTTCTCTTTTGTACAATACCTTTCCTTTCGTTTCGTTTCGTGGTATTTAATTAATGCTTTCAAACAGCTATCGGAGTCGTGATCATTGGATGCCTAGTCTAACGAAGTCGACTCTTCATTTACGGAGAATAATTATTTACTGATATAAAAAACTGAAAATTAATTCTGGACCCAGGGTCCTTTCATTTCACTAGAATCTATAGTCGGCTTTGAAAATTTTTGAATTGTCAGATAGATAGCTCATGTGAATCTACAAAAAATTATTCATTTATTTTCTACAATAAAATAGTGGAGATATAAGAAATGAAATGGAGATTTCAGTTTTTTCAGGATATTTCAGGACCGCCTAAAGTTATCCCAAAATTTTTTTCTGATTCTTAATGATTCTTAATCAGTATCAAATTCCATTGTAACAAACCGATAGGTTTAAAATACAATAAATTCTATTCTAATCAGTATCAAATTGTTCACATTTTTTGTAATACAATCAACCCTGTATCTTTTGCTATTTTCGATAGGTATCCCTACAGTAGTGAGCCACGAAATAATAGTCAAGACCATGTATGATTAAGTTAAACAATAACCGGTTTTTCTGACAGGTTGTATTGTGAAGTAGATGGCATGTACACAGTTATTGAAAATTAAAAACGACTTTCAAGTTGCCACACAACGTAAGTTAACATAGGGTGTAAGTTTTAACCTGCAATTCTCTATGGCAACAATTAAAAGAAATGCACTGTAGATATTTTTTCTTCATTTTAGTTGTTTTTCCAATAGAAAAATCATCAAATAAACCCACAATTTTTTTTATTGATTCTGTAATGTAATGGGTTAGGATTTAGGTTCTAATTTAAACCGCCACTATGGGTTCTTTTCAAAACAAATATAATTAAAATATTCCGTACGGTATCTGTTGTCTATCTGAATGCCATGACATGCTGATGAGTTCATAACAAAGACGAAACGTTACGATTCATGCCTCAGTTCTTGCCTCACATGCTGTGCGAAAGATTTCTAATTTGTTCAAACCTCCATAGGGTCTCTATACCTAAGACAAAAATATTGAGCTTACATTCATTTTTGTACTTACTAAAAATATATTTGAAATTAAAACTAACGTCATGAAAAACTCGTTAACATGAGTAGTACTTAAAGTCTTTCGTATGATAGGTACGTGTTTTATATGTGACTGATGACGAGAACGTCCGTGTATTCAGTTCTCATCTCATATGCTGTGCGAAAGATTAGTCACAATTTGTTCTTCAAAGAACCAACAGTGTCAATACTGATTATAAAAGATAAATAGGGTATTATATCAGTTTTCCAAAAAATAATAAAATTTTGAAGACATTTTTTTAAATGTGATAGATTTTTGGGTTTCTTGATTTTTTTAATATCGAATGACATTAAAATACAATATGACGGTAATAAAAAAAAAACAAGTTGACTATGGGATCTACTTGTATTTGAAAATTTTTGAAATGTCAAATGAATAGCTGTTAACCACTTCCAATTTTTCTGGAGTACTGCAGTTTGCAGTTTATTATTCTTCTTTAGAACCTCCTAACGGCGGATTTTGAGCTACACAAATAGTGTGAAATTGTTTCTTTAAACTACAATAACCAGACCAGGTATATTCTCATTGGAAGTCTACCGCTCGTTCTTGTCAACTGTAGGAGGTATTTAATTTAACATTTTTCGAATCAGAGCTAGTGATGACTGATCTGCCTTCGAGGACATGTCTCCAGGCTGCGCCATATTTTGATATGTTTTTTAGAGGTTTTATTTTTGATCAGATGAGCTCTGATATGAATTTGTGTTACAGCAGGTGCATTATTTCGGAGCCAACAGAAATTAATTTTGAGCCCTTTCGAACAAGTGGATCTGATATCCAGATTTCCTGTATCTTACCATTCCCTCTAACCCATAAGATTGTAATAAAATCCGAGGCTTCCGTTTAAAATTATTATTATTATTTACTCATTGAACACAAATTAGTTTCATTTAATCAGTTCAAAGCAGGAAGGCAGAGTTTTTGAGGCAATATTAGCGGCCTTATAGCCCCGCTTCCGACTATAAAAGGGAGCACATCCGAAGAATGGACAGTACTTGTTTGGGTAGTGACCATCAAGCATTCAACTCCTGCAAGGTGTACTGAGCCCTGCAGGAGCCAGCACCCAGCGGTGGATGTACTGAGTCCACCGACCGGGCAAATAGGCAGCGAGACGCGAGCTGGGTACTGACAAGCGCGCGCTTCATTTCTCTGGTGGGCGTAGTGAGGCCTCAGAGGGACAGGACACGACTGGGCAACCGACTTGCATGTTTTTAGTGCACCGAGGGGGAGCATTGAGTCGGCCTATTCTTGTCCCATAACTCCATGCCTAGAGTGTATTGAACTCTGAGCGCAAACCGGTTAATTCTCCCTTCTTTCACAGGTTTTCAGGCTCACGTCATATTAAGGCGTGGATTAACTGGCAGGTCTCATCTGTAACTTGCAGGTCTCATCGGTGTGGCTTGTATTGAGAGCCCACGGGGCCTGCTACCTCCCGTTCCTCAGCCGGACGAATAAATATCCGACGCCCGCGAGGACTGATCGCGTGTTCTGGTGCGGCAAGACGAGCGGCGCGTGCCGGCGAAGTTCCGAGAGTCACTGAAGATAAGCAGCGGCCGGCGGCGACGTTATCGCCGAGCGCTGCAGCCAATCAGTTCCGGGCCCTAAGCGGGAACCAACGGGAGTCTCGAATTGCTACGACCTGCCCGTCTAGTGGGTGGAGGTATACGGAGAAGCATCCTGATTTATTTTGTATTATTATTCATTCATTATAATATGTAAATATCTAGTGTAAATAAAAATTGTTTTTAAAATATTATAGTAACGGGTTACTTGGGGACCAAACCACGCAAAAATCAATTAAGCCGAAATATCCCTTACAAGATCCTTTCTTTTATGTTAAGAGAAACGAAGTTTCAAAGCGACCTGTTAAGGAAAAATGGTTCCGTTAAATGATAAGTAACATTCTATTTATATAAATGAAAATTTCTTCTGAATATACAAGGTGTCCAGGTATGAGTGTAAGAGCTACACGTGGCGACCTTCCTTGGACTATTTTGAGAAAAAAATCTTAATACAATAATGCTCTAAACGTCTTCACGGTGCCACAGGAGGTCATCAAAGTTGGAAATTCTGGGTCACAAATATGCATTTTATTGAACTTCTATTTCCTTTTGCAGTTACGGTTAACATTTTCAAAGACTTTTGCAAAGTCTTATTTCATTTAATTTTCGTAACAGTGCAATTATTCACTTTTTTAACATTTCTAAAAAAAAAAAAATTTAGAAAATGTTAAAAAAGTGAATAATTGCACTGTTACGAAAATTATGAAAAAAGACTTTGCAAAAGTCTTTAAAAATGTTAACATTAACTGTAAAAGGAAACAGAAGTTCAATAATATGCATATTTGTGACCCAGAATTTCTAACTTTGATGACCTCGTGTGGCACCGTGAAGAGATTTAGAGCATTATTGTATTAAGATTTTTTACTCAAAATAGTCCAAGGAAGGTCGCCACGTGTAGCTCTTACACTCATACCTGGACACCCTGTATAACTCTGTAAAATGAGGGTCTTATTTTGCCCAAATATGATTGTCGCAATCTTTAATTTTTACCTTTCTTCAAAATTTCTCTTCATCCACAAAATAAGATGCTCCGAATTTGTGATTTTCTGAAAAATTTTCAAATGTCCTCCAAATATTCATCTGCTACTGGATTTTATACTGGATGTTGGTAAAATCTTCAACTATCCGGGGGTATCCGAGGGTAATTGCCCTCGGAGCCGGTAGTCCTGGGAACCCTCGAGCCCTCGTCATGTATTACTATTAATAAGTTTTGTAACTGTTTTGTAGGTGTTTTAAAATATCATTCTTTAAATTATTTTATAAAGGAAATTGTTCCTGCTATATAATGAGCGATGATCCTGATCATGTTTGTAAACTCTATACCCAGTACCTACCTACTTATAACAAAATTTTTGAAAATATCCAAGCTTTTTTGCTAATCGTTATGCTACTAATAATGCGTTTAAATGCTTTGTTAGTAATTTCCAGAAAATTTTACAGACCTCCCTATTAACTGGAGGATACTCCTTACCTCAGACCGTCCCATGTCCCTCATCCCCAGTTGGTGAAAAGAAAAAAACGAAAAAAAAATAAATAAAAATAAGCTGTTTCCGTCTCCTACGCAACCCTACTGGACTCAAACACGAATAGCTAAGTATTTACGTTATAATTTTTTTACTCTGGTCAGAGCGTTCGATTACTGCTTAATTTACATCTAGGTCTACTTGTACTTCGTCAAAAGGATCCCTTCAGCAATATTTCTTGCCCCCGGGCCTCAAATTTGAAAGTAGGCCAGTGCTAGCAATACCATATACAAAATTCATATTGATATTTTTTTAATGGTATTATTATGGCGTATCTTGCGAGTAGGAGTAGGTATATCGTCTATGTGGGTTAGCAAGACGAGGTAGAAAATAATTTTATAAAGGTTAATGAAATTTGCCTTACTCAGAAACAGAAGCTGGAAAAGGTGCTCAAGTGAACACGTGATCGAGAGGTCACTATTAGAAACTCTATTTCTTCTCGATGGTTAACCGTGGCATCGGAAAACAATGTGTTTCATCGTAAAACATACTGAAATAACGTATGACTCGTCGATCATCCTAGGAAGGTAGTTACCTTTTATCCGCGTTCGAAGCAGCTCACATTGTTGCAGTTGTGTTTATGGATTTTAACTTTATGGATTAAAACTTAAAATTTAAATACGAAGTAGATTCTCAATTTTGATGCAAAATTCAACCAAATTTAAAAGTCTTACAGCGGGTATTATAAAGGCTGATTAAGTTAACGGGCAGATTTATGTGGCCATTTCTGAAGAAGGTATCGAATCTAAGTGGAAAATTTTTGAATCTATCTATTCTTGACATGAAAATAATTGCAAAAATGTTAATAAAAGTCATTTGACGTCGATATTAGCCTCAAAAACGAGCACAGAAATCTGCCCGTTAGCCTAATGAGCCTTTATAATACTGGCTGTTAATTTAATAAACAATTAAGTATTTAGGTACTTTTTTATAAAACTTCTAAATAAGCTAAAAATATACTGAAAGGGTATTATTGTATATTTACCTCCATCAATGTAGAATAATGTAACAGGGGTTTTGTTATTTTCATCCATTTGAAGTTTCAGTTGACCTCCGCTTACATTAAATTTAACCGACGGATCTCCCTTCCTTGGCACCCAGCATAAAACTAAAACAAAAACTAGACAATAAGCATTTTGTCTAAATATTTTTTTGTTACTTGCCATAAGGGATGCCAAATTGAAATAACAAAACTAAAATAAAATATTTTAAATACATCTTTTTAAAGTAATTTTAGATATTTAGTAAATTGGAATGAAATATTGAGAATTTTTTTAAAAATAGAAACAAAAATTTCGATAGGAAATTTTAGTGAAAATGGAATTAATTACATAAAACTTGTTTATTTATTATTGCTCATAATTTGATAACGAACACCGATAGGAATATCTCATGACTATTTTAAGTGGTACTCTGATCACAAACACTTGACTTGAGTGCTTGAGTAGGCTAAACATTATGATAACATTATTTTTTATTCAAGTCAAATAACTCAATAGATATGATTTACAAGAAGGGACTTATTCTTATTTGCCTATTATCGGTAAATAAAAATCAAGAGCAAAAAATTAATAACAAAATCTTTGTAGAGATTTATAAAGGTATATCTGAGAATTATTAACGGAAGGTATAGTATAAATTTCATAGGAAGGCGAGAGTTTGACGAGAATTGGTTAGTGCGCAGATGGGCCTCCGAATCCATAAATGTTTGTTGTACAATATCAACAATGTTAGTAGGTATGTCCTCGTAAAAAAGAAAAAAAACAACCAACCAGATAAGGCTGATAAGGGTAACTCCGCTGTTAATCGAACAGGTAAAAAGGCAGTGGTGCGTACTGTTTAGCTCGTGTCGTATTTATTTAAAATAGGTGGTTTCTGTCACCTTGTCGTGTGTAGGTACCGCTGTTTTGGTTATCATGTGTTTTATTGATTAATATGTTATTTGTAATTAATTTATTATTAATATTGCTTGCCAAAAGAATAAGTACCCACACCCACCTACTATTTTAGGTTTTTCCGCATAGGTACCTAATCTTAAATAAATTCAAAATAATTTAACCGAGACTAATTCATATAAATTGGAATACTAAACGTAGATGGCAATATTGATTTTTTATTTGAAGTCAAACTTATCATTCAAACATATAAAATATAATAAAAATACAAAATATTTTGTATTATGTGCCCCACTGATGTGATTTAATAATAATAATAATAATAACGCCTTTATTGATTACGGATATACAAAAATACACTGAAATGTACGATTCGTCTCAATCTCAGGGTGAAGTTCAGCTTGGCCATGTAATACATGATCCATCTGCTCTACCACTTAAACCCTGATAACAAAAACAAAATAATAATAAATGCAAGAACTCTCTTAACAAAACAGCAATCACTATAGACATAACAGTAATTTTCACGGTATGGTAGTAAATACTTCACGATATCACCAAACAAGGGAGCAAAGAAGAAAAGCAAAGGGCTCATAAAAAGAAGGGAGAAAATCGAAAGAAGAAGAAGAAGAAAAAGCATCAAACACTGCACATTCTGACGAGGCAATAAGCTGTTAAAAACCATTTTACAAAAGGAGCGGACGCTAGCAAGTCTTATTTCCCGAAGAGTATTGCCACAATTCCGATAAATTTCATATGTAAAGGATCTTTCAAAAAGTGCCAGCCTGTACGCAGGTGGAGCAATATAGTCTTTCCTACGAATGTTAATATTGTGAACGTCCGTTCTAAAGGTAATTTTATTATAAAGGTAAGAAGGCACACAACACTTTATGAGTGAACAATATAGCCTAACAGCTTGTAATGTAAATCTGTTCTTCATATTTAACCATCTAGCCTCGATAAGTCGGTGAGATATATGGTCATACTTTCTGTCCCCGAATATAAATCTCAAGCAAGCGTTCTGAAGTCTCTGGATGCGATACGCCGTCTCGCAGTCCAAGCAAGGAGAAAAAACCTGTGAACAATGATTCAACTTCGAGAGAACCAACGCATTGCACAGACTCTTCCTCAGGGAACTGTTCAGGTAATCTCTATGTCTATACAACACACTCAGCGATCTATAACCCTGCCCTCAGACAACCAGCGACGTGATCACGATACCGAAATGTGTTGTCCATTCGGACCCCCAGTACACTCGCTCCCTGGACGATCAGGATGACAACTCCATCAACAGCAAGATTTACTGCGGCCCCCAACCGCTCACATGCCAGTTTACCATCGAATAGTATGCAGGACGACTTCGAGGGGTTCAGACAGAGAGAATATCTCCTGGCAGAAGCAGATATGTTGGCCAAGTCACTGTTAATTCTCTTCAATGCTTCGTTTAATTCAGATGATTCAAACGAATAATAAACCTGGGTATCATCTGCGTACATCATCATTTTACAGAACTCTACACAGGTTGGCAAAAAACGAGTATATATAACAAACAAAAGAGGACCAAGCAAAGACCCCTGTGGCACCCCCGCACGTACAGATCTAGTGCTCGATTTGTTCAGGCCCAACTGCACATACTGTTCCCGAGCCGACAAGTAGCTCTTCAGTGTCGCCATCGCATCAGCTCTAAGGCCAATTTTTCCCAGCACAGTGAGCAATACCTCATGATTCACCGTGTCAAACGCCCTCGAGAAGTCACGCAAAATCAAAATTGTCAGCATTCCTGCATCAGTGGCCCTCAAAATATCATCAGACATCGATAGCAATGCTGTACAACAGCTATGATTAGGTCTGAAACCATGCTGAATATCTGGTAAGATTTTATATTTTGTCAAATATTCTTGAAGCTGGCTGTACATCACTCTCTCGAGAACC
This sequence comes from Malachius bipustulatus, assembly GCA_910589415.1. NCBI lineage: Eukaryota > Metazoa > Arthropoda > Insecta > Coleoptera > Melyridae > Malachius > Malachius bipustulatus. The sequence continues at coordinate 4,157,452 of OU342633.1, forward strand.
TTTCACAGCGTTTGCAGTATAGAAATCGACCTAAAATGTCCGTACTCCGTGGGTTGTCTATTTTTAGGAATAGGAATAACGCGTGCAATTTTTCATCGAAATGGGAAACAATTTTCAGTCAAACAGCAATTTATAATATGAGTTGAATAAGATATAATGTGAGGACAACACATGGCAATCATACCCATCCCAAGAACATCACATCCCGACGACCTAGTCCCAATACCTGAGATGATCTCAACTACAACATCATTATCTACTAATTTGAATGCAAACTTCTCACAAGGTTCACTGGAGCCACTCCCGGCATCCGGATCATCGTAAGCCTCATCAACCACAACATCCGGCAGGGGACCATCATTAACCACAACATCCGGCAGACTATCCAAAAAATACTGATTAAAATCTTCAGCATTATTTAGGTTTTCGGGAATTACATTACGAGAAGATGCCAATATTCTTACCTCATTTTTAAGTCTCCTGTAAAGCTCCCAGTCTTCATCTAACCTAGTCCTTCGAAACATGGCCTTAGCTCTATCTCGATGCCTCATACGGATTTTGACGTCTCCGTTCAACCAGGGCGCTGCCGACTTAGTAAATCGTTTCAATTTAACTGGGGCAAAAGTATCGAAAATCTAAACAATCGTATTGGTTAAAAAACTTATCTTACTATCAATATTTGAAATAATTAATAAATACTATCCAGATTAGAAGCTAAGAGTGAATTATAAAAACCTGCGGCGTCAAAGTTCTTGAAGGTCCTAATTGGTCGATATGTTGTGAAATGCGAGGTCTATCAAAAACAGTCAAACACCAGACGAGATCGTGGTCAGCTAAAACCGTTGCCAAAACACCAGAATCTCGAATTATGGAATCATTTACTACGAGGTGATCCAGAAGTCACTCTGAAGTAGGTGTCACTCTGGTTGGCTGAGTGATCAACTGAGACAAATTTAGTTCATTCAAGAAATCGCCATACCCTCTTGACTCAACAGAGTTAGTTTTCAAAAGATCTATATTAAAATCTCCTACAATAATCCGTTTTTCACTTCTTAGTAGAGAATTGCAGACCGTGATCTGTAACTCGTTTATAAAAGTCTTATAGTTAATGTCATAATTCCTATAAACCACACAACACACAAACCTAATGTCACCAATGGTCAACAACAGACATATCTGCTCGATATCCGAGCTAGTATTCAATATCGAACTCTTGATCGATTCGCGTATGTAAACACCTATTCCCGAGCCACGGTTCCTATAGTTCCTTCTCAGAAACATATAGCCATTAATATTTAAGTATTTAAGTATTTGATTTCTCTGCCTGATATGGTGAAACAGCGTTTATCATTCTATGGGTGGAAAAATTAAAATCGGCAAGATGCGTAGTTCACGCCCTGACTCTCGCCTTCCTATAAAAATCTACCTCTACTTTTGGATATTACCTTTTTATCTTAAAGGTGCGTACGTCTCACCTTTCTGACTCATCAACCAATAAAAGTTCGCTAAAAAAATCACTTTTCAAACAATCGCTGCCTCAGCTATAATAAGTAGAGGGTAGGTAACTTGATATAAAATTATAACCTATTATAAACAATACGAAAGCTGATCTTTCGTAGCCACTGCGCAAGCTCGCTTTGTTTTTAGATAAAGAAGGTTTCGTCAGAGTGGGCGGACGCCTACGTAATGCTGAGCTCCCATTCGAAACCAAACATCCTCTACTCTTACTTCATTCACAGAGATACTAATCGAACAGATTCATCAAGAAAACTTACATCCGGGAGTAAATACTGTGCAATATCTACTGCGACAGCAGTTTTGGATCCTGTCGGCTCGTAGAGCCATTATATAATGTGTGTTATCAAGATGTCTCGAATGCTTCCGTGTGAAACCTAAGACCTGCACTCCCTACATGGGTGATTTACCATCATTCCTAGCTTCCCAATTGAAATATTTCTCGCACGTAACTTTAGACTACGCTGGACCTCTAAATATTACCATGGACAGACATCGCGGTGCCAAAGTATTTAAGGCTTATGAGTGTATTTTTGTATTTGCAGCTTTGCGGGGATTTGTAGCCCGACACGGCACTTGCTCTTAGATTTTTAGGGATTGCGGAACAAATTTTCAGGGAGCCAATCAGCTACAGGAACTATCAAGGCTAGCTTCAGAAAGATTAAGAATAAATTGGAATTTCAATCCACCCTCTGCTCCCCACTTTAATGGCTTGAGTGAAGCCGGAGACAAGTCGGTAAAATCTCATTTGTATCGGGTTATAGGAAATCAAATTTTACCCTTCGAAGATCTCTCTACACTGTTGGCCCAGATAGAAGCGTTATTGAACTCGCGACCGCTTTGTGAGCAAAGCTCGGATCCAAACGATTTGTCTTTCCTAACTCTAGGTAATTTCTTGACCATGGATGCTTTGAATTCTTGTCCTGACCCAGACCTCTCCCATTTCAAATTAAATACTTTGTCACGTTGGCAGTTAGTTCAACCTCTTCACTCAGATTTTTGAAACGCTGGAAGACGGGATATTTGCATACACTGCAACAGCGTTCAAAATGGACACAGCCAGGATGGTATATACTTTCATAAAAGAGTGAATTGCAGGTCAATGAGTATAAAGCACATAGAATGCAATTACTAGCCTGTTAGATGGGGTCGGAGAATTTTCCATCACCCTAACAGTTGTCATGATGGCAGTGACCGAAACTCCAACTAGAGAGTTTGCTTCCGCATCCAACCGAAGCTCTCTAGTTGGAGTTTCGGGCACTGCCATCATGACAACTGTTAATGGGCATCCACACGTTGGACCAACTATTTGACGAATGATTCGGTGAATGTTTCGTCAAATAGTTGGGCCAACGTGTGGATGCCCATTCGTGTACAAACTTGCCCTCCACACATTTGCGATTGCAGTTGGCCTCAGGCTTGGTCGAACTACAGGCGAACGACCATAGCGAATTGATAATGGAAGATAACGAAATTATTGCAGGTACAACGACAGTGGCGGCTCTGATCTATCTCACGGTAGCAAACGCCGTGGTTAAAAATAAAAAGCCTGAGTATTACAAAATAGTTTCGTTAAAAAAGTGAATAATATCAAGGAAAAATACTTGACAGATAGATTTTTTATCATTTTTAAGCTTAATTAGAATGTTATTATACAGGGTGCTTCATTAATCAGTGCAGAAATTTCAACTGGAGAGTCCTTGCTGTGTGAAATGACTTGAAATAAAAAAAAAAGACGGCTAGGTATTCGAACACTACTACCAGGAAGCCTCCATATATAATTACATAATTTTATCCACCCTTGTTCTCGGCAAGGGTGTGAACTCGCGCGGGTGTGAATCATACTACCCCTAAAAGTTTTTTCCAGTACTTTTTTCCAAATAATTTTTTTTTATCTCTAAATTCACACTTTGGAGGGCCATTTTACTTGAAAAAATTTGTCTCTTAAAAATTTCACGGAAACTCAATACTTTTCCACTAAAGAAATAAATTAAGCGGACTTACATAAATTATAAATTGTGATTTTACATACCTAACATGTTTATAAAAATATGTAAATATGTAAAATATTTATAAAAATAAATAAACATTAAATAACACAAAAAAAGATAATAAACAATAAACAAACCATATTTAACTAAGTCTGTGACTAATGGGGTTTCATTAACCCTGAGGTCATATCACCACCACCACCACCAAATTAACAATATTTTGTTCAAGACAGTTCTTAAAATGGGCACCATTTTCTTGGATACATGCCCTTCGAGATGCCCTTATTTTAGTTCTTTAGTGGAAAAGTATTGAGTTTCCGGGAAATTTTTAAGATACAAATTTGTTTTCAATTGAACTGGCCTCCAAAGTGTGAGCTTAAAGATAAAAAAAATATATTAGGAAAAAACTACTTTTTGGTACTGGAAAAAAACAACTTTTAAGAGTAGTATGATTCACACCCTCGCAGAGAACAAGGGTGCATAAAATTATGTAATTATGGAGGCTTCCTGTCCTGGTACCTAGTAGTGTTCGAATACCTAGCCGTCTTTTTTTTTATTTCAAGTCATTTCAGAAAAAAGTCGATAAATGTGAGTTTTTTACCCTACTTTAAGGGGATGTAACTTCTTAGGGGAGACTTTAAGATTTTTTTTATGACAAACCCCCTTAAAATTCAGCAAGGAATCTCCAGTTGAATTTTATGCACTGATTAATGAAACACCCTGTATAGTGGCGTCTATGAGTCGGAAAAAAACCGAGATTTCCTAATTTTTAGACGCAACGAAACAATTTTACCTCCCCCCCTGTTTTCGAGGGTGCTGAACACGATGGCGTAGGGCAAATAATTTATTTTTCAGGTCCCATATCATCGGCTCACTTTGATAAAGTTCGAGAAACTGGAAAACTCTTTCGTCATTCCAGGTTGTCATTGTTGTTGTATTTATTTTAGTTTCAGTTATTACCGTAAATACACTGCACTGTGCAGTGAATGGTCGAGTGTAAATGACAAGCTCGAACGGGCCAACGTGTGGGCAGCGCAAATAGAGCGAATTTGACAATAGCCGAATCTCTTTGAACTCGTGCATTTGCCGACAGCGAGGCGAACGTAGACAAACTTCGCTCAGTTGGCCGAATGTTTGGGCAATCGAGACGAATTTACCGTCCACACGTTCGTGTTGGCGCTGATTTGCCGGAGTTGGGCCAACGTGTGAAGCCGGCATTAGGGTGATGGAGAATTGGGTGATCGAAATCGAAATATCATAATTCAATAATAATTGACGACGATGATTCAAGACATGATTTAATTGACGACTATGATGGCGAACATTGCGAAGACAACGACCTGCTGGATTCCAAAATTTCATTTATGGATAGTTTAAAAATCTGGGCGCTTAAAAATAAAATTAGGTGCTTTAAATGAACTCCTTGGCTTGTTAAGAGAATCTTCTCATAGTTAACTGCCTCAAGACAGTAAGACTTTGCTCTGTTCAGCATGTTCAGCATGCTAAAACTGGCCACATTTCAGAACACGCAAGACTCATATTGGGTCCGGTTACAAATCGGGTTCGCTTTGGGTAAAATTTAATCTCAAAGTGTCGGATAAGTTCCTAAATTGCGTCTGTGTGTCCATATAGACACATTTTGGAAAAATACTGGATAATAATTAGACACATGTGGCTAAAATGTGCCTATCAATTCTTTTGTGTAAATATAGAATAAATTTGGTCCAAAAACGGTTACATAATAGAAACACATTATAAACTAGTCTCTAATTGGACACATTGCATAAATTCGCCATATTCTTTTGTTGAAACAGAACCGGCGCTTTAAGAAAAAATGGCCGATGCGGATTTTTTCAACATAATTTAACTTTCTGGCGGAACTTAAGCTTAAAATTTGAAAACCATAATGTTATAAGTTACATACAGGGTGATTGATTGAAACGCCACATTAGAAAAAATTCGACTTCCAAATGATCTAGGAATCTGAAATTTGGAACTTAGGCAACATACCTAATAGCCAAAATGAAATATTACCAAGATGGCAGCACATTTAAAAATGGCGAAAGCAATGACCATCTTTGTTTTTTTAAATGGGACACCCTATATTTTATTGCATTTTCAGATTGTCTGAGAAAATGTAATAACAATAATGTTTATAGTTGCATTTTAAATTGAATAGGCTATGAGTTATAAACAAGTGAAAATCGCAATTTTCCAACTTTAAACCCATTTACCACAAAAACGGCCCATAATATCAAAAAACGGCTTACATGTTCCTATCTTAACTTTTTACAAGGCATCCAATTATGCAGTTGAAATGTTTATACAAGGTGGTGAAAATTATCAGATTTTTCATCACCCTGCATAAACATTTAAACTATACAGTAGGATACCAGATAAAAATTTAAGATAGGGACATGTAAGCCGTTTTCTGATATCTTTAGCCGTTTTCGTGGTAAATGGGTTTAAAGTTGGAAAATTGCGATTTTCACTTGTTTATAACTCATAGCCTACTCACAATGAGTGCAACTACTCTCAATTTAAAATGCAACTATAAACAATATTGTTATTACATTTTCTCAGACAATCTGAAAATGCAATAAAATATAGGGTGTCCCATTTAAAAAAACAAAGATGGCCATTGTTTTCGCCATTTTTAAATGTGCTGCCATCTTGGTAATATTTCATTTTGACTCGTTATTAGGTATGTTGCCTAAGTTCCAAATTTCAGATGCCTAGATCATTTGGAAGTCGAATTTTTTCTAATGTGGCGTTTCAATCAATCACCCTGTATAATGCATATAACTTTAGTTTTAAGAAAAAATGTAACTTTTTTTTTTGTAAATATTTAAAATATTGCATTATTTTTGAGTCCCGTTCAATTTTTTAAAGTATCTTGATTATAATCATCAATAAAATTTCGTTCGCAATGAAAATTGAACACGAAATGTTCGATTAAAGTAGAAGTATTTCATACTCAAATGGATACCAGGACACACTGGGATTGAGGGAAACGAACGTGCCCACTCATTGGCAAGAAAAGGAGCATCGACACCCTTTATAGGACCAGAACCATTCTGTAGCCTTGAAGACACGATCTTCAAGGCAGAACTTCGGAAGGAAGAAGAAAAACTGAGAGAAATGCATTGGAATAACCTCTCAGGATTGAGACAATCCAAGGAGCTCCTCGGGAACTTTAACCGAGAAAGGTCAAGAAAACTCCTGACCCTCAACAAAGGAAGTCTCGGAATGCTAACAGGATTCCTAACAGGTCATTGCAAGCTCAATGAACACCTGAGGAAACTTGGTATAGAAAAAGATGGCGTTTGCAGACTCTGCAGGGAAGAAAACGAGACTCCTCGTCACCTATTGATGAACTGCGAAGCAATATAACGTGAAAGAAACGATGTTCTGGGCCAACACCACCTCAACGGGGGGGCTTTGCCCGGCCTTGATCCCCTTCAAATCCTGAAATTCCTAAGGGAAGCGGAGTTGGAGAGGCTGCTTCAATGAAGGGAATATACTCCAAAGAAGCAGAGAAGAGGGGGCACAGTAGATCTGTAATAGGTCGCAGCGCATCTGACACCCTCAATATCAATATCAATATCAATATCAATATCAAGTATTTCATAACAATATAATATTATGTAGGTATACAAAACCATTTTATGCGCTTAATTCTTTACAAGTACAATCTTATTACTTGTTTCTTGTATCTAGTTTGTATCCAATTTGTTTCTAATCAGAAACAGTGTGAGTCCATTTGGTAACCAAATGTTATAAACACTTTTGGGCTTAAATCGGTCACATTTCGGTCGCATTACCGGGCACATTTCGGGAACATTTCGGTCGCATTACCGGGCACATTGTGCGCACATTTTGGGAACATAATACGATATATTATGGGCGCATTTTAGCAACAATCAGGGCACATTTAGTGGACAAAATATGGGCACATTTTGGTACTCGTTTCCATCACCACTTTGGTCACATTTTCCACACAAAGTGGTCTTAAAGTCGACTTTGTGTCGTTAAAATGTGTCGTGTCCAAAATCATGTGTCGAAACTGTCTCGACACATTGCCCAGAATGTATCTTTCATTGCTGCTTGGGTAGCAACATGTTTCATTGTGAACAAAAACATTCATTCACTGCCACATAAAAAAAAAATAATCAGCCCGCAAAAAGTCAATAATATTAATGACGAGATGTGTACAAAAGTTCAGTTTTATATCTCAAACGACTCCTGAGATATCGTCAAATAATAGAAATTTTTTGACACTCTATATCTCAAGAATCGTGCATTTGCTTATTACTTGCAGACCCATGTTAATAGGAACTTTTTTCCTTAACGAGGCAGGGAATCACACCTTTCATTTTCCGCTATATGTTTTGGAACACCCTACTTTTAGAGGGTGTTTAAAAACTCGTGAAAAAAATTTTATGACACGGAGCTCAGCATTGAAAAAGAAGAATGTATCTGCTTTCAATTTTGTTCTAGCTACTCTACTGTCTCTGATATAAAACTTCCCTAAGACTTCAAATTATAATTTTGCGTACCCAAATCAACATTATGATGAAATTGTTATATAGGGTGTGAAAAATTATCAGATTTTTCATAAATTTTATAAGTGTTATAAATTCTGGAAAACAACTTTTTCATAATCTGGGGGTCATGATCGGTGGACATTTGATGAGTTTGAGCGAGAGTTTAAGTGATTTTCGAAAAGTGATGTCCTCAATAGTGTATTTTTTATAAAACAAAAACACACTAAAAGATCATTGAATCATAATGTCGACAAGAGGAAAACGAATACATTCGAAGGCTGATGTGAATAGAAAAAATCATAGAAAATGGAAAAAATTTATTGATATGGTAAAATTAGGCATACACTATATAATAAAAGACAATAAAAATAATTGTAATAAAAAATAACTTCATGTAACCTTGCCTTCTTTGATTGCGCAAAAGCTTAACTTGAAAATGTCCCTTCTTATTTTCTTCATCCCAAAAATAAGCCCTGTCCATTCCCACGTATACCTCATAGCCCATTTCTTCTATCAATCGGATTGAAAAAGTATCGATTTCAATTCTTAGAGCTGTGCCGTTGGAGACCAGTTTAGAATTTCTAATCTTCCAGAATTCGGTTTTGAGAAGTGGAGAGTAGGTTTTTATTCTATTCAATATATCGTTTGTGTTGCGTGAAGCTAAATAAGGGTAATAGACATAAAAGTCACGTAATTTTGGAACATTTTCTTCTTCGACCGCAAGAAGAAACATTCCCTGAAAGGGAGACAACTTCCTAACTCCATCAATTAACCACCGCTTGGAAATTTCATTGTCGCAGGTGACTCTGATGTATTTCTGATTAGAGACCCCTATTTCTGAAAAGACTGGAACAGGATCAACTTCAATACCATTGATGTTTAGAACATATTGCAGCCTTTCAGCAAACTGATGTGTAAATTCCGACGTTGGAGCCGAAATTTCACCTTTGCTAATAATGGCCATTTTCAATGATCCAGAGGATTCAACAGTTGTTTCACCCTGAAAAAAATTAATCAGAATAGTTATGCGCATTTATACTTTTGTTAACGTCAAGTTATTAGGTATTTCTGATTTAGGTACTAATTCTTTATGAACTTATTGATGGTATTATGGAACGGTGGGAAGGTGTTCTCATCCCAGAGAACTAAGCCACCTTTTTCGCTACTACTATATGAACTTAATTCAATGGAGAAATGACGAAAAGAATTCGTCAAAGAGTCCCAATTTGACACTACCAATAAGCTATTTGGTTATAATAAAATTATACTTACCATTTTAGAGCTAGGTTGAACCGTGGCCACGCTGGTGTCGTCTGGAAATAAAGGAAGATTCCTATGAGTATAATGCATCTTTTATTATATGCACCGCGTGATTTTAAATATACAAACTTTTATAAACAGCGTAATTTAACTACTTTATCATGATTCAGAGAAAAAAAATTCTGACGAAAATCTTGTACAATTTAAATTATTCATTTGTCATCTTTTAAGTCTAAATATGAATTTTTACCGCTACCCTTACCCCTCTCCCTCTTTCTCTGATCCTATTTTTGAAACATCAACTTTGCGAACTTTGCGCAGAAATGTTTTATTAAACTATAGTTCAGTTCGGCACCGAAAAGCGCAAATGAGCTGGCGTATCGTCCTGTCGCAGCTATATCCTGATGTCATTTGAAAACTTATATTCCGATTAAGTCGGAATGATCACAGGTAAAAACGCAAAGTCTACTTTTATCCGTCCTTCTGACGTCCTTTTATCCGACGTGGACCTTCTGAGGCCGCTCGGTTTGAATTTCTTGCATTCAGGGGGGGTTCTTCTGGTCAATACATATACATTTCTGTCTTTGTCTATTTCACAATATAGCATCCTGTTTCATTGAAAACTGTCAACTTTCATCACATTTTCAAGGCGAGATGTCTCGTACTCCTTACCATCAAGTGCAGTAAAAAAAACGATGGGTTGTTATTAAATAAAATAAAACAATTACGAGAGTGATAAAGGGGAAAGCGGTTTGGAGATTAAAAGATTCCAAATAAAACAAATCAGGTTTACTCAAATTTTGTTACTTTAAGTCAAATTAGTGCATTAGTGTAAGTGCATAAGTCGAATTATCGCAACTACAACCACTTACGACTAAAATTTAATAAAAAAAATGAGAATGGGCAATCATGATGTTACGATTAGACTTGCGCTGTTGTCAGATGGTACGCAATTTTAGTAAAAATGCAAAAATTAATTATTTTAACGGAGAGAAATAATAAAAACTAAAATGGTGTTGGTGATAAAAGAAAATGAATAAGACTACTTTGGTCGCCATTTTTAAACGCCTCGATCGGCTTTGCTCAAATGCAATACCAGACCACTCCTCGAGCTTAATTTAAAACTGCGATCTGAATTAATCTACACGAACATTTATTGGAATTTTGAAGGGACAGAAGTAACGCGACTTTAGGAGAAACTGTTTCGAGAAAAATCCAAAGTCCTTCATAAGAGCTATAGGAATGTAGAATTTCGCGCACTAATCTTGGAAAATAAAGCTACAAGGGCGTTTTGAAAATCGAAAAATCGCGTTTTGGGGAAATTAATTAAATAAAATATGTATTTCTATTAAAGTATGTTAAAGTAAACTTAAAATAGCATACAAGCGAAAATGTTACCTCTAGTTACCGCCAAAAATTCAGCTGCTTGGTGTCCTTTATTATTTTCGTGGTCCCAGAAATAAACCCATCCCATTCCCAAACGTACAGCATATTTCCTCTCTTCTATCAAGCCGATGGAAAAAGTATCGATTTCAACGCTTACAGCTGTGCCCTTGGCGACCGCTTTAGTCCGTCTAATCTTCCAGAAATCGATTTCGAGATTTGGCGTCGATCTTTTTATTCTCGTCAATAGAACGTTTGTGTTAGGCGTAGCTGAATACGGGACAAACATATAAAAGAGACGCAATTTTGGAGCCGTTTTTTCTTTAACAACAAGAAGAGGCGTTTCCTCGAATGGGGACAACTTTTTCACTGCGTCGATTAACCATTCTTCTGAATATCTATTGACGCAGGTGACCCTGATGGAGTTCTTCTTTCTAGAGAGCTCGAATTTATCGAAGACTGGAATGGGGCCATTTTCAACAGAGTATATAGCAGTGACTAGAGTTTCTTGCAGGTTTCGAGCAAATTGATTTGAAAATTTCTTGATAGGATGGCCTGGACCAATAATAATTGTCACCTGTAAGCTTTTCTCAGTTTCAACTGTGTTATTCTAAAAAAAAAAGTAATCAGAATGTTACGTTTCTTAACATCAAGGTATTTTTCATAAATTGTTGATGTTGAATAAATTTAAAAAAAACATTAAATGTTCATATGAAATCTTTGTGAACGTATTGATATGGAACGCTGGGGAAGGGGTTCTGTATCCCAAGAAACTAAGAAACCACCTTTTCGCCACTTTGTGAACCTTATATTCAGTGGAAAAGAAAAAAAACGTCAAGAGTCCCAACCTGACACACTCAAACCAAGTTTAATGAAACTTATAGTTAGGTACCTTACCATTTGGCAGCTGGGTGGAACCACAGCTCTTTGTGACTTTGGGCGTTGTAGTGGAACGCTGGGCCGCCTTTTGGGTTTGCGCGGGCTGGAAAATAAAAGAAGATTCCGGTAAGTTCGTCTTATCAAATTCACAGCGACTTTAAATAGGTAGGTACACAAAGTTTAATAAACAGCGGTGTATATCTCTGATGGATTAAAATTAATTATTCAGAGAAAAAATATAAAAAAGCTTCTACACGTCAACTAAGTTTAAAACAAATTTTAAAACTACAGTACATTTACTACATTTCAGTATACCTCGAGCGGTATAAAGATAAGATAAATAGATAAAATAATGCAAGTAATCTTATTAGATAGGGAATAGAATAAGGATCATTTTGAGACTAAATAGATTTGCAGATATAGCACAGCATCTAGCTAGGCATGTTTTTGATGTTGTTTCGAGCGTCATCGAGATCAAGATAAAAATATAAAAACGCCAGCGGTAGAAAAGTTTATTAATTACGGAAGAGAATGAACCTAAATAGCATAACAATAAGTACCTAATGGGATCTATTTTTAAATTACATTTCAAGTAATAAATTGTAATGTAACATGGGTCGCCTTTTACGTCCTGGTCGAGGCACCAATTCTGTAATGTAAACTACCTTTAAAAATTTGAGATCCTGCGTCACGGTAACAAATCTGTAGTGTAACATGCCTAAAATCCTGAATCCTTGTTGACGGTAAAGAATGGTGATGTAAACTATCTGGACTCTCAAAATGGAGGTGCTGCGTCATGCGCAGTCAAGTCAGTAATGTGGCCCCCAGACTGAATGGTTTTGAAAAAGAAGAACCCCTTTGACGTTTGAAATGTGAACTTGTCTGTCGTGAGTGACTGTTTGATTTTCCCGCCCTGAATATTTGATTTGAATTTAAAGTTCTCCCTCCCTGATTTCAAATAAATGACCACATCACTTACTTACCGATTGTAATCGTTATTTTTACCTTGGCTCGTGTCATTACCTTTTGTAGTTTTGGCTCGTGATCTGTCTAGTTTTCACTTGGTTTGGACCTGGTTGTTGTGTGTAGTAACCTTATTTTGGTTCGTTCATAGCAAACGCTACGAAAATACTTTGAGAGAGTCTTTTGTTGAGAGATAGGAGATTTAATTTAAAAGACAGAGTTTCCCCTTTGAATGAATCGATTTATTGATTTTTGAATTGATTTGAATATTTAGTCTGTTTATCCAGTGATCCCAAAAAGGGTTTTCCTCCTAAGAAAGTTTATAGTCACGAGGAAAAAAAGAAAACCCAGTAAAAATAACCGACCTCAGACTTGCAAAGTGCAAAAAAAATAAAATACAAAAACATACAGTACAAAGGACACAACACATATAAAATCGTCACCGTTTTGGTGTAAAATTGACATTGATAAACAAATCTGTTATATTCAGGAAGACCCCATTTTATCTTTCTATTTCAAGAACTCATACCTCCTGAAAAGAAAACAAAACACACAAAAATGCAAATAGAAACACAAAACACATATAAATATAAATCACGCCTTGAGTCAACACATAGTGCTTGCTATGTGCCAACGACGTAGGTTAAGTAAATGCACCCCTTGTTGCCGGTCTAATGATTGTTAGCACCAGCGAGGTTAAAATGTAGAGTAAAATAGATTGTTGGCAAGTAAATAAATAGTTTAGAGTTCAGAAAATAGGAAATACAAAATGAAACCAAACATATTATATAACAGAGGCATTATCGAGCCGTAAAAGGACGGTCAACGATAACAAATTGGAAATAAAATAAATTCAACAAGACCACAGTGCATAAATAAATAAATCAAATCAATTATGAAATTTAAAGAAACAAATACGGTTATAAGTTTGAAATAACGTTAGGGTAATACATCGTTCAAAATTATGACATGACATGAAAACAAAATATCGTTTACAGCTCAGATAAACTTATCATTAGTCTCCGTACCCCAAACACATATAAATAAAATAAACAGTGGGGAAATAATATATCCAATCGAATGCCCAGTGCTTTCTGGCACACCGACAGATCTTAAGTGGGAAGGGTAAAATGGGCTACAGGCACTATTAATGAAATCAATTGAACTGTCACCGATAGGCGAACTCGAATTAAAGTTCCTTCATTACAGTTTAAAACCAAAAATACCACCATCGCTACCTCATGATTATAAGTCGTTTATCGCAGGTTACTCTCCTGGACTTGTTCGTGAATGAAATCAAATAAAGCACATTATGCAGTTCGACGAAGCATTCGAAATAAATATCAGTGTGTGTCAGTCGCATTGTAAAAATAATGAAATTGAAATATTAATAATGATTAATGATCAAACAAGTCACAAATGGAATTAATTTAGCACAAACAAATGTAAATCATGAAAAACACATGTTCAACCCTTTTGACTATAATAATTTAGAAATAAATACAGATCGGAAATAATAATAATCAATAATCGAAGCAAGCATTCTCACAAATGAAATTAAGTCACATGAGGTTTTATGTACAAATTAGTTCAATCAAAATAAATAAATTGTTTAAATAATTCCATGAATAAAAGAAATGATAAAAGAGATGGTAGCGAGTAAAAAGAAAGGTTAAATAAGTGAGTAATGTGAGTAGCGTTAAAATAGAATGTGCTTCGATAAAATAATAATAACCACAATAATATTAGTCAAAAGGCATGTGCAATTTCAAGATTACAATAAATAAATAATAATTAGCTAAAATTCAAGTATAAGTTTCTCAAAAGTAACAAACTGTTAGGTCAATTCGAATAATGTAAATGAGATCGAGCATGTCTCTACGGTTAGAAATTAATTCACTGAAAATATCTAATTCATGAAATGTGGTAGTGGCCACATGTTTTTAAACAATTTGAAATTAGACAATAAAATAAAATATTGAAACTAGCATGTCGCTGAACGTATTGAAATAAACTTATTAAACTGTTACTGCAGGTGCGTTTGAGTATCTACATGGGGGCCCTGTTTTAAAATTCTTTCAATTACAAAACGTGAAGTTTCAAATTATACATGCTGGTTGGAATAAAATATCAGTACTTGTAATCTCCTGTTTGAATGCAAAACAATTAGTTAAAACCTAACGTGGTCCTACTTGAATAGTTAATTAACTTGAACAACACGTGTTTTACACGAGTGTTTTCCTGAATGAACAAATTGAAACAAAATTGAATAATACAACCAAATAAACTAAACGGTATGATCGGATCTCTTGGGATATCAAAATGCCTAACAGATATTAACAAATTAGAACAAACGAACAGTTACTTACATGTTGATGTTGAATTCAATTGTTTAAAAGTAATAAATAAAGAACAGCTGAAGCTGAGCTGACCCTGAACTTCACTCACAGACTGCTCGAATATAAGTGAACCTGATTACCGAGTGTGAACTCAATTCTCGCTAACTGATACATGTGGTTTTGTGACATTGACAGAACTGACGTTTCTAGCTTTGAAAGCTTGACAAATAAAAAATAAAAATTGGGTGCGTTTCTCGACTCTAAAGTTTACAATTTGAACCATGCGCAGTTGTTATATGGTTTGGGTCCTTTCAAAATCTTTAGAATCAAATCATGTAAATTGGCGTAAGGGCCTACATAGAACGCGATAACATGAACGGGCGGTTGGTATGTACAAAATGAACCAAATGCCAAAGGCGGCGGCGCAAACGCGTCCTGAGCGCCTATATAGTCATTTACAGAGAGTTCCGAATTCCGATGATCATTATTATTAGCCTCAAGCCTCAAGCTATAATGAGTTCAGACTACTCTCCTGAAGGCGTGGATCAGCGGGTCTAGCTAAATCGTCCGGTTGCAGAAAGAGATGTTATGTACTTTTTTCTACTCCCAACCTTTAATATGCATATTAAATATGAATCGCCAGTGCTTTAATGGGTCTCATTAAGATACAATTTTCATTAAAGCACTGGTCAAGCTATCCAATGGCAGAGGAGCATTTGCAATCGAATCGGTTCCTTTTCGCTTACAATCGGGTCGGCAAGCCAACCGAAGTCACAGAGTTGTCATACTCACGACAAAAATTGCCTTTTGATATAAGTTCTGTATTTCTTAAAAAAAAATTCTGAACGTTTATTTAATTTAGAACATAAGTAACATTCAAAGAAAATTTATCAAGATTTTATGTTACCTTAATTAATTTGATAAGTAGGTATATCGTGTAAAAGATAGGAAGATAAAGTATTATATCATTCGTAGAACTTCGTGATAGTATTCAAAGCGGCAACGCTGCGATCGTCGCGTTGCGCAGGTAAACAATATCGTAATTAATGACTGTCGATGTTATTAAAATTATTAATTAATCTCAAAATCGAAGCGTAAAATTCGGAATTCGAACTTCGCATAATAAAAATTACGCAGTAGTGAGTAGTGCCCTTTAAACTTGATACTAAAACATGTCTCAGCAGAATAATCTTAGCAACGAAGAGAAAATTTGGTAATATGCGTAAACAAATAGCAACCTATCTTAACCTCAATGATCCGCAATTGTACACGGGCCATTGTTAAAATATATAATTTTTCAATCCTTTCTATGAAATAAAAAGGGTCGTAGAAAAAATAGTGTATGGAACTCGCAGATAATGGCTATTAATACGCTCTTATGATGGTTAAGACACTCGCCTACGGCTCGTATCTTAACCATCATACTCGCGTATTAATAGCCTTCATTATAAGCTCGTTGCATAATATACTATTTTCTACTCCCAACCTTTAATATGCATATTAAATATGAATCACCAGTGCTTTAATGGGTCTCATTAAGATACAAATTTTCATTAAAGCACTGGTCAAGCTATCCAATGGCAGAGGAGCATTTGCAATCGAATCGGTTCCTTTTCACTTACAATCGGGTCGGCAAGCCAACCGAAGTCACAGAATTGTCATACTCACGACAAAAATTGCCTTGTGATATAAGTTCTGTATTTCTGAAAAAAAATTCTGAACGTTTATTTAATTTAGAACATAAGTAACATTCAAAGAAAATTTATCAAGATTTTATGTTACCTTAATTAATTTGATAAGTAGGTTATCGTGTAAAAGATGGGAAGATAAAGTATTATATCATTCGTAGCGCTCCGTTAGTATTCAAAGCGGCAACGCTGCGACCCGCGTTGCGCAGGCAAACAATATCGTAATTAATGGCTGTAGATGTTATTAAAATTATTAATTAATCTCAAAATCGAAGCGTAAAATTCGGAATTCGAACTTCGCATAATAAAAATTACGCAGTAGTGAGTAGTGCCCTTTAAACTTGATACTAAAACATGTCTCAGCAGAATAACCTTAGCGACGAACAGAAAATTGGGTAATATGCGTAAGCAAATAGCAACCTATCTTAACCTCAATGATCCGCAATTCTACACGGGTCATTGTTAAAATATATAATTTTTTAATCTTTTCTATGAAATAAAAAAGGGTCGTAGAAAAAATAGTGTATGGAACTCGCAGATAATGGCTATTAATACGCTCTTATGATGGTTAAGACACTCGCCTACGGCTCGTATCTTAACCATCATACTCGCGTATTAATAGCCTTCATTATAAGCTCGTTGCATAATATACTAATTACACACATAATGGTCATTTATTGTCCCCCTACTTCCCAACGTTTTACAGATTAGGTCTCGTTTTCTTTTATAGTGAGTGTTATTTGTTCTAAATAAAGGAGATCTATGCCCGGAAAGTGAAGTAAAGGAACCAAAGGTGGCAGAAAATATTGTAAACACGACCATGTTCCCCTAGTTTTCCTGTCGTCACGCAACGGACGCCCAGCCGTGTCTGCACCCAGATAGAATCTACGTGTGACAAAGGAATCACGTGATTATTTTGTATTAATTAAAATATCTTAGGCGGCATATTATCAGGCTGCACCCAAGGGGGGTTATTTTTATTAATAAATAATGAAGCTTGCTTGTTTGGTATTTTCAATGTCAATCTCGTCGCTTATTTTTTTATTTATAATAATAATAATAATAATAATAATAATAATAATAATAATATCCCGCAGGGGTATCTCACTGAGATATTTGGGGAGTGACGACCCCACGGACCCGAGTTACCTGGCAGTAGGTTTAAAATGCAACCTGCCTCGGCAGAGCAATGGAAAGAAGAAATAATAAAAGCCCCCAGAAATAATGAAAGCCCCCACTAGTGGGGAGGTCTGGGCCAGCCCACCAAGCCCAACTCGACCCTGGTGTTTCTACTGGACTCCAACCGGAGACCACCAGGGCGGGAAAACAGAGGGTGCGCATGAAGTGGACGAATGAAATGAACAGCTTTATTATGCGCACCTATTACACAGTCACAAAACTTGAAACAGACAAAATACAATACAGACAAATATTACACCAAGAATTCACAAAACAGTACCCAAACGCACAGGTCACGGAGCAGAGGATAGCTGACCAGCGAAGAGCAATCGTAGCACGTAACCTCATTCCGCAGACAACACTCGAGAACATTAAACAGCAGGTTGCTCAAGAGTTGCAACAACGGGAAAATACTACAAATACGCAGATAGAAGAAACCGCAAGTACACCTCATGAAGACAACAGAGATACAACATTAGCATACAGCCTCACGGAAGAAACAATAAATACACAGGAGACCATGGACACTGAGCTTGTTGAGGCCCTTGAGAACTCATTGCAAACAGCATTGTTACAATTCACAGGAACGGACCTAGCAAAAAGACAAAAAATACCCAAGATACATACATCATCTAAACTCGAAAAAACTCTTCAATACATGAATAAGTATATACTCCCACAACATATACGGGAAGATTCCACACTGACAGATACACACACACTGATATATACTGCAGCAGTAGCGGTAGTTAGGTATCATGGCCTAAAAACAAGACCTCAGGACTCGCAGACACAACATAAACAAAACAAACCGGCCTGGGAGCGTCGGCTTGAATCGCAGATAGACGAAATTCGACGAAATCTGGGCCGGCTCACACAATATCTACAAAATAATAGATCCAAAACACTGATGAAGCATATGCACCACATTTTAGACAGTAAAGACAGTAAAAACTCACACAAAACATGAACATCATAACCAACACATCACTGAATACATGGACACCTTAAAACAGAAACTTGCAGCCAAAACGCAAAGACTACGTAGATACAGAACATGCACTCAGCGAAAACAACACAACAAACAGTTTACAGAAAACGAAAAAATATTCTATAGAAACATGAATCAAAATAGTTCACAGAAAAATAACTATGAAACACCCACAAGAGAAGAACTCACACGATACTGGTCGTCCCTTTGGTCCAATCCGGTCCAGCATAGCAAGGACGCGAGTTGGATCAGAGAGGAGGAAAAACATACACAAAACATCACAGACATGCAATTCAGCGAGATTACACCACGAGACATAAGCGATACAATCAAAAACATTCATAACTGGAAGGCACCCGGGATAGATAACATCCATAACTTCTGGTACAAGAAGTTCACATGCCTACATCCGAAACTGACCACACATTTTACAGATATCCTCAATAATCCGCAGAACACACCTGCATTCTTTACACAGGGCATCACATATATGATGCCAAAAAACAATAATACAGAAAACCCTACACAATACAGACCAATAACATGTCTCCCAACAATTTACAAAATTCTGACTACAAACATAACAAACAAAATATACTCTCATCTGGAAAACAATAACGCATTTACAGAACAGCAGAAGGGATGCCGCAGAAACCACATGGGATGCAAGGAACAACTCCTTATCGACTCAGTGGTTCTGCGTCAGGCACATAGACAACATAGACAATTAAACATGGCATACATAGATTACAAAAAAGCATTTGACAGCACACCACATACTTGGCTGATACACATATTAAACATTTACAAAATTCACCCCACGCTCATCGCCTTCCTCGAGAACATTATGACACACTGGAGAACTACACTACGTCTTACGCTCAATAAAACAACTATAACTACAGAAGAAATACCTATACGTCGAGGCATATTCCAGGGGGACTCATTGAGTCCACTGTGGTTTTGCCTTGCCTTGAATCCACTCTCAAACATGCTGAATAATTCAAATTATGGATTCAACATCAGAGACAACAAAACAACACACTATACTCTGTCGCATCTGCTATACATGGATGATATAAAATTATACGCATCCACACAAACACAGCTGCAACATCTGCTGAAAATTACACACACATTCTCACAGGACATACATATGGAGTTTGGGTTGGAGAAATGTAAAACTCTCAACATCGAAAAAGGAACTCTGGTGGCAGGTGAATTCGCTCTTGAAAATGGCGACAAGATTGAATCCATGGAAGAGGGCGAGGTCTATAAATATCTTGGTTTCCAGCAGGCCAAGCTCACAGAACATACACAAATAAAACAAACACTAAGAAAAACGTACATAAACAGACTAAACCAAATATTAAAAACAAAACTGAATGCCAAAAACACAATAAAAGCAATAAATACATACGCTGTACCGACACTGACATACTCGTTTGGAGTTATACAATGGACACAGACAGACTTAGAAGACCTCCAGAGGAAAACCCGAACAACACTCACAAGACACAAACAACATCATCCTAAATCAGCCACAGAAAGGCTGACTCTACCTAGAGAGATGGGGGGAAGAGGCCTTATTGACATACCCAATCTGCACCACAAACAGATAAATAATCTTCGAGAGTTCTTTCACGCAAAACAAACCACGTCCAAACTACACAAAGCCGTAAATATCGCAGACAGAAACAACACACCTTTAAACCTACATAACAAAAACTTGGAGCTACACATAACAGATAATAATACAAAACAGCAGTCGTGGACCCAGAAGGAACTCCATGGGAGACACCCCCATGAGCTGAGCCAGAACCATGTCGACAAACAGGCGTCGAACAAATGGCTTAGTTGTGGGAACCTTTTTGGGGAGACCGAAGGGTTCATGATTGCTATACAGGATCAAACAATAAATACTAAAAACTACAGAAAACATATACTCAAGGACACCACAATCACAGACGATACATGCAGAAAATGTCATTTATCACAGGAAACAATACAACACATTACAGCTGGATGCAGAATACTTACACAAACCGACTATCTACATAGACACAACCAGGTGGCGAACATATTATACATCAAAAACTCGCAGCTCAGTACAAACTCATCGACATGTATACACCATATAAATACAACCCGCAAACAGTATTAGAAAATAGCACTCACAAATTATACTATGACAGAGCCATCATCACAGATAAAACAATTCATCATAACAGACCAGACATCACATTAATAGACAAAGAAAACAAAAATACATATATAATAGATATAGCGATACCCAATACACACAACTTGCAGAAAACGGACACCGAAAAACATACAAAATACATAGATCTAGCACAGGAGGTGCGACGCCTCTGGAGGATGGACAGGGTATACACCGTTCACTTATTATAAAAGAATTGGGTTATGGTGTAGGGTGATAGAAATCACTGGGTATAACCGCTGTCAATCATTGGCTGGAGTTTGGTTATGTCTCTTTTTTTATGAGGTTGAAGTTTTATGGCAAGGAACAGGACATAGTTGCCAGATGGATTTTTGATATTTTTGGTATTCTTATTATATTTATATTTGCATCTTTGGGGGCTTTTTATTTTGAATCATTTAGTCACATATTGCAATCTTTAACTAGAACGCAATGTCGCTGGATCTAAGATCTTAAAATCTTAAGCTTTTCATAAGAGTTTGAGGAAAAGGTTATCATGTAATTTTGCCAAGTTAGGAAAATACACAAATGTACTTTTTGAATATAAAATAAAAAACTTGAATCAATTATATTAATTTACTTTTAATAAATACATAGCAGGTAATTAAAATATATCGGAACGTTTATTAAAATATTAAAATATAGGTACGTAAATGAAAAATATTTTTCGTCAATTCGTCGGTTATTCGGTATCGTAGTTGTGTGTCGGAAACCAGCCAAAGATTCTGGACTTCTGGCTTCTGGCCCAAAATTATCCCCCATTATCAATAACCGCTGCTGCATCCTGCTTAGAATCAGAATCATCTTCAGCGCTCTGATTTTAATAAGATTTTCACCATGTCCATTTGTTTCGTCCCGTCCTCCGAAATAAGTTTTTCACAATGATTATATTAATTTTGTCACATGTCAGGTGTACTTACATTTTGAAAGCTCTTCAAGACATACATTCTTTACTTTATACAGGGTGTCCCAGACTTAATTGACCAGGCCATATCTCATTTACAGGTTGAGATAATCAAGCCGAATAAAAGGCATATTATTATAATTTTTCAAGCTGTATAACATGACAGCATGAAAACAACCCCCACTCCAACATCCCCTAAGTTGCAGCCCCCACCCTTAAAAAAATGAATAGCACCCTGTATATATTTTTGTATATTCAAAACCAGTATTCGATTCTCTATTCAGATGATTTTTCAGATTCAAAATTGGTTCAGAAATAACCAAGAAAAAGTTCATCAAGGTGGTCATGACTTTTTATCTTAACTTTACCTGAATGACTTTAGCTGCCAAAATTTATCAATATTTTGGTCATAGTTTTTAATTAGCAGGTCACAGTCATCATTAAGGTTCATGATAAAGTGCTTTATCTCTTGTTTTATTTTTTAAAATTTCCCAACAAATCAGAATTATCAAATAAATTGTTTGGACTTTAATTATAATAATAACTATCACCTTCCTGTTAAAAACTATGAATAAATTTTGACAGCAAAAGTCATCCAGAGAAAGTTAAGATAAAAAGTCATGACCACCTTGATGATCTTTTTCTTGGTTATTTCTAAACCAATTTTGAATCTGAAAAATCATCTGAATAGAGAATCGGATACTGGTTTTGAATATACAAAAATATATACAGGGTGCTATTCATTTTTTTAAGGGTGGGGGCTGTAACTTAGGGGATGTTGGAGTGGGGGTTGTTTTCATGCTGTCATGTTATACAGCTTGAAAAATTATAATAATATGCCTTTTATTCGGCTCGATTATCTCAACCTGTATATGAGATATGGCCTGGTCAATTAAGTCTGGGACACCCTGTATATATATCCTTAGAGGGAAGCTGCTAATTTACGTGCTTGTATAGTGAAGTTTACAATACCCCCATGTCATTTCGATTGGGTTGTATTGGAAATAGATTATTGCAAATCTTCCGGAAACACAAAAATTTCATAATCAGTGTCTGTTTTATGTGGCCTGCCCAAGGGTGTAATATCAAATTTGTCTTGTCTAATAATACTTGCTAATGCCACGGTCTGACTGCTATAAGAGACAGTAATTACCAGCAATTTAGCAGATACAGATACACATACTCAATAGGTACTTACATTCCAAATATATTTCACCTTCTGAATGACTTAAATGTTTGCTCAAGTTTGGACTTTCTGGATCTTAATCATTGAAATGCTTTCTTAATGCGGATTATTATTCATCTTAGAGATATTATTTTCGTCATTTTGCTCTTTTGAAATTTAAAATGTCAAAAATTTAATAATTGTATTTGTCAGTTTGAGAAAAATTGATCAGAGTAAAAAATCATCCTAGATAGATATCCTAGTACTAAAACTTCAATTTGACAACATGGCTGTTAATCAGCTGAGACACTTTGAGTGATTTGACAAATGTCAGTCTATACTTAACCTTTAATATGTCGATCAGCTGATATTGTCAATCGAGATCTAGGGAGTTTTCATTTTTGCAAACCTAAAAACAAAAGTTCATGGCCACCTAGTTCTTTTTTAATATGTGAACGGTGTATAGTCATCGTACCGATAGTCTTGTCCTCTACAGGGGTTGTACCATATACACTACATAAAAGCTTACAGACACTCAAAATGCACAAAAATACGTACATAGAACTACAGAAAGCCACAATAATAAGTACATGTCACATCGTTAGAAAATTTCTGTACGCAGACATACAAATAGATGAACATCCGACACATTTAACAGAATTGACACAACACACAAACTAAACACATGTAGTAGAACTTTTATGGCGACCTTGTCTTGGTGATAGTCCGACATGGTTGCTTGCCGCCGGGAGATGAGACCCGAGATGCTACATATATGCAGAAGAAATAATAATATTTTTGCTATTGCTGCTGGTCTTGCTTGCATGGTAATTTCAAGGGGAATTTTAAGCATCTTTCACCTAACTCGCCACTTATTTAGCTTGTAGAAATGATTCCATGAGCATAAGTTAATTATATCGGCAGGATTAAGCCATACATTAATAAGAATAATACTTACCTTTTGCGAAAAGGTTTTTTGGGGTTACTAAATAAAGTCATTTCCGTTGACACCTCACATGACAGTATTTTTTTAATTTTTAATATTTAGGATGTATGCATAAATGCACGCATTTAAGAAAGAAGATTTAGAGTAAACAATTAATTAGCGTTCATATAGGTTAATTCAATTACCTAATGAATATTTTCGTCGCTGAAAATTTTAAAGTTGGACTTTTGTAATTTTTCATTGTTATAGTATTTATCAGTATAATTTTCCCTCTAATGTTAGAATATGAGTGCAATTACTTTGATAATGTGAAATTAAACTACCTATTATTCTTATTATTTGGTTTATTTTATGTATTTTTTAAATTAGTTATTTAAATAAGCTATATTTTCACTAGGCAGGATTTTTTTTAATAAAAGACTTTCTTTTTTACTTAATCGCAAAAAACCGTCTGAGAAAAAGTGGGTTTATTGGTCGAAAAATTGACACTTTCTTGTTTTTTTTTTACTAACTCGGGATTTTGGGGGTTGAGGTGATTTCAAACAACTTATTTCAAAGAAAATTTTTTGAAAAAAATATAATTGAAAGTCATTTTCGCAATGGGAGTAGGTATCTACGTAAACTTCATGAAATGTGGATATTTGTAATGTATGGAATAATTATCATGATTGTGGTGGAACCTGAGAATTACTTCTATAGTTCCTCATCAAACTCGGTACTTGAATGGAATGTGTATATAGAAACCTGTTTACAAGCTTTCTTAGAAAAGGTACTCGCTTTTGTCCTCATCCAGTGATATAGCAGTGAAAGTATAGCTACTAGGCAGGTAAAAATTTTGTTATATTAGGTCCCAAAACTTACAATAAGTTTTAACCAAGACTTTTACGTAAATCAAGAATTTTCAGATAATTACTGATTTCAAAATGCCCTGTATTACCAAAATATTTGTCTGATACTGCTGAAAATAAGTTCTAATCCTTTTAAGAAGAGTTAATTGCTGATAAAAAATAAAATATCATTAAATATTTTAGCCGTATTTTCAAAATTTGCAATTTAAAATCAGTAATTATCTGAAAATTATTAATTAACGTTTGTGCAACCGGCCATTAGAATATCATGTAGATCGGTTCCCAGAGTTACCGAACAAGATTTTGTTATTTTGAAAAGTTCGGAATCAACCGATTTAGTGAAAGAGTATGAAAAGATCGACTATCTGTCGTAATAAACGGATACCATAACTACTGCAGTTATCCGATATCCGAACAATTGCAGAGTGCCTTTAATGGAGTGCGAGAAACCGTGCATTAAAATGTGTCCAGGAGAATCCGTAAATGAATTAACTCTTGATTTTATATAATGTGTTTTATGACTTTTATGTATAAATTTAAATAGATGTGCCGTATTCTTTATCTTTATTCTTTACGCGATTCTTTACGGGTAAACAAGTCATTCTTTACGTGGACTTTTTTGAAGGTAAAGAATGTAAAGAAGGTAATAAAGAACGTAAAGAATATCAACAAACCATAAAACAATGCAAATTTATGCTTATTATTGCTTGTGCAGTTAACAATAGTTTATAATGTTCTAATTAGTATTAAATAATAATAAATAATGTATGCCTCATTTTTTATTGATTGGACGAGTATTATTATTATTGGTAACCCTACATTTTAGGTTATTTATTTTGAAGTTTATTGTGATTATCTGCTGGACTGAAATCAATGTTAAAATAAGGTTGAGTAAGGAAGTAAAAAGGCAGGTTTTCTTGGTTTATTTATTTAACTCAGTTACACTATTTGTATTCAGTATTCGTAACTATATAATTAGTAAATTAACACATGGAAACCGTTTTTTAGATCGGTTAAATGTTAACCGATTTCCGATTTAATCGCTCATTAATTAACATGCAGTGTGAGAATACTGAGAATTGCAATTACCTAGTGTGACAAATTTCAACAGTGCGTCTTTAAGTCAAAAAATTATTTATTTTTCACAATTTTACCACTCTGTATCTCAAAAGTTAAGACTTTTAGCTTTTAGGACATACGTTCTTATGAAGTTTTCTTCTTAAAATGGGCCCAAAAATCACCCCCTTGAATATTGACATTCAATTACATAACACCCTGTATACCAGAGTTTTCACGAAAAACATTTCTTCACAAAATACTTCTCTGGGTGGTTCAGGTTCTGAAGAAATGTATTCGTAACTTTGGTGTTGTGATAATTTCCTCTTCCAAGTTTGACTCATAAATTGGCAGGGGTATAAATAAATAAATAAATATCTTATGGCTGTGGTAAAGCCCAAGTGTCAGAAGTTTTCAAGTAGCCTCAAGGGCCTCTGACGTAACTTAACGACTGCTGTGAAGCAGCCGGGACCCCCTTTTTAACGTACCTCCATTTTTTTATTATTGGCAGGGGTATGAATTATCGGAATGATTCATTATCAGAATTTTGATTTTCGTCCAATGTTCATATGTTTTTGAACTTTTCCTTCTGATAAACATATAATTACTACTTGAAGTAGTTGAAATTGAATCTGCTGGTTCAGGATGAGGACCTCAGGTTCAGGTTTTCCTAAAATGTGGAAAAATTATGCTTGAACTTGAAATGCGAATAAAAATCAAGACCTGAATGTAAGTACAAATATAATATAATTCACTCAGCAACGACTTGACTTTAATTTACCTATGTGCCTTTAATCTATAGTCCAATAAAGTCTAAAAAGTCATACGTATCGATTAAGAATACACATCCTTTTGATAGTTCGATTTATTTTGTTTCATATACGTGGTTTTTATAGTAACCGTCCAGTTTGTCTAAACACTCCATCCCGCATAAATAAGTATACGTCAACATTGGTTTTGAATGAGAATTAAATGCACAACACAGAGGATAGAATGTCATTACGTGAATAAATTTTATGTAGTTATCAGTGGCTCTCAAACTGACGTAAGCGCTTCAGTTCATTGTTTGAATGATTTCTTCAATAATTTACGCTCGTTCACAACTTGACAATTAACTGTTTGACATTTTCTGGTGAAATTAAAAATATTAATTCGGACGGTTAGTGTGACGTCACATCTGACTTTTTAAAGTTAATCCTACTATAGAAACTGCAGTATTAAGCAAGGTATTTTCACATATTCGCATATTCCACAACACATAAAGCAACATAATTGTTATTGTTATTTATTTTAATTTCGGTGAACTGGAGCTCAGAATATTCCTGAGTTTTGAATTCTGCCAAGCATCGTAATCTATTGTGTGGGGTAGTGGATTTCCATGAATATTAATAATAATATTAATAAAATAACATAAATAATAATAATTTGTTATCAAAACAAACAAAACATAACCTTGCTTTTCAATTGTTTTCGTTCTTTACTTATTCTTTACATTCTTTATATTCTTTACGTATTGTTTAAGTTATTGTTTACATTGTTTACGTCAAACGTAGAGGATGAATTGTTTATGCTAAAGGCACAACACTGGTAGCAGCCAAAAAAGGAAAAAAAGAAGAAGAGGTAAAACCTAACCTAATCCTAATCAAAAATTAATTTTCAAAAGATTTTCACAATGTTTACAAACAAAAATACGAACAGAAACAGAACTTATTAATGAGTGAGCAGCTTAATCCAAACAAGATTAGCAATTTCCGTGAGATTAATTTGCAAACTTAACACGGACTCGAGACGAGGCATTCCTTGGTGAGAAACTGCTTGTTTAGCTTAATCATGGTCATGAGCAATTATTACATTATTGTCTTTCACAAAGGAATAATCAGGTTTTAAGTCTTTCTTTGGACACATTGGTCCCTTTCCCTTTAATGGTAATTATTGAAAAGAACTTATCACTCTTTCCTATTAACATATTACACTATAATAATGATGGTTCATCGTAGGGCTGTTGTTTCTGTACTGTATCGTTTCTCAAAAACGCCTGTGTACTGCTTGTGTCCATGTCATGTGGAACAAAATCCTTTTGCTGAAAATATTTTCGACTTGGAACCGGACTTGGCAACTTCATTTTTGAGATTTATGTAAGCTGAATCCCTTGGGAGTATTGGTGGGGTTGAGGAACTCACCTGCCAATTTTTATCGAAGATCCATAAACCATTTCTGTTGGAGTTGCACTGCTTTCGTCTCTATTCTTAAGCCGGCCATAAGATATAGTAATACAACTGCGCGGAAACTTTTGGATGACACCCTTTTCCAACATAATCCCTGTTATTGGGTATTTGAATTTTATTAGGCGAAGTAATGAGTATAGCCCACGTCAGATGCACACAGCACAAATTGATTCTTGGACTCAGTAGCTGTCTTACCTTGCTTGGCATAAGTTCATTGCTTTAGCTGCGTTTTCAAGTTTAAAGTTATGGGTGACTTGAATAATATGAACGTTGATTTGGCGCTGTCGCCGCCTAAAAAACGTCGTGCGAGACATTTTACTATAGAAGAAAAAACTTCAAGTTTAAATATCTACAAAGCATACGAGATTGACAATCAAGATTCTACAAAACCGAAGAAGGGGAATTTCACGGCTAAGGCAGCAGGTAAATTTGTAAAAACATTATACACAGACAAATTATTTGAATAAATTATATTACAAATAAATAATTAGATGAATACTTGGGTACCAATAGTATAAAATTTTAGGTGTTGGTATAGCCAGCGTTTATAATATACTCCGAGAGTATAATTCTCATGACCGCAGCCGCCAAAAAAATACAGCAGATACGGACAACAGAGGATAATTTTGAACAATGTCATCGATGATACCAAGTGTGCCATCCGGAGGCTCATTCATACTTTTTTCTGTTTTTTCTTATACTGTTATCCTCCATAATGTGAATCTTGCATGGTAATACAATTATTGTAATTAGATGGGTTTATTGAAGGAAACTATCCATAGGTAGGTATATATTTTATAACAACCATGAAAGCTAAGAAGATAGGTAACTCAGAGATCATGCGGTGCACTTGAAATGTTAATAAGTTTGCAAATTTAAGAAGCATGCCTAATCTTTTGTCACGGAAAATCTCCATATCTTATAGGTATACCACTTACCTACTATAATAACACAAGGCTCCTAAAATGCGTGTAAATAGTTTTACCAAATCATGACAGTTCGTTTTGTTTTATACAAAATTTAACAATTCTTATTTTTTTACCTGTCTCGAGGACGAAGTTATAATTTAGTAAAACTACACGTGTTTTACGAGCCTCTTGAACTACTCTCTTACCAATTATTTCTTGTTGTCTTTAATTTTCAAGATCAGGTTAAAATCTGGCAACAACGGAAATTTGTTCTACACTAAGTACGGACTTTGTTACAATGTGGAACGTTCTTTACGGCCGTTACATTAGGCCCACCCCAGGATTTCGTGCGCAGCTTTATTACTATATCTTTTGGCCGGCGTAAGAATAGTAATGCATTTCAACACAAGCAAAACGATGGGAAGGACTTATTGACACCCTGAGATCCCCTACACTGGCTCCCTTCCACTAAGTCAGGTCTCTGGTCCGGTTAGGTTTTTTTTCCTTAATATTTATGGCCCTTACGACTTTTTCTTTATCTTCTATATTTTATGTTTTACTTTTCATCTTTCATGTTTTTGAAATTCCAGGTGGAAAAATACGTAGGTAATGTTGCACTTTAGCGTCACCAGTAAGTCAGGTCTTTGGTCATGGTAGTTTTTTTTTTTTCATTATAGAGACATTTGAAGGAAAAAAACCTACCCCATTTTGTTTTTTTGGACGACATCTTACTCCATTTACAACATAACAGTTACGATGATGATTCACATACCAAGCAGACATGAATTAACTTTCGGGATACTCGAAGTCGCTTTTTAAAAAGTTACAATAATTATTATTGATTTTATACATTTATTATTAATTAAGACAAGTAAAATAAGATGGTTACAGTATGAATGTTAAGACTAGACTAACTAAAGAGGATCTATTATGTATCTTGGTGCACCAACCTGTAAACAGACACCTTGCAAAATACTGAGAATACTCTGTGTGGAAATGCAGAGTAACCGCTGTTCATAACTTAGTCAGCATTTTCTTAAATGGGTATTCTAATGGGTGGTACTGGTGGCATAATTCCTCCCCCCGAAGATTCAGCTATTGAGGGTTGCTGAGGTAGCTGAACGTCGACGGCAATTTGTGGATTTTTTCCGGTGCCATCTTCCAACTGATCGGTTGTAAATGATGAAGAGTGTTACTATAATAACTAACACGTATATAGTAATTGTCCAGCTGCTTGGGTTGTGTGAAATGGAGAATTTTTTTAGTGGGATTGATTGGTGTTCGATTAACTGCGTCTTCATTCTTTGTAGTCCATCCAGTTGAATGTCTTCTAAGTGGAAGATCAAGTTTAAATTTGGATTGGTTAAATCAGGAAACAATACAGGTCGATTTTGACTGATGTGTGGTTCCAGATTTCGGATTAAACTTCGATGGGTGATAACTTCACAGTTGACTGAATTTGTGATAAATGTACATTCCAAGCAGTTGAGAATTTCCCAAGAACTTCTTGTTGTTGTTGGCATTTGAGTTCCATTTTTTCTTTGGATGGTACCTAACAGGGCTATCCATTGATTTGTTGCTCCCAATCTCTTGATCACTGGTGTCACGTTATCTTCATAGTAACTTGCTGACAGTTCGTAATATTCATTTGGTTCAATAGTTGGATTTCACAGGGGCTTCCAGATTCGATTCTTTCTAAGTTGGCTTCGTTGCACAGGAATGTTCGGGATGACATTTTCATATAGGGTTCGCTCATAAATGTGTAGTCTAATAATTTATCTTTGGTCCAAAATTTATTTCTTGGTATGATAGCGTTAAACTGACTTTCGTGAAATATTGGTATCGAATATAAATGGTAGTAATTAAATTTCGAATTAGGATGGAAAACATATAAATTTTAATAAACATAGGTCCTCAGAGCTTTAGTTTACGAGATACAGGGTGTTAAAGTTTTAAAAAAATTCTAGTTATTTTATTTCAGGGTGATCCCGAAATGGCGGACACGGAATACAGGGTGTTGTAGAGGATGTTCAGAAAGACTGTAAATTTAAAACAAAAGAGTGTTCCTCGGCTTCGTTACCGAGATATAGGGTGTCCTTTTTCTAAAATTGAAATCGAAATGGCGGTCAAATTTAAACAACCTCGACTGGCAAAGCACATGATTTCACATAACTATAACGATAGTGTTTGCTTTTTATTTTTTTTATTATCGAGAACGGAATTACAGGCATTCAAAGTTTACCTATTCCCTGTGTTCAACAAACTTTTTCAATGTGGCATCGTTGTTCGAATGCGAGATTTTGAATATTATCGAATTTGTATCCGCGCAACGATTATTGTTTTAAGCTTTGTTGTGTTTTTATTTCATATATGTTTCCATGGTAACATCTATCTGGGATTGTAGACCTACACATTATTTTTCTGCCTGAAGAATGGTATCCAGTGCAGTGTTGTGACTTTATTTTCTACAAAAGTGGTCATATCTTCTTAAGGGAGCCATACTGAAGAAAACCGTAAATAAAACTTAGAATCTTTAATCCACAATGGATGCTGTAGTGCTGTCCAGAATCTTTAATCCACAATGGATGCTGTAGTGCTGTCCGTATCCGCCATTTCGGGATCACCTGTATAAAAAATTGCTGATTGGGATAATTTGAAAGTTCTCAAAATTACAATGCTAAATGGGTTCTACAGTCTACCATTCATAGTAATTTATTATTTAATCCAGTGGGGGAGATTTAGATATGTCGTTACACTTTTTTTTAATAATTTCTCCGCCACTGAATAAAAGACAGTTTTTTGTCTAAATTGAACAAGAAATCTATTAAAATAATCAAAACTTTTGTTTGAGTGTACAAAAAATTATTATAAAAAAGAGGACAAGTAACTGAAAATTGAATTTATTGAATGATATAAAAAAAAAAACAAGGTAGACTGTATGTGTGAGTTTGTTATGGCGATTCTTCGTTATTGCTGCTTATGGGCGTTAATACTGCAACAAGGACAATAATTCGAATATTAGAAGGGAAGACAATAATTATGGAAGGATTAGACAGACTTACAATAACTTATCACTGTTAATGGGCGACGTCCCGACAGGATGGTGCGATATCGGCCCTTGGCACTGCACTTCACTGGTGTTGGTGTAGGTAGGTACGGCCACTTCTGCTTAGCTTCGATGACGACGACAATACGATACGAAGAGTCAACGATATGACTCCAGCAATGGTCAATGATCGAATGTAAA
Source organism: Malachius bipustulatus (assembly GCA_910589415.1). Lineage (NCBI taxonomy): Eukaryota > Metazoa > Arthropoda > Insecta > Coleoptera > Melyridae > Malachius > Malachius bipustulatus. The sequence goes on from OU342633.1 coordinate 4,189,707, forward strand.
ATAAAATGAATGTGTAGGTATTTCTTGGCCCACGAGGTTGGGACGGTCCATGCTTCCCTTTTGTCCTACCGAGGGCTGCCGACTCCGGGTGGATGCTATTAGTCTGCTAATGTTTCGGGGAAGGGAAGGTAGTTTTGGTATAGGGAGAGGAGGTATGAGGTTTTGGTTTAAATGTGGTGCAGTATTAACACGAGGGGACGAAACATACCGCCCACCAAAATGACTATGACAATAGGTATTTTAGCATGTTAACACAAGAATCTAAGGTTCTGCCAATTACTTCCAAATAATGGATAGTGGATTAACGAATAAACGGAACAATACAAATAGAAAATTAAAAGGAAAATAAAAAAAAAAGAAAGATGAAACAAAATAAACAAAATAAAGAAGTAAATTAAAATTAACCTAGTCTAAGCACCTTGCCACGGCAAACAACATATGCCGTCTGGGCCAGGGAAAAGTTTAGTAATTCGTCCAAGTTTCCATTGAAGGGGAGGTGCCGAATCGTCCTTAATGAGAACAAGAGTGCCCACATCTTCCAGAGAGAGTGATTTATTGTGAGCCCATTTACTTCTTTGATAATAATTATGCAAATATTCCGCCCGCCAGCGTTTCCAAAAACTCTGTTGCATATGTTGTATCAATTGCCAACGTGATAGTCTATTAATGTTAAGATGAGAGAGATTTTGATCGGGCACTGCGGTTAGCGGCTCAGTAGTTAAAAAATGACCTGGAGACAAAGCGATTAGGTCATTAGGATCGTTACTCAGTGGACACAAGGGACGTGAATTCAACATCGCTTCAATCTGGGTCAAAAGCGTATATAATTCCTCATAAGTGAGAGTCTGAGTACCAATGACGCGACGCAAATGGGTCTTGACAGACTTGACCCCTGCTTCAAAAATACCTCCAAAATGAGGGCTGGAAGGGGGGTTGAAGTGCCAAGAGATAGCTTCTGTTTCAGCGACAGCCTGCATAATTTTCAACAATTCTCGATTGGCACCCACGAAATTAGTACCACAATCACTGTAGATGTGAGAGACGCGGCCCCGTCTTGACACAAATCGACGAAGAGCAGCCAAAAAGCAATCCGTTGTCAAATCAGAAGCCAATTCAAGATGAATTGCTCTGGTGGCTAAACATACAAAAAGGCACAAGTATGCCTTTGAAGTGCCGCTTCCACGAATTCGTTTATGGGAGTTAGTGATAGGGCCAGCGTAATCAACGCCTACACAACTGAAGGGTTTGACATTGTTAACACGAACGGAGGGTAAATCACCCATTTGAGGCTCCAGGGGACGAGGATTGGTTCGAAAGCAACGATAACAATTCGATAGATAATGCCGTACTGCACGGCGACTGGATAACACCCAAAAATTCTGTTGGAGTAAATAAATAGTGGTATTAACTCCCGGGTGCAAATTTTTGTCGTGAACTTGGCGGATAATCAGTTCAGTCAACCGATGATTGCGCGGCAACAGGGCTGGGTGTTTGGTAGCAAACTGTAGATCGCTATGCTCAAGCCGTCCTCCCACTCTCAAAATTCCTTCCGAATCAAGGAAAGGCGACAATTTTGAAAGCCATTTGGCACAGCGCTTATTAGAAGCTAACCGATGAATTTCTTGCGAGAACACCTCTCGTTGAACAAGTTTTACTAGAACTAATAACGCTTGATGAAGTTCCATTGCAGACAGCGGTCCTGAGCTCCGTTGACCCCTTCGACAATTGAATACGAATCTACGAACAAAGGCTATAACGCCCTGGATTTTACGAAGGGAGGAAAATCTATCCAACAGTCTCAACGGAAATTGCTGATCAACTTGAGCGACAAAAACATTCCTTCTTTCCTCGAGATCACATTCGGGGGAAATGGAAGGAATTCCAGAAGTTGGCCAATCGGAGGTAGGTTTCGAGAGCCAGACAGGTCCCGCCCACCAAAGCGACGATGAAAGAATCTCACTCGGGAGCATACCACGTGAGCCCAGGTCAGCGGGATTGTCAGCGGAACGAACATGGTGCCAATTTTCTGGAGGAATGTTGTCCTGAATTTGCGACACACGGTTTGCAACGAACGTCTTCCATTTGTGTGGGTAAGACCGTATCCATGAAAGAGCTACTGTAGAGTCGCTCCATGCAACGACTCGTTCTATTGGGACCCTTCCGCTGAACGTTTCCAATACAAATTTAGTCAGCTTAGAGAGCAATACAGCCGCGCATAATTCTAAGCGCGGAATAGAAAGCCTTTTAACTGGTGCGACTTTGGATTTGGCGATAACAAAATGAGTGGATATTTCATTACGTGATGTAACGCATCTAAAGTAAATTACCGCTGCATAGCCTAACTCAGAAGCATCACAGAAGGCGTGTAGCTGGCATGAAACAAGATTTCTAGGGAACAACAAGCGAGGAATTCTAATCGATTCGAGGAGCGTCAACTCGTTCTTATATCTCAACCATTTGGCGCTAACGTCGCTAGGAGGAGTTGCATCCCATTCGAGACCCAGAATCCAAAGATGCTGTATCAAATGTTTGGCAAAAAAGGTGATCGGACAAAGAAAACCAAGAGGATCGTAAATTCGAGCGACTTCCGATAATATCGATCTTTTGGTGCAGGGAGCATCTTTCGAGCAAACCTGGAACGAAAAATTGTCCGAACTAAATTGCCATTGCAAACCAAGTATCTTCAGCGCTGAGTCAGATTCGTCGGCAAAAGTTAAATTGTTCGATTGACGATGGTCTGGGGGTATATCATCCAGCAAACTTGGGGTATTGCTGGCCCATTTTCGCAATTCCAAGCATCCCTTCCTAAGTAATGCTACCAATTGGGACTTCATGAGTTCAGCCTCGGTTAATGAGGTAGCACCACAAACAAAATCATCGACATATAGGGAATTTCTAATTAGCTCGGCTGCAATGGGAAACTGAGCTTCATATAGGTCCGCAAGATGCAACAAGGTACGAATCGCAAGAAAGGGTGCCGAGGAGACCCCGTACGTGATAGTATTCAATTGGAAGGTTTGAATTGGTTGAGATGGGGAGAAACGGAAACGAATCAGCTGAAACTTACGATGCTCCGGGCTAACCAATATTTGGCGATACATCTGACGAATATCACAAGAAAATGCAATGGGTTTGGAACGAAAATTGAGCAATAGCACGGTGAGATTCGATTGCAACTTAGGTCCAATAAGAAGAGTATCGTTAAGTGAAAGATCATTTCGATCCTTCGCGGAAGCATCAAAGACGACTCGTATCTTCGAACTAGGGGAGTCAGTCTTGAATATACCGTGATGGGGGATATAGTAAGCGTCGTGATGATTCTCGACATCTATCGATAATGGTGTCATATGCTTAGATTGTAAGTAATCTGTCATGAAGTCCATGTATAAATCGCGCAACGCCGTGTCGCGAGAAAGACGGCGCTCTAGAGCAAGTAGTCGTCGATCGGCAATGGCTCTCGAGCCTTCGAAAGACGGCTGTGACTCCTTAAAGGGAAGACTGACCCCAAAACGACCTTCGGGTAAGCTAAAAACTCCCTTCTTGAACGATTCTTCGGCGATGTTATCCTCATGAGACTTATCTGGAGGTCTCATAGGAGGCTCTTCAATTTCCCAAAATCGATGAAGAGACGACTCAATAGATGATGGTGAAGTGGAAACAAAAAACGAACGAATAGCCGATGGCGGAATATCAATAGCACCTACAAGGATATAGCCAAAAATTGTTTGAATAACTGCGGGCTGACCACGGTCATTACCTGACGCATCTCTAACCAAAATAGATGGGTACAAATCTGCGCCGAGCAGCAAATCAATAGGACGAGGACGGTACCACTCTGGGTCAGCTAGAGGAGTCTCTGAAATATGCCGAACAGAGTCCGGATCAACGGGTACTCCGGGTAAACTCCCACATATTCGGGGAATCACGACGAATTCTGCTTCGAGTGAATGATTTGGTGAATAGCAAGAACGAATAGTAGCGACAGATGTGCCCTGAGATTCCGATGAGATTTGACCGAGACCCACGATAGGTATAGAAGTGCGCGAACGAGATAATGATAGGCGGGCTGCAAGTGAACCAACGATAAAGGAAGCTTGTGAGCCACTATCAATAAGTGCTCGAGCCTTATGAAAATTTCCAAAGCGATCCTGAATCTCAAGGACAACTGTAGCCAAAAGCACATGAGCACGGTGAGAATGGAGGACTCCTGCCGCGGAGGTAACGGGGGGCGACCGATTAGAATGACCGTGTGATGGCATGTGGCTACCTGCTGCTATGTTTGGCGACTGCTGGTGTTGCGGAGTGTTAAACGACGTATTGGAAGCGATAGGAAAATGGACCAAGGTGTGATGACGCTTTTGGCATTGTTGACACGAGAAACGAGAGTTACAATTGCTGAGAAGGTGACCCGAGTTTAAACAATTGTTGCACAAATTTAAGCACTTGACCACGTTAAAACGTTCATTGACCGAATGCTTAAGGAATTCTGGACACGAACTAATAAAATGTGAACCCGAACATAAATCACAAGTGTTTGAATAAGTTTGAAATTTTGAACAAGGAGAAGTTTTTGCTACCATGCTCGTATGTGTAGAGGGGTTTCGCCAATTTGGCTGAGCAACTTTGGGTCTAGAGGGATGACTATAAGTCGGTTTTGTGAGAGTGGATTGGGGAACTGAATCCAATACCCGACACTGTGATGTTAAGAATTCTTCTAGTAATTTGAAAGTTGGTATATTGTTCTTCAGGGACCGATTTTCCGCCTCAAACACTTTACGAGTCTCAGGGTCTAACTTGTCAAATAAAATATTAAAAAACAAAAAATCTTCGAGATTTTCCGCTAGCTCTAGCGCCTTGAGTGCCTCCATATTTTCCTTAAACGTAGAAATCAAAAATCGCAAATCCTTGACGGACTCCCTATTCAATTTAGCGAGATTTTTTATGTTGCTCCAATATTCCGATGCAAGTTTCCGTTGGGCATTATATCGAGTGGTTAAAGCCTGATAAGCAATAGGATAGTTTGAATCGGTTAATTTCAACGTTTTTATTAGTTTAATGTCCGTATTCATCAAACTTCAAAATATAACTCCGGGGTTATATTTTGAATTTTCTGACAGCTGATTGGTCTAATGCTCAAACCCTACGAACGCTACGAATTTTAAACCAATGACATGTTCCAAAATATAACCCCAGGGGTTATATTTATTGATGAATACGGGCCTAAGTGGTTCACCTGACAACGAATTCAGAAGATATTGAAATTTGTCTATGGGGGCCAAACTCGAGTTTTTATGAATGGCAGTGTCAAAACATTGTATAAATGTAGTCCATTCACCGAAATCACCGCTGAACGTTTTCAAATTTATCTTCGGTAGGCGGATTGAACAATTAGAGGGCGGAGAATGTGATGAAGGACCGCCGTCGGTGATTGGGTGCAACAAAAGATATGTCGCCTTCACTTGATAGTACTTTCGATCAAATTCTTTTCTAATATTATTCTCGGGTTCAAGTTCAGGAGTCGGTTGAGTACAAATATATGAAACAATAACCGAATGATGTTGTTCGAATTCACCTTTGATTTGCTCGACATGTGCATAGCGCACTTCCAAAAGAGCTCTCATAGCAACCTGCCTTTCCGCTACCTCTGCGAGATCGGAGAGTTCTGTGATTCGGTCGACCGCGATGTGGCGTAAGCAGCGAGCACGTTTGCATTCATTAGCCATGTTACGAAAATTTACAAATAGTTAATTATTTAGCGTTGAGAAGAGAGCGATAGGCAAAGATAAAAGGAATGCGACGAATGTTCTAAAATTGCGATAATTCAAACGACAATGAAAGCAGCGATATGTAAAAGATGCGAACAATGGAACGATAAACGACAAGTAAGTACCTATGTGGAATTGCAAATATTTGCACGACAAAAGGGAAAACTTTATAAAAGAACAATTAGGTATAATAATAATTATTACAATAAAAGATGTCAAACGAGAAAAATGGACAATATCGAATATCACTCTGATTAGCAACCGTTAAAAGCAGCCACGACGATAGGTACTCATTTTACAATTCACTAAAAATGACGGAACAATAACGAAACAATAACAAATAAAATCAATAAGTTGGTAAAGGCAGTGTCTATACCAATGTGATAAATTAAAATGGAAATAAAATGAATCTAATTACTAATTGGCAGAACCGAATTCTAAGTAATAATACCTAGGAAATAAATTAAAGCAGCAATAACGAAATCGAAAGAAAATCCACAGAGCTTTTCTTCATGTGGCAACGAAGGACCAAATGTTTGAGTGTACAAAAAATTATTATAAAAAAGAGGACAAGTAACTGAAAATTGAATTTATTGAATGATATAAAAAAAAAGAAGGTGGACTGTATGTGTGAGTTTGTTATGGCGATTCTTCGTTATTGCTGCTTATGGGCGTTAATACTGCAACAAGGACAATAATTCGAATATTAGAAGGGAAGACAATAATTATGGAAGGATTAGACAGACTTACAATAACTTATCACTGTTAATGGGCGACGTCCCGACAGGATGGTGCGATATCGGCCCTTGGCACTGCACTTCACTGGTGTTGGTGTAGGTAGGTACGGCCACTTCTGCTTAGCTTCGATGACGACGACAATACGATACGAAGAGTCAACGATATGACTCCAGCAATGGTCAATGATCGAATGTAAAATAAAATGAATGTGTAGGTATTTCTTGGCCCACGAGGTTGGGACGGTCCATGCTTCCCTTTTGTCCTACCGAGGGCTGCCGACTCCGGGTGGATGCTATTAGTCTGCTAAAGTTTCGGGGAAGGGAAGGTAGTTTTGGTATAGGGAGAGGAGGTATGAGGTTTTGGTTTAAATGTGGTGCAGTATTAACACGAGGGGACGAAACAACTGTATTTTATTCAGTGGCGTAGAAATTATTTAAAAAAAAGTGTAACGACATATCTAAATCTCTCTCATTTAGCATTGTAATTTTGAGAACTTTCAAATTATTCCAATCATCAATTTTTTATACAGGATGTAACTAAATAAGTGTAAAACATTTAAGGGGCCTCATCGAAAAAAAGATAGGATCTTTCATATAAAGAAACATCATTGGAGTATCCCTTGTTAAGATACAGCCCCTTAAAGGGAGTACATAAAATTTGTTTAACAATTTTTTTCACATGCACTAAAAAAGTTACAATATTGAAACTAACCTGACATTTTCTACTACCAAAAAGACACTATATAGCCAGTAATTTATTTGGTTTACCCCATGGTTGTAAGGGGTGGAAAACGCAACCCCTAAAATTTATTTCCAATGCAACTTTTTGTGTTATTATTTGTTTACCATTTAAAAATTTATTTCCGATAGCCTGTTTCATTCTAAACAAAAAATGTCTCTTGAATTTTTTGCACAAAATAAACAGTTCACAGAAAAAAATTCTTTTACGAACAACTACAGAGATACATCGTCATAAATGCCAACTGGGTTTATTGTTATTTTGTAGTTACTACCTGCATTAAATGATTAAAGGGTAATAAACAAAAAACTAGTTTATTAATAACAAAACATACAACATGTAGAAATCATAGTAAATGTTCAACATGTCTACCTTTAGACATTACGCATGCGTCTAGACGTCGGCGCATTGAGCCACGTATTCGCTCAAATATTCCTGGAGTCTCTCTTATTACCCTGCATGCATCGATGATGCGGTTTCTTCAGTCCTCTACATCGCGAACAGGAGTACGATAAACCAAATGCTGTAAATGGCCCCAAGTAGAGAAATCGAGAGGATTGAGATCCGGGGATCAAGCGGGCCAATTCTGTGGTCCTCCTTGACCTATCCACTGATTTGCATATGTTTAAGTTAAATGCTGACGTGCTACTTGACTAAAATGGGCGGGAGCCCCATCATGCATAAAAAACATATCCCTTTCGACGCCCAAAGGAACTTCCTCCAGCAGTATGGGATGCACTTCTCTTAAAAATTGAATGTATGCCTCACCATATAATTAAAGTAACAAATTAAGAACAGAACAACAATACACAATTATTAGTATTACCTCAATTTCAAAAATTTACAAACTGCATGACAGCTTGATACCAATTTAATTGTCACTATCGCTAATAGCGGCCTACTAGATAAATTAGTTTCGTATTTTCGTTTTATGGTGATATGTATCTTGGTCGTAAGATAATTTTTTGCTGCGAACTGGTTTATTTTGTGCAAAAAAGTCAAGAGACATTTTTTGTTTAGAATGAAACAGGCTATCGGAAATAAATTTTTAAATGGTTTTCAAATATTAAACAAATTATTTAAATAATAAACAAACAAATTAAACAAATAATAAGACAAAAAGTTGCATTGGAAATAAATTTTAGGGGTTGTGTTTTCCACCCCTTACAACCATGGGGTAAACCAAATAAATTACTGGCTAAGTGTCTTTTTGGTAGTAGAAAATGTCAGGTTAGTTTCAATATTGCAACTTGTTTAGTGCTTGTGAAAAAAATTTTTAAACAAATTTTATGTACCCCCTTTAAGGGGCTGTATCTTAACAAGGGATGCTCCAATGAAGTTCCTTTATATGAAAGATCCTATTTTTTTTTCGATGAGGAATCACCCCCTTAAATGCTTTACACTTATTTAGTTACACCCTGTATATTCTCAAATAACTGGAATTTTTAAAAACTTTAACACCCTGTGTCTCGAAATTTAAAGCTCTGAGGACCTATGTTTATTAAAATTTTTGTGTTGTAAATTACTTGAGGAATTGCCATGTGCATTTTCGCAGATAAAATCTGGACCACCCTGTATATTATTGGCATGTGAATAACAAATTGTTATTTTATTGTTCAAAATGTAGCTGTCTATTTTGACATGTTTTTCGTATGCCGAATATTTTCTAATTTCACTTCAATTGGTACTTTATTTTGCACCTCTTTTTCAATCTTTCGTAGTATATCGAAAAAGTCATCAGTTCTCATTATACTATAGTAATGGCCATAGATAATATGCAGTGTGGGTAGCATAGGGCAATGCATTTTAAATGGGCAAAAAACTGACAGGGTTGTCAGTTCAATGCAAGCAGTGCCACAGGTTCATTATAAAAATATTAAAATCGAAAGATAATTGACATTTCTATTCTCAGGATTTCTAGACAAAAATAATTGAGGTTCTGTTGAAATGTCAAAAAGTAATAATTTTTGATGTTTGTATAACGTATAGCCTGCATATTGCAATGCTTGTGGCTATTGCTTTTACATTATAAAAATATTATTTAAACACATTCCTTATTTACAGAGGTAGGTAAAATGAAAATCGTAGTGCTTGTTGATAAAATTTTATTTCTTACTACTTTATTGATGACTTTATTTATCAAGGCTTCCCTATTTGGGAAAGATAGGCAGGTATACTGCCTTTGCATTTTTCATTAACACTTTTAGAAAAAACAACTTCGAGTAGATGTCTCAGTATTTTTGCCAGTTATGTATAAGATTCTCCTTTGGCCGTATACGGCAATGTAATCATATAATCATCTTCTATCTTCACGTACTGCCTATCACTTGCAAATTACTTCTTTTCATCAGGGGACTTATTAGGTCAAGTACTTACTTTATTCTTCTTCTCAGTGGGATGTTACCAATGAGTCTGTTAACATGTGCTTTTTCAGTCTTAATTTAATTTAAGTACTGATTCAAATTTAATATTTCAAAATATTAAATTAAATATACATCAACACTCGTATTAGCTTGGAGCCTAGGTATTTGCTGTTGAACTGAGAACTTGTTGTTGCGGTCCAAGAATATTTCGTTTTGTTTAAAACAACAAAACAACATACGCACTGTCTCCGAGAAAGAAGGAATAGTGTATTGGTTTTTAGCTTAAGTGCAGAAAAATAATATTGAGACTCAAAATCGCTGTCCGTTATTCAAGTATTCAAGAAATAATACAAAAATAAATATAACTTCGTGAATTATTTTATGACAGTTTTATTATTTACTTAATTACCAATGTTTGGCTACCAACGCAACGTCAATTATTGCCACTACAACAGAGTATCTGTCAGTTGAAAATTCAAATTCCGCATCTACCTAATTATTCTGTGGAGTAAGTAAATGTAGATCTTTAGGAAATGTGTTCTCGCAAGAAATTGTAGAAGGAATGACAAATACCGCGTCATAGCATTTGCATTCATTTAGTATAAATAATAAGTCATACTTATACTTAATTATTATTATCAATATAAGTATGTATTACGCCGCGTCCTAGTTGCATCCGGGGACTGCGTTGCGTGCGTTGCGTGCGTGCGTTGCGGGGAACGATTAAAATAAAACACATGCAAAGCAATGGGAGTGTCCTCAGTAGACGCGTTTGCCCGCAAAGTCGTACTATAAAACGACACCGCAACGCACGCATTGTTTTAAATTGAAATATTTAGTTTTTTCATCTGTCAAAATCTTGCGATTTTTGCGGCGGGCAGGAAATTTTTTTAATTTCGATTGCCTTCGTGCCAAAGCGAAACATTTTGTGCAATAAGAAAAATCTATTTTACAAGAACAAGAGTCAAGGTACACTGGGAATGTGAAAATGTCTCGAATTTAGGTTTTTAAAGTAAGTATGAGGTCTATTAACTTCTATTGTAGACCTTTTTATATTTAACCTACCTGCTATTTATCTATCTATCAAATCTATACCTATTTCTATAGATTACTTGCGTCCTATTGTTTCTTTCTCTTAAGTAACATGTTTCTTTCTGTGATTTTCAAGTCTTTCAAGCTCCAATAACCTACTGGTTTCCAAATTAAAACGTATTTAATCTGAAGCTGCACCAGAAATAATTGGATTGGAAACCATTTTCTCGCCCGCACCGCACGCATTCAGTTAGGACACACTCAAAATTTCTCGTGCGAGTTTGCGTTGCGTGCGTTCCCCGCATCGCACGCAACGCATTACCCGGATGCAGCTAGGACACGGCGTTATACCTACACCTACGAATATGTTCTGACTAACTAAATAATCGAAACAATTTTGTTCATAAACTGGATATTAATTTGAAAAAGAAGAATATAATAAACTTTGACGGATTCAAAAGAATATAATAATTAAATAATATCTGAATATTGTAATATTAATGTATGAAGTTATAAACTCTACTGTGCTGTTCCATGTTGTGCAATCCTCACTTATGAACGAGATCAATGATAATAGAGCAGTCTGCGGAGGTACAAAATGTTACAGAAGTGAAACGAATTAAATCATTTTCAAAATGAAGAGCGTACGCTCGTGGACGTCTGCTTCCCAGAAGTATGACAAAAGCGGCAACTGTGAGCGCCATAAGAGCACTGCTGCATTATAACTATGGCACTTACTATAGGATGCATTTTTGTTAATTCGATTGAATTTTCTGTCTTGCAGAATTATTGTTGTCTTGCAAATCATCTCTTCTAAATTTATTATTTGATTTATTACATCTTTAATATACAGGACATTCTGGCTTTGTGAGTGATTGCTTACCATTACATAGATAAACTTTATTTTGGATTCTAGCAATTTTAGGGTTTCTGATTTCTGACTTTTTTTTCTCGAGACTCTAAGAATTCTCGACCAGTAATTCTCGGGAATTCTCGGAATTCTCGGAAATTCACAAAACCTTAAAAAACTATAAAATGGTTTACTGAATGCAAAATAAAATTATGCTTATTAATAATACAGTGAAAACCGGATATAACGACATTGAGGGGACCATCAATATGCGGTCGTTATAGCCGATAGTCGTTATAGGCAATTAAATGCATTTTTTACTAACTGACACCACATACCACATACCACATGATATTATGTATGTAAATTCAAAGGATTAAGAGGTTTAAATAAATAATACGTATATAAAGGCATCACAATTTTCAAATGCATATTTATCTACCAAAAATTTATTCATTTTTGAGGATACAGGTAGGTATGTACAATTTTAATTTTTTATCATGTTCTGAGATACCTAAATCACCTTCATTGTCCGATCACGCAATAAAAAACCAAATAAAAACAGGCCCTCGCCCGACGACAGGAAGCGTAAAATTCAGAATTTACAGCATAAACATCCGTCGGTCGTTATAACCGACACGATTCCGTAAAAAATCCAAGATCACTACGTCGCTATTACCGATACGTCGCAATAAGCGATGTCGTACTAAACGGTTTCTATGTAAGGTGATTTTTATGAGACTAAACTGGGACTTCGACATTTGGTCGTTATATCCAGAACGTCGTACTAACCGATGTCGTTATAATCGGTCTTCACTGTAATTTTAAACCTCTATTAGTTTTTTTAGTATAATTTAGTCTTGTTTAAATGATTTTTTTATTTCTTCACATTTTTTTAAACAAATATAACTAAATTAAATAAAAAAACAAATATAAAAATAATAATCACACATTCTTGAAAATAAACAATGATACCTAAAGTATCTTCTAAACAAAAAAAAAACAAAAAATTATTATAATCATGAGATTTGAGATTTGCGGCATTTAAAACTGGAAACCCTCTACATTACACAGATCATGATTTCGCTACCAAATACCAGATATTCTCTATTCGCAGTTTGGAATCTGCAAGAAACAGATCAGATCTGGTTTTCGCGTTCAAAATTTTGACCAATTCAGTTGATCGCCCCAGCATTGTTGATAGTTTCAATTTCCACGTACCAGCTAGAACACTTAGAACAAACCACCATTATTTTGATATTCCTTTATTAGCTTATTGCAAAAGAGAAACAATTGTTTCTAGATTGTCGAAATTATGTAATCTTTAGTTACTGTTGGTTCGATTTTTATAATAATTCCTCTTTCAGTTGCATAAAAGCTAGCTGAGTCCTTGAATATGCATAGTCCTTAAGGATGATTACATGGACTTCGATGCCTTTCTTTGATATAAGTTTTTCTTTTCTCTTTTTTTGAATTGATTTTGTTTTATTCATGATGCTAACGATTCACTTTTATCGTTTTTTGTTTATATACCTGCTTGGTGTACATTTTTTTTTGTATGGGGCTCACCCCGTTGATATAAGAATAACTAAAAAAAAATCATAGAATTAACTAAGGGAATAATACTGAATTAGGGAATATTACTGAACGAAACGAGTGAACATGCACTAACGTGCAGTGTGGCGCATGAGAGGGGAGGGCACAAGTGCAAATAGCGCAATCAAGACGCGAGACGCGGTTTCTCGACATTTATTTCTCGTCTCGAGCAAGACTTAAGCTCGATTCTCACTATAGTGCAAGGGATGTGCAAGGGATGTGCAAGGCCCGGGAAAGGCACGGGCTCGGCAATATTTATATGACTTGTATTTGGATGTGATTTCCGACGCCGCGTTCACACTATACAGGCACCGGCTCGTCAATGCCTGTCGCTTGCCCGCAGGTATTCTTCGAAACAATATTTGCCGAGCACGTGCATTGCCGATTATTAGCCGGATTCGAAAAGCTTGTCTAGTCTGAATACTCATTCCCGGCAGTCAGCAGGCAAAAAGGAAGTGACGAAGAAGAAAATGTTGAACCAGTTTTTGAACTGGTTGAATTGATTCACGAAAAGTGGTATTTTGTTTCTGTAAAACTTCTTCAATCTGTTGTAACAAATTATTGAATTCATAAATCGACATTCTATAATATTTAAAAAATTTGGTTTCGTCATCTATCAATTCGGGATGTAGTGTAGAGAATTCCCCTTCTTGATTCCGTCTTTTTAACATATCATGCACCCAAAAACGTCTTTTTCGTTTCTGACCCTTCTCTATTTGTTTTTCCTCGTCTTCGTCTAATAACAAAGCTATTTTTACAAGCGTTGAAGTAGAAAACATTATTATTACTGGTCAATACTATCAGTCAAAAGTAAAAAGGAAGGTAGAAGACTCATTAGGGATATTGAAAATTTGTCAACAGATAAATCGTGTGTAGATTGATTGCTGGTGTTACGGATGTATATGTTGAAAAAATACAAAAAATTGATACCGGTGGAAAGCTAAGAAGCTGATCTTTCCAGTGAACTATAGGGCGTGAACCGTACTGATCTGTGAGCTCCATATAGTTTGGTAAAATAGTGCATAGTGGAATTGTTCCTTTTTATTATCACTGATAAAGGTGTATAAAAACCTAGCTTGCAAAAAAGTGGCGCAGATAAGATAGAAGACATTGAATATTTGTGTTGCAGATCTTTTCACTGCATTGTTGCAAGATCGCAATAGATTCCTTGTCCTTGGTTTCATTGCTGGTGATGATGGGATAGTGAATAAAATGGAGTGCTTTCTGTGTGGGGTTATAAAACAACCCACTAGGGAAGTAAAGATTCCTTGCTTTTCTTGTGATACATGCAAGAACTTGGTATGTGTGGAATGCTCAGAGCTGTCTGCGTCTGAGGTAAAGTGCATGCCACTACAAAGACGTGTCATGAAATTTTGCTGCAGAAAGTGTAGGAACAATGAGTTTGTTGAAAGTCTGCAATGTATTATCAGGGATAAGGAAGTCATAATTGATGACAAGAATAAGATTATAGATATGTTACATGAGAAACTTAGAATGTATGAGCAAGTAGAAAACTGTAACTTGTCGGAGCGCACATTTGCAGAGGCAGTGAGTGGAAAGCGGGGAATAGTGGATGTTTCTGGACAGAGGAATGTACCAGACATAGTGATCAAACCAAAGAATACACAAGACTGTGAACAAACTAAGCATGATGTCACAAGTAATATCAATCCCACTGACTTGAAAATCGGTATTAGAAATTTGGTAACAACTAGGTCTGGATCGGTTGTCATCAAGTGTAAAAGCAAGAGGGAGGCTGAAGTTCTGCAGAACATAGCAAGAGACAAACTAGAAGACTCATACACTGTGGAGACATCAAAGATGAGAAAGCCAAGAGTCAAAATAACGAACTTTAACCAGGATTTAACAGGAGAGGAAATTGAGGCTTCTCTATTGCAGCAGAATGAACAGTTAAAAGATTTCAAGGTTGTGTACATTAGGAAGAATAAGAATGGACAAAATACAATTTTTGGAGAGTGCTCATCATCCACTTTTAGACAGTTGATGCAGGTGAATAAGGTGTATATTGGTTGGGAGCGCTTCCCGGTCTACGAGGATTTATCGATTCCACGCTGCTTCAATTGCCAAGGGTTTTATCACAAGAAACAAGATTGCAAGAAGAAATTAGTTTGTCCCCTCTGTAGTGAGGAGCACGAGCAGAGAGACTGTCCAGGCAGAAAGAGAGTTTGCATAAATTGTGTCGCCTCAAATAATAAATTCAAGTTTAAGAATAGTACTGACCATCATTCAATGGATTTGAGGTGCCCCACAATGCAATATCAGATTAAGTTATTGAAAAACAAAATCGATTATTATACTTAATGGTAATGATCGATCAGGATGTAGTCTTAGAAAATTTAAGAGAACTAGAAGACTGTCAGCGTGGGAGCTACATGGACCCGTGTGACTACTGGTCCCTTCAAACATCTCAAACTGGGTATATGGACATTATGCATCTCAACATAAGAAGTGCGAACAAAAATTTTGATGAATTCCTAGCACTTATTGAGACTTATAAATTGTCTTCATGTGATATTCTTTATATTAACCGAATGCTTCCGAAATGTGTGTGTTGATAACCTTAGGGTTCCTGGGTACGACACTGTATACAATGGAGGTGATTTGAACAGGAATGATGGAGCATTGGTGGTGATCAAATCTGACCTTAACTATACTGTTTCCAACCAAAAACTGATTGTGTGTGGTGTTACCTTGAGTGTTGTGGACATGGTAGTTGATAAGATTTCCTTTAGGATAATTGCCTTGTATAGACCTAACCCAAGTAACTTGATCTCATTTATTGATGAACTTGATGAATATTTAGATAATACTCGGAGCAATGACAGGGTTGAATTGGTGATCGGTGACATTAACATTGATCTAATAGATGAAAACGACATAAACGTAAACAGGTATTTATCAGTGCTTGCTAAGCATGGCCTCGTACCTTACATATTGAATCCTACTCGTGTCACAGCTGAAGGGGGGTCTTGTCTGGATCATATTTTTCTAAAGAGGACTGCTGAAGGTAGGAGAGTATTGACATTTAATTCTTATATACTTAGATGTCACATAACAGACCATTATCCAGTTTTATTGAGAATTGGCTTCAAGACAGGTGAACATGTTCGGGCAAGGGCGGAGCCAAAAAGGGCTCAAAAAATTGATTTCAAAAAATTAGAAACATTGTTAAAAAAAGAAAATTGGAATGACGTAATCAATTCAGCTGATCCTCAGATTGCAGCTGATCACTTCTTAGGCAGGATTAGTGCTCTGATCGAAACTGCCAAGATTCACAAAACTAAAACTAAAAAAAATACGAAAATAAAGCCATGGATAACTGAGGGTCTAATTGTTTCTATAAAAAATAGGGATAAACTGAAGAGAAGACTGAACCAGTGTTTTTCACCGGAATTGGAACGCGCATATAAATCATATAGAAATGAATTGAATAAACTTTTAAGAAAATCGAAGAATAGTTATTACTTTAGACAAATCGAAAGTAACAAGGGTAATTTGAAGAGGGTCTATCATCTGATATCAGAGGCTACAAACGAAAGTAATGCTAATAAAAAAACTTTACAGATTGTAGATGACCAGGGTGTTGCATTTGAGGACAATAAACAAATGGCTAATTACTGTAATGATTATTTTACCAACATTGGTTTGAATATGGTTAGGGATATCGATGTTTCAGCTGACTTTGCAGAGGACATGATGGTTAACACATTCACTGCCAGAGCTTATTGGTGACGGTTGACAATGTGCCGCCTTTTTTTTTCTTGTAATCTGCTAATGTAATGTTTGTTTTAGCTAGTAGACACTAAACTAAGTTGAAATATAGCATTTTTTGCAAAAAAAAGTAAGAACGCCCAAGGGGCGGTGCCGGCACAGGACAAGTAATTGGCTTATTATACGGCCTGATATTTCTGTTCAAAATTTTTTTAAATATTGCACGGTGTATGCTATATACGAACTGAGGCATTCGCGACGTCTCACACCTGTATTATAGCACTCGCATAGGCGTTCTGTGCCATGTGCCAGTCAACGCCACTCGGGCGGTCAACATCATATTTTTGTTTGTTTTAATGTTTTGAAATATTTTTTGCCAAAAATGTATTTTAAAACTAAAGATTTTAAAACTAAAAACAGGCTAAACATTGATTGTATAATATAAACAACAAAAATACATAATGGGCAATTTTTTTCAATACAAGTCCTCTACAATATGCCCCGACACCTGTAACAAGAAACCAAACTCAACATGTGGTAGTTTAGACTTTACTAAAACCTCCTCTTGATAGAACGAACCGATGCAAACTGTCCTCATGAAATTATCCAACGTTCTATTGAAGGTATACATGAACGCCTCTCGGGCGGTCGCGGAGTTTTTAGAGAAGTCGGGTGACCGCCTCTGGGGCGGTCCCGGCAGTGAATGTGTTAATCCAAATACCATGTTTCTAAGTCCTGTAGGGGAACGTGAGTTAATAGGGCACATATCCTCATTGAAAAATGATGGCTCACCTGGCATTGATGGGATATCAGCAAAAATCATAAAGGCACTTCATCAATACATCTTACAACCACTAAAACACATTGTTAATTTGATTTTTGTGAGAGGTAAAATTCCTTCCCAGTTTAAAGCTAGCATAATCACTCCTATTCACAAGGCAGATAGCAAAACTAGGATATGTAACTATACTGCCGTGCTTATTTAAAATGCCGCATCTCCACTACATATAGTTTTAAGAAAATGGCGCTACAAAATTTATAAAATATAAATGCTTGTATCAATTGCAAGGTATGTGTTATTGAGCTCATTTTTTTTTAAGTTGTTGTCAAAAATATATACTATGATACTAAGGTGATAAAATTAAACCACTTCATTATTTTCACAGTTTTTTGTGGAGATACGGCAAATTTGCTTAAGACATATTTGGTTTTTACAGTAATAAATCAAAAATCATTCTCCACAGACATCTATGATTTCGTAAAAGGTGGTATCTTGTCGGAGTTTCAACATGGATTTGTGGAAAAGAGGTCGACAGTCACGAATCTGTGTTGCTTTACACAGATAGTGACTGAAACACTTGACAGACAGGGTCAACTTGACGTTATATATACAGACTTCTCAAAAGCGTTTGATCGAGTTGACCATAAAATCCTGCTGAGTAAACTGTCATATTACGGTTTTTCTTTGCCGTTGGTGGCACTAATGAAGTCGTATTTGTCCAACCGACAGCTATTTATTTCATATAATGGATTCAAATCGAAAACAATCATAGCTAAATCGGGAGTTCCACAAGGGTCAAATCTTGGACCCCTGCTTTTCAATCTTTTTGTCAACGATATCGCCGAATGGGTTAATTGCGGAATTTTAATGTACGCAGACGATGTTAAAATTTTCCAGAGAATAAACTCTGCAGAAGACTGTGGCAGATTACAGGAGAGCTTAAGCCATATTTCTGAGTGGTGCATCAGAAACAGATTACATCTCAACATTGATAAGTGCAAAACTATGACATTTACAAAGAAATTAAATATTATAAAAGCACAATATAAATTAAGTGGCAGTGCATTGTCAAGGTGTACAAATGTGAGAGACTTGGGGGTGTTATTCGACAGCTGACTGAGTTTCTGTGATCATATTACGAACACTGTATCTTCGGCAAATAGGATGTATGGGTTTCTGTGTCGCAATAGCCGATATTTCTCTAGCATAGAAACAATAAAAACACTATTCTCTGCGTTTGTGCGTTCCAAGTTGGAATATGCTGTCCTGGTCTGGAATCCGATTTATGCATGCTATGAAGAGTCGATAGAGAGAGTCCAGCGAAAAATGTTGAAGTACCTGTGGTACAAAAGCACAGGTGTATACCCGCCAAGGGGATTTTCTAATACTGTTTTGTTGGACAGGTTTGACTTGCAGTCGCTGTCCACAAGACGAAGGAATATCAGTCTCAAGTTTCTGTATAATTTGTGGCATAATAGATTGGACTGTTCCTTTTTGCTGAGTCAGTTGAAATTTGTAGTTCCGAAAAGGGAGACTAGGAGTAAGCTTACATTCTATATAGAAACACCTAGAACGAACGTAATGATGAGATCTCCAGTGGAAGTAATGTGCAGAAATTACAACGTGTTGAAGGACTGTGACATATTTGCGAATACACTGGACCAACTGTTGAATTGCGGGAGGGATATAACGTCTTAAATATAATCTTATGTTGGTTCAGTAATCAGAGTTGTAATAAATGTGTGAGATTAATAAGAAGTGTAAGCTGGCTCGCTGTGGCTGGTGTTAATTTACTGCACGATACCCGAGCGAACTAGTAGATCTATTAATTAACTAATAAATAAATGATAAATGTGAATTTAAGGTTGTAGATGAAGTAAGATATTGTTCTGTTATTGGTATTTTTTGTGTACTGTTGAACAATAAATATTATTATTATTATTATTATTATTATTATTATTAATAAACACCGTATGTGCTTAATTTGACAGGTACTTAGACTTAAATAAAACTATTTTTAATACATGCAAATATTATATTTAACCCTTAGTTGGTAACATACTTTTTTTCACTTTATAAGTAACATCCGTCTCTCAGTCGGTGATCATATTACAGTTCCAGCATTATAGGTAACATCCGTCGCTCAGTCGGATTAGATATTATAAAATGTATAATTAGGTACATATTTATTCGAATGTATTCTAGTAAACACAAATATATTTTATTAAAACAAGACTTATTTCATTTTTATACATTTTTTTATATATTATACCTTTTCATTCACCATACTTTCGACCAGCAGCCGACTGAGAGATGAACTGAAATATATCGTTCTGAGTAACACCCGTCTCACAGACGTATTTTCGCGAAGGCGGCTATGGACTTTTTGGCAACCAACTAGAACATACCTAATACGAAATTTTTGTACATTCATTCGTTTGGATTCAGCGCAGCATCAAAACTTGGCATCCGCCTCAGAGTCGGATGTTACCAACTAAGGGTTAAGGAAAGGAACATATTTTCCTAAACAAAATTTATTATTCTAAGCAAACAAAATATTCGAATATGTAATACTATACAGGGTGATTCAGGTTTTACCTTGTTAACTCTAGGGAACGATAGAGAATCGAAAAATAATATGAGTTTGCTTTATGAACTATATTTTGGAAATGCTTCGTTAAGAAAATACAGGGTGTTAAAGTTTTAAGAAAAAATTCGTATTTTTGAAATATATAAAAATCGGCTGATTGGAATAATTTTAAATTTTGTATATTAAAGGCTTATTGCAAAAGATAGATAACTATTAATGAAGCAAACTAAGAAATTCAAAAACAAGTCCAATATGCCCGATACACTTATAATTTAACGTAAGGCTACATTTTCTAACAAAAAATTGAGATATAATAATAAAGGAACGTAATAAGAAATAAAATAATAATAATTATAGGTCCTCTATGTGATTAATGAGGTCTGCAGCGTCATCGTTTTCTTTTAATGAAGAGCAAAACTCTAATTTATGAGCAGTCATCAGTCCTTTTAAATTTGTAATTATGGCTTTTTTTCTCTCTGAACTAATTCCTCTGTTATATTTTAAGATCTCACCAGAAGGAAGATCATTGCTGATATATTTTGAGGCTAGAAAGTGTAGTTCTTCCTCAGGACCTTCAAAATCCGTTTTATAATATAAATGCTTTTTGCCCCTTTTTGCTGTTATTAAACATAATTATGTCCTTTAATAATGGCATCTCCTTATTTTTCCTAATTTTTTGCAATCTATATGTATGAGGAAGACAAATCCGGCCATCGACGAAAATCTAAATAACTATAGTTTTCCAATCTATCTAATAGTTTTAGCTAAGCACGGCAGTGCTAAGTATGCAGCTGTATTGTATGTTCAACAAGGTCGAAATGGTAGGGATATGCTTGCAAAAAATAACGCAAGTTGGCTGTTGCGTTGCTATAGTGTAAAGAAGCTGATTTAGTAGCCCACTTTACATGGCAGAAAGACCGTATATACATCCTACTGCAAAATAAACTTGGTTATGATGGCTGCTAAACCGGCCAATGCTTAATCAAAACACCGTATGTCTGGACCTACGGCATTTTGAGTTACTGAGTGATGGAGATACGGTATTTCTGACTACGAACATGGTAGATACGGTGTTCTTTATAAGCATCTTAACATGTTTTCAGTAAGGAATGCAAATTGTCTAATACTAAGATGAGGTTTTACGGCATTTCTAGTTGGAAAAACGGCGTTTTTACCATGTTTTTCAGTAGAAAATGCATGTCAGAACCAATTAACACACCTAACTCAATTTTCACAAAAATGGAGATACGGTGTTTTAACTAAGCACGGCAGTATAGACCTATAAGTGTAATTAATAATTTTGGAAAGATTTTTGAAAAATGTCTGAAAACTCGTTTGGTTCAGTTCCTCGATAGGAGCAACATCTTACATGAACAGCAGTTTGGCTTTCGAGCTCGTAGAGCGACTTCTGATGCGATGTGTGCTGTCGTTGAGAGCATTACTCGTGGTTTGGACGCTAATAGGAGGTGTATTGCTGTGTTTTTGGATCTTGCAAAAGCGTTCGACACTGTTAACCACATGAAGCTTCTTGACGTGTTGGAGCGCTATGGCGTGCGTGGGGTGGTTTTAGACCTCTTCCGTAATTACTTATCGGAGCGGGAACAGCGTGTCAAAGTAAATGATTCTATGAGTGAACCAGCTATTATAAAGACAGGAATCCCCCAGGGGACAGTACTTGGTCCGGTACTGTTTTTAGTTTATATTAATTCTCTCTTATCGTTGGTACCTTTTGCAAGAGTAGTGTCATATGCGGATGATACAGTTGTTGTCTTTAGTGAAAATACATGGACGGAAACAAAGTCGGCTGTACAATTAGGTATGGAGAATGTAAAAAAATGGCTGGATGGATATCAGCTATCACTGAACGCCAAGAAAACCCACTACCTAGCTTTTACTGTAACAGAAGTTGGTAGACCAGACTTCAATAGTATAAAAATTCCTGGTATAAGAGATGAAATTAGGGAGGTGGATGAGATCAGGTACTTGGGTATAATTATAGATAAGAATCTGAAGTGGAGCAGCCATGTGAATTACCTGACGAACAAGGTGAGAAAGCTGATTTACAAATTTTATCAACTGCGGGAAATTCTTTCAAAGAATTTATTACTGTTAGTTTACAAGTCTCTCGCTGAATCTCTTCTTCGTTATGGTATTTTGGTTTGGGGGGGAATGTACCAAAACACACTGCATAGATTGAGTACAACACAGAACTATATATTGAAAGTAATATTTAGGAAACAGAGGAGATATCCCACTAATTTATTGTATACGGAGGATGTTTCTGACATTAGATCACTATATTTTCACAGCCTTTGTATGTATGCTCATAAAAATAAAATGCTTCAGGGTGGGATATCTTCTTGGTATCACACCCGTAGTACGGCTGCTGGACTCTTACCTACCCCGAAATTTAAAAAAAATATTTGTCATAGATTTCTGATATACACCTTGCCTAAGGTTTGTAACCTTCTGCCATCTGATGTGAGGGGCATCGGGAGTGCTCAGGGGTTCTCTGTGATATCGAGAAGATTTATTTACCAGAACTACACCAAATTTGTTGCAATACTAGATGCCTGACCTTGAACTTTGAGATGCACAGGGTGCTTTTTGCGTGCTTCCGGGGTACCTATGCGGTTGTGCACAGTATACTATGAGCTGATGTGTCATTGCATATGCAGAGCACAACACAAGTGTTAAATCACTTAGCGTGCCTGTTCATGCCGCAGGATTGTGAAATTACAGACTCCCTAATTATGTAAAATGAAAATTATGTAAAATTATGTAAAAATTATGTAAAATAAAAAAATAAAAATAAAATTAATAACAACTGAAAACCTAAGTAGCACCGAACAGGGTTTAGAAGCCTGTTTCGTTACCGTAGCATACTCGTTACAGTGTGAATGCTTGATAAATTTCTTGCCTTTGCCGAGCCCGTGCCTTTACCATGCCTTGCACATCCCTTGCACTATAGTGAGAATCGGGCTTAATCTCGATCAGAAACCCTAGCAATTTCTCATTATGGCTGACTTTCTGAATTTTAATATTGATGTCTTTGTAGAAAGAGAGCTCTGTAATTTGATGTTTTCTGCTATATCGTTTTGATTTTGCTGTATTCTTGAATCAATTGATCACACCTTTTGCCATCAAGTGCATCTAAATTACCTATTATATATTTACCTAACTATTGATCCTAAGCCATTGATAAGACCGCTTTTAGTTCTGAGTCGCTAGGGAATGAATTCTCCAAGTTTGTTGTCTAGTCTGTCTTCAGTAAATTGTAAGATTTTAAAGTCGTTAGTAGTGTCTAGTAAGTAATCGTCTTTTTGTTGATTAAATTTCTTAGTTCTTCTGATTTGTGTTTTAATTTCTTGGTTTTGTTAATAATTGGATTCAAGTCATAGTAATGGATTAATGTACGGGTTTGTTCTTCGATACTTGCTAGTCCTAATTCAGGGGAACCAGTCCAGGATTATTTTCTAAAGAGTCTGAAATATTATGGTACTGTTAGCAAAAGTTTTGAATTTTGTGTTAATGGAAACAAGTTTGGTTGGTTTAGTGAACTTATTGGCATGTTTCTGCCTGATATGTTGTTTTACAAAAACCTTTTGTTTGGGTTGGTATATGTCGGACTTGTCTCTATTTTTGTTAATTTTTTCGATGACTTGTTGTTTATTTTGCATCAGCAAATAATTCGATATTCCCTGATCTTCATCACCAGTTCATCACAGGATAAATCCATTGCGGGATAGGAGGCTTGATTTTAGTTCACAATATTTTCTTTAGAATTTTGAAGACTGACTTATGACTGATTAGAAATATCTCTTCCTATTTTTTTTCTAGAAACGTTAGTTTAAAAACTATTTCTCTCTGATTTGTCCGATCCTTTCTTATTTCAACCTGTAGGTTACATAGTATAGCACGAGTTTTAGTAGTTTTGGAAGTTTTAGTAGGTCTGTTAACTTGCGAGAAATCAGACTTTGGTTGATGTTCACCTTGCCGACGGATTATATTCAGAGAAGACTCATAAGATTTTGTTTGTTATATCCGTGAGTGAGTCAAGCCTCACAGTATTTGCAGAAGATAGCACCCATCAGCTAATAGTGTTCTGGATTTGATATCGCATTGACCACAGAATTTCTTTCCAAAACAGATGATATGTTTATTGCTTGTGAGTTAATTTCCAATTCTGTTATTTTATTTCTTGCGAAATTCAATATTCAGTTGCTTTAGTAAACAAGTTTTGTTCAAGGGAATCAATTTTATCAGTTAACAGGCTATTGTTCTTATCAAGATTGCTTAAAAGAAGTAAAGTAAATAATAACACGTCTGTGAGTATTCTGCAAAGACTAAAGTTTCGTTCACTAGAAATAGCACCACATTACCATATATGCTCTCACCACCAGGTGGCGCAGATCGATACCAACATTACTAAGATAAAATATACAGTTGTATAGTATTTGGATCTCTGTTTTAACAGTTCTGACAAAGCTTTTGCACCGACAGTTTGTATAAAATAAAGTTATCTTAATTGCACTCACAGCTTGCTGGTTCTACATTATGAAAATTCAGAATATTATAAAGAAGATAAAGCATCATCTTTTATCGTAACTGTAGAGATATCCATAGAGTTTTTTAAATAGAAAAAAAAAACAATAAGAAAATTTTGTGGTCAAAATTTAAATCTCTCTGTTCTTGTAGAGAAAAATGTGGAGATGTAATCTTGAAAAGGGTGCCATGTTAAATGTGACACCCATTTCGATTAATATAATTTTAGACAATAATTATCCCATAAATAATAATAATTTATTGTTATATTGTTCTCAATTTTTATTTCTTGTAGGTGTTGAGAACTATTAGAATGGTGAAGATGAAACCCAAAATAGGAATAGTTGGCTGTGGAGCATCCGGTGTGGCAGCAGCAACGCGACTACTAGAACATGGGTTTGATGACATCACGATTCTAGAAGCACAAAATAGAATAGGAGGTCGTATTCATTCTGTAGACTTTGAGGGCAAATTTGTGGATTTGGGGGCTCAATGGTGTCATGGAGAGGAGGGCAATGTCGTTTATGAGACAGTCAAAGGCATGAACCTACTGAACACTTCTTATAATAATTACTTAGACAATACCTATTATTCATCTTCTGGATTTATTGTTGATAAAGTAATAACTGATGAATTGTTTGGTATTGCTGCTGAATTATTTTGGGAAAATGAAGTTGACACGAGGAACTCGGATATAAAAACTTTTGGAGATTATTTTATTCAGAGGTAAGCGTACTTGTATCAGAAATGTATTTTTTTTTTAATTCTGTGGAAATTGTTTTAGATATAACGATAGTCTGTTTACTAAAGGACTTTTATGTGCAGAAAATAAGGACTTTTCTAACATTTCAAAACAATTTATCGATTGGTGCCATAAATTTTATCTCTGCTTGGACTCAAATAAATCTTGGTTTAATGTTCCTTTAAGCACTGCACATTTATTTAAAGAATGCCCAGGAGATTTTCAATTGAACTGGGGAAGTAAAGGTTATAAAACTTTGCTAGACGTCTTAATGGTATGCATTTATTTCTGCTCACATGGTTGTACCTATAGTTTCTTTTATTCTTTCAACAGTGCAAGGACGGTAATTCGAAAAGAATTGGTATAATTGATGACAAAATTAATTTAAACAAAGAAGTGATGAAAATTAAAGTAAACGAGAAATCCAGTAATATAAATAATGATGTCATGGTTCAATGTACGGATGAAACAAAATATTATTTTGATCATGTCATTGTTACTGTATCATTAGGAGTCTTGAAACACAACCACAAAACATTATTTGAACCTCAGTTACCATTAGATAAAATTAATGCAATCGAAGGCCTCAGTTTTGGTAATGTTTGTAAAATTTTTCTAAAATTCCCATTTAAATGGTGGCCAGATGAATTCAAAGGATTCAGTCTACTATGGGAAGAAAAAGACAGGCAACAAGTAAGAGATTCCTTTCCAGAAGCACCAGCTGCTGGTGGTAAAATCTGGCTGGAAGATGTTTTTGGCTTTTACAGAATAGATAGTCACCCTGACATTCTACTTGGTTGGCTTGTGGGAGAATGCACAAAATTAGTTGAGACTTTATCAGATCAAGAAGTACAAAATGGCTGCATGTACTTGCTTGAAAAGTTTGTTGGGTGGAAGTATGATATCCCTGAACCAGACACTCTTTTGAGGTAAAGTATTTAATCAATAAATATATATATATTCATTATTTTATTATATAAGTTAAGGGTGGTGATTTTTAGAAGAGAATGCATACTAAAATGCTGAAAAAACTGAAAATTTGAGATTTCTTATTTTTGGCATAACTTTCTATTTATGGACAATAAATTAATTATTTTTGTAGGTTTACATAAGTTGTCATCATCGATCTATTTGCCATTTAAAAATTTTCAAAGCAAACTAGATTACAGAGTTTTCATATTCAGCTTTTGTTTTACTTAACACTGCCATTTTTCACGGCATAAACAAGATCAAGCAGTGGCATATCAAGAGTATATGAGGCATGCGGCGGATAATTATTTTGGGCCCCCAGTCGCATACCGTGAATTTTTGTCACTTAGTTTAAGCTCTAAACTAGAGACCCCCCTCCGTATATTGGGTAATAAAAAAAAAAAAACGCATATCGTGAATTTTTGTCTCTTAGTTTAAGCTTAGGTAATTAAAGAAGAAGGTTGAAATAGAAATAGAAGTACAGTTGAAATAAGAATTGTGGCCTGTTTATAGTATTTAAAAATGTTTGACAGAATAATATTGCTGAGATGTTGTTTTACAGGGTGTTAGTGAATAGGTGTTACAAATACAAATTTGATGGGCATGCAGGAAATGCAAAAATACACGAAGAATTTCCTGTAGACATGGATTGTTGAAGCTTTAGTTTTCCAGATACAGGATGTTAAAGTTCTTTGAAAAATTTAATATTTTTATCTAAAAATTGGCTGATTAGAATAATTCTAAATTTTAGACAAATTTCCTGCGATAAAAAGGGTGGTCCCATACGTCTGAGTGAACTTCAACAGCACGCGCACCACAGATGGTGCGCACCTGAAACCTGGTATGGCACTTTAAGGGAAATAATTTTAATTCAACGCCTTCGCTTCAAATTGTGTTCAATTATTACAATTATTAATAATAATAATTACTTATTTAGACCTGGCCATGCAAGTAGTGATTTTTTTTAACCCAGATATCTCAGAAACGGCTGCTCAAATCAACTCTTACCACGTATGCCTTTTTTTGGTAAAAGACGTTGGAGAATAAGAATTTTTATTTAAAAGTTAAATACAGATGGCCCAAAAAAAATGCTTCGTTTTGAATGTGTTCAAGGTACCGCAGGTGGCGCCCTCTAAATTTTAATATGAATAGAATTTTTTGTTTTAATGTAATAAATTTTTTGATTCGCTAGTATTTTCAGACCGCAGGGCATGAAAAAACAATACTTATGATGATGGCCATAACAAAAGTTGATGGCTTATGATGACTTTGTAAATCACAAAAATATGTTTATTTTATTTATTAATAATAATAAAGATATGGTTGAAATGCGAAAGTTTGATTTTTCTGTTTCTTCGGTATATTTCAGCAACGTCTAAAGCTATCCTAAATTTCTTATCAGATTACTAATCATCACAAAAATACGCAACTTTTCCCCGAGTTAACGTGCTTTCTATCTCTTGGGATAACTGACGTCCCCATGCATTCGCTCTAAAAAGTGGACCCTGTATGAGTATGTAAACCTGTAAGGTATAATACATACTCTAAATACATACCATTTAAAATTGGAAAAATTCGAATGGATCAAAATGAGCCATAACTGCAAAAACAGTTATTTTCTTATGGTGATTATGGTTCCAGTTTTTCCGTTATCAAAACACTATTTTTTTCACGGTTTTGTAAAGTTGTTGTATCTTACCGGTTCCCGTACCAACTATACAGGGTGATCAGTAACTCGCGCACTCAGAGCATGCTGCGGTAAACTTCACTTTTTAAGAGTGGTAAATTTTCTTACTGCAGTGTTGTTTGTAAGTTCTTTTCTTTCAAAGATATGACTATTTTTGTAAAAAAAAAGGTGGCAACACTCAACTGAATTCAAGAAATTCCATAATTGATCCCTTAGATTCGGAAAAATATAAAATTTTAGCAATTTCGTTTTCTTTTCTTCCATATCTTCATACTGTAAGATACGTCAAGATACGCATACCTGGCACACTGCTTCTTGTTACAGCGGATGTCATCAAAATTCCTCTGGGCCCCACTAAATTTTTCAGGGCAAGGTCTTCTTTCAAGATAATTCCCTGTCTATCGCTTTGCATAAAATCTAGTAAGGAAGAAAAACGAATCTGACTAATTTTATACCTATTTTTTTATAAAATATGTAGTGATATATGATTTTTTTAATCTGGATGTAGTTATGAACTTTTGTTCAATTAAACTAAATTTATATCGCTTACCATTTCCAAGATCCTATGTAGTTACTGTGTTTTAAGCTAGACACGCTGACTGTAGACTCTGTAGAATCTTAATATAATAAATTTTAAGATCAAAGTGGGGTAATGATCCAAGATTTTTTGGCTGCTACTCTACTGGAAATCTGGAGACTGAAAGGAGACAAGTTTCGGCCGAAGATTTAGCTAAACCTATAATGTTTGGAAATAGTTTTCCCATTTTATTTGCTGGGGAAGCTTCCCATTCCTGTTATTTTTCTACTGTGCATGGAGCTATGGAAACGGGATACAGAGAAGCCGACAGAATTATCAATTTTTATACAGACAGGTATGTTTTTTTCACTTTTAGTAAGATTTAGAAGCTTTGAATTTTACCAGACTGTCTCGATTTCAATACAAAGCTCACCAGTGCTCACCCAACCTATGAGGCTATTATTTTTTGATCAATCAATAGAATTTGAACTCAAATTCAGTGCTTAGAGAATAGCTGCATCAATTTTAGATCGATCTTAGTTTACATTTTTGCTTTTTTTTCATTTTGTTTACATTCTCTGTATTTTTTTTATTAATAGACCTACAAAATGACAGATTATGTTAACTGTCTTTAACATCTAGAGAATAGTTCTACGTTTACAAACTCCCAAAGCTAAACAAATCCATTTCGTTCTAAGTAAATCTAGCACATTGAAATCAGAGTTGATTCCGGGCTGTTTTGCTGTGGTCCATAGAGATTTGCTCCGAACGTTTCGTCTAAGCTGCGGTAGACGAAACGTTTCATGTGCGCAAGCGATGCTTCCACTCCTCGTGTTCACTTATAACTGACTGATCAGCTGGAAGCGCGCTCATATTTATAGGGTGATGGTCTGGTGACGTCATACACCCTCCATTGTAGCATCGGCAGGATCTCTCCGATGATGTCATAGGCCCCTGAGTCAGACGCTGACTCATTTGGGTCTGACGTAACGCGGAATGCCAAATCCTCCACAGTTTCATTCCTTCCACCTGCCTGTTGAAATTATTTGGATGTTTGTAAATTTTAATTGCTTTCGATGTAGTTGGGTGTAGTAGTTTGAAGTACTGGACGGGAATTTCCTCTTTTCAAAGCATATCGTGTGATGGTCCTGAAACACGTCGTGCTCCGCCACAGCTGACTTGTCTGTCTGGCCCAGGCGACAGTTTCTCTTGTTTTCTCTTGTTTCGGTCACGCAGGTTTTGACACTACGTTTGGTAGTTCCAATGTTTAGTATTTTATAAACATCAGCAGAATAAAGTGGATCAATGGGATCTTTGACGGAGCGAAGAATCGCGCTTGACATTCTTGAAGTAAGGGAGAAATGCAGCCCAAAAACTCTTGGTGGTTGTTCGCTGGGTATCGTGGGATATGGGGTTCTGGGTCGCAACGCTCCTCCAATTTCTTGAGTGGTGTAACCATTCGTATGCAGAGCATGATCTAGGTGGGCGAACTCTTCTTGAAGGTGTTGAGTCTGACAAATTCTGGATGCACGATTCGGCAGGGTTTTAATTACTGCTATTTGACCTGGAGGATGGTTAAGAGTTCTTGTGTAAATACCGATCTGTGTGTGTATTGGTTTTCGGTAGACCCTGTGCCCCAAGGTGTCATTTTCATTCCTGTTAACGACGACATCCAGAAACTGTAGTTTTACATCCTTTTCTGTTTCCATTTTGAATTGAATGCGGGGGTAAATACTGTCGATATGATTAAGAGATCCCTCCAGGGCCTCTTTCCCATGCTGCCAAATGACGAAGGTCATCTACGTAACAGTACCAACAAGACGGATTGTTGGTGGCGTAGTTTAAGACCGCAGCTTCAAAGAATTCCATGTAGAACTTGGCAATCAAAGAACTCGGTGGGTTGCCCGTAGCAATTCCATCCAATTGTTCATAGAAGTGACCATTCTACTGGAAATAGGTTGTGGTGAGAATAGAAGAGAGAGGTGATGTCCCCAGGAAAGATGCTCTGGATATGTTGAAGGGTGTCGTCGATGGGCACCATTTTGAAGAGGGAGACGACATCAAAACTGACCAGAATGTCACTGGGATGACGGGTTAAAAATTCCAGTTTTTTTATGAAGTGATCCGAGTCTCTAACGTGGGATTCTGTAGATCCGACGTGTGGCTGTAGCAGGTTGGTTAGATATTTGGCAAAAGAATATGTCGGAGAACCAATGGTGGTGACAATGGGGCAAAGAGGCACGTTAGGTTTGTGTATCTTTGGAAGTCCATATATTCTGGGTGTCCTGACTTCGGTATTCGTAATCTGCCGTTTGTCATGATCAGGGATGGTGCAAGTGTTCACCAACTGGTTGGTCGTTCGGAGGATGCGATTTGAAGAATCTGTAAACAGTTTTTTGTATGTTAGAGAAGCCAAGATATTTTTGATTTTCTCCTCGTAGTCTCTCGTATTCAGTACAATGGTGCCATTTCCCTTATCTGCGGATATCATGATGATCTTTTTGTTTGCATTGAGACTCCCGACTCTTTCACATCTGGTGATACTGCTCTTTGGAGGCTTGGCCTGTAAAATTCTTGAGCATTCGCGACTATTCTCTTCAGCAGTGTCTTGTGGAAGCTACCTTATATCGGATTAAATACTGGCAACTATATCCTCAACTGGCAGGGTGGAGGTTGTGATTTCAAAATTTCTACCTTTGGCCAGGACGGCTGTTTCTTCGGCAGTCAACTGTCAGATAAGTTGATTACTGTTCGACAAATATCAATGAAGGCGGAGCTCTCTTCGTTTACAATAAGCGGTAATATTTCTTCTTTTGTCTAGTTGCGGCGGATCTTAGTTTTGCCTTCATGGAGTCGTATGTGATTTTGCCCACGAAATCGCAATCTGACTGTTACATTTTTCTGCAGACGTAGAAGAAATCCCGCGTTACGTCAGACCAAAATTAGTCAAGGGCATCATCAGAGAGACCGGTCAATGCTACAATGGAGATAGCTAGTGAAGGGAGTATGACGTCACCAGACCATCACCCTATAAATAGGAGCGCTCTTGCAGCCGGACAGTCAGTTATCAGTGAATATGAATGGAAGCATCGCTTGCGCACATGTAACCGCTGATGATGTATGTCGCAGCTGTAGACGAAACATCGGGGCAAATCTCCATGAACCACGACAAAACAGCCCTGAATCAATATGTTTATTGATTTTACTGATAATTTCAATTATTAATCAAAGCATCTCTATCGTCCTTTTTCCCCGTTTTTCAATAGTTCAATCCTAATTCGATCTTTTAGTGTACTTGAAAAAACCTCTGTTTGTTGTTTTTAGTTCTAAATAATTTGTGAAATGCTCTGTTTTGGTTGGGTACTATTATTTATTTTGATGGAGAGAATTATAAAACGAAATTTTATTTTAGAAAGAAGTCACCAGTCACAGATGTGAACTGATGTAGGAAATCAAGAAGACAAATCAAGAAGCAGGTCATGTTAATTGGAGTTACACATTTATTTAGTTAATAATCGTATGGCAGTTTATCATGAAAATTTGGACACAAGGGATGAAAGCATCAATTTTTTTCCAGGGGCTAGTTAGGTCCTTCCCTCTTGGATTTCATAGTGGCAATTGCGAAATATAAGAAGAATATTATCAATTAGTAGTTTAGTTTGACTGTCCTATTATAAATGATATTGGGAAAATGTTTGGGAATGCAGTCGTTTTAATTAAAAAATAAAGGAATTAATGTAGATCGTATGAGTATAAAGTACATAAAGTGCAATTACTAGCCTGTTAAATGGGATCGCCCTAACATTTGTCACATTGGCAGTACCCGAAACTCCCAAAATCAAGAGAGCTTCAGCCAAACAACAGCAGAGCCACTAGAGTACCAGACAAGCACAGACACGTGTTTTGCTCTATTGGGGCTCATCAATGTGCTGCATCTGGAGTATCCGAAGGATGTTGTCGAATGTCTGAAAGTCCTTGGTCTTAAGCAAAACCATCATTACACGGTTCTCCGTGCGGTTTAAGCAGAGTGACATCTAGCGATCAGTCTGAAGAACTAATCATGAGTTCACTTCAAGATTTATTGCAGTTTCAGACACCACCAATGCCAAGGATTGACAATCATGAATACGAATTTTTTGGAGTTTCGGGCACTGCCAATATGACAAATGTTAGGGCAATGGAGGAATACTCCGACCCCATTTAATAGGCTAGTAATTGCACTTTATGTGCTTTATACTCATACGACTTACATTCATTCCTTTAATTTATTAATCGTTGATAATATAATATATATTATACCTGCCTTTTTGTCTCGTTTTAATTAAAGACTTTTTTCTACGCCAGCTTTCGAATTTTATTTTAATTCTTCATCAGGGCTATCATCTATAATATGATTAACAATATTGAAATTTAGTATATATACGAGTATACCTTGATTTATTTCTAAATAGTCTATCAAGGTCATAATAATACATTTCAGCATTCACTATCTAAAATTTCGTAGGTGAAATGAGGAATCTCGGAATAGACATACATTAACAGTTTTTATTTATTTGGAAATATGAATTAAGGTTTCTTTTGAGTATACTTAACTGGTGTTAATTCATAATAGGCTAAAAAATATTATAATAAGTACTTATTTGTAAAGAACGCATTTTAATGGATAGTTGTACTCAAATTACAAATTAAATTAATGCAAAACTTGGCAGTTGATAATTTAAAAATATTCATAATCATAACAAATCAATTCCATAAATTGTTTTTTATTTCTTTACTTTAATATTTCTACACACAGTTTGTATGCGCAGTTCTAAACCCTTTTTTTAAGTAGGTATATCATATATAGGTATTAGGCACTATTGTAATAGTCCGAATATGTAAATGAAATGCGGAAAATAATAATAAATACTTACTTTATACCTTATAAGTTATTTGTCGAATAATATTTGATTTTGAAAATTAGAATAGGTCTGCATACACCACCGTCATTGTTAGATAAAAGGATGGAATTCAGACTGCAGATAACTATACCAACTTCAGAATGTTGAGGTATATTTTGTTCTTTCACTTCTCATTCTTATTCTCGTAAAGAGTAGATATGCGAAGGAAGTTAATCATTTCCATATTCTTCAATCGACCATTCCCGGTAAGTCAACATGTCACGTATCTGAGTAGGTAGCATCTTATAGTAATGTAAAACTTACAACTGCAAAAGGACTAATAAGACGATCCGGAATAAATATGAACTCGCGTAACATTATTTGACGTCGATTTGCTACCAAACCCACTGATGTTACTGGTGGGTGGTAGCGATAATAAGGAGAGGCCCCCATTCATTGATTCATCTTCAAAATATTGAATCAAATTTGCAATCATCTGTTTGGCTTCTTTACTTAGTAGGCTTTACTTAAGTAGGTACCTACTTTGGCATTTTGCTTGATGTAATAAGATAATCTCCATTACTTTCGTTAATTTTTATTTATTTATTTTTTATAAAATTAGAAATTAAGTCTCAAAACTGACAGATGTGAACAGAAAAAAACCAGTTACTTTCAACAAATACGCTAACATATTAATACCGGAGAGTCCTATACCTGCTGCTACATTGCGTCGAGGTGCGACAACTTTAGCAGCGCCGCCAAGCATATGACTTGGTGTCACCAAAAGTTATATTTGGTGAAACATAGGGTGAGTTTTAAATATCAACACACTGAATAGAAAAGCTCTTAAATTTAATTAGACGGATTAAATTAGGATTAATATAACAAAGTTTTCAATATGTTTATTATATTGTTACGGTGTAACGGTGCTTACCTGGGTCCCTGCAGATTGTGTTAAATATCCCTGTGATTCCCTGATTTCTGTGTCGGTCTCTTAGTCCGGAACGATGGAGAAATTTTGTATGGGAGGAGATATGATACCAATGAGACAAAATAATTTTCCTTAGCCCTTATTTATTTGAATATTTACATTGTCTAGCAAGGTGTTAGCAATATTATCAGTTTTATACATTTTACATCAAGTTGGTATTACTTACAATTCGCCTTAATGCTATTAAATTGAATAGAAGAGGAGCCTACACCTTGTAGAATCGTTTCTGGGCTTAATTATTTATAAAACATTTTAACTAAGAGAATTCCTTCATTTACGAACCTTTTGTTTGAGTTTGCCTATTCCCTGTTAGTTGTTTCATACTTCCTGTTTCAGCCTCGACAGCTTGTGAAATTACTTTTATTTATTTGATTCTATAAATCAACACACTTGACTAGTTTAGGTTTATATCCATTTCAATACTCGATTCATGTTATCATGGATTTCGAATAGAAGGACATGATCAAAAAAAAAATTTCTGTAGAGGCTAGGGGTCGGTATATTTCAACGGGTCTCACAATTATAAAATCACCACCACTAAAGTCTGCAAATACCTTTATTCTCTAACTAACACAAGTACAACTTATAACCTCTAAATCTAAATAATCAATAAATACAGCTGTCCTCTTGTCTCCGCTCACAGATATTACACCACTTGTCTATTCTTTAAAATCCGCTATCTATCACTACTGGCTTCCTTACTTCAGACTTCACTTCCACTTTCCAGTTACTACTGCTCCTTCTATGAGCATTTCTATCTCTTTCATGACAGTAGGCCCATTCTTGTAGATTGTAGAACTCACACTGGCCGTCAATGTGTCATTCCTGACATGCGTCGAATTGTCGCGAAACTGTCATTGCCTTGCAACCTTTTATAAAAATATAAACCTCGTTCTATTTTCGAGCGTCTCGTTCGAACGAACTTATTCGTTGTCTCCACAGTAGGGTTCCAGACAATTCAGGTGGACTACCTTCATCTTGCACTTGGGGGCACCGCTTCGCTGAATCCTATACACCACGTCGTTTATCCTTTTAATAATGGTGTAAGGCCCTTCCCAGGATGGCATAAACTTGGGCGACAAACTCTTCTTCCTAGTAGGATTATAAAACCACACCACACCGCCGGAGTTTGCCTTCAAGTCGTACCTCCCATTGTGACCATAGAGCTTTATATTCTGGGCTATGTGGAGAAACCTCTGCCCAAGTTGGTCTCGGATTTCTGTTTTAAAATGTCTACAATGTCTTCGTCTCTTCTCTTGCTCTTTCCTGCATGCTTTTATCGTCCATCCTGTATCTTCATTGATCACGATCCGTTTAACCAATTCTTCCTTCCGGCTGTCCTCAATCGGGTTAGTACGAGGCGCCAAAATCAGTTTGGCCCTCTAACGATGCTTCGATGACCTGCTGTCCTGCTCATCATTTGTCGGTGGCAAGTTGCTGATGAAACTGTCCTGATTGTCACTCAGGTGCTCGAATCGCCTGAATGGGCTTCTTCCTCCGTCCCAGTTTCGTTCATGGTTGCGACCATGACCACTGTTACCACCAAACCGCTAGCAGCCGCCGCCCCTCGAGAATCCTTTGCTCTCCACTCGGAAGCGGGTCCTTTCGCTCCCGTTTCTGTCTCGCCACTAATCGAATGTCCTGTATACATCTATTGTCGCCCATTGATGACTCGGCTGTCAACATGACGCTGCGATGTTCTGATGGGCAAGATCTTAGGGGCCCTGTTGTTGTCAGCTAGTATTCGCTCCTCCACACTGGCTGAAATTAGTTTTCCTGCTGCGGACGAAGATCTTCCCAATCTCGATAAATACCTCTATCTCTGCTTCCGCTCCACTGGAACCCCAACGGTAGCACTGTTTCCTGTTTTCGTCCCTTCTTGGAGTCCAACCTCTTTTTCCCTATTCAACTGCTCAGAGATCTTATCCATCATCTTATTTAACTTTTCCAATATGGCAATCACATTTTTTTCTTTTTCTTCATTAACAATTACTGCTCGCACATTGGAAAATGTTCGACGCCTTGATTGCTGCGTCTATTTCAAGCGCTCTAACTAACGCTTCGCTGGACTTTGTCAAATGTGACATGCGCAGGATCTTCTGTATTTCAGTGTCTCGTATCCCGTTGACAAAGGTTTGCGTAGCTAGTTGTTCCTTGAAATTCTGCGGCGAGTCTAGGTAGACTTGATGGAAAATCCTGTTGACATCGGCTTCGAACTCCTGTAGCGATTCGTTCGGCTTCTGCACTGTGCTCACTAACTGATTTTGGAAAACCTGCTCCATATAGTTCAGTCAAAGTAAGATTTAATCGTGCAATTCATGCGGAAAAGAAAATATTTTGTGTGGGGGTTGGGTGGTCAATGGAGAGTCTAAATCCAAAAATGCGACCTCCTACCCCTTGTGAATAAGCCGCCATATTGGTTTTAAGGGATGAATGGGTTTTTTGCACTTTACGACGTTAATTCGCATTTTACCGAAAAAAGTGTCATTACTTACTTTATTCAGAAAAACATTCTCCACAAATTTTCATATGTAACATTTTTTCGTATTTGCAATATTTAATGACCTACAGGTGATTAATTAAGAACAAGGGGGATGAAAAAGTGGTATTTTCGGAATAACTCCCTTTTTTCAATCGCAATCAAAAAAATGTTCCCACAAAACTTGTAGCGCTTACAATTACGAGCATTTACATAGAAATATCTTTTTAATCGGACCAATTATTGTTGCGCAGTACTGCGTCGAAGTCATCAAGTCGCGCGCGGTGAATTGCGTCGTCGACGATTTCCCCACAAAAGAGACACAGGCGTTGAAAATCAAAAGACGGGGATGATCGCAGCACCCTTGGTGAGTCGGATGTCGATGAGGAAGTTGGATTCCAGCTCTTCCGGCTGAAAATTACAAATTGATAAGAATTTATGGAAATTGATAGAAATCGATGGGAATTGATAGCACTGTATGAGAATGTAAAGAAATCGATGTAAAAGTCTATGGAAATCTACAGAATTGAATGAGAATCTATAGGATCCTCGAAAATCTATGAGAATTCATATAAATTTTCGGGAATTCACGGGAATCGATGGGAATTAATAGAAATTGATTCTGGAGTCAATGGGAACCTATAGAAAATAATGAGAATCCATGAGAATGAATGTAAATATTTGGGAATCAACGGGAAATGATTGAAATTCGTAGGGATTGTTGGAAATCCCACATGGGAAATGAATGAAATCGATAAAAACGTGTATATGTCAATCCATAGAATTTTTTTAAATCTATAGGAATTAATAGTTGCACATGGGGATTGATAAACATTGATAGGAAATGATGGGACTTCTTGAGAATCTATGGGGATTTATAGTTGCACATGGGGATTAATGAAAATTGATGAGAAATCATGAGACTACTTCAGAATCTATAGATATTTATCAAAATTTCCGGGAATTGGTGGGAATAAAAAGAAGTTTACTCTGGAGCTTATGAGAATCTATCGAAATCATAAAAAATCTATGAGCACTAATGAAAATATTTGGAAATTAACGTAAATTGATGAGAATGGATAGGAGTTTTTGGGAATCTATCGGAATTAATAGGAATATTTGGGAATTAACGGAAATTTGGATAGAAATTAATGAGAGTTGTTGGAGGTCAATAGCAGTAAAAATTGAAATACTGTCAACAGATACCTATGAGATGATTTTGAATTTTAGAGAAATTATTAACAATCACTATCTACAGGGTGCACCATGTATCCTTCTGACGCTATCTCCTAACGCTAACAGATACAGGGTCGGTTGCATGCACACGGGGAGTGCTTCACCCCAGAACTTTCCAGAGTTTTGAGTTTTGTCTCGAAGTTGATCTTCATTTCTTCTACCAGCAGTTTTGTTTTATGTTCCACCAGTTTCACTTCGTCGCGAACACCGCACCTACTTCGTTACGAACACCGTTGTGAGTTTATTACGAACACTACCGAATTCATCGCGAACTTCTTGCTTTACTTTATTTAGTTCGCCCACATAATCGGCCTTTTGTTGTCAAATAACTCTTAGCAACTTCTCTTTTCTCTCTTTCTGTTGCTGCAGCAGACTGGCTTCCAGTTTCTTTACGATATTTTTCTGCTCTTCCTTGCCGTTTTTGAGCATTATCATCATATCCGCCTCATTTTCTTAGACTCAGACATTTTATCACTTTCAGTTTCTTTTCCACTTTGTAATTTAACCATTAACTAATTAATATTCTTGCTGGAATCGTATCCCACTTCTGACACCAATTGTTAAGGGTCTCATAATTATAAAATCACGACGAAAGTCTGCAAATTCCTTTATTCTCTAACTAACACAAGTACAACTTATAACCTCTAAATCTAAATAATCAATAAACACAGCTGTTGTCTTGTCTCCACTTATAGATATTACAGCACTTGTCTATTCTTTACAATCCGCTATACTGGCTTCCTTACTTCAGACTTCACTTCATTTCCACATGCAAGTTACTACAGCTCCTTCCAGCCACACGGCGGTTCTTATACAGGATCGTAGTACCTACAACTTTAAATTATTTTGGACTATATAGAGTGTCCCATATGAGAGTGGCATATCAAAGTTGTTTTTTTTAATGGAATGCTCCTATGTTATTGCATTCCTAGATTGCCCGATAAGAAAAAATTAGATTGGCTTTTACATTTGGTGTTTCAATTCAGAAGTTTGTGAGTTATAAACAAGTGAAAATCGTCATTTTTGAAGTTCAATGCCCTCTACAATGACAACGGCTCAATATAGAGAAAAACGAAGTTTAAAACGTGAAAGAGCAGTTGTGTAATATCAGTGTGAAAGTAAATTACAGAAACAGCTGATTATTTAGATTTGGAGGTTACTGCTATAAGTTATAGTTCTGTTGGAGAATAAAAAATTTTAAGACTTTAATTTGGTTTAATAAGGGTGAGACCCGTAACAATATCAAACATTTTTTTGCGGATATTATTAAAATTTGGCAGTGTTATTTGTAGTTATAAGGAGCTCCTTTAGCCGCAAGTAGATTAAAATTATTAAGTATACTGGCGTCCTAGGGGGCATCCTCACCAATGTCATTGCAAAGCAAGATGTATGATATAAAACTTTTTTTATTTTTTATTTAATTTTTCTTGATATTTTTTTTTTTTTTTTGTTAATATCTTCTGTGCTTTTCAAGATTTTCAGTTGCAATTTTGCAGGAACAATTAAATCAAAAGTTACATAAAAAATATCATAATGAATATTCCTAATGTAACTAAGACCAGTTTAATAAAATTCTTTAAAAAATTAATAATAATAATGAAGTTTTTATTCAACAAAACTAATTGAACAAATACCTGCATATTAACTAAAGAGGTACTTTTTGAAATACTAATAATTACTTGTAACAAAAAATTGATTCAGGTTGATACACTCAACAACAATGCACTTCCACGCTTGATCCAAAAATCGGAACTTTCAGACCCACTCTTCAGGTCGACCGCGACAACGTAAGCAGGACGTCCCTGGACTCCCGTCCGGACGGGAAAGTAATAACAGGGACACTGATAGAGACCTAAAATTCAGTAATCAATCATCTATTATTTGTAGATCATCAACATAATATTTCCAGTGCTTACCTCGAGTCTTCTTCTTAAGAACCTCCGTAGGTTTGAAGTGAATGACTGGCATCGAAATGCATAGCTGCATGGGCTGTGGTTCGACAAGGCAACCGTTCTTGCGATCCCAGCCGGCTCCTTCCAAAAACATGCTGCGCACATAGACGCCACTCTCGGGCTTCTTCACCACTGCCGTTTCTTCTACTGTCAGAACCGTGAACTCCCAGCTCAGAGTATCAATTGGCACCTCTGTTGCTCTCGCCTCAGTCTACAGTAATTAATGATAGTTCGAATTCTCATATTCATATTATGCATGCAGGTTAGTGACGACTACTAAACATTACCTGCAGCACGGCTGTCAAAAAACAGGTAGGGAACGTGTATGCTGACAACCAAAAGAGTAGCGGAGGGTGAGTAGTGGCAGCCCAACGGGAAAAATGCTCCACTCGAGCCACCAGATCTCTTGTCCATGTTCCCAATAATTTCAGAGAAGGATAGGCTGGTAAAAAATTAATTGAAAAATTAAAATTCCTTGATTTTCTCCTTGTGCATCTCATTAAAGTGTCACAAATACCTTTAAGCCAACCTGACGGGACTCTCCCTTCATAAATGCACTGAAAAACTTCTTCAAGTTCTGATGACATCACCACTAAACCCAAAATTCCCTTCTGCAGATCTTTTAGAGAAGTTTTAATGTCGTTCAATAGAACATTATATCTGAAATTGAGTTGAAACCTAGAAACATGTAAAGTCGTCTTTTTCATAATATAACACACGCACCTCGATATCTCTTGTAACAGCACAACTTGTAGCGGTTTTTTCTCGGATCCAATCATTTTAATCGTAAGTTCATAATCGATATTATCAGGTATCTTTGAGAGGACATCTTCAGCCATCTGAGAGACCTTGTCTTCCTTGGACTCCACCTCGCTGGAAGAATCTTGCACTTGAAGAGACAAGAGGGTAACGAACACGGTCCTCGATT
The DNA here is from genome assembly GCA_910589415.1 of Malachius bipustulatus. NCBI lineage: Eukaryota > Metazoa > Arthropoda > Insecta > Coleoptera > Melyridae > Malachius > Malachius bipustulatus. The sequence goes on from OU342633.1 coordinate 4,230,818, forward strand.
CAGAGATTTGTGATGTGATGTCTGCGTTTGAGTGTTGACCGAAAGCTTCTGGTCGATCCACAGTCGGCAGCAAGGTTATAAAATCTTGGTAAGACTGCAGAGATCCGTCACGAGGAATGTGGTAAGTAGGCAGAGATGATAGTCTGAAATTTGAATCATTTAGTTTCTGCATGTTACCGGTACTAATAGGTCAGCGCTTGCCTGTAGAACGGAATGTTCAGTGCATCGTCACAGAAGCACTGATTGATGTATGTGGTTAAAAGTCTTCTATCCCAATCGTCTGTTACGTGACCTCCGTAATTTACACCGGCTATTAAATATTTCAAAGCATCCCAAGGGGTCTGAGCATACTCGTCCAGGTAAATGGTCAACAAGTTCTCAGAAACCTGCAGTAGCGTTTTTTTTTATTAGGTATTAAGATCGTTTCAATTATTAGTATCTTGAAAAGGGTACTTACCTCAAAATCTGAATCATTGAAACTGTAAATAACATTCCAGCCGAGCTGTTGAAACTTTTTCCTTTCGAGTAAAATGGCATGAAAGAAGCATAAACTAAATAGTAACTTCCTGTATTTATCCCTGGCCTGACACAAGTTGAACTGCTCCTCCGATACCAGATTATATAATCTTTTCAAGTTCGCTTTGATACCCTAAAACGGATTTGTGATATTAATTACTTTGCAACACGAGTGAATTTCTCTCGAAAGTGGGTATACCTTTGGAGGCTCGGTGGTCATCTTGATTCCAGCCTGTAGGATTGAAATTGGAAAATCTGGATGAGGACTGGAGCTCAACCATAACCTGAAGCTTTGGTGAACTCTACCCAGCTGCAACGTTTCGACGATCTTATCTAAACGAGGCATCCAGCTCAGAGACAGGTGACAATTCGCAAGGAACACCCAACTGCCCTCTTTTACGCCATTTTGTAGCAACCTAATCATTTATCATGGAATACTGCTTTATTAATTTAGTAATCGATTCACTTACTTTGTAGCAATTGGCGCCTGTCCTTGTCCCAGACTTAACGAATGAAACTTGGAACTCATACCAGACGACTCTGCCAGCTGTATTAAAGCGGTCGTTGGATCTACCCCCGGTGAAAGTACAAAAATCAAAGGTGTCTGGGGCACGGATTCTGCCAGCACTGCTTTTATATCCAGCACTGGTGGTTCCACAAATTTCTCGCCTAACTGATTGGTAATAAAATTACTTATAGCAAACGAGACGCGGTCTTGCCTGAGCGACCTGATTAGCAGCAACTTTTGAAACTCGTTGCACACATCGTTCCATTCTCCTGAATATATTAATAAATGATACAAGGTACATGTTTTAGTACTATAAGTACGATGCACATATAGATTAGACTCAACTGACCTATTAATGGAACAGTCTCAGGTTCAGTATGAGTGTACCAGGCATACCAGTCCCTCGATGTCGCTTCAAATGAATCAATTAGACCATGAAAACCGCCCAATTTATCCAATTCAGTGATATTGTCCCATCCTTCTTCACTCAACCAAACTAAATGTGCAAAAAAATTATGTATGCAAGCAATGATTAAATGGAGGCCGGTACTTTGAAGCTACAAACCTGAACACGGATTGTCCAATTGATTCTCTTTATCAAGAACTACACCTCCTTTCAATAAAAACAGATACTCCGGAAAATTTACTTTACCCTGTTGCTCCAAAATTTTCATACACATATGAAAAGAGAACAGCAATTTGTGATTCTCGAATAATGCTCGGCATGTGTTTCTAAAAGAATAAAGGAGAATGTTATTATTAAACAAACTCGTGCTTCTGGAGGCACTTTACTTGTAAACAGCGTAAGTGTGATGTTCATTGAGAGTAGAGATTCGTTCAGTCAAAATGGGGGATTTTTGACTTGTTTCAATCGACTTGACAAAGAGGAAAATATACGAGTCCAAGGCGAATTGATACATTGGATCTATTGCTCCCATATCGTTTAGCACAAAAAACAGGATAGACGCTCTGGTAGCGCAAGCTCTGTAACCCTGAATTCATTCATCATCAGTAATTGAAACCTTCATGACCCACCAAATTATATTATCACTTCTCTGGCAGCATCGATTTCTTTTTCAGTCATCTCGGATATCTCCAAACTTCTAATGACAGTTTCTGCTGTAGCTTTTGAAACTTGAAGTGTATTAAATAGTTCGGCGTCTTCCAACAGAGACCCCCTGGTCTCGTTCAATAACCTCAGCAATTCGTTTTCCAAATCAATCAACATCCTCTTCCCTTTCGATATGCTCATAACGAGAGTGTCTTTCTGCTCCTCTAACTCTGGCTTTTCCTTACGCACGACGATGCCAAGTAACTGAGCCTCGAGCCCTTGCTCTTTCACGGCAAAATTCACCAGCGTGGTCTTTGTCGATACCTCCGGAGGGTAGTGGGGGTTCGTCATTTTGGTAGTTATAAAAAACCTGAAGTCATGATGGTAGGACACCATTTTGTCGTCCAGCTTTATAAGGTCCATTCCGCCCTGTTTGACGACAGCCTTTGATAGAATAGGTCCCAGAGAAGGATCGATCGCCTCCATGATGTTTTGCAGCAGAACCGGTTGCCCAAATTGGACGGCTTTTTCCACTACCTTCATAAAATCTGGCATACCGTAATCTATAACCTAAAACGATAATAATTCTATTTTATTAAAGCGACACCTTTTCCACAGTGTGTCTGCTGCCCATCACTTTAAGATCGTTTGCCGCTTCCATGGCTTTGATCCATTTCATGGCCTGGCACTGAGGATCGATTACTAGCGGCCACCTGGAACCCCTTGTCACTATTATACCGTTCTCGGTGCTAAAACTGTCAGCGGGTAGACCTTGAATGTTCCACTCTCGGACTGTAGTTGGATCGCTCAGGAACAAGGTAATTTGAAAATCATTGTCACAGGGAATGTCCAATTCTTTCACCTATTTGGAAGTAAATTCATGTTCAATTGCAATATTAATAATAATTATAATTATTATTATTATTATTTCTTCTGCATATATGTAGCATCTCGGGTCTCATCTCCCGGCGGCAAGCAACCATGTCGGGCTATCACCAAGACAAGGTCGCCATAAAAGTTCTACTACATGTGTTTAGTTTGTGTGTTGTGTCAATTCTGTTAAATGTGTCGGATGTTCATCTATTTTTATGTCTGCGTACAGAAATTTTCTAACGATGTGACATGTACTTATTATTGTGGCTTTCTGTAGTTCTATGTACGTATTTTTGTGCATTTTGAGTGTCTGTAAGCTTTTATGTAGTGTATATGGTACAACCCCTGTAGAGGACAAGACTATCGGTACGATTACTACCCTGTCCATCCTCCAGAGGCGCCGCACCTCCTGTGCTAGATCTATGTATTTTGTATGTTTTTCGGTGTCCGTTTTCTGCAAGTTGTGTGTATTGGGTATCGCTATATCTATTATATATGTATTTTTGTTTTCTTTGTCTATTAATGTGATGTCTGGTCTGTTATGATGAATTGTTTTGTCTGTGATGATGGCTCTGTCATAGTATAATTTGTGAGTGCTATTTTCTAATACTGTTTGTTATTGTATAAGTGTTGTATAATGTTGTATTTGTAATATGGTGTATACATGTCGATGAGTTTGTACTGAGCTGCGAGTTTTTGATGTATAATGTTCGCCACCTGGTTGTGCCTATGTAGATAGTCGGTTTGTGTAAGTATCCTGCATCCAGCTGTAATGTGTTGTATTGTTTCCTGTGATAAATGACATTTTCTGCATGTATCGTCTGTGATTGTGGTGTCCTTGAGTATATGTTTTCTGTAGTTTTTAGTATTTATTGTTTGATCCTGTATAGCAATCATGAACCCTTCGGTCTCCCCAAAAAGGTTCCCACAACTAAGCCACTTGTTCGACGCCTGTTTGTCGACATGGTTCTGGCTCAGCTCATGGGGGTGTCTCCCATGGAGTTCCTTCTGGGTCCACGACTGCTGTTTTGTATTATTATCTGTTATGGGTAGCTCCAAGTTTTTGTTATGTAGGTTTAAAGGTGTGTTGTTTCTGTCTGCGATATTTACGGCTTTGTGTAGTTTGGACGTGGTTTGTTTTGCGTGAAAGAACTCTCGAAGATTATTTATCTGTTTGTGGTGCAGATTGGGTATGTCAATAAGGCCTCTTCCCCCCATCTCTCTAGGTAGAGTCAGCCTTTCTGTGGCTGATTTAGGATGATGTTGTTTGTGTCTTGTGAGTGTTGTTCGGGTTTTCCTCTGGAGGTCTTCTAAGTCTGTCTGTGTCCATTGTATAACTCCAAACGAGTATGTCAGTGTCGGTACAGCGTATGTGTTTATTGCTTTTATTGTGTTTTTGGCATTCAGTTTTGTTTTTAATATTTGGTTTAGTCTGTTTATGTACGTTTTTCTTAGTGTTTGTTTTATTTGTGTATGTTCTGTGAGCTTGGCCTGCTGGAAACCAAGATATTTATAGACCTCGCCCTCTTCCATGGATTCAATCTTGTCGCCATTTTCAAGAGCGAATTCACCTGCCACCAGAGTTCCTTTTTCGATGTTGAGAGTTTTACATTTCTCCAACCCAAACTCCATATGTATGTCCTGTGAGAATGTGTGTGTAATTTTCAGCAGATGTTGCAGCTGTGTTTGTGTGGATGCGTATAATTTTATATCATCCATGTATAGCAGATGCGACAGAGTATAGTGTGTTGTTTTGTTGTCTCTGATGTTGAATCCATAATTTGAATTATTCAGCATGTTTGAGAGTGGATTCAAGGCAAGGCAAAACCACAGTGGACTCAATGAGTCCCCCTGGAATATGCCTCGACGTATAGGTATTTCTTCTGTAGTTATAGTTGTTTTATTGAGCGTAAGACGTAGTGTAGTTCTCCAGTGTGTCATAATGTTCTCGAGGAAGGCGATGAGCGTGGGGTGAATTTTGTAAATGTTTAATATGTGTATCAGCCAAGTATGTGGTGTGCTGTCAAATGCTTTTTTGTAATCTATGTATGCCATGTTTAATTGTCTATGTTGTCTATGTGCCTGACGCAGAACCACTGAGTCGATAAGGAGTTGTTCCTTGCATCCCATGTGGTTTCTGCGGCATCCCTTCTGCTGTTCTGTGAGTGCGTTATTGTTTTCCAGATGAGAGTATATTTTGTTTGTTATGTTTGAAGTCAGAATTTTGTAAATTGTTGGGAGACATGTTATTGGTCTGTATTGTGTAGGGTTTTCTGTATTATTGTTTTTTGGCATCATATATGTGATGCCCTGTGTAAAGAATGCAGGTGTGTTCTGCGGATTATTGAGGATATCTGTAAAATGTGCGGCCAGTTTCGGATGTAGGCATGTGAACTTCTTGTACCAGAAGTTATGGATGTTGTCTATCCCGGGTGCTTTCCAGTTATGAATGTTTTTGATTGTATCGCTTATGTCTCGTGGTGTAATCTCGCTGAATTGCATGTCTGTGATGTTTTGTGTATGTTTTTCCTCCTCTCTGATCCAACTCGCGTCCTTGCTATGCTGGACCGGATTGGACCAAAGGGACGACCAGTATCGTGTGAGTTCTTCTCTTGTGGGTGTTTCATAGTTATTTTTCTGTGAACTATTTTGATTCATGTTTCTATAGAATATTTTTTCGTTTTCTGTAAACTGTTTGTTGTGTTGTTTTCGCTGGGTGCATGTTCTGTATCTACGTAGTCTTTGCGTTTTGGCTGCAAGTTTCTGTTTCAAGGTGTCCATGTATTCAGTGATGTGTTGGTTATGATGTTCATGTTTTGTGTGAGTTTTTGCTGTCTTGAAAATGTGGTGCATATGCTTCATCAGTGTTTTGGATCTATTATTTTGTAGATATTGTGTGAGCCGGCCCAGATTTCGTCGAATTTCGTCTATCTGCGATTCAAGCCGACGCTCCCAGGCCGGTTTGTTCTGTTTATGTTGTGTCTGCGAGTCCTGAGGTCTTGTTTTTAGGCCATGATACCTAACTACCGCTACTGCTGCAGTATATATCAGTGTGTGTGTATCTGTCAGTGTGGAATCTTCCCGTATATGTTGTGGGAGTATATACTTATTCATGTATTGAAGAGTTTTTTCGAGTTTAGATGATGTATGTATCTTGGGTATTTTGTGTCTTTTTGCTGGGTCCGTTCCTGTGAATTGTAACAATGCTGTTTGCAATGAGTTCTCAAGCTGCTGCAATTCTCAACAAGCTCAGTGTCCATGGTCTCCTGTGTATTTATTGTTTCTTCCGTGAGGCTGTATGCTAATGTTGTATCTCTGTTGTCTTCATGAGGTGTACTTGCGGTTTCTTCTATCTGCGTATTTGTAGTATTTTCCCGTTGTTGCAACTCTTGAGCAACCTGCTGTTTAATGTTCTCGAGTGTTGTCTGCGGAATGAGGTTACGTGCTACGATTGCTCTTCGCTGGTCAGCTATCCTCTGCTCCGTGACCTGTGCGTTTGGGTACTGTTTTGTGAATTCTTGGTGTAATATTTGTCTGTATTGTGTTTTGTCTGTTTCAAGTTTTGTGACTGTGTAATAGGTGCGCATAATAAAGCTGTTCATTTCATTCGTCCACTTCATGCGCACCCTTTGTTTTCCCGCCTTGGTGGTCTCCGGTTGGAGTCCAGTAGAAACACCAGGGTCGAGTTGGGCTTGGTGGGCTGGCCCAGACCTCCCCACTAGTGGGGGCATTGCAGTAACCACACTTGGGCCGGCGCTGCTTTCACCACCGGTTGCCAAGGGAGACTTATTATTATTATTATTATTATTATTATTATTATTATTATTATTATTATTATTATAATTATAATAATAATTTAGAAGAGCTGGACCGTCTCACTAGTAGACTAGTAGTCTTCACCCGAATTCTTCAGTTTTAAGATTATATGTTCCACGAAGAGGAGAGCTTCTAAATATTAAAAATCTCTGTTCTAGACAGGAAGATAACTTGAGGCGTCGACTGTTAGCTGATAGTCATGAGCTCATTAAATTGATAGCTCAGGAGGACAAAGGGTACCTATACACCACCTAAATTGGACACACCCGATTATAAGTTAGACATCATTTCAACTGCTGATAACATAAATCACTGGATAGACAAAACCCTCCACGGAAGACCCCAAAATGATTCAAACAGACGTGGTGGATAAGCCAACGTCCTTTAGATGACTTATGCGAAGACAACTTCATTCAGAAACGGAGGGATTCGTAATGCTACCTGAAGATCATGTGACTGATAGATGCCGAAAATGTGGAAACATGGGAGAAACTACAGAACACGTTACTGCTGCCTGCCCTGCTCTGGCATAATCAGCTTACCTAGGCAGACATAATTAGGTGGCAAAATCAACAGCTAACAATTCAATATAAACTTCTTTATGAGACACCAGCACCTTACTATAGATACAACCATGTTCCGGTTTTGAAGTCTGCGAATGAGGTTACTATTGGGATCGACCAATATGGTAACTGATCTAACTGTCTATTACACCAGACCAGATATAGTACTTATCCATAAATCAGAGAAACTTGGTGTAATTATAGATATAGCTGTGCCTCTGTCACATAACATCAAAAAGACTTGGACAGAGAAGATAAACAAATACCAAAATCTGGTTTATGAACTGAAGAACTGGAAATTTCAGCGAGTTGAAATATATCCTCTGGTGGTGTCTGTTGAAGGAATAGTAAGCAGAAGTTTTGCGGCAAATATCGGTCATCTGAGTCCACCATCTGCCATTGCCGACATTTGCCAGCATGCTACTTTTTAACAGAATCCGTCTTTTACTCATCGAGATGTCGCTTTGGTTCTTAGTTTTTTTTTACCAAAACGAGAGTCACCGGGAGTCGGACGGAGTTAGAGGCATAATTCAGGGGAAGTGTGGATCGGTATTAGGGGCGAAGGGGGGAGGGGAAACCTAAAACACGCGGAATCGGACATAACTCCCACAGTTTTCCCCCATATCGCGCAGCAAAAAACCTTATTTTCTTACACTGACCGCCTGTCGATTGATTAATATTTTTTTCCAAAAATAATCAAAAGAAAAAAAAATTAGATTTTTTCATCATGAAGAGAGGGTCTATCACTTTTTTTAATAAAAAAATATGTTTTCTCAAAAAATCGGTACTTTCCATTTTATCGAATTTATTTATTTACTTTCTTGTCCAATGTATCTGGTTTTTTATACCTTTCTATGTCTTTGCCGTATCACACGTGCCTTCCACCCCGGTACATTTGATACATTCCGGATCAAAAAAAAAAACTGAAAGATTGTTTAATTCTCTTGAAATGAGCTCGGCTAGAAATCTAGTCCTTTTAAACCCTCTCCCGCTCCTTCTAATCAATGGACAGAGCCCAGGTCGAGCTCATTTACAAAGGATTGAAAACATCTTTCGGTTGGCTAAATCTAAAATCTCCCCACCGCCTCTCTTCATGATAAAAAATCTAAGAAATTGTTTTTTTAATTTTTTGTTTCGGCCGTCATTTGTTTATTTTTGGGAAAAAATAAAAAAATTGTAATCAATCAATAGGCGGCTCCAAGAAAATTTTTTAGTTTTAGTTTTTAGTTTTTGCTGCACAATATGGGGCAAAAACTGTGGGAGTTATGTCGGATTCCGTGTGTTGTAGGCTGCCCCTCCCTCCGTTCGCCCCTAATACACACCAATCCATACAAACATTGGTCGAAACCCTTGGGAAACATGAATTTACAGAGGTGAATTTTTTTGCACCTGTAAACTCATTGCCTCCCCCCGAATTATGCCTCCAACTCCGTCCGTTACATCCGGTGACTCTCGTTTTGGCAAAACAAAAAAAAAAAACTAAGAACCAAAGCGACAATATCTCGACGAGTAATGGACGGATTCGCGATTGCGGACACCACAGGTTGCGAATTTATTTTTTTTTGTTCGACAACTCACAACACTAACCTAGGGGCAAAAAACCGTTTCCCTCCATTTTGACACCTGGTTTTCTCCCCCCTCTCCACCTCCGAGACTTGCGTCAAATCGGCCACATAACAGCAGTGATCCACGCACTAAGTTGACCAATACAAAAAAAAACTAGTGTCGTTTTGAAATTTAGATCTACCGCACTATTATGTGTCCTATGAATTTTAAAATTTAAAATGTATGTGTGTTATAATTTTTTTTAACTTGACAATGTGATACATTTTACTAATGTCTACACAATAAAGCTATCTCTCTATCTATCTATAAAAAATATATTTTATTTGTTTTGGCTGTAGGTAATATATGAAGTATTGAAAATTATGTTAGGATTGCAGCCACTAACACAGGTTTACTCTTTTTTCTTTCAATTAAACCCAAGGTTTTGAGGTTTTCTTAGCTTATTAATTGCGTTAATGCCTAAAAATCTATTGCCTTGTTTTTCTAACGTTTGAATTAACGGACAGGGTATATTTTCGCAACGAAACTACAAAAAATTACACAAAATGCCATGGAACGATTGAATTCCCTAGGACGTGGTCTTGTGGTTAAATAGCTAGAATATATTACTGCATAAAAAGAAAACGGAGGTCGTAGGCTTTCTTTAAACCAGCAGGTAGGCTAATCCATGATATTTCTAATCATGATTATAACAATTAGGTATTATCATTCTTACTTACTTGCATTATTATATTTTTTTTTGTTATCAAACAGTTTCAAGGCTCTACTTCGTCAATATCTCGTCAAAATAATACACTTTTTTGTAGGATATTCATTATTCCTCAACAAACGCCACTGACGCGAACTGCAGTACCACATCTGGTTCGACTTAGAAATAAGTGTGCGAACCAAATCGTATTAAATGAAATTGTTTCAGGATCAGTGTGGCATCACAACGGACAACACTCACTGGACAAACCATATCTATCTATCTATCTATCTCTACCTATCTATCTATAGGTATATTTTTTTAGCTTTGATTATTTTTATTGAACATCCGCTTCTTAATTGTTGAATGTTTGTCTTCTTGTTTTTGGGTTTTAGGTTCTTGATGAAAGTATTATTTTTTCAAAATATTTTTATAAAAATTTTTTTTTTTTTAATTTTTTATCAATTCATCTATTTGTGTCCGTTGTGATTAATTTCATTTCAAAAGTATTCTTTGACACATTTGCCAACAGGTCTCTTTTGCCATGCCATAAAATTCCTATTTTAGCTTGAAATTAGAATTTGAGATTGTTTCAGAGAAATTTTGTATCTAAGAAACTAAGACTGTAGTAAGAACAAAATTAAAGGCACGTAGTTTTTCATTTTCAATACTGAATAACGTGTCACTCATTTTTTCCACGAGTTTTTCAACAACCTGTATGGCTATGTATTTTTTATTACCTGTTTTTTCCATTGTGCGATCATTTCGTCCCGATAACTCGTAATAAATGGTCCCAAATATGAAATAAAAGCAATCGCCAGCAAACAATCACCGGGCAAATAACCAAATAGTTTGTCTAGCTTTGCGACCGTCTCTGTCCATCGTTGCCTTTCACCAGCCAGATTCTCAACCAACAGCGCGGCCCGTTCCAATTTCATCCGTAACATTTCAGCCTGAAATTAAAACAATGAAATTAAAACAAATTCAAACAAGAATAATTTGTACTTTTTATGTAAAAATGGAAAACTACTTACTTTTCGATTGAGTTCTTCTTTTTGAGCCAGTTTTTCCTCGTAATCTTTCTGCAGTTGTTCAAGTTGTCTTTGCAATTCAGCTAGTTTAGCTTGAGCTTCGGCCAGCAGCCTTTGTTTCTCGATAAGAGATTCCATCGCCTCATCTAGTCTTTGTTTTTTAGGAGCAACTATTCTGCAATTCAACAGGATGGCGCATTTAAGACAAATATGATGGTAATAAATCAATTTCCTTACTTCCAGACTTTGGCATATTTCTCTATGGCGATCACCCACATACACAAAGATTTTGCCGCCAGGGACACTATGCCAACTTTGTCAGGCAAGAACTCTTCATTTGTCGTATATCCGGCTATTTTCTTCAAAGTTTTCTCGCTTATGTGATTCTTGTCGTATTCTTTTAAGTCTTTTAAAAAGTCTATATTTCCGAGTTGTCTTTTAGCTTCCGCCCAAGATGGCTCTACCTAAAATAATTATTGATCAATTGTAGTAAATTATTTCTCAACTGAATACATTTAACAGTTTAAGATATTATTTTTCTACTCTTGTTGAATAATATTCCACTTATTAGAGTTTTTGGATGAATTATGAAGGTTATTATTCGTAGGAATTGAATTATAGTTCATAATACTAGGCTCTTGTCCAATCACAGCTACTAGCAATTCATAATACCCGCTCGTGGAATTGTCATCATCTCGTGAATAATGGTTTCATAATCGCTCATTATAATAATATACTATCATACTTACCCCCAATAAGATATCAACAGCTTCCATGACCATTTCGACTTTCTGAGGGGGCTTCCCGTAAGATTTCAATTCACTAATGTCTTTCTTGCTGAGGGAATCCAAAGCCCTGATAGCCTCATCCAGTGCAGGCATCGCCTCATCTAAGTCAGCCTGAGCGATAGAAGCTAACCTCTTGCATTCAATTTCTTCTTCGCCGATTTTAACGCTCTTTAGATGCACTTCTTTCTGCAATAAAGCAATAAGCACTTTTTGTTATAGCCGTATTATTCTTTCTAAATAAAAGTTTTATCGCGCACCGCTTGCTCATCAGCCTCTTTTCTCTGGTTAATGATTATAACCAAATATTCATCGCACTGCTGCTGAAATTCGGCAACTTTAACTTGTGCATCGGCGAGTTCAACTGACATTTGTTCCACTTTCGCTTTGCAGTCATCGATCTTCCATAGTCCATTTCGTAGCTTGTTTGCTTGAGATGAAATTTCCATTCTCTTTTCCGCCAACATTCTTCAATAAGTCATTAATAGTTAAATTAACTACCTTTCTTAAAGAAAATTAAAACAGCAAAATTACTTTTTGAAGCCGGCAACGAGTTCCAAGTAATTCGTCGGCGTGACATAATTATGTCGTTTCATCTCCAAAGCCATTCTTCTCGAGCAAGCAGCGACCGAACCGTGAATTGTGGCAAATGTTTCGGCAGTTGCTTCCCTCAATTTGTCCTGACTAGAGACAAGTATGGATTCTTTTCTTCGTACCTTTTCAAATTAAAATGTGATGTAAGTCGAAATGTAAAAAATTTCGAATTATAGTAATCGTCAGTAAGGCTACGAAATAAACCAAACCTGCAGTTCTCCGGTTATTGTTTCTACAAAATTGACGTCCAATATATATTTATTGGCGACTTCCAACAGAGCCTCTTTAGGCCAGTCGCAAAACCAGTCAATCGTTGTACAATTTATTAGAGCCGGATATTGTCTCAGACGATTCCTGAAAGCCTCTCCGATGGGACTTAAACATATAACAATGTGAAGATTTGCTCGTACTCTTTCTATCAGAAAATTGTACAAAGCTTCGTTTGTTTTGATTATGTTGTTCTTATTGGCTGCATATTCCAACTTGTTTTTCACCTATAAAATTCAGAACATGTCGTTGTGTACAAATAAAGAGATAACTCTAGCTAAGCGCACTTCTTCAAATTCATCTGGTTTATACAAGTTGGCGACCTCGCCTGAGCTCAACATGTTATTGATCATCTCGAGGAAGCTTTCGTCAGTTACTTGTGTATCGTTGAAGAGAAAACTAGTCTGTTTGCCATCGACTCCGGCTTGGCCGTATAAAGTTTTTACATCATCTCTAAATTCTGGGATTTTGTAACTTCGGGTGACCGTTATTGAATAAGTCGTGTACTCACAAATGTAAGCTGCTATACGTGACAGAGACTGTCTACCGCTACCACCTAAAATTAACAAAAACAATTACAAAAACAATTTCAAAGGGTGTCAAACCAATAGACCCGACGGAGAAGAACAGAAACCCACCCACGCCAATCAAGAGCATGTTTCCTCTGGGTTGCGATATAACTCGAACTATTCTACAAACGTGTCGAATGGCGTCTCTGAACAGCACAAGATTCATCCTGACGACGCCAGGTGAAGCATTATATTCTTCCATTTGAACCTCTAGGTACTTCTTGAGGGCACCTATGTCAACTAGATCTTCATAAATGCCCCAGGGATTTACAAAATCTGCAAATATGGGGATATCGTTCCGAGGACACAGTGCATGCAAAGTCAAGTCAAAATGAGCTGCCAGTTGCTCGTTCATCTGCCCGAAAAACCATTCTTGATCTCTGCGTTTTTGTAGAAGAAGAATAACTGCCGTTATTATAAATTAACAACAGCCATGTTGAGGTGAGTAGCTGGAAGTTTGACTTACTTATCATCGATGAGACGGTCATAGAAAGTTCTGAAACACTCGTGAATCCACAGGCGCAAGAACTGCGCCCGGACATTGTGATAATCCTTGTGAGCCCTGAGGAGGCCTTGAAATATTTTTGAAATATCTCTGAGATTGAACAAGTAGTGCGTTTTAGTGGGAGTCGGCAGCATCTTGGCACTGACGTTGTTATAGAGAATTATGGTCGCTGTGGTGATCAGGCGACTTATGATAATCATTTCCTGATCGAAATAGGTAACGTGCTGGCTCAACATCATGCCAAAAATTCTGCCGATGGTTGCGTCGTCCGGGAAAGTCATGTTAATCAAATTGAATCTGCTTTGCAGACGATCCGAGATTACGTTCCTTCCACCTCCAGGCGGACCCATAGCGGCCAGCACGTGCATGTCCTGAGAAGAATAATGTGCACTGTTTAACAGTAACTAACAACAGATCATCATCAATAAAAGACCTGCATGTATTTCCTGGTCTGTTTTTGACGATCATACCAAAACCCGTAATCCATCCATTGTCGCAGAAGCTCCAAAGGCGGTTGGGAGCCGTACGTTTCCTTGGCCGGCATGTTCAGGTCTTCCAGGAAGGTGATTAGGATCTTGCCGCCGACAGGAGCGAAAAAGGTCTTGGTCCGTTTCTCAAACCGTCCCTCCATCGCGTCCTGCAGATTCTGTGAGGACGTCTGGGCGCTCATATTGATGTTCAGTATTGAGAATTTATCTCTGTCGAAATCTGCCAGCACGGACTGAGCGATGGAAGTTTTACCGGTACCTACGGGACCCGTTAGTAGAACAGCAAAACCATTCTTAATCAGTACTTCCACTAAATATTTGTAACGGATTGTGTCGATTGTCGGGACGACGATTTTAAAAAACGGGCATCTAGAAAGTATTTCTGATTAATATTATTTGCGCATTTTAAAGCAAAATTCAAACTTAGAGAAATCGTCTGTTATGCATCTTTTCGCATTTTTGCTATTACATGTTTATTATTGTTCAGGCTGGTCCAACATTCAAGTCCAGGGGCAACATGGACGTTGGTTTCAAAGACAAAAAAATTAAATTTAGGGGATAGGTATACAGGGTGAGGCGCGAGAACCTTAGGGCATTTTTATATGGAGAAGTCCTGGGAGTAGAAGTCTAAAAATTTGTACGTGTATGATTTGGTTTTGCCGAGCTGAACTAAAATATTCACAACCCCTCACCATTTCCGGTTATACCGGAAGTTGCCATCAACTTTCTTATTTTAAATGGGACATCCTGTATATTATTATAGTTTCAGATTGTCTGAAAAAATGCAATAAAAATGGAGTTTACAGTTCAAAATTGTACCGAGTGGTTTATGAGTTATAAACAAATGAAAATCGCAATTTTCCATTTTCAAAGCAGCTTAGGTTGAAAACGCGTCAAGATATCGGAAAACGGCTTACATGTCCCTATCTTAACTTTTCACGTAGTATCCTATGGTGCTGATGAAATTTGTATACAAAGTGATGAAAAATCAGCGATTGTCAAAAAAAAATTAATAAATTTTTTTTTTTTTAGGTACTCTAGCGTAGTATACAAAAAGTTAGGATAGGGACATGTAAGCCGTTTTCCGATATCTTGACCCGTTTTCAAGCTAAGCTGCTTTGAAAATGGAAAATTGCAATTTTCATTTGTTTATAACTCATAAATTGGTCATTACAAATTTGAACTGTAAACATCATTTTTATTACTTTTTTTCAGGAAATCTGAAAATGTAATAATATACAGGGTGTACCATTTAAAAAAAAAAAAATATGGCAACTTACGGTATAACCGGAAGTGGTGTGGGATTGTGAATATTTTAGTTCAGCTCGTCAAAACCGAAATTATACACGCACAAATTTTTAGACTTCTACTCCCAGGACTTCTCCATATAAAAATGCCCTAAGGTTCTCGCGCCTCATCCTGTATGTGTGATGAATAGTAGAACTAGAGTACCTGGATATTTTCAGATTTTTATTGTATAAGAGTACGGAAGGTTTGTGTCATTTTTCTCGGATGTCTCTTTTTACGTTGCAGATACTTTCTCGCGTCTAAGTTGGTTTATACCGTTTAAGAAGCTTTGAAAAAACAAATACGTAAGCGTACATAGGAAAATCATTCAGGTTTATCTAATTGTTATTGATTCATCATTAAACAGTGCAATACACGGATGTGCTACTTATACTGATATTTTAGAGAGAATTTTACTGATATTGGATATTTTTCACCTTAATGATAGTTTTGGCTAACTGTTTTCATTCTTTAAAAAAAATAGTCCACTATGGCATGACTCGTAATACTAATTTAGGCCACTCTACCAGGACGCGTATCACATTTCCTCGAAATTTCGTTTTACCCATAGAGAAAAATAATATATTAAGTTGTCGCTGGTTTTACCCCTGGACATAAGTGATAGATCATCATGTATAGTACATCATAAATTATTGGTTCAGCCTGTAACTTTATGAAGCAGATGTTCTCAAAATAGGAAAACAGTCAAACAAATTTACCCTGTTTCATATTTCCAATCGTATGGCAATTTTTCTTCCCATAATGAAAAACTTCTATTGTTTGTATTGACAACGTACTCATAAACGGTGTCTTTAATGGGGAAGCATCCTTCTTTCTCACGAATGAAATTATCGAGTTTTTTCCTACCGTCTTCGTCCGTCGTGCAGCATACAGACCATACGAGACTAAAGTCAAACCATATTATTTATTTAGTTTCTAAATCAAGATACCTTTCTTCTACCAGAACAAGAACCAATTTCGTATCATATCTTCTAACTGGTCATCTGGTCCTGACACAACTCCATTCTCTTTGGTGGCAAACAATTCCAACAACCTGCACAACGATTTCACTAAATTCAACTCGGAGCATTCAACTTTCTCGTTACAATTCAATCGCTTATACTCGAGGATCGGATTTAGCAGGTAATTGAAGTATTGCATGATCTGGAATCATTCTAAAATCAACATCCAAAAGCAACAAACGATAGTTTCATCAACAAAACTGACAATCTCCTGATAATCGGATCCTCTTGAAGCTTGCTTCTTTATCCAAGAGGTAACGAATGGCCTCCAGCCCCAATCCTTGTAGTCGTTGTAGACCATCCCGCACCGACTGACCGTGGCAGGCGACGCCACCCTTAGATCTCCCACTTCAAACAAAAGCGACACCTGCTCGGGCATCGTTATCCTGTCGCTATTGATCAGAGTGAGGACCTTGTTATCGTCCATCACGCTGTTCATGTTCTCTATCCAGACCGCGTCAACTGGACCATCAAACAATATCCACTTCTCGTCAGGAGTCTCTTCTGTAAAAAATACGCAGTCACACATAATCTGAATAAGTATCGACAATAAAAAAAGTGTCTCTTTATAGTCACTCACCGGCGCACGTATATCTCATAATAGAACTGATTACGCCGTCCGACCATTCGTTGGTGCTAAGGTTGTATTCTCCGTACAGTTCGCCCAAATTCAAAGCTTTGGGATTTAGGGGATAAACTTGAACGTGATTAAAGCCGAGCCTGTCGAGTTTCTTCAGCTTTCCGCAAGCCCCTTGTAGGGTTTGCCAAGTGGTCGACTTGGAGGTGCAAGTGTTGCCCAATATCATCACCGAGTGGCGAGATCCTTTTGTTTCGTACAGCTGGATAACTTTTGTTATGGCAGCCGGAATTGGCTGCAAAAGATCTCAGGTAAAGTCAGACGGTTCATTGTAGGGTAGTTCTTAAAATTTCCTTGCCTACATTATTTTTTGTAACAATACAATACTAGATTAGATACAATATAAATAAAAATTATATTAAATTGTTTGAATTTAAATAATTACAGCAGACAAGAGCACAGCAAACCTTAATTATTAAACTCTGCAATAACGCAGGCCAATGTACCTAATTCTAAAAGTATCAGCATGAATATCACATATTACAGAAACTGCATTGAAAAGCTCACACATAACATTGATTGGTGACCTCACCAATGCATTAGTTCTACTGGATGAACAATAAAAACACAGCTAAATCTGGCACATGGACGAGGCACCAGGAAATTAACTCTGCTAAGTAAGTAGCTACAATACAGGGTGATTGATTGAAACGCCACATTAGAAAAAATTCGACTTCCAAATGATCTAGGAATCTGAAATTTGGAACTTAGGCAACATACCTAATAACGAGTCAAAATGAAATATTACCAAGATGGCAGCACATTTAAAAATGGCGAAAGCACTGGCCATCTTTGTTTTTTTAAATAGGACACCCTATATTTTATTGCATTTTCAGATTGTCTGAGAAAATGTAATAACAATAATGTTTATAGTTGCATTTTAAATTGAGTAGGTAGGATATGAGTTATAAACAAGTGAAAATCGCAATTTTCCAACTTTAAACCCATTTACCACAAAAACGGCCCATAATATCAAAAAACGGCTTACATGTTCCTATCTTAACTTTTTATAAGGCATCCAATTATGCAGTTGAAATGTTTATACAAGGTGGTGAAAATTATCAGATTTTTCATCACCCTGCATAAACATTTAAACTATACACTGAGAGAAGTGATGCATTTATCATTATCTCTTCGCTACTTATGAAATGCGAAGTTTAACTGTAATAAGGGTCCTTTGTAGTAAACGAGTTTATTTCCACTAAAACTATTAGTGAGTTTGCAAAAAACGTGAAATTCGTTTGAGTTGATTAGTTTGCCAGTAAATAATAAAAATCCCAAACTAAGAATTTGATCATCACAAACTAAATTATTTACAGTCAAACTATATAACTTCATCAGTAAGTTTTGCTTTGTGTCTACGCAAAATATGAGATTATTTACACTATAACTAACATTATTTATAGAGAATCTTACAGAATTTTATCATTATCAAATATCTATTTAGAGCAAACTTGTGAAGAAAATCATGATTTAAATCTAAACTTTTATAATTTACCGAACAGCAAGCGTGAATATTGCCAATAACTGGACATCTCTTGTGTTTAAAGAATATGTTTTTGAAAAATTAATATTAGTTTGCTGTTAAACACATTTGTTGGGGAATAACTAACCGCGGGTTTCCCCGCGGTTGTATGCGCAATAACGCCGCGGATGCACGCACAGCGTCATTTCATCATGGTACAAGCAACAAGCACCGCGAAGTGACGCCACGCGTATATGAAAGTTAAAGTAAAGAAAAATATTTAATAATTGATCGCATTATTGAAAATAACGAAATAATAATGGAAGACCTGCTGCAAGAATGGGGTTTTGGATACATATGTGTTCCGTTTTTGCAGGTAAGTAAGTATTACACTCGTTGCATTAATACATTCCACCAGAGGAAGGTACGCAGTTCACACTCTATTGTAGATAATGAGCTTGATCTAAGCTCACGGTATATTTTTATCCAAAAAATCTATGTTAATCTAATTATTATAAAGTTTTTGATGTTATATTAGCTTATAAAGTTTTTTTTTAATTTATGAACACTTATTTGTTATAATAAATACGTACAGCAATCAAAATATTAGCAAATAAAAAAGAATAAGTGTAACTCGAAGTCAGAATTAAGACACCTTTCATTCTTGTGATTGTTGTAAAACACGTGAATAATATTTGGTAAATAGCAATAAATTCAAAATCCCTATGTTGCGAAGGCAAACACAACATACGGTAATATAAAAAAAGTTGTTTCCGATTTTGAAAAAAAGTATATCTACTAAAAATAGTATACCTGTGTATAGACCATAGCCGCAACATGCACGCAATCTTTTACAGCAATTTATATAAAAATTACAAATGAATTAATTTACAGAATAATTGGAATTACACCGATAGAAAGTGCAAGTGGGTTCAGATAATACCAGTATTGAATACTTGACAACTCAAGAACCAGGCACCACCATTACTACAGTCAACCTGTATAGGCAAAGCAATTTTATCAGTGTATCAATTAAAGGGCTTGCTGGACTTCACATGCCAGGCACATTTAGTTGACATAATAGGTAACTACACATTTTTTAAATGGAAATTATCCGTAAGTAATGCTGCATTTGAAAATAATGATAATGCTGAATTATTAAGTGCTTATGTGGAAGAAAAATAAATTAAAAATAATTCATTATATTTTAGATATATTTTTTTTTTGTTAGAAAAATAATGTTACCTATTTGATTTTGCAGAAGAACCATTCAATTCGGTAATTTAAATTAATTTTTAAATGTGAATTGAATTACCATAATATTTCATTCCAGTTTCAGATATCTCGCTTTTAAATGGTATTCTCAAAATAAATAAAAAAATAATTAGTACCTATGTACCAAGTAGTACCTATGTTTTGTAATTTTCTTATTAAGTATATAAAATACTGTTATTTATTTTTTTTTGTATTCGGATCAATTTTCATTTTGATTTATGTTAATTTATGTAAAAAAATTTTTTTCACATAAATAAAAAGTTATAAAATAACTATTGTATAAAAGTTGGGTTAAAAGGTTAAATAATTTTGAATAAATTAAAATATGCTTATTTTGATTTTTTAATTTATCCCGATCCCCTTCATCGAAAAAAAAACAGGTGGTATTAATAAACCATGCATTTTAACAATAAACTAATAATTTTTTCCTGAACAACTAATGATAATTATTGATTATAATGCAGGTGCTGATCATTAATAAACTTAACTTAGCTTAAACTTCCAAAAAATAATGGCTAACTTTTGTCATATGTCCACTGAGATATTTAGTTTATGATAAAGCAATAATGCACTTATAGCAAAGCAATATTATTTACAATCAACATTCTGATTTTGCAATATTATCTGATCATAAACAATCATCATTTATCAGAAATGAAAAAAAGTTACTGACTAAAATGCATTGATTCCCATACAACATGTGTTTATTTATGAAAAGCTTACATGGTATACATACAAAAATCAACATGTTTATGAAAAACACGAGAAGTTCATGATAATATAAACGAAAACTTTATGGTAAATTTTATATATTACTCTTGTGGACTTGTGGTAAACACATCTGCTCAAACTAAAATCACGTTTATTGCAAACTAATATTAGTTAGGCAGAATCGAAACTAGCGCCTAGTTAATCATAACATGGGCTAGTTAGGATTAAACTATTACTTCTCTCAGTGTACAGTAGGATACCAGATAAAAAATTAAGATAGGGACATGTAAGCCGTTTTCTGATATCTTTAGCCGTTTTCGTGGTAAATGGGTTTAAAGTTGGAAAATTGCGATTTTCACTTGTTTATAACTCATAGCCTACTCAATTTAAAATGCAACTATAAACAATATTGTTATTACATTTTCTCAGACAATCTGAAAATGCAATAAAATATAGGGTGTCCCATTTAAAAAAACAAAGATGGCCATTGCTTTCGCCATTTTTAAATGTGCTGCCATCTTGGTAATATTTCATTTTGACTCGTTATTAGGTATGTTGCCTAAGTTCCAAATTTCAGATGCCTAGATCATTTGGAAGTCGAATTTTTTCTAATGTGGCGTTTCAATCAATCACCCTGTATATGAAATTATTAAGAAAGTTAAACAGAAACTCAATCCCCCAAGTAACCCGCCTCACATAGAAAGAAGTAAAACCAAATCTAGCCAGCAACACATCATTATGATAACCTCTCGGAGGATAACGACCATCCAACCGATAACATAGGTATTTCAAAAATGATCGCTGAACGGATTCTAAACGTGCTATGTGTACTTGGTAAATAGGATACCAGATTATGCTAGAATATTCTATAATAGATCTCACTAGAGAATAAAATAGGATGCATATTGACTGTATATTAGAGAATCCCCTGCAGCTTCTGCAAATAAAACCATATTATGCCCTAAAATCTCTCGCAACCACAGCATCAATGTGCGCCACAAAAGATAGTCTACCATCAAACAGGACACCCAAGTCTCTAACCTCCTCCAGCCGCTCAATATAAATGAGTCTACAATCATATAATTAAAAGTAACGATGATATTTAGAGACCTGGTGTAACGTAGAACCGAGCGCTTCAGCACATTAAGATACAAACGGTTCTTAGAACACCACTCGCAAACCAAACATATATCCTGCTGAAGGTCCTCGCAGTCCGCAATCGATTCCACAACCCTAAATAGCTTCAGATCATCTGCAAACAATGACTTTTCGCAATTAATAACTTCAACTATAACTATCATTAATAAAAAACAAGAACACAAGAGGCCCCGGGTTAGAGCCTTGAGGGACTCCAGATGTAGGAATGATTGTCTCTGAGTTAACACCCCGGTACGTCACATATTGCTCTCTGCCCGCTAAGTATGATCGGAAGAACCTCAACAGTGACCTGTTAAAACCAAAAGAGGCTAGCTTAAGCAGCAGTATAGAGTGATCAATCTAATCAAATGCCTTCATAAATTATTGAGGTAAATAGCATCAACCTGCTTTCGCGAGTCAATGGACTCATAGAGATATTGCGAGAAGCAAGCCAAGTTAGTCACTGTGGAACGCCTGTCCATGAATAGGTGTTGGAATTGTGTAAATTGTGATTTTGTCAAGGAATATTGTTCAAGGAACTCTTGAACGAGATAGATTCATAAATCGAATTTACATGTTTACGTCACCTTGATTAAAAACGGGGCATATCAAAGCTCTCTTTCAGATGTTTGGAAAAACGCAACTCTGAATGTTTAGGTTAAATAAATTAAAAAGAGGCCTAACAAGGACACTAGCACAGTCTCGTAACAAAAAGCTAGACACTCCATCAATACTCATGGTAAGCGAGTTCCGACATTCAGAGCTGCAAGAATCTCACCCTCAGAAACACCCGGCACACAGACAAAACAAATCGATCGATCCATAGAGCGTTTTCAGACCTAACGACACGATACCGACACGACACAGGCAACTATATCGGACCATGCAAAAATGTATTATTGCAATTAACTGCAATAATACATTTTTGCATGCTCCAATATAGTTGCCTGTGTCGTGTCGGTATCGTGTCATTAGGTCTGAAAACGCTCATACACTGGGAATAAGTGTCAGTTAGCACATCAACAAGATTAACATAAACACTGTCAAAATATTCAGCAAACCCGTTAACAATGAGCTCAGGAGTGTTCGGCTCAACATTGTTAAATGACATCAAACCAGGTATTCCAGGTTTGATCTCTCTTATCTTGAACAAGCTTCCAAATCCCCCTAGACTGCCTGGAAATAAGCGTCTCAACCTCTTTAATATAATTCTTATGCGCGGCTTTGATTGCTTTCTTACAGGTAGTGCGAGAAGAGCTTATATGATTCGAAGTAACAGGAAGTTCTGAACTTTTGGTACTTAACAAATGAATACCGTTTTCTACGCAATAATGAAATGACATGTCCGTTAAACCATGGGGGAAATGTACGTCTACATGAATAAATTTTCGTTGTGGGCACCGTGGTCTTCAATATTAGACTCAGCACAAATATTACTCCAATCAGCTTCGCCTAACATATACCATACATAAGAGGATAATCAGCCTTCCTGAAGTTAAACCGTAAGCATCGCCCCTTCCCCCCAAAATCGACATGAGCCCTACCATGAAGCTGAACATGCACACCTATGGCAGGATGATGATCATCCTCGCTCACAAGAGGTTGCAGCGATGTCTCAACATCACAAGTCATATTAGAAAGAACAAAGTCTAGAACACGATCAAACTTAGTCAAAACAGTAGGTATTTACCTACTTAAATTGACCAAAATTGTGAAATTCTTTAAAATTAATTAATTCGTTATACCGGAAATACGCCGTTATTCTTTAATAAATAAAAGTACATTGTAATGAAATTCTCAGAAATGATAAACGGGGATAAAGGATAATTTGTAAAATACTGCAAGTAAGAATATAGCTAATCAATAATTTACCTGCAAGTTTTGCTCTTTCATGTACTCAATAATGGCATTGCTCATATCTTCATAATCGACTGTTGGCAGAGAGACTCCAGGAAATATGTCAGACATGATACCGTTGAATAAAGGTAAATCGTCTGATGTCAGACGAGCCACATTCATGTCTCTCATGGCGAGATAAACGACTTGTTCTTCCGGCAAATGGGATAACAGTCTGCGCTTCTTGCCTCCGTATCTCAAGAGAGCCACCATGGACCTCAACCCAAAGTCGTAATGATCTTGCTTGCTGAGCTGTTGCGTTGCCAGTTGATACAGGGTGAACACTTTCTTAGCCAAGACCCTGGTGTTTTGGAATCCGTCGCTGAACAGAATATTCTCGGCTATTATGTTACTATCCGGTACCATCATCGAGATGGGTCTGAACATTGATTTCAAATTATCGGGTAGCTCGGTACGACCGGCATATCCCGGATTCATTGTTATGAAAATACCACATGTCAGTTTTAAGTTAATTTCAATGCCTGCGTTGGAAGAACAAACAATAAAAACAATTAATATTTGGGAATGTTTTACTAATCAATTATTTATTACCTTCAAAAACGAATCTTTTCAACTTCTGCGATATCGCCGATAATATACAGAGTATCTGCTGAGCGACAACCGAGAGGACCTCAATGTTGATTCTGTTGAATTCGTCGAAACATCCCCAAGCACCCGTCTGGGCTAATCCAGAGAAACATTTACCCATGCTCTTATAATCCAAGCCCTCAGAACAATTATTTACAATAACCCACATCCCCATCGCCTTCCCTAAATCTTTGACCGTCTCGGTTTTTCCCGTCCCGGCCGGTCCTTTCGGGCTCCCTCCACGAAACAAATGAAGCGCTGTTGTCAAAGTTATGTAACATCTGAAATTCAAGGATAGAGCCGACTGAACTAGACAGTGAGGGACAGTTCCCCTACCTGTCCGTTAAAGGTGTAATGACCAATCTTCCTGAATTTCCATTGTACTCGTACCCGTAATTGAATTTGGTGTTTGTTTGTTTTATGACGCAGTCGTCAACATCTCGATCCCAATAAAATCTCAGCTGTGATAACCATTCGAATGAGTTTGTGTCTCTACAATCTGAAAATTTGAGGAAAAAATGAAATTAATTTAACACTTCAGGACTTCCCTGAATGGACATCGGTAGTTGCAAAAATTGCAATTGTACCATAGAATTTTAGGAATAAGGATTTAATTTATATGCCGTTTAAAATGTAATAGTTTCTTCGTTTTCATTTATATTTAATGCAGTTATTTCAACCAGAAGAAGACCCATTAACGTGTTATAATTATAATTAAAATATAGTAGGTAGTTGTTCTCCTCACTTGCTTTATACATCCTGTCAATAACATCTCTAGAGTGAATCTCGATAGTGATTAGAGCATTTGTTTTCAAGCGTTGCAGTTTAGTTAGCTCCCGTCTGCTCAGCTCTGACAATTTACCTAAAACTTGATTCTGCTTCTTCCTCAGTTTTCTGAGAGGTTTTTTGCTGTCCATGATTTTTGCATGAACCAAAGCTCTTGTACAATCTGTCGTCCATTGAATCTGTAAGGATAAATTATTACCGGGTCACCAAAATTAAGATCATACCTGACTGCACGCATTACACAGCTGGCCGGTATACAATAGAAGCCACTTGTCTCTCTTGCTCAACATCTTCTTCAACGCAGATCGGCAAGGTTTAAACTCTTGTCGCAGAGTGATTTTCATGGCATTTTCAACAGCTAAGAGCCAGTGCTCGGACGGACCATCCAGAAGAACAGCTTTCGGAAACTCCATATACTCCCCATCCTCGGAAAACATGCCCTGCGCTTCAAATTTTCCTAAATAATTCTAAAACCAACCAAAAAACTTGTTATTAAATAATTTTTTTCTTCATCTCACACATGTTATTGTGTTTTGAGAATCAGTTCTCTCCCCACTTAAAAAAAAAAAAACAATAATTAGCTGCTACTCAATTTTCAAGCCGAGAAAAAGGATACCATTTCATGATTACATTTCTGCACTTGAACGAAAAGAATATAAAAGAATAGAAGGAGCACTCGCGAAGTATTCTCGATCTGGATTCGTGTTTATATATTTGTTTACCTTTTTCTAATTGTGGTTAAGTCTTGGCAATTCGATTCGAGACGGTTCTAGTGACATGACAGGAATCGCACATCGCCGTGGCTGGATAGTAGTTAGTTGTATTTTGGATGTGAATGAAAGCTGAAGGATCACAGAGTAAGGAAGAATAGAGTGAAATGACAAGAGAAGGAAATAGCATTAGTAATGTCTGTGTGTATGTAAGTAAATAGAGAAGAGCTGATTACTTGGATTTGGAGATAAGTTATATAAGTTATAGTTGTGTTAGAGAATAAAGAATTTTGGAAGACTTTTAATTTGGTATTAATAAAGTGTGAGACCCGTAACAATATTCAGAGTCTTGAAATTGTTAATTGTTCATTTCGAAATGGTGTCTTTTTCCTCATCGAGACTGAAAGGGATTTACCTTATTCAGTTTAAGTTTGACAAGATTGTCAAACAGTTTTTTTAGGTGCGGTTGAACGGCTTCCGGTTTTTTAGCATTACCCAATATTTCCAGCATATCGTCGTTGGAAACGAAGTAAAACCGAGGGAATATGTGTCTCTTGGTTTCCAGGTAACGTTCCAGAGCTCGTTGAATGTACTCGAGTAAATCGTTGATTCTCGTTAATTTCTCCATTAGATACGGAGGCGCTCTGTAATGGGTCGCTTTGATGGCATTCTTAGCCAGGTATAAGTGTTCCGTTATATTTTTCCATTCGGCAGTGACTTCGTCAAAGTCTTCAGACTCTTTCGGCAATTGCTTCCGTATATCTTCACCGAAAAATATGTTCTGAATCCATTTTTAATATTAATTAACGTTCCATTATTTTAAATATTCACTCATAGGCTATTAATTATGCCCTAATAAACAAGGTAATATGGAAATATCAAAAGAACAGGTTTTTATTGCATAAATGTTTCAAGTGGTCATTAAGGATGGAAAAATGCGGAGTGCTATTAAATTAGAGGGTGGATAATGGAGATAGGGGTGAAACGATAATGAACGAAAAATTCGGAGAAAATGTCCATGAAAAGTGGCAAAACAGCCCGGAATCAATTATAATTTCAAAATAAATTTGGTTACACAAAAACATCATTGCGCATCAATCGCAAGTCTATTTTTATGCGATTCGAATATGAATATTTTCGTCGTTTATTGAATTCTTGTAGATCTTGTAGATGCTGTACCAATGACACTTAATACCTCACATTTTTTGCCGATTCTTAAACTGCAGGGCCGTACTTAATTTTTTCAGGTCTCTATCGGTTTTGTCAAAAAGTTCACCCTGTATGATTTTTAAAACTTACGTTTTTTGTAGTTATTTCAAATAAATTTGCTTGATCTACAGATTTAGCCGAGATTAAGGACAGTTCTAGCTAAGAATAAGTTTTAACAAGAAAAACAGCTTAAGTTTTAATAAGAAAAACAACTAAAAAAAGAAACGGTAATTTTAATGACAACCGAACATATGAGCGTAGGCACATAAGCGAAACAGAAAGAAAAAAAAAACACACAAATGTTGGAAAGAAAAACTACAATTCAGTGCAGATAATGTTCAAACAGGCCACCATCACACTCGACACATTTCCTTCACCTTTTTAGTAAATCTTTGGTGGTCCTGCTCATCACTTCAGGATTTTCTCTTATTTGATTAGCTGGCGCAATAATTCTGCGCCTCAGCTCTTTAGCTGTGTCTACTTCATCTTCATACATATACTATGTTTTCATGTACCCCCACAAGAAATAATCTAGTGGCGTTAGGTCAGGCGACCTGGGGGGCCATGCATATGGACCTCCACGACCTATCCCCCGGTTGGGATACATTGTGTCAAGATGGTTTCGAACAGCTAAGGAAAAATGAGCCGGTGCTCCACCGTGTTGGAAGATCAATCCCCTCTGTCTGCTGGTTTGCGTTCCTGTTTTCCACCAGACCGCACGTTTTCTAATAAATTGCGGTAGATCTGTCATGTCAGTCTTTCTTCGAAAAAGCGGGGGCCAATGAGTTTGTCATCAAGTAGAGCACACCAGACATTCAAAGAAAATTTATGCTGCGAATGCGTTAAATGTAAATGATATAAATAATATAAATAATACTCAAATACGTATATGATTCGATGAACTGAATAAATCATATGTTTTAATAACAAAAACAACTCAAATTTTTCATTTGGCAACCGTTGGTTGATTTACCAAATTGAACAATAAGTGACAGGTAAAGATTTATTAAAGAGGCTCTTATGTCGTCTGAAATGCATAATCACCATTCCAACGCAAAATATGCAGACATCTGGTTTATTTACGGATTTTGTGATGGCAATGGAAGGTCTGCCAAACGAGAGTACCGAAGGCGGTACCCCGAACGCCGTGTGCCACATCATGAAACTTTCTCCAGGGTGTTCCAATTTGCAAGAGAAAACGGAAAATTCCCCTCAAATGCCATCATAGAACGACCTATCAGACAAGACGCAAATCAGGTTCGAATTTTGATTGCCTCTCGTCATTTTTAATTGCTCATTATAAATATATTCAAATTTCTAGATTGAAAACATCATTCAAATGGAAGTACAGAGGCTCGAAGTAGGTGACGAGGTTGCTAGACGGGCATTTTGTCAGTGGATTCTAGGACATAGACGCAATATTCCTAGAATTCTTTTCACCGATGAAGCTCAGTTTACGAGGGTTGTGGCGTTTAATACTCGAAATGCACATATTTGGTCAGAAGAGAACTTCCATGCAACGAGAAAGACTTATTCGCAGCGTAAATTTTCTTTAAATGTGTGGTGTGGTCTAATTGATGACAAACTCTTGGCCCCCCACTTTTTCGAAGAAGGACTGACAGGACATATCTACCGAAATGTATTAGAAAACGTGCTGCCTGGTCTGTTGGAAAAAAGGAACGCAAACCAGAGAAGATTGATCTTCCAACACGATGGGGCGCAGGCTCATTTTTCCATAGCTGTCCGAAGAAATCTTGACACAACATATCTCAACCGGTGGATAGGTCGTGGAGGTCCGTATGCTTTCCCCCCCCCCCCCCAGGTCGCCTGACCTAACGCCACTAAATTATTTCTTATGGGAGTAAAGTAGGATTCGAGATATAGTAAAATCGTAGATCACATTTGTCCGTAAAGACATTAGCAGGTAAATATAATAAGAAAGATGGGTCAGGCAAGCAGTTAAGACCATGAATCAGAAATAAGTGTTGATAAACTGCTACCTGAATTTTATTTACTGAACATGGGCAGTATCGAGCAAATTCCCAATGAGCCGCTTTAATCTTTAAAAGCTATTATTACATTAGGTATTACAGATATCCAACAAATATTTTTACCGGCGATAAAAGTAATTAACCCGTGTCGGGGTTGCTAGTCCTCCATCGGGAACCGGATGGGATAGGGGAACGTCGTTCATATAGATAGAATCGGAGATATAAAGCAAAGGGGGTAGATTTAGATTTAGAAGCACCATAAGTCTATGACGTTGAAGTGCTTCCCGCGATCGCGAATCATAAGGCCCTCGAAAAGTAAAAAATACCTGAATTTTTGTTTCGCTTTCTAGAAATAATTAAAAAAACTGGAAGGGGTGCAGTTTCACCTCTATCTCAATTTCCACCCTCTAATTTAATAGCACTCCACGATTGTTCATCCTTAATGACCATTTGACGAATTTATGCAATAAAACCCCGCTCTTCTGGTAATTCCTTTCTATAAGACATACTCAATAGCCTATCAACGATGTATGCAATCCTACCTCAAGATACAGCCATTGCCGTTGAACTTGCAGAGCCAGTTCTAAAGTTTCACCGACATACGAAAGAGTTCTTTCCCAGAAATCGACCTCCTTAGCAAAAGGTTCCACAAATCTGGTGCTTTTCATCGTTGAGAGCTGTGTCATATTCTCTTCTAGTGCTTGGAAGCAATCATCGACGCTCTTAATGCTGAAAATACCACCCGTTTATAATAATTATTATACAGTGTGTTTCCAGACAGGTGAAACGATTCTTACAAAGATGATAAATTATGACTTGAATGTTCGTTTTTTTGGATTTAACCCTGCTTGGTTAAAGACTAATTTCCAACATAAGTAATATTACTTTTGAAGAATCACGTATGCCTTGGAAAATTTCAAAAAATCTTCTGTCATATGTAAAGTCGAGTCGCCAAATAAAAAAATCAAAGAAAGTACAAATGTTTCTATACCATAGGATAGTACATGAAAAAGTAAAATAGGGACACGTAAGCCGTTTTTCTCTATCTTGACCCGTTTTCGTGGTACAGGGCCTTGAACTTCAAAAAAGGCGATTTTCACTTGTTTATAACTCACAAACTGCTGAATTTAAACACCAACTGTAAAAACCAATCTTATTTTTTCTTCTCAGACAATCTAAAAATGCAATAAGATAGGAGCATTCCATTTTAAAAAACATAACTTTGATATGTCACTCTTATATGGGACATGCTGTATAGTCCAAAATAATTTTAAGTTGTAGGTAGTACCACCCTGTATAAGATCCAATTTAATTTTTTTTTAAATCGTGCATGATTTAGGCTATACAGACCGAGGCGTTCAACGCGCCCCACCCTGTATAACCTCTTTACTAACAATAATTATTATTGAAGGAAAATCTCAGATATGGTTTTTTCTGAACTTTGGGTACATTTTTTACTTTACCGACTGGACTATTTTGGAAGTTTTTCACGCAAGATCTGCCCCACTATTAGTTCCAAACAACTTTTTCAAATAACTCTTCGTCTATTTGCTACAAAAATACACTTTTACGCCACAGAAAAATAAGTTATTTCAAAATTTTCAAGGAATTGACTTTTCAAAACTAATATTACTTATGTTAGAAATTAGTCTTTAACCAATTAAGCAAGGCTGAACAACAAAAAATTATAAATCGGATCGAGAACTTTTTATCTTTTATAAAAGTCGTTTCACCTACCACTTGTAAACTTCTCTAGCATACCACTTACCGATATATAAGACCTTCTTTATAAGGAACAACTTCAATTTGCATGGTTTTCCAAAGCTCGGTAATGGCTCGAATACCTTTCTCAATTTGCAGTTCCATAGTTGCGGCGTTCGATATATCGGCTATCTCTTCGCAAAATTTGTGCATTTCCATCGCGTAGATCGCTTCCAGATTAAATTCGGGCAATGTCTCTTCAAACTCATTACCAACTGCTCTTTTCACTTTATTCCAATGACGCTTCCTCATTGCGGGATTCTTCAAATCGCCAATCAATGGAAGGGTCCTTCTGAAAGCGTCCACTTTCGCCCTGGTGTGCTCCACTATCGTCCACCTAAAATACATTTTTTTATTATTTATATTTCTGATTATCATTATCATCTCATTTCTTGCCCTTTATCTTGCAGTTCTCGTTGTAATCTCGTTAACTTTCTGAATAAAATCTGAGCGGTATCTTCCATTTCTTGAGTTTCAATTTTCCAAAACTCTCCAGACTTGTACTTTTCCCACGCTTTATTCCACTCGTCTGTTAATTGCCAGACCAATTCCAGAGTTGCCAGTTCCTTTTTTACATTAAAACAGTTGTCGAGATGAATAAATAATGTCATTTTTTATTACCTCTTCCAACTTTTGCATGTCCAAGGATTCGGGTAAACTGATCCCGAACAAAGCCAAGTCTTTTCGTAATTGCGCTTCGTTCTCTCTCAGTCTCGTCAACATTTCTCTCATATTTTTTATGTAGGCTAAAGCATCTTTAGCTTCCCATTCGGAGCCAAATGGACCGGTACTCGTGAACTCTTGTAGCAATTTCTTTGCTTCGTTTTTATTGCTTTCTGACTGTTCCAAGAGTGCCGTTTTGAAATTATCCTGAGCAATAAAGAAGTGAAAATTCTGATTATAAAAAATAAATTATGAATCCCCGAGTTTTATTAGTAACTTGAAAAAAAATTAAGCATGGGTAGGATAAAAAAAGGTTTATTGAGAAACTTTTGCCCGGGCTTCCTCGATCACTACCTTCGAATATCCCAGCATTCGTTCAGCTTCTTGTAAGACTTCTAGATACTTTTCCCATTCAAGGGGGATGTTGACTTGTTTTGTACGCATTTGTTCCGACACAAGAACACTGTATTTATCCAGTGTTGTCATTTGATCTACGATTGGTTGAAAGTGACCCTCTACTTGGGGGATTTCTTCCAAAAGAATATCGTATAATTCAATTGCTTCCTGCATTTCTTTGAGATTTTTCGGTTCTTTCATAATACTAAATTAATTATTATTATTAAAAAGAATAAAGAGAGAAAGGAGGATACTTACTCGCGACCATTGACCTCCATATAATTATAAATGTAACTGATCTTCTCCTCGGTCAATTTGTAGAGCAAGTTGCAGAGTTTCTTCTGCCAGTCAATGCAGTGTTCTATGACGGCTTTTTTAAAATCAACGCAGTTGATAACGATAAAGTGGACAGTCGAGACGGTCTCTTGTAATTGAACATTGTTGGCCACTTCGGTGTAACGCTGAATGTCGGCATCAAAAATGGCAGCTGATGGCTGCTCTTGCTCATATCTTTCGATGAACTTGTCTTTGTCCATTTCCCATAAATTACGAAACGGTTCCCATGTTTTCATGTAGTCTTGTATTTCATAAATATTCAATAAGACCTCTAGAAATAAAGTCTACAAGTTAAAGTTTAATTTTTTTAATTTTTAATTTTAAACCTACATAAGCTCCCATGAAAATTGAATTTTCGCTTTCAAAACTGGACACAAATTAGTACTGACGCTACATGACGCCAAATGAAATTTTATGATTCAACTTTGCAGAAAATCGTCTGTTTCTTGACAGAAAAATCGTTGAGCTAAGAAAAATGGACCTCACCTGCTCTGCTATATAGAAGGCCTACGCTAAGAATGCCCAGAGGTACAATCTTCGTCGTCGAGATATTAATAATTATGAAGTGTGTTTAGAATTAATAAGAAATCTTATTTCAAGCAGGCAAATGTAATAATAGCCACTTGCTGCTACAAAGGGATATGAGAGAATTGTCAAGAGAAAGTCGGTTCCAAATAATTAAAGTTAATCAAATCACACGCAAATTTTAGCACATGCAGAGAAAACTATCAGCAGAAATAAAATAATTTATTAAATATGTATACAGTCCACTATATTATCCAACAAAATGGGTGATAAGGTGTGGAAAAAGAATTTTGTACTTTCAAAGGCTGTAGACAAATTTTCGAAAAAATTTGCCCTTAAATTTTGTTCCGGCTATGGTTCAACGGGTTAAGACATATATCTAATACTTCTATATTGCTAACGTCCGTAAGTGGAAGGGCCAGGGACACAGTGGGACAGCAAACTATACTTTCTCTATCTGTTTTTTAGAGTACCTCGACCCGTTGTGCGCAAGCGTCACGTCACGAGTCAGGTGGTCGAATCCGATGGCTTGTAGGCGTGTTCAATTTTCGGACATGCGCATAGGACTCGAAGTACATTAAACGAGCTAAAGATAGAAATATATGTCTGCACCGTGGTATTTCCCTCCATCTCCAGACCCCCACTAGCAATAGAGTAATATAGTAGTATATTAAATATATGTGTTAAGGGTTCTGGTAAAGTAGTAGTTCTGTTTTGTAAAGTTTTTGGAGATTTTCATGTCTCAGATATAAAATCTTTTGTCGTGGTAGAGCCCAATAAAAGTTAAAGTTAAGGTATGTCTATAATCGGGTCTTCGCGAACTCCTGTATTTTCTCCTGAATTTGGGGATGAAGTTTTGGAACCTTTCCTACCTCGCATTTCCACTAAAGTCTCTCCGAATAATCTACTGGGTCAAAAGAACAGATCAATATTTCGATAAAAACTTCCATTTACAGAAGTATAGCGTCCAAAAACTAAAAATGAAGGTGTATAATCTGTTGACTCGTGAACGGAAGTATTAAAGGCCTGGGCTATTTAGGAAATGTGCTCATCCCAGATATGGTGATCATTATCATTTATGTATGAAGCCATAGCGCTTCCTAAAACTTGATTTACCCTTTCGGTCGGATTGACCTGTGGGTGTGTTAACTTGGATTATACCAAACCTTGAGAACATGGTATTTCTTCATCAAAGCTTTGAATTATCTAGACGTAAACTGACTCCGTTATCACAACACACAACTTCAGGAGTCCCATAGACTAAGAAGATTTGTCTCTCTAAAAACTTCACAACCTTAGCTGAAGTAGCTTTGGGGAAGGGCTTCACCACTATAAATCTAGTAAAAGAATCAGTCACCACTAACAATTGAGTATTCCCTGATATAGATCTGGGGAAAGGTCTCATAAAATCCAATGAAATTGATTGGAAAGAAAAAATAACCCTAATGTGATTTCCATAAAGACCAGCTGACTATTGATTCGTCGACTTGTGTGCTCGATATACCTTACATGAATAATAATTAACATAACGCCTCACCGACTCCTTTACACCTGGCCTTGGCCAACAATACTGTTCCACTATTCTCGCCAATGTTTTTGTTATACCTAAATGAGAGTAAAGGTAGGATGATCATGGCACTCAGCCAAGACCTTTTCGTATATTCCGTTGCAACTACAATTTTGCAATCTGAAAAGTTAGACGGTATGTCGTGTTTCGGCCTAATATGTTTATATAACACGTTATCTTTAACGTCACAATCTGGTAATTTTGCTGGATTGCACTTAACCTTATTCATCATCTCAACATTATACATTGATCTGGATTAAAAGACTTAACATCAACAAGAGAAATATGTCTGGACAAGAAATAAACTAGCAGCAAATTCTAATCAGGGCGATCTTAAACTTGAATCCGCTCAACCTCACTGTCCACCTAGCAATTCTTCCCACTAGATCTTTGATCCTGTATAGCCATTGTGAACTAGCATGGTCAGTAACAACCGTAAATTCAGTGCCCTCTACATAACAACAGAGTTTTTCTATGCCAAAAATGACTCCAAGACATCCTTTTTCAGTAACAGTATAATTTTTCTTCTCAGTCTTGAGAAACTTTCATGAAGCATAATTATGCAATATGATGCAAAGTTATCTTTAGCTGTTAAATGTTATCTTTAGCTTGGTATAAGACTGCACAAACTCCCACATCACTGGAATCTGTTTGAATAAAGAATGGCAGACTTGGATCGGGCTTAACTAGAACAGGGGCGGAAGCGGAAACTAATAATCTCTTAAGGTGTTGGAAGGCCTCCTCGTTTTTTCTTGTCGTCGCTTGCATTACTCATTATTAATCGCATCTTATTTTCAAGTTTTCCGTTTCCCTTCGCTTGTTTCATGTTAGCGTTGTCCCTTTGGTTAGCGTTATCTTCTCTTCGTTCCTCGTTCTCTCATATTTACTCAATTTCCCGCTATTTTAAATATTTTTGGAGGAAAAAAGAATTATTCATTTACGCTGATGATAAAGCTTTAACAGATTGTCCTAGTAATAAGGTTCTACATGTGATTGCCGCACTGCCATACGATATTTATTTATTTTTTACCTCAAATTACCTTGACGATAATCATCTCTCTCCCTCACAAAATTTTCTTATTTTCTCACACTTCGCCCAGCTACATATTTTTTAACCGAGATACATATTAGGTGTTTAAGAACCTTTGTTTTGTAAATGACACTTGAAACACTGCATAATCTCGCTAAAAAAAACATTTTCGAAAAAAAAGTCAAATTTTCTCAATATTTTAGCTTTATCTGCAAGCCCTTCATTTTATGGTACTTATTTTAAACTAGTAAATAAAAATAATATTAAGTAAAAAATTGTTAAAAACGCTACATTCGAATTTTTCTCGAAAAGGGTGAAATTTTATAAGTATGCCTTTTTTAAAACAATTTATTCTGCTATTCCAAAAAAATAATAAATAAAAAAAACAGCTCACAATTTTTTTACGAGACAAAAAAAGGTGTCATGTGACTCCGGATACCTACTACGCCACTGGGTGCTTCGGTTTTACCCAGAATTTTTACAAATATGGGTTACTAAATAGAAAACTTGTATACAAAATATTCAGAATTATTGGTCCACTCTGTAGAAAGATAAGTACAATTTAAACCCGTTTCGTAAATCGACACTTGGTGAAGATGCTGAAGAGGGAAAGGACATCAAAACTGACGAGAATGTCACTGGAATGAAGGGTTAACAGCATGGTACCCATCGACGAAACCTTTCAACACATTCAGCGCATCTTTCCTAGAGACATCACCTCTTTCTTCCACCATGTACTCACCACAACCTATTTTCAATGGAATGGTGACTTCTATGAACAAAAGAATGTAGTTGCTATTGGTAGCCCCCTGAGTCCTGTTGTTGTCAACTTCCACATGGAAGCCACGGCCTTAAACTCATCCATCAACAAACCGTCTTGTTGGTATCGCTATGTAGATGACACCTTCGTCATTTGACAGCATGGGTAAGAAGCCGTGGTAGAATTTCTTCACCATATCAACGGTATTCACCCCCGCATTCAGTTCACGGCGGAAATAGAACAGGATGGAAAACTACCGTTTCTTGATATCCTCGTTAACAGAAATGAAAATGGCATCTTGGGGCACTACCGAAAACCAACAACCATCATCCAGGCCAAAAACGAGCAGTAATAGAAACCCTGGTGAATCGTGCATCAAGAATTTGCCAGACACAACGCCTCCAAGAAGAGCTTACCCACCTAGATAATTTTCTGCAGACAAATGGCTACCCGCTCGGGAAATCAGTAGGTTAGAGCCTTCCCAGATAGCACGCAAGCTTGCAGCAAGCCTTGACTTTGATTTGCAAATGATTGCAAAGGTTAATATGCAAGTCTGCATCAAGTTTTATACAAGCTTGACTTGCAAGCCTGAAATCTGCAACCATGATGCAAGCTTTGCAGCAAGTCTGCGTGTGACAAGGTTATTGTAATGCAAGACTCCATCAAAAGGGCATGATCGTGCGCATGACTGATTACCTTAAATTAGTGAGCTATTCTTCCCTATAGTAGAAGAGAAAAATAAGAAAAGAGAAACACATCGTGCCGTCGTGCACTCTCAGGTATAGGTATAGGATAGAGAATAGAACTTAATAATTTACTCGCATGTGTTACCTTAGTATACATATTACCTTTGTTTATGTGGATATTGTGTGGTGTGTAGGTATCTATACCTACCTAAAGCTAAATCTTAAAGGTAGGCCACTAAAGTTTCAGTTTTACATTCTAATTAAAATATTCAGATGGTTTTGTTAGTGTGAAAAAATTGAGATTATAAGAATATGGTTTGTCCAGTGAGTGTTGTCCGGTGTGATGCCACACTGATCCTGACTAAACAATTTGATTTAATTTCATTTGATTCATACACTTATTTCTAAGTCGAACCAGATGTGGTATCGCAGTTCGCGTCAGTGGCGTGGTTGAGGAATAATGAATATCCTGCAAATATATTATTTCGACAAGTTATTGACGAAGTAGAGCCTCGAAACTTTTTGATAACAAAAATATATATTGCAAGTAAGTAAGAATGATAATTATTGTTATAATCATGATTAGAAATATCATGCATTAGCCTACCTGGTGGGTGACGTTTAAAGGAAACATACGACCTCCGTTTTCTTTTTCTGCAGTAAAATATTCTAGCAATTTAACCACGAGACAACCTGCTAGGGACTTCAATCGTTTTCCAGGCATTTTATGTAATTTTTTGTAGTTATTTGCGAAAATATACCCTGGCGTTTTTTGTTTTTTGCTTTTCAAATTTAACAAAAATATTTCTAATTGGAATTTACACTCGCTTATAAATACTAGTAAAAACGCATTTGGCTAAAATTATATGCGGTGGCACCTGACTCTGACAACGAATTTTATAGGGGCAGTGAATGTGTTAATAAAAAACACCTTTTTCCTATGCTGCCCGTGTTATATTCCCGCTTTTTGTCTACAATGTCTCAATTTCGCCGTCTCTCTTTACTGTTGTAACCACTTGAAAGCACGTTTTAGTATAGCGAGACTCCATCCAGTAATTCCAATATTATATTCACATATTTAATACTACTATAATAATTCTAGTGGGGGTCTGGATAGATGGAGGGAAATAACATGGTGCAGACATATCTTTGTATCTTTCTCGAACGTAGGTACTTCGAGTTTTACGCGCATGTCCGAGAATTTAACACGCCTGCAAGCACGCATCAGATTCGACTAATCCGACTAAATAATGAGTGAACTGTGTATAGATGGTGCAACAGGCCTCTGAACGGTATTTAATAAATAGGTAATGTTGCGCCTTCGCGACGATAATTCTTTTCCAGCAGCCCCCCTCCATTAAGTCTTTAAGTCATTAAGTTTTTTTTTTCCTAAAATTTGCAGCCCTTACGGCTTTTGCTTTGTCTTCTAGATTTTATATTTTAATTTTCATGAAATTTCAGATGAAAAACCCCAACTTGACTAAATGACCTGAATTAGGGGAGGGATCCTAGTGGAGGGGAATTATCATGAAGTATCGCTTTAAGTACTACGAGGCTTGTTTTTATCACAGAATAATTGATGCTCAAACACCTGCATATTTGAGTGATAGAATTAAATACAGAACAGACATTCACAACATTAATATACGTAGAAGACATGTTATATCGCTCCCAAAATACAGACTGGCGATTTTCGAAAGGTCTTTTACATTCAATGTTTATAAAGTATATAATGAACTGCCTGAGTGTATTAAGAAATTAAAGATCAGCAGCTTCAAAAGAGCAGTTCATGATCATTATCTGAGTCTGCAATGACGCAATGTCCATTGGTCTTGGAATTCTGATTTGTCTTGTTAATTTTATTGTCATATGGCTCTTGCTATTGTCGCTCAATGATAATTTTTTTTACTTAAGAATGAAAGTGAAGGGTTCTTGCTGATGTTTTTGGTGGTTGCAAAGAGGGAGGTAATGCTAATTCTAGGCATTATAATGATAGGAATCCGTAAATTTATTTATTAATGTATTTTTTTTTTATTGTCCACTGCTGTGACTTGTACACCTGTATTCAATGTACTTAGATTCAAAGTTGCTACTGTTTTCTTAGTCTGATGTCAAATAGGTTTTGTATTGTTTTTTTTTTGTTTTTTTTGTATGATTTCTTTACCTTTAGATCTAACTTAGCCCGTTAAGTAGGTTTAGCGAATATATTCACGGGGGTTAAGTGGTAGATCAGCTTGAGCTTATATAATGCTCAAGTTGAACTTCGCCTCTTAGTTTGCCGTCACTACTGTAGTGTATGTAATACTTTGCTGATATTGTAAGTATGATGGCAAATAAAGGTGTTTATTATTATTATTATTATTATTATCGTCGCGAAGGCGCAACATTACCAATAAATTTATATAAATACGAACCATCACTCAGCATGTTTTGTAAGTTCACGCATTCTTCGTGTTCATCTATTATCTTACAAAAAGGTGGAAAATTCGTATCGGCGACGTGGAACTTATCATTTAAACGAGGCACAGATCGCAATCCTTGCACGATATTCGGAAGAGTGTGCTCTATAACTATTGCGATATCCGTCAGCTTGGGACTGAATGATACCTAAAACCGTAAATCTTCAGTTAAACTGATCATAATATTTCAGAGAAAATAAAATAGAACTTACTTTATTGTCTTTCAAATTGAGGGTGAGTTTCAACAGAGGATTGGGTTCGGTGGTGCCGTCACCGTGAAGGGCTTCGTATAAAGTGGCCAAGGCATTTTTGCAACATATTTTTAAAGCTTCCTCGACGAGGGTATCAAAATGATTTATGTATTTTATCCACTGATTTGACATCTTTGGATGATTATTATTCATTAATATTAATTGAATCGATAAATGTGCAAAACGGGAAAAACACTCACCACATGCATATGATGTTCGAATCCTTCAAAGACAACAATCAAATAATCGATAATTTCTTTGTAATATGCAATCAGTTTCTCGATGGTTTGATCTCTAAAGGTTTTCATTTCACTGACCATCTCTTCCAAATCGTACGCATAGTTCAGTGTCAATTTTATTAAAGGAGTGTCACAAATCTTCTCACAAATACTCACAATAATCACGTTACAATTTTTATAATCATCAAGAAATTCTTGGAGCTATTATTATGTATTGAAATAATTTAACTCGATTTGAAATTACTATAATAATATCACTTACCTCTGCAGTATTGTAAGAGCATTCAGCGATATATTCATCGCCTATATCTGCTGCCCAGGTGAGTTTAGTCAGACCGGGTGAAATCTTCTTCTCCACTGTGGAGATCAGCGGCTTAAAAAGAAGACGCTCTTCATCCGACAGAGAAACAATTATTTTATTATAATCCATCACAACCGACAGCACACTTTCATATACAAATTTAACGGAGGTGGCTTTACTGTAAACCGATTTCACGTGCTGAGGTATTTCAAATTTCAACAACTCCCAGTATCTGGCTTCACGGAAGAGTTGCAACAAAGACCTACAAATTGTTACTATAAAAATTTGTTTACTCAATATTTTTTTTATTAATTTACCGATCTATATTACATTCAATCAGGCCAGGTTTCGTTGCACTTTTATTCATCAAAGGTCTCTGCAATCGAGACGACACGTCTTCCCCAATGCTGTCCACCCATTTCCTGTAAATGTCCACTATTCTATCGTCTAAAGAGGCCACGAGTTTATCATACTGGCTGAAAACTTCTTTTGCAATACTGCAGGGCATCATCCAGCCTGCATCGTCAAAAAGCTGGGGAAAATACACAGTTTTATATCCTACAGTTATTAGTATTGTATTGAAATATGCATGTTGTCTTGAAATCGATGCATGTGAATCATAAGACATATTATACAGTGCTTCCCATAAGTAACGGATAAATTCAATAAAATCGTATGAAGATTTTTTTTGCTCGTCAATCGTTATTTTTGATTTGACATCCAAGCATGTCTTTTTCGACCCCCCACCCTTTCCCTCCCAAGGGGTAGCTACCCCAACTGTAAAAATTCAAATGGTACCCCTTACGATACCTTGATTGATAGGTTTTTTCATCCCGAATAAAACAAGAAAAAAAAATTCAAATCGGTTCATAATCACCAAAATGTGATCAAATAAGGAAATAAAGAAAAAAAATAAAAAAAAAAATAAATAAAATAAATAAATAATTTCAAGCCTTTAGCGCAAGATTAGGGCATTGTCTTGCTGTTTACGGACAACATTTTGAACATGTAATTTAAATGCTTTTTGTTCCTTGTGTTATTTCTCGAAGACCTGTTTAAATTTTAATACGTTCATTTATTTCCTCGATTCGCCTAAATAGTGCATTTTTATGTGTTGATTCAATTATAGATATTTTCGCCATTTTGGGAATTGACTAAAAAAAAGTTGACGTGATAGAAGAAAATAATTCAAATTTTATGGAAAATGTTCCAAAAGTTTTCACGGGTATAGTTTGTTTTTGTTTGAAAGATAAATATCACGTTGAAATAGATAAAAATTCTGATCCAGTAGCTTATCCTCCTAGAAGAATACCGTATGCGTTAGTAGATGATTTTAAAAAATGACTAGATTTATTACAAGAGTAAAAAAAAATAATAGAAAAAGTTCATGGCCCCTCTGATTGGGTGAACTCGCTCGTATTAGTTAGAAAAAGTAACAATACAATAAGAATCTGTTTAGATCCTAACACTCTAAATAAGGTGATAAAACAGGAATTACACCAAATTCCGACAGTCGTACAGATCACGAGTAAGATGTCTTAGACGCTAACAGTGGTTTCTACTAAATACCTCTCGATGAAGAGAGTGCAAATTTATGCACAAACACCAATGGGTAGATTTAGAATTTTGCGTTTACCGTTTGGAATAAAAAACACAGAGGTTTTTCAGCAAAAATTTTCTCAAATTTTTGATATGGAGGGTGTTAGTGTATGCTTTGACGATGTTGTAGTTTGGGATAAAAGTCAGGAAGAGCATTATAAACAACTGTAACATGTATTTGGTAAGGCTCAAGATGCAGGTGTAACATTTAACTTGCAAAAATGTAAATTCGGGAAAACACAAATAAATAAAATATCAAAGTCATGTCGGGAGTCATATCAATCTCGGGAAAAGCCAAGATTGAACCCCTGAGAGCTCTATTGAAAAAAGGCAGTAGGTATGTTCGTATGGGAAAAACAGCAGGAAATCATTTCAGAATTTTTAATATAAATTATTAAACTATCCTGTGTTACGATTTTAAGATCCCAACAAAGAAATTGTATTATGGGTAGATAGTGTGTTATCGATCAATAGACCCAGTGCTATAGACTCAGGTCTTAAGACCATGATAACCTATGGGTCAGTGCATGGTATGGTAGACGAAAACTACACAGCTGCAGGCGCAAAAGCTCCTGGAAAAAATCTCAATGGCTAGCCTCGCTGAGCATAACAGGAGCAATGAGGACAACCCCAACTGCTGCATTAGAGGTTTTACTCAATATTCCACCATTACACATATACAGGGTGATTGATTGAAACGCCACATTAGAAAAAATTCGACTTCCAAATGATCTAGGAATCTGAAATTTGGAACTTAGGCAACATACCTAATAACGAGTCAAAATGAAATATTACCAAGATGGCAGCACATTTAAAAATGGCGAAAGCAATGGCCATCTTTGTTTTTTTAAATGGGACACCCTATATATTATTGCATTTTCAGATTGTCTGAGAAAATGTAATAACAATAATGTTTATAGTTGCATTTTAAATTGAGTAGGCTATGAGTTATAAACAAGTGAAAATCGCAATTTTCCAACTTTAAACCCATTTACCACAAAAACGGCCCAAAATATCAAAAAACGGCTTACATGTTCCTATCTTAACTTTTTATAAGGCATCCAATTATGCAGTTGAAATGTTTATACAAGGTGGTGAAAATTATCAGATTTTTCATCACCCTGCATAAACATTTAAACTATACAGTAGGATACCAGATAAAAATTTAAGATAGGGACATGTAAGCCGTTTTCTGATATCTTGAGCCGTTTTCGTGGTAAATGGGTTTAAAGTTTGAAAATTGCGATTTTCACTTGTTTATAACTCATAGCCTACTCAATTTAAAATGCAACTATAAACATTATTGTTATTACATTTTCTCAGACAATCTGAAAATGCAATAATATATAGGGCGTCCCATTTAAAAAAACAAAGATGGCCATTGCTTTCGCCATTTTTAAATGTGCTGCCATCTTGGTAATATTTCATTTTGACTCGTTATTAGGTATGTTGACGGTACACTGACGGTTTCAAAATGCCCCAAGGCACGGGAGTCGGCGTATACGAAAACTGCAAACAAGTTAAAATGGCGATCAGTCTTGGCCGACACGCCACAATGTTTCAGGCCAAGACGGTTGTTATCGAGCTTGATGCTAAAGAAATCAGTGGGCTTAATTTGACTCACACAAGAATAACGATCTGTACTGACACAGCCAAGCTGCCCTAAACGCACTGGCCTCGCCAGTAATCACATCACGGAACATGATGGACTGCAGGAATGCCCTGGAGGATATATCTGGCACCAACAACGTCCCTCTGGTATGGATATCAGGGCACTCAGGGCTATAGGGTAAGCCTCAGCCGTACCAGACTGAGGATAATGGTAGGCCTACTCATAGGACACTGTCGACTCCGCAAACAACCAGGGTAGGGAGGGGCAGATGACGGCGAATGCCGCTTCCGCCTCGAAGACGAAGAAACGACGGAGCACGTTCTCTGCTATTGTGAAGGACTAGCTAGATCCCGGTTCCTGTGCCTAGGCGCTAAAAGACCTACTCCAGAGAGCTACATTAGGCCTCCTTACAGTCTCTGGAAGTTAGTAAAACAACTAGAGGAACTCAAACTAAAGAGGGCACAATAATAGATCTCAACAGGTCGTAGTGCATGCCTACATAAAGCTACAATTTATGCATCTGTTGGAAATAAATATACACCGTTCACATATTAAAAAAGAACTAGGTGGCCATGAACTTTTGTTTTTAGGTTTGCAAAAATGAAAACTCCCTAGATCTCGATTGACAATATCAGCTGATCGAGATATTAAAGGTATAGACTGACATTTGTCAAATCACTCAAAGTGTCTCAGCTGATTAACAGCCATGTTGTCAAATTGAAGTTTTAGTAGTAGGATATCTATCTAGGATGATTTTTTATTCTGATCAATTTTTCTCAAACTGACAAATAAAATTATTAAATTTTTGACATTTTAAATTTCGAAAGAGCAAAATAACGAAAATAATATCTTTAGATGGATAAATCCGCATTAGGAAAGCATTTCAATGATTAAGATCCAGAAAGTCCAAACTTGAGCAAACATTTAAGTCATTCAGAAGGTGAAATATATTTGGAATGTAAGTATATTGAGTATGTGTATCTGTATCTGCTAAATTGCTGGTAATTACTGTCTCTTATAGTAGTCAGACCGTGGCATTAGCAAGTATTATTAGACAAGACAAATTTGATATTAGGCGGCTCTCACACTGAGGCAACAGGCAATAAGCAACTGGCAATACGCAACACACAATAATATTGCTAATAAGTATTTTACATAGAATTAAATTGGGGGTCTCATATTAGAGCAACTCGATATCGGTCGAACCAAAAATATTGCTGGTTGCGGGAATAATATTGCTAGCGATACGCCGTGCATGTTGAAAAGCAATAATTATTGCAGTTTTG
Organism: Malachius bipustulatus; assembly: GCA_910589415.1. Classification (NCBI taxonomy): domain Eukaryota; kingdom Metazoa; phylum Arthropoda; class Insecta; order Coleoptera; family Melyridae; genus Malachius; species Malachius bipustulatus. The sequence goes on from OU342633.1 coordinate 4,274,823, forward strand.
CGAGTCGTGACGTACGAAGATTGTGCATTATATTATTATTATTTCTGGGGTATCTCATAGCTTTCTGCTATGGTTTTGTCAAAGAGGTACCGGGTGCAAACCTTGTACCTAGGGTATCTCTTCTTTTATTATTATTATTATTATATTATTATTATTATTACTTCTAGGGTAGGTTCAAAGCTCTTGTACTGAATCTTGCGCTTATTGTACCCGTTTGGATAATTATCTCATCAATCCCATCTTCCGAAAGTATTACTAAGATTGTGCATAGATAACTACGTTTTATTATTATTTTATTATTTTATATTTATTATTTTATATTATCAAAAACTGTTCGAAAATGTCGGATGGTCCAGTTTTTTAAACAAAATTCGTAGAAATAGTGGAAAAATATCCCTGTATTTACGATTTCGCTCGAAAGGACCACATCAAAAGAGAAGTGATCATTCGGTAGCAGTTTTGTAATCGGGTAGGATGATGGGCCTGAGTTCCCTTGGGCAGATGTTTCCTCCATGACTGATTAATTGAGTAAAAGCTGGGTGAACCCAATCTTCTTTTCGTTTGTCGTTTTTTTCTTAACTGCCGCCACAGTAATGTCATGTCATCGAAGTCGTCGGATGACATGATGATCAGAAGTTTCTGGCAATACTGTTGTTTCAATGTGAGAAAGAACCAAAATAATATTGCGTATTGCTTATTGACAGTTGCTAGTTGCTTATTGCTCTTGCTCTTTGCCTCAGTGTGAGAGCCGCCTTACACCCTTGGGCAGCCCACATAAAACAGGCACTGATTACGAAATTTTTGTGTTTCCGGAAGATTTGCAATAATCTATTTCAATACAACCCAATCGAAATGACATGGGGGTATTGTAAACTTCACTATACAAGCACGTAAATTAGCAGCTTCCCTCTAAGGATAAAGTAAAGAATGTATGTCTTGAAGAGCTTTCAAAATGTAAGTACACCTGACATGTGACAAAATTAATACAATCATTGTGAAAAACTTATTTCGGAGGACTGGACGAAACAAATGGACATGGTGAAAATCTTATTAAAATCAGAGCGTTGAAGATGATTCTGATTCTAAGCAGGATGCAGTAGCGGTTATTGATAATGGGGGATAATTTTGGGCCAGAAGCCAGAAGTCCAGAATCTTTGGCTGGTTTCCGACACACTACTACGATACCGAATAACCGACGAATTGACGAAAAATATTTTTCATTTACGTACCTATATTTTAATATTTTAATAAACCTACCGATATATTTTAATTACCTGCTATGTATTTATTAAAAGTAAATTAATATAATTGATTCAAGTTTTTTATTTTATATTCAAAAAGTACATTTGTGTATTTTCCTAACTTGGCAAAATTACATGATAACCTTTTTCTCAAACTCTTATGAAAAGCTTAAGATTTTAAGATCTTAGATCCAGCGACATTGCGTTCTAGTTAAAGATTGCAATATGTGACTAAATGATTCAAAATAAAAAGCCCCCAAAGATGCAAATATAAATATAATAAAAAGAATACCAAAAATATCAAAAATCCATCTGGCAACTATGTCCTGTTCCTTGCCATAAAACTTCAACCTCATAAAAAAGAGACATAACCAAACTCCAGCCAATGATTGACAGCGGTTATACCCAGTGATTTCTATCACCCTACACCATAACCCAATTCTTTTATAATAAGTGAACGGTGTATAGTTATTATTATTATTATTATTATTATTACAATCTACAAATCGGTAGATAGTAGTCAATCAGGACTCGGAGCAGTTTTACTCCAAGAAAAAATGCCGTGTGCCTATGCCTCTAGACCTAGAGCATTAACTGACACACAAAGAAACTGTGCTCAGATCGAAAGAGAGCTATTAGCGATTTGCTTCGGGCTAAGCAATGATGTGCATGTGCCTTTACGCGTAATTATCTACGTTTGACGTAAACAATGTAAACAATACGTAAGGAATGTAAACAATCGCGTAAAGAATAGAAGTAAACAATACGGCACATCACTGTTATTACACTGTTATTACATAACAATAAACGACCCGGGTTTCACACAGGGATAGCACCGCCGTAATAGCCGTCTTCTTTTCATGTCAATTTTTGAATCTTACTAATCATGATTTAATAAATGTGATTCGTATTATCGGATCACAAATCTTATTATATCGAATAGTGCAAAGGAACACATTCAAAGGTTTTGTTTCACATGTGTGAAGTCTATTGAATCGAAATTAATCAGAATTTTTTTTTCACGATTCAGTATGACGTAAGGGGATTACGAATCGTGATCACAAAAGTAGCCAGAGTGGGGATTGTTCACATTTCAAAAAAACAAGTTACTTTGAATCCTTTTCACGACGCTACCGCATCCAACTCTCATGTTAGAACCAATAGTACTAGGGGTCGATGGCTGGTCTCGATGCAAAAGCAGTCCCGCAAACATGCCGGCTCCAATAATAGGTACGACCAAATTAAAAACTCCAGCATTTCAATCAGTACTGACTAAACAAGTGTAGGTTAAAAACTGGACCACGGTGGGGTCGGTGGCTGGTCTCGATACAAAAGCACTCCCGCAAACATGCCGGCTCCAGTAAGTACCAAATAAAAAATTCCAGCATTTCAATTATTACCCAGGTAGCCCACAGAGCAATAGGTATTTAAGAGGTATTCAAACATGACCAAATTAAGGTAGCCCACATGCAGGGCAATATAACGGTATACCAAAACAAACTAAATGAGTTAAATAACAATCAAAGATATGACGATAATTACTAAAATCACTATTAATCATCGAAAGGCTTTCACAATTTGAAAGCAATTAGAAAGACATTCTTATAACAAGAAAGAGGAGGTACTTATAGTAATCAGAATAAATATGGCAACACTACTCTCGACCGGGAGCTCTCCACGAGTCAAACAACAATATCGGACCAGCGAGTAAATCGCCAAAGTTATGGTGGCGCTTAAGCCTGCCTTTGTATCCGGTTGGAGTTAAAATAAACAATCATAAAAATTCCCAAAGAAAGTAAAAGACGATCTACCGGTGTTAAAGCCTAGTAAAATACAAAATTATAATCCAATCATGCTCAAATGTGTGATGTGTAAAACGAGGACAATTGATCAATGTTCTCCAAAGTTGGTTGTTTTCTTTAATTAATTCAAGCTGATGCTTGAAATGAAATAAAATAAATAAAGTAATAAGACAGCACAGAGGGATAAAAGGGTGGTGTTCGAGTTAGTTAACCAGTATGACACATGAATGAAACATAACTACTCTCGCCCTTCACTTTTTTATTTTCTCTGCAAACACATAACTAATTCCGTCGTCTTTTTTTTTCATTCTTTTTGAAATGAAATTTTGCAGCACAGAATCAGATCAGTTTCCGCAACGCTGTCACCAATATAAATCCGGGCATACCCTAATCAAAGAACATGCGTGGGGGGTTAATTCGAAAGAGACAACGCTAAGGACCGCCATTTTGCTAAACAATCACAATTGATTTTTGTAAAAGATCAAAAGGCCTTGGGGGGTTAACGTTACAGTATGCACTCGATTTACCTTTCGGATCATTTGGAGTCTGTTTTTCTTTAAATTGGCCATCAAAGCTCTCCCTGCAAAATAAGGCAGTTGGGAGGGATATTCTTCAGATTCTTTAATAACTTCCTGTTTTACATCTTGTATTTCTTGCTTGAACATATTGTAAACCTGAAAAAACGTTCTCTCTTACGCATTGAAAAATAAAAAAAGATATAACTCACCGTCACGGTTTTTCCGTTGAAGAGTGTTTGTAAAGTTTTCCTTTTGCTGTAATTATAGAAAGCTGCAAGACATTCGATCGCTTCTTCTATATTACCGACTTCATCAAACACAGCATTAGTTAAATTTTCAATCACAATTTCAATATCTTTCATGCTGCTTCGAAATTTAATTATCTCATCATACCAGTCCGCCATTTGTACGTCCAGTATCAAGTGTTTCTTCTATTTCATAAAACAATCACCATGAACACATGTAAATAGATAGCGACACCTGTGATCTAATATTATCTTATACATCAGGGTGTCAATTTGAAAACTTGCAACCCCTGAATTCTTCCTTGAAAAATGTTTCTCAAAGAAATCCCGAAACAGGTCAATTTTTAATTTAATTTTTGTTACTATTGAAGAAAAACAAAATATAAAGGAAGTTCCTCTACCTTTGGTAGTGAGAGACACCAGTGCAGAGATCAAATTTGCAGTTCATTTATCTTTATTTAATATTGAATAGTCATATCTATCAGTCGCAAAGCACAAACCCACGTGCCTCATGGTACAAACAGATGTACTTTGAGACGTCAGACGATAGTGCCTTTAATTTTTTTTTGAATTGTTTATATTTGTTTTTCTGTATTTTTTTATACGTAGCTCAAAACTTGAAGGATTGATATGCCCAGTTTAAATTGAACAATAAAAACAAAAATTTAACCAAAAGTAATATTTTTTTAAACTGTCTCAGTAGACAATGATCTTCCCTAGTTTATGAGTTATAAACAAGTGAAAATCGGAGTTTTTCATTTTCAAAGCAGCTTATTGTTTTGAAAACAGCTCAAGATATCGGAAGACCGCATGCCCCTATTTTAACTTTTAAAGCGTTATCTTATTGTGTAGATTAAACTATAAAAAAATCCTTCCACACGATGGGATACCGCTTGAAAAGTTAAGATAGGGACATATAAGGCGTTTTCCGATATCTTTAGCCGTTTTCAAAACAATCTGCTTTGAAAATTAAAAACTGCGATTTTCACTTGTTTATAACTCATAAGCTACTCAGTTTAAACTCCAACTGTGAAAGCCATTCTTACTGGATTTACTCAAACAATCTGAAAATGTATTAATATACAGAGTGTCTCATAAAAAAATAGACAATGTCAAGAATCAGACTCAGTCAAGGAACACTCGGTATAATTTTTTTGCGTCAATAGATCGTAAATTAAATTAAAAAGTTGACCTGTTTCGGGATTTCTTTGAGAAACATTTTTTTAAGGAAAAATTCGAGGGTGGCAAGTTTTCAAATTGACACCCTGTATTCAATATACATAAATGCACTTACTTTTTCTACGTCGCTTAGACTTTTAGCGAACATCACCTCCACTTTGGCACACCAGTTGTCAAATTCTATCCCTCTCGAGCCTCCGAAACATGGTTTGGGAATATTTTCGGTCTCATCGAATCTTCCAAAAGTGATCATGGCCTCGCACACTTCAATCATGTCTTTACAGCGCTGAATGAAAGAATCGACGTGATTGAATATGGGAGCCCTGTCTAGAGACCAAGGTTGCGTTCCTAGCTCGGCGTGACTTTCAGATACCTAACAAAATTTGAATGTATGTATAGCTACAATAAGAGAACAGCAAGAACAATGAACATGTATGTTGCTGTTACATGCGAGAACAGCAAAAACAGCAAACCCGACAGGGCTATTTTATTACTCCAACTCACCAGCATGTACTTTTTAATGTAGTCCGTGAGGCAATCGATGCAAGCCTTGAACATTTCAATACCTTTCCGGGATTGTTTCTTTTCAAATATGACGGCAAAATCCAAATATTTGATGCACTGGATTATAATCGAGTTGCTCAGCGACCGGCACAGAGTTGTAATCTTATCGTCGGTGTTGTAATATGGACTGTTTAACCAGATGAACCGAATCAGGTGCAATATATGCTCGATGTATTGGGAAATATCGGCCGGCCTCTCCGTCTCGTCAAGGCTCTTACAAGGCTCAAGTAGCACTGTCAGATATTCCACATTCGATTTGGACTCTGCCACATTTCTGTCAACCTCATCGACGAGCGTTAAAAATTGTCTAACGTAAGACGAGTGAACGGCCACGAGAATGTTGCAGACATGATTCAAAGTTTTGTTCTTCAATTGAACATGTAGATTGCAAAGATTCTCATCTTAACATGAAAAGTAGAGAGCATGTTGAATAAGAAATAAAACGATTACAAATGAACAGGTGTACTCACAGCGATACATCCAGAAGTTGTACTCATCTCTGGGTCCCAGTAGTTCTTTAGAAGTGTTTTGGTCCTGATCTTGCAGGCCCACTCGTACTTGTTTCGTCCAATAAACTACAATTCCTTCCATCCGCTTAACGAGTTCTTTGTCTTTACTAGCGACATCAACGGACAACTCAGAAGCTTCAGTGGGTATGTAGAGAACCGTTAAACCACAAGTGCGGTAATATAAATCGAAAAGCTTGCAAAGGAACATGTGCATTTTGTGACAAAAGTCATTCTTAATTGCTAGCATTAAAATTAAGGATAAGATCAGGACTCTTGATAGGATATTCATTAAGATAAAAACAAAAGAAGACATTAAAGGATACTTTCTGGCCAATTTGTGCAATGGAAAAAGACTGGTGCAAAATTGTTTGCAGCTAAATGAAGAATTGACCCAGCAATATCGCAGTCAGATGTGCCAAATAGGATTGAATCGTGAAACGTCTCCACTTCGTAAGGAGCCGTGCTCAGCTTTACGAAATAAGTGAATTCGGCCACGGGTTCATCGGGTATGCCCAGCTCGCAATGTAGACTTGACCCGGAAAAGTAAATCATCATAAAAGTGAACTTGCTCTCTGTTATAAACCATGTTATAGCTTCGTCATTTTCAATACTCCAATCGCTCGGTTGTAAATCAAACAATGTCGTCATGTCTTTTATAAAACCAATCATTTTTTTCAAGTCTGTTTCTGAATATTCGGGTTTTTGCTCTTCTTCTTCAGTAGGAGTTTGTATTTTTACAGTTTTTCCTGGAATATATCTTATATTAATATTATTTTTTCTGCGACGGGCTAAAAGTTTGACCTTTTTTCCCCGTTGACAGGTAGAAAAATGCCTCATTATATGAGCTGCATCTTATCGGGGAAAAAAATGAATTAGCAGGAAAATAAATTAGTACTTATTTCCCCGAAATGGCGGCTTAGGTATAGCTACTATTAACACTCAGATATCATTAAATTTATATCAAATATACGTAAAGGAAAGTTACCTAATTATCCAAATGGCAATTATTAAGGGAATTTTCATAATAATCACTATCCATATTAATAAATTCACTCATTGAGACCTTACAAGAATCTTTGCAAAACTATCTAAAATTTTAATTAAATTATGACGTTTATCGAATTAAATCGTTTCGTTACCAGGCAACGTCGATTACGATAAAAGACTGTTTGAAAATCCAAGTTTAACATAAATCATTTTTTTCTTCAAACGTCAGTAAATCAGACATTACTCGACTCAGTAGCCGGTCTCAAAGTTTCACTTTTCCTCCGCCGGAGCTAAAGTGTTGCCAAGCAACACTTTACCTCCGCCGGAGCTAAAGTGGTGCCATAGCAACATCAACATACAAACACATAGCTACCTGTATTAAGAATCAACTATTGAAATTTTATTAATGTAGGCCCGTATATTATTCATCAATAAAATTCAACCTAAGATATGAAAACTCTCTAGTTTATTATTATCTAATAAAATTAAAAGGAATTCGGCATTAGTCAAACATAATCTTTGGAAAATCTACACCGAAACGAAGTAATTCTGTGAAACGTCATAATTATACCCGAAGCCGGACGGTCGACAGTCGACTTTAGTCGAGTCGAGCTCGTGCTCGGCTCAGTCGGCTCAAACGTCAGAAAAAAAGTTGGGTTATTGGGAGGTAAGCAAAAATAATTATTATTCCGTATTGAAATTTGAATATTGAACACAAGGATAATAATTATAACCATATAGGTACCTAGGTACATAAAGGAATCCAACATCTTATATTTTTATTATTAGGTAAGTATTAGTGCACAGTTATGACCTACATATTTAACATTCAACTTCTGACTGACTGGCATCATCATTAACAGAAAATGAAAAAATTGACCAAGCAGGGTCTAGCAAGAGGTAGGTAGATGTTATCATTAATTTTATAACTTACTTACAAACTTTTATAACGTTTTTAATTTTGATTTTGCGATGATTAGTAGTTTAGTTACATAATTATTATTTTATTATTTTTCTTTAATAATTTCAATAATAATTTCTCGATGTTCACTGACGTTGATGACAGTGTCAATTTGACAGCGCCGCGTTTCTATAGAAGCAGCCCATACTCCATACTCATCTACTTATACCAGTCCAAACCTTTTGAAAATTCGCTTTCCTTCAATTAAAAATGATGTTCTTGCTTAAATTTGCCCACGTTTGAAGAAAAAATAGTATATTTTATTTGGAGGAAAAGTGACTTTTCATGGCTTGCTCTCTATTATCAGCCTCACTTCGTTCGGCTGATAAACACGAGCGCGCCATGAAAAGTGTCACTTTCCCTCCGTATAAAATAATATACTATTCCGACATAATTTTCAGTTATCTAACTACGTTTTTCGACATTCTAACACTGATATTTCTTCTCGCAGAAAAAAATTGTATATTACACACAAGAAAAAAGTGCGATGTTAGCTCTCGATGTGTTTGACGAAATCACATCTCGAGCTAAAATCTATCACTTTTTTCTCTTGTATAATAAATAACTATATTTATAATAATAATAATTATTATTATTGTTATACTGCGATACTTAGACAGGTACAGAAATATCACCGGAATTCACACACTGCTTTCGTGGATTACAAGAAACCGTTCGATAGTGTACCTCACTCCTGGCTTTTTAGATTTACAGATTGGATCAAACTCTATCAGCACTGAAGAAATACCCATCCGTAGGGAATCTACCAGGGTGACTCCTTGAGCCTGTTGTGGTTCTTTCTTGCAATGAATCCCCTATCCACAATGCTTAATGATACGAAATACGGCTTTAACGTCAAAACTAACAAAGATCACAGCTTTACCATCTCTCATCTAATTTGCATGGATGACATCAAGCTATATGCAGCAAATGAACGTCAAATCCATCATCTTTTCGATGTAACCCACCGATTCTCCACTGATATCCATAAGGAATTTGGGTTGTCCAAATGCAAGACTATACACATCGAGAAAACTCTACACATCGAGAAAGGCATTGTCATAAACAGAGATGTGCAACTGCCAAATAGAGATATCATACAGACAATGGAAAACGGAGAAGTCTACAAATACCTAGGAGTTCAACAGGCTAGATTATTGGACCACAAGCGGGCGAAGGGCAGAATCCAGGAGAAATACACCAACAGGGTAAAATCGCTTTTGAAGTCTGAGCTGAATGCAGGCAATTTAGTTCAATTAATCAACATCTATGCTACACCTGTTTTAACTTACTCTTTTGCAATCTTAAAATGGACGAAAGCAGAGCCAGAGGATGTTAACACGAACAATGATGACGAAGAACAACAATCACCACCCGAAGTCATCCACTATTATAACAACGTTACCACGAAAGGAAGAAGGAAGAAGTTTAATTGACCTTGTCAATCTACACTCTCGATAGGTAAGGAAATTACGTGAATTCTTTTACAAGAAAGCAAAAACCTCAACTCTACATCGAACTATTTTTAAAGCGGATAAGGACTACTCACCTCTCAACCTCTCCTCGCCCGAAACTGACTTCAAAAGAGTGTCAGATACCGATAAGTTGAAACAATGGGCACAAAAGGCATTACACGGCCGACATCATCACGAAGTCAACCAGCCGTATTTTGACAAAACAACTTCAAACATATGACTTACTAGCGAATTACGTAGGCTAAATAAGCTGAGTAAATATAAAAGAGTATACAATAACGCTTATTGCGCTATTGTTGTAATAAGCATAATTCTCATCATGCACCGGCTGAACTGAGTAGACGGGCACTGTTTGATTTGTACTCGTCCGGAATAGACGCTCGTAATAATTATTCTCTTTAAATTAATTAAATACTTAATACTTAATAATTTTTGTAACTCCGGAACTAAATGTATTTTCACTCAGTCCGAAAAGTAATAAAGGTTCGAATAAGTGTTTTATAAATAAAAGGTTTCTTTTTAAAAACCAAATTTCGGTCCTGCTTTTTGTAAGTAGCGGAAGCTTTTTCCCAGAAACCGAGGGCTTCATGATGGCTATCCAATTATCAGCACTAACAACTACAAGAAGTTTGTAATGAAGGATCCCCAACATCCAATCCGACAAATGCAGAAAGTGTGAGCAAACATCAGAAACCATTATAACGTATAATATCTACTTGCAGTTTGTTAGCAAATACTGATTATTTGCATACAGGGTGTTATATAATTGAATGTCAATATTTAAGGGGGTGATTTTTGGGTCCATTTTAAGAAGAAAACTTCATAAGAACGTATGTCCTAAGAGTCTTAACTTTTGAGATGGTAAAGTCCTATTAAAATAAATCATTTTTTCGTAATATCTGTAATACCGCTCTGTATATTTTAATGAAATTTCGTATACAGGTATTACGCATCAAGGGGCATTTTTTCATGTACCACGTTTCATTTTATTTCCATTAGTGACGATGGTGCACGATCGTGCAGAATTTTACCGGCATATTTGAGCAGACATTGATGATACACTACTGATTTATGTTGAAATAGAAATCATTTTTGGAATCCCCATTCATTTCCAAGCAAATTTGATTACTTATTTTTTTTTCAATCCGAAGCACGGTTTTCGCCTAAAAAAATAAAATCTGTTTCTCTATTTTATTGAAATCTAGCAGGGTTATTCATTTTAATAAGACGCTAAGTTGACCTAAGACTAAAAAAAAGACTAAAAGATAATTATTAGTCTAACGAATAATATTGACAAAAAAAATGTACGCTACTTGAGTTGAGTTTTTTTTTTCAGATCATGCACCCAAAAATACAACTTTTTTGCCTCTTCGTATCTTTTCGTTTATTTGTTACTTTTCAAGGAAAAAAATAAAAAAGACTTCTTTGCATGTTGAAAAATTGTTAAAATAAAATCAAGTTAGTTAATTCTGATCATTCAGAATATTTATTTCTAAGCCATTTTTTAAAATCTAACAAATGCAAAGTATGAACTATATTCAAAAAATGATGGAAATTACTACCTCCCGCTTTTATACAGGGTGAGTCCCCTAAGATGGAAAGCTCGATTACACCTACATCATTAAAGATATCGAAATGAACCAAAAGTGCTGTAAATAGGAGGGTAAAGTGCAGTTTGTAAAATTATTTTCAGATACACATGCAGGGTGGCCCAATATCGCTGTACTCCATACAACTTTGTTATTTTAAATAGGACACCCTCTATATTATCACATCTTCAGATTACTTGAGAAAAGTAAAAAATAATGGTTTGTAAAGTTAAAGTTTGTAACGAGTGATTTATGAGTTATAAACAAATGAAATTCGCGATTTTCCATTTTCAAAGCAGCTTATCTTAAAAACAGCTCAAGATAGAGGAAAACGGCTTACATGTTCCTATCTTAATTTTTCATTTGGCATCCTATCATGTAGCTGAAATTTTTATACCGGGTGATAAAAATAATCAAGTTTTTTACCACTCTATATAAAAATTTCATCCATCCAATAGGACACCGGATGAAAATTTAAGATAGGGACATGTAAGCCGTTTTCCCTTATCTCGAGCTGTTTTCAATATAAGCAGCTTTGAAAATGAAAAATTGCGATTTTCATTTGTTTATAACTCTTTTTGACTTTTCTCAAACAATATGCAAATGTCATAATAATGTGTCCTCTTTAAAATAACAAAGTACAGCGATATTGGGCCATCCTGTGTATCTGAAAATAATTTTACAAAATGCACTTTACCCTCCCATTTACAGCACTTTTTGGTTCATTTAGATATATTTAATGGTGTAGGTGTAATCGAGCTTTTCATCTTAGGGGACTCACCCTGTATGCAGGCTTCTGCTCTCCTTCTCATCGAGCGACGAACTCTTTCGAAAATTCCATTAGTGTTACATGGTTTCACATCCGTCAACAATTCTATTTCTTAGTTGTTCTTCTGTCTAGATTGGTGTTACATAAACGAATAATGCTTTTAGGTGCCCCCACAAATAAAAATCTAGGCTGTTAAAGTCAGGCGATCTAGGTGGCCAGAATTGTGGTCCTCCACCATCCAAATATCCAAATAAATATTCTGAACGATCAAAATTAACTTGATTTTATTTTAACAATTTTTCAACATGCAAAGAAGTCTGTTAAGTACAGCCTCAAATACTGTACCGATTTTCAAATTAAATTAATGGACTGTATTTATTTACGATATTGCCTGAAAATCCACCTACCTTCTCCAACTGAAGAGTGGGCTTCCTTCCTATCCTAGGCCTAGGTGATGAGTGATGAGTCTGGCTCCGATGTGGTCTCGAACGATCAACAGTGTGAAAAAGACTTGAAAGGCACCACTGAATGCAAAAACAATAATTTTGTCGCGGCGCACCGAATTTCTTTTGGTCAGCGAATCTGACTCCTAATACCGACGATTGCCAAGTGGGCGCTCGATCTGCCCTCGCTCCGATCCGGCGATTGGGTTATCAGGCAATAATTACTCCCGATTCAAATTAAAAATTAAATTAACAACAAATAAAGGCACCTCTGTGATAGTGGAAAACCCGCAAAAACAAAAAGGAAAAAGAATAACTATTTACAATATTTATAATTTGTGGGGCTTTAACATTACCGCCCACCTAAAATGCCATGCATTTTACCGAAGATCCCCGCACGGGAGGGGACAGAGTTTCACCAATGGTCTCTGCATCAGACCCTTGGAGGTACGAATAGTTGCAACGCGTGCCACGTTATCCGAACCATGATGCAGCTGTACGATGCGACCAATGCGCCATTTACAAGCAGGAAGCAACTCATCCTTTATTAGAACCAGGGCATCCTCAGACGTATTGGACGGATGATTCGTCCACTTGTTTCTTTGCTGCAAGGTATGCAGATACTCAACCCGCCACCGACGCCAGAAGTCCTGGTGCAGTCTTTGAATCAGCTGCCATCGAGATAACCGATTCAAAGGCAATTGTGTCAGATCGGGATCAGGGATGCACGTTAATGGCTCTAAGGTTAGAAAGTGTCCTGGAGTTAGGACCGAGAGATCATTTGGATCTGAGCTCAAAGGGCAAAGAGGGCGAGAGTTTAAAACGGCCTCAATTTGAACCAAAACTGTATAGAACTCTTCATAGGTTAGATTTTGTTCCCCAATAACTCGAGATAAGTGAGTTTTCACCGACTTGATACCTGCTTCCCATAACCCACCGAAATGTGGGGCTGAAGGGGGATGGCAACACCATGTGATTTTCTCAACTTCGACTACCTCCTTCATAAGGTTATTAAGCTCCCGTTTAGCTCCAACAAAGTTTGTTCCCTGATCCGAAAATATTCGAGTGCAGCGCCCTCGACGAGCGATGAATCGTCGGAGTGCAGCCAAAAAACAATCAGTAGTGAGGTCTGATGCCAACTCCAAATGGAGGGCTTTGGTCGTAAAACAAACGAACAAACAAAGATAGGCCTTGTGGAGTACCCTGACAGACCGACCAGGACTTGTCTTGACATGAAACGGACCACCATAATCGACTCCCACAATTTGGAATGGCTTGACCTGATTAATCCGAACGGAGGGTAGCTCACCCATTGGTGGCTGATAAGTACTAGGCTTTACTCGAAAGCATTTCAAACAATTACTGAGCACCCGGCGAATGGCTCTCCGGGGTGACAAAATCCAAAAGTTCTGCGAAATTAAGAATTGAACTGTCTGAAGACCTGGATGTAGATGATCTTTATGCACCTTTTCGATAATTAATTCGGTAAGCCGATGCTTCTGAGGCAAGATCGCGGGATGTCGTTGGTCATAATTCAGACCCGATTTAGCGAGGCGACCGCCCACCCTGAGCACGCCATCTACCGCAATGGAAGGACTCAATTTTCGGAAGCATTTAGGAATAGGTCGACCTTTCATAAGGTTTCCCAGAATATCGGTGAAAGAAACATGTTGAACGCGCTTAATTAGGACAAGTAGGGCCCTATGCAATTCTTGAGCGCTAAACGAACCACATATCTTATCTCCCTTACACGAGGAAATGAATCGATTCACATAAGCAATGATACGCTGAATTTTAGATAAGGAGGAATATTTATCTAAAAGTTGATCGATATAATCCAAAGAAACAAAATTTATGAGAACGATTTTCTTCTCTTCCTCCAGAGATGAAGGGGGCAAAGACGATGCAGATACATCAACCGGCCATTGGCTCTGTGGCAACTGGAGAATACTGGGTCCTTGCCACCACATGGAGCTGTTTACCAGCTCAGAAGGGAACAATCCCCGAGAAGCGCAGTCCGCAGGATTGTCACTTGAACTGATATGGTGCCACCTATGAGAAGGAACAAGATCTTGGATGATGCTCACTCTATTGCCCACAAAAGTCTTCCAACGATGAGGTGGTGACCTTATCCACGACAGAGCAATAGACGAATCTGACCAAGCGAAAATATTCTCACACGAAATGATGGGAGAATAAGTTTTCCTTACAAACGAAGCTAATTTTGCAGTTAGAACTGACGCGCATAATTCAAGCCTAGGCAGTGAGATACGCTTTAGTGGTGCCACTTTGGACTTGGCGCAGATGAGCGAAACCTTTATGTCCCCATCGGGAAGCTCAAAACGAAGGTAGACTACACCTGCATAACCCCTTTCAGAACTATCTCCGAAGGCATGTAGTTGGCATGAACGATAGTTAGGAGGTATCACGTGACGAGGAATCGCCAAGTTTCTAAGAAGAGTAAGCTCCGATTTATATCTCTTCCACTGCAGCAAAACGTCCTCAGGTGGCTCACTATCCCATTCAAGACCCAGCGTCCATAAATGCTGAATAAGAAACTTTGCCCGAAAGGTAAGCGGCGATAAAAAACCTAGTGGATCGAAAATCCTGGCTAACTCAGACAAAATATTTCTTTTGGTACATGGTCTGGGAATAGTCTCCACTATGTAGCTAAAAATATCCTTTTCAGGAAACCACCTTAAACCCAGAACCTTAGTCACATTAGAATCCTTTTCATCAAACGAAAGAGAAGGACTTTGACGATGTGAATCGGGAATGCTACTAAGGAAGGTAGAACTATTTCTGCTCCACTTTCTCAACTCGAAACCACCCCTAGCCAACATTTGCGTTAGTTGGTCTCTGACAAGTAAGGCGTCCTCGACAGAGGAGCAGCCCGAAATAATATCATCGACATATGTATCGGCAGTAATCACCTTCGAAGCGCTTTGAAATTCACTTCCTTCATCCTTAACCAACTGGAGCAAGGTTCGAAGAGCGAGGAAAGGTGCCGAAGAGACCCCGAAAATAACTGTCGTCAAGCGAAATTCCTCGACCGACTTTTGGGGAGAGCTTCTCCACAAAATCTTCTGATAATCCCAATGCTTCGAATGAAGTTTAATTTGCAAATACATCTGCTTTATATCCGCGGTAAATGCCACCGCATGTAGTCGAAATTTCAACAGCAACGTTGCAATATCACTTTGCAGTTTAGGACCGACAAAAAGTTCACCATTTAAAGAATATCCATCGACCGTCCTGTAGGATGCATTAAAAACCACACGAATCGGAGTGGTGCTACTTTCTGACTTACAAACCGGATGATGTGGGATGTAATATACCCTATTTGGATCCCTTGGTAATGACGTCACCACTTCCATATGACCATTCTGAAGATATTCGTCCATATAATCTCGATATTGATTATAGAGAGTAACATTTTTCTTCAAACGATTTTCAAGCGCCAGAAACTGCTTCAGGGCTCCCGATCTCGAGTCGCCTAGAATGGGCTCCTCGCCCTTAAAAGGTAAGGCTACACAATAACGACCATCGGACTCACGAGAATAATTTTCAATATAATGTTTCTCGCATTGCACATCATCAGGAGAGGAAGCAGGATTCCCAGGGACCTCCTCCAGTTCCCATAACCGTTTTATAGTTCGCTCCAGGGACACCTCATTGGAGACAAATAACGAAGTAAGTGTTGAGGGTTCAGGCGCAGCATCGACTCTACCCATCACGATCCAACCGAAAATAGTGTTCAGGGCCGTTGGCAAGCCTGTATAATTCAATCTTCCCTCAAGCAAGATTTGGGGAAACCACTCAGCACCAATTAACAAATCAATAGGACCAGGAGTGTGGAAGCCAGGATCTGCCATTCTCAAATTGGAGAAAAGATTCAATTTTTCTACCAAGACAGGAGCGGAAGGCATGTTCGAACAAATTTTGGATATCACTACGGCATCGAAACATAACTCAGAGCCCGATTGGCCTATGGGTCGAATGGTACATGATGCGCTCTTCGAAATGGTAGATGGTTGCTCTCCAATCCCAAGTATTGACAACGAAATATTTTTCCCAGCAAGTCCCAAATTTTGGACGCATCTCGCGGAAATCATATTGACTTGCGAACCACTATCGATCAGGGCTCGAACCTTTCGAAAGTTACCCCAAAAGTCCCTTATTTCCAAGAGCACCGTCGAGAGCAAAACGGTCTTCTTGGACGAACTAACGTTGGCCAGGGACTGGGCGATCTCTAAAGACGAACTACTTACTGCTACTTCAGGTTTATTCGCAACATCATTCGACGGCTTGGAATCATCGAAATGTAAAAGAGTATGATGACCCTCCCGACATCTGTCACAATTAACTTCCGATAGACAATCCTTTACACGATGAAAGCCAAAACATTTTATACACAAGTTTTTGTTTTTAATTAGTTTGAACCTCTCTAAGGGTGACTTGTTCTTAAGGGAAGGACAGCTGTGACAATAATGAGTTCCACCACAAATTGAACACCCACGAGATGTCTTCGTTTTAGAAGTAGATACTAGAGACGAAACAGGTTTGAATCTCCCGCTCGACGATATGACCTTCGAGGAAGTATTAACGGAGGAAACTAATGTAGCATTTTCTAAGGCAGCGCACTGCTTATGAAGAAACTTTTTCAACTGGCCAAAAGTGGGAACCTCATTACTCCCTACCTCTAATTCGAATCGCTCACGGGTGATAGGGTCCACCTTCTGTAAAAGAATACTGAAAAGCATGAAGTCTTCCAAGTCCACCGGAAACTGCATAGTTTTTAGAGCTGAGAGATTCTCCTGAAAATTATCCAAGAGAAAGCGTAAGCTTTGGGGCGAGGCCGAAGTAACAGATTTTAGACAGCAAACAGAATTCCAATAAGTCGCTGCTAATAATCGACGATTCTCGTATCGATCCTTCAAGGTTTGGAAAGCAACCGGATAATTGTCAGCTGTCAAAGGTAAAATTTTAACCAGTTTAAGTGGTTCCTTCGCCAAAAACGACACTAAATATTGGAATTTCGAGATAGGATCCAAATCTTTATTCTCGTGGACTAACGAAGAAAACAAATCCCTGAAAGTAGCCCATTCTTTATAGTCTCCCGAAAATGTCGGAATTGTCAACCGCTGTAGTTTGATGTTGGAAGATTTATCAGAAATAGGTTTCTGATCGATAGGTTTAGTCTTCCCGGTTGTCTGTTCTACGAACAAATTATTATAAATAGTCTGTATAGTGTAGAAGCTATCGAAGAAATGCTGACGAACTACTTTCTCCACCTCAAAATCCGGTTTGTCCTCTTCCGACACCAAACCTATAATGGATACGTGTATCTTTTCAAAATCTTCGAAAAGTTGATCCAGCACAACGTATCTAAGTTTAAAACGGATATGCACGCTCTGATCCGCCACAGCGGTCTCAGCCAAAGTCAGGATCTCGTCCACGACATCAATATGCAACTGCCTTTTGGCTCGATACTCGGTTATTTTACTTTTTGGCATGACTGAGATCGAAATTCGATACCAAAACGAAATAAAAACGAAATCAAAACTCACGAATTGAGCAAAAAAAACTTGTAAAATATTTCAAAGTTCCTACTTATCGATATAATTATCAACCTTCAATAAAATGCCGGCATATAGGTACCTATGCACAAATTCAATTTATAAATCAACTTATTGAACTCAATAATAATTACTAACTAATTGTTACTAACAATAATTACAAAAAAACAACAATTTAAGTATTTTCCAAACCGCTGGAATGAAAATTGTATAGGTATCCTTAATTTATTTCGAATTATTAAATTAAATAAATGCGATTCTAAATATTCCTGATATAGCTTTATACCTACTTCAACGAAGCTAAAATGCGATAGGTACTTATTCTTATCAGGAACGATATACACGTCGAGTTACCGCTTAGATAGGCGGTCAATATAATTCAAAAAGAAATCGATTCAATTTTGCAATTTTCACACTGTCAAAGAGGTACCAAAGCTAATCCTTGGCTCGAAGTGACCAAATGTTAAGTACAGCCTCAAATACTGTACCGATTTTCAAATTAAATTAATGGACTGTATTTATTTACGATATTGCCTGAAAATCCACCTACCTTCTCCAACTGAAGAGTGGGCTTCCTTCCTATCCTAGGCCTAGGTGATGAGTGATGAGTCTGGCTCCGATGTGGTCTCGAACGATCAACAGTGTGAAAAAGACTTGAGCTCCGATGTGGTCTCGAACG
The DNA here is from genome assembly GCA_910589415.1 of Malachius bipustulatus. Classification (NCBI taxonomy): domain Eukaryota; kingdom Metazoa; phylum Arthropoda; class Insecta; order Coleoptera; family Melyridae; genus Malachius; species Malachius bipustulatus. The sequence continues at coordinate 4,293,363 of OU342633.1, forward strand.
ATCAACAGTGTGAAAAAGACTTGAAAGGCACCACTGAATGCAAAAACAATAATTTTGTCGCGGCGCACCGAATTTCTTTTGGTCAGCGAATCTGACTCCTAATACCGACGATTGCCAAGTGGGCGCTCGATCTGCCCTCGCTCCGATCCGGCGAGTGGGGTTATCAGGCAATAATTACTCCCGATTCAAATTAAAAATTAAATTAACAACAAATAAAGGCACCTCTGTGATAGTGGAAAACCCGCAAAAACAAAAAGGAAAAAGAATAACTATTTACAATATTTATAATTTGTGGGGCTTTAACAAAGTCGTTTTAATTTTTTTTCCTTGAAAAGTAATTAATAAACAAAAAGATATTAGGAGGCAAAAAATTTGTATTTCTAGGTGCTTGATCTTAAAAAAAATTTAAAATTAAAAAAAAAATCAGTAGCGTACATTTTTCTTGTCAATATTATTCGTGAGACTACCCCCCGAGACACCACTGGAACTTATAATAATTATCTTTTATACTTCATTTTTAAACTAGGAGGAGTAAATTTAAATGAACCGCCAAAAAAAGACGCTTCTCATTGGTGAATTCATAGCCAAAATTACACCCAGCAAAATTTGTACAGAAAATTGAATCTATGCAACACCAACACTACATAATACACTTGTTTTTTATTGTTACGTCATTATTGTTTATGTTGTCAGCTTCGAATGTTACACATCAGTTTTATAATCAGTTATTTCCAAAACCCTATAAGTTCTTTTAGTTCTTTAAAAGTTATTTCAAAACCAAATAAGTTCTATTTGAAGCCCATTCAGTTCTTTTTAGAGAACAGACATCCTTTTCAGAATTTTGAAATTATTTTTGGCTTTGCATTTTCATCCTGCAAACGGTTTCAAGTGCCCTTATGGATAATCCTACATCAAGTATAAGTGAGAGGATGTCTCCTCCAAAGAAATGAGAAGAAAAGAGTGTCACCTACAAGATTTTGGAAAAATTACTCTATATGAGTACTTCACCAACAATTGAAGAACATAATTCCAATCGAACAAGGTGCGGATTTAGACCAAACAGGGACTGCTGTGATAAAGTTAGCTTCAACAACAGACTTTGAATCTGGTCCACAAAAACTGAAAATTGGACCAGTATTTATAGATCTTTCTGCTGCGCATGATAATGTTTGAAAAAATTGACTTATCCATAAATTATATAAAACTATTAAATGTAAAATAAAAACTTTATCTATGATGTTATGTATGCATACATAAAATTTATTTATACGTTACATTTGTCAAATCTGGCCTAAAATAAAGTTATTAATCAATTTAATATGAATTTTAATAATTATCACCCTTAATATTCTACGAAATATACAGGTGTCCCAGCTTAATCGAAGCGGTCTCTGTAGGCCAAACGATGGACTTTTTCAAAAAACTTTTTGAAAATTCAAGTACTGAATCACAATGGCCATAATTTAAAATTATTTTGGAGTATACAGAGTGTCCCATATGACAGTGGCATATCAAAGTTATGTTTTTTTAAATGGAATGCTGCTATGTTATTGCATTTTCAGATTATCTGAGAAGAGAAAATAAGATTGGTTTTTACAGTTGGTGTTTAAATTCAGAAGTTTTTGAGTTATAAACAAGGGAAAATCGTCATTTTTCAAGTTCAAGGCCCTGTATAACGAAAACGGCTGAAGATAGAGAAAAACGGCTTACATGTCCCTATTTTAACTTTTTATGTACTATCCTATGGTGTAGAAACATTTGTACTTTCTTTGATTTTTTTTATTTGGCGACGCATGGAGAAATCTCAGAATTTTTCAAATTTTTTATCACCCTGTATAAACATTTCATCTACATCATAGGATAGTACATGAAAAAGTAAAATAGGGACATGTAAGCCGTTTTTCTCTATCTTCAGCCGTTTTCGTTATACAGGGCCTTGAACTTGAAAAATGACGATTTTCACTTGTTTATAACTCAAAAACTTCTGGATTTAAACACCAACTGTAAAAGCCAATCTTATTTTCTCTTCTCAGACAATCTAAAAATGCAATAACATAGCAGCATTCCATTTAAAAAAACCTAACTTTGATATGCCACTGTCATATGGGACACTCTGTATACTCCAAAATAATTTTAAATTATGGCCATTTAGATCCTGTACTTGAATTTGCAAATTTTTTTTGGAAAAAATCCATCGTTTGGCCTACAGAGACCGCTTCGAATAAGCTGGGACACCCTGTATATAAATTATTTTTCATTCTATTTATATCCAGAAAATTATTCAGCACTATAATAATACTGATATATTATGCAAATCACAATGATTTGTGTTACTGCTGTAAAACCTCTCCTGAAAAGTAGACTTCCTAGACCGAAAACAAGTCCTTATCTTCTTTATTAATAATTATTGTTTCAATTTAAATTTGCCGCCAAAAAAAATCTGGTGATTTAATCTGGTGACTTTTATTAATGGTGTAAATGATACTTTGTAGTTTACTCCTCCTAGTTTAAAAATGAGGTATAGTTAGTGTCAACTTATCGTCTTTATTAAAACGAATAACCCTGCTAGATTTCAACAAAATGGGCAAAAGAATCATTTAGATAATAATAAAAAACCATATTTTTTTAACTTTGACACCCTGTTGAAAACCAGACACAGGAGATGTTTATATGAACTTTTCTATTTGAATTTGGTTCAGGAATGCACCTTTGAAATTACGGCCTATCATTAAGTAACACCTGTATATACGTAAATTATAATTATTATTAATATGCATAAAAGACTTGTCAATTACTTATGCAATAATTAAGAATTCACTCAAGTCATTTGACTTTTATAAAAATGTAAAAGAAAGAGAATTAATCACCTTCAGAAGATTCCTCGGAGAAGAGGGAGTCTTTATCCTCTGCTTCACCATCATTCAGGTCAGGAGAATGGGAAGGAGAAGCCATTTCTTAACTTGCAAATACACTTGCAAAATACAGAATTATATTACAAAAACCAATGTACTTATTGATTTTGTATCCTGGAAACAAAATTGATTCAACAACTTTATTAGGAGACTAAACAATTAAGTTACCTGGCAACCAGAGCATTTCTTGAGAATTCCCAATGTATTATTGTTTTCTTTTTAATGAAATTATGAGGAATAATTCAGCTTTATTCAAAAATTTATTATAGGTATGCAGTTTTTACATGAAGGACACGAAAGACAAAAAAAAAACAATGCAGGCACAAAAAAACTTACAGCAAGAATAATAATTATTACACAATCAGTAATACAAAACAGAAAAATTAAAACCAATCTACAAACGAAAAATGACAATACTTAAAAAAAATACAACTTATATAGGGTGTCACACAGGCATGAGCGAGAACGGGGTAAGTCTGGATATTAAAATTAAAACCTTCATAAAATCGTTTCACTTGGGCTTTAGCCTTGAATTTGGACCTATTAGCAAGAAAATTAATAAGAAAGTGATTAGACCCTATCACTAATTATTATGGTAAATGCCAGCTTTTTAACTTTCCTGTGTCGACAGATTAGAGTTTTATAGAATCAGATTATGACTCTTTGGAGTTCAAATTTGATAGATTTGTTGAGATTATTGCCAATGATTTTAGCAAAGCATTTCCTACTAAAATCTTGAAAAAAAGTGACAGATAGGATTAACAAACAAGTCAAGTGGTAGTACGATGACAAACTGAGACGTATGAGAAAGAGGGTAACAATAAATATATTAAAATGTTCAAAGAATCCTGTTAAAAAAAAAACTAGCTCTGATGGAAACTGTGATATCTCACGTGATCAGATTAACTCATTTTTTACAAATATAGCTAGTGATATTGTGAGTAATTTGCCCGCATCTAATCATGATCCAATTACCCTTATGTGTAACATGGATAGTGGAAGTCTTCAGGGGCCTGATTGCCTGATTCATAATTCTCTTTAAGGGAGGTTTCATCTTACTTGGTGAGAGATGTTATTGGAGAGTTGAAGCACGGAAATGTCAGTGACTCTTTCGGCATTACCGTTGATGTCATTAAGAGTGTAAAAAACGTGATCATTTCACCTCTCACCAGAGTTTTGAACCTGTGTATCAGCCAAGGTGTTTTTCCTTCAGTTTTGAAGCGAGCTCTCGTTGTTCCTTTGTTTAAAAGGGGATCAAAAGCTGATCCCAATAATTTCAGACCGATTTCCATCTTACCTGTATTTTAAAAAATATTGGAGAATGAAAAATTATGAAGGGACAATTAATTGAATATCTTGAAAATTTCGCTTTTAGAGATTTTCTGCTTTTAGAGAGAGAACAGAGAGCCAATTTGGCTTTCGCACTGGTCGGTCTACAGTGAGGGCTATGACAGAGTTGATGGATGTTGTCTTGGATGATTTTGAGAGGGGTAATTCCACTTTTGAGCTTTGCCTTTAAATTTTGGAGTACCCCAGGGGTCGGTGCTTGGAACACTCCTATTCTTGGTTTTTATAAATGACCTACCAGAGGTTGTCGATGCTTGTAAAAATTTTGTTGTTCGCTGATGATACTACTCTGGTGAGTTCCGGAAATTGAAGAACGCAGTTGAATCCAGTATTGGAGCCATGGAATCGGTCAAAAATTGGTTTGTGACAAACAGACTTCAACTAAATGTAGGCAAGTTATCAAAGGTTGTCTTGTCTTTGAGGCATTTGAATGGAATAGATTACAGCAAGTCTGTTAGGTTTTTGGGTTTACATATTGACGATGATTTGCGTTTCAAGAAGCACAGTGACATGGTGTGCAGAAAGTTAACTTCTTCGATTTTTGTTCTCAGAAACTTATGTAATTCTATCTTATTGTCTATACTGCTTATGGCATACCATGCTCTATTTTAAACGCACCTAAATTATGCGCTTCTGATCTGGGGTCACTCTTGTATACGACACTGCATTTTTTCTCTGCAAAGACGAGCAGTGAGTTATGGAGGGGTTGGAGTGTGGTGATGATTGTAGGAACTCGTTCATCAGGCTCAGGATTCTAACTTTTCCATCACTTTATATTTTTCAGTGCATATGTTATGAAAAAAGCAATTTACATCATAAGTTTCATGGAAATGAGACACATGATTATCTGACCAGACATAAGCATAAATTGGCTTGTAAGTACTGGCACAAGATATTTTGCTGTAAAATTTTTCAATAAAATTGATGATAGTTGTAAATTTATACGTTATAAAAATTGTTGACGAGACGACTTAAAAAAATTCTTTTATCCAAAGCATTTTATAATATTGACGAGTTTCCTGACTCTATAAGAGCCTCAACTTGGATTTTGATTAGCTGTTTTATATTTGTATTTTGATGTATTTTCTAAATTTTCTTTTATACTTGACGTGTGTAAAACTTTATGTAGTTGCGAACACCAAATATATCTTTACTTTTACTTTACTTTACTTGATTCTTAAACAAGGCTCCAATTAGATTGAAGTGGAGGAGAAGACAACATCGCTTGATCACGCAGAGGCATGGTTTACTGCAAATAACTGAAAGTTGAACACTGACAAAACAAAAATAACTTACCTCCAATATACACCAGGATTAAAACCAGAAACGTGTACCCTAGTGGACAGAAAACCTGACATGAAAGGCCAACAATTAATTTTCCTCATGGGTGAAAACATATGGGAGAAAATAGAGCAGCTTCAATGCATTATTGCATTCAATGACCCTACCTTAACCTAACTAGGGTGCTATTCAAGCGACTAGGTGGGAAAAGGGAAGAGGGAGCAGAGAAGATGGAAACGGAAGAAGTGGGGACTGAAAAGGAAACCCACTGAACCGGAGGGAGGAGAACCCTAATCTGAATAAGGTAAGGTGTTCAAATTTCTACAAGTTAACCTTTACACTGCTCTAAACGTATATGTACGCAAAGCATTTCACTGCTCTAAGCGTATATAAACGCTTTGATTTTTAAATTGTTTAGAGGTAAAGGAAGATGTTTTTAATGCTGTAAATTCAATTTAATAGCAATAAAAAATACATATCTAGTTATAATTTGTTTTTTTTAATTTTTAGTTGTTGGCTGCTCGAAACGTATATATACGCGATATTGGTGGGGTGATCATACGAGTATGTCTGGGCAGGATTCAAATAATTTCAGTATTATTGCTTTCAATGCCGGAGATGATTCAATGTCGGGGGTGATTAAAGAAAATTTATGTTAATTTATTTTGGTACGACACTTAGTTCTGTTTGTTATAATTATGCTGCTTGGCAAAAAATTTCGGACACTTGACTTTCTATATTTTTTTTTATTAAAATAGGAAAAATAAAATTATTATACTTAAGTTCTAAGGGTTAAGGTGTCCAGATTTTTTCTCCAGCACTGTATTTATTTTGGATTTTAATATTTTCATGCAATGAATAATTATTATTATTGTATTGAATTTTTAATTTTTAATGGAATTTTATTTGTATAAAGCAGAGAAATATATTTTTTTACCTCATAAAGTGCATATCTTTGTATAAATAATAAGGATTTAATTTTTTATTGCGTTGTTATAAAATATACGAGTTTTAGCGGCCACGGTTACGGTCCTGGTAGATTTCGTTGGAATTTTGTTAAATTAGCGTTCGACTGCTCCGGACGTTTATATACGTATGTATACTCAGGCTGCTCCAAACGTATATGAACGCACATGCATTTATATCGCGCATACACAGAGGAGCTGTGAAATATATTGGCGCAGTGTAAAAGTTAATATCCAACATAGCAAAGCAGCTTCGGCTGCTTTGCAACAATATGTAAGAAAGAACAATATTGATATTATACTGATACAGGAACCTTGGATATCCAACGGGGCCATCAGAGGTATCAATATGGCGGACGAATGGGAACTAATCAGCCCAGGAGGAAACCATCCAAGAACTTGCATCTTAGCAAAGAAAAACCTACATTTAATGCCATTATGGGAACATAGTACAAATGCCATTATGGGAACATAGTACAAGCGACCTAATGATAGTAAAATGGAAAATTAAAGGGAAGGGGACCAAACCGAGGTAATACTCGGGTCTGCGTACCTCCCCTTTGATCAACCGGGCCAACCACCGACTAAGGAAGTGGAAAGACTGATCCATCAATGTAATGAGAAGAAAATCCATCTTTTACTAGGATGCGATGCCAATGCACACCACATTACATGGGGGAGCACAGTAACTAACAAAAGAGGTGAGTCACTTTTGGAATTTATTACTAGTAATAAATTAGAAGTGGCGAATCAGGGAAACGAGCCTACCTTTGTAACTATGACAAGGAGAGAAGTAATAGACATCAGGACATCACTATCGGCACAACCAAAATGTGCAATGAAATAAGAGAATGGCACGTATCAAACGAGCCATCACTCGCAGACCACAGATACATCAGGTTTAGTATATTCAATTATCCATTGGGAGAGACTCTGACCTACAGAAACCCAAGAACCTGTGACTGGGATCTCTTTAGGGAGATACTAGGACAGGGGTTGGAAGAATGTCCGTCTAGAGTAAAAACCCCTATGGAGATAGAACTGATGAGTGAAATCATCAACAGAGAAATAATCAAAGCCTATGAAGACAGCTGCCCTCTAAAAGAGAGGAGAGTCAAGAGGGAGACACCATTGTGGAACCTGAGACTCTCCTCTCTGAGAGCAGAGACACGTAGGACATTTAACCGGGCAAAAAAAAACGGGGAATGGGAGACATACAAAATCTCACGCCGAAACTACATGGCAGTCATAAAAAAGGCTAAGGAAGATTCCTGGAAAAGGCACTGTGAGGAGATCGAAAGAACTCCAGAATGTGCCCGACTTCAGAGAATGTTGCAGAGGGACAATCAGAAAAAACTGGGTTCACTGAAAAATACACAGGGAGTGTATACAAGTACCGAGGAGGAGACTCTAGACCTTCTTCTAGAGACACACTTCCCGGGTAGTAAACACATCCCTGAAGAACATACACACAACACACACCTAAATGTACCAAACATACGCGGATCCAGGGAAAACTGGAAACTAGTAAAAAGGGTAATAGACCACAACAAACTTGAATGGGCGCTAGACTCCTTTGCACCATACAAGTCAGCCGACCCAGACGGGATAATTCCAAAAATGCTACAGAAGGGAAGGGAAATACTGACCGTACCACTGTGCAAACTGTTCAGGGAAAGTTTAGCCCTGAGTTATATACCACTGGCGTGGAGAAAGGTAAGAGTGGTATTTATACCCAAACTAGGGCGAGAAACCTACGCCCAGGCAAAATCCTTTAGACCAATTAGCCTAACGTCCTTCATGTTAAAGACGATGGAGAAACTGGTTGATAGGCATATAAGGGACGAGGCGCTGGAATCAACACCACTGAATCGACACCAATATGCATATCAACCTGGGATGTCATGTTAAGTAAGCCTTCACACTCTTACAAACAAAATAGAGAGGGCACTAGTCAATAAAGAAATTTGTGGAAAGTCGGGGAGTTCAAGGGGCCATTACGGACTGGATAGACTCAATTAGAAACAGACAAATCTCCAGTTCCCTTGGAAACACGAGTAGGAAGGTGATGGCCGATAAAGGATGCCCGCATGGGGGAGTGCTGTCACCTCTGCTGTGGAGCCTGGTTGTCGACAGTCTGGGAACTAGAAAGAAAGGGAATTCACACGCAAAAATACGCAGATGACATCACTATTCTAACAACGGGCAAGCATGCAGAGATTATTTCAAATCTCATGCAACAAGCTCTTAGAATAGTAGAAAAATAGTGCCTAGCAGAAGGACTGTCAGTTAATCCTGACAAGACTACTTACTATAATTTCCTTCACGAAAAAAAAGAAATCTTCAAAATCTGAAGAGACTAAGACTTGGAGGACAAGAAATCCCATTAAGCACGGAGGTAAAGTATCTGGTCATTACCCTGGATAACAAACTTAACTTCGGAGCACACATAGAAAGAACAACCAAAAAGGCTACCAGAGCCTTATGGGCCAGTAGAGGAATGATAGGTAGAACGTGGGGACTGAAACCAGAAATCGCACACTGGATGTACACTAAGGTGATAGTACCCACAATTACATATGGCTCCTTATTATGGTGGCATAAATCCAGAAAAAAGGAGCACACTACTAAGCTAAATAAGTTACAGAGACTCGCGTTACTGACAATAACAGGAGCGATGAGAACAACATCAACAGCGGCCATGGAGATGCTCCTAGGGCTCCCGCCACTCCATTTGGTGGTTGAGACAGAGGCGCTAGCGGCAGCATACAGAGTCAAAACAATACTGCATGGGACCTTCAATATAAGGAAAGGATGCCATACAGATATATTCAAACATCTGGAAACCAATCACATTTTAAACATGCGACCAGATAGAACGAGTAAGACCATAAACTTTTGTAAGCCTTATCAGGTAGTAACACCAGCAAAGGGAACAAAAGAATATGAAGCCAAAACAAAAAACAACCAATGCATCTGGTACACGGATGGATCCAAGACAAAGATTAGCGATGAAGCAGGAGTTGCTGGAAGAGGCGAGGGAAATACATTTAGTATAAACCTAGGCGGACTAGCAACAGTGCTACAGACAGAAATTTTAGCAATCCACGCCTGTGTGGAACATATGATAACCGGTTCATTTGAATATATGACCATTAAAATCGTTACTGATAGACAGGCAGCTCTAAGAGCCCTGGACTCAGTGACGATACAATCAAATACAGTGAAGAGCTGTATTAACTCTCTAGCAAAGCTAGCAGAGAAAAACAACAAAATAAACCTGAGGTGAACAAAAGGACACCAGAACAACAAAGGTAACAAAAAAGCGGTCTACTTGCAAAAAAGGGATCCAAACTACCCTTAATCGGGCCAGAACCAACTTGCTGCATAGCCTACAGCGAAGTCAGAAGGGAAATAAAAGACGTCCTGAAGAAAAAACATCTGCTATTGGAATGAAGTAGATGGACTGAGACATTCGAAGATATTTGTTAGAGAACTATCAGAGAATAAAACTAATGAATTGAAAAAGCTTGAGTAAACACCAGCTGAGATGGGCAATAATTGGACTTCTAACAGGACATTGCCCACTAATGAAACACCTCTCAATAATAGGAGTGAAAAATAACCCAGATTGCAGGAGATGCGGGGAGGGAACCAAAAGAAATAGAACGAGCACACGAGGACTCGTTCTGAAATACTTTCAGGAGATGGGACTCATGAGCTAATCATCCAAAGGGGTACAATAAGCGCAAGCTTCAGTACAAGGACTTTGAACCTACCCTAGAAGTAATAATAATAAAGAATTGATTCGCGTCCCTGATCCAATTATTCTGAGTAAGCGTATCATCCCCCGTGGCACCCTAACGTGCTGAAGTATTCGACGTGTTAGCTAGGCACAGAACAGGTCAACCTTCGATTGGGATATACAGCGTGTTCAGTTAAGGGTACGGAGCGGCCATATCTCGGTAACTATTGGTTCTAGAGTCTCAAATTAAAAATTTTCCAGACATAAGTGACCATGAGAAATGCAAGGAAAATATTTTCAAGATGGCCGCACTTCCGTAAATACCGGAAGTTGACACCTAGTTCATTATTTTAACGGGAACACCTGTAAAGTATTATATTTTTTAAATGTCTGAAGAAATCGAATACAGGTGGTTTTCACCATTGGAATTTAGATTGAATGGTTTATGAGTTATAAACAAGTGAAAATCGAAAATTTTCAACTTCAAAGCAGTGTAGAACTAGAACGGCTCAAGATATCTAAAAACTGTTTACATGTCCCTATCCTAACTTTTCACATTGTATCCTACTATGTGGTTTAAATTCTAATACAGAGGGTGATGAAAAATCGGATAATTTTCATCACCCTGTATTAAAATTTACTCTACATACTGGGATAAAACGTGAAAAGTTAGGATAGGGACATGTAAACCGTTTTTAGATATCTTGAGCCGTTCTAGTTCTACACTGCTTTGAAGTTGAAAATTTTCGATTTTCACTTGTTTATAACTCATAAACCGCTCAATCTAAATTCCAATGGTGAAAACCACCTGTATTCGATTTCTTCAGACATTTAAAAAATATAATTTTTTACAGGGTGTTTCCGTTAAAATAACGAACTAGGTGTCAACTTCAGGTATTTCCGGAAGTGCGACCATCTTGAAAATATTTTCCTCGAATTTCTCATGGTCACTTATCACTGGAAAATTTTTAATTTGAGGCTCTAGGACTAATAGTTACCGAGATATGGCCGCTCCGTACCCTTAGCTGAACACGCTGTATAATAGCCTCATGGTATAAGAGGCTATAACAAAATAAGTATTTGGTTTCATCGTATATCCAGGTCACAGCACGCACTAAACTACTACTGGTGTATCAAGTTCTATAACAAACTTCCAGAACTTACTCACTCATATTCTCAGCGTGAGTACAGGTTGAGCGATGAAGTCGATGCTATTGCATCACTCTTTGTACATTGTGGAGGGCTTTCTTACCACAGACATTCAGCTTGTTCATTAATGATTGTTGTAATTTTTTGCTTAATAAATTATGTCTATTTCTGTAGGTACAGTAGGAAAATTACATCTGTAAATAACACAATATTTTTGAGATACCGAAACGTTATTAGGTACTTTATATTTATAACTGTAGCTCTGTAAGCTATGATCACAATATATTTCATTTTTACATTTTTTTCTTGTCTTAAAAATGTGTATTTTTCAAGTTACTGAAAAACCGGACTATGTTTTTGCTTAACAAATCGTAACAATCTTATAATAGAAGACGGAGTAACACCTGGTATTCGACTAGCCGCTGCTATCTGCAAAATAAACAAGAAGACATTTTTAATTACTCTTCTACTGGCAATAACAATAGAGACTCACAGTTTGTGGTTGAAAAGTCATCAGTTTCTCTTTTTCTTCGAATCCAAGATTCAAATAATCCGAATTGTAATCTACATTTCTTGGGATCACCAAAGACTCCTCTCTCCTAACCTCTTCAACTTCGGTTGCTTGTTCAGCAGCCGAACACTCATAAGCAGCCTCGATATGAAGCCTCCTTTCTAACCAGACATCTTCCGTTAGTTGTTTCAATTCAGGAACCGCTTCAGATAATCTACTGATTGTGATGCCCTCGCCAACATCCAATACATCAAAAGCTCTGCAAAACTTTACATTTTAGTTAATAAGTTAACAGTTAGTTATCAATTAAATTTTCTTTTGTAATTATTAGCGTACCTATTAAAATTTTGGTATATTTTCTGTTAATTGTCTAGTCTCTAGTCTTATTCTGAAATTGTTTTACTCTTAAGTTAAGTTCGCATTAGCTAGGGATGAAATTTTTATTAGAAAGGATTCCACACAAAAATTTACTTTTGTGATCTCCTCCTAATTAGGTCCCTAATGTACTTCATATGCGTCATATTGTTCATCTATTTATTCATTTAATTTAGTAATTAATATTTATTATAATGGGAAAATTGGAAATGAATAAATGTTATTATTATTATTATTCGAGTTAAGCTTGCATTTTCTCAACCAAAGTTGTAAAAATTTACCGCCTTTCGCGAGGGGGATATGAAATTCATCATATCCCGTTTTTCCGATGGGTATTAATGCTATCTACATGGGCGAAAGACTTTAGTATTCCCCACAGATCGTTTACCGCTATATCCAGAACCAATGCAACCACCGGGAGCGATGCCGTTCTTCCTCAGCTAGTTTAAAAACTTACAAACTATAAGAAAATTGTTAATATTGAACCAAATTGACGCCGATGAAGTATATAATACAACTCTGAAGGAAAATACATAGGACAAACACTACAACACCTACAACAAAAAATCAATGGTCACAAATACTCAAAAAATGCAATCTGTATTTCGCAATTGTATTTCGCCATACAGTTTTAGGTGATCCTAGTATAGTAGACAGGAAAGTCTCATCTAGTTTTTCTTGCTGGGCCTGTATCCATTACTGGTGGTTTTTAGAAGTGTCGATAAAGGGTTTATGTCTCTGTTATTCAGACATAAGTTTATTTTACACCTCGTGATCAGATGCAGAAGAATGCTTCTTGATTTTTGAACGTATCTGTATCTTGTACAATTCCGGTATCTTCGCTAACCAATTATGCAGTACTGAATCAAAAGCTTTGCTGTAGTCAATATAGCAAACATGAAGGTTACGGTGTTTGGTTTGAATTTGTTTGAATACTATAAAATCTATAGTTAGTTGTTGTTAACAGAAATTATGAAGGGTATTATGATATGCACTGATTTTTGTTTCCATATTCTCTTGATTTCTATTGCCAGTTGTTGCGATTTGCTTTTCTTTTCGGAGTGTTTGTTGTCTATGTTTGATTCTAATGGGACATAAATCTATGATGTATGTAATTTGTTGTATTTTGTCTATGAGAGTGATATTTGGCCTGTTGCGCGAGATTATTTGTTGGTCCCAATATAGTTTGTATTCCCGGTTTTACAGTACTGTCTGTGGGCTATATTGTAATATTGTAATATGGTTGGTAGTCTGTATGCAATCTGTGTAACAATGCGATGGACTGATGAAATATTTTTGATACTGTGTTGTGTCTCTATTAGTAATGCTTTCTGAACGACACACTTACTCCAACGGTATGGTGAAGACAGAGACATCAATGTTTCAATGGTTATTTCCATCTCATCAGTCTATCATATCACCACCACTAGAGAAGTGTGCCGATCAGAAAGAAAATCAAAAGCTTTAAGCAAAATGATTTGTCGGAAACATAGTGACTTGCATGGCAAATGCCATCTGATGACTGAAAAGTAGAACTTTCAATGTGTCAATCAGAGACTCTCCCAGAGAAATCTGCAATTTTTCACTACCAACGCTGACAGTTCACTGAAAAACCAATTACCTTGCGAATCTCAGTAAACCAATCAGAGATGGAGCTAGTCACAAAGCTGTGTTCCTAGAAAGGAAGTAGTTTCTATGAAACAAATTGAATAATAATAAATTATTATATCAATTACAGCAATCCGATTGTTGAAAAACAATAATGCTTTCTGAACGACACACTTACTCCAACGGTATGGTGAAGACAGAGACATCAATGTTTCAACGGTTATTTCCATCTCATCAGTCTATCATATCACCACCACTAGAGAAGTGTGCCGATCAGAAAGAAAATCAAAAGCTTTAAGCAAAATGATTTGTCGGAAACATAGTGACTTGCATGGCAAATGCCATCTGATGACTGAAAAGTAGAACTTTCAATGTGTCAATCAGAGACTCTCCCAGAAGAAAACCATCCTATCAGAAGAATAGCAGTTGGCCAACAATCCCTCAGATGTCTCCCCGTGATTTGACCATAGCGTTTCACGCAGATTATAATCACCCATGATAAAAAATTTGCTGTTTTTATACTTATCCATTAGCTTCTCAACTGTGTCCAGATGGGTGGCATAGGTGTCTGGATCAACAGTAGGAGTATAGAAACCACCAACAATCAGATCGTCAGTGAAACCCCTGATCCGTATGAATAATTCCTCAACTTGATCATCCGAGAAGACTATCTCGGACTTAAGATGAGATCTCACAGCTATGAGTATTCCTCCACCACAAGGTGAACAAACTGTGTTGTGTCTATCTCTCCTATAAATGGCATAGTTCTGTAGACCCATTTCAACGTTAAGAATGCCAGGATGCAACCATGTTTCAGTCAATACAATAATGTCCGGTGCAGGAGTAAGCAAACCGATATTCACAGCGGTGACATCTAGTTTAGTACGAAGACCTCTAACATTTTGGTAGTAAACCACTAATTTCTTGCCAGTTGACTTATCTAGTTTTTTGATAAATTAAGAGTGTCATGAAAAGAATTATTACTTTCATCCAAATTTGGTTTCTTATTTTTTATGGTGAAAATCTTAGGATTTCCATTAATAAATTTCACCACCTGTTTAAGATTACCATTTTTACCGGAGTCGGAGCTGTTGAAAGTCCTTGCATCTTGCTTCAATTTATTATATTGGGATCTCTGAAGTTTAGTAAGATCATTGTAGACAAAAACACCTCTTGGAAAGAGACACCAATGAGTAATAATATTGGTGACATCCTGACGAGAGTCAGTCGTTTGATTTTCTTAGCATCTAATTGGGTATTTATATTTCGGACAACACCAAGCATACACTTAACTTTATTGAGATCATAGTCACGAGCTAGTTTGCCTTTGGCATCTTTAATCTAATCACCTCATTTATAGACTCAAATGCATCCGATAACAATGAAAGCTTCATAACAGACTTCTGAAGTTCCGCAACAACTTCAACAAGACGAGGATTCTCACCACCATTTTTAGTGCAATTTGGACATCTATTATACACCATGAGATTTTTATTTTTGAGTTTAATAACTCGTATTTCAGAAGAGTTTGCAAGAGAGCAATTTTTCCCATTGCCATCAGTAGATTTCTCATTTGCATGGTACAGATCCAAGCAGACACAGCATGTTGCAATAACATCATTGTTAAAATGAGATTTACAGCCAGTGCAGGATAATCAGTCGAGTGATTATCCTGCACTGGCTGTAGTCTGAGTTCCTTCCGGCATGTCCAGAATGAACCGGAAGGAACTCAGACTACTGGTCGGGGTTCTCACCGGTCACAGCAGTCTGAACAGACACCTGCAAGTGATGGGGGTCACTCGGGACCCGGTCTGCCCTAAATGCGGAATGGATGACGAGGACTCCCACCATTACGTGGGCGTATGCGAGGTATACAGTAACCTCAGGCTCAACATCTTTGGGTCTGAGGAGCTACAAGAGGAAGAAATGAAACTCCTCTCATACAACAACCTTCTGGCCTTTATTAAAAGGTCGGGGAGGTTCGAGTAGGAGTTTCACCATGGTTCGGGTAAGGCGAAAAGGGCCCTCGGTGGCCTAGTCGCTTGGGGTGTACCACTCCAACCCACCATACTACTACTACTACTACAGCCAGTGCATGTAGCCTATTAACAAGCACTTTATTATGAATTTTTTTTTATAGTTTTTATTAAAATGAAACGTCTATATTAGTGTTGTAATGAAGTCGTGTATTTTCACCTTCATTTTGCAGTAGGTAATAGTCAAGAAAAATATAATTTCATAATACAGAGGTGAAATTTATTGCAACTAAAACAACGCAGTTCACGTCAATTCGTATCTTCCAGGATAATCAGTCGAGTAGTATATAAAAAACGGCGTTCCTAATTTTTCTTTCCAATACCAATGTAAAAAGCCGATAGGAATAAATATACGGGTGGATTTAAATGATCTTCCTCTTTCTTTTCCGTCATGTTCAGAAGCACACAACCAACCCTAGCCTAGCGTAGCAGCAAGCATCCGAGACAGCCGAATAGAAAGCCGTACCGACGCTAGAGAATTAGAGTCCAGTTCGTAGTAATTTTTTGAGTTCAACTATTAGTTCCTGTATTTATTAGTTTCATTTTACCGAATTTCGCCTTTTAAGTTTCAGTAGTTTTAGTCAAGCCGTTTAGAGTAGAGTTCCTTATTTATTTATTTCATTGCCGCCGACATCAAAACTATTATTACTATTATTATTACAAGTGGCACTTACGTTTTTTGTAGATTACTCGAAGACGGCTTAGCATTGATCATTCTCCTCCAATGGCTAACAGGTTTCCTAATGCTTTTCAACAAGAGGAGACCATATTCTATTTTTCGACCGACATCGATTGTTTTCAGGTATCTTTCTTTGGAGACACAACCGACCTCATAACCTTTGCCTGTCAATCTTTGATCGGCATTATCAGGCCTCAAAGATAACCTAAACTCGGCCCTGCTCGTAAACATGCGATATGGTTCGGTAGTTCCAAGAGTAGTGAGGTCATCTATTAAAACACCGATGTAACCCTCTGTTCGACTAACGACAAAAGGTTCTCTTTTCAATGCCTAAAGCAAATTGCATTTATTAACGCAAATTAGAAGACATAAACTCGTCGAAAAGAACTTACTGTAGCGGCGGCGTTAATACCCGCGATAATTCCTTGAGCAGCAGCTTCCTCATAACCGGTGGTACCATTTATTTGTCCTGCAAGAAACAGACCGTTGACTCGTTTCAATTCCAAACTGGGTTTCAATTGTCTGGGATCAACGAAATCATACTCTACACCATAACCTGCAAAAACATACAACAATGTAATTATTATCATGGTACCTACTTATACAGGGTCAACCTTTGGGAGCTGATACCATTTATACAGGCTAAACTGCCAGTTTGACAGTGTCCATTTTTTGTGTAGGTATCTGTGTTTTAGGAAAAACTCAACATTTTAAAAATATTCTCACACAACGCCACTTTCGGTTATACCGGAAGTGGACACGAACTTTGTTATTTTAAATGACACGGTGCGGTTTTTTTATGGATTCATGTTCCTCATCAAAAATTAAGTGACTTTAGTAAAACGACATAATATCGATCTTCAATTGTTTTTGAGTTATGTATTTGGATTTTTATTAATTTTTTGACACTTTCAGAGTCTCACTAAAACCGTGTTGTCTACGAAACTGTATGACATAAATTGATGAAATAAATTTTAGCTCACTAAAAAATTAACAAGTTATCACTCAAAATTCGAGAAATCAGAAGAAACGAGCAAAAAATGATTGAAAATGACTTTTGAAATTTCGAATTTTACAATAAAAAAAATCATTTTTTGAAATAGCACCCTGTATATTTTTTTATTCCATTAGATTGGCAAAAAAAAAAAAACTAAACAAAATAGATGTGCATGATAAGGGAGGTAATATTTTTTTTCATTTTTCAAATAATGCTATTTGAAAAAAATGATTTTTTTTTATTGTAAAATTCGAAATTTCAAAAGTCACTACAATCACTTTTTGCGCGTTTCTTCTGATTTCTCGAATTTTGAGTGATAACTTGTTAATTTTTTAGTGAACTAAAATTTATTTGATCAATTATTTATGTCATACAGTTTCGTAGATAACACGGTTTTAGTGAGACTCTGAAATTGTCAAAAAATTCATAAAAATCGAAATAACTCAAAAACAATTGAAGATCGATATTATGTTGTTTCACTAAAGTCACTTATTTTTTGACGAGGAACATGAATCCATAAAAAAACCGCACCGTGTCATTTAAAATAACGAAGTTCGTGTCCACTTCCGGTATAACCGGAATTGGTTTTGTGCTGAAAATATTTTTTAAATGTTGATTTTTTCCTAAAACACAGATACACAAAAAATGGAAACTGCCAAACAGACAGTGTAGCCTATATAAATGGTATCAGCTCCCAAAGGTTGACCCTGTATAGTTTGTTAACTATTATTAATTTTAAATATTGTGAATATTTCCTATTATTGAGTTCTCCTTGTACCTGTTAGAAATAAATTCTGTTTCGTGACTATAATCATTGATAGATAGAAAAATAAGAAAATCATTTGACATACTCTCTGTACACTGAGAGTTGTCCGTTGTCATGCCACACTGATTCTGACTAAACAATTTCATTTAATTCGATTTGAATCGTACACTTATTTCTAAGTCGAACCAGATGTGGTATCGCAGTTCGTGTCAGTGGCGTGTGTTGAGGAATAATGAATATCCTACAAATATATTATTTCGACAAGTTATTGACGAAGTAGAACCTTGCAACTTTTTGATAACAAATATTATACAGGGTGTCTCTGAAAGGTACGGAAAAAAAGCTACCACAAATTCCTGAGGCCTAAATAAGCCGATCTAACCCAATTTATCTCTGTCCAAAAGTGGATGATTTCGGAGATACAGGGTGTCAAAAGTTCAATTTGGTTTCCGTTTTTCTTAAATAACTTTTTTAATAATTGGTATATTTGCACAATATTCGGCTGAAGGGGCTTTTGTGGGGTGAAAAATCAAAAACTGCAATCATTTTTATTGTAAAATTTAGAGGGCGCCACCTGCGGTACCTTGAACACATTCAAAACGAACTATCTTTTTTGGGCCACTCTGTATTTAACTTTTAAATAAAAATTCTTATTCTCCAACGTCTTTTACCAAAAAAAGGCATACGTGGTAAGAGTTGATTTGAGCAGCCGTTTCTGAGATATCTGGATTCAAGAAAATCACTACGTGCATGGCCAGGCCTAAGTAAGTAATTGTATTAATTGAACACAATTTGAAGCAAAGGCGTTGAATTAAAATAACTGTCACTGAAAGCTACAAAAAACCGACTAGGTACATAAATGTGGATTTAACTTTATAGGTACTTTAGTTAAAACAGTCAATAAGAGATTTTTCAACAACAAACATTTACGGCGAGTATTATAACGGGTTAATGAACTTTTTAACGGGCTATTAAGTCCAAACGGGCTATTAAGCGTCTTATAAAGGTTTTGACAACTGAAATCGTTAACTTTTCTCATTAGGCTAATAGATCGTTAGGCTAATGGGCAGATTTCTTCATTAAGCGTCTTATAAAGGTATTTTTTACCATTTTTAGGTTAGAAGTAGCTCGTTAAGTCGGGGCAATAACTAATCACCAGAATTCTACCGATTAAGGGACTTAACGAAATGAAATGTCAAATGGATTGATATATTTTCATTCTAAATAAATACAATTTTGACTGAATCTAGTTTTTATTCAATAATCCACTAATTTAGAATACTTTTTGAATGATTACTTATAGGTTTAATGAGAAAAAATTATGAAAATTGAATTTTTCATTCTTATCAATAGCACTACCTTTATTATATCTACCTATCTATTAATAGTATATGTAGGTTGGTACCCATAGCTTGATAAAACGAAAACCACACACACCCACCCATTTCATTGATGAACTTTACTATAAGTAAGCCAAAATAATAATTTCAATACTTACCTTACGTATATAGGTACTTCGTTATTACTCAAATTACACCTACCTACTTCTTGGTAAAAAAGCTAGGAAAGTAATAAATATGTTTCAAAAATAAATAAATAAAAAATAATTATCATTACTCCCGCAGGAGCCAATTCAAGTAGGTAATAACACAATCAGCCAATGTATTCTTAACTTCTTTTCTTTACTTTGCTACAGTATCTAAGTACTATTATTAAATAATAAAACCAGCTAAGATTAAACAACTTTATTATGCATTACAGATTGACATTACATTGAAATAAAATAATAAATAGGTATGAAATGGTGTTTTCAGAATGTCTGAGCTCTCATTCATTTCTCTCATCTTCTGACAAAGAGGAACAGCACCCCGTGAGTCTCAGAAGTCCTAGAGACAGGTGATCTAGTCCTGTTGACACTTTCGAACTATTCACTCACATTTAAATTATTGTCTGTTCAGTTTTTAACACAATAATAACACAAAACACAACACCACAACAGCAGCTTGCAGTTAGCGCGGGCTCATAGGTAGATATACATATACGCACTGGCACTGACAAGTGACAACTAACCCAACTTATTATTTTTCACAGTGACAGAGACGCCTGGCCCGACCGCTTGACGTGGAGTATTCTATTTTCTATTATTTCACCAGCATCGGAACCTTTCGGTCCGTAGCCTCTCGTAGGCACAGCCATTCGTTTGAATTCGGCCCAAAAACTCATTAAATTCCTCATTAAATATGGCGACTTCCGTCTTTAACTAATAGCCCGTTAGGACCTGGAATGTTTTGCTTTATACTACCCGATCGAAACTTAATTTTTCATTAAGACTAATAGCCCGTTTGTTAACGAGCTACTTAATGAGCCTTTATAATATTGGCTGTTAGTTTAATATAATAAAAAAAAATGCTTCTATCAAATGTTCAAAATGATTTCCATTTTCGTGTATACAAAGATTTATACGTTTTAAAAAATTAAATTGAACTCTTTGGAGCATTTCGTGATCATTTTTAAAAACGTCCATTCCGGTTTCAATACGTCTCCTTAATTAACCTTCTGTATTTACTATGGCCTAGAAGACACAAGGGCTTTCAAAGTTCCCAATAAAAAGTAATCCATCGGTGTCATAGCAGGCGATCGAGCTGGCCAACTTGTGGGTGCATCATTGGCTCTACCTATCCATCTATTTGGATACTGTTCGCTCAAATAATTACGTACATTTATCGAAAAATGTGGAGGAGCACCGTCATGCATAAACCACATTCATCTTTGAAGTTCCAAGGGCAGGGGATCAAACA
Source organism: Malachius bipustulatus (assembly GCA_910589415.1). NCBI lineage: Eukaryota > Metazoa > Arthropoda > Insecta > Coleoptera > Melyridae > Malachius > Malachius bipustulatus. The sequence continues at coordinate 4,314,532 of OU342633.1, forward strand.
AGTGTGGTAATTCCTTTTTCAGATGTTCCAAATAATTTTCGCCATTAAGTCGAGGTGGTAAAATGACAGGACCAATTATGAAAGTGTCTATGATTCCTGCCCACACATTGATCTTAAACTAATGCTGATAATGGCTTACTTTTGATAAGTAATGGCTTACTTTAATCGCATGAGGATTTTCTCCAGCATAGACATGTACATTGTGCAAATTAGTTATGCCAATCCGCGTGAAACAGGCTTCATCTGTGAATAAAATTCCTTGTGTAAAGTTCCTATCCTGATTCTTCTTGAAAATGAACCGGCAGAAAGCTAGACGTGGTTCATAATCATGGGGTAAAAGGTCTTATACCCGTTCAACATGAAATGGGTGCAGTAATTGTTCTCTGGTCACCCTGTTAACAGTATCTTTGCATACACCTAGCTCTAAGCGCAATCGTCTGGTGCTGAGTTTAGGATTTTCTTCAATCCTATTTAAAATATCTTCCTCAACCTCTGGAGTTCTTATCGTACGTGCACGACCTTAATTAATAGAAACAGGCGTAAACCTACCTTGTTTCACGAAGACGTCTTTCGTTAAAGGTTTTATGGTTTGGTAAACGACGATTTGGAAATCGTTCACTGATAATCTGCAAGATTCTAAACCATTTCCTTGGCAATATCCAAAAACCAATAACATATCGTTCATTTCTTCATTAGTATACTGTACGGCCATTACTAAAGTAAATTTGTTTTTTTAGATTCGATTTGACACCAATTACTTACTTGCTTTATAGTGACAGTGATCTCGTTGATGTAAATTCGTTAAGTGGATCCCGTGGTGTAGTGGATAGAGCGTTCGTCCACCAGCCGGTAAACCTTGGTTCAAACTCACCAGCAGCCGAAAAGTATTTGTTGTGCTACTCGAGCCAAAATCGGGATGCACCTTGTGGAAGGCAATGGAAAAGCACCGCATAGTACTCTGCCTCGTAATACTTCTCAAATAGTGCCTTTCGGACTCTTCCGATAAAAAGGGTGGCCCCAAAAGAGTGAACTTCAACAGTACGCGCACCACAGGCATATGTGAGAGGTAGCTCACACCTGAAACCTGGTATGGCACTTTAAGTAAAATAATTTTAATTCAATGCCTTCGCTTCAAATTGAGGAGTTCGCGTGCAAAACCGGATATATCCACTTTTTACCCAAAATCATGTTTCAGTGGTTTCTGGATGCATGTCGTGATATCTATAGGCCCATGTATCCGTTTGTAACCAAAACCGTATAAATCCCTTTAAAATCGTTAAGTAAAGTTCAACATTTGGTGCAAAACCGGTTATATCCAAATTTTGTGAACAAAAGCGGATATATCCAAATAAACAAGTCTGTGCGCAGCAAAACACTCGGTCCTGACTGGCAAATGTACGACGTTAAAGAATTTCACAAGGTGTATAAGAAAATAAAGAGAATTTCGAAATGCAAAAAAATTCACTTGAAAAAATTTCTGAATAAAAATAATAAAACTACTATTAAAGTAAAGACGTTCCAATTTTATCGCTTCGCAGCATCTGACACAACTTGGGAGTCACTTCTCAAGAAAGGAAAATCTGAAGATAACTTACAGCTAAATAGATTACCATTAGGTATAATAATTTTATACCAGAAAAAAAGAAAAAAAAAGAAAAAAGTTTGACTCATTTGATGAAGGAGCATTTTGGGGAAGATTGGAGAACCAGGAAAGACCTTTTGTGGTATAAAAACTTATTAGACGGTAGCGGAGGAGAAAATATAGATATTTTGGAAAATAAAGAAACACAAGAAGGAGACGAGCCATGCGATTGCCTTCACGAAGAGACTGCAATACATATATATAATTTTTTTTGTTAATTTTTCAAAGACTGCTTGAGTTAAGTGTGTTTTTTAATAATAATTGTTTTGTTAATTGTTCAAAAACTGCTTAAATAAACTTATTTTGTTTTTTTTTTAAGAAAAATAAATATTTTTTTCCTCAATGTATTTCATTTGTTTTCAAAACCGGATATATCCATATTTTTTTTGCTAATAACGCCAATGTGATTGCGATTTTTACAAAAAAAATTGTGTCAACCAATTGGTTAGCCCATTATAATAAAACGTATCTTTTCAAAATAACAATATTTCTTTTAGTTAATATGTAGGGTGTTTTTTTCATCTCCTGAAAAATTTCTAAAAGTGGATATATCCGGTTTTGCATGCGAACTCCTCAATTGTGTTTAATTATTACAATAATTACTAATAACTACTTACTTAGGCCTGGCCATTCACGTAGTGATTTTCTTAAATCCAGATATCTCAGAAACGGCTGCTCAAATCAACTCTTACCACGTATGCTTTTTTTTGGTAAAAGACGTTGGAGAATAAGAATTTTTATTTAAAAGTTAAATACAGAGTGGCCCAAAAAAGATAGTTCGTTTTGAATGTGTTCAAGGTACCGCAGGTGGCGCCCTCTAAATTTTACAATAAAAATGATTGCAGTTTTTAATTTTTCACCCCACAAAAGCCCCTTCAGCCGAATATTGTGCAAATATACCAATTATTAACAAAGTTATTTAAGAAAAACGGAAACCAAATTGAACTTTTGACACCCTGTATCTCCGAAATCATCCACTTTTGGACAGAGATAAGTTGGGTTAGATCGGCTTATTTAGGCCTCAGGAATTTGTGGTAGCTTTTTTTCCGCACCTTTCAGAGACACCCTGTATAATGCAAGTAAATAAGAATCATAATAATTATTGTTATCATCATGATAGAAATATCATGTCACCTACCTGCTGGTTGCCGTTTAAAAGAAAGAATAACACCTCCGTTTTCTTATTTGCAAGTAAAATATTCCAGCAATTTAACCACAAGACCACGTACTAGGGAGTTCAATCGTTTCCCAGGCAAAGCAAGGAAATAGATTTTTTGGCATTCGAGCAATTATAATAAGTTACTCATAGTTTATCACAGGACAATAACACAGGACACAGGTAATTCTGCTAATTTCGTATTAAAAAGTTCAAATCACAAGACAAACCTTATTAGTATATTTACCGCTGACACTGACACTACTGATAGTAGCGACGACAATCTTATCGTAATATCGTATCAATCTAAGCGTATCAAGACGTGAGTCGATACTTCCGTCTCACTCTCGCTCATCTTTTTAGAATTGCAGACGATTCAAACGTATTTCTGACAATACGTCCCATTTTAACTCGATTGACTATGCAATGCAATAGAAGGAGTAAGAAACATAACGAGATGATGTATCCTTAGTTATCACAACAGACAACTCTCAGTGTACAGAGTATACCTACTAAGAAAAGCAATCGACACAAGAAGAAAACCAGGTGAAAAAGACGGTATTTTCATAGCCATGATAAAAATAAGTAAATAATTCAGTCTACTATAGTCTCTGGAATGGATACCATATGATTAGTCAATTTTTTTTCACAAAAACTCTTTACATACGATATGAAATGTTGAAAGTTAATAACATATCTAAATCTGGAAAAAAATTTAAGTTTGTCAACCGCACAAACTCACCTTACAATATAAAGTATAAAAATGCCCTAATTGCCAAGGAAATGAAAATAATGAAAAAGATATCTAACCAGAAGTTGTTCAGTGTTGTTCAGAACACATGTTCAGTGCAGTGATGCCACTTTAATTTTTACATAAATAGTCATATTATGGAAAAAAGTACTTATAGCACTGCGGTAAGAAAATTTGCTACTCTTAAAAAGTCATGTACAGTGTGACCCATTTGTTCTTGAAACACCCTGTATAATATTAATTTATGGTGGGATTTTAAAGAAATTTCTTTTAAATCATAGAGCTTAATAAACTATATTTTGGGAGCAAAAAGCGTCTCATTCCTACAAAATCCAAGGCTTACTAGATCAACCTACTTGTAAAATCTCAAAAATTCATATTAAAGTTTTTTTAGAAAAAAAACTGTGCACGCTACTGGATTCACTAGCCCTCAAAAAAGTACTGTACTAAATTTTATTGGAAATGTCAGAGTAATAAGGATCTTGCAGTTATTTTAGAAATTCATAATAGAACTCCGAATTTTCATTAATTTATTCGAAAAGGTCAAGAGAGACAAAATAGAATTGTACGTCTAGTTGGTGATAATGTATATGTTATAGGCAATGTGCATAATCCGGTATTGTATATAATACCTAGGCATTGTATACATTGCCTTAAACGTCCAGGCAATGTGTGAAATACGATTTATTTCATACATTGCCTAGGTAATGTATAGAATACCGGAAGCGCATCAGGCAATGTGTATAATGAACGACAACCATCAGCGAAACGCTTGCAGGGCGGATAAGTAGACATGCTTCAACTCGTTCATTGTAGACATGAGCAAAACTGTGATTTTGTACCCTACTTCTAAGGGCTAATCTTAATTTGCCCTCCAATAATTCATATTCGTATAGGTATAAGGTAGTCAAGTTTATATTTTTTTTGTTAAATAAGTAGATAGGCACCAGTTATTATAACAGGTTTAGGCACTTTCATTACGCAGTTGGGTACGCGAATAATGCTTTCCTGATTATTGATATCATTATCTAAAAGGACAGTCAAAGTAAATCACCTGACCTGACCTGACCAATTTGTAAAATATATGTACTTTATTTTAATTAAGTAGGTACTTACCTACTTAATTGTTTAAAAACTCTATTTCATACATTGCCCATGGTTCAACTGGCATTCTATACAATGCCTAGGCATTGTATACATTACCTAGGTAAAGTATGAAATAGTTTAAGTAGTTAAAATCATTTCATACATTGACTAAACGATCCCGGCATTGTATATATTGCCTAGGTATTGTATAGAATCCCTGCATTATACACGTTGCCTATAACATATACACCGTTCACATATTAAAAAAGAACTAGGTGGCCATGAACTTTTGTTTTTAGGTTTGCAAAAATGAAAACTCCCTAGATCTCGATTGACAATATCAGCTGATCGAGATATTAAAGGTTAAGTAAACACTGACATTTGTCAAATCACTCAAATTGTCTCAGCTGATTAACAGCCTTGTTGTCTAATTGAAGTTTTAGAAGAAGGGGTATCTAGGATAGGTAATTTTTTACTCTGATTAATTTTTTTCAAACTGACAAATAAAATTATTAAATTTTGGACATTTTAAATTTCGAAAGAGCAAAATGACGAAAATAATATCTTTAGATGGATAAATCCGCATTAGGAATGCATTTCAATGATTAAGATCCAGAAAGTCCAAACTTGAGCAAACATTTAAGTCATTCTCTGAAGGTAAAATATATTTGGGATGTAAGTATTAAGTAAAATATGTGTATTTGCTAAATTGCTAGTAATGCGGTCTCTGATATAGTAGTCAGACCGTGCATTAGCAAGTATTATTAGACAGGTCAAATGTGAAATTACACCTTTGGGCAGCCCGCCTAAAACAGGCACTAATTATGAAAATATTGTGTTTCCGAAAGATTTGCAATAATCCATTTCCAATACAAACCCAATCAAAATCATGGGGGTATTGCAAACTTCATTATACAAGCACGTAAATTAGCAGCTTCCCTCTAAGGATAAAGTAAAGAATGTATGTCTTGAAGAGCTTTCAAAATGTAGTACACCTGATATGTGACAAAATTAATATAATGATTGTGAAAAACTTATTTCGGAGGACTGGACGAAACAAATGGACATGGTGAAAATCTTATTAAAATCAGAGCACTGAAGATGATTCTGATTCTAAGCAGGATGCAGTAGCGGTTATTGATAATGGGGGATAATTTTGGGCCAGAAGCGAAAACTGAAAAGTATCTTGTGTAAAACATTCTCAAGTCTAGAATCTTTGGCTGGTTTCTGACATAGTACTACGATACCGAATAACCGACGAATTGACAAAAAATATTTGTCATTTTAATAAACGCACCGATATATTTTAATTGTATTTATTAAAAGTAAGTTAATATAATTGATTCAAGTTTTTTATTTTATATTCAAAAAGTACATTTGTGTATTTTCCTAACTTGGCAAAATTACATGATAACCTTTTTCTCAAACTCTTATGAAAAGCTTAAGATTTTAACATCTTAGATCCAGGTACATTGCGTTCTAGTTAAAGATTGCAATATGTGACTAAATGATTCAAAATAAAAAGCCCCCAAAGATGTTAATAAAAATATAATAAAAAGAATACCAAAAATATCAAAAATCCATCTGGCAACTATGTCCTGTTCCTTGCCATAAAACTTCAACCTCATAAAAAAGAGACATAACCAAACTCCAGCCAATGATTGACAGCGGTTATACCCAGTGATTTCTATCACCCTACACCATAACCCAATTCTTTTATAATAAGTGAACGGTGTATAGGTACTTTAATTTTTTAATTATAATTTTTTATTTATTTATTTTTTTTTATATTTTTTTTATTGATTTTTTCTATTTTTTTTTACTTTTTTTTTTATTTTTTTAATTTTAATTTTTACTTATGATAGCTTTTGACCTTTTTCAAATTAATTTATGAAAATTCGGAGTATTATTATGAATTTCTAAAATAACTACAAGATCCTTTTTACTCTGACATTTTCAATAAAATTTAGTGCAGTACCGTTTTGAGGGCTGGTGAATCCCGTGGCGTGCCCAGTTTTTTTCAAAAAAAAATCGCTAATATGAATTTTTCAGATTTTACAAGTAAACACTGATCTAGTAGGCCCTGGATTTTGTAGGAATGAGACGCTTTTTGCTCCCAAAATATAGTTTATCAAGCTCTATGATTTAACACAGCCCGGTGCGATACCATCTTTCTGGCTTAGGTGGCGTGAAGTTGCTTTAAAGAGCGGTGGTTTTACCCAGCTCATTGATGAACCAACACGCATTCCCGATCGCGAGGGAGAATTCGCTAGCCTGTTGGATCTGTTTTTGACCACGAACCCTCAAATGTATACTATTACGGTGAAAGCCCCACTAGGTTCCTCAGACCATAAACTCGTCTCAACATCTTGTGTCCTACCACTTACTAGTGTTAAAGAAGGAAGTAAACCTCGTGTAGTCTGGCACTATAGATCTTCTAAATAGGAAGAACTCAGGGAATATTATCGAGATTTTCCATGGAGGAGTGTTTTGTTTCGGCTCTAATGGTCCATCTGTTTGTGCTAGGGAAGTTGCTCAAGTCATCCTAACAGGCATGGAAGCCTACATTCCCTTTTCTAAAAAACAGCCCTCAAACAGCAAACCTTGGTTCAACAAAAGATGCAAGGCAGCTGTCGCCTCCAAACAACTGGCTTTTCGCCAATGGCGAGAGAGCCCCGACGGCATAAACCATCACAATTTCATCCTTGCTCGAAACAGGTGCAAAGAAATAATAGATCAAACCAAGGAAACTCACAACCAAAGAAATAGGAACAAACTTCTCTCCTGCCCTAACGGTTCGAAATCTTTTTGGTCTGTAACTAAGGCAGTCAGCCAGAACTTCACCAGATCCACGATTCCACCACTTACACGGACAGATGGGACTATCGCATCGACGGTTACTGAGAAGGCAAACTTGTTGGCGGGAGTCTTTTCTTCATACTCTTCCGTCGACTTTCATGGAAGAACTCCGCCGATGATCCCTTCCGTGGAGACCAAAATGTCAGACATTGTTTTCCGACAGCGTGTCATAAAGAGCATTATGTTAACCTTAGACCCCAACAAAGCTTCTGGGTCCGATGACGTACCTGTTGTCGTACTAAAAAAATGCGCCACTGAGCTGTCATCTGTTTTCTGCCGACTTTTCAACTTGTCGTATAAAAAGGGAATATTGCTTTCCTGCTGGAAATGTGCACGGATCCAACCTATTCCCACGAAAGACAAAAAGACTATACCAAATAACTATCGACCAGTGGCACTTCTTTCAGTAATATCCAAGATTATGGAGAAAGCTATTAACCAACATCTTTTAAAATACTTGGAAGGAGCTAATATAATCAGCGACCGCCAATACGGATTCCGCAAACAGAGGTCAACTGGTGACCTTCTCACTTACGTCACCGAGCTATGGAACGGCGCAATCGAGCACCATGGGGAGTCTCGAGGGGTTGCGCTTGATATTTCTAGAGCTTTCGACCGTGTTTGGCATGGTGGACTGTTGGCAAAAATGCAGGCTTATGGCATGCCCGAGAAATTCTGCTTGTGGCTTGCGAATTATTTCGGAGATCGTTCATTACAGGGGACAGTCGATGGAGTTCTTTCTGAGACCTTTTCCATCAATGCAGGTGTGCCTCAGGGATCCATCTTATCTCCGACTCTCTTTCTAATATTTATAAACGACTTGCTTGAAACAACAAAAAATCCAATATACAGTTTTGCCGACGACAGTACCCTCATATCTTCTTATACGTTAGATGCGCGAACATCTGCCATCGACGCACAGACTCGCAGGGAGCAAGAAGTTGCCATACTTAACAACGACTTGCAAGACATTCTAACTTAAGGCGATAGAAACCAAGTCCAATTTAATGCTGGAAAAACCCAAGCAGTTATCTTCTCCAAAAAGACCAACGTTTTGGAGCCAGATATGATGATGGCGGGACACTCTCTTACCCCAGCGTCATCTCTTCGTTTACTAGGAGTGAGCCTCGGAGAGAACATGTCTTGGCATGATCATGTTGCAGGTCTGGCGAAGAGTGCTTCTCAAAAACTTGGAACACTCTTCCGCACGAAGAAATTTTATACACCACAACAGCTTCTCCTCTTATACAAGGCTCAAATCCGACCATCCTTGGAGTACTGCTCACATGTTTGGAGCTCAGCTCCCAAACATACGCTGAGACTTCTCGACTCGATTCAGAAAAGAGCCATCCGCTTGATTGGGGATCCAGATTTGACAAAAAATTTAGACACTCTCGAACATCGAAGAAGAGTAGCTGACCTGAGTCTGTTTTACAGATATTTTAATGGAAAGTGTTCAAAAGACGTGGCCCGCTTGATCCCACCAAGAACAAGACCGGGTAGAAATACATGTCGAGCCGCAGACGCTCATCCGTATCAGGTTCAGCTCGTTACACCTCGTACCACTCTATTTCAGACTTCTTTTATGTATATAACAAGTGGTTTCCCGAAGTATACAACCTACAGAGATTCAAGGCCAACGTGAATCGATATCTCCGCTCATGCACCGCTCCCAGAGCGTCATAGGGATTTCCCTGCAGTGCATGTGCATTTTCAATAAAAAAAAAACAGAATTTTTTTTTTAATCGCACCATAAATTAAGATTCTACAGGGTGTTTCAAGAACAAATGGGTCACACTGTATATCACACCATGCTCCTTCGAGTTACTGATCACCTTTTATAAGCCCGGTTACACCAGAGGACATTAGGGTTATTTTCATGAGGGTTAAAAACTGAGGTTTGTGGTTTGCCTTTATACAGGGTGTTAATAAATACGTGTTACAAACTTAATTATTAACATTATAATTTTATTTTTAACATTACTATTTTATTATTAAAGTTATTAACAAACATTAATAACATTTATGCAGCCAGAGTGAACATTTGTGCCCTGTTTTTACAATAGGTGAATTACATAACATGAAGCGGAATTTAGTAAAATTCTGGTTTTAACACATGAAATGCAGAGGTTCTCTGATTTACGGTAGCCATCTTGGAAGACTAATGCTTTCATTGGTCTATTGAATCACGTGACACGAAGAAACTCTGTGATTTCGCAAGAATTATGTATCCTCTTGTATACCCAGCCAGTTTCTGCGGAAACATTCAGTGTATACCAGAGACAACATACTATAAAGAGACCGTCAGATCGACGGACGAAAATGGGTACACTGTTCACGCGCATTCCGGTAGCGCATCGCGCATTGCGGACGATTTCTAAACTAAAATGAAGCTGCCTTTAGATCTAAATTCTCATTTTGACATAATCTGACGTTTAGTTTTGCAATTGTGTAAAATTTGATTTGTTTAATTTCAGTATTTTATCAAACTAATAATAAATTTTAGATGAAACTTTACCTTGAAAGTATTTAGAAATATAATTTATAATAATTTACCCAATTAATAACAGTATAACGTAAAACGTTCGCATATTTGTTGACTTTTTGAAAGGTCAGTGCAATATATCCTGTTTCATGCTCTTGTAAGTAATAAAAATTATTTTAAATAAATCGAAAAAAACTCTTTCTGAATGCGAAATAATTGTTTTAGGAACCACATTCTGTCTGCGTCTTGGTTTAAAAGCAATTTCTAATCACAACGATGGATCTATCAAAGTTATGAATACAACACCCAAGAAAAACTGCATTAAAACACTATTAGAAGGTAGATAAAGGAATACAAATCTTTTGAGATGCTGAGATTCTGAGGTGCTGCGGTGTGTGTTATCTTCTCTGTTTATACTTATTTAGTTTGGTACATTATACTATTGGGCATTTTATTATGTAAAGAAGTTCACGTGACCGGCGGGCCCTCTTCGGAGCTGGAAACCTCAAAAAATGGGCCGCTTGTTTTGTTGCCTGAAAAACTCTGAATAAATTCAGGCATATTCTTTGATAAAAATAAGTATTTTTTGTTTCTTGGTGTTTCTCTGCTAAAACTCTTCCTTCTCAGTAAAAGCATCAAATGATGGTCTATGAATTCTTTGTCTTGATATTTCTTACAAAAGAAGGAAGCAGTATGAAGAAAAAGTTTATTTATTTTTGTCTAAAGAATATGCGTAAATTTTTCCATAATTTTTGAGAATAAGAGGGCTAATCATCTGTAGAAGGATAAATCGCCTTTTGACTCCGCGAGTTTTTCTTTAAGACACCTGCTGCTTCACGTGAAACTAATGAATCAAAAAAATTAAGTTTTTTATAATTTTTTTCAGATAGATCCTTTTTCGGCTTTCCTCTTGAAGAGAACCCAGTTACGTGACCTACCACTTCGGTAGATCGTAGCTATAGAGGTATACACATCTTAACCAAGCGACGGCGTCTGCGGTGCACGATCCAGCAGATGATGGCTGGAATGCCTTTTATGTTAAAATTATTAACAACAATATTATTATAATAATATTTTTTTTCTGGAAAACTCTTTCCATGTTGAGAAAACTGGTTAAATAGAAGCATCTTCTGTAAAAACTGAACCTGTATTTATGTGAAGAAAATTTTGTAGGAAGCATTTGTTACAATTATTAAGTATACTCGTATATATTGTGCATCTATTAAGAATAAAGAAGTTTTATATTGATGCCTCGAAGTTTATTTGCTGAAGTGGCGACACTTCAACCGTAAAAATAATTTTTCAAATAATAATTAGGTATAAATTTAAATTTGAATATCCCGCGCTTACCAATGATATCTCCGGTAGCCCAGGTAGTCGCCACCGTCGCAGGTTACCTAGAGTCTAACGTGTAATCGAACACTCTATTATATTATCTTTCTCTATGGTGTATACTCATGAAAAAAAATATTGAAGTTTGTGTATCTAGCAGGATACGTTGCCAAGAAGAGGGTTAAAGCGCTCCACCAGCAAAGTTATTTCACTGAATTGCTTTATAAGCAATTCGGTGTAAAACAAACCTTTAATATAGCCATTCAGCTGTATAAGTTGCCAGAATACAACATTTATAAACGTTTATAAAGCTTTTAGGTGGAATAAGAGGCTCGATGTGTTACTTGGGCGATGCGTTAGCATTAAGGATTTGGGTGTGCACTTGGACTGTCACTTTACTTTTGCGGACCATATACATTCAATCACGTGATCGGCGATCAGGACGCTGGGATTTATTTATAGGAATTTTAGTGATGAGAACTGTCTTGAATTATTATATTATTCCTTTGTAAGATCTGCGTTGGAATACGGAACATTGGTCTGGTACCCTTTTTACTCAGTTCACATCAATAATCGAGAAAAAGTTCAGCATCGTTTTTTGAAGTTCACCTCATATTTAGTTGATGGCTCTTATCCCGAGCGTGGGTGCGGCCATTATTTGATTCCGCGTGGATTTTATATGCAGCCTCTCTCTCTCAGACGATCTAGAGTGGCAAATTTCTTTACAAATTTCTCAACAATGGCCTAGATGTACCATGGCTTTTGTAAAAAATCAACTTTTTAGTGCCTAGACTGGGCTCAAGAAGTTCATCTGTATTTTACTGCTACAGAGCTGTAACAAATGTCCTAGGGAAGTCTCTGATTAATGTGATGTGAATGAATTTAATTTAATTGCAAATATCTGTGATACAATTATTATTGTGATTCAGTAAATTTTATTGTGAGTTGTTTTAATTAATGTAAGATAATTGTTGTTTTGATGTAATAGTTTTATATCTACTTGATCACACTTCGTCCATATTTTATTTATATGCATACTCTATTTACCCTGCATTTCAGCTGTTTTTGATTGTGTTCCCTGATGTATTTTTTTGGTGCATTTGATCAGACATTGGGATCTCTACATCCGCGATGATGGCTTCCTTTGCTTTCTTATCCCTCACTATTATATCTGCTTTGTTGTGAGGATACAGCGATCAGTGAGGACGGACCAGACCTGTCACAGTAGATGGTGAATTTGCTATTGTCGACAACGGGCCTAGGTTCATACCTGCAATAAGGTTCCTTTGGAACCTCAGCTATGAGATCCAATCTGTAGCATATTTCTGATAATAATAATATATTATTATTATTACAATAATCTAAATAATAGTTTTGACACTGACTTCAATGTAAAGATGATATTTTTGGAAGATACCCCTTTTTGTTTAGAGGAGAAAAATCATCTTACGTTTTTGTTGTAGAACATTTTTAAGATATTTCACAATGTAGGAACCCATGCAAGTTTTTTATAATGATTCAATAACGATTTCAAAAATGATTTTTATAAATACTAATTAGCATTGATTTTTATGACATTTTATATTGTACCGGTTCGTAAATTGTGAAGTTTCTTGGAAACCGTGCATCCTAAAAACGTTTAGAGTATTTGTCTCCTCTAAACAGCACAAGGTATCTAGCAAAAATATCATATTTGTATTAAAGTCAGTGGCGAAGATATTATTAAAAAAAAAAAGGTAAGGAAATAACTAGATCTCCGGCACTAGGTTAAAAAATTATTTATTGAGAGTATCCGATCATGTACTTCAATTAGCACAACGTCTCTACCAAATTCCAAACTATTCCAATCAGCCAATTTTTAGATATTCAAAAAATTATAAATTTTTCGAAGAACTTTAACACCTCTGCATCTCGAAAACTAAAGCTCCAACGACCCATGTATACAAAAAAATTTCATTTACTTTTGGATGCCTACATGCCCTTCAAGTTTGTAACATGTATTCATTCCCTATATAGAGTGTTTCTGTTATCAGAACTATTGTCTTTTGTGGTAAATAAAATTATAGAGGTACGCTGTTTCCCTCAACTTATCAAGACAACCAAAGCATTGACATAATATAATGTCATAAAGGGGATGAGAGAGAGTAACTCCATCAATAATAATTATGGACCTATCATCGCATTAGGCCAATATTCTCAAAACAGTTCAAGAACCCACAGAGTCAGACTCAGTGTGGTTTAGTTTAGTTTAGTTTTAGTTTATTACTTTCCAGGTACAAAAAATACATACAAAAAAATCTTTTGACATATTAATGTATATCTGCAGAGGTTACAAATTTAACCTATACGCAGCCTAGACTTAAAACATAACGGAAAAAGGAAAAATACAAACAAAAAAAGAATACATGACTAATAAAAAATCAAATACACTACTTAACCACAAAATAAAAAACACATGTATATAAATCAAATAATTCACAAAAAGAAAAAATCAACTGATACACTAGATCACCAAAATGTAAAAAAAAATTTGCATCATTACTTGTAATTCCAAGAGTCACAATGTAACTGTTTCCTGTCCTCATTCCATCTTATCAACTTTTCTGATAAACTCTTTAATATTTTTCTTATACTTTGCAGTTCCAATTTCTTTAAGTTCATTCGGTAGTTTATTGAAAAATTTTACTGCCGTATAAGCATGGTTCCTCTTACCAACCTCCTTAGAACAAGAAGGCAGTGGGATGGACTTATATCTAGTCTTTGAAGTACTTGAAGTAAATTCATAACACAATTTTTTGTAATGAAATAAAATGGACTCCAGAATATACTTCTGGTCAATATTTAATGGTAACTTAACGTCAACATTTGAAGAAGATAATATTTTAACAATCCTTCTATGCACACTATGAAGGGGATATATAACACTATCACAGGCTGATTCCCATGCCACAATACAGTAGGTGGCAATGCTATAATAGAGTCCATACATTACAGAGAGTAAATTTACAGATGACATTATTTTCGACAGTTTAGATAACACATACACAATATACTTGACCCTTCTAACGATATACCCTATATGTGACTTCCACTTTAGGGACATGTCAAAAACCACCCCCAAGTATTTAGTAGTCTCCACTCTATTGATAGTTTCTCCCTCAATTTTCAGTTCAAAGGTACTAGGTACGCTATCAGCATAATTACCAAAGGTAATACAGACAGTCTTATCTACATTTAGAGATAGACTATTTTCAACAAGCCACTGACTCAATAATCCTAATTGTAACTCAAGATTTTTTCTAACCTGATCCCAAGTTTCCGCCTTGCAGATAACTGTAGTATCGTCAGCATAAGCAATAATTGAACAACAATCAATAGCGGACTCAAATACATCATCGATATATATTATAAAAAGCAGAGGACCAAGTATGGTACCCTGAGGGACACCAACACCAATACCTCCAATGCTACTTCTAACCTTGCCGACCCTAACCAGTTGTTTCCTGCTAGTAAGATAGCTCATAATCAAATCCAGCACTATCCCTCTTATTCCTTTCTTGTATAGTTTATCTTTCAATATTAAATGGTCAACTGTATCAAAGGCTTTGGCAAGGTCAAGAAAAACTGCCGCCACAGGTATGCTCCTGTCAAGACTAGTATAAACCTCCTCTGCAATCACACCAACAGCATCGTTAGCACCTACCCCTTTTCTGAATCCATATTGCATATTGGAAAGTAGCCCAAACTTTTCTAGAAATCCCATAATTCTTCTCTGTAATAGCTTCTCGAATATTTTAGCAAAATTAGATATCAAGGATATTGGCCTGTAATTGGAAGTCAAATGCTTAGGCCCACTTTTATAGACTGGCACAACCTCAGCAATTTTGAAACATTCCGGACAAATTCCCTGCAGAAAAGAATATTCCGGACAAATTCCCTGCAGAAAAGAATTATTCACTATAACAGTCAATGGCCCCGCAATGCAGTGCGATATCAGCTTGATATACCGAGTTGGAACTCCATCCACCCCACCATTCTTATCTTTCATGTGCATAATAGTTCTATGAACTTCAATTTCATCAGTAAGGTGCAAATTCATGGAATTGTTGATTTGAACTTTCGATTTTAGTTTTTTTTTTCTTGCCCTGAAATATTGCTTCCACATCTAACTTTTTCTGAGAGCTTAATGCCAATCTCACGAAAGTAATTGTTAAATTCCTCAGCAATCCCATATTGATTCTCTGTAATCACCCCATTACTATCCGTCACTTTTTCAATGTTGACCATCCTATCTTTGTTCCCTTTACCAAGTAAGTTATTTACATATTGCCAGGTTTTTTTCCTATCATTTTCAAAAGATTTAACTATTGAAAATTCAAATCTATGTTTCGCCGCATTTATGACTGTTTTTAGTTTATTTGAATACTTCTTGTATTGTTCCTTTAATTCAGAATCATTAATATTTTTAATCCATTTCTTATATAACTTTTTTTGATTTGGGTCGATTTAATTATATCCTGTGATATCCACGTTTTTTTAGGAATATGTTTATATCTTCCAATACTTGTTGCAAGCTGCATGTTCTTTTTAATTTTTTCAATCATTAATTCAGTCGAGGCATTTACATCCGGAAGGATAGACAATGTGTCCCAATCAGTACCTTCACATAATTGTATAAATTTTGTTTTATTTACGAAATTGTAAGTGTTCTCATTTCTAGTTTCAATTTTAAACATATTAAAACACAGAAAAAGTGGAAAATGATCAGTTAAATTATACGTATACCTAATAGATTTAAAACAAATATTTGATCTTATAAATGCATTGTCAATGCATGAACCATTTCCATCTGGAGCCATTCTAGTAATTTCCCTAAAGTAGGGGGCATATCCCCTCTCGAGAAAAGTACCCAACCATTCGATGGATTCATTTTCTTCTCGATGCAAGTCTATGTTAAAATCCCCAATAACAACATGATTTTGAACATTTTTGAATTTACTTGAGTCTAAATAAGAAGCAATATCCTCAATAAACCTCTTTTTATCTATTTCGTGAGATCTATAAAAAGCACTTATGACCATTGTTTGGCTTTGATTAATTTTAAATTCAATAAATAGTGACTTAGTCATATTTACATCATCACAAGAAATGTTACACTGCAACTCTTTCTTTATATAAGCTACAACTCCATCAGCCTTATTTAAAAAGCTATTATTATCATAAGAATTATATCCCTTAATTCTAAAAAAATCCAAGTTTACAATATTCCAAGTTTCTGTGCATATAATAATTTTAGGTTTGACCGTGAGTTGTTTCAACAAGATTTCTGAATTTTTAAAATTTTCATTTAAACTACGAATATTTACAAGTAAAAATTAATATTTTTTAATATTAATTATTCAATATTTAATAAAAATTTTTATAAAACTGGTACTCCGCAGCTTTTGCTTCAAAAACTTTCCAAGAATCAGGCTCTTCCCCAAATATTTGAGAGAAAAGAATTTTTATCCCTCATTGTTTGTCGAATTATATTGATAGACACGTCGTTTGCAAGGGTTTAAAAGTAATTCTCTCATATACCAATTTTCAAAAATATGGTGGCAAAACTTAAGCTAACTCGTGAGTAAGTTAGAAACTGAAAAATTAAATTATAGTAAAGTATTAGAGAAATTCAATAAACTATGTGCTGTGAGTGATAGGAAATACCAGCAAAAAACAATTGAGATAAGAAGCCAACAGGTTAAAAACAACCTACAATCAGATACAAGAACAGAGAAACAAAAAACAGAGATTACCAAGATTGATATAAAAACAGTAAAAAATAACAACAGAAAGATGGTTCTAGTAAACACGGGTCAGCTGAGTGTTCAGAGAACCAGAATCAGAAAGTGCATGATATGGAAAGGAAACAAGATTCATTGACATTGAGAGTGATAATGGGGAGAAGTTAAGATATAAACTTGAGATATAAACGAAACAGAAGGCGAAAATTCAATATTGGTAAGGCAGAGGTCAACGTGGAGAATGAACAGGACAGCTTTGTGGGAAGTGCACGGGAGAGGTAAAGTAGAGTATGGTTGTTTTTGAAAAAGGTGAAAGATCATGTTACAGAGAAAATGATTCGCGAAGATTTGGAAGCCAAAAGTAAAGATAGGGAAGCAGTAGCTGTGCAGGAGATAGAGACTTACTGGAAATCCAAAGATAACAAATGCTTCAAGGGGGGTTTGGAATATGA
Organism: Malachius bipustulatus; assembly: GCA_910589415.1. Taxonomy (NCBI): domain Eukaryota; kingdom Metazoa; phylum Arthropoda; class Insecta; order Coleoptera; family Melyridae; genus Malachius; species Malachius bipustulatus. The sequence goes on from OU342633.1 coordinate 4,332,078, forward strand.
ATTGAAAGATGAAGTATACAGTTCCTCCTTTTGGCCACGTGGTGTACAGGTAGGACGTTATGACTTTAAAATAGAAGACAATAAGAAAAAGGTGAATAAATTTGGTCACCAAACTGTAAATTTTCCGGTTGGCAACCAGCCACGAAGCGAGCGGTAGAAGACAGGGTACAGGTGAATGTGATGGAGGATGATCGATTGGATGATGTTAAAGTTTGCAGGGGTCTGGAAAACGTGGAGGTTATTCACCATAATGTCCAATCCATTGGAAATTGTGTTGATGAGTTGAACGTGTTTTTGAGTGATCATCCAAATTGTATGATTTTGGCTATCACAGAACATTGGAAATCTGAAAGTCAACTAGAGTTTCACGCCATCAGACATTTTAAACTACTTTCAGCATATTGCAGACCGGAGAGTTTGCATGGAGGAACGGCAGTGTATTGTAGACAATCTATAAGTGGAAGAGCTCGGAAAAATTTAGTAAATTTATCAGTGTTGGGCGAGTTTGAATGTGCAGCTGCTGATATATCCATCAATGGTAGAGAAATTTTGGCAATTACTTTATATCGCCCATCAGGAGCCAGTCTGGAGATATTTTTCAACAGGTTGGAGCAGCTTCTTGTAACGATCGAAGAAGAAAACAAGCCGGTGATAATCGCTGGGGATTTCAACATTGAAATGAGGGAAGATAACGGGTCTAAATCGGACTTGATGGCATTGATGTGCTCGTTTAACATGCATGGAACTGTTAATAATGAATTTACTCGGGTAACTGCAAACTCGAAAAGTTGCTTAGATAATACAGGGTGTAACTAAATAAGTGTAAAACATTTAAGGGGGTGATTCCTCATCGAAAAAAAGAAAGGATCTTTCATATAAAGAAACTTCATTGGAGCATCCCTTGTACAATAGTGAAACAACCTGGCATTTTCTACTACCAAAAAGATACTTAGCCAGTAATTTATTTGGTTTACCCCATGGTTGTAAGGGGTGGAAAACGCAACCCCTAAAATTTATTTCCAATGCAACTTTTTGTCTTATTTTTTTGTTTACCATTTAAAAATTTATTTCCGATAGCCTGTTTCATTCTAAACAAAAAATGTCTCTTGAATTTTTTGCACAAAATAATTCGCAAAATAATAAAACCAGTTCGCAGCAAAAAATTATTTTATGACCAAGATACATATCGCCATAAAACGAAAATACGAAACTAGACGCATGCATAATGTCTGAAGGTAGACATGTTGAACATTTACTATGATTTCTACGTGTTGTATGTTTTGTTATTAATAAATTTTTTTTTTTTAATTAATATTAACGTGTCTCGACAGCTTAGGGTCATTGACACGTGCACTTTATTACACTGGATGAACATTTTATATTTACATTATATTATATTTACATTATACATTTATATTAGGTGGTATAGATTTATGTCTTGCAGATACTTGAACAGTTTTGGCTGTTGGTCCTGAGAGCTTAATATTTCATGGAGACTATGGGCTAGCTTGTGTTGATTTCTTTTCTGCCTGTAGTTTTCGCACTCTATTAATATGTGTTTGATAGTTAGTCTGGTGTTACAGTTAGCGCAGAGTGATGGATTTTCGTGTCTTAATAGATAGCTGTGGGTTAGGGACGTGTGTCCAATTCGTAGCCTACGTAACACTACTTTTTCTCTTCTGGACAGAGATGGTGTCTCGGTTTTTGAAGTTGTTTGAGTAACTTCGTGGAGTTTTGTGTTAAGAGCGCTCCAATGTCTTGCCCAGACCTCTTTCGCTGTGCGTTTGATTGTCAGTTGCAGGTCACCGCAGAGTTGCATTTCAGTTATCGGCGTTGCTAAGGTGGAAGCATTCTTCGCTATTCTATCAGCTTTCTCGTTGCCCTGAATGCCAACATGTGATGGGACCCAGATGACTGTAACCGAAGTTCCTTGAGCTAATAGCTTGTTATATGTTTCTAAAGTGCGTTGTGCTATTGGGTGATTCGTGTAGATATTCTTAAGGGAGTCGATTGAGGATAGCGAGTCTGTACATATGGCTACCTTCCGGAGGTCTTGTTTTACATTAGACATAGCTTGCAGTATACTGTAGAGCTCTCCTGTGTGCACGCTGCAGCTGTTTGGCAGGCGGTAGGAGTATTCACCACTTGAATGGGCAATACCACAACCAACGCCAGTAGAGCTTTTTGAGGCATCTGTGTAAAAAATCTCGTCATATTCTGCTAGATTGATTATTTCTTTGAAGGCCTGTGTGAGGACGAGAGGCGAGACCTCCGACTTTTTGTATCTACAGAGGAGCAGATTGATAGTTGGCAACTTCAACTCCCAGGGAGGTGCTGCTGGTATGTGATTCGGTGTAGTTTTGGTGAAGTCTATTTCCTGGAAATCGGGCAAGGAGTGTGTGATTTCGAGAGCTGATTGGAGTCTGTGAGGGGAGTGATTGTATCGTAGCTGTTGTGGGGTATTCATGAGTTTGTAAACGGGGTGGTGGGGGAGGGCTGACACTCTAGCTGCGTATCTCATTGATAGCTGTTGTCGTCTGATCCACAAGGGTGTCTCATTAGCTTCTATGTACATGCTTTCGACTGGGCTCGTTCTAAAAACACCTAAGCTGATTCTCAGTGCCTGGTTTTGAACTACATTAAGAACCTTTGTAACTGATTGGCTGGCGGAGGAGTATGCTATGCAGCCATAATCTAGCTTGGATCGGATCAGCGCTCTATATGTCCTGAGGAGAACTTCTTCTTCGGCACCCCAAAGGTGGTTGGAGAGCGTTTTTAGTATGCTGATTCTATTTTGACAGTCAGCTTTGGTTTGCAAGATATGCTGTCTCCAGGTGAGTCTACTGTCAAAGATTACGCCCAATATCTTGCTCTGATTTACTGTCTGTAGTGGCACCCCGTTGAGGGATATATTTGGACTAATTTGATTAGTCGTGCTTTGGCTGAACTTAAGAATTTTTGCTTTGGATGCCGAGAAGTTGAGACCGCTTTGCCTCGACCACTCGCTTAGGCTGTTTACAGCTGCTTGCAGTAATTGACATGTGGTCGCATTGTTCCTTCCACGGCAGTACATGACGAGGTCATCGGCATACAGAACATATTTGACGGGTGGGATTATGTTGGTGCATAAATCTCTAATAGCGGCTATGAAGAGTGTGGTGCTCAGAACTGACCCTTGGGGAACACCGGTTTCTTGTCTAAAGACCCCAGAGTTTACACAGTTTGTTGCAACTCTAAAAGATCTTTCTGCGAGGAAGTTCCTAATGAAGGAGAGGGTATTCCCCTTTACGTTGCAATCTTGTAGTTTCTGAAGAATGAGCTCTTTTGTCATGGTATCGAATGCGCTCTCAATATCGAGGATAACGGCTATAGTATCTTGGTGTGCGTTTAGACCATCGACGATTTCCGTTTGTAAGAGTACAAGGTTGTCTGTTGTACTTCTACTTTGCCTGAAGCCAGACTGCGCGGGATCTAGGTGGTGGTGTCTTTCTAAGTGCCAGAGTAGGCGTCTTGCAATCATTTTTTCCAGGAGCTTGCACATTGTGTTGGTCAATGATATTGGTCTGTATGATTTAAAGTTAGTGGGGTCTGCGTTTGGTTTTTTGATTGGTATTACAACAGATTGTAGCCATGCTTTGGGGAAAACTTGCTTCATCCATACGTGGTTGTATATCTCCAGCAGTTTACTAATGGCATTTGTGCCTAGATTCTTTAGGAAGGTGAAAGGAATATCATCTGGGCCTGCTGCAGAGTTTTTGCAGGAGGCGAGTGCCATGGAGAGTTCGTGTAGGGAGAAAAGGTTATTCATAGGGTCAGAGTTATAATCATATGCGGAAGTTGGTTCGTTGCTTTGTGGCTCAGCTTCAGGAGTATGTAGCCTTCTGCTCTTAGATTTGTCTTCTAGTTTAAATGCTATTATGTTGGCAATATCGCAGTTGTTGGTGATAATTGAGTCTTCGTGTACCAAAGCGGGAATATAGTTGTGTGTTCTGTTCCCTTTCATATGCCTTATTTTCTGCCATACTTGACCAGGGGGCGTTTGACTGGTTAGCGTGGAAACGTAGTTTTTCCACGAGTTTTGTTTACTCAATTTAATTACTCTCTTGGCTCTAGCCCTCAACATTTTAAAGTTTATGAAGCTTTCTTCGTTTCTTAGCCTTCGGTACCTATTTAGTGCAGACTTAGATAGTCTGATTGCTGCTTGGCAGTCCTCGTTCCACCAGGGTACTGCCCTACCTCTCTTAGGGTGACCTGTTTTGCCGATGTGTTTTTCGGCTGCTGAAATAATGCACTGTTTGAACTTATCTAAATCATTATCAATGCTGTTGGTCTGTGGCAGATGGTTTGCTTGCTTTTCTATACTGGTGGTGAAATTGGGCCAGTCTGCTTGTGCGATTCTCCATTTTCTTTTTGCAATGGTATTGGTGTGGGGAGATCCACTGGCGTCAGTTATGATTATGGGAAAGTGATTACTGTCGTATAAGCTATCTGATGTACGCCATGTTAAGGCAGCGGCCGTTCGTGGATCGCTGAAGCTGAGGTCTATGGCTGAGAAAGATCGATATGATAGATTAAAGTGGGTATTAGCTCCAGTGTTCAGTATGCAGATGTTTGCGTTATTCAGTACGTTCTCCACTACTTTCCCACGGCTCGATGTTTTTATTGAACCCCAGATCACGTTATGAGCGTTGAAATCCCCCACTAAAATGAAGGGAGCAGGTAGTTGATTAACAACGTTATTTAACTCGGTTTCTGTTAAGAGTCCATTTGGAGGGATATATAGGCTGCAAATTGTTAGTTTTTGTGGACACCAAGTGGTGACAGCTATAGATTCTAGACTGGAGGTTATATTATGTTGTCTGGAGAATAAATTGTTCGAGACAAAGATCGAGGTCCCTCCACTTGCTCTGTTATACTCGGTTCTTAGGTGATGGTATCCTTCGAAGTCTTTAAGGGTTCTTTTGTGGGTATCCTTGAAATTAGTTTCTTGCAAACATAGGACGTCGGGAGTGATATCAGATATCAATTGTTGTAGCCTTTCTAAGCGTGGATAAAATCCATCGCAATTCCACTGCACGACTGTGAATGTGTGGCGTAGAGTTTTTTATTTTAGCGTGGAGGGAGAGAGTGCTGTGAGTCGTCTGAAAAATTTACTTCTTCTAGTGTGTCCGTGGAGTTTATGGAGGATATGCTGCTATTTCAAAACCATCCTGTTCTAGCCGTTGTTTTATTTTCTTAGATATCCTTGTAACTCTGTTTTTTAGGGCTCGATCTTTCAGCTTAGGGTATATGCTATGCAGGTCCTCAAGCAAGGATTTTACGTCCGTTGTAAATCGCAAAGCTTCTATGTAGGGGTCGCTGCTGCCATGGGTATCCTCCAAGAACGCGATGAGACTTTCTGCTGGGATGGAGGTCGCACCTGGATTATTTTTACAGTGGTCTTTTATGGCTGCTTTGCTAGTTTCGGGGAATTTAGCTACTTCTGATACGTTTTCCTTCTTGGATTTTTTGCTTGGCTGCCTGTTATGCGTTTTCGATGTGACGTTTGGAGTTAGAGGTGGCGGCATCAGGGATAAGCTTATTAAATCGTCCGTGGTTGGGGTTTCTGGAGGACTAGTTTGATCGCTTGAGCAGGGATGGTTGCGTTTTTGTCCCGTGCGCAGTAAGTCGTCGATGTCATCGTCTGTGGTTTCGATTGTGGCTTCGGCTTGACTCTCAGGCACCTCGGATTGAGTGCTGACTGCGGGCCGGGACTTCTGAGCTTCTCCTTGTGTTGGGATTGATGTTTTCGTTGTTTCAGGACAGTTGTTGGCTATGTGGCCAGGTTGCTTGCAAATAAAGCACTCCATTTTGTCTGTTGAGAAAAATACACGATAGTTGGTGCCTTCGTACGGTATTAAGACAGACGTTTGAAGCTCAAAGTTTTCGTTGGTCGGTATGATGTAAACCTGCCTTCTAAAGCTATATATGTGCCCATATTCGTCTCCTGGGATTCCCGCTTTTAGGAAGGATATGGGTGATGCTAATTGCAGGCCGAGATCCCTCAGGGCACTTTGAACAAGTTCATTAGGAATGGATGGGCAGATGTTAGAGATTATTACCCTCTTCGCTGGTGAGATTAGTCTACGTATCGAAAGTTCGGTATTGAGTACAGTGATGGTGGCATGGTTTGCAATGAGCTGATCAACATGTTCTTTACTGGCGAGGTAGATACATATTCTATTGTTCGAAATTCTTGATGCAAAAGACACATTCTTCGGCCCTACTATATTGCCTACGGACCTGACATAATCGAAGAGTTTGAAATTATCCACGGCATGTATAACGATCGCCTGATCTCTTTTTGGGTAGATTGGTTTTGGAGCAGATCTTACGGCTGAAACATATGAGGTGGTGTGGGTGGTGGCTGATTGGTTTGGATGGGCTTCTGTATTATTCATATCTGTATTGGTTCCTTCTATGTTTTGTGGGCCACCCTTGTACTCAAAAGTGGCCATATTTGAGTTTGCGTTAATTATTGTATTTTCTAAATATTATGCAGGTGGTCCAGTATACACGCATGGTGTATTTTTGGTTGCTTTGTGGAAGTTGTGCGAGCGCGCCTTGTTTATGGACACTATCTTATCGTTGTTAGAATAAAAAATATATGCACGATATGAAATCCGTGTGATGTTAATTATTATTGTGGGTTACTAAAACAATAGACTGAAGGCACTGGCGCTCGACTCTTCTCACCTACTTGTCGTAAGGGACGTCACAAGGGCCGACGTCTCACTTGTGCGATTTTCACGATGATTCAACTCGTGGATTCGTCACAATTCGGATATGTTCTGCTGCAGATTTGAAGCGGTGTTTACACGTCAAAAGTACACGTAGAACTCCCTATTAATAAATTAGTTTTGTTTATTCCCCTTTAATAATTTAATGCAGGTAGTAACTACAAAATAACAATAAACCCAGTTCGCATTTATGACGATGTATCTCTGTAGTTGTTCGTAAAATAATTTTTTGCTGCGAACTGGTTTATTTTGTGCAAAAAATTTAAAAGACATTTTTTGTTAAGAATGAAACAGGCTATCGGAAATAAATTTTTAAATGGTAAACAAATAATAAGACAAAAAGTTGTATTGGAAATAAATTTTAGGGGTTGCGTTTTCCACCCCTTACAACCATGGGGTAAACTAAATAAATTACTGGCTAAGTGTCTTTTTGGTAGTGGAAAATGTCAGGTTAGTTTCAATATTGTAACTTTTTCAGTGCTTGTGAAAAAAATTGTTAAACAAATTTTATGTACCCCCTTTAAGGGGCTGTATCTTAACAAGGGATGCTCCAATGAAGTTTCTTTATATGAAAGATCCTATCTTTTTTTCGATGAGGAATCACCCCCTTAAATGTTTTACACTTATTTAGTTACACCCTGTATATTTGTAAATAATTCTGAAGGAGGCAGGGCCAGTGTGTTATTTAGTTGTATCTGATCACTCAGCACAGGTTTTATCATTACCAGTAGAAATTAAGTCTACCAGTAAGAGCCACTTCAAAAGAGTTTTTTCAGCAAAGAAAAATTTTGTGAGATGCTACAGATCAGACTTGAAATGACGTTTTCGTGGTGAAAGATGATAATGTAGAGGAACAGTGGGACTCTTTCATTGGTGTGTTTTTAAGCAATTTTAATGAATGTTTTCCTCTCACTAGAGTCAGAAATCAGAAAAGAACTAAAAGAGAAAAGTTTTCACCAGATATACAAAAATGTAGGGACACATTGGACTTGTTTCGCACAATTTCATCTGTTGATAAGTCTTTTAAACCTTTGTATAATTATATTAAAAAAGGATATAACTCAACGTTAATAAAGAAAAGAATACGCCGATACAATGAAAAAGTATGTAGATCTGACAACAAATCTAAGAGCATGTGGGCAGTATGTAATGAAATTGTGGATAGAAATTGTCTAGATAGAAATATTAAGGTTGAAGGTGATCCAGAGGATATTGCAAACCAATATAATACTTTTTTAATAAATGTGATCAAAAATTTAATCCCAAACTTTAGCACATGTTCTGTTGCTGACAAGATAGCAGCGAATGAAAGGTCTATGTATGCCACACCTGTCACACCACAGGAAATTGTAGCATTAACGAAGAAATTAAAAAATAAGTTTAGTTGCGGTTATGATGAAATTCCCACTAGCCTAATAAAGCATTGTATAGAGTACATAAACATTCCTTTGAGTCACGTTATCACAAATTCACGAAAATATGTCATATTTCCAACCAAATTAAAAATAGCACTGATAAAACCCTTATTTAAGAAAGGAGATCATAATTTATTAGAAAACTATAGACCTATCAATTTATTTCCTTCTTTTTCTAAATTATTTGAGCTTGCAATGTGTAAAAGGTTAACAAACTTTTTGAGTAGTTGTGATTTATTCAGTGAGACTCAACATGGCTATTTGAAAGGGAAGTCGATAAGTACGGCCCTCTATATATTTATTACCCATATTATAATTGCATTTGAAGAAGGAAGACTTGCTTTAGGGATGTTTCTGGATCTTTCTAAGGCATACGACAGTTTAAATCATAAAATACTGTTTGAAAAGCTGGAAAGATATGGCATTAGAGGCAATTGCCTGAGTTGGTTTGGTTCGTATCATCTGGGTCGCCAACAAATAGTGGAGATACAGAAAGATAATACATTGTCAAAATCTAGCACTCTAAATACAACTGTGGGTTATTGGACCTACTTTGTTCATTATTTTTATTCATGATTTTTGTGATATAAAGTCTGATGATACTCATCAGTGTATTGTAAACTACGCTGATGACTCGAATCTGGTTGTGACTGCGAAGGATGTAGAAACCATTCAAACTTTGGGAAATGGCTTATTTATTAGGGCAAGAAACTATTTTAAAGATACAGGCTTGGTGCTGAATGTCGATAAGACCAATTTACTAATGTTTAAGACAAAGCAATCATCTAAGGAAATCCCAGGAAGTATTTTAATTAATGATGAGAGAGTAAGTCTCCAGGCAGATGGCAAATTTCTGGGTGTATTCATAGATGAACATCTGTCATGGGAAAAATAAATCGAATATGTTCGAGCCAAACTTGCTAAAATCACTTATGGGATAAGAGTCGTCAGTAAATACATGACAGAAAATACTTTGAAAGTGTTATACTATGCGAACTTCGAGTCGGTATTAATATTTGGGATATTGGTTTGGGGTAGCAGTAGTAAATTGGAGAAACTGTTTGTTATGCAGAAGAGAGTCATCAGGGTGGTTTACAAGATGAAGTACAGGGAGTCATGTAGAGGGAGTCTTTAGGCAAAATGACTACTTACGCCATATTTATTTATGAATGCTTGACTTTTTATTTTAAAAACAAAAATCTATTCCCAACAACATTAACATCCTTATAATACGAGAGGAGTTGACTTGCATTACCCTAGACATAGGTTGACATACAGAGAAAAGGGACCATATTATATGTGTCTGAAAATGTTTAATAACAACTTGCCAAGGGATTTCAAAAAAATTGATGACCTTGGTCAATTTAAGCGAAGTACTAAAAATTTGTTAGTTCAGTTAGAGCCATATTTATTTATCATTTATACCACATAAAAAAAGACCATTTCCATTGTATTCACTTATAAATAACAAAACATAAATAACATACATCTTCAGAAGTCATTACATAGTCATTATATAGTTTGGGAGATTTTGTAAAGGCGTAATTTATTGTTATATTACTTCTGATAGTTTGTTTATATATTTTCTTTGACACTATTTCCTTTTTGATCCTGTAATTTGTAAGAGTTGTAGGACATTCTTGTGAAATAAAGGTTGTTATTATTATTATCAACTCGTCCCCTAAATCAAAATGGCGGAAAACCGACAAGGTTCTCGAAAATTTGGAAAATTTTATTTTTTATTGTTTTCCAATCCCTAAAATTTAAGCTGGTTCTGGAAAATTCCGATCTCTATAGCCTAATTTTACTGTACTGAAATCTGAAATACAGTGACGGCTCGTCAGGGACGGCAAGGTCGGCCCGGCCGACCCAAACCACTGCACCAGTAAATAACATTATTTTTTAGAAAATAATAAAATAAACTTGATTTTAATTTCTGAGAACTTTGCAATAATACCATTTAATGTTTTTTCTTGCCTAAAAATCTAAGCAAAAAGCAAAAGTGTAGAGCTATAGTGAATATTGAGTGATCCATAAGTTGAAAATTGTAAGGTCGGCTGGCCGATGCTGGGCGCGAGAATGCTGGTTAATCGAAGACCTACGGCACACAAACTGTGTCGCTTCCAAACCGCAGAGTTACAGTGCACGGCCGGCGTAGCGTATTCCACACAGGGTCGGCCGAGAGCCTCCTGGCCGTACTTAGGTATATCAATCTATGTATCAATCGGGCGCTCTTCTCTTGGGCGATCCTCGTTGCAATGGGATGGAACATGCGAGTCGAACGCATTTTTAATTTTTATTAATCTTTTTTTATGAAAATGCAACTTATTGTAGTAACAGAAACCAAAAAGGTGTTTCTTGCTTGCCAAATTGCTTTTTAGAGATTTATTTAATTAATTTAGTAGACTTATAATTAATTAATTAATTATTTAAGATTAATTTATTTATTTAATCAGTGTGCGAGTTTGTTTACCTATTTTATGCAATTAAAAAAAAATTAACTACGTATTAGAATTCGCAAACTACCGATATTGTCAAGTCAACTGCGCCCTACTACACTTTCATTAATATTTTTTTGAATAAAAAATAAGCCAAAAATACCGTTTTACGGAAGAGATTCAATAGATATAAATTCCGAGAACGGAAAATAATAATGAAATCTTCAATGCCTGTACTTCCTTATACCTACCTACCAGCCAGCACCAGTAGCCAGGGCCAGGGTCGGCTAGCCGTACCGCGCGTGTTATCCATATGGTGTCAATGCATGCGCATGCATAGCATAATATTGCATTCATTCAGTGACTCAAGCAAAAGCACATTTTTATTTTATTACTTTCTTCGTCATCTATTTTTTCTATTCGACGATTTTTCCTATTTTTACACATGTATAAGTCTATATAAATCTGGTAATAAAAATGATATCCTTAGTTACAGACCTATTGCTATCTTGGGTGCCATTTCAAAGGTTTTTGATGCCATTGTAGCTGATAAGTTGGCAGATCTGTGTTTATTATTTGTGGTTAAAAACCAACACGGCTTTGTTAAAGGGAGATCAACAATTACAAACTTGTTACTTTTTAATGATTATATAGCCAATACTTTAAATTCCGATACTTCGGTAGATTTTCCTAAACAAGTAGACTCTATCTATCTGGACTTTTCGAAGGCTTTCGACTCTGTCAATCATAGTATGCTGGTCTATAAATTGTCCAAGTTTGGGTTAGGTGGTGGAACATTGAAGTGGATCCTATCATATCTTACGAATAGAGAACTTTGTGTACGAATCAAGGGCAATCTGTCTAATAAGTTCATAGCCACATCTGGTGTTCCACAAGGATCGCATCTTGGTCCCTTGTTATTCATTCTGTTTATAAATGATGTCGTCAATGATTTAAGATTTGTGAATGTCCTGATATTTGCTGATGATATAAAGATATTTAGTAGGATTAAAAGTTTTCGTGATCAAGTCTGTCTCCAAAAAGACTTAGATGTTATTTTTAACTGGTCATGTTTAAATAAGCTAAATCTAAATATCTCAAAATGTAAAGTATTATCCTTCAATAGAAGTAAGATTGATAGGTTGCCATTTAATTATACAGTTTCTGGTCGGATTCTAGAGAGTGTTGAGTCCATTAATGATTTGGGTGTCATTTTCCAAAGTAATTTTGAATTTGACACTCATTTGAGAACTGTGTCTTCTAGGGCATATCGTTTATTGGGTTTCCTAAAAAGATCTACGAAAGAATTCAAATCGGTTTCGGCTGTTGTCCACTTGTATAAGGCGATTTTGCGACCCATATTATTATATGGATCTATTATCTGGTCACCTTCTAAAAAGGTTCTTATCAATGAACTTGAGTCGATTCAACACAAGTTTTTTCGTTATGTCGCTTTTAAAATGGGCAACAGTATGAATTATGATGACCATGACTATTCGGTGTTGGCGGCGAAGTTGAAGATTGAGTCACTTAAATCTCTGCATATCTATCATGATATTTATTTTGTAAAAAAAGTAATAATGCAAATTGTTAAATCTGACCCAGTTTTTGATTTATTTGTTGTAAGAAATTTGAATTACTCCTTAAGAGTTGTTAGAGAATTTAAGGAAGATTATACTGCTAAGAACTATATCTACTATTCCTCTGTTCCTCCTTATATTACGCAGAAAGTGGAACGAAATTGTTGTTCTAAATAATTTAGTTACAAGTAACTTATCTGTATTTAAGAGACAATTAAAAGATGTTGTAAATAGATACTACTGAAGGCTCTGTTATTCTTAGTCACTTGAGCATGTTATTGGCGCTTTTTATTGTTCAATGTTTGATTGGAAATTTATAGAAATTATATTATATTATGTACAGAAGGGTTTTGCCCGTTGATATTAAATAAAATAAAAATAAAAATAAAATAAGTAAATTTTGAACTTATGGGAATTCGCGTGACCTTGAACCTTAAAAAAATTCGCCTGTATCGCATTTTCCGCGGGGGCCTTTTCCCCGGACCCCCCCCCCACATATAACGTCGTACATTTTATTTCCACCATTGGCTGGCCGACCCAATTTTTTGAAGCACGAGCCGTCACTGCTGAAATACTATTACTGTTACTAAACTATTAGCCTGACTCCAAAATTGTCATTCTGTAGTGAAGGTGATCAGGTACGTAATAGCAATTCTTGTGATGATGGCAAGTTATTATTTTTTTAATGCATAGAGGAGCATCCGGTGACAATACACTTCTTGAAACCTCTTTATTTGACATTGATCGTCATCAATTATTATTATTCATACATACCAGGGCGTAAAAGTTCAGCGTTTTCCAGGCCTACTATTTTTCTAACCAGCTGTACTTGTAATTCTTCAGGGAGTGTACACGATATGCCGTTTGGGTATATAACTGGACTATGGAGGCCTTCGGGTTCCAGCCACACTTGATGTTCCTTTCCTCCAAATTTTAGCACTTTTGATTCAATGCTCGGACAATATCGAGGGCCTGTCACTTCTTCCTTGACATGTCGATTAACGTGGATATTGTTCCTTACGATCTCTTCCAGAGCAAGTGTCGTTTTTGTTAAATAGCACACTTGTTGATCTTCTGGCTGAAAAATGAAATTCATTTTCTTAACCTGTTGAATGTGAGAGAGCCAATTGTTGATGTAAATTGTTGTATTTTTAGTTTGTATTAAAATCAAGCAATAAAGTCTACAGTAATTTGGAAGATTTTTTCTGTACCTACTGGTAAAAACTAGAATCCAACCAGTTTAAAAATAAGAGATCTACAAGAAGAAATCGATAAAATAGGTTCTTTTCAACACTGCAATATGTATGATTATTGATTATTCTTAATTCTATTGGGGGTGAAATATCAAATAGCAATGTTTAATGCTGACCTTCAAGGGAAAAGGTCATAAGGCAATAAAATGATTTCTGAAAATTGAAAAAAAGATTCATACTCTTTCAATCTACTAAGACAACAAAGGTGTAAATTTTTGTATCTAAGTCAGTGTGATTTTTTTTCCTTTTCTCTGTAAAAATAAAAGGTAAATTATACAGGTATTATTGAATAAATTTATAATTCAAATTAATTTTTATTTAAAATTTAAATAAATTAAATTTTTTGAGTCTTTTAAACATTTTCTCATAAGCCACTGACTGTTAAATGAATATTTTTATTTAAAAGTTTTTATTAGTTTAAGATAAAAATTAGTAAAAAGAAATTATAACATGAATACTAATAATTTATTCTGATCATTTTATTTTAAATTTTTTAAACTTTTAAAATATCATACCTGTCACTGACTGTTGAATAAAAATGTCTACTTAAAAAGTTTTATTATAAATGTATGTAAGTATTGGAAATTATGAAAATTATAAATTTTGAGCTTTTTTTATTTAATTATAATACAGTAGAAGCTCGATTAGCCAGATCACGATTTATCCGGAACAAAATTGATTTTCACAACTGACGCTTTTCCGGAATGATCGTGGTCCGTATCCTTAAAGAAAATTCAAGTCCTCCACGTTATCCAAAACCGCTTCAAATACCGCATTATCCAAAATTGTAATATAAACCTATGTACTGTTCATTCATAGATATAGGTATGCATTTACTCAGGAATAATAAAATATTTTCCACTGGCAAGGTGTTAGAATTTCTCATAACTTGCCCATTAAAAAGCAGGTTTGTTTCCTGACAGTTTCACTTCCAATAAGAATAACAGTTCCAATTCAGTTAAGTAGGTACTGTTCCCTTTATGATTTTCATTTTCAGTTCCGAACTCTAGGTAATCGATTTATAGCCGGTGGAGACTGGAACTCCAAGCACACACACTGGGGATCCAGACTCATCACTACCAAAGGAAGAAATCTTCTTCGTGCGATGACACACAACAACTACGATTTCCTATCAAATGGAATCCCCACCTACTGGCCAAGTGACCCTAGTAAAAACTCCCCGACCTTGATTTCTTCATAACCAAAGGAATACCTAGAAACACGTGCCTAGTCGAATCAAACTTTGATCTCTCATCTGATCATACGCCTGTCATCACCAGCATGAGTACTGTGGTTATAAATAAACCTCCCTATCCACGGCTAGCCTCGAAGAACACTGACTGGACAGCCTTCAAGGACAATCTACAAGAAAATATCAACCTCAACCAGCGTATAAAATCTACCGAAGACATCGACTCAGCAGCGCAATACTTCATAACACTTGTACAACAAGCCGCCTAGCAATCTACCCCCCAAATCTAATCTAAGCAAACATCTATCACTAATGTGCCACTCCATATAAGACAACTTATCGCCGAAAAACGTCGCACATACCTATAATAGACTCTCCAGACAACTAAAAGCAGCCCTAAAAGATATCAGCAACATGAATTTCGAACATTACGTCACAAACCTAGCAGCAAATGACAACACCCTATGGAAAGCGACCAAGAAGCTCAAAAGACCACAAGTACCTGTCCCCCCAATCAGAAAACCTAATAACGAATGGGCTCGCAGCGATAAACAAAAAGCAGATAGTTTCGCCACACACCTAACCAGTGTATTTGTGACAGAACTAGGGAACACAGACCATCAAATAGAACAGGTCATTGATACACCATGCCAAATGAGTCTCCCCATCAAACCCATGTCTCCCGCTGAAGTTAAGAAAGAGATTGACAAACTGAACACTCTAAAGGCCCCAGGATACGACCTAGTCACAGGAAAACTATTGAAGCAGCTTCCCCGCAAGGACATAGTCCTCCTGTCAACCATATTCAATCGCATGCTGAGTTTATCCTACGTACGGCAGCCCGTTACCAAGATTTTCGCCTGATCCCGCCCGCAATTTTTTTGGTTTTTTCGGTTGATTCGTGAAGTTTTGAGAAGAAAAGTTCTAGTGTACTGACTTAGGCAAGGTTGCGAAGTGGTTGAAAAACACCTGAATATATGTAAAGATTAAGGGAATAAATAAGTTATCGCGCCCGGTCCGTTTTTTTGTTATTTTTACGAAGAATGATCATTTCAATAGGATAGATATAGTTACTGACATTTTCCGAGTTGTGAGTGGTTTTGGTTCGTTAAAAATCTAAATTTTGTGACAGTTTGGAATTAAACCTTTCGCGCCCGCTCCGTTTTCCTGATCATAGATAATTTTGAATGTTTCGTTAACAGAAAAAAATAAGAACGGACGTTTTCATTGTTGCGCAAATGAAGGGTTGCATTTCAGATGTGTTTTTTTTTAAAGGCTGATCGAGTTATCCCGCCTGCTCCGTTTCCTGGTACAAATTATTTCTTGTGTCTTGAAAAGTGAGAAAAAAATATTAACGGACATTGTTATACTTGCATTGGTGTGTCAAGTCATTTTCAGTAAATCAAAAATTTTTATTTTTTATTTTTTTTTTTTTTTTGTTTACGAAATGTTGTCCCGTTTATTTATTAAACTTCATAAATACAAAATAAAAATATTAAATCAAACGTCGTCTTCTGAACTGCTCTCATAAGTATCATCACTCTCTGAATCCGTGGACTCCTCGATTTCATCGTCAATTTCATCAATATCTGGAATCGAACAGAAACGAAACCTTTCAGTAAGTCTAAGGCCACCAATTTTTTTAATATATAGAGAAGGACATAAAGTACTCTGTTGAAAAAGATCACATGATCATGTCACATAACAATCACATCGCAATCACGTCGCAGATTACGTGATGATCAAGTGAGAAAATTTGTCACGCGAAAAAGTATGACAAATGTGCGTGATCTGCGATGTGATTGTGATGTGATTGTGATGTGACACGATCGCGTGATATTTTTCAAGAGAGTATAAACATAATATTTTGTCAGACCCACCATCTGCATTGTCCGGTACAGCTTCGTCATCCAATATCAGATCTGTGCACATGAAACAAAATAAATAATAATAATAATAATAATAATCCTTTATTATCCACTTTTTAACAACCCTAAAACCCAAAATCGAACTATCAAAAGGATGTGTATTCTTAATCGATACGTATGACTTTTTAGACTTTATTGGACTATAGCATAGACGCTGTATTGCTATAGACAACCAAGCCACACACCATCTCGCTGTATGCGCGCGCCGTGTACCACGAGCACGGACCATACAGAATATATAGTGCTGACTCCGTAGCATTCCCTGGAGCATTGCAGCACGGAAAACGTCCGTTCGACTCTACTTACCGTTTTTGGATGTCCTATCAATAATTTAAAATAAATTTTGAACCGGGCGCTGAAACTTTTTCAGACAATTTTTCTATACATGTTTTTTTTAAACAATGGAAATATTTCAATATCAAAAACTTCCGTTCTCTATGGATTCATGTTTTTTTGTAAATTTTTAATAAGATTACATGAAGAACGGAGCAGGCGGAGTAACAAAATTACCGTTTACTTTTTTACCTACTGAAATTACTCTGACGGGTTACGGCAACGTTGTACGACTTTTTCGATCAGGAAAAACTTTCTTAGTTTTAAAAAAACTATCGATTAATAGTTTACTCGATTCGGGCGCGATGACAGAAAATTTTGGTAACGGGCTGCCGTACTATACTTCCCGATCATATGGAAATATGCCGAAATCTTAATGATCCACAAAGCAGGCAAACCACCTCATGAAGCCGCATCATATCGACCCATCAGCCTACTTCCTACTGTTAGCAAAGTATTTGAAAGATTACTACTGAAATTTATAAACACAGACCACGACTTCCCAACCATACTACCAAACCATCAATTTGGCTTCCGTGAGCGCCATGCAACAGTGCCACCGGCTTGTTAATGAAATATCCAAAAGCTTGGAGGAAAAGAAATTCTGCAACACCGTTCTTCTAGACATCTCCCAAGCTTTTGACAAAGTTTGACAGAGAGGCTTGCTCTTCAAAATAAAAAACACCCTAAACAGTAATTACTACCTCCTAATGAAATCATACCTCTCAAATAGACATTTTTCAGTCAAGTACAACAATGAACATTCCAATTTTTTCCCCATCAACTCTGGTGTACCTCAGGGGAGCGTCCTGGGCCCACTGCTCTTTCTAATATACACAGCAGACATCCCAGAAACAAAAGAAACAACAATTGCCACCTTCGCCGACGATGTTGCAGTCCTCTCCGTGAATGAAGATCCTGCCAGAGCCTCTTCAAATCTACAAGATCACCTTAACCAACTTAATAGCTGGTACTCATGATGGCGTACGAAAGTAAACCGAGCAAAATCGGTACAAATCACCTTCACCACGCGACAAACCACCTGCCCACCTGTAAGCATGGCCAATATACGTATTCCTACTGCAACGGAAGTAAAGTACCTGGGCCTTCATCTCGACCAGAGATTAACATGGAGGAAACATATTGAAACCAAAAAAAGGCAACTTGATCTCAAGTTCCGACAGCTATACTGGCTTCTAGGTCGAAAATCGAAGCTATCCCTCACAAATAAACTCCTGATATACAAGACCATACTCAAACCCATTTGGACCTACGGGCTTCAGCTATGGGGATGTGCAAAACCTACATCACTTAATATCATACAAAGGTTCCAGTCCAAAGCACTAAGATCTATAGCCAACGCACCATGGTACGTAAGCAACCAGACGCTCCACTGCGACATGAAGGTGCCCACTGTCCGAGAGGAGATGGCGTATGTCAGCCAGGCACAATGAACAAACTACCAATCACGAAAACGAGCTGATAGAGGAACTATACAACAAAGGCCCCTTTGTTCGAAGACTAAACAGAACATGGCCCCAAGACCTCCTCGAATAGAGACCATAGAAACAAGGGACATCAAATAAGGGAACAACATTAATAGATGTTTTCCCTATACGACCAAATCCTGTATCACATTTACTTAATACTTTGTATAAATGAAGTAGATTGTAAATAAAGCAAAACCGTTAGGAAAAAAAAATTCAGTTCAAGCAATCTTCTTTAGGCAAGTAAACCATTCTCCGTAAATTTGAAAAAGCATTCAAAAGATGGCCATAACAATGAATGATATAATTGATGTGTGTAGGCTTTCACGACTGGCTTCAATTGAAATCAAAGTTGATTACGGGCTGTTGATTCCATAGTCCAGGAAGATTTGCTCCGTATGGAGCAAATATGCTCCATGGACCACAGCAAAACAGTCCAGAATCAACTATGCTTTCAAATGAATGGTATATTAAAAGAAATTGATGAGCATCGTATTTATTACAATGTTAAGTTGTCTTTAAACAATAAAAAGGCATGAAATGTACGTACTACAAAACCCATTATTATCCGAACTTTCACTTATCCAAAATGGGTCCGGTCCACATTACTTCAGATAATCGACCTTCTATTGTATGTATTTTTTTATTTTTCGAACCTTGTGAATCTTTTCTCATACACGCCAGTGAGTATTGAATATTCTGTTTACTTAAAAAGTTTTATTATACTGATAGTTTTCGAATAAAAACACAACATTTTTTTTATTATTTCTCAAAATAGGTATGCCTGGCACTGGTATCTAAGAATTTAGATTTCAAAAAATTCTGCAAAAAATATTTCTGGGCATAGAATAATGTAAAAAGATTGAGAAAATAAAGTTTCGGCTACCATGCGATTGAGAAATATAAAAGTTCGATCAGCTTAAGGACTTAACGACAAGCTTTCAAATAATCAACAGCCCCCTGCAAAAATATTATGTACATTTACATACCTCTATCCATACTTTGTCGTTCAAGAAAGAAAACGGTACTGGAGGATTATCGCCTTTTTGAATTTCACAAACCTTATAATTGATCGAATCTGCTTTTAATCTAGGAGGAGTGCCTGTTTTTAATCGACCCATTTTCAAGTTTAAAGACTTCAAAGTATTTGCTAATCCTGGAAAACAAAACTTCAATAAGCACAGCTTTTCAATATTATACAGGGTGTTGAAAAACTCGAGGAAAAAATTAATGCCACATTACTTAAGCTTTGAAAAAGAAGAAACTATCTGCTTTCAATTTTGTTAGCTTCTCTAGTTTCCTAGATATAAAGTTAGTAAAAAACACATTTCTTATACTTCTTGCAGAATTAGTTATTTGACAATGTCACATCAGTTTCAAATTTTCAACACAGCTAAATTTTGACAAATTGTAGGCTTCCGTTCAATTTTACACAACGAGAGAAAAATAGGGATGAATGGAATTGGTTCTAATTGCCTAACATCTCGGAAACATGAAGATATACCTAATTTTTTGTTTGATTTTTGAAATCCCACAAAACCCGACTATGTGTGTGGTTCGTTTTGCTACGAGTTTTTCAACACCCTGTATACAGATAGAAATTCAAACACACTTACCAATAGCAGGTTGATCACCAATTCTTCCTGCGGGAATTGTTTTAAGACCGATATTTATGCGACCGTTTAAAAACGTTCCTGTTGTGATCACGACACATTTTGCTCTTATTTGAGTTCCATCTTCTGAAAGACAAACAACACACAATTTACTACATTTCTTGTAATCTCCTACACAAAAACTTATCTATTAGAGAAATGTTGCACCTGCATACTTACTTAATATTACACCGTTGCAATCCACAATTACTTCATTTTCATAGCTACTTTTGATATTTCCAACCATCAAGTCTTCAACGGAAGCCACATAAACTTCTAAATTGGAAGTACGCTGAAACAATTCCTTCTGCATATTTTCTTTGTATAAGTCTCGATCGATTTGTGCCCTCAAACCCCATACAGCTGGACCTTTTCGCTTATTTAACACCTAAGAAAAGTAAGCAGGTACTTAGGTATAGAACTATTCTTTGTCTATTGTCTTTAAATTTATTTGTTACTGTCTTTACTTTATATTGAATTCCAGATAAATCGCATATTCTCCCGCAAACTCCATCTAAAGCATCCACTTCTCTCATTAGATGACCTTTTCCGATACCACCAAACGAGGGATTGCAGGACATTTCCCCTAAGAACAGGAGACTCAGAATAATTTGTCATTCATTTAAAATGTTTTATTTTTTCATAAATTTATAATGTTCAACATGTTGCTATTATTTTAGATACGTACTAATTACTCGATTTTCTAATAAAAAATTGGTGTAAAATGGTTTCACCGACCATGATAGCATTGATATAACTAATTTAAAAACAAGGTTTCAACCAATCTCATAAGCTAAGAGGACAATATAGTCGGATCCGGTCTAAATAGTCCCATGTATCAGTTAAGAATACACATACTCAAAATATTTGTATTTTCTCGTGACATACAATGACAACATTTCAATAGCTAAAAATCCATACGTCTAAAAAATTCATCCCACAAGTAAAAACTAAAAACTATTATAAATATTACTAACACATATATTAGACCTACTAAAATTTATGTTGTCATCCCCTAATTTGTAGAATCTCTGCATACTGATGGATGGTAAATAAAACACTAATGTTTTAAAAAATTCTACTTTATATTGATGGATAATATAAACGTTACACATGTTTTGCTACTTTATCATCCATCATGAGACCTACTGCTTTTCCTGCTCTGTCTGATGATCTTGTTGCGAGTGTATTAGATCGGCTAGCTCCAGCCTCGGTACAAAACTATCAAGACTATGATCACGTACAACAGAAAAAGGCTGGTCAGTTCTGGATGACCGTGTCTCCATCCGGGAGCTCAGAAACTTTCTGAAAAATAATAAAAGTTACTCTAAGTACCCGGAAAGGACCAATTTACTAATCGTATAATTAAAAAGATGCCTTATACCACTCTTTCTCTTTTGCTAGAAACTCTAAACTTTTGGTGGATTAAGGGGGAAACCGTTGAACAGCTCAGGTAGGTTGTAATTTGTCTGATACTAAAACCCAATCGTGATCGAGAGTTAGCCTCATCTTATCAACCTATTTCGCTAATGTCATGCTTCACTAAAACTTTTGAAAGAATGATCAAAACCAGACTGGAGTGGTACCTGGAGTACAATTCCTTGCTCCCTCGAAATCAATCCGGCTTCCGCAAGGGAAGGGGTACATTAGATGTTTTAACTACATTACCAGTATCCAATTAGCATTAACGAAAAACCAATTTATCGGTCTATTGTTCGCTGATGTAGAGGGCGCATATAATGCTGTGGATCTAGGGAACCTGCATTACCGTTTTACTAGGGTAGCGCATTCACTTTTTGACGTTTACTAAACACGGTTATGTTTGAACAGCTGGATGTCATATTTTTGGCACATTTGGTCACAGGCGTAGGTATCAAGTGGAAAAAAGCGAAGTTTGAAAAATGAAACAAAATAATAACACGAATAAAATTCAAGGAATCCTCTTTGCAGTGGGTATTAAAAACATAATTACGGGTTTATAGGATCACGAAGCTATAGACTTTAGTATTAGGTATAATTTTCATCTCGATATCTAACGTAGTTACTGATAAAAAGCGTTTTGGTAGACACACGAACGGCAGCGTGATCTTAGTACACATAACTGATCCTTAAAAATAAGATTCATCAAGATGTAATAAAACCTACCTGACCAACTTTCAGGAATACGGAAATTCTGAACCCCGTCGAATATTTTCTGCAATCATAACTGTCTGCTGGGGCTGGATGCATTTTTTGTTCAGAAGATCCTATATAGTAACAAGTAAGTATTGATAGAGGACTATAATGAGTTTAAAATATTAAGAAAGTCACCTTTAGGCAACGTAAACAAGTGGAAAGCCCACTTTTTATTGTTAAAACATCTTCTAACGCATCAAAAGTTTACTATTTTTATAAAATACGCAGACTTAATAACAAATAATTATGTGAATTTTTAGACAGTTGTACGTTCATGGAAAATCTGACGTTTTTGAAGTCAAATTTGACATTCCCAACTTTTTTCCCAACTTTTTGTGAGAATGAGAATGCGCTACCCTAGTAAAGCGGTAATACAGGTTCCCTATGTGGATCTGAATATTTTCACTAATAAGTTATTTGATATACAATGACGTGGTAAATGGCATCTTGCAGATATTCCCTAATCGAAAAATATTTCTCAGAGATCATAAAGGCGACCTACATGGTCTGAGAATATTGACTCATGGCTTAATGCAGGGCTCAGTGTTGACACCCATACTGTTCAACATACACAGCCAGTTTACATGAGTTATGCGAAATTGCCACTTGCATCCAATTTGCGGATGACATACCTATGTATATTTACTATCCAAAATACTGCATATGATTGTTTATCTGAGCTGGAACATATTGTATCTGACCTTGCAGGCTGGATGACAAACCATGGGTTTGAAATAGCCCCGCAAAAAAGTGCAGTCATGGTATGTACAAGGTCCAGAGCCTATCAGACAAGAGCCGAAGAATCTATAGTATGGAATGTAATTCCATTAAATGGAATGACATTCCCAGTAGTAAAAAAGCTTTAATTGGGTTAACTATAGATAATAAATTAAACTGGTCAGAACAGATTATAAACTATGTTAAAAATCGATGTGAGAAGGCCTGTAATGTGCTTAAATGTACCACAAAACTTACAATATAAATGTCTGAGAATAATCTTGGGAGCGATGAAGAGTACCTACCCCATGTTCGACGCTTTTGGCAGAATCTGGTGAGATGCCACTAAATAACAAAAGCAACTACTTAGCAAGTAAGTTTGTTGAAATTAATTTTCAATATAAGTGATATCATAGAAATTCGTCCAAAGTTAACCATCTCACTATTACTGAAAAATATTGGTACAAAAAAGAGAACCTTTAATATGCCAAGCTTACTTAAAAATTAGTAATTTTGAAAGCGATCTCCCTTCTTTTTCAAAATTTTCTGCTTTTCAGAAACCTTGTGAGATTCTCAATTTTAGCCCTGGAATAATTTACCCTCAGTACTAATTTTCCCTCAGTACACTTTATGCAGGGTGTTAAAAAATAAGTATCGAATATTTGGAGAGGGATTTTTCATATTATAACCTTCCGTTCCACCCTGAGCAATTTTCGGGGAGGTAAGGAAAGCTATTTAGCAGCCAACTAGCTCAAAATGAAAATTTAAATATTAATAATTAAAAAATTGCTTTATTAATAAATGAGAGAAAAATACAAACTGCAAAAATGATTGAAATAGTTTTCATTGAAATAGATTGTCATTGTTGCAACAGCAGTTCTTCATAATATTTCAAGAGATATGGGAAAAGAAGAACCACCACAAAACGACCAAATGACAGATTTGGACGAGATGATCGACAGAGGACAAATGCCCAATGTTCCTCAGGGAGACAGAGGGGGTTTTGGTGTCAGAGACACATTTACAATACATATTTTAATAATATGTAAGTTTTTATTTTAGAAAAATTAATAATTTAAGAACAATGTTAAATAAAAGTTGGAATAAATAATTAAAATAACCGCTTTCGAGAATCTAATTCTCATCTTCGGATTTGTAAATTAACAAATTTTGTTATTCTAAGACAAAAATTTTAGATTCTCGAAAGCGGTTATTTTAATTATTTATACCAACTTTTATTTAACATTGTTCTTAAATTTATTTATCAGTTTTACTAAAATGAGTAGATTCCACAACCTTACGCCGCGTCCTAGCTGCATCCGGGGACTGCGTTGCGTGCGTTGCGTGCGTGCGTTGCGGGGAACGAATAAAATAAAACACATGCAAAGCATTGGGAGTGTCCTCAGTAGACGCGTTTGCCCGCAAAGTCGTACGATAAAACGACACCGCAACGCACGCATTGTTTTAAATTGAAATATTTAGTTTTTTCATCTGTCAAAATCTTGCGATTTTTGCGGCGGGCAGGAAATTTTTTTAATTTCGATTGCCTTCGTGCCAAAGCGAAACATTTTGTGCAATAATAGAAATCTATTTTAGAAGAACAAGAGTCAAGGTACACTGGGAATGTGAAAATGTCTCGAATTTAGGTTTTTAAAGTAAGTATGAGGTCTATTAACTTCTATTGTAGACCTTTTTATATTTAACCTACCTGCTATTTATCTATCTATCAAATCTATACCTATTTCTATAGATTACTTGCGTCTTATTGTTTCTTTCTCTTAAGTAACATGTTTCTTTCTGTGATTTTCAAGTCTTTCAAGCTCCAACAACCTACTGGTTTCCAAATTAAAACGTATTTAATCTGAAGCTGCACCAGAAATAGTTGGATTGGAAACCATTTTCTCGCCCGCACCGCACGCATTCAGTTAGGACACACTCAAAATTTCTCGTGCGAGTTTGCGTTGCGTGCGTTCCCCGCATCGCACGCAACGCATTACCCGGATGCAGCTAGGACACGGCGTTAGGGTCAAAACAATAAAAATAAAATGTAATTACCTCGAATTGATATAAATAATACATTATTTTTATTGTAATAATACAACTTCATTATAACTTTACAATACGTAATTGTTTTTTTTTTTATTATTATACAACTTGCATATACAGGATGATCCCGAAATGGCGGACACGTACAGCACCACAGCATCCATTGTGGATTAAAGATTCTAAGTTCATTTACTTTTTTCTCCAGTATGGCTCCCTTAAGAAGATATGACCACTTTTGTAGAAAATAAAGTCACAACACTGCACTGGATACCCTTCTTCAGGGAGAAAAATATTGTAGGTCTACAATACCCAGGTAGATGTTACCATGGAAACATATGAAATGAAAACACAACAAAGCTTAAAACAATATTCGTTGCGCGGATACAAATTCGATAATATTATTCAAAATCTCGAATTCGAACAACGATGCCACATGGAAAATTTTTGTTGACCACAGGGAATAAGTGAACTTTGAATATCTGTAATTCCGGTTCTGATAATAAAAAAAATAAAAAGCAAACACTATCGCTATAGTTATGTGAAATCATGTGTTTTGCAAGTGGAGGTTGTTTAAATTTGACAGCCATTTTGATTTAAATTTCAGAAAAAGGACACCTATATCTCGGTAACGCAGCCGAGGAACCCATTTTTGTTTTAAATTTACAGTCTTTCTGAACATCCTCTACAACACCCTGTATACCGTGTCCGACATTTCGGGATCACCCTGTATATACAAATAATAAATTACAACTATTTATCATGTAGTTGCTCATTTTTTAAAGCAATGCCCAGCTCCAGGCTCTTTTGTCTGAGCTGGTGCTCTTTCATTTGCTCATTGAGGAGCTGACGTTGCAGACGAGCACACTCAATTTTAATGGATGCCAGCTCATCATATTTTGATGATAAATTTGAAGACGAGAGTGTGCTCACCACTGGTATCCATCTTGTAGACCATCTGGAGGTACTTGCAACCGCCTTCAACCCATCTGACAGCGGGGTCTGGAGATCCGAAGCCTTGCGGTTTCCCCAGTTTACTTCGGCCGAACTTGATCCACTGTCTGTCTCCTAAAAATGCACACATTCTTTAGTTTTTGTTACAAATACAAGAACGCTTAATGAAACTTACGTTTATAATTTCAATTTCATTCAGGTCTTCTTGGTCTTCTACTAATGCTGGGGGGGGGGTATATGGAGCATCCGAATCGTAACGATTTTCCAGGCATCACAGTTTTCTCATTCATCAGGGATAGAGTGAGATTGAGGTTTCTATCCCCAGGAATGTTTCCAGCAAAACCCTCTCCAGTGCGAAGTATTTTGTATATTTTGCTTTGTTGTCTGTGACTGTCTTCCTGGATTGTCGCTTTTGATTTTCAAATGCCTTTTTTAAATATTATTTGGTTCTAAATACCCCTGCTGGGGAGCACGAATTAAACAAATCTGATATTTTTTGCCAGACCGCTTCTTTCTCACACCAGCTTATAGCGTCAGTTCACTTATTTTCCAAAATGTGCTTGAACTGCACAATAACGTTCAGCAACACATTTATTTCTCCCGAATTGTAGTTGGCACCACGTTGTCTCTTATTTACATCCATATCTGTTCTGAAAACAAACACGACATACTAATAATAATAATAATGCAACCTTTCATTAATAAAAGTAAAAATAGAGCTACTTTTATTATTATTTAAATAAATTTCACTATGTTCTTTGAAGTCGTACTAAAACGTTTCTCGGAAGTTCTCAATCAGCTTTGGAGAAGCGTCAAAAATAGGAACATTTTATTAATAATTATTCATAATTTCTTACCTTTCAATCAAATATAACTATAACGGAATATTATAGCAAAACAACAAAAAGTAAGTACAAAAACCAAAAACTGATAAATTGTCCACAATCACAATTTATTTACAGGTTTAGGGTTTGGGTTTACAACAAAACGGGAACGGGAACCGGGAACCAAACCTAACCTGAACCTGAAAGCCTGAAACAGTAGAAGTATAGTATCTTTATTGACTAATGACTATGACTGTCATACTGTCAATAACCAGCATCGTGTCCACTACAATTCGTCAAAGTGACAACCGACAGAATTCTTACGTCAGCAGTACCACTATAATATATCACTTTTAGCACAAAAACAACCAGTATTTAGCCTTATTGACAGATTCATTGCGACTTAGTTAAGCATTTCGTAAGTGGCAGTGGTGCAATGCTATTAAAATTTAAGTGGTCCTTTAATTTAAGTGTCACTTAACTAAGTCCAGATTTAAGTAGACTGTGCAATCGGCCATTAAACAATTAAATTAAACAGGTGGTCGGTTTTTGAATTTTAACAGGAATCCAATCACCACTGATGTGCTTCACCCTTTATAACAAGTGTCCCCTCTGCGTAGCTACTACGAGTCAAGACGAAGCGCGACTCGGGAAGTCCGACTGGCAGTGTCGCCACCGGTCGGTGTGTAATGCACTTAATGAAAGCAGTGTACAGTGTGCTCCAGAAATTACTTACAGGGAAAATGAACAAAAATTGCTTTAGTTTATTTGAAAATGAATGTAACGGTGACAAAAGAACCATTACAATATTAATTTAACATTTTGCATCAGCACATAATTTTTTTTTATTATATGCAAACAAATGATAGAAAGCATAAGCAAAGACAAAAGATTAGGTAAGATGATGCAAAAAAAAAAGATACGGGGATAAGGTGATAAGGTAAGAAATAGAATAATCTTCCACAAGATACCTAATTCTTTTTTAATTTTTTTTTTGTTTTGCAATAAGCTGCATTTCCTGCCATCGTCGACTATTAATCAGACAAACACTAATTAAATGACATTAGTTGTCAGTGTACAAGCTCTAAATTGCTATGAATGTTTATTCTAATATCAAATTAGCCCACATGCATTTTATGTATGGTAATGCCAATGGCGTTGCTACAGAAGCGCGACGTCTTTATGTTGAAGCTTATCCAAATGTCCAGATCCCTCCAGATCACGTTTGTTTGTTTGCACATAATAAAAAAAAATAATGTTCAGACGCAAAATGTTAAAATAATTTGAAAAATCCTCTGTATCTTCGAGACCGTCAATTTGCGGAACCAATGTTTATTGAGACTTTTTGACTTCTTTTGGTCCATACTGTACCTTCTCCAAATATTCGATCCTTATTTGTGTTCCTGTATAATGGAGTCAATAATTTAATTCCACAAAATGTACTAGAAAAATTTCCTAGAAAATATTTCCTTTACTAGAAAATAACATAATCTGTCCGGACTGTGTCTCAGACATTGTGTCTCACTGAGCCACATAGTGTGGAGTGTAGGAAAAATATACAAGCCACTCGAAAGTTACTCCAGGCGATACACTCAAAAGTTGATATCACGCCTAAGGCCGGTACTCACAGTCGATACATAAGTAATACTTGGGCGAAGTAGGTACTTCTCGAGTATTGATATTTCATCTCACAGTCAATACTCAACATGAAGCGATACTCGGCGCATGCGTGATCATCCTCCAAACTGAGTATTGACCGAGTAGCCATTTCACCAACCTTGAGTATTACTTGGTTTGTCTTGTGAGGTTATGTGTGAACAGCATAAACATCATTAGAACAAAACCAGTATAAATATCCGAGGGATAAACATATAGAATACCTTATAAAAAAGTTATAACAAGACCAAATATCTAGTATTCCTGTTTTATAAGTTATCTAGAATAATGAGTTTGGAAACATTAAGGATGATATATGTATAATGAACTATTTAACAGCGTTGTTTGTTATAGAATAATAGCTTGGGGTGGTGCATATGAAAATGTAATGAATTTATTGGAAAACCTACAAAAAAGACTGTTGAAAATAATCAATGAAAACAAGCGTATAACTCAGGGAAATCCTCTAAGCAACTTATGCTCTAGAAGCATTGAACTATCATTACGCAAGTCTAAATGCACAATTTTTGAACTTGTAACAAGACAACAAGGAATAGAAGTTTACAAATCCCTACACCATACAAAACTGTTAGTAAGAAAAATAGTATAGTTAAGGCTATTGACTTGTTTAATAATCTACCAAATAATCTTAAAAACTTGCAAATAAAAAAAAAAATTGAAAGAATGGATTAATATCAAAGTTTAGAATAGAATGCGATTGCGACAGTGACAGTTACAAAGTTGTCACTGTTCTATAGGGTTGTAATAACGGATAATTTAGGCAAATAATTTTATCTTATTTTGGGGTTGATTTATTCTCGTGGGTTTAACTTTGTTTGTCATTTTGACGTTGATTTTTTTTTTGTGTTAGTTTTAGTTGTCCTGTT
Organism: Malachius bipustulatus; assembly: GCA_910589415.1. Taxonomy (NCBI): domain Eukaryota; kingdom Metazoa; phylum Arthropoda; class Insecta; order Coleoptera; family Melyridae; genus Malachius; species Malachius bipustulatus. The sequence goes on from OU342633.1 coordinate 4,361,391, forward strand.
TGATGTTAATTTAGAGATCACATTGTTACCAGTCCCACCAACAGGTGATTATGTTCAACTCTGAGGGAGTTGTTGGATTTTACAATTTATAATCCTTGTAAACTTACTGGTTGAATGAATAATTAAATAAATAAAAATCGTGGGAAGTTGAAATTTGGCTCGATTGAAATGCAATCAGTCCCACAAACTCTATTGAAATGAGCAAAATCCTGGAAAGTGTTATTTTTTGGGAATAGTCTAGAAAACACTCCAAGTGTCTGAAAGTTACACCGATCGGGTTGAAATTTCACAGGGGGGTACCTGGGAACCCGCAAATACGACCTATTAAAAAATGACTGGATCTTAGAATTTCGAGGCCTCTGTTCAGGGCCATACTTATCTGTTTTTTGCACCGTACCACTTATCTGGACTTTTCTAGGTAAGAGTTCAACACGGCTAGATTCTGTTGACACACTTATTTAGGAGATGTATTATAGACGTACAAACTTTATGTGAATACTTAGTTTTTTGAAAAAAAATAATTGGCAAGTGGTTTTCCGCCAAAAATATAATTATGAACAACATAATTTTCCAGAGGAGTTTGCCCTTTTAAAAAATGGCCGCCACTATACCTTTTCAATGTCAATTTCAGAAAAGGTTTTCTCTCGGGTTTTCTCTATTGTCAAGTAGGCATAAAAACCAGAGCACTGAAGTAATAAGATTTCCTAACTATTAAACATAATTGCTAGCAAGCAATAATTCAAGTCAGCACAACTATTATTTGAATAATCATTTCAAAATATATTGGGAAATACAAACTTGCTAGCATGATGTGTAAATTGAAAAGAGTTTATCGACTTTGCTGACCTAATCAGCAGAGGTAATAAAAAGGAGAGTGCAACCTAGATTAGGGGACAGAGGGGCTTCTACTCTGGAGAGAGGGGCTTCTACTCTTCTACTCTTTCTTAAAAAATATTTTAACTGTTTAATTTTCTCAATAAACTAAATATATATATTTTTTGTAAATCTTTTGTTCTCACCCCCCTTTTAACCCTTAGTTGGTAACATACTTTTTTTCATTTTATAAGTAACATCCGTCTCTTAGTCGGTGATCATATTACAGTTCCAGCATTATAGGTAACATCCGTCGCTCAGTCGGAATAGGTATTGTAATTACATATTTATTCGAATGTATTCTAGTAAACACAAATATATTTTATTAAAACAAGACTTATTTCATTTTTATACATTTTTTTATATATTATACCTTTTCATTCACCATACTTTCGACCAACAGCCGACTGAGAGATGGACTGAAATATATCGTTCTGAGTAACACCCGTCTCACAGACGTATTTTCGCGAAGGCGGCTATGGACTTTTTGGCAACCAACTAGAACATACCTAATACGAAATTTTTGTACATTCGTTCGTTTGGATTCAGCGCAGCATCAAAACTTGGCAACCGCCTCAGAGTCGGATGTTACCAACTAAGGGTTGGTATATAGAGCCCTACGAAATAGAGCAACCCCCCCGGGTTGCGACACTATTTCAGAAAAAAAAGTTAAATCAAATTCAGAAAAAGTAAAATCAAATACAGAAAAAGTAATTTCAATTTCAGAAAGGTAAAATTAAATTCAGAATACGTAAAACAATAAGTAAAATCAAATTCAGAATAAGTAAAAGCAATTTCAGAAGATCGTCTTCTGAAATTTAAAGGTCTTCCTGTGAATAAATTATTTTTTATAAATGCATTTATTATACTATAGGTGCATAATAATTATGTTCATTTTTATAATTTTTTCGGTTTGATGTATGTTTCTTTACTGTGATGTATTAGCTGTTTTGTAGGGCACCCCACAAAGGACTCCTGGTGTATGTGTGAAGACCTCTGTCGACGGAGACCAAGATCGTGGGCTCGATCATCAAAAATCACACTATTTGCAGAGTAATTTTCGAATGTTTATGAAAAATATAATATGCGATCGATTGGGTGGTGGTGGCTAGTGGAACTGACACCGAAAGGACCTTGAAGACAGCCGTTTGGGGTGCATAACACCTTCCTCCCTACCCATCACCCTTTGTTCTGTTTCAACTTGGTCCAATGAGCGTTCATAAGTTTCATTACCTTCAAATATTTATTATTGTTCATTTACTTTTTTCATACTGAAGAAAAAACTAAATGAACTTAGAATCTTTAATTCACAATAGATGCTGTGGTGCTGTCAGTGTCCGCCAGTTCAGGATCACCCTGTATAATGTGTTTTATAAAAATGTCGATAAAGTGAGTGCTTATTTTATTAACCTTCTTGAGTTTTTTGACAATTGTCCTAACCTAACAAAATCAAGAGCTGTCTGTACAAAGTGTAAAGAAAGAGTGGATTAAGCTAAGACAAACCTCTGTGTGTCAGGGCCTACTCCAAAACAAATTCGTTTTCGAACACCCTATATTTTGAGTAGGTGTATTGTTAACTGGGTAAGGTTGAGTTTTAGCGTCATCAGCTATCCAACGGTATATGCCCGTCGCTGGCTCCGCTCTGTCTCCCCTCTCTCTCCGTCATGCAGCCTCTCAGCGTTGCCACATAAAAGTCGTTCTCTTACGTTTTCCAGACAATCTCTACTGGTTAGGCGATAGGTGCCAGGTCTTTGGTCAGGTTAGGTATTTTTTTCCCAAAATTTCAAGAAAATGAAATAAAAGTAAAATATAAAATATACAAGATACAGAAAAAGCCGTAGATAACAGTCATAAATTTTAAGAAAAAAAAACCTGACCTGACCAAAGACCTGACTTAGTTTTTCATTATTACGTAATTTTAACTTGGAAAATTTTATTCGTGAGTTAAAATTATGTTCCTACATATTTTTCATTCCGAAGCGGGCAAGGTAAACCAAACAACCACACTGCCGCTGGGAACGTAGGGGAACGGAGGCGCGAATAACATAATGGAAACGCTGGCTGACACATTTCAGCGCTACGAGCCACATAGCAGAGACAGTGGGGGGCATTTATACCGTTGGCTAACTGATGACGCTAAAACGCAACCTTACCGTTAACTGATACGTGGGATTATTTAGATCGAGTCCGACTATACTACTTGCCAAATAATTTATTTGCCAAGTACCGGTACCGCACCAAGTAGCGGGGCTTTAGGGAAGACATAACAGCTTACCAATTGTTTCTTTCTTATGAGTAATCAGTAGAGTCTTGGCTCCCATTCTAGCTGCAGCAGCACATGCCTCGGTTCCAGCATGACCTCCTCCCACAACAATTACATCGTAACTTTTAGTATTTGTACTATTTGTGTTCAAAAGGATGCTGCAAAAGTCTCTCCTCTTCGACAGAACTAATGAAATACATTTTGTTCGCAACATACTGCTGCGAGATTGAAACGAAACCGAATAAATTTGTTTACATTTTGTGCTGAACATTATAAAAGCCCTTAAAGTAAAATTATTCACAGTTCACTATATTATTATTTACGAATTAGGTTATGGTATAGGCACAGAAGAACTAACAATTAGTTCTTCTGTATACAGTAATAGAACTACTGGATGGAGTCTAGAAAGAGAAGAGACATATAGGAGACAAGAGATAACAGGTTAGCTCGGCAAATACGTTGGAGGAAATTTTTTACCTCCTGACAGTTCGGCAATTAACACTTCGTGCTCTATGGTCTATGACGTAGGTATCTGCGTTTCTTTAATAAATATATCGTGGAGATAATATGTGAATGTGAGCGTATCTTTTACATCCCGCGCAGGCGCAAATGACCGAGGTTCCAGAGATTTTGTGTATTGAGGTTATGAATTTCCTCATTTTTATGTTTGGTTATACCTGCTGGCTGGACAGGAAGTACTGGAACTCTTGGTTGTCATCTGATTCGGTCGTTTATTGTGCAATTATTAGGCTCGACTCTTATTGTTAATTATTAACATGGATTCAGGGAGATTCTTGCTTGTAAAAGACGAAGATGGACGAGAAAGGAAAGCTTATAGCAATACTCTAACTTATAGGTATCATTATCATTCTTTACAGGTACGATAAAAAATTTACCTGTAGCATTCCATATATTACCCAAATACCATAAAGTAATCATCAACTGTTTTGATAACTTCAACTCTGCATGACCCCTTAAAACACCCACATAAGTTACTGACTGTAGTTTTCGTAATAAATTTTCAAAACTTGTAGGTTTTAACCTAAAATGCATTTGAAACTGCCCATCATTAAAATTTGTTACAGTAATTTCGGCATAATTTTTCATTTTATTGTGTATTTCTAACTCCTCATTTTCATCGAAAAATAATTCGAAGCACAAAGCTGTTTGAATTGCAAACAGAGTTCTTCGATTAGCAGACATTTTGAAATTCAAACTTTTTTAATCTTGCAATAATTGCACCCGAGATCATTCGGCAAATGTTATATATGCTCGCTAACCTTCGTAGTCACGTGACTTAAAATCGAGTAAATCGCAATCTTCTCAGCGATATATTTGCCGAACTCACCAAACATAAACAAGAGATAGGCAGTGAGAATATGTACCGTATTCTTTACCTCTATTCTTTACGCGATTCTTTACCGGTAAAGAATTCATTCCTTACTTATGGCCGATTGCACCACCCACACTTAAATCTTAGAGTGTCACTTAAAATTTTAAGGGGGACTGTTTCCGTTGCACCACTCATTTAAGTAGACCTTAAGAATTTTAAGTGACACTTATCTTGAGGGCCGCAAATCTTCCACTTAAAGTCCCACTTAACCTAAATATAAGGTAGTTTTACAAAAATTTTACCATGAAAATAAGAAGAAGCAAATAATACCTAATCAAAGAGCCAATCAAATAATGCATGAAATCAACATATAACCATAAAATCGTGTTGTGTGTTCATCAGTATCCTAGCATTCCTGGCTAATAAAAATAAAACTACCATTGATTTACTAATATGAATAGAATACGAAAATGACCGGATGTTGTATTAGAAAACGATATTTTTATTGGAAGATGATCTGGAGAAAATATTCGAAATCATTGATCATGGGTTGCCAAAGTAAATCAATATTGATATTCGAATTCGAAATGAATATTTCTATTTCTATACCTTTATTGACTAATGACTATGACGTCATACTGTCAATAACCGGCATCGTGTCCGCTACAATTCGTCAATCAAAGTGACAACCGACAGAATTCTTACGTCAGTAGTACCACTATACATCACTTTTAGCACAAAAACAACCAGTATTTAGCCTTGTTGACAGATTCACTGCGACTTAGTTATGTATCTCGTAAGTGGCAGTGGTGCAATGCTATTAAAATTTAAGTGGCCCTTAAATTTAAGTGTCACTTAACTAAGTCCAGATTTAAGTAGAGACTGTGCAACCGGCCAATAGACTTTTTTCGGGATAAAGAATGTAAAGATAGCTAAGACGTGAAGAATGTAAATAATGCTCAGTGTCACTGTCATTACTGTCATTAGAAATCATTAAAATTAATATTATATAAGGTTGAGTAAGGAAGTAAAAAAAGGCAGATTTTCTTGGTTTATTCATTTAACTTAGTTACACTATTTTTGTATTCAGTATAATTAGTTAGAATCTAGAATTTTTTAAGATAAATACTCATGGAACCGTTTTTCAGATCGGTTAAATGTTAACCGTTTTAATCGATTTAATTAACAAGTGTGAGAATTTCAATTATTGCCTACTGTGACAAATTTCAACAGTACGTAGTACGTCCCATAGGCTAATTAAGTATAACCAAATACATTAGATGATAATACGTGCAGCTCTACGTACGCTGTTTACATGTAATACAAGTGAAGTATGAAAAGGAGCGCCATCTACACGCCTCGATCGCTAACTACACGCAGAACCGGAAATTGGATTTAGAAATCACGGATATAATTATAATGTAAAGGTACACCGACATAATAATATTATCTAGAGTTCTTGCTTGCCGGTAATAAATAATTATCACTTTCGTGTAACGCCGTGTCCTAGCTGCATCCGGGTAATGCGTTGCGTGCGATGCGGGGAACGCACGCAACGCAAACTCGCACGAGAAATTTTGAGTGTGTCCTAACTGAATGCGTGCGGTGCGGGCGAGAAAATGGTTTCCAATCCAACTATTTCTGGTGCAGCTTCAGATTAAATAAGTTTTAATTTGGAAACCAGTAGGTTGTTGGAGCTTGAAAGACTTGAAAATCACAGAAAGAAACATGTTACTTAAGAGAAAGAAACAATAAGACGCAAGTAATCTATAGAAATAGGTATAGATTTGATAGATAGATAAATAGAAGGTAGGTTAAATAAAAATAGGTCTACAATAGAAGTTAATAGACCTTATACTTACTTTAAAAGCCTAAATTCGAGACATTTTCACATTCCCAGTGTACCTTTACTCTTGTTCTTGTAAAATAGATTTCTCTTATTGCACAAAATGTTTCGCTTTGGCACGAAGGCAATTGAAATTAAAAAAAATTCCTGCCCGCCGCAAAAATCGCAAGATTTTGACAGATGAAAAAACTAAATATTTCAATTTAAAACAATGCGTGCGTTGCGGTGTCGTTTTATCGTACGACTTTGCGGGCAAACGCGTCTACTGAGGACACTCCCATTGCTTTGCATGTGTTTTATTTTAATCGTTCCCCGCAACGCACGCACGCAACGCAGTCCCCGAATGCAGCTAGGACGCGGCGTAAGTATTTAATTTAGTAATGAACACACGTCAATAATACATTACTTCTACATCTGATTACATAAATTCAGATTTAGGCATTAGAATGTAATAAACTTGCATATTAAGGCCCGGTTGTACCATTCGCCGGTGAAATCTGGATCAACTGAACTGAGTTCAAAAGATAAACTAAGTTCACCGGCGGCCGCGTTGTACCAACCGTAGTCAAGCTCAGTTCAACTAAACCGGTTCAAGCGTAGGTTGGTATTACATTTCTAGTGGATTTTATAGGGATTTTTGATTTTACTAGAAATATTATTATTATTGTTCCCTCACCACGACCACACCACTTCATTTGACCTTGACCACCTAGTCACCCACTATACCCAGTCATATAGGTTCTAATTATCTAATTACCTATCTAATAAAGTGATTATAATTGCCCATAGGATATTTCTATTTTGTTATTATAGTGCTTTAGTCTTAGTGTCCGTTAACTCCAGTTCTAATAAATTATGGACATCCATTATTAATTACAGATTATTCTTATAATCACAATTATAATAACAACAAATATTATAAATGTATATCAAATAGAAATGAGTTCCTATCCTATCCTACGCAGTACTAACCACAAGAAAAAGTCCATTTTATTGTCATTAGAAACTCATTATTATTATATTAATATTAATATTATAACTTATAACACAAAGGCACTGTCGACTGTCGGCCGTATGTAATTTATCTTGAACTTGGTTTAAACGCACCCCAATGGCCGTTTAACTAAACCGGCAGTTGAACTCGAGAGTTCAGTACTGAACCGACGTGGTACAACACAAATGTGACGCTAATCTTGGTTCTACTTTGAACCTCCGTTGAACTTGGATGGTACAACCGGGCCTTAATTATGGTTTATTTTGTAGATGACAAGCAAACGACAGATTGACGTTTCGTTCAATTAAATTGACATTTTAAATCAACGCTAGTTAAAAATTCAGCCGCTTGGGCGATAGTAACTTCCGGTGACAATTTTCAGTGGAAGCTGTACGTATTATTATCTAGAGTATTTGGTATAACTATTGTGGCGCCACGCCAAGTAGGCAAATTTGACACTTTCATGCGGCAAGTCCTGCGTGCCAGCTATTGCATTTAATGTACCTATTTGTTATTGCAAACATGAGGTCGTTCAGGGATAAAAAAAAATCGGGAAGTACACGAGTACCTTAATATGCTTGATTACATACGCATTTATTACTCCTGAATCTTTTTTTAGATAGTAAATTAAAGTTGAAAAATTTAGTTAATTTAAGCGATGACGTTTAAATAATACTAATAAAACAATAACTACTGCTATAATTTTTTTCGAGCTGTATTTCAGGCGATGGGTTCTAAATTATGGTCAATAAATCAGTTTCTGAGCAGCGGAATGTTTACAGTAACACTTTCCTGCTTTACAGCTGCAAAATATGTCCAAAATAACTCTTCGACTTACACATATAAGCTAAAAAAAAAAAAACGAAAACATGAGATGAAATATGAACTTATTATGTTGATAAGAAAGGTGATCACCTGAACAATGGAACGATGATAATAGGTTTTTTCATTTTTACGAGTTCTATGTGAACCAGGAGTTTCTCTAAATGAGCGGTTCCTTGAAGAAAAGTTCCATGTAACGTATTCTCTAACATCGCTCATGTGAAAACTCATCATATGAGATTTCACCCATTTCCCAACGATTTAAAACGAAAGCAGTCGAGACTGGGTGCTTGGAAATGACTTTTAATAATAATTGTAGTCATAATAAATTCAATCCCACACAGCAAAATCACGTTCCATAGACATATCAGATATATCTCGATTGAGAGATGGTATATCTCAGAAATATCTACAAATATACTTGAGACATAAATGAGATGTTTCAGAGATATCTTAATGTCCGCCTTTTAAACGTCTTTGAGACATTTTGTTGAGAGATCTCAGATATGTCTCAGATTATCTCCAAGATGTCTCAGCAACCTAACTTAGAGATCACAGAGATATAATATTTGAGATGTCGTATCTCTCAGAGACATATTAATTTTAGCCTTTCAAACGTCTCAGAGATTTTTTGTTAAGACATCTCAGAAATGTCTCAAAATATCTCCAGGAGATTACAAAATCTAGATGTACACAGGGTGTTAAATAAATGGCGGATAAACTCTTCAGTACATTGTAGGAGACACTCAGTAGAGTACAGGAAAAATAATTAAAAAATTTTGCTCTTCAATTCGGGGAGATAAAAAAGGCCAAAGTTAATATTTTACTATCTTTGTTTATGGGTATATATTTTTTCTTTGTAAAGATATCTTTTGAAGATTTTAGTTTTTTTTTGTTGTTTTTTTTTACAAAATACCAGCAATTATCGTGTTAAACGTTGCCAAATTTATTGTTCAATATTTTTTTTAAACAAAATTATTTTTCCCGTACTCTAATGAGTGTCTTCTACAATGTACTGAAGAGTTTATCCGTCATTTTCTTAACACCCTACTGTAGTTAGGGAGACGGATGCCGTTTGGGCAGGCTTAGGAAAAGAATTTAATGTCCAAGAGTGAATCTCTAAAATGAAAGATTTTGATTGTTCCCAGTTTTACAAATTCATTCTCAGATATTAAGTTATTAGTGTATTTTTTAACAAAAAAATACACTATTGAGGACGACATCACTTTCCAAAAATCACCCAAACTCATGAAATGTCCACCGATCATGACCCCCAGATCACGAAAAAGTGGTTTTCCAAAATTCACCTGCCCACGTTATATATATATATATTTATATATATATATATATATATTTCTCCAAAATCGCGAAATTTCGATTTTAAAAACGCTCCTGTGGCTTTATCTTTTAAGATTAGTGAACGAAATTTTGGGTCCTTGTAAAATTTGGGAATGACGTTGGATTTTTGTTGAAAAACTTTCCAAAAGTCCCATCACTTCTACAGGGTGTCCCTTCAAAATTCCAGGTATCCGGTTTTTGTCATCTCATTTCAGGTCGCAGTTTTGAATCTAGGAGGCTGAAATTTTTGTGGGAGTAAGATATCCACAAGGAGTGGTCTGGTATTGCACTTGAGCAAAATCGATCGAGCCGTTTCAAAATGGCGGCCATTTTAATTTTTGGAAAAAGGACTATTTTTTGAACCCCTGTATAAGCTAGATAGAAAAAGAGTTTTATATCAAATTCACAATATTGGAAGTAAAAGACTTGAAATTTAATTTCATGCAACAAAATTTGCATTTTTTCTATTAATAAGCCAGTGGCGTGGGTAGGAAAAGGGTAAAAATGGCTAAATTTCTCCAACAATTTATGAGCACATTTTTGAAGTAATTAAACTGAAATTTTTACAGTAGACAACTATACTAATAGACTTCAACCCTTGAGAATTTCAAAAAGTAAATAAGAAAAATGGCGGAGATATTCTATTTTTTTTACATGATGTTTTTTTTAAATTAATTTCTCTAAATTTTTAAAAACGCTCCTGTAGCTTCATCTTTCAAGATTAATGAACGAAATTTTTTACTCTTATAAACCTTAGGGCTGACGTTTGATTTTCGTAAAAAACATTTTCCTAGAGTTGTGTTACTTCTACAGGATGTCCCTCCGAATTTCAGAAAAAAAACCGTCCGTGAGGCACGGTTTCTGGTCGAAGTTTTCAATCTAGAGCGCTGAAATTTTTTTGGTAGTAAGATACCCTTAAGTAGTCGTCTGGTACTGTATTTGAGTAAAATAGGTAAAGACATTTAAAAATGGCGGCCTTTTCAATTTTTGGAAAATGGCTAGATTTTGAACCCCTAAATAGGCAAGATCAAAAACTTTTAAACAAAATTAACAAGATTGGAATAAACTTATTTGAAATTTGAGCTAATGCAATACAATTATTTGCATCATTTCTATTAATAAGCCAGAGGCGTGGGTAGAAAAAGGGTAAAAATGTCTACATTTCTATAAACATTCATGAGCTTATTTTTGAAGGAATAGAACGGAAATTTTGATAGTAGACAACTATACTAATAGCTGTTAACCTTCAAAAATTTCAAGAAGCAAATATAAAAATGGCGGAGATATATTCGAATATTTTTAAATGATGTTTATTCCTCTAAAATTTCAAACTTTCGGTTTTCAAAACTCTCCTTTCAGTTTTTTCCGAATTTATTAAAGGTAGTGTAAAAAATAGTATTTTTCAAGTAAAGTTAGCCAGTGGCGGGCATAGGAAAAGGGACAAAATTGTGAAATTTTGCCAATTTTTTTGATTTTTAAATTTAAAAATCCATTCTAAGGCACGTGTTGAAACGAAATGAAATGAAATTATCACAGAAAATTTTTCACATTAAAGCACTACGCTAACATGACATGACTATGGAAAATTTCAGAAAGCCAATAATTTAAAAAGCGGTGAAAATATTCATAATTGAATCGCATAAAAATACACTATTTCTGCGATTGATGCGCAAGAAGGTTTTTTATTTTAAAATATGTACTTGATGAGATTTATTCACGATGGACCTAAGCTAGAAACGCCACAAAAAATTGAGATGTGCATTCAGAGAATATAAATTAGTATCTATTGCAAATATTCACATTGTCAACTGTCTATTGTAAGTAATTCAGGATAGCGGTTTCCTTCGCATTCTAGCAAGCAAATCTGCTTTATTACCGTTCCTGGTGTTCTTAATCCTATGAAAAATACATACCCTTGCCTTGCTTACCAAATACGCTTAAATGTCAATACAGAACACTTGGCTTTAAAACGCGCGACAATTTTTACAGCGCCCTCATGCAGGCCTTGGTGTCACTAAGCTGTTTTCAAATTAAAAGCTAAATAGCTTTTCACGTATTCTATATTCTCAGGTCCAAACAGAGACGAGTTCCTTTTTCCGAACAGTTACTGGATTGCCATTTCATAATTTTCCGTCACCTTCATACTAGCACGGACAATTGATTATAGTCCTTCCGGATTTTCCTATATCTAAGGTACAAATAGAACGGGATGGTATGATATGTATAAATAAAAAATGGACCCGCCTACACCAACACCAAGATATTCCGCTATATCGCTATCACCGCCGCTGTAACGGGAGATCAGTTATATTGAAAATGTCATACTATGCTGAATACACCAAATCACAAAATATGAATTTTAAAAATGATACCTGCGTAAATAGAAAATTTTGTACAATCAAATTGGTCGCTTTTTATCGCAAAAATCCACTTCTTCTTTCAGCTTTCAGAAATCGATATCTCATGCCTTCCTGAACGAGAAAAAGGCACAACAAAGATATGACATTTTAAAACGAAAATTATTTAACACAGTGATTTTGAAAGTAATATTATCAAACTATTATAAACTCATATGAATAAACCATATTTCTGATCTGATCTCCACCAACAGCAGCACTCTATCGCGGTGCTTTTTTAGAACTGCTCACAGTATTCGCCTCATTCTCCCAAAATTCCTAGAAGGCGTAATTTTACGGCAACCTTTTGGTAGAAATGAAAACACTAAATAAAATTAAAAATTAAAAAAATTGGTCATAATTTTATCTCCCCCAAAACGTTGCGGTGAAATTAGGATTGTCCAACGTCAACCAAACTGTATTATCGACTCGATATATTTCAGGTGGATTCACACCAAAACCTTTTTATTTCCAGCATACAGTGTTGGGAAAGATCATTTCTAAAAAGATCTAGATCAGATCAAAGATCATTTAAAAATTAGAGATCTAGATCAGAGCATAGATCTCGAAATTAAAAATGATCTAGATCAAAGATCAGATCATCAAATAAAAGATCTGAGTTTTAGATCACTAAATAGATCAATTTTTTTTGCAACATAAATTTCAAAGTTTTCATTATACCCCACAAATGTTGACTTCCACATTCAAATATTTTCAAGTGTTCCGTTAGCGCTTGGATTACTATCTCCATAGTGACGTCATGCGCAGCGAGGCCGTGGCAGCGCGGACGAGTTTTCAGTCTCAGGCTGACATACCTTGTGTAGTTGTATGTTGTATCATGGTTTTATCTTTTATTTGTTTCATCAGTTATTTTTACAAAATAAGGCTAGGAATTTTTTCTTTGTTCACTGTGCACCAAATACACACATATCCTTATACTTACAGACTATCTTATTATACTGTGCCTTGCCTTGCCTTTGGCATGGCCAAATAAATAAAGAAAAAAGCAAGTAATCATGGTTATTATTCTGTGTCATGGAGTTAAAACTATAGGCTAAGTAAGTATCGGATGTTTGCGGCGCGCGCGCCTCCTCGTGGATTTTTTTCGCACTTTCGTGCGGCAGTATAACCTTGCTTTGCAATTTTTGACAGCTCGTTTGGATAATGAAACCCTTTTAAAATTATTATTTGGCAGTGAACTTATAGATTTTTAAATTTATTATGACTACAATAATTATTAAAAGTAATTTCCAAGCACCCAGTCTCGACTGCTTTCGTTTTAAATCGTTGAGAAATGGGCGAAATCTCATGATGAGTTTTCACATGAGCGGTGTTAGAGAATACGTTTACATGGAACTTTTCTTCAAGGAACAGCGCTCATTTAGAGAGACTCCTGGTGCACATAGCACTCATAAAAATGAAAAAACCTATTATTGTCCCATTGTTCAGGTGATATATTAATTGTCCATTAAAAAAATATCATACCTTTCTTATCAACGCATAATAAGTTCATATTTCATCTCATGTTTTCGGGGTTTTTATTGAGCTTATGTATAATAAGTCGAAGAGTTTTAAACATATTTTGCAGCTGTAAAGCAAGAAAATGTTACCCTTCGTCTGAAATACAGCTCGAAAAAATTATAGCAGTAGTTATTGTTTTATTAGTATTACTTATATGCCTTAAATTATTAACTAAAATTTTTAACTTTAATTTACTATCTAAAAAAAGATTCAGGAGTAATAAATAGGTATGTAATCTCAAGCATTTAAGGTACTCGTGTACAACAAACACTTCCCGATTTTTGTATACTCGGAACGACCTCATGTTTGCAATAACAAATACATTAAAATGAACAGCGGGCACGCAGGACTTGCCGCATGAAAGTGTTAAATTTGCCTACTTGGTGGCGCCACAATAGTTACTTGTTTAGCCTATTATTAAAAATATAAGTAAGCATCGAGTCATCGAAATCATTACAATCAAACTTTTTTAATCAAACAGTTATGTTTGATTAAATGAAAAATGAAAATGAACTAAATGAAGTTGACACAGACACAGAATTGTAAGAGTTTGGTAAATGGCCTTCACATTATTTCTATATTTAGCCAGCTTTATTTCATTAAACTTGCATTTTTATTGAAAAAACTTTATCAATAAAAAAGATCTAGAAAAAAGATCATCCTAGATCGAAAAAAACTGATCTAGATCAGATCATAGATCTTTCATGTCAAAAGAATCTAGATCAGATCATAGATCTCAATATATGATCTAGCTAGATCAAAAGATCTAGATCGGTCACAACACTGCCAGCATATATAGTGTAATTTCATTAACTCTGATGGTAATAAGAAAGGTTAATTAGTGGTGGAAGGGAGGCGCTATGTTCTTTTACCTCAACGACCGTCCCACAGCTGTTTGGACGGTATCTGCATACTCCTTCCTGACGTTTTTAATCAAAGATAGAGGCTTGCTGCCGGCGTGGCTAGTGGAGTGGTGGCCATGGTTATTACGTGTAAAAAGAAGATCTTGGCTTTGACATTCACAATAGACGCCGACAGTGATGACGTCAGTGGGCGGGGCCAACGGCCAGGGTTCCATACAAACAAACGTTGTTTACAGATTTGACGTTTACAGGTTTGCCAGTTCTGATGGAAGTTGTCTCGTCAAACATCAGTAAAGCTCTAATGAGGTCTCTCATTAGTAGAACTTCGAAAGTGCTGCAAATGTGATGGCATTTTATAATAACAACTATACTTTTGCCAATGAGATAATCATCCTTCAATTCAATCTGTAAATTAAAAAAACAATTAACTCATTGCCACGACCTGTTGAATTTGCTAGCAGGATATTCTTACCTCAACGCTATAGGTATTAGGTTTTGTTTTTCATGCTGGCGGGTATACTGTTCCACGAATTATTTTAAGTTCCGCCTTCCGCCTCGAACTCCATTCTCTCAACATGGCCAGATTCTACAGCATTTTCACCTTTGGAAAATTCTTTGGTTTCTTTGTAAAACAAACTGAGGATAAACTTGGAATTTTACGGGAACACCCAAATCAAACCACTCAATCAATAAATAAATACCGACAGACGTACTATAAACTATAACTAAATAAGTACCTAACTGAACTGCCTCATTTTAACTAAACAAAAATATTCAGTATTCATTCACTAATGGCATCATTGGCATCACTAATGACTTCAGTAATGGCTTCACTAATCACTTCGATGTCAATGGCAATTGGCGACTGGCGGTGGCGGGGGTGAAAACATCACGTCAAACTTCAGGAAAAAACACGACAACTGACAACAATGACCACGTGAAGGGTTTGTTTGTATGGAACCAGAACCGCTTAGCCCCGCCCTGTGACGTCACACTGACGGCGTCTATTCACAAAAACGTGCCGTCACAGAATAATAGACTCCATTAGTCATTAGTAGTTCATTAGTCTATTCTGATTCTGTGGTGCCGTTTTTTTGTTTTTAATAGACGCCGACAGTGATAACGTCAGTGGGCGGGGCCAACGGCCAGGGTTCCATACAAACAAACGTTGTTTACAGGTTTGACGTTTACAGGTTTGCCAGCTCTGATGGAAGTTGTCTCGTCAAACATCAAAGCTCTTAATGAGGTCTCTCATTAATAGAACTTCAAAAGTGCTGCAAAGTGCAAAATGCAAATGTGATGGCATTTTATACCCTTAGGACAACAACTATACTTTTCCCAATGAGATAATCCTCCTTCAATCCAATCTGTAAATTAAAAAAACAATTAACCCATTGCCACTACCTGTTGAATTTGCTAGCAGGATATTCTTACCTCAAACGCTATTAGGTTTTGTTTTTCATGCTGGCGGAGTACTGTTCCACGAATTATTTGAAGTTCCGCCTCGAACTCCATTCTCTCAACATGGCCAGATTCCACAGCATTTTCACCTTTGGAAAATGATTTGGTTTTATCTCGTAAAACAGAGGATAAACTTGGAATTTTACGAGACTATAACTAAAGTATGATACTGAACTGCCTAATTTTAACTAAATTATAATATTTAGTATTCATTCACTAATGGCATCATTGGCATCACTAATGACTTCAGTAATGGCTTCACTAATCACTTCAATGTCAATGGCGATTGGCTATTGGCGGAGGTAAAATATCACGTCAAACTTCAGGAAAAAACACGACAACTGACAACAATGACCACGTGAAGGGTTTGTTTGTATGGAACCAGAACCGCTTAGCCCCGCCCTGTGACGTCACACTGACGGCGTCTATTTAAACAAAATAAATAAGAATGAAAAACAATTATTATTATATTTAACGACTGGACCAAGTAATAGAATGAATAAGTGATTTTGAAGGTTAAGTGAACCGTAACCCTTACAGTATTTTAACAGATGAAGATGTCCCGCAGCTCCGCACTAGCTTCACTAACGGCAACCTACACGGACTCCGAAGCAGAAGATGACGACACTAACGAAAATGAGAACCAAGACGACAATTCCCAGCGAACAAAAAGCCCCTCCCCGGGCTCCAAATCCACCCCGAACTCCACTTACTCCCGCCCGTCCAGTCCCTTACCCGTAAGAGTGACGGCCAAGGTGGCGACGCTGGTGTCGTACGCCCACGACGACACCGTCGTCTCGGACGAAGAGGGCTACACCGACCCTTCCGCGCCCGAAACCCAGGTCATCATAATGAGCGATCCTGAAGAGAGTAGGCCCGAGCCTTCGGAACCGTTCGAGGAGGACGGCATCCAGATACCACCCGAGCCCCCCAGTCAGTGCTCGCTTGACCTGCAGGAGAAGATTCTCAAGCTGTACGAGAAGATGCAGACGCAGCAGCTCGATATGAACGCTCTCATACAGAAGAGGAAAGACTTTCGGAATCCCAGCATTTATATGAAGTTGATCGAGTTCTGTGGTATCAACGAATTAGGAACAAATTATCCACCAGCAATATATGACCCGTTGAAGTGGAGTAAGGAATCTTACTACGAGGAATTGGCGAAGGTGCAGAAATCAGAAATGGAGAAGCGCGAGAAGGAGAGAAAGTCGAAAGTGGAGTTCGTTTCCGGAACAAAGAAGCAGGAAGAGGATGCGAAGAAGCGGAAAAGTAAATGGGACATGCCCAGCGGGAACTCATCAAGCGGCATGCAGATCAAACCTGCTGGATTGGTGCAACCGTCATTGACGAATAACGCGACCGGGACTAAGAGTACTGTTATCTCGGCTTTTGGTTCACTGCCCAAAAAACCCAGAATGTAATTTTTTTCAAGGGAAGTGGGGTTAATGTTGTAAATTTTTTATTCGATAGATTTCAATCCTGCGTTTAAAAGTACAAAATGCCAAGTTAAATTAATTAAATTGATACATATAAGTTATTTTAGTAGACATAATTGTTATTTCTAAATGTTGCCTAATAAATAATATACCTATAATAATAAAATTTATGTTTTCAACCCTTATTTCGTAGAATCTCTGCATACTTATTGATGATGAATAAAACACTAATGTTTTAAAAGATTCTACTGATGTATATTGCTGGATATTAATTAAATTTAATATTATTACAGTAGAAGCTCGATTATCCGGATCGCGATTATCCGGAACAAAATTGATTTTTAAAACCGCCGCTTTATCCGGAACGATCGTGGTCCGTATCCGAAATTTGAACGAAAAATCAAGTCATCCGCGTTATCCGAAACGCGCGCCTTCAAATACTCCGCATTATCCGAAATTGTAATATGTACATACAGGGTAAGTCATTGATATGGGAAAGCTCAATTACACCTATACCATTAAAGATATCGAAATGAACCAAAAAGTGCTGTAAATGGGAGGGTAAAGTGCAGTTTGTAAAATTATTTTCAGATACACAGGATGGCCCAATATCGCTGTACGCCATACAACTTTGTTATTTTAAATAGGACACCCTCTATATTATTACATCTTTAGATTATTTGAGAAAAGTAAAAAAGAATGGTTTGTAAAGTTGAAGTTTGTAATGAGCAATTTATGAGTTATAAACAAATGAAAATCGCGATTTTTCATTTTCAAAGCAGCTTATATTGAAAACGGCTCGAGATATGGAAAAACGGTTTACATGTCCCTATCTTAATTTTTAATTTGATATCCTATCATGTAGCTGAAATTTTTATACCGGGTGATGAAAATAATCAAATTTTTTACCACTCTCTATAAAAATTTCATCCATCCAATAGGATACCGCTTGAAAAGTTAAGATAGGAACATGTGAACCGTTTTTCCATATCTCGAGCCGTTTTCAATATAAGCTGCTTTGAAAATGGAAAATCGCGATTTTCATTTGTTTATAACTCATAAATCGCTCATTACAAACTTCAACTTTACAAACCATTCTTTTTGACTTTTCTCAAATAATCTGAAGATGTAATAATATTACAAAGTTGTATGGCGTACAGCGATATTGGGCCATCCTGTGTATCTGAAAATAATTTTAAAAACTGCACTTTACCCTCCCATTTACAGCACTTTTTGGTTCATTTCAATATCTTTGAAGGTGTAGGTGCAATCGAGCTTTCCCATATCAATGACTTACCCTGTTATATAGATATGTATACAAATATGTATGTTTTTATTTGATTACGAAGATTTATTACTATGTTGTGTTTTATATTTTTGGTTCTAATTATTTCTGCTCCTTTGAGCTTTATTTCTTACTTTTATCTCGATTAAAACTCGTTATTTTTATTCATCTTTTTATTAACTTCATCATTCTCCTGGTTCATGAAAGGGAGTATCACGGTTGTTGCCAACCTTACAAAACATTTCCCTAACCTCTGTTACCAAAAACCATTGATATGTTAAACTCCCTAGACTGTGTAATAATTCATTAAACAATAACATAACACGCTTTTTCTTTTTTTTTTTACAAATGGTACTTAAAAAATAATTCTTATTTAACTTAAACAAGCTATTCACTATGTTCTAACCAGTGATGCAAAAATACGGTATTTTATTTTTTTTGTATTATACAGCGTATAATACGGTTTAAAATACCGTATAATACAAATTTGAAGGTTACCAAAAATTACTGTCACTTGTCAGTTGTCTCCTGTCATTGATCAATTCATTATCCAGATTACAAATTCTTAACCATGAGCCTGGCGTGGCCTCGCGGTTAAGTAGCGAGAACTGCTTGATCGTTGGATCCGTCGGACTGAGTTCGATTCTCGGTGAAGGCTCTGGGTGTCTGTGTTGTTTCTACTATTTATTTGGCATACTTGAGGCTGGGTGTATGAGCAAGAGGCTCCAAACCCATATTACCGGTGTGGAGCGACTTTGTCTTACCTACATAGGGAAGACCGATGCTCCCCCTTTTTTAAAAAAAAAAAAAAAAAAATTCTTAACCAAGCTTTTATTTTTGTTATTTAAGAAAGAGGGATCTTCCTTTTCCTTCGGTCTTAACTGTGTAGATAAGACAAATTCGTTCCACTCCGATAATTATTGGCTTATCCAGTCTATCCTAAGCAAGCTCATCCAGCCAGCCACACACTTGATAAATAGTTAAATAGACGAACACACCTGCCTTTTAATCAGAAATTCAGGTCGAATCAGCAGGAGTCAAATAAATAACAGGGAACTTCGAAAATACAAAAGTTTTATTTCATTTTAAATTCATAAACTTATAATTAGATGGCATCAAAATACCTACCTAGTACCATTACTACCTATATAATTATAAATGAATTCCTACCGAGATACCTACCGCGGTTTGTTTTTTGCTGAATTTTTGAAAAATCATGAAAAGTAATCATGGTATGGATGGTCTCGGTTCTGTCACTTCTGTCAGTTCTGTCATTTGGGAAGGTCTATTTCAGAGAGTTCTTCTTTTTGTTTTTAATACCGGTATAAAATGTTCTGGTATAATACAAAAAATACGTATTATACAAGTGTATAATACAACGTGTATAATACAATTCGCATCACTGGTTCTAACATATCATGGACTATCGGAATCACACTGACTTCCACTATCAGAATCAAACTGTGTTTCAAAATCTTTTAAAAATTCAGGTGGTTTTCGTACCCTTTTAGAGGATACAGTATTATTTTCAACAGTTTCATTTTGATTTCCATCTTCACTCGGGATATCTGATACTGTACTCAACGTTTCCGACAGTTTACATGTATTTTTACTAGTCACGTCTAATTCAACATTAATATTTAAGTCTTTATCAGGTAAGTTTTCATTATCTTCTGCTACATTCAAACATGAGTCATTAGTCGATAGCTCATCAGAATGTTCAGAAGTTGACATAAGTTCAATATTGTCTGGTATGTTGCTTTCAACAATTGTAGTATTCTCTGGGAGTTCAAAAACAATATCATACATCAAAGAGTTATTAATATATGGCAAATTGGTTTTCTTTAAAAATTTCCTGTTTCTTCTGAACCTCATTCCTGAAGAGTCTTTAACTATGTATGATCTTTCATTAACTACTTCCTCTACCTTTCCTCTCACCCAAGTGTTTCCCTTTTGTAATAATATATTTTCCTGTTTATTTAGTTTTGGTAAGTCTTTTGCTGTTCTATCAAAGAATTTCTTTTGACTATCTTGAATGACTGTTAACTTAGTTTTAATAATATCAGGATCTATAATAACAGGTTTTAAATTTTCTATTGATGTAGGAATTTTAGTTTTAACTAGTTTGTTCAGTAATATTTGCGATGGAGAAAATGATATACCTGGTAAAGGTGTATTACGATATTCCATTAATAACATTGGTAGTTCTTCTACAGATTTAGCTTTATTAAGCATTTGCTTCACTATACCTACATATCTTTCAGCTAATCCATTGGATTGATGATGATGCGGACTACTAAAAACAACATCAAAATCCCATTCTTTTGCAAAATTCAAAAACTTCATAGAATTATACGGCATATTGTCTGAAAAGAACTTGTCTGGGACTCCAAATTGAGAAAATTTTTCCTTACAAAAAGCGATTACTGCATCTGCCGTTTTATTTTCAGTTTGGGAAACTTCAACCCAATGCGAATATGAATCTACTAATAGTAAATAATTTCTACCATTGTATTCAAAAAAATCACTGGACAAATACTGCCATGGTCTCGTTGCGATCATATGACTTATTAAGGTTTCTTTTTGATTTGAATTTTGGTGTACTTGACATACTTCACACTTGGATACAAATTCATCAATATCTTTAGTCATATTTGGCCAATAAAATACATCTCTAGCCCTAGACTTTGTTTTCTGCACACCAAAATGAGGTTCATGAACTTTTTTTAGCATCTGATATCTCAAACAGTTTGGAACAATAATTTTCTTTCCAAAGAAAAGCAAGTCATTTGATAAGTATATACTATCCTTTAGTTTGAAAAATGGTTTTAAATCTGCATTCAATTTTTTATCGTTCAGCGGCCATGAAGTTGTACAGTATTGTTTCACCTTTGATAACACATCATCATTATTTACAGCTTTTTGAAATAATTTCTTTTTTTCCTCTGACATTGGCACATTGTTATATAATGCATGAATTACATACGTCATCTCTGGATCATCCTCTACATCAGATTTTATATATGACCTAGATAATATATCTGCAATTAGCATATCTTTTCCAGGGAGGTAAACTATATTTATATTATATCTTATCAATTTAAGCATCATTCTTTGTAGTCGATTACTAATCTTATCTAAATCTCGTGCAAATATAGGAACTAAAGGTTTGTGATCACTTTGAACAGTCACATTTTTCCCGTAAACAAAATAATGGAATTTTTCAAACGAGTAGCAAATTGCTAACAGTTCCTTTTCTATCTGTGCATAACGCCTTTCTGACTTTGTGAGCGTTCTTGAAGCAAATGATACTGGGTGACCTTGTTGTAATAGCACACAACCTAAACCTTCACTAGACGCATCACATTGTATAGTAATTTCTAAGTCTGGATTAAAAATTTTCAAAGTAGGTGAATGAGTTATTATATATTTTAATCTACTGAGTTCATCATTATGAACATCATTCCATTCAAACTTTACATCTTTACGAGTTAGATTCCTCAAATTAGCTGTCATTGCTGATAAATTCGGAATAAATTTTGAAAAAAACTTTACTAGTCCTAATATTCTTAATATTTCATTTTTGTTTTTTTGGAGGCTCAATAGCATCAACTGCTTTAACGTTATCCTCATCAGGCTGGATACCTTGTTCTGATATTCTATATCCCATAAATTTTACTTCCGGCAGTTTATACTGTAATTTGTTAAAATTAAATTTCACATTATTTTCTCGAGCACGTTCAAAAATTTTATTCAAAGTTTCGTCATGTTCTACTTCATTACTGCTTGCTATTATTATGTCATCAAAATAAATATGCACATCATTTAGATCACCAAAAAGTTCAAAGTTCTTTCTTTGAAAGATTTCCGGAGCACTAGAAATACCAAAAGGTAGTCGGTTAAATTTATATCTTCCAAAAGGACTATTAAAAACACATAAATCTGAACTTTTCCTATCTAATTCTAGTTGCCAAAACCCATCTTTCATGTCAATGACACTAAAGACAGATTTACCAGATAGTTTACTTATTATATCAGTGCTGGTTGGTATCATATAATGTTCTCTGCGAATATACTTATTTAATGGTTTCGGATCAAGACATAAACGTAGTTTTTTATTTGGTTTTTCAACTATCATCAAACTGTTTACCCAATCTGTAGGATAGTTTACTTTTTCAATTACATTTTTACTTTCTAAATTGTCCAATGTTTCTTTCAAGGCATCTTTGATTGTAAATGGTATTTTTCTTTGAAACTGTACAACAGGTTTTGCATTTTCGCATAATTCTATTTTACAATATCCAGGTATTTTACCTAGACCCTCAAAAATATCTTTAAATTCATTATAAATATCTTCTTTACTCTTTGGAATACTTATCTCATTTACTCGTTTAATTAAATTGAATTTTAAGCAATCATCGAGACCAAGTAAAGGTTCAGAATTACAATCGACTACTACAAATTTTACATCACATGATTTTTCATTAATTTTACAGTTTAAGATGACATCACCTAATGGTTCAAACTTAAAATTACCATAAGACACTATAGTGATCAATGACTTTCTTATTCTTGAAATAGTCGACAACTTTTTATAGATATGTTTAGGTAAAATACTCACATCCGATTCTGTGTCTAATTTAAAATTCACTTTATAATTTTCTACCAAGATTTCTTTATACCAGGTAGTTTTACATTCATTAATGTAAAGCGTTGTCTCTTCTACTGCATTACTTCTTTCCTGCTCTATATAACTCACATTTCTGTTCTCTTCCTGTTTTGATTTTTGTTCTTCAACATGAGTATTTGTAGACCTTCTATTTAGATCAGCTCCATAACCATTATATCTTCCATTTCTATCAGCTCCATAACTATTATATCTTCCATTTCTATCAGCTCCATAACTATTATTATTATTATGTTCACTAGTATCTTCACGATTCTTATTACTGAAGCAAGCCTTTGCAAAATGACCTAGCTTCTGGCAAATTGCACATGTCTTCTCATAGGCTGGACATTTTCTCGGGAGATGTTCATACAAGCACCTTGAGCATTTGAACTTCATCTGACTTTTATAATTAATTTCATTTACCTCTTCTTCTCGATTAAGAACTTTAATATGTGTCTTACTTAACTCTATACTCTTGCAATACTCAATTATCTTGGTAGTCGTTAAATCTGGTTCTCTTAGTAATCTTAACTGACATTCTTTCGAATTTATTCCAATTATTAATTGATCCCTGATCATTCTTTCCTCATAGCTCTGTTTACATGTCTCATTCTTGCATATAAAATTACATAACTTTGCCTGTTTCTTCAGGTCTGTAAGATATTGGTCTATAGTTTGATTTTCCTCTTGTAGTAAGTTATGAAATTGAAATGTTTCCATCGGAACTACTCTTTTGGGCAGAAAATGATCATCGAATGCCTTCAGTAGTTTTTCAAATGTAGACTTTTGATCTTCATTGAAAGTGTTGTATATATCTAAGCCCTCGTCTCCAATGCAACTAAGAAGTATTGCAATTTTAACAGCTTCTGCTGATGCTTCCTTGCCACTTGCTGTTAAATAGATTTTCAATTTCTGCTTCCATAGAGGCCAGTTATTAGCAGGATTATTACCAGATCCATAATTATGTCCAAATAGTAAGCTGGGTGGTTTGAACTCCATTTTGTTTTATACAGGTCACATGTACTTTGCACTCTTGATATTGTATTTCACAAAATCCTTCTTATATTATAATGTTAATTTATATTCACACCTGACACCATGTTTTATATTTTGTTGTTCTTATTATTTCTGCTCCTTTGAGCTTTATTTCTTACTTTTATCTCGATTAAAACTCGTTATTTTTATTCATCTTTTTATTAACTTCATCATTCTCCTGGTTCATGAAAGGGAGTATCACGGTTGTTGCCATTGCCAACCTTACAAAACATTTCCCTAACCTCTGTTACCAAAAACCATTGATATGTTAAACTCCCTAGACTGTGTAATAATTCATTAAACAATAACATAACATGTTGAGTTGTTTTTAACAATAAAAAGTCATGTAACTTACCTGCCTACATTATTTTATATATTCGTAAAAAACTCCGTATTATCCGAACTTTCACTTATCCGAAATGGGTTCGGTCCACATTACTTCGGATAATCGAGCTTCTACTGTATATTTAAGATTCTGAACAAATTATATTATGATCTTGTTAGTTCTGTTAAAAATTCATTTAAATCTAGTTACTTGTTTTGTTGTTTTATGATCACTTACGTTACCATACTGTTGCTATGTTACTATATCAATAATTTTATTTACATACGTCTGAAGATGCTACAAAGTAGTGAAACACGTGTAACGTTAATATCCAGCAATATACATCAGTAGAATCTTTTTAAAACATTAGTGTTTTATTCATCATCAATACCTATAATAATTAAAAAAAAAATACTGTCTACAGCCTACAACAGAAAGTGTTGAACTGACTGAGTTGCCGCATTTATCGAGGCCAAATTATGATCACTCCCTCCTCCTGATTCTGATAGAAAAAGAGAGGTGACAAGTCATTGAATTTTCTTCTTTATTCAATGTGACAAGTCAAAGATAACATGGATCTAACCGCAGCTATGACTCCGGACTTAACACGAGTCGACTGTCTTCGTTTCTCTGGAAAAGATTTATTAAAATCGAGAGAGGAGGGATTTATTGTTCAGCTTATCGTCTCATCGTTTAATCGAAGAACTAGATCGAGATCACAACCCATTTTTCCGTAACCGTTTACGGATGAACCGAACGGGAAAGCTTTGGCGCGGGGAACATACCAGAAATCGATCTCTCGATTTGTTGTGCTGTTAGAAACCTCAAACGGGTGCCCAGGTTGTTTAATTTGGTTATGTCGTACAGGGTCATCATCTGCCTAGAGATTCCGCTTCAAGAAAACGTCGTCAACGCTGGGAAAAAGAAGACTCAAAATGTCGTGATCGTAGCACGTCGTAGCCACCTGTGTCACCGACCACCGTCACCATAGAAAGGTACGCTATTAGGAGCATAATGTGGTGATGTGAAACTAAAAAAAAATTAAAAGTGAGAATAACCGTTAAATCTTTTCGGCTCGGCAGTGGCCAGTGGCAGTGACAACATTTTTATTGTTTTGAGGAAGATGAAGTGTTTTTGTTTTATTTTCCTGCGATTATTGTTTGTTAATCACTTGACTGTCTTGTTTAATCAGGTAATAAGTAAAGCTTATTTATGTAAGTAAAATTGGGACTGCGGGGTTAATTATCATAACTATACAAAGGACATTTGGATAATTTGAATTTGAACATTCCTCTGTGGTAATTCAGCTTGGTAAATGAAACCCATAAATCCCAGAACCATCTATTTATTTAACTATTTTGTTTAACAAACAATAAAAATACAATAAATGCTTTATCGCTAGTAGCCTGCTGATTGCTGATTCACAGATTCCCACAATTCCAAAGGTCTATTATTGTTGTAGTGAAAAATTTACTGTGCTTTTATCGATTTTCAAGGGAAAAGTAATTGGGAAAATAAAATTGTTGATTTAAGTAAATTAAGTAGTTCTCATCGACATCAATATGGTTAACCTGCTGATTAGCGACGGTTTTACCCCTACGCTGGCCCCCCTCCACTCTCTCTGCTAGCGTGCTGCTAGCTCTGAGTCGACAGGCTCTCAGCGTTGCCACATGAAATCCGTGTCTCCGTTCTCCTACGGCCCTTAAAGTGTCATTTTTGATTACAAATAATATTAAAACACTTATTTGCTGCAGTAAGTCAGGTCTTTGGTCAGGGTAGGTTTTTTTTCCTTCAAATATTCGTAAAATGAAAAAAAAACCTACCCTGACCAAATACCTGACGGAACCGGTAGCTACTTATTACGGTCTCGTGCGGAAGCGGGCAGGAAGCACGCAGGATTGTCTGCAGAACGTAGGAGAAGGGCTTGCATATGGCAACGCTGAGAACGTGTCGGAGCCTAGCAAGCAGAGAGAGTGGAGGGGGGCCAGCGTAGGGGTAAAACCGTCGCTAAACAGCAGGTTAACCCATCAATATTTTGATATAGAGGCCATTTTATACCTAATCAGTGATTATCCACATGATCACTTGATTAGTCTCCTGCAAGCAGGCCTGCGCTGAAGTCACATGAATGTGTTGTCTTTTGTCACATGCAGTGAATAAAAATTAGTATATTATGCAATAATACTTTCAACTAATCTGTGAATATATTTCAGAAATGTTACCTATCATCGCTGATCACTTGTTGATGGGGGGCGACGGACAGCAGAAGCAAAGGGAGCAAAACCAACAACTATATGTCTGCAGCGAAAGGCCTTACTGGCAAATTGTAATGCCTTTGCTCTCCCAGGGAAGAGATTTGTTGAGCTATTTAGACTCAATAAAGAACTCGCCAATAACTTGATAAATGCTGTGAGGCCATAATTAAACAATTGAGTCTATGTGTCGGGTTTAAGCACAGAAATCAAAGTGTTGACAGCATTACGTTTTTATGCAACACGGTGCTACCAAAGGAGCAATTTGGGTTTGAGCCAAACCTGCATGCTTTCATAGGTAAGTTATGAAATATTTTCTTATGCATATACGAACTTATTTATTTTTTAAATCTTTATTATTGTTTTTTCTAGATGCATACCTACGTGGAGTTACAGCTTGTATCTAGAGATTTATTGGACTTCTAAAAAATCGTTTTAGGTGTTTACTGAAAGAACGTGTTGCTAGATATTCACCCCAATTTGTCAGAACTCTTGTCAACTCCTCTGAAATATTACAGAACATGTGCATTAACGAAAAAGTGCCCTTGCTAGGTGATGCTTTGCAGTTACTTTGTAAGGCAAATGTACAGCAAGACAAAAGACAATAATGATATGCTGAATGAAGGACACTGATTGTATAGTCCAATAAAGTCTAAAAAGTCATACGTATCGATTAAGAATACACATCCATTTGATAGTTCGATTTATTTTGTTTCATATACGTGGTTTTTATAGTAACCGTCCAGTTTGTCTAAACACTCCATCCCGCATAAATAAGTATACGTCAACATTGGTTTTGAATGAGAATTAAATGCACAACACAGAGGATAGAATGTCATTACGTGAATAAATTTTATGTAGTTGTCAGTGGCTCTCAAACTGACGTAAGCGCTTCAATTCATTGTTTGAATGATTCCTTCAATAATTTACGCTCGTTCACAACTTGACAATTAACTGTTTGACATTTTCTGGTGAAATTAAAAATATTAATTCGGACGGTTAGTGTGACGTCACATCTGACTTTTTAAAGTTAATCCTACTATAAAACATTGTAAATAGATATTTCTTATAGTTAGGCTACATTTATAAATAGTAGGCTGTTATGTAGATAGTAGGTTGTAAGTAGTTATTTTTCATACAAGACTGTGAAATGACACTTTTGCACATGGAGAATGGAAATTTTTGCGAGCAAGCAAATCATTCGAGAATGCAAAAGTGGATTTCACAGTGTCGTATCAAACGACATTTTTTCGAATACTGAACCTATCCGAAAGCTTAAAAAACACTAAGAATATGAATAGAAAATGTTGACGTTCTGTAACTTGCTGCATGTAATATTTTAATATTCACCATGACAAACAAGCTTTAGTAAACAATAAATGAAAAGACGTGTACACACGTACTAGTGTGCAAAAGTATTTTGCTCTCTAGTAGATGCAAATTTGACATTTTGATACTTCATAAGTATTACGTAAAAGTGAAGTTTTAATGACAGTATTCGAAAATAGATATTTTCTATACTTACATGCTAAATGTGTAAATAGTAAGTTGTAATTTTTTTATCATTAGGCTAGATCTTTAAATTGGCTGTAATATGGTGGTTTCAAAGCGGTGAGTTTTTATATAGTTCGTGTCCCCTTCTCAAAATCCGTCTTCTCAGAAACTAAGCATCGTACATCCTCAAGCAAAGCAAAAAAATTGCCCGAGGATGTACGACGCTTATACATATAGTTTCTGAGATATTCCCAGTGACCATATTAATTACTCACCGGGTACTGGATGTTAACGCAAGGTGCAAATTAGAAGAAAATGTTCTTCCCTCAATTGGAGGAATTGTCCAGATGCCCCCCAGTAATTTTCTTCCATATATGGTAGATACTTTTTGAAATCGCTCGGGTAAATCTGGGCAAAAGGCAATTAGCCGCGCAACGCAACGCACTAGACCCCTACTTCGACATGACGGATTTTCAAAAGGGGACTCGAACTATAATATAAAAGCCTGCTTTTCGTTCATTTGGGAGATTCAAGGCATTTTTGTCACCATCTCCGTAACTAAAATTGTGTTGACCAGAAATTTAATAATATTATTGTTTGTATTTTCATTCTTATGTAATGGAATAAAGTTGTTATACCTTCGGGGTTTGCAGATATACATAATTTGGCGTTAAGAAAAAAACTCAAGTCATTGGTGATGAGATGTCATTAACTGTATACTTTATACCAAACATTTTATTAACTTAATTACCGGAGTAGCAATTTATTGAATAGTTCTTGTAACATAGTATGCATTGAAAAATATGAAATGTTTTTTTGTAAAATTTAAACGGCTTTAGCTTACTGATCGTTAATAAATAAACAAACATTTTGTTTATCAATAAATTAATTTCTCACTTGTCAAAAGCAAGTTATCCCTAAAATAAGGTTAGGCAACCCATAATATACAGTGTGTAAAAGTGTAAGTGGCAGTACATGGAGATCTTGGAAACGGCAAGATATACACGGTCGGTTAAATTAGAGAAAAGTTGCACAACTTAATGCTTAATGAGAATCTGAATTTTTTCTTTGAATATTTCCAGTCATTGCTGAAATATCCTCAAAAAACTGAAAAATCAAAATTTCTTATTTTAACCATATCTTTTTTATTATTGGGAAATAATGAATTATTTTTTGTAGGCTTACATAAGTCGTCAAAAGCTATCCACTTGGCATTACAAAAATTTTCAAAGCCGACTAGATCTCAGAGTTTTCATAGCCAACTTTTGTTTTTCTTATAGCCGCCATATTGGGTTTTTATGTCGTTCGGTATAAAATAAATCAAGGAAACCAAAAATTATTAACATTCGAAAAAATTAAATTTTCAAGAATTGTGTTTTTTTTTTGCGGAAAAAACAAAAAAAAATTCACCCAATTACATTATTATGAAGTCATATTATTTGCTGTATGGTTTTTTACTTTTCATAATTATGATATTCGGTATGAAAAGTTTTTTTTTCGAAAAAGAATAAAATTTTTGATTTTTTTTAATGTTATTAATTTTGAGTTTCCTTAATTTATTTCATACCGAACGACATAAAAAACCAATATGCATTAAACTACCGCCAAACGGCTCGAACTCCATGGAAACCTAGAATATGATTTGGTTCAATTCAATTGATGGCGATCGCAGGCCAATGTATGAAAACAACCTCAATAGGTCAAACTTCAGGACCACGTGAACTTAAAACTTCAACTAAATCACGACAACTGACAACAATGGCCACGTGAACGGTTTGTTTACTTGGAACCGTTTACGCTTAGCCCAACCTAGTGACGTCACACTGACGGCAGATAAGTAGTGAGCTACAAGACTTTAGTTATCCTGAGGCTTACCTCATCTAAGATTCTCTCACTGTACGAGCACTCGTAGCAGCAACCAGCCGCCATGTTGATTCCCAGCGTAGACGACGTTTTCTTGAAGCGGAATCTCGCAGCTGATCTGATATCTACAATAAAAAATTGATTGGAGAGCTGCTCTATTGTGAGAAGGGGGGGATTTGAGATTTTACAAAATGTTTTTGCGTAAATGAAGCTAAGCTGTTCAAATAGTGGAAATATTTTAATCAATAAAACCTTGAAGGCAGCAACCAGCACTCAATTGAACTTGATAAAAAGCTGAATTTGTCATTTTTCGTCAGTAAATAACTGCTTACGCTATTGCATTTCTGTAGCTCGTCCGCTATTTGCGTATCGTTCAGGGCAGTTGTCCCATTTTCAATTTCCAAGCTGGGCATTTCAATTTTACTCTTCACTTTAGAGCTCCTCTTCGACTGCGTCCTAAACCACAGAAACGGCGAATGGACAGGAACTACTTGTATGTCGTTCAAATGACTGCTAACCGAGAGGATGTTACTAACGCCAGTCTCATCAGCAAATTCTATTAGTATAAAGTGCTAAAAAAAATCATTTCAATTCTTGTAAAACAAACAAAGAAATAAAGTACCATATTATCCAAGCCTATGGTATAATGAAACATGTGTCGAACGTTCCCGAAGGAGCTGCAATGGGAGTGTAATTCATTGACCGACTTTGCCGACTGCACTTGCACCAGAACGCTCCTCTCAGCTTCCGCTTTTCTCTGCTTGATGACGTCGATAAACGGGACATACTTTTGCGGTGCCCTTTCGACTGGACCTTGAATGCAATTCGAGTTATTTTGGAAATTGTTCAGACTCTAACCTAACAACTTACTTTGCTTGTGAGTGAATCTTGCTGGACAGTTCTTCAAGTTGCGTTTTTTCCGGGTGAAGATGTTCGAGAGGACTTGCGATTTCGAACAGTTTTTGTAACAGTTTGTGGTGGTTGTTAACTTGTTAAAATTGAAGACATTTCTTACGAAACGAACTACTTAATAAAAATATTTGAAATTATGTATATACAGGGTGTCCCATAATATGTGGGCAATCTCTCGGATTTGGGTAAATTTCGTAAAAATAAATGAAAAAATAGCTATAAAATTAATTCCTCAGTGACACCCCTACAAAGATATTAGCTGTTGAAGTTGAGGGTTGAAAATCAATTTTTTGCAATAACTTTTTTATTTCTTGGCCTATTTTGATAATTTTTGGTTTTATTTTGTATTATTTTGGACTGTTTAGAATAGTGTTTCATAATCTTTGGTAGCACATACATAGACCTCGGGATGGCATAACCCATTCATTCACTTGAAAGAAAACAATAAAAATAATAATTTTACAGTTTTTTAAGGTTAATTTTCTTTTTATTTGATATTTTTTACATAAAAAATGTATCTTTATTTATTTCGATAGAGCGAACCGTTATCGAGATAAACGTCCTTCTAATAGGTGATGCGTCGCAGGAACTTTCTAAATTTCAAGTAAATTTTAACAAGATGGCTGACCTTTGACAGTAAATTGAGCAGGAAACAAAACAATAACTTAATTAAATACACGTCAAATAGTGTCAAATATTTCATTTCATGCTGATTCAATTCTAACTGATTTTAAAATGAGTTACACAAACGCTGAATACGCAGAAAATCAGTTAGATTTGAATCTGCATAAATGAAATTTTTGACACTATTTGACGTGTATTTAATTAAGTTATTGTTTTGTTTCCTGCTCAATTTACTGTCAAGGGCAGCCATCTTGTTAAAATTTACTTGAAATTTAGAAAGTTCCTGCGACGCATCACCTATTAGAAGGACGTTTATCTCGATAACGGTTCGCTCTATCGAAATAAATAAAGATACATTTTTTATGTAAAAAATATAAAATAAAAAGAAAATTAACCTTAAAAAACTGTAAAATTATTATTTTTATTGTTTTCTTTCAAGTGAATGAGGGAGTTATACCATCCCGAGGTCTATGTATGTGCTACCAAAGATTTTGAAACACTATTCTAAACAGTCCCAAATAATACAAAAGAAAACCAAAAATTATCAAAATCGGCCAAGAAATAAAAAAGTTATTGCAAAAAATTGATTTTCAATCCTCAACTTCAACAGCTAATATCTTTGTAGGGGTGTCTCTGAGGAATTAATTTTATAGCTATTTTTTCATTTATTTTTACGAAATTTACCCAAATCCGGGAGATTGCCAACATATTATGGGACATCCTGTATATCATCGTGATACATGCCAAAACAAAACAAAGTCCAGAATTAATAAAAAAAAGAAAAGCGCAAGTGTCAGAATTATGAGTGATTGATGAGCGACACTATTGACACTAGGATGAAATTTCATCTACTGTCGAGTCATCAGAGGAGTGCGTTCATAATAAACGCCATGTGAATGATAAACAACCTACCGGGCGTTCCTGGTGTGTTGTGTTAAAGTGAACGCTCTCAGAGAAGTTTTCGACAGTAGTTGTACATAACCTAATTTTTTTTCAGTAATAAATACTTTTTCAATCACGCGAGTCGTGTAATTTCCCGTTCGTCCTTGAATGTTGATGTTTATATAATTTATTAATTTTAATTCATATATAACAGCTTTCGGTCAGGAAATTAAAATTGATCTGAATATTAAACAAGGTATAGCAATTGTAGCTTCGTTTATAATAATTATAAATAATCAGATTTTTATGATGACTTCGAAGATAGTGATGATGAATGCGACTCTGTACTTATTAGAGGCTTATATTTTATGTTTTCCATTTTAGGTTTTATAGGTATTTTAACAAAACTATCCACATAACAAATATACCTAATTAAAACCAAAAACGGACGGTGGAACAAACAATAATTATTAAATCGAACTTGAATCAGATTCTATTTCTACTCCATTCTCCAATAATTTCTAACCTAATAATATTTCATAATTTCATATTTAATAAATCACGAACCACTCGTTTTTGCTACTGCGCATGACGGGCGTTTTTCATCCATATAATTTCTTGGGATGAAAAGTTGTCTACCGTGCGATCACACGGCGTTCATTCTGAACGATGTAACTCTTTACCCAATGTTATTATGAACGGGTTAGGAAGTCGCCGTGTGCACACGGCGTTTATTATTATTAACGTACCCCGGAAAAAAACATGGAGGAGACCTCTGAATAAAAAACTTCAGGAATTGCAAGCAGGGGCTTGGGTATGACACGGACGTATCAAATAATTTTTTATCTCGAGAACCGTTTGACCGATTTGGACCAGTCAAAGTTCAAATTACGCGTCTTCGAGAGCTCTTCATTTTTCGACAGGATATTTACAATGCTCAGAGTTGAATTAAGCGAGTTATGTGCAAAAAACCCATTGCCGATGTCTTCGCATGCACATTTCTCCTCCAGGGCGTCGATTAAATTTTTGAAAATGCCACCAAAATGAAGAAGGGGGGGGGTCCAACTTTATGAAAAAAAAATAAAAAAAATTCTCGAGTCCAAGGCGGATGGAGCCTTTTTTTTTGACAGACCCTCTCCACTAATTTCTCACATATTATATATTCGCATGTTCCACACAACACATAAAGCAGCATACCTAATTTTTATTGTCATTATCTATTTTAATTTCGGTGAACTGGCGCTCAGAATATTCCTGATGAGTTTTGTTGAGTTCTGCCAACCATCGTAATCTATTGTGTGTGGTAGTATGGTAGTGGGATTCCATGAAAATTAATAATATAAAATAACAATAATTTGTTATCAGAAAATCAAAACAAACATAGAACATAACCTTGCTTTTCCGTTGTTTTCGTTCTTTACCTATTCTTTAAATGCTTGACACTCTTTATGTATTGTTTACGTATTCTTTACATTCTTTACGTCAAACCTTAGAGGATGAATTCTTTACGCGTAAAGGCACATCACTGGAGATAGGTATACGTGGATTTATTTCTAAATAGTCTGCCAAGATCATATTTGTTACGATTATTATTAATTAGGGTACCGGGCAAAATAATCATCATTACTTTCTATAAACAAACATCTATTTATTGTAATAATAGTTGTAGAAAATAAAATTAACAAACAGACAAGCACATTCTTATTCTTTAATATCGAGAGTGAGTATCGACAATCGAGTTGAACTTCCTGGTTCTTTTTGTTCAGTTCACTTTTGGTTCAGCAATATCCCAACGCTAAATTGCGCTCTAACTCTTATCTCAACACTCCTCCTCGATTTGACAATTTTTCTTTTTCTTCTTACTTTCACTTCACAAATTCTATGACATAAATTTAAAAAATAATTCCACACAAGTAATTGTTTCAAAGATAACATGTACATATACAAAAAAAGAAAATTGCTGAAAATCGCATACATTTAATTATAGAGAACCTTATCTCTAAGTTTACAAAAAATGTCTTTACACAGAGATTTTGTTAACATATCTGATAAATTTTCACAAGTGGGCACATATTCGACAGATACAATTTTACGAGATACTAGTGCCCGTATTCACAAACGATAATTTCCTAAATAATTACGTAATTATTTAAATGAGTGAGATGGAGATATGCAGTTTTTTTGCAATAGAATGAGATGGGGATAATTGATTACGTAATTATTTAGGAAATTATCGTTTGTGAATACGGGTGTCGATCTTTCAAGTAATGATTTTTGATGTCTATGTGTTTAGCTCTTTTAGAGTTTTCATTACTTTTTGACATTAAAATTGAGCTTTTATTATCACAAAATAACACTGCACCATTCTTCAATTTAAAATCATACAAAATACCCTTAAGATTTACCAATTCTTGTGCACTTGCAGCTGCTGCTACATATTCCGCTTCTGCGGTGGATAGAGCTACACAAGTTTGCTTTTTAGAAAACCAAGCTACAACATTTTTACCATGAAAAATTAAACATCCACTGACACTTTTTCGATCTTGCTTATCAGATGCCCAATCAGAATCTGAATAAGCTTTTAAGTTATCAATTTCTCCTACCCCCAATATTATAAAGGCTCATTAAGTAGCTCGTTAACAAACGGGCTATTAGTCTTAATGAAAAATTAAGTTTCGATCGGGTATTATAAAGCAAAACATTCCAGACCCTAACGGGCTATTAGTTAAAGACGGAAGTCGTCATATTTAATGAGAAATTTAATGAACTTTTGGGCCGAATTCAAACGAATGGCTGTGCCTACGAGAGGCTACGGACCGAAAGGTTCCGATGCTGGTGAAATAATTGAATACTCCAGACTCCACGTCACGCGGTCGGGCGAGGCGTCTCTGTCACTGTGAAAAATAATAAGTTGGGTTAGTTGTCAGTAATGTCAGTGCCAGTGCGTACATCTACCTATATGAGCCCGCGCTAACTGCAAGCTGCTGTTGTGTTGTGTTTTGTGTTATTATTGTGTTAAAAACTAAACAGACAATAATTTAAATGTGAGTGAATAGTTCGAAAGTGTCAACAGGACTAGATCACCTGTCTCTAGGACTTCTGAGACTCACCCGGTGCTGTTCCTCTTTGTCAGAAGATGAGAGAAATGAATGAGAGCTCAGACATTCTGAAAACACCATTTTTCATACCTATTTATTATTTTATTTCAATGTAATGTCAATCTGTAATGCATAATAAAGTTGTTTAATCTTAGCTGGTTTTATTATTTAATAATAGTACTTAGATACTGTAGCAAAGTAAAGAAAAGAAGTTAAGAATACATTGGCTGATTGTGTTATTTATTACCTACTTGAACTTCTCCTGCGGGAGTAATAATAATTATTTTTTATTTATTTATTTTTGAAACACATTTCCTTCCTTCCTAGCTTTTTTACCAAGAAGTAGGTAGGTGTAATTTGAGTAATAACGAAGTATCTAAACGTAAGGTAAGTATTGAAATTATTATTTTGGCTTACTTATAGTAAAGTTCATCAATGAAATGGGTGGGTGTGTGGTTTTATCAAGCTATGGGTACCTACCTACATACTATTAATAGATAGGTATAATAAAGGTAGTGCTATTGATAAGAATGAAAAATTCAATTTTCATTATTTTTTCTCATTAAACCTATAAGTAATCATTCAAAAAGTATTCTAAATTAGTGGATTATTGAATAAAAACTAGATTCAGTCAAAATTGTATTTATTTAGAATGAAATTATATCAATCCATTTGACATTTCATTTCGTTAAGTCCCTTAATCGGTAGAATTCTGGTGATTAGTTATTGCCCCGACTTAACGAGCTACTTCTAACCTAAAAATGGTAAAAAATACCTTTATAAGACGCTTAATGAAGAAATCTGCCCATTAGCCTAATGAGAAAAGTTAACGATTTCAGTTGTCAAAACCTTTATAAGACGCTTAATAGCCCGTTTGGACTTAATAGCCCGTTAAAAAGTTCATTAACCCGTTATAATACTCGCCGTAAATCTCTTACGGCGAGTATTATAACGGGTTAATGAACTTTTTAACGGGCTATTAAGTCCAAACGGGCTATTAAGCGTCTTATAAAGGTTTTGACAACTGAAATCGTTAACTTTTCTCATTAGGCTAATAGATCGTTAGGCTAATGGGCAGATTTTTTCATTAAGCGTCTTATAAAGGTATTTTTTACCATTTTTAGGTTAGAAGTAGCTCCTTAAGTCGGGGCAATAACTAATCACCAGAATTCTACCGATTAAGGGACTTAACGAAATGAAATGTCAAATGGATTGATATATTTTCATTCTAAATAAATACAATTTTGACTGAATCTAGTTTTTATTCAATAATCCACTAATTTAGAATACTTTTTTGAATGACTACTTATAGGTTTAATGAGAAAAAATAATGAAAATTGAATTTTTCATTCTTATCAATAGCACTACCTTTATACCTATCTTTTATAGTATGTAGGTAGGTACCCATAGCTTGATAAAACCACACACTCACCCATTTCATTGATGAACTTTACTATTATAAGTAAGCCAAAATAATAATTTCAATACTTACCTTACGTTTAGGTACTTCGTTATTACTCAAATTACACCTACCTACTTCTTGGTAAAAAAGCTAGGAAGGTAATAAATGTGTTTCAAAAATTAATAAATAAAAAATAATTATCATTACTCCCGCAGGAGCCAAGTTCAAGTAGGTAATAACACAATCAGCCAATGTATTCTTAACTTCTTTTCTCTACTTTGCTACAGTATCTACTATTATTAAATAATAAAACCAGCTAAGTTAAACAACAAATTTATTATGTATTACAGATTGACATTACATTGAAATAAAATAATAATTATTAATACCTAATAATTGGAATAAATAGGTGTAAAATGGTGTTTTCAGAATGTCTCAGCTCTCATTCACTCGTCTTCTGACAAAGAGGAACAGCACCCGGTGAGTTTCAGAAGTCCTAGAGATAGGAGACAGGTGGTCTAGTCCTTTTAACACTTTCGAACTATTCACTTCACTCACATTTAAATTATTGTCTGTTCAGTTTTTAACACAATATTAACACAAAACACAACACACAACAGCAGCTAGCAGTCAGCGCAGGCTCATAGGTAGATATACGCACTGGCACTGACAGTATACTGACACAGAATACTGACACTCACTAACCCAACTTCTGGTGTGACCGCGTGACGTGGAGTATGTATTCTATTATTTCACCACCATCGGAACATTTCGGTCCGTAGCCTCTCGTAGGCACAGCCATTCGTTTGAATTCGGCCCAAAAACTCATTAAATTCCTCATTAAATATGGCGACTTCCGTCTTTAACTAATAGCCCGTTAGGACCTGGAATGTTTTGCTTTATAATACCCGATCGAAACTTAATTTTTCATTAAGACTAATAGCCCGTTTGTTAACGAGCTACTTAATGAGCCTTTATAATATTGGCTGTTAATATTTTTGACGTAAGTCAACCCTTTATTTTTCGTAGCCTGTAGATAACGTAACACTCTTCTACCTGCGTTCCATGCTTCTGTTGTTGGCTTATCAAGAAATCTGCTTAAATATGACACCGAAAATGTTATATCAGGTCGAGTAGTTGTTGACAAATACATTAAACTTCCTATCAACTGTCTATATGGAACATCTACTATTTCACTGCTTTCATTATACTGAAAACCTTTTTCCATAGGTGTAGATTTACCATTACATTGCTCCATATTAAAGTTATTTAATATCTTCGTTATGAATTTTTTCTGATCTATTATTATCTCTCCTTTATCCTTCATCCAAGTTATATTCATACCAAGAAAATTTTTAATTTCACCCAAATCTTTTGCTTGAAAATATTCTTTCAACAATGACAATGTTTTCTCGACATTTGCTCTATTTCCAGTAACCAACATATCGTCTACATAAATTAAAATCCAAACTTCATTGCTGCAGTATAAACAACAATCATATTTTGATCTTTCAAAGTTATTTGCTATTGCAAAATCATTGAAAGTATCATTCCACACTTTTGGCGATTCTTTGAGACCATACAAGGCTCTATTCAGCTTCAAAACTTTTGAGTTTGTTTTAAATCCGTCAGGTGGATAAATATACACTTCTGTATCTAATCTGCCATTTAAAAAAGCTGTAGGAATGTCTAGTTGTCTTATATCCCAATCTTCCTGTAATGCTATCGACAATAACAACCGTATTGTTGACATACGAGCTACTGGAGCATATACTGGCTGAAACTGACTCTCCTCCTTAAGTTGGAAACCCTTTGCCACAATTCTGGCTTTCTTTGTTCCATCATCCTTAGTTCTAAATACCCATTTCGTTTGTATAGCTGTCTTTCCCTCTGGTAATTTTGTTTCACTCCATGTTACTAATTTTTTATGCGAATCTAGTTCCTTTTCAATTGCTTCACTCCAACCTTTTAATTCTATAGCTTCATTATAATTACTTGGATCATTATTTTGAGACGTAAGTAAGCAATATGCTGAGTATGTTTCATACTCGTTCAAATATTTTGGAGTATTAATTTTTCTCCCTCGATTAGTCACAATCTGCCTTTTATTTTCTTTGTCAGAACTTCCTTCTTCTTCTTCGCTATCAATATTTTCTGAAATATCTTTTCTTTCTTCACAGTCTTGTCACAGTCTTTCTCTATTTTCTCGCTTTCTTCATCTTCTAATCTAGAATCTTCTTCATCTTCTAAATTCTTCTGTGTTTCTTCTTTCTCTTTGATTTCATCTATTAATATTATTTTCCTATCCTCTTTATATTGATCAACATTTATTTCATTATAATTTGTTTGTGTTTCATCGAACGTTACATCTCTTGAACATATAATTTCATTTCTTTTAAAATCCCACAATCTATATCCATTTATACCATATCCAACCATAATACAAGTTTTGGCGCGTTTTTCCAATTTGTTTAACCTCGGTAAAATGACCGACCAAGCACGACTTCCGAAAATTCTCAATTTCGACAAATTATTGAAATTATACCATCTTGTGGCAGGAGCAACACCTCCATTTGAACTAGTAGGAGATCTGTTCAACTCATATGCTGAACATAAAATGGCTTCTCCCCAAAGTTCTTTTGGCAAATTAGTTTCTGCAAATTTAGTACGTACCTTATCTAAAAGAGTTCGATTCATTCGTTCTGATTTACCGTTTTGTTGCGGACTATATGGCAACGTGTATTCTATTTGTATACCTTTGTCTCTACAGAAATCTCTAAAATATCTTGATGAAAATTCCCCTCCATTATCACATCTTATCTTTTTGGTTTTATTCCCGTGCTGAGTTTTAATTAATTTAATAAAATCAATTACGTTTTGAGCAGCTTCATGTTTTGATTTTAACAGCTTTACAATTAAGAAATTTGAATAATCATCAATCAATACCTGAAAATATCTATTACCTTCAAAAGTAGGCGTTACAACTGGACCTGCAATATCTGTATGAATTAACTGACCTATTTCTGTAGTTTTATTGCTACATTCATAAAAAGTTTTTCTTGTGCTTTTACCCTCAATACAACTACTACATGTTTTCTTATCACTAGGTAATCCTAATTGTTTTAAGCCATATCGATTTAAGTGTCCTAATCTTTTGTGCCAAACATTACCATCGTTACACTCATTGAGTTCTTTGACCCTTACTTTAAAACAATTTTCAGTTTTGAATTCTATGTTTAACAAGAATAAATCTTTTACAGTTATACAATGAAATGTCATACTACTTTTGAGTATTTTGGCTCTCTTTTTACCTCGTTCATCTTTATCGAATATTACTCTAAAATCCTTTTTTAATAATTGTGATACAGACAATAAATTGTGTGACATACCTTCAACTAACAGAGCTTCTACTGTTATTCTTTTACCTTGACAAATACATTGAAGAGTTCCCTTTTTCCTCGCAAGTAAGACGTCACCACTTTTTGCTGTTCCAATTTTGATTTCTTTATCCAGATCTCGAACATCAGTCATGTAGTGTTGCAATTCAGCTGTAACCATGTGTTCTGTAGCACCGGAGTCCAATATAAAAGAATTTTCACCATTAAACTGTTGGTCACAACTTAGAGCTGTGAACGCGACATCACTGGCATTGTTAGCTTGTTGACCCCTTCCATAACTACCTCTGAAACCTCGATTTCCTCTACTAAAACTTCTACCTCTTCCTCTTTCGTACTTTTTATTTTGTAAGCACTGAAAGGTTTTATGTCCGGGTTTACCACAACCGTAACATACACATGGGCTTGCTTTAAATGTGACTTCATTATTGTAACGACTTCCACTACTACTTTCAGTTTTTGACTTCACCTTCAGTTCTTCGTCTAACAATCTGGCTTTTATAAAATCCATAGTAACGTCAGTATTCATAGTTTCTATTGCTGTCACTACAGCACTGTATTCTTCATTTAACGATAGCAACATGTGACATACTTTATCTGATTCATCCATTTTTGACCCAACACTTTCAAGTTCACGAATTAAAGTATCAAATTTTAAAAAATGATCTTCTAGCTTCTCACTCTTCTTACACTTGAGAGTCAATAATTTCTTCTTCAATGTTAGTTTTGTGAACACACTCTTCCTTTGAAATACATCTTCTAGTGATTTCAGCATGTGCTTCGCAGATGTTGAATCCTTGATTATATCCAAATGCTTATCACTTATACACATTGTACTATTATAGATTTAGCTTTAGCATCTTTCACTTTGAATTCTTCCTTTTTCTTTTCTTCTTTGATGTCTGCAATTTCACCTTCTAATACTTCCTCGATCTGCTTCTCTTCCAATAATGCTCTTACTCTAAATTTCCAATTATTGAAATTTTCCGACGTTAGCTGGGGGAACATTACGGTATTATTCATCTTGTACTTTTCTTTCTTGAAAACATACAATAGACAATAATAATCATGAACACAGCCTCGTGCCACGGTAACCTCTCAACTCGATGAACTTTAACAAAAGTGATTTAACTACTTCTCGCGTAGTCCTGGACCCATAACCTGTTACGATTATTATTAATTAGGGTACCGGGCAAAATAATCATCATTACTTTCTATAAACAAACATCTATTTATTGTAATAATAGTTGTAGAAAATAAAATTAACAAACAGACAAGCACATTCTTATTCTTTAATATCGAGAGTGAGTATCGACAATCGAGTTGAACTTCCTGGTTCTTTTTGTTCAGTTCACTTTTGGTTCAGCAATATCCCAACGCTAAATTGCGCTCTAACTCTTATCTCAACAATATTCACCATTATTTATGCTAAGCATATATCAGATATATGATGCTAAGTTGTAACATTGAGTACGTTCACCTGACGTCAACCGTTGAGTTGTTGAGGTAGCGCTTGCGTTCAGACATACCGCTCACTTACAACCGTTGTTCAACTGTTGAGTATTTTTGTGAGCGTAAATATTTCACGCTCAGCACAGTCAACGTGTATGTTGCGGAC
This sequence comes from Malachius bipustulatus, assembly GCA_910589415.1. NCBI lineage: Eukaryota > Metazoa > Arthropoda > Insecta > Coleoptera > Melyridae > Malachius > Malachius bipustulatus. The sequence goes on from OU342633.1 coordinate 4,403,391, forward strand.
ATGCGCCAAGTGGGAAGTAAAAGTTGCAAGTAAGAATGCTCCTGATACAATCAGCGACAAATAAATGCTAATAATTACTTGTATGAACTTGAATCGTATCCAGAAACATGTCACATATCTCTCGATGTCAACAATGCGTTCAGACTATTTCCAACATGTTGAAACAACTTACACTCAACCGTTTTGCGCTGCTATTCAACAGTTGACGTCAGGTGAACGTACCCATTGTAACACATTAATGTCATTAAAAATGACAAGTAGAATTTGAAGGTTATTAAAGGGACCAAATGAAAATTTTTGACATTAGGAAGATTCAAAAACAATAAATTTAATAATCGATTACAACATTGCCCTGGCTTTGTTGTCAAGTTTTTTATGTAAAAAAACTGATTTTGTTAAAGTCTGTACACTGAGAGTTGTCTGTTGTGAGAACTAAGGATACATCATCTCGTTATATTTCTTACTCCTTCTATTGCATTGCATAGTCAATCGAGTTAAAATGGGACGTATTGTCAGAAATACGTTTGAATCGTCAGCAATTCTAAAAAGATGAGCGAGAGTGAGACGGAAGTATCGACTCGCGTCTTGATACGCTTAGATTGATACGATATTACGATAAGATTGTTGTCGTTACTATCAGTAGTGTCAGTGTCAGCGGTAAATATTAAATATACTATAATAAGGTTTGTCTTGTGATTTGAAACGTTTTTAATACGAAATTAGCAGAATTACCTGTGTCCTGTGATAAACTATGAGTAACTTATTATAATTGCTCGAATGCCTAAAAATCTACTTCCTTGCTTTGCCTGGGAAACTATTGAACTCCCTAGTACGTGGTCTTGTGGTAAAATTGCTGATGGAATATTTTACTTGCAAATAAGAAAACGGAGGTGTTATTCTTTCTTTTAAACGGCAACCAGCAGGTATTAGGTGACATGATATTTCTATCATGATGATAACAATAATTATTATGATTCTTATTTACTTGCATTATATAATATTTGTTATCAAAAAGTTGCAAGGCTCTACTTCGTCAATAACTTGTCGAAATAATATATTTATAGGATATTCATTATTCCTCAACATACGCCACTGACACGAACTGCGATACCACATCTGGTTCGACTTAGAAATAAGTGTACGATTCAAATCGAATTAAATGAAATTGTTTAGTCAGAATCAGTGTGGCATGACAACGGACAACTCTCAGTGTACAGAGAGTATGTTTACGTCTGTCAGTTTTGAGACTTAATTGGATTATCTATAAAAATAGGCAAAATGCGAAATCATTTAAGTAAAGAAGCACAGCAGATGGTGGCAAATTTGATTGAATAGGTACTATATAAAGACGAATCAATGAATAATGATGGGGGCCCCTTTATTACCCCTAACATCAGTGAGCGAGGTATAAATCATTTTCTAGTTCAGGTTCAAATTTTACTGACATGAAGTATGAATAAGTAATAATTATGATTTAGGGTAGGTGAAACTCTGAATTGTCGATTGGTACAATTAAAATAAATTGAGCCGTAATTGATAAGGGTCAAAACCATTGGAAAGTCCCCAAAAGTCAATCGCGGCAGAATACGCGGTCACCAGTTTAAGCGAAGTGAATGAAGCGGCAAAACCTACCGCGATTCTCTCTACTAAATGTATCAGCAGAGTGAGTAAGCAGGTAGCAGGTAATGCAATGATTCACATATTTATAAAGGTGTCCCATCAGCTCATTCGAAGCGGTCTCTGTGGGCCAAACGATGTATTTTTTCAAACATTTTTTTGAAAATTCAAGTACAGGATCACAATGGCCATTATTTAAAACTATTTTGGACTATACAGAGTGTCCCATATGAGAGTGTCATATCAAAGTAATGTTTTTTAAAATGAAATGCTCCTATGTTATTGCATTTTTAGATTGTCTGAAAAGAAAAACTAAGATTGGTTTTTACTGTTGGTGTGTAAATTCAGAAGTTTGTGAGTTATAAACAAGTGAAAATTTTCATTTCTGAAGTTCAAGGCCATGTACAACGAAAACGGCTTAAGATAGAGAAAAACGGCTTACATGTCCCTATTTTAACTTTTTATCTACTATCCTATATGGTAAAGAAACATGTGTACTTTCTTTGTTTTGTTTTTTTGGCGACGCGCGAAGAAATCTCAGATTTTTTCAAATTTTTTATCACCCTGTATAAACATTTTATCTACATCGTAGGATATACCCACACAGCAAAATCACGTTCCATATAGACATATCAGATATATCTCGATTGAGAGATGGTCGTATATCTCAAAAATATGTACAAATATACTTGAGACATAAATGAGATGTTTCAGAGATATCTTAATGTCCGCCTTTTAAACGTCTTTGAGACATTTTGTTGAGAGATCTCAGATATGTCTCAGATTATCTCCAAGATGTCTCAGCAACCTAACTTAGAGATCACAGAGATATAATATTTGAGATGTCGTATCTCCCAGAGACATATTAATTTTAGCCTTTTAAACGTCTGAGAGATTTTTTGTTAAGATATCTCAGAAATGTCTCAAAATATCTCCAGGAGATTACAAAATCTAGATGTTTACAGGGTGTTAAGAAAATGGCGGATAAACTCTTCAGTACATTGTAGGAGACACTCAGTAGAGTACGGGAAAAATAATTTAAAAAATTCTGCTCTTCAATTTGGTGAGATAAAAAAGACCAAAGTTATTATTTTACTATCTTTGTTTTAGGTATATATTTTTTTCTTTGTAAAGATATCTTTTGAAGATTTTAGTTTTTTTGTTGGTTGTTATTTTTTTTTACAAAATACCAGCAGTTTTATATCGTGTTAAACGTTGCCAAATTTATTGTTCACTATTTTGCTTAGAATCTTTTAAAATGTAGCTCTGGATTTTGTAAAATTATTTTTCCCGTACTCTACTGAGTGTCTTCTACAAATGTACTCTGAAGAGTTTATCCGTCATTTTCTTAACACCCTCTGTAGTTAGGAGACGGATGCCGTTTGGGCAGGCTTAGGAAAAGAATTTAATATGTCCAAGAGTGAATCTGTAAAATGAAAGATTTTGATTGTTCCCAGTTTTACAAATTCATTCTCAGATATTAATTGTTTTCCTAAGCCTGTCTTACTTAATGAGCGGGTTTCATTTGCTTATTATTCGCTCAAGTATTTAAAGAATCACATTACTTGGGAATAATAGTAATAATAAATAAAAATTTCAAACAATTTTTTATGAAATTATTTAATTGAAATTAAAAAATAAAAATACCTATAAGATTTTATAAAATTATTAAAAAATTATAAAAAAAATTCTCATAAAATAATATACCCACTTATTAATTATATATTATAAGCTGCAGGTACTACTAATATTACAGAGGGTGTCCCAGCTTATTCGAAGCGGTCTCTGTAGGCCAAACGATGAACTTTTTCGAAAAACTTTTTGAAAATTCAAGTACAGAATCACAATGGCCATAATTTAAAATTATTTTGGAGTATAAAGAGTGTCCCATATGACAGTGACATATCAAAGTTATGTTTTTTTAAATGGAAAGCTCCTATGTTATTGGATTTTTAGATTGTCTGAGAAGAGAAAATAAGATTGACTTTTACAGTTGGTGTTTAAATTCAGAAGTTTTTGAGTTATAAACAAGTGAAAATCGTCATTTTTGAAGTTCAGGGCCCTGTACAACGAAAACGGTTCAAGATAGAGAAAAACGGCTTACATGTCCCTATTTTAACTTTTTATGTACTATCCTATGGTATAGAAACATTTTTACTTTCTTTGATTTTTTTATCTGGCGACACGTGGAGAAATCTCAGAATTTTTCAAATTTTTTATCACCCTGTATAAACATTTCATCTACATCATAGGATAGTACATGAAAAGTTAAAATAGGGACATGTAAGCCGTTTTTCTCTATCTTCAGCCGTTTTCGTTGTACAGGGCATTGATATAGGGAAAATATCTCAAAATAGATGAGATATTGTGATCAATATGAGACCTTTTTGAGATATATCTGAGATATTTGGTGCTGTGTGGGTAGTACATGAAAAAGTAAAATAGGGACATATCGATGGTCTAACTCTAATACCCTGTATCTGCAAAAAATCAAAATTTTACTTTTTCGCGCCATTCGGTTGTACGTTTACTCTGTCATGGTCATGAGTTGAAATACACCGTATTGGCTTGGGAAATTATTGGCTACAAAAAAAGTTTTGTAATCTCCTGAATCATATTATAGCCCTTTAAAACTAAAAATAACCCAGGCAGCAATCGAACATTCACTGAATGTTAAAAATGAACATTCAGCCAATGTTAGAAACGACATCAGATTCGTGAACATTCAATGAAGGTTAGTTTTAAATGTTCAGTGAATGTTCAGATTTAAGCTTTAGTGAACATTTATAAATGAATGTGTACTGAACATTCAAAAATGAACATTCAGCCAATGTGAAAAACGACAGATTCGTAAACATTCAAAGAATATTATAGTTTTAAATGTTGAGTGAATGTTTGTTTTTTTTTATAAAACTGATCATCACTAAGAATTGTATTACCTATATGGAGGTGAAAAGCTGAAAAAAATAATACACTATGTAGGTGTATTCCATTTATCAATCCATCAGTGAACAAAATAAATTATTATTATTATTATAAGGTCACATTTGCTCTTTCGTGTTGTTTTTCTTCTTCCTGTCTACATCATAATACCTACCTACCTATAATAATACCTGGGATGAAGAATTAGATTAGTTTGCATCACTCTCTGCACCTTCTCTCTCCGACCAGACAAGCATAAAATACTTAGCTTGCTGATAATTTATTGTGACTTTTATACCTATACATAGGTATATTCATAGTTTAGAAAAACAAGATGAAATGCCAAGAATAGGAATAGCGGACATATTGGAGTTATTGGACACAAGACAAAAGAGAATACTGGGAAGGGAATGCAATAGACAAGAGAGCTGCGCGCGCAACACCTCGTTGTAATAATTATAATAAAATATAATTCTGGTTTTTATCAATTTTTAAGCCAAATATTTTCGTTTCAGCATGTAATTTTCCAATTTTTTTGGTATATGTTATTTACCTGATGTCAGTGCACCTGTATGTAATTGCGTGCAATAAACATTTCATCTTAAACATTGTATGAATGTTAATTAAACATTGCATTTTGAATGTTCAGTATCTAATGTTCAATGAATGTTTATTCAAGGTCTGAAAACGAACATTAGAATCTGAACGTTGCCTGAATATTCGGAAAGTCTGTTTAACATTAGAGCAATGTTTTAATGTTCGGTGAACATTTAGGGAACATTCAGTGAACATTCCTTGCTGCCTGGGAAAAAAGCTCTCTCCTCTAAAATACAGGGTGTTCTACAAGCTCTATGACAAACTTTGACAGATGGTAGGTTGCTTGATTTTAAACATATTTTTTTTAATAAACATGGGTCCGATTCGTTTTTGTTTAGAAGTTACAAGCATTTAAAAAACCTTCTTGCGCATCAAACGCAGAAACAGTGTATTTTTATGCGATTCAACTATGAAAATTTTTGCCGCCTTTTAAATTGGCTTTCTGAATTTTTCAATAGTCAGGTCGAATTTACGTAGTGGTTTACTGTGAAAATTTCATTTCATTTCGTTTGAAAGCGTGCCATAAAATAGATTTTTACATATAATAAACCAAAAAAAAATTGGCAAAATTTAACAATTTCGTCTCTTGTCCTATATACCCGCCACTGACTAACTTTAAAAAGTTACAGGCGAGTTCTGAAAACCGAACATTTGAAATTTTAGAGAAATAAAAATCATGTAAAAAAATTCGAAAAACTCCGCCATTTCTCTTATTTGCTTCTTTAAATTTTGGAGAGTTACAAGCTATTAGTGTAGTTGTCTACTCCGAAAATTTCAAGTAAATTCCCTCAAAAATGTGCTCATAATCAGTTAAAGAAATTTAGCCATTTTTACCATTTTCTTATCCACGCCACTAGCTTACTAATGAAAATAATAAAAATTTTATTGCATTAATTCAAATTTCAAATCATTCTAATCCAATCTTGTTAATACAGGTTTGTAGGAGTTTTTATTTTCTGCAATTGGGGTTGGCAGGAGCAGTCATATATGCATGGGTGGTCCCGCCCGAGCCGAGCGCAATGAAAACGGTGCGCTGGTCTGGTGCTGGTGCTGGTTTTAAATCAAGCAGTCCCGGGTCTGAATATTACATTCAATCGTTAAGTTATTAAACAAGCCTTTAATTATTGTCATCCTCATTATTTTGTTGTGAAAAGTTTTCTTTCTATATTGCTTATACAGGGACTAAAAAATAGCCTTTTTCCCTAAAATTCAAAAAGCCGCCATTTTGAAACGGCTCGATCGATTTTGCTCAAAAATGCAATACCAGACCACTACTTGTGGATAATATCTTCCTCCCATAAAAATTTCAGCCTCCTAGATTGAAAACTGCTACCAGAAAACCGTGCCACAGGACCGGATGTTTCGAAATTTTAAAGGACACCCTGTAGAAGTAACGCGACTTTTGAAAAATTTTTCAACGAAAATTTAACGTCATCTCAAAGTTTCACAAGAGTAAAAAATTTCTTCCACTAATCTTGAAAGATGAAGCTACTAGAGTGTTTTTAAAATTTTAGAGAAATTTACATCATGTAAAATAAATTTGAATATCTCCGCCATTTTTTTTATTTGATCCTTGAAATTTTTGAAGATTAAAGAGTATTAGTATAGTTGTCTACTGTAAAAATTTAAGTTCAATTCCTTCAAAAATGTGCTCAAAAACTGTTATAGAAATTAAGCCATTTTCACTCTTTTCCTACCCACGCCACTGGCTTATTAATGGAAAAAATTCAAATTTTTTTGCATTAACTCAAATTTCAATTAATTTTCTTTCAATCCTGTTAACTTGATGTGAAAGTTTTTTTGCCATCTTGCTCATACAGGGATTCAAAAAATAGTAAATTTTCCGCAAATTCAAATAGCCGCCATTTTGAAATGGCTCGGCCGATTTTGCTCAAGTGCAATACCAGACCAGTCCTTGTAGACATCTTACTCTCACAAAAATTTCAGCCCCCTAGATTGAAAACTGCGGCCAGAAACCGTGCCTCAAGGACCGGATACTTGGAACTTTGAAAGGACACCCTGTAGAAGTAACGTGACTTTTGGAAATTTTTTCAACGAAAATCTAAAGTCATTCCTCAGCTTTACAAGAATCCAAAATTTCGTTCACTAATCTTGAAAGATAAAGCTACAGGAGCGTTTTGAAACTCGAAAAATCGTGATTTTGGAGAAATAAATATATATATATATTTATATATATATATATATATACTAAAGTTCTTCTGTAGTCATCGACTAGTTTATATGACGAAAAATAGGATAGTGGGGGTTGCGATGAATGGGACTAATAAAAGTAAGAACACTCTTTCTTCTAGTTAGTTAAGCTTTCTGCCTTTATTTAGGCCATCTTCAGAACCTATAAAATATACAAAATATATCATTACAAGCAAAATAGTGAACGGATCAAGGCCATGTGTAATGACTTACTAATTGAAGGTGAGATTAATCTTCAAAGTTGTTCAATTCATAAATACTAAGCAGTTCCATGTTAGGCACAAACACACACTTTGCGAAAATTTTTATGAAGGGTTACTATCCATTATATTAAAAATTACGTTAAAAACTATGTCAAAAATCATCAAAAATTTCAAAAATTTAAAAAAACAATCACAGAGTCAAGATCACATTTTAAGACTAGTCTATCACAGTTATATAACATCTACAAGATGAACCAGGTACGATTTTACATCTCTGCCACATTAATTTAAGGATTAATATACTTAATATTACAATTATTATTCGACATTTTTAAGATGAACCATGAGGGAGAAGCCATTTTCTCTATGAATTAAAATCTGTAAATTTTTATCCTACAAAAAGAAGATTTCACTGTCTTATTGTGTTGTTGAACTGCCAGTCACTTGTCCTGTCATATTTCTGGACATTGTGAAAATTATTAAAAAGTTGGGGTGTGTCAGTTGTCCGTCAATCAAAATACTGTTCTCTCAATCTGTCCTAAAAACCACTATTCTCTTTGTTAGTTGTTGTCAGATTGTTTTGTTTTTCGGCGGTATACAGAGTTTTAGTTAGTCGTTGTAAGCATGTCATGTTACCTGTCCTCTTCTACTGCGTTCTCTCTACTGTTGTTAGAGTTATTTCTTACTTTTCTTTCAGAATCCAATGCGATCAGGTAAGTGTAAATTTGGCTGAGGCCTGAGATGTCACTCCGTTTATTAATGGCATTGGGTTCTTGTGAAATTCTGCACATTTCTTTAAAAGTTCTTCTTATCAGGGAACGATCTTCGTCTAAGATAGAGGCTGCTTCGTAGTTGGGACTGTGGTTTTCTTTGATGACATGTTCTGCTAATGCGCACGAGTTCTTCAAATTTCTGCAGTCGCTCTTGTGTGAGCAGATTCTGGATTTCAGGCTCCTTGTAGTCTGGCCGATGTAGACTGCCGTGCAGTCCCTGCAAGGGATCCTATAAACTACATCACATTTGTTGTGTGTTTCTATCTTGTCTTTAACTCTTGAGAATAGTTGATTTATCGTACTAACATTTTTCATCGCTATCTTAATTTGTAGTGGTCTTAGCAACTTCATGAGGTTGTCTGAAACTGTTTTTATGTAGGGTAATGTACCAAATTTTCTTCTGGTTATTGTCACTTGGTTGTTGTCATTTGGCTGCTGTGAGTCCCTGTTTGTCAATACCTCGTCTACGATTGGGCTGTTCAGGATACTGTTCAGTAACTTCCTAGGATATGAATTACTAATTAGGGTTGTTCTCAATTTTTCTATGCTTTGGTTGTAATAGTCAGGATGGCAAATTTTGTGGATGCGATCTCTTAAGTTCTTAATTACATTAATTTTCATACCTATCCTATGTGCTGAAAAGTAGTTCAGGTATCTACCCGAGTTGGTTGGTTTTACATACCAGTCTAAGTTAATTGTTTGTGTTGTTGTTCTGATTACGAGTGTATCCAGGAATGGAACTCCTTGTCTGTCATTCTCTCTTTCTACCGTAAACTGTACTTTGCTGTTGTAAGAGTTGAAAACTGTGACTATCTCTTCTATTTTTTCTTCAGGTACTGCACAAATCAGGTCATCTACGTATTTCTTGATAAAGTCCGGTCGGAAGGTCAATTGTGGGATACATGTGTCAAGTAGATCGTCCATAATATATTGCGCTAGGATCGGAGAGTTACTGCTACCCATTGGCGTGCCTAGAATCTGTTTGTAGTATACTCCCTTGTAAGTGAAGTAAGTAGTGTCAAAGACAAACTCAACCGCCTCGATGAACTTCTTCTTAGGAATCATTGTTATGTTGTTCTATTGTGTTCCATCTTGTGTTTATACTATTTATGACCAGTTCTTTGGGAATATTTGAGAATAAAGAAACAACATCTAAACTTATTATCACAAAACCCTGGGGTATAGTTCTGTTATTAGCGAACTTTGCAAATTCAAAGGAATCTTTAATATAGTAGTCATTGTTTATGTCATAAGATTGTGTAAGGATGTCAGTCACCAATTGTGCGATTCCTTTATTCGGAGAATTATTAGAAGCTATCACTGGTCTTAGGCATACTGGGTTTTTGTGAATTTTTGGAAGGCCGTAGTATTTTGGTGCATTGCCTTTGTAAAAAGAATAATGTTTGGCCATCTCTTGTGTAATGTGGCCTTTCTTTTTCATCTCACTAATAATTTTGTTGGCTTTCTGTTCAATCGTGGTAGTTGGGTCCCTATTCAACACTTTGTAATATGTCTGGTCATTGAGTATGTTATAAGTTAATTCATCGTAATTTGTCCTATTCATTAAAACTGTCACACCCCCCTTATCTGCGTTAAGTACTAGCAATTCTGGATTGTTCCTTAAAAATCTCTTACATTCTCCGACTAAGGAGTGGATAAATTCCCTACTCTGATATTTTTCATGATAAAAGTTTGTTACAATGTTTGCTGATCTCGCTGCAATCAGATCTCTAACTCCGCGGGTTAGAGACCTGATTGCAGCGAGATCAGCAAACATTGTAACAAACTTTTATCATGAAAAATATCAGAGTAGGGAATTTATCCACTCCTTAGTCGGAGAATGTAAGAGATTTTTAAGGAACAATCCAGAATTGCTAGTACTTAACGCAGATAAGGGGGGTGTGACAGTTTTAATGAATAGGACAAATTACGATGAATTAACTTATAACATACTCAATGACCAGACATATTACAAAGTGTTGAATAGGGACCCAACTACCACGATTGAACAGAAAGCCAACAAAATTATTAGTGAGATGAAAAAGAAAGGCCACATTACACAAGAGATGGCCAAACATTATTCTTTTTACAAAGGCAATGCACCAAAATACTACGGCCTTCCAAAAATTCACAAAAACCCAGTATGCCTAAGACCAGTGATAGCTTCTAATAATTCTCCGAATAAAGGAATCGCACAATTGGTGACTGACATCCTTACACAATCTTATGACATAAACAATGACTACTATATTAAAGATTCCTTTGAATTTGCAAAGTTCGCTAATAACAGAACTATACCCCAGGGTTTTGTGATAATAAGTTTAGATGTTGTTTCTTTATTCTCAAATATTCCCAAAGAACTGGTCATAAATAGTATAAACACAAGATGGAACACAATAGAACAACATACAATGATTCCTAAGAAGAAGTTCATCGAGGCGGTTGAGTTTGTCTTTGACACTACTTACTTCACTTACAAGGGAGTATACTACAAACAGATTCTAGGCACGCCAATGGGTAGCAGTAACTCTCCGATCCTAGCGCAATATATTATGGACGATCTACTTGACACATGTATCCCACAATTGACCTTCCGACCGGACTTTATCAAGAAATACGTAGATGACCTGATTTGTGCAGTACCTGAAGAAAAAATAGAAGAGATAGTCACAGTTTTCAACTCTTACAACAGCAAAGTACAGTTTACGGTAGAAAGAGAGAATGACAGACAAGGAGTTCCATTCCTGGATACACTCGTAATCAGAACAACAACACAAACAATTAACTTAGACTGGTATGTAAAACCAACCAACTCGGGTAGATACCTGAACTACTTTTCAGCACATAGGATAGGTATGAAAATTAATGTAATTAAGAACTTAAGAGATCGCATCCACAAAATTTGCCATCCTGACTATTACAACCAAAGCATAGAAAAATTGAGAACAACCCTAATTAGTAATTCATATCCTAGGAAGTTACTGAACAGTATCCTGAACAGCCCAATCGTAGACGAGGTATTGACAAACAGGGACTCACAGCAGCCAAATGACAACAACCAAGTGACAATAACCAGAAGAAAATTTGGTACATTACCCTACATAAAAACAGTTTCAGACAACCTCATGAAGTTGCTAAGACCACTACAAATTAAGATAGCGATGAAAAATGTTAGTACGATAAATCAACTATTCTCAAGAGTTAAAGACAAGATAGAAACACACAACAAATGTGATGTAGTTTATAGGATCCCTTGCAGGGACTGCACGGCAGTCTACATCGGCCAGACTACAAGGAGCCTGAAATCCAGAATCTGCTCACACAAGAGCGACTGCAGAAATTTGAAGAACTCGTGCGCATTAGCAGAACATGTCATCAAAGAAAACCACAGTCCCAACTACGAAGCAGCCTCTATCTTAGACGAAGATCGTTCCCTGATAAGAAGAACTTTTAAAGAAATGTGCAGAATTTCACAAGAACCCAATGCCATTAATAAACGGAGTGACATCTCAGGCCTCAGCCAAATTTACACTTACCTGATCGCATTGGATTCTGAAAGAAAAGTAAGAAATAACTCTAACAACAGTAGAGAGAACGCAGTAGAAGAGGACAGGTAACATGACATGCTTACAACGACTAACTAAAACTCTGTATACCGCCGAAAAACAAAACAATCTGACAACAACTAACAAAGAGAATAGTGGTTTTTAGGACAGATTGAGAGAACAGTATTTTGATTGACGGACAACTGACACACCCCAACTTTTTAATAATTTTCACAATGTCCAGAAATATGACAGGACAAGTGACTGGCAGTTCAACAACACAATAAGACAGTGAAATCTTCTTTTTGTAGGATAAAAATTTACAGATTTTAATTCATAGAGAAAATGGCTTCTCCCTCATGGTTCATCTTAAAAATGTCGAATAATAATTGTAATATTAAGTATATTAATCCTTAAATTAATGTGGCAGAGATGTAAAATCGTACCTGGTTCATCTTGTAGATGTTATATAACTGTGATAGACTAGTCTTAAAATGTGATCTTGACTCTGTGATTGTTTTTTTAAATTTTTGAAATTTTTGATGATTTTTGACATAGTTTTTAACGTAATTTTTAATATAATGGATAGTAACCCTTCATAAAAATTTTCGCAAAGTGTGTGTTTGTGCCTAATATGGAACTGCTTAGTATTTATGAATTGAACAACTTTGAAGATTAATCTCACCTTCAATTAGTAAGTCATTACACATGGCCTTGATCCGTTCACTATTTTGCTTGTAATGATATATTTTGTATATTTTATAGGTTCTGAAGATGGCCTAAATAAAGGCAGAAAGCTTAACTAACTAGAAGAAAGAGTGTTCTTACTTTTATTAGTCCCATTCATCGCAACCCCCACTATCCTATTTTTCGTCATATATATATATATATATCGTTGGCAGGTGAATTTTGGAAAACCACTTTTTCGTAATCTGGGGTCATGATCGGTGGACATTTGATGAGTTTGGGTGATTTTTGGAAAGTGATGTCGTCCTCAATAGTGTATTTTTTTGTTAAAAAATACACTAAAATCGTAATTTTTCAAGTTCAAGGCCCTGTAAAAGGAAAACGGTTCAAGATAGACAAAAACGGCTTACATGTCCCTATTTTAACTTTTCATGTACTATATCCAATGATGTAGATAAAATGTTTATACAGGGTGATAAAAAATTTGAAAAATCTGAGATTTCTCCACATTTAAAAAAATCAAAGAAAGTACAAATGTTTCTATACCATAGGATAGTCCATAAAAAGTTAAAATAGGGACATGTAAGCCGTTTTTCTCTATCTTGAACCGTTTTCCTTTTACAGGGCCTTGAACTTGAAAAATTACGATTTTTTAAATGCTTGTAACTTCTAAACAAAAACGAATCGGACCCATGTTTATTAGAAAAAATATGTTTAAAATCAAGCAACCTACCATCTGTCAAAGTTTGTCATAGAGCTTGTAGAACACCCTGTATAGATTCATACAGTTACGGGGTATTAGAATTAGACCATCGATATGTAAGCCGTTTGTTTTTCTCTATCTTGAGCCGTTTTTGTTGTACAGGGCATTGAACTTCAAAAAAGACGATTTTCACTTGTTTATAACTCATAAACTTCTCAATTTAAACACCAACTGTAAAAACCAATCTTATTTTTTCATCTCAGACAATCTAAAAATGCAATAACATAGGAGCATTCCATAAAACAAACAAACATAACTTTTGACCTGTCACTCTCATATATGGGACATATGGGATTTTTTGAATAAATCCATCGTTTGGCCCACAGAGGCCGCTTTGAATGAGCTGGGACACCCTGTATTTATGTGTGACATTAAAAAAGATATGAGCAATCTCATGATTGTGTAGTCTTCCAATCGCGTGACGTCAGAAGACCGGAACGCAGCCTGCGCAGTCACAGTTCACAATCTATTGACATACCGTAGGTGTATCGTACGAAGGCGTGGAAGGGCCATGTAAAGTTTTATTTTTATAATAGACACTTGCTCTGTCTACTAGACACATCATATGTGTCTATTAGACAGATCATCTGTCTAGTAAGACACATCAATTGTCTACTAGACACAACAAGTGTCTATTAGACAGATCATCTGTCTAGTAGACACATCATCTGTCTACTAGACACAACAAGTGTCTATTAGACACATCATCTGTCTATTATAGTGTTTTTTAAAATTCTTAATTATTTTGAAATTCAAATTAGTTCGGATAATTTGGGTGACCTGGCTTCAGGCCACCCAAGAATTAAAACTAACATTGTATAAAAAAATATATAATAATAAAGGTAGTAGTAAACTTCATTATTTTTTCAGAAATCGAGAGATTCAATATTCATAAGTCAAGAGATTTAAAAGCCCTTCCGATTAATTTTTAAAAATAAATTTTGCTATACTTGCGTAATAAGACTTAACAAGACTATAATAAACTTGTAAAAAAGATAGGTAATGTTTTTTAGGAAGAATTGGACACACTTGTTTTAGAATGGGACATCTACCACATTTCACGGTCAAGGAATAGCATTTCCCCTTACCGGAAGGCCGCATATTTGATATGTTCTACTTGCCAGAAGTATACGGAACCAAAACGTATTTACAATTACCTAATACTCACTGAAGCAATTTATAAAGTTATAAAGTATTTAAAAGTTATATGATTTATTATAATAAATATTAAATAATAGAACATTTTTTATTCCACATATTTATCTATACCTAACTGAGCTAGGTGACGTACGTAATACTAAGAAATACTTTACTTTTATATCAAATTACAATTTTATGGGCTAAAAAAGATCTAATTATAGTGCACTTGACTACAGCCACTGTGAGATGTAATGAATAGTGGCAACTATGCCATCCCTCCCCGATCGCCGGGCAGGCGCGGGACTGCCATGTCATACATGACTTGGCCTCATTCTTGATGTTAATGTTGTACTGTTAGGATGCAATAAATGTAATTGATCAAATGAGTTGTGTTTAATTAATAAGTATTGGCAGCCTACAAATGAAACAAAATGATAAAATAACACATGGCGCAGTCAGTAATAGTAAGAAGCGTAGTAACGAGTGGTGAAAATTGATGGAATAGTAAATGATTGATCGAGAAAATCAAGAATTCCTGAACGAGTAGTTTTGGTTTCAAAATGGCGTCAGTCCCTATTCAACCGTTGAGTTCACGGGGCAATATAGCGGAAAATTGGACGTTTTGGAAAAAACGCTTCCAGAATTATATAGTGGCGTCTGAATTAAACAAAAAACCCGAGGAAGTTATTAAAGGATGATGCCATCACATTGGATGAAGCTATTAAGATATGTAAAGTGGGTGAGACTGCGAGGTTCCAGAATAGAGTCCTTGGTGATAATCTACTCAGCAATGGTTCTTCAGCGATATCTGGAGAAGTCAATGTGGTGAGAAAGGTGCCAGAACAGAAGAAAATCTTCAGGCCAGCGGCGGGCTCAACTCATGACCGTAGGCAGGGCAATACAATGGTAAATCATAAAAAATGGCCTCAGTGGAAAAGTAATAAAGGTAAAGTTATTGAGTATTGTAGTAGGTGTGGACTTAAGAAGCATTTAGTCAATCAATGTCCAGCATTCAACAAGGTTTGTCTCAAGTGTAAAAAACTTAATCATTTTTCAAGTCAGTGTAAGAGTCGACAGGTCAATTTACTTGATAGAAATGATTGTGATAATTTTAATTTAGTTGATACTGATGTTAACACATTGTTTATAGGTTTGGTTGATGGCAAGGAACATGATACTGTTGATCATGGAAACCAAATTATTGATCATGGGAACCATGCCTGGTTGTCACAGTTGGAGATTCAAGGTAAAAGTTTTACTTTTCGATTGGATAGTGGTGCAATGGCTAATATATTACCTATTCGATATTTTAAACAATTGAGATCTCCAGTCCCAACAATCAAACAGTCTAATATTAAGTTAAAATCTTACACTGGAGAGTCTTTAAAAGTTTTGGGGACTTGCTCGTTGAAATGTAAACATAAGGGTCAAGTTAGGATCAAAGATTTTTTTGTGGTGAGTACGATGACACAAGCTTTGTTAGGATTGAGTGCTTGCGTTCAGCTAAATTTAATCAAAAGGGTGGATACGGTAAATAAAGATAATAGAGATAACATAGATTATGAGGTTAAACAAATAATTATAAATTATGCTGATTTATTTAAGGGTATAGGTTGCATGAAGCAAAGTTATTCAATTAAATTGGATACTAATGCAGTTCCAGTGATAGCGCCAATTAGAAAAGTTCCCATTCCAATAATTCCGGCCCTAAAAGAAACTCTTAAAGAACTGGAACAAAATAAAATTATAGAAAAAGTGGATGGTCCGAGTGACTGGGTCAACCCGTTGGTCATAGTTAGAAAGCCTAATGGTAAAATAAGGTTATGTCTAGACCCGTGGCATCTCAATAAATATATTAAAAGGGAGCACATTACATTTCCAACGTTCGAGGAAATAACGTCAAAATTTAGTGGTATGAACTATTTTTCTAAATTAGATGCAAATAATGGATTTTATATGGTCCCGTTAGATAATGAAAGTGCTAATTTATGTGTGGTAGGAACACCCGTAGGGAGATATAAATTTCTACGCCTACCATTTGGACTAAGGTGTGCTCCGGAAGTATTTCATGCTAGGTTTCAGCATATTTTTGAGTTGGAAAATGTTTGGGTGTATATAGATGATTTAGTTATTGCTACTAAAACAAAAGAAGAACATTTGAAAAAAATAAAGGAAGTATTTCAAAAAGCCAAGGAAAATGGTATTAAATTTAATTTAAATAAATGTGAATTTCTCAAAGAGGAAGTAAATTTTATGGGTCACGTGATAACTAATCAGGGATTCAAAATAGATTATAAAAAATTAAAAGCCGTAGCAGAGTTTCCATGTCCTCGTGATAAGAAAGGAGTTCAAAGGCTGTTGGGAATGTTAAGTTATTTGCAGAAATATTTACCAAATTTTGCGACCAATACAGAACCACTAAGAGAATTAATTAAAAAAGATAACAATTTTAATTGGGGTAAACCACAACAAGTGGCATTAGAAAAAATTAAAAACGATATAGCCGGAGCTCCAGTTTTACAATTCTTTGATATAAATAAGAAAACAACACTATCAGTGGATAGTTCTTGCTTAGGTTTAGGTTGTTGTTTATTACAGAATAAAGTACCTTGTTTTTACAGTTCTAGAGCACTGACTCCTACAGAAAGAAATTATGCGCAAATAGAAAAAGAATTGCTCGCAGTCGTGAACGGTTGCATTAAATTTCATTCCTTCATTTATGGAAAAAAAATTGAAGTTGAAACTGATTGTAAAAGTCTATTAAGTATAATTAAAAAACCTTTAAATAAATGTCCTGCAAGACTACAGAGACTTCTGCTTCAGTTGCAGAAGTATGACATAGACTTAAAGTATGTACCTGGTAAACAATTGGTGGTGGCAGATACATTATCTCGTGCATATTTAGAAGATAAATTAGATAAATGTGACATAGAGCTAGGTAATGAATTAGAGGCTCAGGTTTGCCTTCTGGAATCAGAAATAAATTCTACAGATGAAATGATGGAAAAAATTAAAAGAGAAACTAATGAGGACGAGGAACTGGCACAGTTACAGGAAATAATAAAGACAGGATGGCCGAATTCAAATAAAAAGTTAAATGATAAATTAAAGTCTTATTTTAAGTATAAGGATGAATTAACACTACTAAACGGATTAATTATGAAAAGTCAGGCAATACTAATTCCGACAAAATTAAGGAAGGAAATTCTGAATAAAATACATTATAATCATCAGGGCATAAATAAAACCCTGAAGTTAGCAAACGAATCAGTATTTTGGCCCAATATGAATAATGAAATTAAACAAGTTGTTGAAACGTGTAATTTGTGTCAGAAGTATGGATCAAATCAAAGGGCAGAACCCTTGCATAGTCATCAGATTTATGATATACCGTGGTATAAATTAGGAGCGGATATTTTTGAAATCAATAATATAAAGTACCTGTTAGTGGTGGACTTTTTTTCAAAATTCATTGAATTGACTAGATTAAATAATGACGCCACTAGTCAGAGTATAATTAATTCACTAAAGACAATATTTGCTAGATTCGGTATTCCGGCGGTACTGATCTCCGATGGAGGACCTCAGTTTACTTCTCGTCTATTTCGGGATTTTTGTAGAACCTGGAATTTTAAACATGTTTGCTCCTCCCCAAATTATCCTTTATCTAATGGAATGGCAGAACGACATGTTCAAGTAACGAAAAACATGTTGAAAAAGGTTTTTAATGAAAATAAAGATATAGAACTGGCGCTTTTGCAACTTAGAAATACCCCTGTTATAGGAAGTTATACTCCAGCTCAATTATTGATGTCGAGAACAACTAAAGCATTACTACCGATCCAACCAAATAATTTGAAGTATAAAAGAATTAATTTACGGAAAGTCTATGACCGAATTAAGTATAATCAGTTACAACAAGCGAGTTATTATAATAGAGCAACCGGTGCAAAACAACTAAAGCCATTGCGCCAAGGTGATAAGGTGTTTATTCAACTGAAATTTAACGACTGTTGGCGGCCAGGAGTGGTTCTTGAAAGACTAGGATTAAGACGATATAAGATTAAGTTAGGTACAGGTGCAGTATTGGTAAGAAATAGAAGGTTTTTGAAGCCGTGTTTTGGTAGTGACTCTGTTGTGCATGTTAAGCATTTCAATGATGTGTCAGATCATGACGAAGGGATTAACTCTAATGTAAGTGAATATTGTAGAGTAGAAAATGTACCAATCATTCAGAGTTTAAACAACTTGGTTAATTGTAAACTGGGACTATGCAGTGACAGTTCCAGTATGGTACAAACTCCCCCTTCCATTCCTAGTGACTGGGGAATAAATCAGGATAGTATAGAAATTGTTGAAGAAGGAGAGGAGTGTGAAAGGGTTAGTCAAGATAAGAAAGGTGATGTACAATCTTTGAGAGTTTATCATACTAGAAGTAAGACAAAAAATGTAGATAGAGATGATCTGTTAAAATGTAGAAAGGGCTTGAAATTTTAGGTTGATTTTTTAAAGTGTTGATGTGCAAGTGATTTGTGTGTTTTATTGTAATGTTGTACTGTGAAGTGGATTTTGTTTAAAAAGAGGGAAATGTGAGATGTAATGAATAGTGGCAACTATGCCATCCCTCCCCGATCGCCGGGCAGGCGCGGGACTGCCATGTCATACATGACTTGGCCTCATTCTTGATGTTAATGTTGTACTGTTAGGATGCAATAAATGTAATTGATCAAATGAGTTGTGTTTAATTAATAAGTATAGGCAGCCTACAAATGAAACAAAATGATAAAATAACACAGCCACAATTACAGCATACACAAAATTTTGAGCCATAAATGGTAAAGCGAAAAAATTGGACGAGCAAAAAGGATTTTATATCGACTCTGTTATTTTGCGTACTTATGTGAAAATAAAAGATTTTAAAGGCCCATTAAGTTAACGGGCAGATTTCTGTGGCCTCTTCTGAAGAAGGTATCGAGTCTAAGTGGAATATTTTAATTAAAATTTATCTATTCTTGACACGAAAGTAATTACAAAAACGTCAATAAAAGTAATTTGATGTCAATATTAGCTTCATAAACGAGCACAGAAATCTGCCCGTTAGCCTAATGACCCTTTATAATATTGGCTGTTAATCTTTTTTTTTTTAATGATAATCAATAGAAATAAAATGAAGGAAGAAGTTTGTTGAATTGTTGTTTGTTATAATATCAAAGTTCTTTGGTTTAAAATCCTTTGTAGCACTCCAATTTTTCTACTCGACCTATTGTTGTATTAAATGTTAAATGTATGATTACAGACACGATACACATATACACGGTATGCCGATAGACGATGACGCGCAGGCTGCGTTCCGGTCTTGTGACGTCACGTGGATCAGATATTACACATGAGATTGCTCATATCTATTTTATTGTTGGAAATAAGTAAATAATTTTTTGTACACATTGCTTTTATGGCTATTTCTGATATTCGGTTAAAGGTGAAGGTGGAGATTTATGCTATATTTAATCATAATCATAGGTTAATTATTTAAAAGGGAATATTTTAAAGAAATATAGGATATAAATATGGTGTCCCAGCTTATTCGAAGCGGTCTCTGTAGGCGAAACGATAAATTTTGAATTTTGCAAATTCAAGCACAGAATCACAATGGCCATAATTTAAAATTATTTTGGAGCATACAGAGTGTCTCATATGACAGTGGCATATCAAAGTTATGTTTTTTTTTTTAATGGAATGCTCCTACCCAGCAAACATTCTGTGACATGTTACATGTTGTGCATATCGCCTCTGAGTGCGAAAAGGATGTCTCTTGTCTACGTGCATCTGATGTGTCTGACACATCCTCTTGAGACATATTTGGCGTTGTAATAGTAGCACCAGTACAACACATCTCGGCGATGTCTCCCGCACACTATAACGAGGCATACCTTTGTCCTTTGTGTTTTATGTGGTAACTGGCGTCAGACCACTCACAACTCACAGCCAGTGTATGTCGTTTATGTCTCTGTGTCAGTGTTCCAAGTTTGAGAGTTCCTGTATTCTAATCAGCTAAATTTTATCCAAGTTTCACCGATCAAATATCAGAATAACACCATCTAAAAGTAATTTGTGTGTTAATTCGCGCATGTTTTCACTAAGTGACTGTTAGCAGTGTTAGCTGTGTTATTATTTTTTTCTTCAATAGCAAGTAAAGACAGAAGATATTTTAATTTAATTTCCTCTTCCCGTCTGTTAAGGTAAGTTTTGTTATATCTGTAATTTTATTGATGGACTTTTACTTAAGACAATTTATTTACAGGGTAAATATACATGATGGCCAATAACTAACCGCCCCAAATACTACCTACCTGTGTAGGTACCTACGATTTGGTTTTATTGAATTTTTGAAGATGTTTGCTGTGCAGTATTCTTGGCTGATACAAAGAAATAACACTGTGTAATAGTACCACATTGATTGGCACAGATATAAAAGGTATGTGAACAATCTATCCTTTTTTGAGTTTTCAAAATTTGCATTTTCAAAGAAATTACATATTTGCAAATGATTTTTTCAAATAGTTAAGTTCTAGAGATAAAATTTGAAAATTTTGTGTGATTTCCAGGTTAAAAAACTGTTTTTTTTTTTAATTCACGTTTCCTACATTAAACAAGTTGGTTTGAGTAAGAATAGAATTATCAAAAACAAATATAGGGCGTTCTTAAGTAAAAACTTCAGCTTTGATAGAAAATTTTTAATTGTGTAGTAAATCCAAAATGGTTTTAAATTGTAGGTATTACGACCCTGATGTATATATTTGCAGGAATAAACTTTTTTTTATGAAAATTCACTCGGTGCAGGTTGCCTAATATCAAACATGAAGAAATTATTCTTTACTTATTATAATTATTAATAACTGTCTGTACTCTCGTTTTTTTTTTCGTAGAATATTGTTTCTGATGAATTCTTTAATAATTACACATCAATCTGAAGAATAATAACTGTTTATTTATAATAAAAATAAAGTAACAAAGTATACAATCATCTCAATTCTCGACCATAGAATCAACGGCCATCTTGATTTCTATTATAACCAAATACACTCTTCTTTTTTTTAATTCTAGTGACTACTTACTACCAACTGAACATAATAAACAAACCTAACAAAAATGAATTCCCATTCATAATACATTGTAACTTAAATATTTGAAAATAAAAAAACAACATTCCCCCCATTTTAAATATTAAAGTTCAATCATCATCATCAATAACACTTTCTTTTATCCCGGAATCAACTCTACATTTATTTAAGACTCCTTTAGTGACTGGCTTTGTTAAAAAATCAGCGATCATCTCCTTCGTTTCCACGTACTCAATTTTTATGTTGTTTCTTTCAACTTCATCTCGAATAAATAAATATTTTCTTTGAATATGCTTTGTTCTGGAGTGGAACATGTTATTTGCCATCATTTTTATTGCCGCTTGATTATCGCACTTTAAAACAAGATGTCTTCCCAAATATTTCTCTTGCTTCAGTTCTGCAAACAGTTTTTTCAGCCATAGACATTCCTTCACTGCATCCGTCATTGATATGAATTCACTTTCACAAGTGCTGAGTGCTACAACTGCCTGTTTCTTACATTGCCATGTTATTGCGGCTCCTGCTAATAAGAATATATAACCTGAAAAACTTTTTGCATCTTCTGCATTATTCCAGCTGGAATCACTATAGCCAGTTATTAGTTTTGACCCCTTCTCATATTTTATTCCCAGGCTCTGAGTTTGTTTGAGATATCTTAATATAAACTTTGCCTGCCTCCAATGTTTTTCTTTGAAATTATTATTAAATTGACTCAGATATGTTACAGCGAATGTGATGTCAGGCCTTGTGCCTTGTGACAGATACATCAAACTTCCAATTAATTTTTGATAAGGATACTGTTTTGTATTTTCTTCATCATTTTCGGTATCAAATTCTTCGACATAAGATTCCATTGACGTATTTGCCCCTTTACAATCTTCCATATAAAATCTTCGTAGTATTTTGTTTATATATTTCTGCTGTGTAATAAATAGAGTTCCTTCTTGTTTGTTTCGTTCAATTTCCCATCCCAGTAGATATTTTGCCTCTCCCATTGACTTGACTTCAAATGTTTCGTTTAATGATCTAATTACAATATCAACTTGTCTTCTTGAATTAGCAGCAATTAAAATGTCATCCACATAAAGGCATAAAACAATATAATTGCTCTCATCTGTATACAAGAACACACATGGTTCAGAATATAATTCTATAAATCCGATAGTTTTTAATTTTTCTCTAATAGTACTGTACCAGGTTTTACCACTTTGTTTTAAGCCATATAAGCCCTTTTCCAGTTTACAGACTTTGGTTTTTCGGTCGCCAAATATTCCGTCTGGGATTTCCATATATATTTCTTCTTGCAGTTTTCCGTTTAAATAGGCTGTTGTTACATCATATTGGTATAAATCAAGCTCTTCTTCTACTGCCAATGCTATGACTGCACGTAATGTGTTTAACCTCAAAACTGGTGAAAAAACTTCGTCATAATTTTCTCCTTTTATTTGATTGAATCCCCGAGCTACTAATCTCGCTTTAAACTTATTCGAACCAAAATTGTCTTTTATTTTAAATACCCATTTTGAATCAATTATATTCTTATTATTTGGTCTATCAACAATTTTCCAAGTTTTGTTGTCTTCGTGTGATTTTACTTCATTATTAATTGCAATTTTCCATTGTTCTTTATTTATTGATTCCAGAGCTTCGTTATATGTACTAGGAATGTCTTCTTCTGCTACCAAATTGACATTCCCCCTTTTTTGTTGAATTCTGTTTGATCTTCGAGTAAGTGTCGAACTTGGTTCTGGATTAATATCACTGACTTCATAAGTAGGGTCTTGACTACTTGTGTCTTTTGCACCGTCATCTATTTCAGAGCAACTTGAGTCATTATCTTTGTATTCTTCACGTCTATCGTTATCATTGTTTACTTCATTGTTTTCATATTCCACATCTCTTTCATTATAATTTTCCGCTTCATTATTTTCTTGGTCTTCGTCGTTGAATTCAGTGATAAGTTCAATATTTCGATCTTCAACTTCATTACACTCACTTTGTTCTGGATATATCGGTATATATTGTACAATTTGTTCGTCTTCATTATTTTTAACATTTTGGAATAGAATCGGTGCACCTTTTTGGTTTTCAATTATCTTGACATCTCTAACAATAATTACTGTTTCTCGCTCTTCACTGTATACTCTATAATGTTTTGAAGTATGGTCATAACCTACAAATATTGCTTTTCTTGATACTGGATCAAATTTTCTTTGACTTTGTTTTTCGATCAAATAATAAGCCAAAAAACCAAATATCTTCAGATTCTCTACGTTTGGTTTCTTTTTTGAAAAACTTTCTTCTGGAGTTTTTTCTATCTTTTTCATAAATGTCCTGTTCTTCAGATATACTGCATGATAGGCTGCTTCAGCCCAAAACTTTTGTGGCAATTTGGAATCTATTAACATACACCTTACCATCTGAATTAAGGTTCTGTTAGTTCTTTCGGCGACGCCATTTTCTTCTGGATTGTATGGCACTGTTCTTTCGTGCTTTATTCCACAATTTCTTAAATAGTTACCAAACTTTGTGTTCACAAACTCACCTCCATTGTCACTTCTAATTCGCTTGATTTTTCTCCCGGTTTGGTTTTCTACTTCTGATTTAAAAATTTTAAACTTGTCGAAAACTTCATCTTTTGTTTTCAAAAAATATATAAAAATCTTTCTTGTATAATCATCAACCAGAACATACATGTACTTTGATTGAGCAATTGACAGTGTTTTCATTGGTCCACATAAATCCATGTGCACTAGTTGCAAAACATCAGTGGTAGTTATTGTATCATGTGTGACAAATGGTTTTCTAGTTGCTTTTCCCTGTATGCAATCGGTGCATGTAAACTCATTATCAACAAATTTTAACCCTTTAACCATGTCTTGTGATTTCATTTTATTTAGAGTGGACATACTTTGATGGCCAAATCTTCTGTGCCAAGTTTGCGCACTGATCTCTTGTACTTTATTAACAATTACCTCCGTTTTTGAATTAACTGCTAGGGTTATATTTGCTTCATATAAATTATTTATTCTTGTCCCAGTTAACATCAAATCATTACTTTTACTTCTTATTTTACAAGTACCATTTTCAAATGAAGTTATGAATTTTTTCTTCTCAAAAACACTCACAGACAATAAGTTCTCTCGTATTTCAGGAACATATAATACATCTGATATTTTTAAATATTGGTATTTGCAATTTTCATCGGTTGTTTCTACTCTTATTGTTCCCATTCCTTTTACTTTGATGAAGCTTCCATCAGGCAACTTCACTTCATCAATATAACTTTCTATTAAATTTATGAATGCCGACTTATTGTGGGTCATATGGCTTGTAGCCCCAGAGTCAATGTACCAACTATTTGACTTCGAATTGGTATCAGTGATTTTCATTGCACTTTCATAACTCCCACAAGTTGCACTGTTTACTCTTTCTTCTCTCTCTTCACTTCCTCGATATCTGTTTTCACTTCTTTCGTACTGACGATCATTTGTATTTCTGTTAAAACTTTGCGGTGAACGATCAGCTCGCTTATAACAATTTCTGGCAAAATGTCCTGTTTTATTACATACCCAACAATTAATATCTCTAATACATCTTTGTGTCCTTTTCTGATTCTCTTTCGCAGCTAAATTTGCAGCTTCCAGTTTTTCTTCAATTTCTAGTAAGGATAATTCATCCTCTTGTGCTTTTAATCCGCTTCGAAATCCTTCCATTGTCATTTTTTCTAGACCAGCTGATTTCATTTGCAGCCTTACAATATTATATTGTTTCGGTAAACCATTCAACATAAGTCCAAAGTACTCTTCGTCTTCGATTATTGATCCACACTGAGCTAATTGATCTCGAATATATTGACCTCTGGCTAGAAACTGTTCTAGATTTTCTTCTTCCTTTTTCTTTATCGTGCTCAGATCCAATCTTAAATTGACACGGCGAGAGGAAACTTTTCCTTCATGAATTTGTTGCAACTTCAACCACATTTCCCTTGCTTCATCTATATTTATGACTTGCTGGCCTTGGCTAGGATCTAATGATGTCAATATTATTGATGCTGCTACAGCGCTTTTTTCTTCATAAGTTGATATTAATTTCAGCTGCGCTGTTTTTTCATCAACTGTTGCATTCGCATTCGGCCGCTCAGGTTTTTCTTCTTCAATAGAAAACCATACCCTCTTTGCTTTCAACAATAATTTTACTTGATGCTTCCATAATTGATAATTCCCATCATTTAATTTTGTGAGACTCACTGGTAAACCATCCATAGTTACTTTATTTTCTTCTCCAATTTTTAATCACAAAATGAACTTCTTGTAATTTTCTTTCTCGAAAGCAACACCTTGTCTCGTATTCTTTCCCACTCAAAGAAAACTACTTTTCTTTGCCTACTCGCAATGTTATCTCGTTCAGATTGATATACCTAATTTTGTCACAAACTACTTGCGATTTTGCATGCCTGGACCCATAACCTGATGAATTCTTTAATAATTACACATCAATCTGAAGAATAATAACTGTTTATTTATAATAAAAATAAAGTAACAAAGTATACAATCATCTCAATTCTCGACCATAGAATCAACGGCCATCTTGATTTCTATTATAACCAAATACACTCTTCTTTTTTTTAATTCTAGTGACTACTTACTACCAACTGAACATAATAAACAAACCTAACAAAAATGAATTCCCATTCATAATACATTGTAACTTAAATATTTGAAAATAAAAAAACAACAGTTTCATTCAGTGTTTTTGTATTTTGGGTGCTTGTATTCTTTAAGTTGATTTTTTTTTCTTCTAAATTTATCTGGGGTTAGGTTCTTCGATAAAAATATTATTTTTCCAAAAGATTTTTATAAAAAATTGAGACGTTTTGGGGCCGATTATTGGTTCCTTGTTCACTCATAAAATGTATAAAAATGTAAAAAACTTAAAAATAATACTTTAAAAAAGTATAATCATTACAATAAAATTGATCGTAAAATACCTTTTATAATTATTTTAATTTTAATATATTTTTTTTAATTATTTTTTTTTAATCTTTTGAAAAAAATAATATTTTTATCGAAGAGCTTTGAACCCAAATAAATTAGAAAACAAAAATTCAACATAAAAAGTGTTAAAAAGGTAACTGGATTAATTCAATTAAAGATACGCTTGTTCTTCAGCCATAATAATTTTATTATTCTTTGATACACTTTACACCATTGTCAGCGTCCAACAACCGGAGCTCAACTTAACTTAACGTATATTGACAATAGTGAGTGACATATAAATGTCATGACAAAATGTCATGAACTCAATCCAACACCCCCACTAGTTTATGACATTTTTATACGACTTACTAAATTAATAACAAAAGTAAACAAACCTATAAAATAAATATAACAGTACTTCTCAATACTACTTATTAACTAAATTCAAAAGATTCAGAAACTTATGGTGTTTATTTGAACCTAATGCTTTTGTCAAGAGGTCCGCAGGCATTTCATTTGTTTGTAAATATTCGGTACTAATAATACCATCTGTGATTTTTTCTCTTATGAAATGGTGACGAACATCAATGTGCTTGGACCTCTTATGAAACATTGGGTTAGATGTTAACTTTAAGGCACTCTGGCTGTCACTATATAATAAAATACAATCCAGAGAACCTGTCAATTCATTCAACAGATTTCTTAAATAAATAGCTTCCTTTGAAGCTTCCGCCAAAGCCATATACTCGGCTTCTGTACTGGAAAGTGCAACCGTTTTTTGTTTGCTACTCTCCCAAGATATTAATGAATTTGAAAAAGTAAAACAGAAGCCTGTATAAGATCGTCTATCGACAGAATCGCTGCCCCAGTCGGCATCCACAAAACCTTCTAAATGTTTTGACCCCTTATTAAATCTTAAACAAAGATCTTTAGTTTTCTTAAGATATTTTAAAATTCTCTTAACACTTTGCCAATGAGTATTATCAAAACAATTATTAAATTGACTAAGATAGCTAACACTGTATGCAATATCAGGCCTTGTCATAACGGCCAAGTACATGAGACCTCCAATTAATTGTTGATATGGAACAGAAATTTTACAATTTTCACTTTTGACAAGTTTTAAATTTTTCTCCATGGGTGTATCCACAGGCGTACAATCGAGCATGTTAAACTTTGCTAGCAAGGTTTCAATATACTGGCTTTGATCCAACGTAATAACATTTTCTGCCTTATTGATGCAAATATTCATACCTAGTATGTTTTTGGCCTGCCCAAGATCTTTTAATTTGAAATTATTCCCCAATTCTTGCTTTAAAAAATCTGCTTCAGTCCCGTCATTAGAAAAAATGAATAAATCGTCAACATACAGGGCGATCATGGTTACCAGACCTTCAGTAAATTTAATGAAAACACATGGTTCAAACTGAGACTTTTTATAACCCAAACCAGTTAGAACATCATCGACTCTTTTGTACCACACTCGCGAAGATTGTTTCAAACCGTAAATTGCACGATTTAATTTCAAAACTTTGTCCTCGTATCC
This sequence comes from Malachius bipustulatus, assembly GCA_910589415.1. Taxonomy (NCBI): domain Eukaryota; kingdom Metazoa; phylum Arthropoda; class Insecta; order Coleoptera; family Melyridae; genus Malachius; species Malachius bipustulatus. The sequence continues at coordinate 4,431,495 of OU342633.1, forward strand.
TACTTCTACAAACCCCTCCGGCTGTTTCATGAAAACAATTTCGTCTAAATGACCATGCAAAAAGGCTGTGGTTACATCCAAGTGAAAAATATCCAAGTTTAAATTAACACATAAAGCAATTAATAACCTTAAGGTGGAGTGTCTTACCACTGGGGAGAATGTTTCATTATAATCTACCCCCTCCTGTTGCGTAAACCCCTTAGCCACTAATCTTGCACGATAAGTATTTTTATTTTCACCATCACTTTTTAATTTATAAACCCACTTGCATCCAACAGCCGTAGCATTTCTTGGTAAATCAACCAATTCCCACGTCTCATTTTCTTTTAGACTCTTCATCTCTTCTAACATAGCTTTCTTCCATTTGTTGCCATCAGACCTAGATAAAGCATCAGCTACAGTTGTGGGAGTTGCATCATTTGAAATATTTTCAATACCGGCATCTTCAACAGAACACATATATGTTACATAATCGTCGTAGGTTTTTTCTTTTCTTCTTCTTTCGGATCTTCTCACATCATCGTCTTCGGGTATGGGAGTCTTCTTTGGCATATTGAATGGTACATAGTCATGGTCGTTTGGATCATCTGCTACTGGATCGTCATCAAGTACAGAATCGTTTAGTTTCAAGTTTCCTGCTTCAGTCAGCTCATCTTCAACTAAACTCAAATTTATATCCTTTTCCCCCACTGAAACTGATATTTCCTTCTGTCTCTCCTCTGGAACCGTATCATATCTTTTGGGTGGAAGATTTTCATTTATAATGACATCTCGACTGATCGTTACATCATTGGTACAAGGATTATAAATTCGATAGCCCTTTGTGGTCTCCGAATATCCTACGAAAATGTGCCTATTTGACTTTTTATCAAACTTTAGTCTTCTTTCTTTAGGTACATGCACCATGGCGGTGCTTCCAAAAATACGTAACCCTGATAGGTCAGGTTTCACTTCATTCCAAATTTCAAAAGGTGTTTTATTATTTAAGCCACTAGCGATGCATCTATTTCTCAGAAAATTCGATGTATTTACTGCTTCGGCCCAAAAAATCTTCTTTAGATCAGCATCAAATAAAAGGCATCTTGCTTTTTCAACAAGAGTACGGTTAAGCCTTTCAGCGAGACCATTTTGCTGCGGAGAATAAGCATTTGTTTTCTGATGTATTATACCTTCCTTTTTCAAAAAATTCTCAAATTCGTTACTGCAGAATTCTCCACCCTGATCACTTCTAAAAATTTTAATCGATTTATTTTTCTGGTTTTCTACCATTGATTTAAATTCCTTGAAACGTTCATAAACTTCGCTCTTGTTCTTCAAGAAATATACAAAAGACATTCTACTACAGTCATCTACAAAAAGTAAAAAATACCTCGATCCACCAATTGAGGTAACTTCCATGGGTCCACAGACGTCTCCATGAATTATTTCAAGTATTTCAGAGCTGCGTGCAGCTGTATTCGAAAAAGGCAGCCTCGATTGCTTACCTTGGCAACACACTATACAAACATTTTTGTCAATTTCAACTTTGCCTGTGAAGTCTATGCCATCAACGCAGTCTTTCATCTTATTCAAATCTTGGCTGTTAATGTGCGCTAACCTTCTATGCCATGTTTCGCCGTTGACACTTAACATGCATTTTTCTTCTTTCAAGTTAAGCTTATAAACACCATCAACCAAGTCCGCTGTGGCCAATAGTTTATTCTGACAATTATAAATGAAACAACCATTTCTTGTAAAAGAAACACGATTACCATTTGAAATTAACTGACTGACAGAGATGAGATTTGTATTCAAGCCTGGCACACATAGTACATTTTTCACCACTATATTATGAAACTGCCCATTGCATGATGTGACAATGTCCAGGTCACCAGAACATTTTACTGAAAGTTTCTGTTTATTGGCTGCTACAACTTCATGAATAGTTGACTGGGATTCATTCTTGATCCAGCTTTCATTTGGTGACATATGCCTGCTCGCTCCAGAATCCAAGTAAAATTCAAATTTATTACGGTCCCCGCTTAAAAAAGCAGCACTAAAAACATTGCTTCCGTCGGAGGGTGTAAAGTTATGCAAAAAAGGACATTCCGATCTGTAATGTCCAGCTTGTTTACATTTAAAACATATGACATTACTTTTGCTTCTTTGTTTATTAAAATCAGCTGTAGCGTCCATTTTCTGGTTACTACTAGTGCCACCTCTAGGTTGAAACTTATTGAAGCTTCGCTTTACTGCGAAGGCACCTGCTTTGCCATTGCCGCTACCACTAGGGGTTTCTTCCATGTCAAGAAGTTTACATTTGATGGAATCTGTACTAATTGATATACCTGAATGTTCGATTGCCATCAGCAGTGATGCAAAAATACGGTATTTTATTTTTTTTGTATTATACAGCGTATAATACGGTTTAAAATACCGTATAATACAAATTTGAAGGTTACCAAAAATTACGGTCACTTGTCAGCTGTCTCCTGTCATTGATCTCATTATCCAGACTACAAATTCTTAACCAAGCTTTTATTTTTGTTATTTAAGAAAGAGGGATCTTCCTTTCCTCTATTCCTTCGGTCTTAACTGTGTAGATAAGACAAATTCGTTCCACTCCGATAATTATTGGCTTATCCAGCCTATCCTAAGCAAGCTCATCCAGCCAGCCACACACTTGATAAATAGTTAAATAGACGAACACACTTACCTTTTAATCAGAAATTCAGGCCGAATCAGCAGGAGTCAAATAAATAACAGGGAACTTCGAAAATACAAAAGTTTTTTTCATTTTAAATTCATAAACTTATAATTAGATGCCATATCAAAATACCTACCTAATACCAGTACTACCTATGTAATTATAAAGGAATTCCTACCGAGATACAAGATACCTACCGCGGTTTGTTTTTTGCTGAATTTTTGAGAAATCATGAACAGTAATCATGATATGGAATATGGATGGTCTCGGTTCTGTCACTTCTGTCAGTTCTGTCATTTGGGAAGGTCTATTTCAGAGAGTTCTTCTTTTTGTTTTTAATACCGGTATAAAATGTCCTGGTATAATACAAAAAATACGTATTATACAAGTGTATAATACAACGTGTATAATACAATTCGCATCACTGGCCATCAGCATGGGGGCATACATGTCCGGCAAACCTGCCAACAACAGGGAACCGACCCATTCGTCATCTATTTTGAAACCTGTTTTTCTGAGCTTCTGGGACGTTTCTACAACTTGATTTATGTAGGTTTCCATTGAATCACAAGTGTCCAGCCTTAATGAAATTAAAGTTCTCAACAGCCCAATTTTTCTTGTGACACCCGTATCTTCGTAAAGGTTTTTAATTTTCAGCCACACGTCCTTGCACGTTTCGGCATCCTTTACGTGCACGTACAAGGTGGGATCTAGTGTTAAAATCAACTTTGACTTTGCTTTTGCTAGTAAAACAGTATCCGTTTCAACACCAGATATACAATTCGTTAATCCTTCAAGGACAAAAACGTTCTCAACGGCAAAACACCACTCGTCGTAGTTTTCACGTCCAACCAACTTTGGCACGTTGTTTAAATAGTTTACCGACATTTTGTAAAACACCAAACTGAAACTGAACAAACTGCAATATCTTCAATTCTGCAACAACCAATCGGCAGGAAAAGAAAATAAACTCGCGATAAAACACGTTACTTTATAGTCCTGAGCCCATAACCTGTTAAAAAGGTAACTGGATTAATTCAATTAAAGATACGCTTGTTCTTCAGCCATAATAATTTTATTATTCTTTGATACACTTTACACCATTGTCAGCGTCCAACAACCGGAGCTCAACTTAACTTAACGTATATTGACAATAGTGAGTGACATATAAATGTCATGACAAAATGTCATGAACTCAATCCAACAAAAAGAAGGTTCAATAAAAATTATCAAATGTTTTCTTCAAGTTGATTCCAACTTTGTACAGAAAAGTACTTACTTAATGTAATTTTTTAATGCCAAGTAAAGGTTCATGCATTTGTTGAACCATATGTTTCAGTTCTGTACCAAGTTGCAACCAATAATGTCTATTCAATCTAAAAAAAATGTTGATTGTCCTGAATTAGTAACCTTTTGTTTCAGATGTAATTAGTGTCCCTATGAAGTTGCGTATTGTGGTAAATGACTGCATCACTCAAAGCAAGCTCATTCAAGCAAGAAGAATATGAACTAAATATAGTAATTATTTTTGTGCTACTTTTCTACATTTTGAGTTTTTTTTATACCTCCTATTGTGTATTGTTGCTTCGTTAGGTAATAACAACAACGACTTATGTTTTATATTTAATTGTTTATTGGTTACCACGGATGATTGATCTGGATCTTAATAATTATAAATTAACATTGATTGACTCGTCTCAGTTGTTGGTTATCGTAACATCAACGTGCGTGTGTTGATTGTCATCCGTCAGCCAGCGACATGACATGCCATACAAGTCATGCGTCATTGAAGTCATGCAAAGCGCGTTCAGCACACCTGACATCCCTCTTCTTATAAGTTTAAACGTTGTGGAGCTACGATGTGTCTTCCACTTCTTGTAACGTTTAGGGTTGGTTCACTCTTCTGCTGAATCTCCAGATCTTCCTGAACAATCTTTGGTTGGTCCTTCTGGGGGCTTCTTTGCACGGGGCTTGCTTGATGCTCCTGCACTGTTTTATTTACTGGATCAGGTTTAAGGAACCATGAATTTCTTCGATAATGAGTTCCCTCTGGTGTTTCCACTATTACTGATCTAGGTTCGGCTGTTTGTGATATGACCTTTGCTGGGGACCAGTTCTTGTGACTTTTCCTCAGCAACACTTGATCTCCAGGTTGATATGTAGGCAGGTGCTTCTTATTTCTATCTGCATATGATTTTTCCACAGCTTTCTTCTGTTTCAATTTTTTGGTAACACTTGGGACTACTGCAGGCTTTAGGAGTTTCTTGCTGGTTGGCAGTAATGTTTTGGTTCTTCTATTCATGAGTCTCTGGACTGGCGAACCTAAAGAACCTCTTGGTGTATTTCGATGATGCAGTAAGGATAACTGTACGTCAGAGTTTTCATCTAAACATTTTTTCAGGAGGTTTTTTGCTTCTTGCACGTACCTTTCTGCTAAACCATTGGATCTTGGAAAGTGTGGACTGGAAGACCTGTGCTCGAACTTCCATTCTTCAACAAAGTTTCTGAAGTAGTGGCAATCATACTGTTTTCCATTATCGGTTCTTAATATATCTGGAATCCCGAATGTAGCAAACCAGCTTTTAAGAGCTGAGACTACAGTCGAACTTGTTAAGTTCCTGATTTCCACGAAATCAAAGTAGCCAGAGTAGGCGTCGGCTATTACTAAGAAATTTTTATCATTTAGTGTAAAAATATCAGACGCAACCAACGACCATGGCCTGTCGGGAACTTTTTGTAACAGTATAGTTTCCATCGGGTTATCCTTCTGTTTTTCTAAACAGATTTTGCACTTTGACACATAATTTGTGACATCTTCTGTCATTTTTGGCCAAAAAACGTTATCTCTAGCTATCTCCAAAGTACCTTGAATTCCTTTATGACTCAGGTGACTGGTTTTTAATATTAAATTAACCATGCCTTCAGGAATGAGTACACGATCATTTTTGAAAATGATGTCTTCATATACAGCTAGTTGTTCGCGGAATGACCAATACTTCTTCAGGACTTCTGGCAGTTCTTCGATGCTTGACGGCCATCCTTGGAGTATAAAGTTTCTTAATGCAGAAAGTTCTTCACTGTTTGCTATTTCTGCCTTTAATTGATCTACTCTTGTTGAGGACATTGGTATTACCGCACAGACCTGAAGTTGTTGATCTTCAGAACTGGATTCTTCTATTAATTCGCAGTCTCTACTTAGAGTGTCTGCTATAAATAATTCGACCCCTTTCTTATAAACAATAATTGGACTATATGGTAGAATTTGGTACATAATTCTTTGTAGACGTGGAGGTGCTTCCGTTATAGGTTTTTTGAAAATCGTCTCTAATGGTTTATGATCCGATTCAACTGTCAGATTTTTCACTCCCCACACGTAATGGTGAAACTTCTTGAGAGCTACCAAAATTGCATAAGCTTCTTTTTCCAGCTGGCTATAGGCTTTCTCTGTTTTAGTTAATGATTTAGCACTATAAGCTATGGGCTGATCATTCTGAAGTAAGGCGCCACCACAGGCGAAGCTACTGGCATCTACCGATACTACTACTGGTACCTTTGGATTGTAGAATCCCAACACTGGAGGTTTCTTTAATTCGTCCTTCAAATGGATGAACGCTTCTTCTTGCTCGGATCCCCAAACCCATTCTACTCCTTTTTCCAACAGGACTCTTAATGGTGCTGTAATATCAGCTAAGTTTCTTATAAACTTTGAGAGATAGGTTACTAATCCAAGGAATCTTTGCAGTTCCTTAACATCAGCTGGCCTTTTTATCCTGTTTATTGTTTCAATTTTGCTAGGATCGGGTAGTAGACCAGATTTGGTGACCACATGACCCAAAAATTTGAGTTCTTGCTGTGCATAAATACATTTTTCCAAGTTCAATTTCAACCCTGAGTTTATAAGTTTCTCATGTACCTTCCTAGTTATCTGCTCTAGTGCTTCTCGGGTTCTCGCATGTAACAGTATATCATCCATTGACACTTCAACTCCTTGAATATTTGCTAACAAGGAGCACATGACCTGTTGAAAAATTTCAGGTGCTGAGGCCAACCCGAAGGGCATTCTAAGGCAAGAGTATCTTCCAAAGGGTGTGGCGAAGGTCAAATACTTTGATGTTCTCGGCGTTACTTTCAGCTGCCAAAATCCTTTTTTACAATCTAACAATGTGAACCACTTTGACCCATGTAGTCTGGCAGCTATTTCTTCAATTGTGTTTAGCGGAAAGTGTCTACGTTTCAAATTTTTGTTGATTCCTGATGGATCTATACAAATTCGTAACTTCTCTCCACGCTTAACCAGTACCATGGGTGAAACTGCTGGAGTGGGTTCTTGAACTGGAACTATAATTTTATTCTTCACCATATAGTCAAGTTCTTGTTTAACTTGATCTCGTAGGGCGTGAGGAATTCGTCTGGCAGTACATATTGGAAGTTTTGGGTCTTCAACCAAATCAATTTCATATTTGAAACCTTTCAGGCAACCTATGCCTTCAAATAAGTCTTCATTGTGATTCGTTACAGCTTCTGTTCTTTGGATTAACTTGAGTTGTACACAAGTATCTCTACCTAATATCGGTGTGACTGCTTGATCAACTATGATAAACTTTAATACAGCATTTAGTTTCTTTATTTTAACGGTTGCTCTTGCTTCTCCTATCACATCCATTTTATGATTGGAAAATGATAATAAAAATTTGGTTTTTGATGGTGTGATCTTCATGCCAGCTGCTATAGCTACGCTTTTACTTAAAATGTCACACTGGCTGCCACTGTCCAACTTAAATTGTACTTGTATATCATTGGGTAGCACTGCCGACTCAAACCAATCCATACCTCGCTGCTCTACAGACGACACGATAAATATCTCCTCTTGAGATGATGTCGTTATTACTTCATTTACACTTCTTTGGCGGCAACATTTTGTGAAGTGATTCATTTTTTTGCATTTTTTGCACTTTTTGCCATAGGCAGGACAGGATCTTCTGCCATGATGGGAATCACAACGTTTGCAGTCAAAAGTGTCATCAGTTTGATTACGAGAACTCTTGGGCTTATTATTAGAATTACGGCGAGTATTATAACGGGTTAATGAACTTTTTAACGGGCTATTAAGTCCAAACGGGCTATTAAGCGTCTTATAAAGGTTTTGACAACTGAAATCGTTAACTTTTCTCATTAGGCTAATAGATCGTTAGGCTAATGGGTAGATTTCTTCATTAAGCGTCTTATAAAGGTATTTTTTACCATTTTTAGGTTAGAAGTAGCTCGTTAAGTCGGAGCAATAACTAATCACCAGAATTCTACCGATTAAGGGACTTAACGAAATGAAATGTCAAATGGATTGCTATAATTTCATTCTAAATAAATACAATTTTGACTGAATCTAGTTTTTATTCAATAATCCACTAATTTAGAATACTTTTTTGAATGACTACTTATAGGTTTAATGAGAAAAAATAATGAAAATTGAATTTTTCATTCTTATCAATATCACTACCTTTATACCCATTATTAATAGTATGTAGGTACCTATAGCTTGATAAAACCACACACCCACCCATTTCATTGATGAACTTTACTATAAGTAAGCCAAAATAATAATTTCAATACTTACCTTACGTTTAGGCACTTCTTTATTACTCAAATTACACCTACCTACTTCTTTGTAAAAAAGCTAAGAAGGTAATAAATGTGTTTCAAAAATAAATAAATAAAAAATAATTATCATTACTCCCGCTCCCGCAGGAGCCAAGTTCAAGTAGGTAGGTAATAACACAATCAGCCAATGTATTCTTAACTTCTTTTCTCTACTTTGCTACAGTACCTATCTACTATTATTAAATAATAAATAATAAAACCAGCTAAGATTAAACAACAAATTTATTATTGAGTATTACAGATTGACATTACATTGAAATAAAATAATAATTATTATTAATAATAATTGGAATACATAGGTATAAAATGGTGTTTTCAGAATGTCTCAGCTCTCATTTCACTCATCTTCTGACAAAGAGGAACAGCACCCGGTGAGTTTCAGAAGTCCTAGAGACAGGTGGTCTAGTCCTTTTAACACTTTCGAACTATTCACTCACATTTAAATTATTGTCTGTTCAGTTTTTAACACAATAATAACACAAAACACAACACACAACAGCAGCTAGCAGTCGCAGCGCAGGCTCATAGGTAGATATACGCACTGGCACTGACAGTACTGACACTCACTACACTAACCCAACTTCTGGTGTGACCGCGTGACGTGTGGAGTATGTATGTATTCTATTATTTCACCACCATCGGAACATTTCGGTCCGTAGCCTCTCGTAGGCACAGCCATTCGTTTGAATTCGGCACAAAAACTCATTAAATTCCTCATTAAATATGGCGACTTCCGTCTTTAACTAATAGCCCGTTAGGACCTGGAATGTTTTGCTTTATAATACCCGATCGAAACTTAATTTTTCATTAAGACTAATAGCCCGTTTGTTAACGAGCTACTTAATGAGCCTTTATAATATTGGCTGCTAGCCTTTATTGTTTCCACCTTACTAACACTTTGGTCGGTTTCTTTTATGACGCAAAGTTGATTTTTTGCTCGTTCCGAAGCCTTACAAATGTCTATACATTTTGTTAAGGTTAACCCAGATTCTGAGAGTAGTCTTTCTCTTATACTATCATCTCTTATGCCAATAACAATTTTGTCACAAATTAAGCTGTCTTCTAATGTGTTAAATTCACAGTTTTTTGCTTTGTTTCTTAGCGATGTCAAAAATTCATCAAATGTTTCATCCTGCCCTTGTTTGGATTTATTGAACACGTACCTCTCATATGTAATGTTCACCTTGGGGACGAAATACTGCTGGAATTTTTGCTTTACAACTTCAAGGTTCGTGCTTTCATTATCGGTGAGATTAAAAGTGTTGAATATTATCGCTGCATCTTGGCCAATTACAGACATGAAAATGGCTACTTGTATGTCTGGTTTCTTGCTTACTAGGACCGCTGTGAAAGTAGCACCCAAAAGATAGCACCCAGTTTGCCGGAGACGGCCGAGTGCGAGTCTCCCTCTCCGCAGCGTTGCCAAATCTAGCACACACATTATAGTACAGTGGTACACATGTATTGTTGACCAGAAAGGTCAAGAAAACTTGTTTTTATTGTATCTTTTATGTTACCTATGATAACTATAAAATGATCGATAATTATATAATCAGTTATGGCTGATTTTCAATAAGCAGTAACTCGTAGGTTGGCTTTCACACCCCTAGAGGCCGAAATGTGGAATCATTAATATTGTGTATACCACCTACCTACTACATACCTATGGTTTTTTATTTTTTATCAATAATTATTAATTTAATTATGACTATTGGTATAATATCCCTCCGATTGCTGTATGAATTAAATTAACTCAATGAATTTAAAATTAAAGATAAATCAGTCTACGATTAACGGTAACTCAAAGCGTTAAAAAATGATTTGAAAATTGTACAAATTCCCACATCAAATCAAAATACCTACAACCGTTTCATTGTTTTGTCATGTTTATAATCTCTACAGTTGTTTCTGTCTCATTACGTTAACGATGTAGGTACTCTCTGTACACTGAGAGTTGTCCGTTGTCATGCCACACTGATTCTGACTAAACAATTTCATTTAATTCGATTTGAATCGTACACTTATTTCTAAGTCGAACCAGATGTGGTATCGCAGTTCGTGTCAGTGGCGTGTGTTGAGGAATAATGAATATCCTATAAATATATTATTTCGACAAGTTATTGACGAAGTAGAGCCTTGCAACTTTTTGATAACAAATATTATAAATAATGCAAGTAAATAAGAATCATAATAATTATTGTTATCATCATGATAGAAATATCATGTCACCTACCTGCTGGTTGCCGTTTAAAAGAAAGAATAACACCTCCGTTTTCTTATTTGCAAGTAAAATATTCCAGCAATTTTACCACAAGACCACGTACTAGGGAGTTCAATCGTTTCCCAGGCAAAGCAAGGAAGTAGATTTTTAGGCATTCGAGCAATTATAATAAGTTACTCATAGTTTATCACAGGACAATATAATAAATACAAACAACAATACAACACAGGACACAGGTAATTCTGCTAATTTCGTATTAAAAACGTTTCAAATCACAAGACAAACCTTATTTAGTATATTTACCGCTGACACTGACACTACTGATAGTAACGACGACAATCTTATCGTAATATCGCATCGATCTAAGCGTATCAAGACGCGAGTCGATACTTCCGTCTCACTCTCGCTCATCTTTTTAGAATTGCTGACGATTCAAACGTATTTCTAACAATACGTCCCATTTTAACTCCATTGACTATGCAATGCAATAGAAGGAGTAAGAAACATAACGAGATGATGTATCCTTAGTTCTCACAACAGACAACTCTCAGTGTACAGACTTTATCTAAGGTTGCATAAATTTGAATTCACAGGCAACTAACCGACTTGTCAATATTCGTTGGAGCAGTTGGAGCAGGTCGATGTACATGTTAAATTAATGGTAAAAACATTTAAAAGATTTGTTTTAACTTATATTACAAAAGCAATATTTTATTCTCCTGAATAGATACCACAGTACTTTACAGTCAATCCCTTCTGCAAAAAAATATGAGAGTTAATCACGATAACTATATGACATGAAAGCACGATAATACTTGGTCCTATCCTCACCTTATCATTTAAAGTGCCCAACTTCTGATGATAACCTCCTAAAATTGACATGACCCCCCTTGAAAATATACAACTGTCAAAAGTGATTGCTCCCCCGTAGGGAACTTTCCACAAGCCCCCAAATTAAACGGCCGACACTTTTATAAGTAGAAAAAGCTTGAAAATATTAATGCTGATTCCCGCCTTATCATTAAAAGTGCCCAACTTCTGATAACCTCCTACAATCGGCATGACCCCCCTTGACAATATACAACAGTCAAAAGTGATTGCTCCCCCGTAGGGAACTCTACACGAACCCCCATATTAAACGGCCGACACTTTTATAGTAGAAAAAGCTTGAAAATATTAATGCTGATTCCCGCCTTATCATTTAAAGTGCCCAACTTCTGATAACCTCCTACAATCGACATGACTCCCCTTGACAATCAACAACAGTCAAAAGTAATTGCTCCCCCGTAGGGAACTCTCCACGATCCCCGAAATTAAACGGCCGACACTTTTATAGTAGAAAAAGCTTGAAAATATTAATGCTGATTCCCGCCTTATCATTTAAAGTGCCCAACTTCTGATAACCTCCTACAATCGACATGACCCCCCTTGACAATATACAACAGTCAAAAGTGATTGCTCCCCCGTAGGGAACTCTCCACGATCCCCCAAATTAAACGGCCGACACTTTTATAAGTAGAAAAAGCTTGAAAATATTAATGCTGATTCGCGCCTTATCATTTAAAGTGCCCAACTTCTGATAACCTCATAAAATCGACATGACCCCCCTCGACAATATACAACTGTCAAAAGTGATTGCTCCCCCGTAGGGAACTCTCCACGATCCCCCAAATTAAACGGCCGACACATTGATAGTATAAAAAACTTTAAAATATTAATGCTGATTCCCGCCTTATCATTTAAAGTGCCCAACTTCTGATAACCTCCTAAAATCGACATGACTCCCCTTGACAATATACAACTGTCAAAAGTGATTGCTCCCCCGTAGGGAACTCTCCACGATCCCCGAAATTAAACGGCCGACACTTTTATAAGTAGAAAAAGCTTGAAAATATTAATGCTGATTCGCGCCTTATCATTTAAAGTGCCCAACTTCTGATAACCTCATAAAATCGACATGACCCCCCTCGACAATATACAACTGTCAAAAGTGATTGTTCCCCCGTAGGGAACTCTCCACGATCCCCCAAATTAAACGGCCGACACATTGATAGTATAAAAAACTTGAAAATATTAATGCTGATTCCCGCCTTATCATTTAAAGTGCCCAACTTCTGATAACCTCCTAGAATCGACATGACCCCCCTTGACAATATACAACTGTCAAAAGTGATTGCTCCCCCGTAGGGAACTCTCCACAAGCCCCCAAATTAACCGGCCGACACTTTTATAGTAGAAAAAGCTTGAAAATATTAATGCTGATTCCCGCCTTATCATTTAAAGTGCCCAACTTCTGATAACCTCATAAAATCGACATGACCCTCCTCGACAATATACAACTGTCAAAAGTGATTGCTCCCCCGTAGGGAACTCTCCACGATCCCCCAAATTAAACGGCCGACACATTGATAGTATAAAAAACTTGAAAATATTAATGCTGATTCCCGCCTTATCATTTAAAGTGCCCAACTTCTGATAACCTCCTACAATCGACATGACTCCCCTCGACAATATACAACTGTCAAAAGTGATTGCTCCCCCGTAGGGAACTCTCCACGAGCCTCCAAATTAAACGGCCGTCACTTTTATAGTAGAAAAATCTTGAAAATATTGATGCTGATTTCCGCGAAAAATGTTTTATTCGATGAAAAAAATTAATTAGTAGAAATTTTCGAGGCCGGCTAATGCTAATCTTATGGCACTCGTCGGAGCTAAAAGGATAAAAATGGCCGCCAGAAAGATGACCGCGTATGGCCAAACTCGTATATATCGAGGGACTCTAGGTTACACCAAATTACAATAATAATTTGCTACTAGTTTGCTAATTTAACCGACTTTCTAGCTTAAATAATAACGAAGTTAGCAATAGTGCCGACTTAATTTAAAACACGGTTTATAGAGAAGGGCATACAGGGTGTTAAGAAAATGACGGATAAACTCTTCAGTAGGTACATTGTAGGTGTAGGGGACACTTAGTAGAGTATGGGAAAAATAATTTTAAAAATTCTGGTCTTCAATTCGGTGAGATAAAAAATGCCAAAATTAACATTTTATATAAAAAGGATTTAGGTAGAAGTAAAATTGTCACCAACGAAATTTAATTACTGCGACCAGTAGAAATAGTTTTATTATTGAAAAATGATACGAAGTAGCCAATACGTATAAAGTTAACCGTATACTCCCAGCCCGTCCGTTCTCCGGTGATCGGTCGGTCTCCGTCCCTTTGTCCCTTTATCTTTAGGTCCCGTTACTCATGCCATGCGGTCATGCCGGCCGCTAGCGCTAGCAACGAGGTCTTCCGACCACTTTCACTCTTCGCATTCTTCATACCCAGTGTCGACTCGCTTCTGCCGACAGTGGCGGAACATGAGCTGGGGCGCCGTCGGGGGAAGTTTACATTTACCTACTATCTTTGTCTTTCGGTATTTGCAAAAACTAGATAATTTTACAGATCTAAAAAAGGTACCTACTTTAATCGTTATCAATTAAAAAAATTGCTTAAGATGTATTACTGGCTTGGAAAACTTAATAAGATTTTTTTTTCTTTTCTAAGATGCTGAAAAAAAGCATTTGGCAACAACGGTTTTGATACCTTGACTACCTGCATTGTTAGCATAGAGATAGAAAAGGAAGGAGTCGCTATGATCACCTAATATTACATTAAAAAACGGCATCACTGGGTGGAGCTTATAGGAGTAACAATATGGCGACTCGACAGGATCAGACTTAATTTTTATTTGCAAAATTTTCATAAATAAAAATATTTCTCACGTTTCATACATATTTTTAACACGTCTTCAAATGGATATTGCAGGCCTTTTCTGTTTTTTAAATCAATAAATAATATAAAAATAGGTCTAGGCGTATCACTATTTAAAGACTCGACACATTGCTCACAGACAATCTTCTTCTTTAAGTAGTACCTACACAATATACCCTGTAATACAAGAAATAATACTTTTAGAATACTCTGACAATGGGTCAGGCAAATAAAATAATCATGGTCATTTTCAATTTTAGATTTTTGGTGTACTATTCAAGTAGGTACGGTCCTGTAGGTATATTGTTGACACTTACCTTTGGAATGTTATTCCGAAGGATTTTTTTTTATCAACGCAGTCTCTACTACAGCAGGTACGAACTGCACAAAAAAGCAAGAAATCATCTATGTTTTTTTCAATTTAACACCAAAAATCTTAAAGACAGAAGACTTTAAATTTGATTTAAGTCCTTAAATCAAATGAAACATCACAAAAAGCCTTCACTCAAGACAATAGCATAAGTTTGACATAAAAGTCGTATCAATATGGCGGACCTGATCCCATCATTCCCATCTGTGTCACGTCATGTCGTCTCCTCTCTATTCTATCTCTATGATTGTTAGATAATATTAGACGAAATTACCAAATACCAGAGACAACATACTATAATTATTATCTTTCTCTATGCCAAATAGGTACCAACTGTTATCGTGTTAAACGTTGCCAAATTTATTGTTTAATATTTTGCTTATATCTTTTAAAATGTAGCTCTGGATTTTTTTAAATTATTTTTCCCCTACTTTACTGAGTGTCCCCTACAATGTACTGAAGAGTTTATCCGTCATTTTCTTAACACCTTGTATAATGGTGCACCCTGTATAGAACGTTCTATGAAAATTGATATTTTTGATTGGAAACGTTTTTTTAATTAGTAAAATCATCGTGAAGTTTGTGAACGGCAATCAACATCTTGTTTAGAATTATATTTTTTATTTATTTTATTTGAATAGGTAGAGCTTGTAATAATTCTTATTATTATTGACAAATCCCACTGCCGTGCCGACAGCGGCTCAGCAATAATTCAAATTTTATTGCGGTGCGAAGTGGGAAAGAAGTTTATGATCTCTGGTTCTACAATGTGCTTGTATTCAATTATTGGAGATGGTTCCTTTTTCGTTTCTTTTATTCTATCATTTCTTCTATCACACGTAAGTAATATCGAGACTCTGAAAACTCTGATGAGTGCGTGTCGAAAACACATTATTATAGTACCTACCTATTGGTTTAAATTTAAAGGTTTCTTTTTGGTTGAGTGAGTCTGTGAGTAATAGTTAATTATATCCGCATTGTTTCTGTAAACAGTGTGTGTCACAGGCATGGTACACCCCCTTTTTTTTTCTTTTTTTTTGAGATAATTTTTTGAAATTTGATACGTCGCATATTCTCGATAGAGCGCACTTTTTAGCAGAAAATTGAATTTTTTCCCACATCCGGTTTTTCCGGAAATGTTACCAACTTTTTATTTTTAAATGGGACACCTATACAGCATGTCCCCGGATCGACTTTAAAAGAGGAAAAATTTTGTTTTTGATTTCTCAGAAAATTTCACTCTTGATAATCTGGCCTGCTTGATTTCAAATCTCCAAAACAAAAGTTACTTTTTAGGTAACTCGAACGGTTCTTGAGATAATATAATTTTTCTTTAATAATTGGAATTTTTTTCATATGTAATTTAATTTTTTTTTAAGAAATTCAAATAATCGTAACATGAAATGAAATTCTCAAAAAGGACAACTATTAATTTTCTATTCGAATAATGCTCCTCCTTTTTCTGCACAGATTTCAATGCGAGCTCTAAATTCATTGAAACTGCGTCTTATTTCTTCAATTGACAAGGACTTTTTTTTTCTTGGTCAGTACTTAGATGGGTGACCAATTATAGTGGTAAATAAAAAAGTTCCGTGACCGATCGTGCTCCGGGAGGTACGTTAAAAAGGAGGTCCCGGCTGCTTCACAGCAGTCGTTAAATTACGTCAGAGGCCCTTGAGGCTACTTGAAAACTTCTGACACTTGGGCTTTACCACAGCCATAAGATATTTATTTATTTATTTAATTGACAAGGACTGAACTGCATTTCGTATCCTATTTTTTATTTAATTCCTCTTCATCATTGTCTAATGGCTCACTGTAGACAATTTGTTTTAAACGACCCCACAGATAAAAATCCATTATTGTGAGATCAGGACTTCTCGGTGGTCATAAAATGGGACCATCTCTTCCTATCCAGTTGTCCTGAAACTCTATATTGGCCACTGGCGAACAGTTATGGTAAAATGAGCAGGACATCCATCTTGCTGGAGAAACATTTCCATTCTGTAGTTTATTGGCAATTCATCCAAGTTCATCGCTAAAAAAATTTTGTAGCATTTCCAAATATGAATTACGGTTTAAATTTTGATCAAAAAAATAGGGGCCAATAATTCCATGATACGAAACCGCACACCACACATTAAAGTCGATCCGGGAACATACTGTATATTATTATATTTTTGGATTATGTATATACATTTGTAGGATTAAAAAAATACCACATAAGTACCCTTTTAAATATCAAATTTGTTTTCATTTGATTTTTTATTTCTCAATTATAGTGTGCCATGACTATTTCGTTTTACTCCAATTGGATCATCTAATGCTAGAAAAATCGAATTTTTGTTCAAAGTACTAAATTATTGGTATAAATTGGTAAAGCACTATTTCAGTTGTGTTCGTCACAGATGCAAAATGGGTACACCAAAATGTCCCTTATTAAGAGTACTAGTAGATGGTACCTCGGTACCAATAATGGTACCATTTGAAAAAAATTAATTCAGCTCAAAAAATCATTCCGGTGCGCATAATTCATCCATAAATCACTTAATTTAGTACTTTGAACAAAAATTCGATTTTTCTGGCATTAGATGATCTAATTGGAGTAAAACGAAATAGTCATGGCACACTATAATTGAGAAATTAAAAATCGAATGAAAACAAATTTGACATTTAAAAGGGTACTTATGTGGTATTGTTGGATTCGTACAAATGTATATAGAGTCAAAAAATATAATAATACATAGGGTATCCTATTTAAAAATAAAAAGTTGGTAACATTTCCGGAAAAACCGGATGTGGGTAAAAAGTCCAATTTTCTGCTAAAAAGTGCGCTCTATCGAGAATATGCGACGTACCAAATTTCAAAAAATTATCTCAAAAAATAAAGAAAAAAAAGGGGGTGTACCATGCCTGTGTGTATGTACCTACCTAATGTCCGGTTGCACAAACGTAATAAAAATTTTGTCGGATAATTACTGACTTTAAAATACCCTAACATTATCAAAATATTGGTCTGATATTCCTGAAAATATATTCTACTCCCATTTAGAAGGTTAATTACAAACAAAAAATTTATTTATTTATTTATTTATTATTTTTTGTTTGTAATTAACCTTCTAAATGGGAGTAGAATATATTTTCAGGAAATAAAAAATAAAAGATCATTAATAAATATATTCGCCATATTTTCAAAACTTCCAATTTAAAATCAGTAATTATCAGAAATATTTATAATAATTACGTTTGTTCGGCTCAATAATTACAACCGACCGACCGGACCAACTATTAAATAAAATAAAATGTCCAAGGTAGTAGAGTCCCTCGATATTAGTGGAGCGGAAAGAGCCCGCTATCTCGCTTATTTAAGGTAGAAAATTTTTTCGGAGTAGAAAGATATGGGACCGGTACCATCATATTAAGGGATCTTTGGGGCTCTAGAATCTCGTTTTACGACAAGCTCCCTTGGTGCTGACAAAAGTTACAGCCCTTTGAATCTCAGATTTGTGATTTTTTTTCACGAGTAAAAGCTTCGCAAAGTATTTTTTCTCCGTCACCGGTTGACATTGGGGACTCTAGTTTTGTTTTTCCTTTATAGTTATGATTAGTGAACGAAATGACGTATTTGAAATGCAAGAAGTTTGTTCAATTTTCAAAATATTCAGTGTTTTTGACCGATTAAACACACAATTTCTGCAAAGTTCCGACTTTGAACACTAAATATTTTTTTCACGATATCGATTTCAGTATTTTTGTTACCATCTGATGAAATGAAGCTTTGTGAACATTTTATTCCGTATAACATGTAGTCGCGTTTCAAAAATAAACTTTTTAGAGCCGTTTATATGAAACCCTGAAGTTAAACAGATATGTTTAGCATAGAACGGACGGAGTGCGAGTTATAGCGCGGCGACGGCTGTTGAACAAGGAACGGCTGAGGATAAGATCGTTACTGTTATGCTCCTATTCAATAATAATTTAGGGACGTTTATTTATTGTAATATTGTTTAAATATTACTTTGTTTTTTTTTTATATTTTAACTTTGTTTTGTTATTTATTAAATATTTTAACATGCTTGAAATTCATTGAAAATATTCATATTTTCAATTGGTTAATATACCTAAAGGGTAATAGAAAGCAAGGTATGGTCTTATAGGTACCTATCTACGACATGTGGTTACACCTATTACACCTTAGAGCGGCTGGTCGTCATAATTATTATACGAAGTATGTTCCTGTTTATCTCTCCGATATGAATAAATTAAAAACCAAAAATTCGAAAATGTATGATTTCTTAAATGAGGATAATTTCGTAGTCAAAAAGACTGCAGAAAAGAGATTCAATTGTGTAGCTTTCGACATGGCATTAGAGCCAAGCATTAATAGAAACTGCAAAAGCTATGGGGGGAGGGGGTAGTGGGCTTCACTAAAAAACAAGAAACCTTATTGAGATGGTTAGTAACAAGACATTCACTTGGTGATTATATAAAAAAATATGAAATACTGTCCCGAACTGATCACCGTCAACGGCAACAGTGCAGTACTGAAAAATAACGGGATGAAAAAGACATACAAAAAATGATGGAGCTATTTGAAGAGCAATGGACAAATCCATTTTGATTGTCGATAATTCCCCAGAATTTAATTAATATTACTACTGGGTGGATCGCATCAAAAGAAATTGAAAATAGCCTGATGACATGGTCTTATTGATGACAAAAAGAACCACAAGGACTTCATGAAAAATACTTTTTATGCAGAGACTTTTTTGGCAGCTGTAGGGTCTGAAGCTATGTTTAGAAGAGTTCTAACCATTGCTCGCTTAACCCTTTAACTGATACGTCAGATATAATGTCATATGAATTATCTTCTGTTCCTTTGTCAATATTTCATGAAGATTACGAGAAGATTTTACAACGAAAAAGGTTAAGTTGGATTTAAGTTGGGCCCCACGTTGGGCGCCAATTATTGTAGCGGGAGTTTATAATATTTATTTAATTGATTTTCATGAGACAGCCACACAAAGTTTTGTATTTGACCTACTTAACACTACTCGTCTCTAATAACACTCGCTCCAGCACCAGCACCACCGTCTGGATTCTGGATGTTGTTGGGCGGTAAGGGCTCTGGTAACCAACGTTGCCAGGTTGTGGGTTATCGCGCTACAAAGTCATCAGGATGAGATCACGCCACTTGCAATAAATAAATGCAACGTTGCGTATTCTTCACTAGCATCCTAGTCCCACGGTGGCATCGTCCTGCTGACCAAGTAAATAAACACTTGTAAACTTGGATAGCAGCAGCAAGTTAGCTCCTAGATTTTATTTTATAATTAAGTCTACTTTATATCTTCGACTAGGACACATCGTAGTTTACGGGCATAGCCTATTGCTATTTAGTATTAATGTAAAGTGTAAAACCTACTTGAAAATATAATTCGCAGTTCACGGACATCGTCTATTACTGTAGTAGTCTTCAAAGTTTTATCCTTTCCCTAAATAAAATTCAACCTTTTTTAAAAAGGCATATTTGGGAAGTTAAAACATAACTGGCGCAGTCTTGGCGGATTTTCGTGGTTCCTAAAATTAGTGTGCAGTTCAGTGAAGTTCGAGCATCAAGGACTACGAAGATCCAGCGAACCCCGCATCCAAAAGTCGGAAAGAGCAACCCCGCATCAGACGAGGTCTCCCCGCATCCAAAAGCCGGAAAGAGCAACCCCGCAGCAGACGAGGTCTCCCCGCAACATCCAAGACGGTACGAGCAAC
Source organism: Malachius bipustulatus (assembly GCA_910589415.1). Classification (NCBI taxonomy): domain Eukaryota; kingdom Metazoa; phylum Arthropoda; class Insecta; order Coleoptera; family Melyridae; genus Malachius; species Malachius bipustulatus. The sequence goes on from OU342633.1 coordinate 4,451,953, forward strand.
CCCACAGAGGTGAGGTCTCCCCGCAACAACCAAGACGGTACGAGCAACCCCGCACAGACGAGGTCTCCCCGCAGCAACTTCAGCAACTTTAAAGCAAGACAAAGGTCAGAAAAATATTTAAATATTGACGCACGAAGTAAAACGAACCTAAGCGAATGATTAAAAACTATTTTCAATTATTATAATTTAAATCGAAATCAGCAATTAAATATTTATTAATTTGTGCAATAACATGCAACTATTGCATCTCTTGCATCTCTAGGAATTTTATTTTTCCAAAGCTTAATTTTACCAAATAAATTTTAATTCAGATTACATCTTTTATGAAGCTAAGGAAAGTTTAATAGAGATAATTTTTCTCGTAATTTTTCGAGTAATTTTTATAACTCTAAGATTTCCAATTCTATTACACTTACGTAATAAAAACCTGTACATATATATTTTATATCACCCTATATTATTTACTGTGCATATTTTAATTTTAAAGGATTTTTATTTTATTTTTTTTGAACATCGAATAACTTAAATTCTTGTTAATTTTGATATACTGTGGACTTAAGTACCCCCTCTGATACGGATGAGACTGGCCGTACAGTATATTCGAAATTACAAGCATTTTCATTACTATTTAAATTTTATTGCTATTATTTTATTTTTGTAGATTATAAGTTTTTACCCCAATATTTTTTCTTATCGCTCTATATTGTCCATATAATTTGAACTTTTGTGGTCACTTGAGTCTTAACCTGATAAATCGATAAGCAGTTAACTTGATAATGCAATAAATTAATTAATGAGTAACTCAGACAAAGTAAGCGATTCTGAGAGCGTATACGATTCGTCAAGCGAAGACGGACCACAAAACCCAGTCGTAGACAATTTGGAAATTTCTCTCGATACATTGTCCATTGCGCAAAGGTTAAAGCAAAGAAAGAACCCATTAGCAAACCTAGATTTCCACTCAAAAATGGCACCCCCAACAACTAGTGACGGTGCAAATGCAGTCCAACCCTCGACAGAAAACTTAATCTCCGCGGCTAGAAGTTACGGAGAAATTCTTCCGAAATTTGATGGCAAGCCTTTGGCACTAGAAAGTTTCATTTTGAAGGTTGAACCTTATTTCCAAAAATATGGAAATACCACTGACGTCACTCTTAATAATTATGTATATTGTTTAATTTGTAGTAAATTGATAGGTGATGCTAACGATTTTGTAATTTGCCGACCCGATATAACCGATTGGCCGACATTAAAAGATGCCCTGAGAAATAAATTTAGCAACCTTACAGATAGGAAAATTTTAGCCCATCAGTTTAAAATGCTGAGAATCAGGTATAATGAAAATTTAAACGATTTTATAGAAAGAATCAAATCCCTCCAATCACAATTAGACATAAAGGTTACCATGGACGACGACATTAGCAATAATCAAAAAATAATTCATAAAGAAATTAACGAGCAGACGGCGTTAGAAGTTTTATATAGCAACTGCCAGCCGATGCTACAGACTATTTTAGATGTCAGGTCCCCTAGGTCCCTTAATGAAGCAACCAAAATTGTTCTAAATTACATAAGTAAACATCCTCAGGATAAAGTTCAAAGGCCTCCTGTTAAAGTCACGCCTCCCGTTCCTCAAAAGAATCCAATCGTAACTAGGCAATTTTCGCCCAACACGAACTCTTTCTTTAGGAATAACCAATCTTTCCCTATGAATAAGACAATTCCAAATCTTCCAAATCAATTCGGAACTCGCCCGGAACATCCATCGTTCCAACGAAATGTGTTCCAACCTAATGGCCAATTTAGCAGAAATAACGCTCAGAGTAATAGACCAACCCCTATGTCAATAGGTTACCGACCCAACAATCGATTTCCCAATAGTACACAGGCCCAAAACACCAACTTCCGAAATTGGCGGCAACCCAAACCGCAAATAAATTTCATGGAAGGACACCCCGAAGAGTTGCATACGCAACCACAATCTGTAGACGAAGTCGATTTACCATACGAGGATTCGAATTACCCAAATTATTACGAGGAAGGTAATGTCGAAAATAATCAATACTCGAATGATTATGTACCCCAGGAATATTCCAATGTCTCTAAGGAGAATGTAAATTTCAGTGAAGGCGAAGAAACTGAACCACCTTCAGTGGAAAATTTTCGTCTAACTGCCTCGGGACCAAATCAATAGACAATTTCCCTAGCCCAATATTACCATGCTTGCAATTTTGTTATCCCCCACACATCAACTTCAATTTGATGATTGATACGGGATCCACGCACTCCTTAATCAATCCCGATGTAGCCTACAAATATTTTTATGATTACATTCAAGAAGAGAAGTTTGTTTTAAAAACAATTGGAAGTCAGTCACATCACAATAAATGTGTTGTCGTTGACCTACTAGAGGAAGGTCAATTTATAAAATTCTTCATAGTAAAATTTCACGACAGCTTCGACATTCTTCTCGGATCAGATGTCTTACAGGTAACAAACGCTAGTATAAATTACGCGAATGGAACCTTGACATTGAATAACACGACACATGAACTCAAACAATATGATACTCTCGTTGCAAATGCAAATGACATAGTCTATAAAACCTTGTCACCGGAAACCATCCGAGTTCCAATAAAAATAAAGAAAGGCACGGTTTTGATCCCAAATCAAAATACCGAACATGGTACAATTCCCGAAACCATTACTACGGCAAGGAATTACCACTGTCAGGTACCCCTAATAAGAAAAAGCAAGGTAATAACGTCTAATACCCCTATATCGAAACTTGACGACCCAATAATCGCACACCATATTGACCAAAGCGAAGTAGACGTTTGCAATGTCTACACGGGAACTTTTGATAACATAAATACAAATTTACCATCGTTCGAATTAGATCATTTACCCTCTGAACAGAGATTCGCAGCTCAAAAATTGTGTGAACACTATCACGACATATTCTATCGTGACGGTGATATTTTAACCTTCACTAATAATACCAAACATAAAATCCCCTTAAAATGCGACGATGTGGTTTTTGCGAAACCGTATCGTGTCCCGTATGCTCAACGGAAAGAAATTTTCCAGCAAATAGATGAAATGAAACGACAAAACATCATCGTTGAAAGTGAGTCACCATACAACTCACCTATATTCTTAGTCCCAAAGAAACCCGATAAACATGGCAAAAAGACATGGCGGATGGTGGTTGATTTTCGTAAATTAAACGAAAAAACCATCGAAGACAAATACCCGATACCGAACATCGCTACAGTATTGGATCTGCTTGGAGGTTCTGCACTGTTTTCAAAGTTAGACTTAAAAAGCGGATACTGGCAGATCGAAATAGATCCTAAAGATCAGTACAAAACTGCCTTCTCAACGGAAAATGGGCACTGGCATTTCCTTCGCATGCCTTTTGGGCTACGAAATGCACCGGCCTGTTTCGCCAGAGTAATGAACCAGGTACTTAAAGGACTAATTGATAAAATATGTCTGGTGTACCTAGACGACATAATTGTCTTGGGCAAGAATTTCGGGGATCACCTGAAAAACCTACAAACCGTTTTTCAGAGACTTAGAGATCACAAGTTTAAGGTCCAGCTAGAAAAATCGGAATTTTGTTTAACCGAAGTAGAATATCTAGGCCATCTGATAACTACTGATGGAATAAAACCAAATCCGAAACTAGTAGAAAAAATTAAAGACGTCCCTCTACCAACCACACAGAAACAGATTAAATCGTTCCTAGGTCTTACAGGCTACTACCGAAAATTTATAAAAAATTACGCCACTATTTCTAAACCGCTAACTCTTTGTCTAAAAAAGAACAACAAAGTTATCCATTCCAGAGAGTTTATAGAAGCTTTTAATTCCATTAAGAGAATGATCATAAACCCCCCAATTTTAATCTACCCAGATTTTAACAAACCGTTCAACGTAACCACGGACGCATCCAATTTTGGAATAGGGGCCATACTCTCGCAAGGTCCAATAGGCAAAGACAAGCCCATCATGTTCGCTAGCCGAACACTTAATGAGCATGAAATCAATTATACAACAACTCAAAAGGAATGCTTGGCGATAATTTGGGCAACCAAAATTTTCAGACCCTATATTTACGGTCAAAAATTCAATATAATTACGGACCATAAGCCCTTGCAATGGCTGTACAATTTTAAAGAAACAAACCCCCGATTAATTAGGTGGCGTTTGGCACTTGAAGAATTTGACTATACATTACACTACAAGGAAGGAAAAAGTAATACAAACGCGGATTTCCTTTCTCGCCTAGAGTCCAATCCACTAGAAATAAAAACACCCGATGACCTTCTGTCACTGTTCAATAATCCAGGTGACGTAGCAGAAAGAGAACCCTTAGATATAGCCGAACTAGACCAACATCTTCAACCATTGACTCCAATACCCAAATCAATACCAAAAATAAATGTAATCTCCGACATACAAGTACTTCCACCCCAAATTCCCGAACTCGAGCGCGAAATCGATTCGGAAATAACCCAGCATTCGCAGGCGGAAAATGTTAACGCATCCCTGCCAATAACGGAGAAGCCAATAAATTTTTATAAAAAACAATTTATTTTTGAAATTCGATCAAAGCCAAAATTACAACAAATTTCCCCATTTGGCAAAGAGCGGTATTTAGCAACCATCACTCAAAATAATTACGAAAATGAAATAATGAATATCCTTAGGGAATATGTAAACCCCCAGGTCATTAACGCTATAAGTTGCAAACCATCGCAATTTTACGAGTCACTAGCCACATTAATAAACCAAAATTTCGATAATTCAATAAAATTTGTCTACACCCACAAAATCCTAAAGGACATAGAGGATCCACCCGCTAGAGAAATCTTGCTAAACCAGTTTCATCAGCCAGATCATCGCGGATCCCAAGAACTAAGTGCTGAAATTAGTAGGCAATATTATTGGCCAAATTTAGTCCAGGATTGTCAGAAACATGTTGACGAATGTGTAATTTGCCAACAGGCAAAGTACGAACGGCATCCTAAGCAACATAAATTAACTTTAACACCATCAGTTAAAAAACCCTTCGAACTAGTATTCATGGACGTATTTTCTATCAGAAATAAGAAATACCTAACTGCGATAGATTCACTGACTAAATTTTTCATGTTTGAACCACTAAATTCGGTTAACATCGCAGATATAGTAGAGTCATACGTAAGCCTATTCGCACGATACAAATTACCTAAAACCCTGGTAACAGACAACCAGTTCGATGTTAGTCTATTCAAGGACTTGTTAAGGTTACATAAGGTAAACCACCACCTAACGACCCCTAAACACCCTAACAGCAACAGCCCGATTGAAAGAGCTCACGGAACGTTGTTGGAAATTATAAAAACCATCACAGTCTCGAAAGACAAAATTCTGAACGTCAATGTATTTGAAAATGCGGTGATCATTTACAACAGGTCAATCCACTCAAAAACTAATTACAAACCAATAGAGCTTCTATATGGTCATTTAGAAGCAAACGATTTACTGGATATCATGGACACAAATTTTTATTTCGAATACTCAAATGAGCTATACAATCGCGTCAACGCCCTATATCAGGCCGTTCACACGAAAGAAGTGGAAACGAAAGAAAAACGCTTAGAGTACGAAAACACTAGAAGAAAAGACTTCACTCCTGTGAGTGAAAATCAACCTGTATATTTAAAAGATCCCCAGCGCAACAAAACTTCAGCCCCTTATCGAATGGTAACAGTTCGAGAAGACCGAGGTCCGAAAATTCTAACGTCTAAAGATAAGTTCTATCATAAACAAGAACTCAAACCAATTAGGAAATCTCAACTAACAAGAAATTTTGTTGCAGATGACCCGGTTATTAGGCCCAGTACTAGTCATCTTGATAGTTAATCTGATGCAGGTAAATAGAGCCCAAAGAATAGAAATAAAAAATTTACAAAATAATCCAGGAATTTTACCCCTAAGATTAGGAACTACCAGAGTACAGGTCACTCATCATACCTTTATACATCATTACCCCCTGTTCGATATTCGTCATCAAATTCTAAAACTCGACAACATCATTACTGAATTACACGGCAAAATTAGGAAAAAGCCCGATGACCAAAATAACCAGATCGAAAAGACAGAACTTTCCTATTTAAAGCTAGAAAGAGATCATCTCAAATCCCAAATTAGATTGATACACCCAGACGCTTTGACTCCCTCTAATAATCGAACAAAACGAGGATTGCTTAATGCAATTGGTTCAGTATTCAAATTCATTTCTGGTAATCTTGATGCTGACGATGGCGAAAAATATGATCAAGCCATCACAAAATTAACTACCAATCAGGAAAACCTGATTAGTCATTTCAATAAACAGCTGTCCATAAATAACGCATTGATTAAAAATTTTAAACAACTAATTGAAAATGTCTCCTCAAACTTCGATCAAGTAAATTTGATAATTAAAGAATTGCAAGAACAAAAGTCTTTAGCAGCTCTAACCTTGTTAAGAATAAGTGTTTTTCAACTCAAAACTTTAATTAACAATGTACACACTGCCATAAATTTTGCAATGATTAATCAATTACATCTATCAGTGATTAATGAGGATCAGATTGTTGCAATGAGAAATGAACTAAACAAATTTCACGAGGAAAGTCAATACTATTCTTCAGACACTGTCCTATTTCTAAGAACAATATCAGTAGATTTCTACATCACTTCGGAACATGTAGTCTTCCTACTCCACGTCCCTATCTTAGACCAACAAATTTACAACCTTTATCATTTGTACTCAACTCCAACCACCAATAATACAGTAATAATTCCACCCACACCGTACGTAGCAATGCACGAAAATTCAATCGTTTACTTAAAATCTAATTGTCAATACTTGCAAAGACAATTTTATTGCTCATTGACAGAGATCGAGAAAAATTTTCAACAGGATTCTTGTGTAAGAAACCTATTGAAAGTCAATAAATATCCTAATTGTAAACACATACCTGTAGAAGTGAATGATTCGTTAGTGGAAACTATTAGTGATCAAAAATACTTGGTAATTTTACCTAAACAGACTCTAATCCACGAAAAGTGCGGTAACGAAGAAGTGCATAATCTTAAAGGTGTATTTTTAATTGATGTTCCATATTCATGTTCTTTTACCACTAAAGATTTTACATTTATTAATTTAGAAGGCACTCTTAAGGAGGAACCTGTCTATCTTCCACCAATCAACGAGGAAGTTATGAATGTAAAACCAATACAACTGAATTTAAAGTCCATAAACCTTGATGAGCTATCGAAATTAACTTTGCAAACCAATGATCCGATTCCGAATCAATCAATAACCAAAACCATTTGGTTCCATTCAAACGTAGCACTATATGTTGCTATCGTGTTAATTCTTGTAGGTACTCTAGTTTACTACAAGAGAAATTATTGTTTTCGTAGACATTTGAAAAATAGTGTGGATGCAGAAGAAGAAAGTCAATTAAGAGCCTTTCCTACACCCACACCGCGAAAATAATTAAATAAACGAATGGCACTGTTTAAACTTATAATTCAATTGTATGCCCATACTAGCACTTGACTAGTATTTTAACAAAATGTTTATTTTTTATTAGCATGTAAGCTGAATATTACCATTATCTATAATTAATAAGTAATTAGTATTTTATTGATTGTTTTATTGATAACATTTATTATATTTTCTGATGAACATTTTATTCATGTGAATGTGAATTCATGGCTTTCAGTTGATTTTAAATCTCAAATTTTCTCAAAATTTTGAAAATCAATTTCACCCATGAATTCCCATCTTACCGGGGAGGAGTCATCAGGATGAGATCACGCCACTTGCAATAAATAAATGCAACGTTGCGTATTCTTCACTAGCATCCTAGTCCCACGGTGGCATCGTCCTGCTGACCAAGTAAATAAACACTTGTAAACTTGGATAGCAGCAGCAAGTTAGCTCCTAGATTTTATTTTATAATTAAGTCTACTTTATATCTTCGACTAGGACACATCGTAGTTTACGGGCATAGCCTATTGCTATTTAGTATTAATGTAAAGTGTAAAACCTACTTGAAAATATAATTCGCAGTTCACGGACATCGTCTATTACTGTAGTAGTCTTCAAAGTTTTATCCTTTCCCTAAATAAAATTCAACCTTTTTTAAAAAGGCATATTTGGGAAGTTAAAACATAACTACAACTTGCCATAAATCAGAATCAAATCGCATAAATCTCAGAATCAGTGTTGCCAACCCAAATTTATGCTCACCACTAAATTGTCCTGGTGTAGCCACTAAAAAACCACTAGAATTTTAAAATAGCTAAAAAATAGGAGGGGGGTATGGTTGAAAAAATGTTAGCGCCACAGTCAAAAATTTTTCGATTTTCAAGGTCACGCAATTTCCCAGTAGTTGAAAGGAACGGGTGTTAGCGACGCAGGCAAAATTTTTTTGATTTCCAAGGTCACGCAATTTTCTAGTAGTTCAAAGTTTACTAGGATACTAAAATAAAAAAATTGAAAAAATTTTATTTATAATATTATTATATTAACCATTAACCAGTAAAGCATTTTTTTTAATGAATGTTCCTATAATTCCTGCTTTTTTAATTCACTCATTAATGTACCGGGTGGGCATCTAAGAATGAACAGCGAACAGCGGCCATATCTTGGGAAATATTGATCCTACAGTTTCAAAAAAAAATTTCCAGATATAAGTGACTATGCGAAATGCAATGAAAATATTTTCTAGATGGTCGCCCTTCCGGAAATACCGTAAGTTGACACCTACTTCGTTATTTTAACGGGGACACCTTATATATTATTGTATTTTTAAATTGCCTGGCATTTTCAAAGCATCTCACATTGAAAACGGCTCAAGATATTTAAAAACGGCTTACATGTCCCTATCTTAACTTTTTACAAGGTAATCTATTATGTAGTTTAGATTTTTCTACAGGGTGATGAAAAATCTGTTAATTTTCATCACCCTGTATAAAAATTTAAACCACATGGTAAGATACCTTGTAAAAACTTAAGGTAGGAACATGTAAGCCGTTTTTAAATATCTTGAGCCGTTTTCAATTTGAGATGCTTTGAAAATTGAAAATTGCGATTTTCACTTGTTTATAACTCATAAGCTACTCAACCTAAATTCAAATTGTGAAAACCAACTGTATTCGATTTTGCCAGGCAATTTAAAAATACAATAATGTATAGGGTGTCCCCGTTAAAATAACGAAGTAGGTGTCAACTTCCGGTATTTCCGGAAGTGCGACCATCTTGAAAATATTTTCATTGCATTTCGCATAGTCACTTATATCTGGAAATTTTTTTTTGAAACTGTAGGATCAATATTTCCCAAGATATGGCCGCTGTTCATTCTTAGATGCCCACCCGGTACGTACAACACATGATAAGTATAAGTATGTATTATGAAATCAGAGAAGAATGAATGAATATATTTGTACCTAACCAGTTCTATTTTATGATCAATATCTGTCAGCTCCCATCAGGATTTATTTATTGCTTTTCTTTTGTGTAGTTGGATATAGTGGCAGTGGCATATGGCGCACACCCCATCCCCATACTTACCATTATTAAATAGCCTTTCTGAAGATTTAAAACTGAATGTCCTCTTTGTTGTTTATTTTATTCTTTAGTCACACTATACTATCTAGTTAGATTATTGAATTATATTTAAAAAAATGCCCTAAACCTTCCATTAAATTAATTAAACAATACATAAAAATAATAATTCTCCTTGTATTTTTAAATATTTTTAGTTACTCAATGTCCAATGAATAATGGTCACCAAATTTTAGAAGACACCCACTAACAAAAACCACTAACCACCAGGTCTGGTAGTAAAACCACTAAGTTGGCAACACTGCTCAGAATCACAATAATCTGGATATTTTAACATTTAGGGCTGAATTCCTTAACTTAAATAATGTAGATGGAAAGTTATTGTATTTTTTTATTGTAGGTATTAGCTTTGATTGAAAGCTGACTCTTTCAACGGTATTAGACAGATTCATGGTACATACCTAAATCGTGGGCAGAATGAACCGGTTATATTAGTGTATTTTTTAACAAAAAATACACTATTGAGGACGACATCACTTTTCGAAAATCACCCAAACTCATCAAATGTCCACCGATCCTGACCCCCAGATCACGAAAAAGTGGTTTTCCAAAATTCACCTGCCCACGATATATATATATATATTTATATATTTATATATATATATATATTTATATATTTCTCCAAAATCGCGAAATTTCGATTTTAAAAACGCTCCTGTGGCTTTATCTTTTAAGATTAGTGAACGAAATTTTGGGTCCTTGTAAAATTTGGGAATGACGTTGGATTTTCGTTGAAAAACTTTCCAAAAGTCCCATCACTTCTACAGGGTGTCCCTTCAAAATTCCAGGTATCCGGTTTTTGTCATCTCATTTCAGGTCGCAGTTTTGAATCTAGGAGGCTGAAATTTTTGTGGGAGTAAGATATCTATAAAAACTGGTCTGGTATTGTACTTGAGCAAAATCTGTCGAGCCGTTTCAAAATGGCGGTCATTTTAATTTTTGAAAAATTTGCTAATATTTGAACCCCTGTATGAGCAAGATGGGAAAAAAACTTTGAAATAAAATTAACAGGATTTGAAGAAAATTATTGGAAATTTGAGTTAATGCAATAAAATTAGCATATTTTCCATTAATAAGCCAGTGTCGTGGGTAGGAAAAAGGGTGAAAATGTGTCAATTCTATAACCGTTTATGAGTCCATTTTTGAAGAAGTTGAACCGAAATTTTCCATTTTTTTTTGCTTTAACATATAATTTGATGTCTTAGCTTCAATTCTCCTCGATTAATGTAGCACTTTAAACGAAAAACAAAAAAGTTTTTCGCTTGTGCAAAATTAGCTTGCACTTATTAAATCGATGAAATGGTTCGCAATTTCTTTTTTATTTTTTTTCACATTCAATTATGAATGGTTCTGAAAATTAGAAGAGCAATCGCAACGACAATTAAATCACCTATATGCGGGTGAAAAAAGTATTCAAATTGATCTTTTAATAACTAAGATATGACTAGTTTAAAAAATAAAATGTGTAGGATGAAGTATTGGACGTACTACATATACCTACTCGATCATCGCTACAAATTTGAAAGGCCCCTTGACTGAGTTAGTTAGGCAAGGGTGTCCTTGCCTAAATAGTAAACTGTTGAAGCGGGTTCGAAACCACGAGAGGGCTATTCTTTTTTTTTTGGTAGGTAGGTGGTTTTCCGCTTTTCCCCCCCAAAAAATCGGATTATTTTTTCATTATATTCATTATAAAAAAAAAATAGGAAGAAAATATTTATTATTGAATCGCATAAAAATACACTATTTCTGCGATTGATGCGCAAGAAGGTTTTTTATGACTGTGGCCAATATCTGTCAGCTCCAGGGGGATGCTCCGGAGATTTATTTATTGTTCTATTAGTCAATGAATAAAGACAAAAATTCTAGTGGTGTACCTATTATACACACTTTTACACTTATTGTGTCTTAATAGGTAATATCCTATTACATTCTTGTCATTCTTCTAGATTTAAAACGTGCTATGAAACTCCGTTCATTTCAGAAATATACCTATACAGGTGATCAGTAACTCGCGCATTCCGAATACAGGGCGATATAGAGCCCATTAAAATTAAGGATATTCTGCAAAAAAAAATTAATCCAACGGTTGGTTTTGAAGTTACAGAGTTTCCCTCATCCAAGTTTAAAGGTAATTTTTTCAATAACCGTGATAAAGATTAATGAAAAATTCAGTTTACTTTAATGTCTGGAACGGATACCATATAATTCATCAATTTTTTTTCCACAAAACCTTTTTGCAGAGGAATTCAGAATGTTGGAAATTCATGAAATACCTAAAACTGAACGAAATTTGAAGTTTGGCAACCGCCTAAACTCAACTGAGAATATAAAATATTCAAATCTCAGACTATTTATTAATATAGTCTAATGCCCGTATTCACAAACGATAATTTCCTAAATAATTACGTAATTAATTAAATGAGTGAGATGGAGATAGTATGCAGTTTTTTTGCAATAGAATGAGATGGGAATAATTGATTACGTAATTATTTAGGAAATTATCGTTTGTGAATACGGGCATAAGATTCAAATGCCTTCGTTGCTATGGAAATGAAAATAATAACAATACCATTTAACCCGAACTTATTCACATTTTCAGTGTAGTGTTGCCAACTTTTTTTTTACAAAAATGGTCATATCTTTGGAACAAAAGAACTTACAACACTGCAGTAAGAAAATTTACCACTCTTAAAAAGTGAAGTGTATCGCAGCATGCTCCGAGTGCGCGAGTTACTGATCACCCTGTATATCAAGGCAAATAAACAAGAAAAGATACACAACTTAATTAAAAAGTACCTACCTACCTATCTAAAATATATTTTTTTAAATTAGAACATTATTAGGTAACTTAAGATTTGTATGGATGCTCAAAAGTCTGATTCGCTTAAAATTTATCACAGGAATTGGCCTTATAGGCGAAATAAGTAACTTTTGTGGCGCCACCAAGTAGGGGAGCCCGGGGCACATTCTGACAATTTTGGTAATCTGATGCATTTGTTTCATGAACAATACAAGTTAGTGGCTGACGTATAGCATAGCACTACCCCGAAGTATGCTTATTTGGCCATGCTATGATATTTTTTAATTGAATCTATAATATGTAACTTTTAAACACTTTGTAACAGTTTTAAAGAAATGAGCATATTTTCCGAATGTGCCTCATGCCCACAATAAAATACGCGATAGCCTGAAGGATAAAAAAGTTATGTGTTCATTTACTTCGTCAATATAACCTAAGTGGCGCCCTCTGTAAAATACATCGACATGGATATCAAATTATGATTTCTCATACCGCAAAACATCTATCACCAAGTTTTCACGTTCCTACCTTTACAGATTTTCAAGATATTTTGAAAAGCAAATTTTTAAGTCTCAACTTTGCCATCCGCCTGTATCTTTTTTATTATCAAGATTTTGTTAGAGCAAGTAGTGTCAGATCGTAATATTTTTAAACCTAGAGAATCTCCCATTTCACCACGGACCATTACTTACGGAACAGTCTGTATATTGCTATCTCCTAACGCTTACAGAAACAGAGGGCCGGTTAAACTAGACAAAAGATGCGCAATTTTGTGGCCATCTCGAATCAGTCAAGACATACAAAATATCTGTGACCGTTCCTGAAATATCCTGAAAAAACTGAAAAATCGAGATTTCTTATTTTTGCCATATCTTTTTTATTATTGGAGATTAATAAATAATTTTTTGTAGGCTTACATAAGTCGGCAAGAGCTACCCATCTGACATTTCAAAAAATTTCAAAGCCGACTAGAGTTTTCATAGTCAACTTTCGTTTTTCTTATGGCCTCCATATTATTTTTTTTATGTCGTTCGATATGAAAAAAATAATGGAAACCAAAAATTAATAAACTTAAAAAAAAATAATTTTTTAAATTTTGATTCTTAATTTTTCAAAGAAAAATCTAATAAAAAATCGTCGAAAAACGTCAACAAATGTAAAATACGCCGAAATAGTGCTTGCCTTATGGTTTTATAATTTTTCTATGAAATTCGGTCTAAAAATGTGTCTTTTTTGTAAAGAAAAAAGAAGAATAAAAATTTTTTTAATTTATTTTTTGAAGTTTAACAATTTTTTGTTTTTATGATTTTTTTTTATACCGAACAACATAAAAAAAAACACTATGGTGGCCATAAAAAAAACGAAAGTTGACTATGAAAATTCTGGGATCTAGTCGGCTTTGAAAATTTTTGAAATGTCAGATGGGTAGCTCCTGACGACTTATGTAAGCCCACAAAAAATTATTCATTAATATCCAATAATAAAAAAGATATGGAAAAAATAAGAAATCTCGATTTTTCAGTTTTTTCAGGATATTTCAGGAACGGTCACAGATATCTCGTATGTCTCGACGGAATCGAGATGGCCACAAAATTGCGCTCCTTTGGACTTGTTTAACCGAGCATGTATCCGTTAGCGTTAGCAGATAGCAATATACAGGGTGTATTGTAACGTCCGCATAATATTAGCACCACGCGATTCTACATCAAAAACAGAACAAAAAAGTCCTCAACAGTTTTTTCTTGATGTACACAGATTTTAAGGTATGGACAATTTAACGTTCTTAAATTTTGCAACACTGGCGCTGGTACAAAAATTAAGATAACTTATTAGACGTGAAGTCACCTCACTGGTATAGTGTGATGCCGTTGCTATGTAATCGAAAAAAGGTGCAACAAGACAAATGTCATTCTGCGACGTGTCAATGTTGCAATTTTTTTTTAAAGATTTTTTATTTTTTCAATTTTTTATTCAACAATTAAAACGCGCAGTTGCAATATTGATTAGAAGTATTGAAACTCAGGAAATCAAATATATGTAATTCCTAGTTTTGAAATGTCAATTAAAACCATTTTTACCAAAAAAAAATCTAAAATTTTGGATAATTTGGCTATTTTACTTCTTACTTAAGAATTTTTTAATAATATTAAGCAATATTTTTGAGTATTAAAAAACTTCAAATTTAAACTACAATGGTCGATAACTTCGTTATTTGAGGTCTAAGAGCTAAACGGTATTAAAACTTTATGTTCTGTTTTTGATGTAGAATCACGTGGTGCTAATATTATGCGGACGTTACAATACACCCTGTATAGAAGGATACATGGTGCAACCTGTATACGAGAGTCTGGCCATACGCGGTCATCTTTCTGGCGGCCAGTTTTATCCTTTTAGCTCCGGCGAGTGCCATAAGATTAGCATTAGCCGGCCTCGAAAATTTCTACTAATTAATTTTTTTCATCGAATAAATTTTTTTTTCGCGGAAATCAGCATCAATATTTTCAAGTTTTTTCTACTATCAAACTGCGGGTCGTTCGATTTGGGGGATCGTGGAGAGTTCCCTACGGGGGAGCAATCACTTTTGACAGTTGTATATTGTCAAGGGGGGTCATGTCGATTATAGGAGGTTATCAGAAGTTGGACACTTTAAATGATAAGGCGGGAATCGGCATTAATATTTTCAAGCTTTTTCTACTATAAAAGTGTCGGCCGTTTAATTTGGGGGCTTGTGGAGAGTTCCCTACGGGGGAGCAATCACTTTTGACAGTTGTATATTGTCAAGGGGGGTTATGTCGATTATAGGAGGTTATCAGAAGTTGGGCGCTTTAAATGATAAGGCGGGAATCGGCATTAATATTTTCAAACATTTTCTACTATAAAAGTGTCGGCCGTTTAATTTGGGGGCTTGTGGAGTTCCCTACGGGGGAGCAATCACTTTTGACAGTTGTTTATTGTCAAGGGGGGTCATGTCGATTTTAGGAGGTTATCAGAAGTTGGGCACTTTAAATTATAAGGTGGGAATCGTCACCGATATTTTTCTCTACTATCAAACTGCGCGTCGTTCGATTTGGGGGATCGTGGAGAGTTCCCTACGGGGGAGCAATCACTTTTGACAGTTGTATATTGTCAAGGGGAGTCATGTCGATTATAGGAGGTTATCAGAAGTTGGGCACTTTAAATGATAAGGCGGGAATCGGCATTAATATTTTCAAGCTTTTTCTACTTTAAAAGTGTCGGTCGTTTGATTTGGGGGCTTGTGGAGAGTTCCCTACGGGGGAGCAATCACTTTTGACAGTTGTATATTGTCAAGTGGTGTCATGTCGATTTTAGGAGGTTATCAGAAGTTGGGCACTTTAAATTATAAGGTGGGAATCGTCACCGATATTTTTCTCTACTATCAAACTGCGCGTCGTTCGATTTGGGGGATCGTGGAAAGTTCCCTACGGGGGAGCAATCACTTTTGACAGTTGTATATTGTCAAGGGGGGTCATGTCGATTATAGGATGTTATCAGAAGTTGGGCACTTTAAATGATAAGGCGGGAATCGGCATTAATATTTTCAAGCTTTTTCTACTATAAAAGTGTCGGCCGTTTAATTTGGGGGCTTGTGGAGAGTTCCCTACGGGGGAGCAATCACTTTTGACAGTTGTTTATTGTCAAGGGGGGTCATGTAAATTATAGGAGGTTATCAGAAGTTGGGCACTTTAAATTATAAGGTGGGAATCGTCACCGATATTTTTCTCTACTATCAAACTGCGCGTCGTTCGATTTGGGGGATCGTGGAGAGTTCCCTACGGGGGAGCAATCACTTTTGACAGTTGTATATTGTCAAGTGGTGTCATGTCGATTTTAGGAGGTTATCAGAAGTTGGGCACTTTAAATTATAAGGTGGGAATCGTCACCGATATTTTTCTCTACTATCAAACTGCGCGTCGTTCGATTTGGGGGATCGTGGAGAGTTCCCTACGGGGGAGCAATCACTTTTGACAGTTGTATATTGTCAAGGGGAGCTATGTCGATTATAGGAGGTTATCAGAAGTTGGGCACTTCAAATGATAAGGCGGGAATCGGCATTAATATTTTCAAACATTTTCTACTATAAAAGTGTCGGCCGTTTAATTTGGGGGCTTGTGGAGTTCCCTACGGGGGAGCAATCACTTTTGACAGTTGTATATTCTCAAGGGGGGTCATGTCGATTATAGGAGGTTATCAGAAGTTGGGCACTTTAAATTATAAGGTGGGAATCGTCACCGATATTTTTCTCTACTATCAAACTGCGCGTCGTTCGATTTGGGGGATCGTGGAGAGTTCCCTACGGGGGAGCAATCACTTTTGACAGTTGTATATTGTCAAGGGGAGTTATGTCGATTGTAGGAGGTTATCAGAAGTTGGGCACTTTAAATGATAAGGCGGGAATCAACATGAATATTTTCAAGCTTTTTCTACTATAAAAGTGTCGGCCGTTTAATTTGGGGGCTTGTGGAGAGTTCCCTACGGGGGAGCAATCACTTTTGACAGTTGTATATTGTCAAGGGGGGTCATGTCGATTATAGGAGGTTATCAGAAGTTGGGCACTTTAAATGATAAGGCGGGAATCGGCATTAATATTTTCAAGCTTTTTCTACTATAAAAGTGTCGGCCGTTTAATTTGGGGGCTTGTGGAGAGTTCCCTACGGGGGAGCAATCACTTTTGACAGTTGTATATTGTCAAGGGGGGTTATGTCGATTATAGGAGGTTATCAGAAGTTGGGCACTTTAAATGATAAGGCGGGAATCGGCATTAATATTTTAAACATTTTCTACTATAAAAGTGTCGGCCGTTTAATTTGGGGGCTTGTGGAGTTCCCTACGGGGGAGCAATCACTTTTGACAGTTGTTTATTGTCAAGGGGGGTCATGTCGATTATAGGAGGTTATCAGAAATTGGGCACTTCAAATTATAAGGTGGGAATCGTCACCGATATTTTTCTCTACTATCAAACTGCGCGTCGTTCGATTTGGGGGATCGTGGAGAGTTCCCTACGGGGGAGCAATCACTTTTGACAGTTGTATATTGTCAAGGGGAGTCATGTCGATTGTAGGAGGTTATCAGAAGTTGGGCACTTTAAATGATAAGGCGGAAATCAACATTAATATTTTCAAGCTTTTTCTACTATAAAAGTGTCGGTCGTTTAATTTGGGGGCTTGTGGAGAGTTCCCTACGGGGGAGCAATCACTTTTGACAGTTGTATATTGTCAAGTGGGGTCATGTCGATTTTAGGAGGTTATCAGAAGTTGGGCACTTTAAATTATAAGGTGGGAATCGTCACCGATATTTTTCTCTACTATCAAACTACGCGTCGTTCGATTTGGGGGATCGTGGAGAGTTTCCTACGGGGGAGCAATCACTTTTGACAGTTGTATATTGTCAAGGGGGGTCATGTCGATTGTAGGAGGTTATCAGAAGTTGGGCACTTTGAATGATAAGGCGGGAATCGGCTTTAATATTTTCAAGCTTTTTCTACTATTTAAGTGTCGGCCGTTTAATTTGGGGGCTTGTGGAGAGTTCCCTACGGGGGAGCAATCACTTTTGACAGTTGTATATTGTCAAGGGGGGTCATGTCGATTATAGGAGGTTATCAGAAGTTGGGCACTTCAAATGATAAGGCGGGAATCAGCACAAATATTTTCAGGTTTTTTTCTACTATCATACTGCGCTCTATTTCATTTGAGGGTTCTTGGAGAGTTCCCTACGGGGGATATTACTTATTAATTAAACACGTAGGTACCCTTCACGCTCTCACCTACCAACAATCATAATGATGAGCAATTATTGGTATGTACAATAAAATTTATGCAAATGCCGCTCCGCTAAATATAACAGTTATTAGGGAGACTAATATATAATTCAAGACTATAAAATAAGAATATATTGAAATTGTACGCTTTTCAATTCTTAATTTTGATATTTGAATATTGATATTTTGATATTTCAGCAATTTAAAAATAATAATAATTGTTGAGGTAAATATTAATTATTATCAATTCTCTCATTTCATATATTTTTTATTAACGATTACAATATGTATTATAATGATATAATTATTATTGTGATGAATAAAGGACTATATAAATATTATGGCCAAAATTAATCTGCGGTCGCCCTCTAGCGTTGGTAAAACTAACCAACGAGTTACTCATCAATTTGTACACGCACCCAGCTGCTGTGGTAACTTATTATATTTAATCATCGATATTGCTCAAATATTGCTCCATCTAATCTCCGAAGACAACAAGCAACACATAAAATCATGAATAAATACCGAACATTTCCAGATGATTTTTCAATAACATCGGACCTGAATAATCTTCCAACAACGAGATTAAAATCAAGAAGACCTGTGTGGCTAGAAGCATACCTGGATCGACCATTTAAAATTGAAGATGAATGGAGAAATGATTGGCGAAATAAAAGTGTTTCTTTATTCAACAACACTTTAATCGAAGATCCTTCATCAGTAGTCAACGGTTTTGAAATAAAAAGGAAAGTCTGGGTACAAGTAAATCGCTTAAGAACAGGACACGGTAGATGTAATTCAATGTTACATAAATGGAATTTAATACCAAGCGCTTCCTGTATTTGCGGACATCCTGAAGAATCCATCAATCACATTGTCAATGAATGTCCTTTAACCAAATTTTCTGGAGGTTTTCAAGCAATTCATAAAATTTCCACCGAAACAATAGACTGGTTACAGAATTTGAAGCTCTTGTAAACAAAATCTACATTAACAGCCAGATAACCTCAGAAGGGCAAAATGATTGGAATACTTCAAACCAATCTCAACAGGATGGTGTGTCTAGGTTTTTTAATGGGGTTTTCCCTAGACTATATCTCTCAAAGCAAATGCTTCACCATGATGTCAACATCGCATCAGAATATCCTACAGATCGTTCTTTTCCCCATGATCGACGAAACCAATCATATGTAATTTAATAAACTAAACAACATGTATCGTAAGACTGCAATTTGTAATTTCAAACGAATATATATATATCGATCATTTCTCGTAGTCTCAAGTAATTGTTTCACATATTTGTACAAAGTCTTGAATTCATAGTGATAACATAAAATATTTAAAATAAACAAGATGGATTTCGTCCTCAATACGTAAGAGCAAGATTATTTTCTAGATTTGGCAACGCCGCGCGGTGGGCGACTCGCGCTCGGCCGTCTCCGGCAAACTGGGTGCTATCTTTTGGGTGCTATTTTCACAGCGGTCTTACTAGGCTAGTAGCTGTAGCATACCACTCAAACTGCTGAAGCCAAATTTTCCATGTCTTGCTCATATCTTGATCATTGCTAACTATTAGCGACTTTGGTGGGCGCAAGCTGACGCTGTCATTAATGGTGGCGTCGCCACGAGTTGCTGCCTCTGAGGTCTGATCGTTTGGCATTGTTCTTTGTAAGCTGTGTTATCTTTTATCAATCTCAACTTTCTAGCTGGTTTCGGCACCATGTATTGTTGCTTCGTTAGGTAATAACAACAACGACTTATGTTTTATATTTAATTGTTTATTGGTTACCACGGATGATTGATCTGGATCTTAATAATTATAAATTAACATTGATTGACTCGTCTCAGTTGTTGGTTATCGTAACATCAACGTGCGTGTGTTGATTGTCATCCGTCAGCCAGCGACATGACATGCCATACAAGTCATGCGTCATTGAAGTCATGCAAAGCGCGTTCAGCACACCTGACATATTGTAAGTCTTAATTATGTTTTTATACCTGCTATTTTAAGTTTGAATTCTCTGAAGTTCGAATTTTTAAAATTATTTTATAAGCTTTTATTTTTTATTTTTGTTTATACATACTTATATTTAAATTTTTCAATATTTTTGTAATATTTAAATGCATGCTTTCTTATGCGCTTTTAAGTTTCAATTTTTTCCGGTTGGTTTTTTTTTTAAATATGTGATAAATTAGTACTTATTTTTTTTTACTTTAGATAGTTTTTTTTGTAATACCAGTATTTTGCTTATGCTCTTTTAATTTTGAATTCTTACGAGTTGGAGTTTTCTAAAATATTTATGTAGTATATTCTTATAATTTTTGTAAATGTTTTTATGTTTAATAATATTCATATTATTATGTTAGAAGTGTTTTACATTTTTCAATAAATTATATTATTTTTATTATGTTTTGTGTGCATTAATCATTTATTATACTGTTTGTTCAGGGATAGGTGAAAAGAGTCTTATAAAAGATAAAAAGTTCTCGATTTGAATTTTAATTTTTTGGCGTTCAGCTCTGCTTGGTCAAAGACTTTTTTTTATTATCTTTTTTATTTTTTAATTATTGTCTTAGATTAGATTTTTTATTATTGTCTAACATACCTAACTATTTTCGTTGTGAAAAAACAAGTAAGTATGTCTTGGAAATTTTGAAAAACTTTTCTAGTTTTCTGTGAATTAAAAAAGTGTCATTTATTGGCAAATACGACAAAAAGTTATTTAAAAAGTTGTTTAGAATCAATTTAAGGTCTTTATACCAAAATTTAAGGCTAAATATGATTTTTCATTTATTTTATGTTTATTTTACAAATAGGTAGGTACTTATATAAATTTAATTTTTTTAACAAAAAATATGAAATTTGGTATAAAGACCTAAATGTTGATTCTTAACAACTTTTTTAAATACTTAACTTTTTATTGCATTTACATGAAAGAGACAGTTTACTCCACTGAAAAATAGATGTTTTTTTTTTTAATTTCCAATCCATGATTATTTTTCAAAGCCAAAATAATAATGTTAGAAATAAGTCTTTAATCAAGCAAAAAATTAAAATTCAAAATGGAAATTATTTATCTCTTATAAGAGTCGTTTCATTTATCTGCGGGGACAAACTCTATACTCACCTAGGATATATCCCGGAAAAAACCCTGAAGAATAAGTATGTCTATATGTGAGGTGTGTACATTTCGTGCTAGACATATGTATCAGTAATGTGCTTAACATATTTCATCTGTGCTGTGTCAGACATGTGTCTATAGTGTGTGCTTGTTGATGACATTAATGTGTCTAGGAGACATGTCTGACATGTGTATCAGTAATGTGCTCAAGAAGTTTATGGGTGGAGTGTCGGACATGTGTCGCTAATGCTAGCAGGTTGCTGACATTACTCGTACTTGAGCACCTACCATGAACATCGTGAGCACTTTAATGGGGATGTAACATGCTACCACTGCTATGTGTATGCTACGTGCTTAGCATGCCCTAGTGTTTGCTGGGTAGGTTATTGCATTTTTAGATTGTCTGAGAAGAGAAAATAAGATTGGCTTTTACAGTTGGTGTTTAAATTCAAAAGTTTTTGAATTATAAACAAGTGAAAATCGTCATTTTCAAGTTCAAGACCCTATACAACGAAAACGGCTGAAGATAGAGAAAAACGGCTTATATGTCCCTATTTTAACTTTTCATGAACTATCCTATGATGTAGATGAAATGTTTCTACAGAGTGATAAAAAATTTGAAAAATTCTGAGATTTCTCCACGTCGTGTCACCAAATAAAAAAATTAAAGGAAGTACAAATGTTTCTATAGCATAGGATAGTACATAAAAAGTTAAAATAGGGACATGTAAACCGTTTTTCTCTATCTTGAACCGTTTTCGTCGTACAGGGTCTTGAACTTTAAAAATGACGATTTTCACTTGTTTATAGGTAATTCAAAAACTTCTGAATTTAAACACCAACTGTAAAAGCCAATCTTATTTTCTCTTCTCAGACAATCTAAAAATGTAATAACATAGGAGCATTCCATTTAAAAAAAAAACATAACTTTGATATGCCACTGTCATATGGGACACTCTGTACACCATAATTTTAAATTATGGCCATTGTGATTCTGTGCTTGAATTTGCAAAATTTTTTGGGAAAAAATTTATCGTTTCGCCTACAGAGACCGCTTCGAATAAGCTGGGACACCATATTTATATCCAATATTTCTTTATATTCCCTTTTAAATAATTAACCTATGATTATGATTAAATATATAGCATAAATCTCCACCTCCACCTTTACCCTAATATCAGAAATAGCCATAAAAGCAATGTGTACAAAAAATGATTTACTTATTTCCAACAATAAAATAGATATGAGCAATCTCATGTGTAATATCTGATCCACGTGACGTCATTGCGCAGTAGTTGACCAAAATAGAAAACGCTATCGGCAAACCGTGTATATGTGTATCGTGATTACAGATACAAGCTTTCTAGTCGACAAATGATATGTGTCTACTAGACAGATGGTCTGTCTATTAGACACATGATGTGTCTATTAGACAGATGATTGTCTCGTAGACAGATAAACTGTCTAATAGACAGATCATCTGTCTAGTAGACAGATAATATTTCTCATAGACAGATCATCTGTCTAATAGACTGATCATCTGTCTAGTAGACAGAGCAAGTGTCTATTATAAAAATAAAACTTTACATGGCCCTTCCACGCCTTCGTAGTATCGTGTTTCAACAAAGAAGAAAAAAGCTCAGGAAAGAGTATTTATGAGATATCCTTGGTGATCACTGGAATGGACCACCAATACGGCGGACGATGCCAGACAGAGACAGAACACGACTGAAGGAAAGGATCCTCTGAAGGAATAGCACTTCCACCTGAGTCCGCCACGTAACAGCGTAACAGCCAATCACCGGCCGAGCTTTATGGCATGGTTTGGATTTAAGTCAACTGTCAATGTCAAATTTGGACCACCAAGATGGCTGACTTCCGTCGCATTCATTGGCTAGGTAAAGTAACGGTATACTCTTTCCTGAACTTTTTTCTTCTTTGCGTTTCAATGCAGCAAAATGTCAAATTTTAATATATATCAGACAGGACTGACAGGAGTGACAGGACAGAACAGACAAAACAGAATAACACAGTAGTTGTACGAATCCTAGCCTAGCATTCCTAGCGAAGCAGAAGAACAATAAATAAACTGCAAGCTCCCAAATTTCAAGAAGTGCTTTTAATGCGAATTGTGAATGTGTAATAGTTAAAAGCGACTTGAAGTTATAAAGTTGGAAGCTCAATTTTGAAAAGGAATCTCATTTCCGATGTTTTAAATTTCACTAGGTATGGAGTTTAAAAAAATAAAACTATCCATGTGTGTTGTGTAGTCTAGCAACCTGTTACTATATTTTGATCGTTTGTGCTAATAAAAGAATATCATTTAACAATTTTTATATTGTTTTAGGGGGCTTTAACATTTTTTAATCATGCCAAGAGTAAAAACAAAAGAGAAGGAGTCTGGTGGAAACCAACAATCAAATGATAGCCCTTTCAGACAGAAGTTGAACTTCTCAAATGTGGCAGCCACTAAGCCACCGAAAGTCAGCGGTAAATATAACACTATTGATAAATACTACATCTATTTACTGATATTGGTTGGTTATACTATCCCTAATCCCTATTGCTGAATCCACTCCCAAGTACAAGGCGGTCTCATAAACAAGTTGATCAAGGAATCAGATCTCCACAAAAATGTATCATCAGGAAACTGTAAACATTTCAGAATCACATTTGGATGGTTCATGAATATTAAAACACTGGTAAACGGACAGTTTAGTAACCTTAAGTTATGTTATGAGCAGGAAGCCTGTACTATTATAGGCTACCAAACCAATGAGGTACTGATTGGTACAGATTACTTTAGAGTATCTTGATATAAAATTATTAGGTGAATGTTAAGAACAGCGGCCACCCGCACTCCCACATACTAATCTTATCCGCCGGTAATGTATAATAAGGGAGTTATAGGGTCTAGAAGAAAACGTGTGAAAATTATAACTAATACGGATCTGGCAGTAGGTAGGTAATACGCGAATAGAGGCTGTAGAAACTAAGGTCACTGACATCGCCCGAGGAAGCAGGTTGTGTCAAAGCCATCGACTTAGACGAGCGGCCAAACAAACAAATATGAATCGAGAACGAACGAAACATTCAACTTGTAATACTGTAAGCGCTAAAAATAGGTCAACCGGATGGCCTGGCTCATTGAACGACGTGAACGCTCGTAGGCAGGCAGGGACTTCCCCGCGGTACCGAGGTGGGGAACGTCGCTTGCTGATGCAGACGAATCAATCACGGAGGAGAGGACTGGCATTGTGGCATTCTGATCTAGCCCACGCCGGAGGACGGATCATTTTATATTCATATTATTTACCATTGTTCACTTTCCCTTTCATATACGGTCTACATTAAAATACGTTCACATTTCCATTTGTGCCTTTTAATAGAGACTCGCAATCGTATCGGAAAGAGTTAGTTTAAAGTTGGAGGTCGAAGGGCGCGATCGTATCTACCTATCAAAACGAAAAGATGAGCGGCATGGGTATAGGGCGAAATGGCTTATACTATCTGATAGCTTGTGTCTCTAGGAGTATCAAGGTACCATTGAATTTTTGCGCCGGCAAGTAATAGTCGAGAAATAAGGCCTTAGAGTTTCATCCTTCCCCTAATACGTGTATTCGTCTATATGCGTTCGAACGGGAAGCACGCTCTCCATCGTTGTGTGTCCGACGGAGAGCGGCTTCCTGTTCGAGCGTATATGTACGAATATACGCGTATTAGGGCAAGAATGAAACTTTAAGACCTTATTTCTCGACTATTACTTGCCGCCGCAAAAATTCAATGGTACCTTGATACTCCTAGAGACACAAGCTATCCGATAGTATAAGCCAAATCGCCCTATACCAATGCCGCTCATCTCCATAATGACCAAAATGCAGTGCGATTATAATACGTGTACGAGGTGTGAGATAAGTGATGGAGCCGGGGTATGTTTTATTTGCGGACGAGCGGGACAGTTTTTCCTTGCCCTAACAAATTGTCAACTGGTATAACGGGAATATTATGGAAATATGTACATCAGGTGAGTGTATAATTAATTTTTGATAAATGCGTAAATCGATCTCGTAATTCACTGTATTCTGTTGCTTGGGAAGGGACAAAACAATGGGAGGGGAAATGAGGTAGGATAGGGGGGGGGACAAGGGGAAGTAGGCTACCACCAAAAGATGTAATATTGTGCAATATTATGCGCAACGGTACGTTTTGAAATTTAAACGGCGACAGGGACGGAGCGAGGAAGCTAAATCGGTAATGCCTCTCTGCTTGGTGCTTGGATGACCTTAACGAAAGCGTCTCTCTGTTAGAGGAGAAAAAGTGACCTTAGTTTTAAAGTGGACCTTAATAGAAGTGCTCAAAACTAGCGAAAATAGAATCTAGTGCGTGTATTTTACCCACCCAGCACCCCTATTCGCTCCATGGTCCCGTAAGTTTGTTGGGATAACACCGGGAAAAAACACCTTCAAAATGTGAAACTACATAAAAATCGCAACAGAATAGTGTAAAAATCGCAAGTCAATGCGAGTGGCCGCTCTCCTTAACATTTACCAATTATTATAAAGAGTACAGACCGCAGATATTTTCTCTGTCATAATGGTAGGCGATTGAAAAAGAACAGGCTCTCTTCAATAGGTATAGTGACTTTTTAACTACTCCCCATCTCAGACATCTGTGGTGGGGGGGCTACCTGCAGGTTACATGGTCATTACAAGTCCAGTGGCGAGTTTTTATAAAGAGAACGGGTTATTAAGTCCAAACGGGCTATCTTATAAAGGTTTTGACAATTTATATTGCTAGTGCTCGTAAGTGGAAGTGTCACGAACACAGTGGGACAGCAAACGACTATTTTTATCCGTATTTTAGAGTACTTGACCCGTTGTACAAAAGCATAACGAGTCTGGTGGTTGAATCAGTCGAATCTGATGGCTTGTAGGCTTGTTCAATTCTCAGACATGCGCATAGGACTCGAAGTACAGGGTGATTCATTATAATGTCGCCCCCCTTTAACTTTGTTATTTCATGTGTCTCAAAAAAATTAAAAGTAGGGTTATGTAGGTGCTAAAAAATACTTTTTTTTATACGCATAACAAAAATTTGAAAATAGATCAGTATACAGGGAAAACCAAAAATTTAATTTTTTTTTCAATGGAACACCCTATATATGAATTTATTTTTCGATTCCTCGTAAAATTCTAAGCATAATTTATATAACATACCGTATACCTAAATTCAATAGTTTCTGAAATATTCGCATTTGAAACTATTTAAAAAACCGTGTGTATGGCTACCAAATTGAAAACCTCGATCATCTTAAAGATTTGATACGGATTGAAATTAATAATTTAAATGAAAATAATCCAGCATTCATAACAGATTCATTGTAGAAAATGCGAACAACCCTTATATAAGCCCTTATAAAATGTGTTGAAAAAAATGGAGGCCCAGAACAGCATTTTATTGTTAGATTTCTTGATTTGCAACAGTTGCTTGAAAAAATATTTGATGATGTTTCAAATGCGAATATTTCAGAAGTCATTGAATTTAGGTATACGGTATGTTATATAAGTTATGCTTAGAATTTTACGAGGAATCGAAAAATAAATTCATATATAGGGTGTTCCATTGAAAAAAAAAAAAAAATTTTGGTTTTCCCTGTATACTGATCTACTTTCAAATTTTTGTTACACGTATAAAAAAGTCTTTTTTAGCACCTACATAACCCTACTTTTAATTTTTTTGGGACACATGAAATAACAAAGTTAAAGGGGGGCGACATTATAATGAATCACCCTGTACATTGGACGAGATAAAGATTGAAAGATATGTTTGGACTGTAGTATTTCCCTCTATCTCCAGACCCCCGCTAGCAATATAGTAGTATTAAATATATGGTTTTAAGTTTGTTAGGTTAGAAGTAGCTCGGTAAATTGGGCCAATAACTAATCAATAGAATTCTACCGATTGAGGAAGTTGACGAATTGAAATGTCAAATATATTGATATATTTTCATTCTAAATAAATGCAATTTATAATTTTAATTGAATAGGTGACATTTTACAACATAATAATGTATATTGCTTTCACAATGTATACATACATATACATAAATTTGAAGGATCTGTAGCAAGATATATTTTCGAATGTTCTATCAATTCTGATGAGTTTGTTAAAACATGCAGCTCCCATTACGACGGGGTTGTGAGAGCTGAACGCCAGCCTTGAAAAGGGTACATTAAATTTGCCCCTATACCTGGTTTCATAAATGTGAACGTCTCGTCTTCTTTGGGGAAGGAGATTATACCTTACAATAAAATAAATGTTAAAAGGGAATACAAATATAGTCCCGCCAAAGTGAGGATCCCTAGCTCCTTAAAGTATGATCTACAAGATGTTTGCTTTGCAATACGACGCATACTTCTTATGACTTTCTTTTGTATGATGAATAGCATTTCGGCGTCGAGTGCTTGTCCCCAAAAGATTATTCCGTAGCTCCGTCTCGACTGAAATAATAATAATAATAATAATAATAATAATAATCTTTATTAGCCCAACAGGAACACCCATTTACAGGACTACATACGAAAATAGATACAATATGGTATCTTGAAATAACAATTTCTTATAATAAGCCCGAGTATGCCATTTTCAATACATCCATTGAGACACTGGATCTCAGATTTCTGAGTATATGTATAGCATGTCGTGCTGAGCTTCGGGGATATATGCCTTATGTGTTCATACCAGGTGAGCTTGCTGTCCACACACAAACCAAGAAATTTGGCATTGTTGACATTTGAGAGTGTCTTGCTGTTTATTTGTATATATAAAAACTTTAATTAAAGTTGTGCTGCCTGTGTATCACAGGTTGCTAAAAACACAGCCTAACAATCAATACAACAATAGTAGAAAACTAATTAACGAGTAACAATAAATTAAGTAAAGAAAATAAAGTAACATTAAGTATAAATATGTGTATGAATAATATGTAAAGTGTCTAAGTAAATGGACTCTGCTATGTGACCAAGTAAAGTTTTGTCAAATTTGAAGTCTTCGAAAAATTTAATAACACTGGATTTAATTGTGCCACGAGATCCAAACCATAAACCTCGAACACTCAATTCTCTTTCGCCGTAAAGATCTAAATATTTTTCTTGAAAATAAGGTATACATTTGCTGTAGATATTTTCTTTTTCTTGTTGAACTGTCTTGTCTTGTTCACTGGAATTTGTTTCGTATCGAATGGTAGGGTCTACGATCAAAGCTTTTTTTGAGTTCTTATCAAAAGCTAAAATATCCACGAAACGATTTGTGCCGTCGCTGTCATATGCATGTACTTCATCATAGCAATCAAAATTGTTTTCTTTTAGAATAGCTGCAATTTTAAATTTTAGCCTATTATGTCTCGCTATTATCTTCGTGTTGTTTGAAGTACAGGAACCGGTAACATGACTGGGGGTTTCTCTCTCCTTACCGCATTTGCGGCAAAGGTCCGATTCTGTTGTAACTCCAGACAGACCTATCCACTGTTTTATTTTTTGGGTGGAATTGGGCGAGCGTCTTTTCCTCGTTTAATCTTAATTTATTTGTTCTACACCAAGTTGTAACTATCTTAACCCGCGAGTGGTCGCGCCTCTCCGTGAAACGCGAGTGGTCGCGCGTTAGCGTTTTGCTAACATTAAAAAATTTGACTACATAGAAACCTATTACATTGATTTCAATGTAATAGGTTATAAATGTTATAAATTTCAATGTAATAAATGGTAACCCATTTGGGTTACCAACAAATATTTTATCATAACATAATGTAAGTATTCTCATTATTCACCACAAAAATATTTGAAAAATCAGAAAATTAAAGTAAAGTAAATCACTGAAAATTATTTTGTACCTATAGCATATTGTAATTATGTTTGTGAATATCCATTTGAAAATGTGTGCGGGTAAGGGAAAAAAAAGGTAATGCCTAAAAAATCCAAAATGTTTAAACTGCTGATGCATTCAAGTAGAAATGCAATAATAAAAAAAAAAAACACTATGAAGACGTTGATTCTGGATATTCTGAACAGACATGGCAAATAAATTTACTATGCTCGTTGCATATGCGTTTGTCACATTTTTAACATATTTTTTTAGTTTTCGATTTTCCCTCTTCGGGCAAAAATTTTTCTTCTACTCATTGTAGGCAACAATAATCAAAAATATGAAAAAATAACAAAATTTTTATATTCGCAATGAGTCGCGTCGTTAGAAAAATGCTAACACTCACAATGATTTCACATACACCGTTAGTCGCACAGTGAGGGAAATTCTAACAATGTCTGCGCGCCCTTCACAGATGACTTGCTACAGGAATACAAAACTGCTTTTCAATGGTTTAAGGTAACCACCCTCTGGTAGAGACATATAAACGAGACTAGCTAAAAGGTGAAAATTATATCTGGCATGGTTGTCATGTAGTGCCAACTTTCACAAGAATGTTAGCAAAATGCTCATAGGGCGACTACTCGCGGGTTAATGCTGGCTGTGGCTTTTTCTAGAATAGTTGTGAGATCATATCCTGATATGATAATATTTGCGTCGTCGGCAAAAAACACCGGCAGGCCAATGTTCTCTAGGCACCCTGGTAGGTCATTAATAAATATATTGAAAAGGGTGGCGGATAGGCATGAACCCTGGGAAGTGCCCCGTTCTAACAGCTCTAAGTTTGATCTATAACCATCAACTTCTGTGATGTTTTTACGGTTGGTGAGGTATGAAAATATCCAACTCAATTCCCTTCCTTCCAGTCCAATATCCTGAAGTTTTTTTTATCATAATATTTATATCTATGGAGTCGAAGGCTTTTGCTAAAATCAAAAAACAGGGCCACAATTAGTTTCCCCTCATTTAGTTTCTCATAAATGAACCCTAAGGCTTTAGCAATGGCTGTGTCGCAGCTCTTGCTTGGTGTTCAGTTAGTAATTGATTTTCTTCAAGAAAAGCGCTGAGATGAGAATTGAAGACATGCTCGAAAATTTGAGCAAAATGACATTGCAAGGCTATGGGTCTATAGGATTCTCCGTGTTGTGGGTTTCCTTTCTTTTTTAAAATAGGAATAATTTTTGACACTTTCAAAGCATCTGGATAGATGGCAAATTGAAAACTCATGTTGATTATGTAACATATTATATGGGGTGGAAGTATTTTGATTGCTTCAATAATTATGAGCCCAGGAATACCATCAATTCCACTGAATCTCTTGTTACACACCTTATTTGCTGTGGAGATGATATCTGTCTCTGTAAGAAGAGGTATGTGGAAGATAACTTTATGATGTTCGTCAGTGGTTGTGGTATACTGAAGTTTCAGAATAGTAGGCACTAAGTTCTCGGAAGTGGTCGTGACGTATAAGCGCTCAGTTGGAGCATTCAGTGGCGGACGCAAAATATCAAAATAGGTTCAGACAATAATGAATTTATTGAGAAATATAATTGTAAACTTCCAAATAATATAGCATATAGTAAATAATATAGCATATAGCAAAAATAAAAATAGCAAAGAAAATAGGAAAAAAATAGTACCTTAGTCATCGTCAGAAGAAAAATCGTCGGATGATGGACAACTATCCCGATCACCGTTATCGTTCAAGTTGATAATTAATGGCTCAACCGAAACATCAACTATTGTGTCTAGATCCCACATTCTGTCTTCTTCTTTTGTAGTATGTCGGATGCAGTTTCTCCATGTTTCAGCCGTCACATCTCCTATTGCAGTAGCTAGCAGGCGTTTCACTTCATCCATCTTGAAGGTCACGTTTTGTTTCGCCACTTGGTTTTTTATTTGAGCCCAAATAAGTTCTATAGGATTCAGTTCACAGTGGTAAGGAGGGAGGCGGTGTACAATGATGTTGCACTCGCGAGCCAATTCGTCGACAGCATATCTCTTAAAATGAGGTATTTGTGCCCTTGCGATGTTTAATAGTTGCACTTTTAACATGTTGTCATCAAATGGTATATTTCTTTGAGCCAGCCAGTTAATGATGTCACCTTTTCGCCATGCAGTTGTTGGCGATGGCTCCAATCGTCGACTATGGTAGGAAGCATTGTCCATTACCACGACCGAATTTGGCTCAAGGCTTGGTAAAATTTTTAAAAACCAGCTTTCGAATTTTTCCGCATCCATTTCCTCATGGTAGTCACTAGTTTTCTTCGATTCGAAAAGTAGCAATCCGTTTTCCAAAAAACCCGAATCACTACCTATGTGAGTTATTATGAGCCTCCGCCCCTTGCCCGCTGGCGCTTTTAGTCCTGTGGAAAAACCTTCAAAAAAAGCTTGTCGACGGCTTGTTATTTCCAAATCTTGCCAAATTTTCGAAACAGTATGACCTTGATTCAGCCAAGTTTCGTCTAAGAAATATATTTTCTTCCCTTCACGACGATACTCTCGAATTTTTTGTAAATAATTTCTCCGCCACAAAATTATTTCTTCTCTTTCTATAAGAAGACTTTTTCTCTGCCTTTTCATATGCCTTATGTTCATTTGTCTTAATGTCCGCAATAAGACACGTCGCGATATTTTCGGCATTGCGTCATCCGAATTGATTTCGGCAGCGATTGCTTTTAATGTTGGAATTTCATTTCGGAAAAAGAACGAATGAAATTTTCTCCGAACGGCGTATTTTATGTCATCATCAATGTCAATGCGTTTTCTCCCCCTTGTTTCAATATTTTCAGCTACCTTTTCTGTTTCGCCTTTGGACTCTTTGAAAGTTTTCAAGATTCGGTGTACACTCCTAGTTGACACTTTGGTTAAATCACTACACAAAGCAACTACATCGTTTACCAACATACTTTGATTCCTTTCACGGAGTCCACAATACACGTTGTATATAATAGTTTTTTCTCCTGTAGATAAATTCGTACGACGACGTTTACTTTGGCTGCTCTCGCCTTCCATATTGCTCACAACTTTAAATTTAAACAGTATTTCACTTCGGCACTCAAAGAAGCTTGCTTCTTTCCCGTTTACACCACAGTGAGAACTGAGAAATAAGATTCAGACAGGAAATCTGATGAGCGACCCTTAAAGCAACCAAGCTATCCCCACTAATTATGCACTTTATTGTCGACCGGGTATGGGTTTTTCCGGGATGGTAATTCCGTAAATTTCTTATAGTTAAACTTTTTCTGTATCCTGGAACTCAGTTCATTCCCAAAACAGGAATCATTATTGTATTATTATTTTACCAAATAATTAACTAATAACTAATTATTAACAAATTAGTAAGATATTGATTTTTTCTAGCTTGTATTTCTTAATTACTTCACAGATTGTCTATGAACAATATGAAATATTCAAAATTTTGTTGTTCCCGAGAGTCGAGAATCTTCTTCCCCCGGTAATATTAATTTTTCTTTTCTGACAACCAGAAAACAGAAAGAGAAAAATATACAAGTCCCGATCGACATCCAATAACAGCCCAAAACAAACAACTTTTCTTTTTGTTCAGGTTATTCCACTGCCGCGAATTCTTTTTCATTCATTTTCATGCGTTTTTTAATTTTTGTGATGCTTCAATAATTCAGCAAATATAAACATAAAAATAAAATATTAAGGATTTAAAGGAGCGATAAATGTTATATTGCAGCCCCTCACGAAAATAGCATGAACGATACGCCACTGAATACGGAGCTGCCTTGGACGGACTGGCAGCATGCTCGATATATATCCATCTTACTTTACCTTACTGCAAGTTGGACCTGCTTATCCTTTGTACTTGTTGACACTGCTGTAATGTTGCCATATATTATATTTTAAGGGACCGAACCTCATTGAAATTCTACATCTTTTGCTATTAAATATCGATGTTGTGAAATTATTATAGCAGAAAAATTACTCAACAAATAAAACACAGTATTTTTTATCCTACAACCATTTACCTGCATGTGAATGATAAAAATACAAAATGATAAAACACCAAGAATTAAAAGCTGGCAACAATGTGTTTACTTTAAGTCCGTAATATTTCTAAGAACTTAGTGCCTACTATTCTGAAACTTCAGTATAGTGCTTCTGAGGTCTGTGGGAGGATCCGTCAAGCAGAGGGTTCCCATAGAGGTAGGTGTCGAACTAATGAAGAACAAGTTAAGTATATGTGCCATTCGAGATTTGTCGTTGATCAGTGCGTTATTGTCGATCAACTCTTTCACGTTTTCTCTTTTCACGCAGGCACCTTCATTTTCTGTAATAGTATGCCATGATTCCCGACAAATATTTGTTGCGTTTTTTATGAGGATGTTATTTCTCGTTTGTCTTTCGTATTCTAGTTTTTTGTAGAATATTTTTCTTAGGTTTCTATATCGTGTGTGATAAAGTTCTATATTTGTTTGCTTCCTATTTAGGTTCATTTCCCTGAGTAGTCTAGACATATCCTCCAGGTCTCTCGACACCCTATATCCTTTTAGAAATTTTGAAATAGATGTTTTTTTAGTTTGTGGAAAACACTGGACAAAATTCCTGCACACCTCTGTATGGAAAACATCAAACGCCCCGGAGGCGTCTTCTTGTCTATATATGCTTTCAAAATTCGTGGTGTTGAGTACGTCTATGAATCTAGCCACATTTCACGATGTGAACAGTCTGCTTATATACGTGTTTTTCTCTGGGCGTTTCAAGCTCACATTTATATGTAATATTTGATATGTGTGATCGGATAGGAATGTGTCTTACATTATCCTTACATTATGTTCTCCAAGAGTTTCGGGGTTTGTATAAAAGTTGTCTAAACAAGTTCATGAGTTTTTGGTTATTCTAGTAGGGACCCTCACCAACGGAACCCAACCGTACTCCCTCAAATAGCTCAAAAATGTACTTACATTTCTACCTGATGGGTCGAGTATGTTCACATTCATGTCACCGCACAGCACAAATCTACAGGTCCGCGGGATTCTCTCCAGAATCTCGCTCATTGCCTCTTCCAATTGGGCGAGGCCGCTGAAGGCCGCACCCGGGGAACGATACACTGCACAGACTACCAAATTATATCCTCTGTTGCATAAACATTTGGCACAGCTTATTTCCAGAACCCCCTCCACACAAAGATCCGCGCACTCAATCATCGCAACATCAAAATCAGAACAGGACACAATACAGGTTCCTCCTCCTGCTAGTTTTGATCTGCTAAAGGCGCTAACGACCTTGTATCTGCCCATGTGGAGTGAGTCCAATGACTTTTCATCCCAATGCTCGGTGACCGCGCAAATATCTATGTTTTCCTTGCACAAAAGAGTTTCCAATGCAAGTACCTTATATCTAATGCTCTATATGTTTATGATGTGCATTATGCGAAAGTTGTATGCATCACAGTTTGATCTAAAAAATCGTTATTATATGATGAGTCACCACTTGGTGTCGCTGTTGTCCTCGCCTGAGTTTCACTTCGATCCAGTCCCTTTTGAGTGTCGTGGCTTTTCGCGATCTTGGGGAAGAAGTATCTGCCAAGAAGAACACCTGAGGGCCATGTCGTATCGTTCGTCACGGCATCCTTTCTTTCAAAAGGTACGCCGATCCTAAACGAGCCAACACGATCCCTGTTTCTCAATGATAGTTTCTCGATTTCACACTGCTTGCACACATTATGAATAACCGCTTTTACTTGATCAGTTGTGGGATCTGGGTGTAATCTTGTAATGAAAATCCATGCTTTACGTTCAACAGCTTGTATTGTTGATACATTTCCTTTTAGATCTGTTTTTGCTTTTATAAGTTTCGGTCGGCGTCGCCTTTTGTTGTTGTCCGCAGTGACAAATCTAGTTCTTCCATGTTTTTCATGGGTGTCTTGTTTGTTTACGTGAACAGCTGATTGATTATTATCAATGATAGGTGCATTAACATCTGTTGTGATAGCGTCCGTAGACAGTATGGGTTTATCTTTGAAGGTGTTATCAGTTTTTTGTTGCGGATTTTTATCATCCGTTGTCGAGTTTAAATTAACCTGAATATTCATACCTATTCCGTAACTCACGCGTCCAATCGGATAGAAGTGGCATTCCGAGTCGGAATTTGCCGACTCGATTTGGCGACATCTATCAGAGCTCTATTCGTATTCCCTAACACGAATAGATACGAGTAAGATGGCTTGTCCTCTACTTCTACTTTGACGATCGTGGCAACATTGCAAAACGGGGTCGAGCTCTCCATTTGTACTAAAACGTTTTGCACTTTTCATCGAAAATTGACGTGTAAGGCAGATTAAAAAATAAAGCTGTCAGTTCAGTCACCCGTCAAGTCATTTCAGGTTAAGTCAAAGTTGTAATCGCGCCGCACGTTTTTGTAATAAGTATCAGGGAGGGAGATTGTTTATTTGTTGATTAACGGAAGTGCCAGCACGTGTTTTTACTGTTTTTCTAATTTGACTCCGTTTTTATTTTTTGTGATTATATTAAACGTTATTTTTAATAATTATTTAATGAATTATTTATTTAATAATTTTATTATTCATTATTATCAATTCATCCGTGAATTTCTTATCCCGTGGCTTCGCTTGTTAGTCAACCAACACGAGGAAGAATGAAGAATGTTCAAGTTCATGTAATTATAATGTAATTATAATAGTAAATAACGTGACGTGAAGTCCGGATTTTATGTTACCATGGTTACTTGCGCGTGCGTAGACCAATCTCTATTTACCTCAACCGGACCTCGACAGCACGGAAGCGATCGGAATTAATTTCTACTGAACGGAGCTATTTTCATTTCTATTTCAATTTCTAATGCGCTACGGAATACCGAATCAAAGTAACTTCTACTCACGTCCCCCACTTCTATTCTATTCTCGTCATCTCTATTCGATTTGAAGTTACGGAATAGGGCTGATTGTTTCTATCCGAACTTACTTCGCTCTTGAGGAAGTTATTTTCTTGAAAATATTCACCACATTGGCACTTATTTCCATGCAATTCATTTCGAATACAATTGGAACTAGCTACCAAATCATTCACTTGATTTTCGTAGTTACCAAACAAGTTGTTAAAAAACTTTCTAGCCACGTCGTTAGTAATATCACTTACAACGGTTTTTGTCACTAGTATATCAATTATTGTCTTTTTGTTCAGTTTATTTAGCTCTGAATGCAACAGATCTCGATTAGGTTGACCGTTCTCGTCCATGGTCGGTCAGTGCGGATTTGCTGCGGATTTCAGATAATCCCTAATAAAAACAAACTGAAATTATTTGAAATCGTTCATCAGAAATCTTAAACATGTGTCACTTTTGTCACAATAATAACAATAAGGTCACAATACTCACAATACAATACTAGACGCTTTAGGCATCAGGAAAGTTAACATCTCTAAATTTGCAAAATAGTTTTTTAGTATTTTATCGTGAATATCATTTTATCAGAAGCGGGATTGACCGTTTCCAATATCCCAATATTATCAGTTCCTTATCTTGGACACACTTTATATTTTCTGTAGAAGAAAAGTCAATATCCAAATTGTGTTAGGCAATGGAGTATTTTTTGCTTGTAGATGGCTTAAGTCCAATTCAGTTAAATAATAAAGGGCCAAAGCCGTACAGATCTTTCAGGTTAAGCCCTGCATATCTTTCAGGTTACGACCTAAAAACAAATCATCAAGCACTTTGAATACTAACTAAGGTACTTGTACCAAATCAGGCCAAGGTCCTAATAAAACCTGTTTTAGCGAACCCTGATTTTAAATATCGAATTTCACACCAAAGAGAATCTGTAACAGTTTTCGGTATAAAAACATCTTGAAGCTTATTCGTCCTCCCCTACAGTATTCAAGTTTACTCGTAATATCTTGGTCGATTTACAAGAAGTATTTTTTTTAGTGTCTTCCATGGCATTCCATGCTCGGAGGCACTCCCTACAACATGCTATATGTGGAGTCCGCCTACTCTGTATTTTAGTAAAAATCATTAGCGGTTTCAATTTTGTCTGCAATGTTGAAAAAAAAATGTAAACAATAATATTAAGTTCATTTCTATTAAACTTTTGCCAGTTTATTGTATGTCTAATCGCAATGATTAGGACACCTCTGTGAGACTCTGTCATTACTTAACCAACCACGTTTTAGTTTAGTTATAATTGTTTGAGAATAATTATTGTTATGAAAATATTTGATCACAATTTACAGTAATTAGTGTATTTTTTAACATTCAAGTGAACGATCAATTTAAAAAAATGAGCCGTGGTAAAAGTCTTGTGGAATTAGCACGTAGGCAAACTGAAGAGGAAAGAACTGAAGGTGAGTTTTTTTAATACTTGTCTAGATTATACAACAAATTAGTAAAAAGAATTTTGTAAAGATGTACAGCAGATTGAACTAGAAGATATTGAAATTGATAATGAGAGGCAGAACAGTAGAGATGCAGAAAATGAGCACAGCTCACACAATACAGAATTGGATCAATCTCATAGTGTCGATTGTGAAGTATGTATTGGCGATTTTCCTCGTAAAGTATTGATGTTTTACAGAAAGGACTTACTTGGGATTCAATAGTAATAATAATATCTCTCTTTATTGTACAAAAATTGCAACAATAATTGAATAGTACAATAGCGATACGTAATGAAAAAAAAAGTGCTACATATCAACATTAGCTCTCTTAATAACTCTGTAGATGGTCTGAATGTGTTGATCTCTTATCTGGGATTTTCTGAGTTTCTTTGCCTAAATAAACATTTTCTAATAATTGCAAAGAATATCCAAAACATCAGTATTGAAGATTATAGCCTGTCCTCTTCCTATTGCAGACAGTCGGCACGTGGGGGCTCTTCTGTCTATAGCAGATGTGACATTGAGAGCAGAAACGTACAAAGCCTTTGCTCCCTTTCGCAACCCCTCATATGTGAAATCTCGGCATCCGAAACCAAATTTCTTTCACAAAAAGTAATCATACTGTCTGTATACCGTACACCTAGCTCTCGTGTAAGAGACTTTATTTATCACCTAGACGGATTACTTGACGCGGTTTCTCGGATCACAGCTAACGTAGTCCTGGCTGCTGATTTCAACATTGACGTGCTCTGTGACAATTTTAACACCTCCTGTCTTCACATGGCTTTCGTTTGTGTATTAACCAGTGGCGGTTATTCAGAGGAGGCAGAGGAGGCTGAGCCTCCCCAGTATTTTGAGCTTTTAAGCTTTTTAGATCTGTTAATGTTTTTTTAATAGCGTAAGGTAAAAAATAATCCGATGCAACAGGTGAGATGGTTAACATTATAAGTAATAGGTAGACATACCTATGAAGTGAAATAATATTACATCCCGTTGTGGTCGACCGGAGGCCTGCCTCCAACTCGTATCTCCTATCCATGTAGACGGAAAAAAAAACCGCAAGAGTTTCCGCCGGGCTAGTGGAACTGGAGTGGATGCTGCGCTGCCTTTGCCTTTGGCATCGCAAGAGGCGGTCCTCCTCTAGTCTTATCTGTCCGTTATTGTAATGTTATTTGACGCGAATACTCGTAAAACGTCTACACTCTCACAACAACGCGCGCAAGACATGGGTCGGGGTAGTGCATGGGCGATAGATAATATTTGAACAGGCTGAGGCAAGCCTCCTGCTCTTCTGTATGAGGTGGTAAATTAAATAAATAGATATACACATAGGACTATTGAACGTGGATCAATTTTATCGAACAGAGTATGCACGAAGCAAAGGGCAGTGGAGACTTGCCTCATGCACGTGCACAGATGGAAATACGAATTAGGTATACTCTATCAAATGAAACGTCATCTTACGAAGACGTTATTGATCATTTTGCAGCTGAAAAACATAGACGATTACCGTTGGTATATAAAAAAATCTGATATTTTCTATTTATTTTCTCTATGACCTTTTATTTATTAAAGCTATCTGAGATAATTTGAATTTCTTAAAAAAAAAATATTAAAAAATTAAATGTTTTTTCTTTGTTGTTTTTTAAGAGAATTTTGCACTTTATTTTAAAAAATTTTGATAGAAGTTATGTTTTATTGCTATTGTACCTACTTATGAAAATATATTTATTAAACACGCATATCAATTTCACTACTTTATTTATCAAGTTATCGAAAAAAGTAGAAAAAAAGAAAAAAGTTAAAAAAATCGAATTTATTTAGGCATTACACCCACGATATTTTGAATAAACCCAAAATTTGGAAAATGATCAGAAAATTAAAATTTTTCATTTAGTCATGGCTCTTTACACCCCCTAGCGGTCATTTTAGATGTTTTATCAGAAATATGTACCTATTATTGTCCTACCTAGCTGTCATGCTGTCATAAGAATTTAATTTCACCCATTTAACTAATCAAAAATCAATTTTTGTGACTTTTATACATTCATACATGAACAAATTTTCTGAAAATTTTCCGAGGTAGGACCTCTCCCCAGACCCCCCGGAAAGAATAGGTCTTAGCCTCCCCTGTTCAAATTATCACGAGCCGCCACTGGTATTAACACCCCCACAAGGATTACTGCTACTTCGGCGACTTGCATAGGCAACGTAGCCATTTCAGGTATGCTGAAACTATTAGACAGCAACACACCACCAACTTTTTTATCGGACCATGAAGCTCTGCAAGTTACCCTTCGAGCTTCTAGCATGAAACAATGCTGTGAACCCATCGTTGAACCATCGTTCAGATGGAAACGAGATATAAAAAATCCTCTTCTACTTCTGCAATTTAAGAACGAACTTCAACATGTGAAATGGCAGAATGTACTATACAGGGTGTAACTAAATAAGTGTAAAACATTTAAGGGGGTGATTCCTCATCGAAAAAAAGATAGGATCTTTCATATAAAGAAACTTCATTGGAGCATCCCTTATTAAGATACAGCCCCTTAAAGGGGGTACATAAAATTTGTTTAGCAATTTTTTTCACAAGCACTGAAAAAGTTACAATATTGAAACTAACCTGACATTTTCTACTACCAAAAAGACACTTAGCCAGTAATTTATTTGGTTTGCCCCATGGTTGTAAGGGGTGGAAAACGCAACCCCTAAAATTTATTTCCATGCAACTTTTTGTCTTATTATTTGTTTACCATTTAAAAATTAATTTCCGATGGCCTGTTTCATTCTAAACAAAAAATGTCTCTTGAATTTATTGCACAAAATAAACCAGTTCGCAGCAAAAAATTATTTTATGACCAAGATACATATCGCCATAAAACGAAAATACGAAACTAGACACATGCGTAATGTCTGAAGGTAGACATGTTGAACATTTACTATGATTTCTACATGTTGTATGTTTTGTTATTAATAAATTAGCTTTGTTTATTCCCCTTTAATCATTTAATGCAGGTAGTAACTGCAAAATAACAATAAACCCAGTTCGCATTTATGACGATGTATCTCTGTAGTTGTTCGTAAAATAATTTTCTGCTGCGAACTGGTTTATTTTGTGCAAAAAATTCAAGAGACATTTTTTGTTTAGAATGAAACAGGCTATCGGAAATAAATTTTTAAATGGTAAACAAATAATAAGACAAAAAGTTGCATTGGAAATAAATTTTAGGGGTTGCGTTTTCCACCCCTTACAACCATGGGGTAAACCAAATAAATTACTGGCTAAGTGTCTTTTTGGTAGTAGAAAATGTCAGGTTAGTTTCAATATTGTAACTTTTTCAGTGCTTGTTAAACTTGTTAAAATTGTTAAACAAATTTTATGTACCCCCTTTAAGGGGCTGTATCTTAACAAGGGATGCTCCAATGAAGTTTCTTTATATGAAAGATCCTATCTTTTTTTCGATGAGGAATCACCCCCTTAAATGTTTTACACTTATTTAGTTACACCCTGTATAGACGCACCAGACACAAATTCCAAATTTTCTTACTTTTCGGAGACTCTGGCCTTTTTCTTTAACAAATACTTCCCACTCAAAAAATCTAAAATTCACACCACTCGACTCGCGGGATCCAGATGGCTCACCCCCGAGATACGTCAACTATATGATAAACTTACGGCGAGTATTATAACGGGTTAATGCACTTTTTAACGGGCTATTAAGTCCAAACGGGCTATTAAGCGTCTTATAAAGGTTTTGACAACTGAAATCGTTAACTTTTCTCATTAGGCTAATAGATCGTTAGGCTAATGGGCAGATTTTTTCATTAAGCGTCTTATAAAGGTATTTTTTACCATTTTTAGGTTAGAAGTAGCTCGTTAAGTCGGGGCAATAACTAATCACCAGAATTCTACCGATTAAGGGACTTAACGAAATGAAATGTCAAATGGATTGATATATTTTCATTCTAAATAAATACAATTTTGACTGAATCTAGTTTTTATTCAATAATCCACTAATTTAGAATACTTTTTTGAATGACTACTTATAGGTTTAATGAGAAAAAATAATGAAAATTGAATTTTTCATTCTTATCAATAGCACTACCTTTATACCTATCTTTTATAGTATGTAGGTAGGTACCCATAGCTTGATAAAACCACACACTCACCCATTTCATTGATGAACTTTACTATAAGTAAGCCAAAATAATAATTTCAATACTTACCTTACGTTTAGGTACTTCGTTATTACTCAAATTACACCTACCTACTTCTTGGTAAAAAAGCTAGGAAGGTAATAAATGTGTTTCAAAAATAAATAAATAAAAAATAATTATCATTACTCCCGCTCCCGCAGGAGCCAAGTTCAAGTAGGTAATAACACAATCAGCCAATGTATTCTTAACTTCTTTTCTCTACTTTGCTACAGTA
This sequence comes from Malachius bipustulatus, assembly GCA_910589415.1. Classification (NCBI taxonomy): domain Eukaryota; kingdom Metazoa; phylum Arthropoda; class Insecta; order Coleoptera; family Melyridae; genus Malachius; species Malachius bipustulatus. The sequence goes on from OU342633.1 coordinate 4,494,048, forward strand.
TCTACTATTATTAAATAATAAAACCAGCTAAGATTAAACAACAAATTTATTATGTATTACAGATTGACATTACATTGAAATAAAATAATAATTATTAATACCTAATAATTGGAATAAATAGGTGTAAAATGGTGTTTTCAGAATGTCTCAGCTCTCATTCACTCGTCTTCTGAGTTCTGACAAAGAGGAACAGCACCCGGTGAGTTTCAGAAGTCCTAGAGACAGGTGGTCTAGTCCTTTTAACACTTTCGAACTATTCACTTCACTCACATTTAAATTATTGTCTGTTCAGTTTTTAACACAATAATAACACAAAACACAACACCACAACATCAGCTAGCAGTCAGCGCAGGCTCATAGGTATATATACGCACTGGCACTGACAGTACTGACACTCACTAACCCAACTTCTGGTGTGACCGCGTGACGTGGAGTATGTATTCTAATATTTCACCACCATCGGAACATTTCGGTCCGTAGCCTCTCGTAGGCACAGCCATTCGTTTGAATTCGGCCCAAAAACTCATTAAATTTCTCATTAAATATGGCGACTTCCGTCTTTAACTAATAGCCCGTTAGGACCTGGAATGTTTTGCTTTATAATACCCGATCGAAACTTAATTTTTCATTAAGACTAATAGCCCGTTTGTTAACAAGCTACTTAATGAGCCTTTATAATATTGGCTGTAAATCTCCTCAATCCTCTGAAAAATACTTCTAACGTGCAGTTCAAACTAGAACTTATCAAACTCCAACGAAAGTTCAAGTACTTGGTAAGGCAGGAAACCAAACGACGCAATGATATCTTCATTAGTGAATCTGAAAGTCCCATTAAATCTGGGTGGCCCCTTATAAACAAACACTACCAGTCGACAATTCTCAAAAAATCATAGAGCTGAACTTTGGGGGTACAACTTCGGAGGATCCAGAGGAAATGTCCGAAATGCTCAATACCGGTTTCCTCTCAAACGATTCACTCACCTATAGTCATACACATGCTTCAAAGTGTTAAATCTTGTCTCTTCGTCATTCATGTTCTACCCCTCTTCGCCCACGGAAATCATTGCAGTCGTCTCCAGATTCAGGGGCAAAATGTCATCTGGCCTGGATGAAATTCCATCCTTCATTGCCAAACACTGCATATCCGAACTGGCTCATCCACTCGCAGACATTATCAACAGCTCCTTTCTGACTGGAGTATTCCCCGAACAACTCAAGGCTGCCCTAGTTAAGCCCATTTTAAAAAAGGCGATGTTAAAAATCCCGAGAATTACACACCAATTAGTCTGCTAATTTTGGTCTTTGACAAAATTATTGAATCCATAGTTTCATCTCGTGTCTTAAACTTTCTTGTAAAAACTGGAACCCTGTCTGACTCCCAGCATGGATTTTTGAGAAACAGATCAACTGAGAGTATAGACTGCTCTCATCCAACTCACGGAGTTCATTTCTGAGGGAATGGAGGATGGCATCCGCACAGTAGGGTGGCTTTTGAACCTCTTCAAGGCATTCGATAGTGTGTGCCACGAATGCCTCCTTCTGAAACTGGAAGATGTGGGAGTACGCGGACTGGCCCTTTCCTGGTTCTCTAGCTATCTGCAGGGTAGAACTCAGGCTGACATTGACTGGATCGGATGGCCGAGTGACCAGGTCCCTTTTTGCTCCTGTCTCGTCTGGAGTTCCACAGGGCAGTGTCCTTGGTCCTCTCCTATTCCTTATTTTCATCAACAACTTAGGTCCCGAAATAGCATCCGCAAATTCCCTTTGTGTTAACTATGCAGACGATACAACTATTCTTATAAAGATAAAAACTAACGACCTTTCGCAAATTATGTCAACAATAATTCAAGACCCGTTGAAGAAAGCATCTACATGGCTTCGAGTCAATAGACCTTAACTAAACTTAGCAAAAACTGAGTTGAGTTCATTCTACCGGATCACGCTTACCCTCTCTACCTGACATCCATAATGATAATGTCGTGAATAAGCCCAGAGGAGTCGTGATATTTTTGGGCTTTCACATTGACCCAGGGTTCGCCCGATTTAAATCATTTGATTTAAATCACGATTTAAATCAACGATTTAAATCAAGTGATTTTTTTATATTAATAAACGATTAAAATCAAAAAAATCAAAAATCAGAAATACTATGTTTTTATCGAGTTTTTTATTTTCTATAAGAAATTTTAATTGGTGCAACAAAAATCATATCATATAGAAGGCTCGATAGAAGGGTGAAGGGTACCATAAACCTCAGATAGTAATTATTATTGATGAAAACATTGAAAACATATTTTATTGCTTTCTTTTGAAACTTGAAACCTTTAAAGGGTGATCATAATTTATGTATTCCTGCTTTAAGTTTGAATTTGAATAGATGCAGTAGGTATTTAGGTAATTATGGGAACAACCAATTATTGTATCTATTATTATATTTCATCTCCTGCATCTTTCTTTTGATCTCACTTTGCTGGACCATGAACTTGGAAATAAAAAATAAACAATAAAGGAATGTCCTTTTTTATTATTATTTATTATGTGTTCTTGAATAGTGAAAGGGTTTGGGGGGCTTTTTGTGATACTTCGGCCCCCTAAAGAATTCTTCATAAGTATAATTTATTTATTTATTTATTTATTCTAATTTCAACAGGGCAAGCCCCATACAATGAAATAATAACTTTGCATATGAAGTGCTTACAAATTCATGACTTGTTCAAATCGAATACAGGTGTTTTGCAATTTAATTATTCATATTTTAACATTAACTTTGAGAGTTTTTTAATACAATATAAAGAAGAGTTATGCAAATCAAACCAAGCAGTATTTTCGTTACAAAGCTCAGACAACCTATAGACAATCGACTTCCCCTGTCCCATTCTTAGTGTTGGAATTAAAAAATAGTAACTGTTATGCCTTAAAGTTCTAGGAGGACAGTAAAAGTCGAAATGCCCAAGTACATCTGGACAATCAATGAGATTGTTATGTAATTTGAATGCAAATATAATATCGGCTCTATTTCTGGCAGATTCTAAAGTAGAAATTTGGAATAATTTATAAGTTGAAGAAAAATCGTGATCAGTAAAATGAAGTGCATTTCCAGTTTTAAATGCCGCATAACGTAAAAACAAAGTATTTAAAGATTCTAACTTTTTTATGTCACCTCTCTCACTTGGTCTCCAAATCGTCGAGGCGTACATCAGTTTTGAGTAAATATAAGCAAAATATATACTGCGGAAAGTACTTATAGATCTAAATCTAAAAGAAAACCTCTTAACAAAGTAGATCTTTTTACGAACGTTAATATCCAGGTAGTCTATATGAAACTTAAAAGAAAGCTTAGAATCAAAAACAACTCCCAAGTCCCTAATATGATCAACTCTCTCCAATATATTCCCTCCAAGAAAATAATCGTAAATAGGCTGATGGGATTTACCAAATCTAATGGTGAAGCACTTTTTTGTATTACACTGAAGTCCATTAAGATTGCACCACCTTTCAAAGGAGTTAATATCTAATTGAAGGTTCATAGCATCGGTTGATGACTCGATAGACTTAAAAATTTTTGTATCATCTGCAAAAAGAGAGATCTCACAATATTTGATGCAATATACTATATCATTAATGAAAATTAAAAATAATAAAGGGCCCATATGTGTTCCTTGGCCAACTCCTGAAAGAACTTCAATAGTAGTTGATATGTAGTTTTTTATTTTAACCATTTGTTGGCGTCCATTTAAGAAGGATTCAAACCAAACTAAGAGATTGCCAAAAACACCAAAAGTCTCCAATTTTTTTAGCAATAAATTAAAATTGACGAGATCAAATGCTCTTGTAAAGTCTATATATATAGAATCAACAACTTTGCCACAATTCAACTGGGATGTAATGTACTCGGAATAAACTGATAGGTTTGTAACTGTAGATCTAGACTCAAGGAATCCATGTTGATGAGGAACTATATATTTACGAAAATACGGAAGTAACTTAGTGTACATAAGAAAGTCCAACATCTTCGCAAAAACTTTATATTTATTAATCGGTCTATAATTGTTCACATCGAACGGATCCCCTCCCTTGAAAAATGGTGAAAGATAATTTCCATGTTTGCGGGAAAATACCCAGTTTAACTGAAAGATTGAATAATTTCAGTAACCAATGTTTGATGGCTTCACTGCAATTAATAATTATAATTGGATGAATTTTATCTGGACCAGGACTTTGGCCAGAATTCAAATTATTTATGCACGTTTCAATATCCTCCAAGGTGAACACAATACTGCCGATAGAGTCATTAAACTCGAAAGGTACAGCTGTTTTGCTAAGATCAACATTACGATAAATGCTTCTAAATTTACCAGCAAAAAGATTGACAATATCTTGACCGTTATCAGCCGTTTGATCATTTAGGTGAAGGGTTGACGGTATCGAATTATTAGAACTGAGATTGTTAACATACTTAAAAAAATTTTTAGAGTTACATTTTATTGATTCTTCCGTAGATTCAAGATATAATCTTTCATCTCTATGAGCTAATAGTTTAGAATAAGCTCTATCCCTTTTAAATCTATTAAAGAAAAACCTGGACTTGTACCTTTTGTATAGTTTGTGAGAGATTTTCTTATTAATAATTGCCGCTTTCAGATCATTTGAGTACCAGTGAGGAAAAGTTCTAGATTTAGTCTTTAATGTAGGTACAAAATCATCAATTAACGTCTGAAAAATTAACTCAATATTAGTAACACATTCATTAAACTGAATCTCACCTGAAATGCCATCAGGAATAGCGATATCATTCAACTTCTCAGAAATTTCAGTGAAATTTGCATGTTTAAAATCTAAAATAACATCATTGCATTCACATAAAGTCATAGCTGATGCTTGGAATGAAATAGATAAGGGATGATGGGCCTCGTCGCATTTTATCAAAAAGTCATTACACAAATTAATGTCGGAGTTATAAAAGTTAGTAAAAACTAGATCTAAAATATTACCAAAAACGTTCTTATTATTATTTAGTTGAATAATATTGTATGATTTACACCACTCAGACATAATGTGAGCAGCTTCTCTAAAATTGACATCTTTATTATAGCCATAGGCGGTAGAATAACAAGATTCATTAAGCCATTCGTATCCTGGAATATTAAGGTCTCCCAGGAGACAAAACTTAGTTGTATTATCATTGACTAGGATAATATCACAGAGAGATGTTTGTAAACATTCTATAAATTCAGAATAATATTCCGACTTAGAACCGGTGGGAATGTAACAAACTCCAAAAATAAAGCAAGAGTCAATAGTAAATACTTTTATAAATGTTAATTCAAAAGAATTATCACTAATGGCAATTTTCTCAAATTTAAATTTCTTATGGAGGGCAATGAGGACGCCCCCACCATCCTTTTTATCACTAGTGAACAAAGTTCTATCACATCTTATAATATTATAATTAAATAAACCTAATTCTGTGTCGTTAATATCCTCGCTTAACCAAGTTTCCGTTAGGGCAATGATGTCGTATTCCTCCAACAGACCGATACCACTCCGAACAACGTTGAGTCTACCGCGGATACTATGAGCATTTTGATAGTATACATTAATTTGTACGGGGCTTGATAATTCCTATTCATGATTACTGCTCGATGATGTTCTTTTCTTCTTATGAGATTTATCGGTGACAATGGTAGGGAGACCACGAATATATTTGATAAATATACCTTCTTCACCTTTGCTTTTACGAGTCTTGAGCTCTTTCACGACTCGAGAACGATAGTCTCGTTGTTTCTGTGTAAGGTCAGCTGACATCGATAAGCTGCCTTCGCAAATTGTCTTCTTATTGTGGAAAAACCAGTGAACACCATCTTTGTTAGGAAGAGTGACCTTGAGCGGACGCTTGGACTCTTTGGAATATTTACTTCCCAATCTTGAAACAACAACATCATTGACGTTAAATGGTGGAACTTCGCCGCATTTCGAAACCAAACCAACAACCATTTTTTTATCTGTAGAGTCCGCATTTTTGGAATCAGCTGCTTTATAAATGATGACGTTATTCTCACGATATTTCTGATCTTGGATTTCAGCTATAACTTCATCGGCGAGAAAAAGATAATTCATAAAAAATGTTTCTAACTTTTCTGAATTTTAACTGATTCTGGTAAATAAATTTGTTTCAATTCTTTAATTTAATTTTATTATTTTTAATTATATAATTCAACAAAACCAAAAGTGAAGAAAAAAATTACAAGGGAAAAACGCAAAATTCATGGTGTGGCGACCACTTGTCAGCCTTAACGAAAATATGAAGCAAAAACTTCTCACATATCTGATGTGAGAGCGTAAAAGAGCGGAAAATAGATTATACCACATTATTAGAAATTAAAAAAAAAATTAAAGAAATCAAAAAAATCAAATAAATCAAAAAATCACGATTTTTTTTTTTTTTTTTTTAATAATTTGATTTTTTTAATAAAAATCATTGATTTTTGATTTTTATAAAAAAATCATGATTTTTTCGAACCCTGCATTGACCAAAATCTAAACTGGGCAGCCCATACCTCTTATGCGGCAGACTCTCTAGCTCTTGTTTCCTTTTGAGATGACTCCAACATACTATCTCTCATAATATACTGCTCTCAGCATATTACGGACATTTCTATAGTCATGTTGCATATGGCATGGCCGTCTGGAGCAGCACCGAGAAGTCTCTCCGTAGAGTTTTCCTTCTTCAGAAGAGGGCTCTTAGGATCCTAGCAAGCGACTTGGTCTTCTAACATTGCCCGCCCTGTATGTTTTCTCCCTCCTCAAACTGATCTACAAAAATCAGGCTAAGCTTGATCCTTTCCGATTCAATCACAATTATCATACTCGGTTCAATCTATTTATACTACCAACCCACCACCTTTCGTCCACTGAGTAGTAGTAGTAGTAGTATGGTGGGTTGGGGTGGTGCACCCCAAGCGACTAGGCCACCGAGGGCCCTTTTCGCCGTACCCGAACCATGGTGAAACTCCTACTCGAACCTCCCCGACCTTTTAATGAAGGCCAGAAGGTTGTTGTATGAGAGGAGTTTCATTTCTTCCTCTTGTAGCTCCTCAGACCCAAAGATGTTGAGCCTGAGGTTGCTATAGACCTCGCATACGCCCACATAATGGTGGGAGTCCTCGTCATCCATTCCGCATTTAGGGCAGACCGGGTCCCGAGTGACCCCCATCACTTGTAGGTGTCTGTTCAGACTGCTGTGACCGGTGAGAACCCCGACTAGTAGTCTGAGTTATTTCCGGTTCATTCTGGACATGCTGGTCCATCTGTTTCCGATCGGACTGGCCAGAAACAGCCTGGCCTGTCTGCAGCCTGGTGCTGTTTCCCAGTGGTTCTCTAAACCATTACGAGTCCATTCTTTTATAGATTCTTTGAGAAGATTTTTGGTCAGACCCAGGACGGGCTCTGGCCCACAAAAGGTTTCCCTGGTCCCGAGCTTCGCGTAGTGATCTGCTAGCTCATTGCCTGGTATACCTGAGTGTGCAGGAACCCACACGATATGCACTGATTTCCTGTCCGCCAGTCTGTTCAGCGCCTCGACACACTCCTGGGCCAGTGGAGAGCTGGTTCCGTGTGTGCCCAGCGCTTTCGCGGCGGCCTGACTATCCGTGCATATGTATATCGTCCGTTCCTTGGCTTCTGTTATCTGCTCCAATCTAGCTGCTTGCAAGATAGCATAAATCTCCACCTGGGAGACGGTTGCTGTGGACCCAAGAGGAAAGGATCTTCCCAGTTTCCGTCCAGCCAGGTAGAGCCCCGCTCCTATGTAGCCATTTTTGTTCCTGGAGCCGTCTGTGAAACAAACTAGTCCTCCTGGTTCGAAGGCTACTACCTCCCTTTTTTCCCACTTTTCCTTTTCAGGAATTTGCAGGGTAAATTTCTTGTTTTCTCTGTTTTTCCTTGTTTTTGAGGTAGCCATAAGGTTTGAGATTGGTATCTCCATCTCGGCAACCTTGGCTATCTCTGTGTGCCCTTAGTATCCTCCACCTTTCCATAGTCCCGAATCACGCATTCTTAAGTGGGCCGCCGTGGCCTCCCCTTTTATCCAAATGGGAAGCGGTGGCAACTCCAGAATGACATTCAGGGCTGCTGACGGGGTGGTTCTCATTGCACCTGTTATTAACAAACTGGCGAGCCGTTGGAGTTTGGCTAGCCTGTTTGTGACGGTTTTGCTTGTGGTTGTTTTCCACCAGACCACCGAACCATAGCTGATTCTTGGTCTGATGATGGCCGTGTATAACCAGTGCATTATCTTCGGTTTTAGCCCCCACACCTTCCCTATTGTCCCTCTTTGCTGCCATAGAGATGACACAGTTTTTGTAACTATTCTGTCAATCTGTGGCCTCCAGGTCAGTTTTTCATCTAGTACCATTCCAAGGTATTTGGCCTCCCCACTAAGAGTTAAGAGTTTGCTGAACAGCTTGGGTGGTTTAAATCCTCTTTTTTCCCTTCTCCTTGTGAAGAGGACCATGTCGGTCTTTCCGGGGTTAATGGTCAGCCCGGCCTCCACACCATTTTTCAATTATCTTGCATGCACTCTGCATGCGATGGCAGACCACGCTTAGGAATTGGCCGGTTACTAGAACCAGCCCGTCGTCAGCGTATGCCTGTGCATACAGTCCGTCATCTGTCAGGCGCTTTAGGAGGCCGTCCATGATCAGGCACCACAGGTGAGGTGATAGGCAGCTGCCTTGGGGGCATCCACCACTCACCGCAATGCCCACTCGAACTTCTCCCGCACCCGACGACACCTGCCTGCTTTCGATCGCTGAAGCAATCCAGTTAATCAGGACCGAGGGGGGGGGGTGCCCCTGGATTGCAGCTCTGTGCATATGGTTTTTGTTCTTGCCTTGTCAAAAGTGCCTTCCACATCAAAGAAAATGGCCAAGGCCCAGTTCCCGTGATGCAGCGCTTTTTCAATTTCTCTAGTCACTGCGTGTAGGGCAGTTTCTATGGATCTTTGCTTCAGGTAAGCATGTTGACCCTTGTGAAACGGGAACTCATGCAGTGTGTTTTCTATCAGGTATCTGTCGACTATCCTTTCTAGCATTTTAAGCATGAAAAATGTCAGACTGATAGGCCTGAATGACTTAGCTAACGTGTAGTCCTCTTTTCCTTGTTTGGGAATGAAGACCACATTTGCTCTCCTCCATGCCTGGGGCACATATCCCGTTGCTAGGCTAGCCCAGAATATGTTTCTCACGCTGGGGAGAATCGTTTCCCGGCCCACCTGCAGCAATGCTGGGAAAATGCCATCAGGTCCTGCTGTCTTGTATGGGCGGAACTCTTTGCTTACCCTTCGTATGACCTCGTCGTTTACCAGATTTTCGGCTAGCTGCCAGTCCGAGGTTGGCTCCGCCCGCCTTTCTGGGTCGACTTGGTCTGTTCCCGGGAAGTGGATTCTGAGGAGGTGCTCAATCTCGTCCATTGAAAAGACGTTTACATACGCGGCTATAAAATACCTGAACCATTTCAGACTAGACCCATCAACCGTTGGATTCTCTCAGTTCAAATTATATCTGCGGAGACATCTGACAGAGCTGGAACCATATACTTCCATGGATATATACTGTCTTCCTCACCCCCACTTTTTGTGACTTAACCACCTGAAAATATAGATACTTTTGCTTGATAACATCAGCATCTGGACAACCCCATTTTACGACGATATAGTATTTGGAACTATGTATAGGCTAATGCATTAATGTACACTGTCTGTTGTTTGGAGTTTTATTTTTTTGATGTTAAATCGCTTTCTGTTGAATACAGATGCGATTTGTGTGAATTGGTATCGTTTCTGTTCACTGAATTTTTTTTTTCTATTACATAACGCTATTGTACTGTTCAATGATTGTTGCAATTTTTGTACAATAAAGAGAGATATTATTATTATTAAAAAAAACTTCACCACTGCATGGCTAAAACATAGTCTACTTGCACCACAGGTGGAACAAGACTTGTTGTTCTCTCTGTACTCCCGTTGTCCTTCTGTAAAAGCTGCTGCACAGAATACAAAGTGGCCGTAAGAATGTTGGGGGTTGTTTTTCCCTGACAATGTTATTCTAGATAATAGTCACTTGTGCAAACATTTATTTATGTAGAGTAAATGTATGTTATGATCACGAACAACTGTCCAGATACCCTCTAAATGTTTTCCTGCTATCATGTCTGGCAGAAGATTTTATACTTTATTGCATGTTCGAAGATCTGATACCGTAAACGACATAAATTTTTGTAAACAGGTGGATAATTTAGTACCAATAAGAACTCTGTTTAACTAAGTTGGACAGACATGTCAAGCAAAATATCGAATAAGTTACTGAAGATGAATCGCTTGAAGCATTTGGAAAATGCTGTAGATTCCAACACTACATTACCAATAAACAAGCAAAGTATGACATGAAAATGCTTGCTCTGGTAGATTCATGAACGTTTTATATCCATAAATTATTATAGTACGAGAGCCCACGACCAAAATTTTTGTCTCATAGCAATACGACCAAAACCGCATCAAATTAATAGATTCGATTATTCTGAACCCGAAAATCGCAATATCAGAAATTTTCCGTGTATCGTCCGACCTAACCAAATTTTCAAAAATGTCAAAAAATTTTACCAAACTGTATCATAGCAATCCGTCTGATTTTCAGAATATAGTTAAATGATACCTCTAAGATATCGAAAATAAGTTTTTCAGACGCCACTAGCGTAGCGTGTACCCGGGAGACCACTTAAAAAAATTAAAAATGAGACAAAAAAAAAGTATCATAGCAAAACGTCTGAAAATGATTTTCACGAGTGAATTTGGGTCAGTGTATATGAAATAATCATTTTTCAGAAGAAAATGTGAGCACATTAAATTTTGAGACCGTTTTGAAAACGTTAAAAAAATTTACCGATCGGTAACATAGCAATTCCTCTGAAAATTGTTAGACGTGATAAAATAAGTTGTCTAGATGTAGAAAAAATTTATATCAGACAAATTCAGTGTAGCACCTTTCTAATCAGACAACTTTTCGATACTCCGAAATTATTCAAAAATCGTATTGAGGCGATTGAAGTCTATGCTATTACGAGCCAATGAATAAGTTGCGACCCGTAAATTATTTGATGATGATTAATAAAGAGCTTACCCGAAACCGTCGAACGGAAGTTGAAGGACTTCAATAAATTGCACAAAAGGAAATTGGGATAAAGTAAAAAAAAAAAAAACTGCTTATTTGGAGACACAAGATGCGAGATGTGTATGTGTTTTTAGTCACTGTCGGACGCATAATAATCATCGCCATCATCAAAATCACTTTCCAGATCACGATCAAGTCATCTTCTAAAAAATAAAAATCATTAGTCAAGATCACTCATTTCTTTATATGAATGCTGCAGTAAAAGTCATGTTAACTATATGTCCATTGGACCACTTTGTGCTGTTTGGGATGAAGTCACATATGACTTTTTACATTTAATCGTACAATAGCAATCTGAATGAGCGGTGTGAGCGTCGTTACAACTGTCAGAATAGCCTGCTGCCGCATGCGCTGTAATGATGCAAGGGACAGGAGCGTAATAAGAAGTAAATAGCCTTTCTTGCCATAGGATTGTAACAAGCGCCAGGGCGTTTTCCGGGCGACTCCGGAATCGTTCTTTTCGTTTTTGGGATTATAGGCGACATCGGAAATGTCTGAAAACAGTATTTTAGCAATCCCGGAAGCCATAAAAAAGTTAAAAAAAAAATTGAACCGGGTTGCTATAATACAGTTCGGCTAAATTTTTTGACATTTTCAAAAATGCGCTCAGGCCATATGCTACGCGCAAAATGTCTGAAAACAAACATTTTCGTTATAAAATGACAAAATCTATGTACATTTTCAATATCAGACGTAATACGATAATACCGTCTGCCTATTTTTTTTGACATAGCAGAAATGGCCTCCCACACAGTTGCTACACTTTTGACCGTTACCACCCACCTAGTAGGGTTCAGGATCATCTTATCTAACGACTTGATACGGTTTTGGCCTTAAAACGATGATACATGGTTTTGGTCGTGGGCTCTCGTACTATTAGAAATATATGCCGAAAAACACCCAGACAGAATAATAGCTACATATTAAAAATGGCTCCAAGTGTACTATATAGAATTGTTTCTTCAATTCATCAACAATGCACAACAGCTATTCTACATAATACCCTTGGTGAAGGGTTTGTATGAGACTGTTGATGACTGGACAGAATTTAAAAAAAAAGTCAGAGGGGCGGTTTCACAATAAATTTTCAAGTCTTAAGCTTAAAGTCACCTTAAAATTGTTAAAATCAATCATAACCAAATTGAAATCAAACTTGTGAGATTAAAGGTACTTTAAATTTATTATGAAATGGGCCCAGAGATAATCGAGATAATCATTGCATTCAAATCCAACAGCTACTGGCGGCAAACTGAAAGTAAACATCACTGAACGTCACTCAATGGTTATAGGAGTTGCACCAGTCGCTTTAAAATATTACCCTTAAATGTTTGTAAGTACTTCGCAAGTTCGAATCTTACCTACAATCCTACAATGGGTTGTAATATACTCGTTCTTCCATCTATTCCGAAATTTATACAGAATATCTCTAAAAGGTACCACCAACGTTCTACCACAGATTCCCGAGGAAAAAATATGCCGATTTAACCGAACTTATCCATGTCCAAAGTTGTACCCTTTTCAAGATACAGCCCTTATAAGGGGGTCAATTAAATACTAATTTTCCAGAATAAGTCAAAAATGGTTAAAACGAGAAACTTCAAAATTTCACCACCTACTACTATTGGTGTTAAGACCAATAAACTGACGTAGTCTTACAAACATTGACGTACAGGGTGTTCCTATTTTTGATGTCACGTCTCACGTTTGACCCCAGAACTTTTTTATCCGCACGCCACTGATTAATTTTGTATTTTTTATCTAAAGGTTGAAGTATTACTGAACTTTTTGCGCCCTTATAAAAATTTTGTATCTTGCATGGTTTCCCCGTCATTAATTTTCAATGATACACCCACAATGCTGAAAACGTATTTGAAAAATGTAATTTTTACAAAAGGTAAACAAATATTCAAATTAGATTGCGTACAATGATAAGCAGAATCAAACAACCGATAAGACTTATCCTGATATTTAAAGTCATCTTTGTGAAATAAAATTTAATTAATTTTAAGTAAAAATTACATTTTTCAAATACGTTTTCAGCATTGTGGGTGTATCATTGAAAATTAATGACGGGGAAACCATGCAAGATACAAAATTTTTATAAGGGCGCAAAAAGTTCAGTAATACTTCAACCTTTAGATAAAAAATACAAAATTAATCAGTGGCGTGCGGATAAAAAAGTTCTGGGGTCAAACGTGAGACGCGACATCAAAAATAGGAACACTCTGTACGTCAATGTTTGTAAGACTACGTCAGTTTATTGGTCTTAACAATAGTAGTAGGTGGTGAAATTTTGAAGTTTCTCGTTTAAACCATTTTTGACTTATTCTGGAAAATGAGTATTTAGTTGACCCCCTTTTAAGGGCTGTATCTTGAAAAGGGTACAACTTTGGACATGGATAAGTTCGGTTAAATCGGCATATTTTTTCCTCGGGAATCTGTGGTAGAACGTTGGTGGTACCTTTTAGAGACACCCTGTATATGACAGCACTTGTCGTATTAACAGATGATGAGCTGGCTTCTGAAAGAAAGAAAGAAAGAAAGAAATAATCTTTATTTTTCAATAGAGTACAGTCTGATATAATCTACATCAAACGCACTACTATAAATTAAATAGCGTCTCAAGTTAACAAGCAAAAACAACTAATATTCATAAAAATAACAGATTTTAATTAAAATTTACCAATACTTATACAAAACAATATTTAACTCTAAATAGTTGAGGTTTCCTTTGCCTCAAACTCATAATTAAAGTACTACCCTAAGCAATAAGGTTCCATATGAATTATAATATCTTTAATTTCTTTTTTAAAAACAATCAAGTTGGTAACACATTTCAAGTAGTTTGGCAGTTTGTTAAAAAGATTAATGTAAAAGCCCATGTAATAGGGACTTTTTTTCCATCAGTTTCAGTCTGTGCAGCGGATAATTTATATCCAAACTTCTGGTACTATACTTGTGCTCGAAATTATTAACAAGAAATTTGTTTTTGTTCCTGTACAAAAACAGTAAACATTCAAATATATATAACCCATACACTATCATTAATGAATTTGCTTTGAATACTGTTCTACATGAGTCGCGATATTTCATACCCCATATATTACTCTTATAACTTACTTCTGAAGAATAAATATTTCCTGAATACTAGAACTACTGCCCCAGAAAATTATTCCAAACCGCAAATGTGACTCGAAATTAGCGTGGTAGACAATAGCCAGTGTTTCCCTATTCATGTATCGACTGATAACTCTTATGCTGTAACAAATTCTGCTCAAGGTTAAGCACAGTTTTTCGATATGTTTGGTCGAATCTAAAAACTCATCAACAATTATTCCAAGAAATTTTGTATCATTTACAATTTGGATGCTGGTGTCTCTTATATATGGATGTTAACTTGGTATTTCTATTTTATTTTGCTTTGTGTGAAAAATAATTATGTTTGTCTTGGTTGCATTGATCAACAATTTATTTTTTTTAAACCAGTGATTTGTTTCTGAGAAGACAGTACAACATCTCGATTCAACTTCAGGTAAGGTTCTTGCACTGATCAATAAATTGGTATCATCTGCATAGCTGTCATCTGCCATATCGCACAGATCATTTACATACAACACAAATAAAAGAGGCCCGGCTATGCTACCCTGTGGTATTCCACACGTACTATTCTTCAAGCTAGATTTGTAGCTCTGATTTCCCTTTTCTATAACTACCAACTGCTTTCTACCTGCCAAGTATGACTTACACCACTCAAGGGCAACACCTCGTATTCCATATCTGTCTATTTTTAGTAGCAATAGATCATGATCTAGACAGTCGAATTTCGACAAGTCAAGGAACATTCCAACTGAAAGATCATTATTTTCTATGTGATTTATGATTGCCTGAGTGAAGTGAAAAACTGCCGTCTGAGTTGATTTTCCCTTAATGTATCCATGTTGGAAATCTTGAAGTAACTGACAAGAATTCATAAATTTTACTATTCTAGTACACATGGCCATTTCAAAAACTTTTGAAAAGCTGGGTAACAGACTAATTGGCCTGTAGTTTCCCATGCTCTTCATATCACCCTTTTTATGTACTGGTTTTATAACTGACAACTTGAGTTGCTCCGGAAATATGCCATATAGGAAAGAGTTGTTTAGTACATGGCAGAGGACTGCACTGACGCTCTCCAATGCATGATTTAATGATTAGACTTGTGGGAATTTCATCAATGCCGCTACGGTGTTTATTTTTCAGCTTGCATGCAATCTGTATTATTTCCATTGGAGTCACTGGTGTTACAAATATCGATTGTTTATTAATATTAATTTTGCAATCAAAAGGTTTCTGCTCCATGTCTTTTAATAGTTCAGGCACAATGCCCAACAGGTATGTGCTGTAGTCCTCAGCTATGGGTCCGACCATCACCCTCAATCAGGCAATCTGATTTGCGAGAGTTTACTCCTGTGATTTCATTGCAGATTTCCCACATGCTCTTAGTTTTATTGTCTGACAGTTTGATTCTGTTTTCATCATTTTTGCCTTTGATTCCCTCAACATCGAATCGTATTCCTTTTTTATTACTTTGTACTGGATTTTATATCGATCGTCTTGTTCCGACAATGTCAACAAAATATCTAGCTTCTTTTTACATTCAGCAACTTTACTATTAAAGGCGATTTTCATGTTACTTTTACTTGATTTAACCCGTACCAATGGGAAACATTCATCAAATATGTGTAAGAAGGAAGTCAGAAATGAGTTTCACTGCTTATCAACATCTGACCTTTCAACTTCATAGACATCATCCCATGCTGTTCCTCTTCAAGTTTCAATTTAAAGTTACATTTGTTTGCTTCGTTGAAGGATCTTCTATTTACAGTTTGAACTGATTTGTGGAAATGTGTGCTAAATGTAAATTTTTGGGCTGTATGATCAGAAATACCTGCATTCAGTACCGTTCCCTCATGCATTCCCGGATAATTAGTTAATATGTATGTTATCTATACAGCTTTTGGAATGTGCTGTTATTCGTGTGTACTCATGGACAGTTAAATATACATTATATGAGCTTATCAATGACACTAGGCTACTTTTGTAATTATTTGAGTCTTTCATTTCAATGTTGAAATCCCCAACAATAAACGTGAGTTTATTTTCTTCAAAGGTATTAGCTAATGTTTCCTCCAGTTTATCAAAAAATACTGCCAAGTTTCCCCTACCTGGTCGGTATATTGTTACTATACAATGATTTTTTGAGACTTTTCTATCGTAAATTCAGCTGCAGAACATTCAAACTGACCAATCATTGACAAATCACAAATTTTCTGAAGAACCCTAAATTCTATATTTTTCCTGCCTTTCCTGCCATATATGGCAGAACCACCATGATGTTCCTCTTCTCTGCAAAATGATGACACTAACTCGAACTGATCAATTCCAGTTACACTTATTTGTTCTTCAGAAAGCCAATGTTCTGTTAAACACAGGAAAATACATTCTCGGTTGTGTGAAATTAAATACTCTATTGCTTCTACACTATTACTTAATGATCTTAAGTTTTGGTGAATTATGCTCGCCTTTGATTTGATATTCCCATTCATTTCTGGTAATTTGGGTGTGGTATTCCTAAAAAATTTACATTGGGTTCTTCCGGGTTCCTATTAACTCTATTCGCTCTGAAATTGTATCTTCTTACAACAATAAACAATGTATTGACATTGTTAATTATTATTTATATTGTTTAAAGAATTATTTTGCTCCTAAATATTTCCATATTATTTTTTGTTGATTTATATCTAAATACAACGGATTAAAACTTCTATAAATTCAGCTTTATTCTTCAGCTACAATTTTCAATTCAGATTTCTCACGTATACAAAACTGACATAAGGCATAGCCAAAAATCGTTTCTGCACTGGTTTGATGCAAGCAATAGTGATGGGCGGTAACTGAGAACTCACTGTGCTAAAATAATGATGGGTAAAACAGTCGCTTTGTAGTAATCTGCAGGGTCGCCATGTAGTAAACTCGCATTATCGCCATGTGATAAGCTTGTAGGGTTAAGCCATGTGGTAAACTGGGATTGCTAGGTGTACATAAATTTTCACGAAAATATCTTGATTGTTATCAGAGTTACAATTAAAAAACGATTTTTTTCTTGACACCCTGTAGTTAAAAAGTTGAGCCTCTTAGGACATATATTTGTACTTACTTTTTTTCTTAAAATGATCTAATCAATCACCCCCTGAATTTTCTTCGGTTTATTTTAGATACACCCTGTATATCGCTGGTTCAATGCCAACGTATTGCTTACCCTTAGTCAGCATTATTGCAAGGTCGGTACCTGCCAGGGTTACCGTTTTGTCATTAAACATTATTTATCTATGTCAGTGTAATATTGCAACAACACTTATTCTCATAGCAAGATAGTTAATTATTAATTGACTCTAAAATTATTAAAATTACTTATTGGAAAATAAGATTTCCTTGCTAATAATCTTAACTGGTCCATGACAGTTAAACTTTTTAGTTTAACTGTCATTTACTTTTAAACAGTTAAAAGACTTTTTAAACAGTAATTAAAGTTTCATTGAATAAAAAATTGTCTTGTTAAGCTCGTAGGAAAAGTATAGTGTGACACACGTGCACAAAAGCAATTTCTCACTCTTGTAAAATGCGACTTCGTCTCGTAGCAACACTTTCACACTGGTGAGAAATATGCTACTTTGTGCACTTGTTTCACAATAATATACTATTTTATCTCATTCTCTCTCAAAACTCTTTACTTACCACTAAATACTTGCCAATTATTAATAGAAGACCTTTTTTAAGGAATAAAAGTACCCTTAAACAAATGCCCTAACGAGTGTAGAAAAAAGATACAGGGTGTTGAATATTGTTTTTTTTTTTTTCAGAGAATAGTTTGGGCATTTTTCAATGCTTTAATTTTGAATCAAGAGGTTATTTATTATAATTTGGAGCAAACAAAACGGACAATTTTTTGGAAAAATATCGCTCTGTCTAATACTAAATAAAACTAAAACCAATAAGTAATTATTTTTTAAGAATAACTATTTCATTTAATAGTAATATTTTTAGCTGTATGTATTGGTTACTCGGTGCCATAAAGAATAATTATTGCCCTGACCTCTGTGACTTTTTGTTTTTGAAGTTTTTTTCCTTTGACAAAACCCTCTTTTCCATGATTTTGAGTATATAATTTCAAATAGTGGTAATAGACAATAATTATTATTTAAAATTATTATTGCTGTGGAAAAAGTTGCTGACAATAACTACTAGGTACTGTTAATTAAATGTAATGTCTATTTCAGCACAGATGAAGGTAATAAAGAATATCGGAAGTCTTGATTAATTAAATACATACCTAGTTTTAATTTTGGCCTATCGGTCAATTTTCCCTAAGAATATTGATTATGTCATACTAATATTATCAGATTTTTGCTTAATTTTATCGCTCTTAAAATTTCAGTTAACACGTGTTTCATTTACCATCTAATTCTTAACGATATTCTAATTATATTTTTTTATAGTGAAATACATTTAACTGATAATTTGAGAGTGGAATTTTGAAACTGTATTCGTTTAATTTTATATTTCTTAAATAATTTCTAGATAAATCGAAGAATAGAAGAAAACGGAAAAGATTTTTTGAAGAAAATACTAAAAGTGGCTGTTCAAGTTCAACCAGAGACACTTTTAGTGATTTTGAAGAACCGCTCGATTATGAGCCTTCAACTCTCGAAATTGATACTAGGGAAGAATCCTATTACTGTGTTAAAAGGCCTAAAATAAGTCCAAGGACGACATCGGTTATTAAAAGACAAATTATTGAAAATACGAATATTCCTATAGTGAAGCTGTCAAATATTAATTCTGATCTTTTACCAAGGAAAAATAAAAGTTCCAACTCTAATCTAGAAATGGAAGAAGACTCAGAAGAGAACACCCCATTATGTCAGGTTAAGGAAAAGTCTCGACTTGATCATCAAAGGGATTTTCAAGATGAAGGAAGCACATCTTCAAATAATTATGAATCTGCCAGTCTGTCTTCTGAAAACTGTGTAAATTCCAGAGAAACAGAAAATCAAATAATGAAACATTACTCTCAAGATCAAGGTATGCAAGGTAACCCTCCAGTACATGGAAATAATTATCTGAATAATGATAGTAGAACTGCTGTACGAGTTAAGAAAAACTTGCAAGTAAAAAAAAAAAATTTTGTCAAGTCTCATGAAGTAATAAAAAAGAGTATTCAGAATAGTTGTAGAAATGGTCGAAAAGTTGATTATTTTCACATACCTGGTCAAATGGAAGAAAATAGTGAAACTGATATAAATTTAAGTCATTCTGCAACTAATTCAAAGAAACCTTATCCCCAAAGTACATCTCCGAATTCATGTTCAAAAAAAATTGATCCAGTAAATATTTCCATTAAAGTTTCTACTGTAGATAATCAAAGATTCATAACAGGTGGCGAAAGACCACAGAAAAATGATGAAGGTTTCGATGATAGTCATTCTAACGTAAACAATGATAGACGTGCTGAAAGCACAGCGACGAGCAGTTCAACCGCATGCTCATACCACTCGGATGAAGAGTTATGCTCATACAACTCTGATGAAGAGATCGATTCTCCCCTATCAATGAGTTCAGAACAAATTGAATCTCAACTTGAACTTGAACCAGAAGAACTGGAACAATCTGGTCGTTTAACTTCAGGTGCCAATATGAAAACACATTACAAGGTTATACCAACAACTAAGGGCAGTCAGCAAGATTATCTACATTCCACTGAAGCTCAGTTGAATACTCGATTACAAAAACCTGATCAATACTTCGACAATGGGAAATTTTCAAACCGCAAGTGGACTTCAAAAAGTGAATTGGATGACAAAGTTTGCAGGGTATTACTTCAAGATTCAAAATTTTTGGTTCTTGGCATGAGAGGTAAATGGTCGATAACGACACCCATTATGATTGATGCTACATCTGACTTCGAAATTCCAGATATTCTTGAAAGGTATTTATAATCCTAACATAGTCAGTTTTTTTTTTTGTCTTTTTACTAGTTTTTTTTAAAGAAATCTTGTAAAATTTCTAGAGGAAAAATTGGTAGCCTTTATCACTGTTGGTAGATATTTAGGTGATAAAATTCTTGAAATGTCAAATGGTAGCTCATGACAGGAAAATAATTTAATTATGGCCAAAATAAGAAATCTCGATTTTTCATTTTTTTAAGCACCGCCTGAAATTAGGCTGAATTTTGTTTCAAATTCCTAATAAGCATAAAGTTGTGCGCAACTTTTCTCTAATTCAACGGACCCTGTATCTCTGCTAGTGCTCGAAATCTCAATGGTGAAAGAGATAAAAAAAACTACTAATTTCAATGGCAGGCTGTATACAGGGTGATCAGTAACTCGCCCACTCAGAGCATGCTGAGGTAAACTTCACTTTTTAAGAGTGGTAAATTTTCTTACTGCAGTGTTGTAAGTTCTTTTCTTCCAAAGATATGACCACATTTGTAATAAAAAGGTGAAAAACAATATAATTATGATATTATAAACTAGATTTAACTTAGGATACTGTAAATATAAGCAAGGTGAACCTATTTTATATAAATAGTGAAATCACATTCAAAATGCTACTTTGGATTAATTGAAATAAATAAATTTATCAAGGCCTTCTCTTTAATCTTAATTTGATTACTTTTCATAGCTCACTGAATTGAATAAACATGTTATACATTTTTGAAAAGGTCTAGTTCTAAGTAGGTACTTTGAATGTGTGAAAATTCAATATGGCAGCTGTAAGAAAAACTAAAATTGCCTGTCGTTATGCAAAATTTAGAGTGCCTAGATAATTTTCAACATTGAAAGTAAAGCTATATCTCCAAAAGAATCAAATTTTAAATATCACGCTGTTGTATAGGAGAGTTATTTGTAAAAATAAAGTTACAATTTTAGTGCCCTCCACAAAGGGCAGCTTTTGTTCAACTGAGCCTGTAACTCTTCAAATAACAAAGGTGTCCATACATAAAAGTATATGCAGGTGTCCCAGCTCATTCGAAGCGGTCTCTGCAGGCCAAACGATGTATTTTTTCAAAAAAAAATTTGCAAATTCAAGTACAGGGTGATTCATTATAATGTCGCCCCCCTTTAACTTTGTTATTTCATGTGTCCCAAAAAAATTGAAAGTGGGGTTATGTAGGTGCTAAAAAAGACTTTTTTATACGTGTAACAAAAATTTGAAAGTAGATCAGTATACAGGGAAAACCAAAAATTTAATTTTTTTTTCAATGGATCACCCTATATATGAATTTATTTTTCGATTCCTCGTAAAATTCTAAGCATAACTTATATAACATACCGTATACCTAAATTCAAAGGCTTCTGAAATATTCGCATTTGAAACATCATCAAATATTTTATAAAACACCTGTTGCAAATCAAGAAATCTAACAATAAAATGCTCTACTGGGCCTCCATTTTTTTCAACACATTTTATAAGGGCTTATAAGGGTTGTTCGCATTTTCTCCAATGAATCTGTTATGAATTCTGGGTTATTTTCATTTAAATTATTAATTTTAATCCGTATCAAATCTTTAAGATGATCGAGGTTTTCAATTTGGTAGCCATACACACGGTTTTTTCAATAGTTTCAAATGCGAATATTTCAGAAACTATTGAATTTAGGTATACGGTATGTTATATAAATTATGCTTAGAATTTTACGAGGAATCGAAAAATAAATTCATATATAGGGTGTTCCATTTAAAAAAAAATTAAATTTTTGGTTTTCCCTGTATACTGATCTATTTTCAAATTTTTGTTATACGTATAAAAAAGTCTTTTTTAGCACCTACATAACCCTACTTTTAATTTTTTTGAGACACATGAAATAACAAAGTTAAAGGGGGGCGACATTATAATGAATCACCCTGTACAGGATCACAATGGCCATAATTTAAAATTATTTTGGAGTATACCATATAACAGTGGCATATCCAAAGTTATGTTTTTTTAAATGGAATGCTCCTATGTTATTGCATTTTTAGATTGTCTGAGAAGAAATAAATAAGATTGGGTTTTACAGTTGGTGTATAAATTGAGAAGTTTGTGAGTTATAAACAAGTGAAAATCCCGATTTTGGAAGTTCAAAGTCCTGTACAACGAAAACGGCTCAATATAGAGAAAAACGGCTTACATGTCCCTATTTTAACTTTTCATGTACTTTCCTATGATGATGTAGATAAAATGTTTATACAGGTAATAAAAAATTTGAAAAAATCAGATTTCTCCACGTGTCGCCAAATAAAAAAAAAAACAAAGAAAGTACAATAATGTTTCTATACCATAAGATAGTACCTACATAAAAAGTTAAAATAGGGACATGTAAGCCGTTTTTCTCTATCTTGAACCGTTTTCGTTGTACAGGGTCTTGAGCTTCAAAAATGACGATTTTCACTTGTTTATAACTCACAAACTTCTCAATTTAAACACCAACTGTAAAAACCAATCTTATTTTATCTTCTCAGACAATGTAAAAATGCAATAACATAGGAGCATTCCATTTAAAAAAACATAACTTTGACATGCCACTCTCATATGGGACACTTTGTATAGACTAAAATAATTTTAAATAATGGCCATTGTGATCCTGTACTTGAATTTGCAATTTTTTTTTTGAAAAAATCCATCGTTTGGCCCACAGAGACCGCTTCGAATGAGCTGGGACACCTGTATAGTACAGTGATAGAAATTTCAGATTTTTTCTATGGAAATGATTTACACTATCCTACATGATGATTTTTTTACATGAGCTATTTTGATTTTTCTGTTGTTCTTATACTACAACATGTTTTTCTTTCAGCGAGCTTACATTTAAAATACTACCTCAACAAACAAACACTGAATCAGAGAATATTCGTTATAATGATGCTGAAATTGGAAAAAGGAAAAGTGATGCCATGTTTTTGTTACCCAAGTAAGTTATTTTGAAATGTATAGGTACATACAGTGAATTTCCTTTTCAATGCATCTTAGGAATTTACATGTAAACAAAACTTTATTTCGTTTTAATGGTTTTCCTTGAGTAAATTTGTGAATTAAATAAAATTTATGTTCTCAACCCCAACTTGTTAGAAGCTCTGCATAATGATCATAAATAAAACACTTATGTTTTAAAAATAATTATACTTTATATTGATTGATGGATAATAACGATGTAACACCTTTTTGACTGTTTTCAAAGCAGCATCTTCAGACAAGTGTAAATGATTAAAATAATTAATTATAAAATAATTAAAATTATTGATATAATGTCATAGAAACAATATGGTAATTATAGTGATAATAAAACAAGCAATTAGATTCAAATAATTTTCAGTAGCACTTACTAGATCATAATGTAATTTCTTGAATTGAATTGAAAGTAATGATTTTAATTATGAGTTTTTAATGATGAGTTTATGGCCCATTTAACTTTTTCATATGTAATTATGCGTCTTGATGTCCTCCAGTCCTCCAGTCCTCCCTGGTGACCCCGTGATTCAGGTTTTCCAGGGTGTTGTATAGGCCATCTTCCACATCAATTTCACTACAGTCCGGAAAGTGTGCTCTGAGGACTACCTTAAGAGTTTCTCTCCCGATTTCTGTGTAATTACCATTGATATTTTTTAAGGTACCAATGGGGCTCAGGGGATTTTTTGCCATGAGTTTGTAGAGTCTTGCTCCTTCGGATGTCGTTTCCACATCCTGGCAGAGCTTCCTCCACGCAGTTCTTCTTGCAAATCTGATCCCCTTGTTGAATTCAGTAATTCTTATATTCTTATAAGTCTTATATTCGTCCAATTTTCCTGTTTTCTTGGCTTTGTTGAAAAGCTTACGTGTTCTCTGTCTCATTTCCGCCAGTTTGGGGTTCCACCAACTGACATCCCCACCTTTCCGACGGCGTGTCTGAGTACAGTTGTTGTGATATGAAGTTGTAATGGGTACTTGGAGTTGTTCTGTAGCTACCTCGATATCGTATATGCATGCAATGTTGCTTTTGACATTGGTTAGATTTGCTCTCAACTCCGCCCTGTATCTCGCCCAGTCAGTCTTTCGTGGGTTGCGACACAGTTCTGCTGTCTGATCAACGGAGTTGATTTGCAGCTGAATGTATCTGTGATCTGAGTGAGACGGTTCATCAGATAACAGGTCACTTGACTACCCGGGCGCCGATACGAGAGGAAGCTAAGGTGATGTCAATTATTTCTTTCCGTCTCGATGTTACAAAAGTGGGTTCCCTGCCCCTATTCAGAAGTTCCAGTTTCCTGGATACCATAAACTGTAACAGTGACTCACCTCTGTTGTTTGTGTCACTGCTGCCCCACACCGCGTGATGGGAGTTTGCATCAACACCAATAATGACCTGGAGGTTATGGTCCTCGCAGTACTTAACCAGTAGTTCCATTTCCTGTGACGGAGGAGGACTGGTGGAGTCATACGGTAGGTATACAATGAAGCTACCACAAGCTCCTTGGCCGCCCCATCTATATGATATTTCAGTATTACTGTGGTTAAGTCCCTGAAACATAATTGTGTTATAATCAGGACTTTCAGTTCGTTTTTCGCGTAAATGCATGTTCTGCTATTACCGTAGGCCCTATTGTAAATGATCCTACCTCCGGCTGCTCCTAAACTTGCTACGCGGCCGGCTACCAGCCAGGGTTCTTGAATTAGGGCTACGTCTACATTTCCGGCAGCCAGAAGTCTGCACAGAGATGCGGAGGCAGCTTTGCTATGCTGCAGGTTGATCTGGAGAGCCCGCAGCATTGCAGGGTGTGTTCTTCCCTCCCATCACTCTGAAGGTTACCTCACCGAATCCGAGGTATGCTTTGTAACCCCTTCTGGCGAGATCCTTCAGAGACTCTTCATCGATCCACAGAACAAGTGTGGTGCCCTTACCGTCTCTCTCCTTGTGCTGTTTGATTATTGACCAATCATCTGTTTTTATCCCCAGATTCTGGTTTTCCAAAAAAGATGAAAGGCCTTTGCTGGTTCCTCGAGGCCTGGCGTGTCTCAAGGAATGAAAACCACGACCTTAGTAGCTTCCATTGTGGCTTGCAAACCACGACCTTGCATCCATTGGCGTGCACAATACCGTGGAGTTGTGGAGGTTTTTATAGTGGTCCTCATCCACGCGGATAGGGTCCAAGCCCCCGTGCCCCTGGCGTCACTACCCTGAGGCGAGTCACGACAGTGATGTACCTCAGGGGTCGTTGTGCCGCCTAGCGGTTTATGACTGGTATCGCCTAGGCTTTGATCAGTTGTGAGTGGACCTTGAGGACTTTCTTGATGCATGGAAGGTGTACACAAATTTTCACGAAAATATCTTGATTCTTATCAAAGTTATTATTAAAAAACAATTTTTTTTCTTGAAACTTCAACACTCTGTAGTCAAAACGTTGATCCTCTTAGGACATACTTTTATACTTTTTTCTTAAAATTATCTCATCAGCCACCCTCTGAATTTTCTCGTTTTTTTAAGATACCCTGTATACCAGTTTGGTAAGTAAGTGCAGGTCTCAATGGTCTCTTGCTTGGTCCACTCCTCCACTCACGTGCTCTCATACAGGGTGAGTTGTGGCGTAGCAGGCACATGGGGAGACATATTTTATGGGATTTTTGACATTTTTTCCTCCACCCCCATTTGAGGGGTTAATCACCAATCTTTGAAATTTTAAGTAGGAACCTTTTTATTTTATTACAGATTCGGATTTTATTACTGAAAATACAATTGCTCTAATCTCTCCACTCTTTGCATAGCAGCGGGGGGGGGGGGGGGGGGATTTGAAATTACACTCTCGATCGATGTGTCAGCCCTCAAGACATCATAACCCGTTAACTGAAGCTCTGCAGTAGTGATCGCATCACTTAGCCACTTAGAATTTTAAAGTTCTAAAATTCTGTAGAAATTGTTCTACTTCTTTTATTTTTTTTAAGTGTTGTGACGTAAGTATTAACCAGACCTTCAAAATGTCATGTAGAATAATGTATGTATATTAAGATTCAGCACAAAAAGGATAAATAAATTTACTCCGGGAAGGCCGTTAACATGAGGTAAAGTTTTAACATGTAGATCCAAATGATGCCAAACAATTTGGAAATTTAAGAAACTCTACCATGCTGGGAAAGACGCCGATTGACGTTTTATCAATCCATCAGTCGTAAAATTCCATTTTTTGTGTTGGCACTATTCTTTATGACCGTGTTCCAATTCTGAAACCGTGCAAGCTAGTGGCTGCTTGCAGAAACATCAATGAAATATGGTTATTGCAAAATATCAATGATCATTGAAGAAATCTATTATTATATATATTACCGGAAAATTGTACTTTTTCTGGGAACTAAAACAGAACAACTACTGGAATTCTACATGGGTGTAAAATACCATTAGAACAGCTTAACAGCTTAACTAATTTTAAGTTCTCATCCACTTAACTGCTACGCCATCTTGCATCAAAGGGTTGAATCGGATTGATTGCAGTAAAATTAGGTTTTTACTTCAAAATAAAAAAATAAAAAACTGTTAGAAATCGGTTCAGAAAATCGATGAAATTGTTCAGAGCCCTTCTCTTTAGACATTGTAAAAAATCGCAGTGTCCGTTTAGATTAGATTAGATACTTTATTGGTAATAATACACATATGGTACTTTTACAAGTCAGGAAAAAAGAAATAAGAATGCACAAAAATGCTATAATATAAGGTATACAGTTAAGCAAAATCAAACAGTTATACAAAATTGAAGTGACCATTGAGGTACTCGTCAATAGAGTAAAATGACTCCGACAGTAGATCATTTTTAACCTTGTTTAGGAATACATTTCCTGGAAGCATTCTAACTGAAAGTGGCAGTTTGTTGTAGAACATAATTCCGTAATAGTCAGTGCCTCTGCGAGTTCTCACAAGCCTATGAAAGTTTGGCAGAATATTTTGACTGTATCTTGTTTCATAGCTGTGATTCTCTCCGTGCAGTGTATATTCAGAGGTGTTCTGTTTGATGTATTTCAACCCAAGTTCCGCAAAGCATTATCGGCAACATTCACGGTACCCCACCTCAGCAATGACCCGCATGCATCTCCGTTACGTTTTGAAAATGCTTGATGCCTGTGGAGAATGACCCCAAGCAAGAACAGCATATGACATCACCGATGAGAAGCAACCATGGTATGCTGTCATTACCGTATCCCGAGAGACAACGCCGTTTAGATTCCTGATTAGAAAAAATACTTTTGATAATTTGGCACAGAGTTGTGTTACATGTTCCATCCATATAAGTCCAGGGTCCAGATAGGCTCCTAAGAACTTGACCGATTTTGTGTCCAATTGGTTTATCTGTGTTCTTCTAAGAGTGAAGGTCATATGCTGGGTCTTGGATGTGTTAAGACTCAGCCGATTAGCCAAGAACCAATTAGATATCTCCCGGTGTGTCGAGTCTACATGCAAGGGCTGTCCAGGACGGACATATTCCAGGCTGGCGGTGTCATCAGCAAACAACACAACCTCTGCATCACTGACACAGCAGGGTAGGTCGTTAATAAAAATTAGGAAAAGCAGCGGTGCCAAAACCGAACCCTGAGGGACGCCACAACCACTGCACAACTGCACGTTCAGAACAGTTACCATTGTGATAAACATACTGCTCTCTTTCAGCAAGATATGAATGGATTAATTGCAAGCTGCAAGGGTCAAAGTTGCAATATGCAAGCTTTTCTATCATGACATCATGAGAAACACAATCAAATGCCTTAGTGACGTCATAAAAGGATTCAAACGTGTCCAGGCTCCCTTCTAGACCACTTGCAACCATTTCCATAACTCTGTTTATCGCCAGGGTTGTAGATCTATTATTTCTAAATCCATATTGAGCACTCGTGAATAATTTATTTCGGTCAAAATATCTGTGAATTTGGTCTTTCATTAGAGACTCAAGCAACTTGGAGATTACGGACAGAATTTAAATCGGCCGATAATTGGTTGCGTCATCTATGGAGCCCTTGTTTTTATAAATAGGTAAAATTTTAGCTATTTTCAAATCAGATGGGAACACTCCTTCTGTGATGCACAAGTTAAACAGTTTGGTCAATGGATTCTTGAGAGACTTGACAATCCGACTGTTATTTCCATAGCAATCTCGACATGTGCTATTCCTCAGTCCGTCAATCTTTTCACGTACCATGTTGTAGGTAACCTGCTCAAAGCAAAAGGTGCTAGCTCGGTGATCTCGTGTCAAATATTGTGAATAATTTCCAGTGAGCCGAGGTAATTCAGCAACAATATCTCCAGCAACCTTGCCGAAGAAAACATTGAAGTCATCTGGACTGACAGTATTCGTAGATGCAGTATATTTGTGCTTACGATTAGAGTTAATTAAACGCCACATAGCGGTCTGTTTGTTACTTGCTTGCTGTATATGTCTATTATTAGCCTCTCTCTTCGCATTGGCTATTTCACGCCTATAGTTTTGCTTAAGTGTATTTATAGTAAACTTACTGATGAGTACTGGATTTTGTTTGTTAAGCTGAATGAGGAATCTCATATTTACAATGAAATAAAAATAAAAATAAAATAAACGGCACGGTGGGTTCGGCTTGCGCCATAGGATACACCCCAGACAGCCATAATGCATGCCAAAAATGAGTGCAGTGCCTCCCGGTGTGCATGAAGTAGGTAAAGCCCCTACTAGGCGTTGCTAGACAAAAGATGAATGACATGTTGTCAGACAACATGCCATCCATTTATGTTGTGCTGTGAGCAGAGGCGGAAATTGTAGACACGTGTTTCGTCCTGTTTGGGACTCTTCAGTACAATGTATCTACCAACAACAACATAAATGGATGGCATGTTGTCTGACAACATGTCATTCATCTTTTGTCTAGCAACGCCTAGTAGGGGCTTTACCTACTTCATGCACACCGGGAGGCACTGCACTCATTTTTGGCATGCATTATGGCTGTCTGGGGTGTATCCTATGGCGCAAGCCGAACCCACCGTGCCGTTTATTTTATTTTTATTTTTATTTCATTGCATTCTGCTCACGGGATCCGTGATCTAAACTGTGCTGTGTGTTGGTAGATACATTGTACTGAAGAGTCCCAAACAGGACGAAACACGTGTCTACAATTTCCGCCTCTGCTCACAGCACAACATAAATGGATGGCATGTTGTCTGACAACATGTCATTCATCTTTTGTCATATTTACAAGCCTGACATGGAACCAATTATTATATGTTTGTGATCGTGCATGCGGTCCCTCTGGTATAATTTTCCATTTGGTAGGGAAGCTCATTTTCATTGCATCAGTGACAATCTCAGTGAGCATCTTAAATCCATTTTCAGCTGTCATCCCCCTTCCATCAATGAAGGAGAAGTCAGTGTTTTCTATAATATTGTACAGTTGGTTAATTGATTGATACTTGACCCTTTTATACCCTATTGGAGACTTTGTGTCCAATATGTGACCAGAACAGATACCTGAATGATAAGAAAGGACACGCAGATCCTGTGGGTTCACCTCAAACTGGCTAATTGTAATGTTGGTGTATAGATTATCTAAGCAGGCATTGAGTCTTGTCGGGAAGTTGACATAGTTGAAAACAATCCATAGGATTCAAGGACTTTTGTCAATTCCAATATTCTGTTGTCCCCACTGTTCAGGAATTGAACATTGAAGTCCCCTGTAAATTTATGGTATCAAGGGCAGCAGACAATATTTCAATGAATGTACTGAAGTCCCCATTTGGAGATCTGTACACCGTAATCAAGACTAGATCTATTCTAACGAGCAGTTCCTCCGCAATCTCACAGTGCTGTTCCTCTGAGAATCTGTTTAAATTTAAATCAACATATTCTATCTCGTTCTTTAAGAATATACCCCCCCCCCATGAGTCTTTACACTGCAAAAACAGGCAGAGGCCCTATACTCATCAATATTAATAACTGAAAGTTCGTCTGTTGTTAGCCATATTTCGTTAGCACAAAAACAGTCAAAGTCATTCTCTTTGAGAAGTACCTCAACATCTAGAGTCTTACTGAATAGACTGAACATTCGCATGTAGTATCCTGAGTAGTCCATGTGAACCACTATTATCCGAACCATTCAATTCAGTTGCAGGATCATAGGCCATACTATGGAGTCGGGACTTCTTCATCAAGGCTGGGGCTTTGCCTCCTTGTCTAAAACATTTCTTCCAAGGGAAAAATTGAACCTTTCAAATAAAACACCTTTTGGCCAAAAGGAGGGTTCATACATTTTATCCCTGTGATCCGGTTGGACGCCCACCATGAAATTCAGTTTTGCTCTCTTCTTGTTTTTTGGTTGACACATTTTAACTTCAGCATCATCTGGAGAACTGTCTGTTTGTTTGGCAATGTATTCCTTAACCATTTTTTCTGTAATCCCTTCTTTTACCTTTGATATGTACAACCGGATTTTTTGTCAAGATTCTGTCTGCTTGGTAATGATCCATTATCAAAATCACCTTTATTATCACAAGTTCCGATTTGACACTTCTTCTTACCAATTTTGTTTGACCCGATTCTATTGGTCTGCATTTCATTCTCTTGTGGATTCGGTTTAGGATGTCGATTGCAGTTGTTACACATTTGCCTAAGATATTGTTACGGATTTCTCAATAATAAATAAATCCACCACTTAAAAGTCTTACAAATTACTTTATTGTTTAACACCACAAGTACTTATAACCTCTAATAATTATTCTAAATAATTAAACACACTAAACACAGCTGTTCTCTTTATAATTCGCTATACTGTCACTACTGGCTCCCTTACTTCACACTTCACTTCACTACTGCTCTGTTCAGCTTCCACTAGTTACTGCTCTGCTCTCTGTCTTCACTTCACTCTATGTCCAAACTAAACTGTTTTACGCAACCGCGAGGCTACTCTTATATAGCTCCCCGGACGGGCAGCGAAACAGTAGGTACTTTCTCGAACGTTGCACCCGTCGATTCGTGGATTCTGGAAATGTCAGATTGTTCGGCGTGCCCACTCCAGAAATCCATAGAACTAACGTCTGTCTGTCGATGTGTCACATGACATGTGACTGGAACTGTCGCGAACATGTCATTGACTAACTCAGTATAAAAAAAGAGAATGTAAACAAACAAGCAAATCGTGGACTAGAATGTTAAAGGTTAAAGAAGCAATTACTAGAATTTTTCCAGAGCGGTCTCGTTATAATATTATCTCCTTTGACTCTATCTGACTTAAGGGCTATAAGGGTTCTTGCTATGCTATCCAAGGTCCTGGAGAAAATCAGGGAATATATCGAAGAAAATGACATTCTGGATTTAGCTGTACAACCGCCTCACTGGTCATCGTAAATGACATAATAAAGGCATGCAATGATAGCATATTAACAGCTCTGATACTGATGATTACTCTAAGGCTTTTGATATGATTAACCATGAGATTCTTCTGTCTGTACTTTATCACATTGGTCTTTCTACTGATGCGATAGACTTAATGAGATCATATCTAATGGACAGAGAGCATAGAGTCAGACTTGATAGGTCTGCTTCACAGAGTCTGTCTTTGAAGTAGGGGGTACCACAGGGGAGTATTTTGTGTCATCTCCTATATACCCTATACAGATCTCAATTTTACAAGAAATTTACATTGTGTAAGTGCCGCCGTGTAAAGTTATGCTGATGATGATACGTGTAAATTTATGCTGATGATGATACGCAGCTATATTATTCATTTCCTTTGGGTCAGATCCGGGAGGAAATGATTTCATTAATGGAGATATAAACAGACTCATCGAATTTAAACCATTGCGATGTGGTACTGGTACATGGTGCATGTATTGATAGCTTCCAAAAAAGAAGACTGCAAAAAGAAGAAACCTCATTCTTATGCTTAATATTTGGCTTAAGAGGGAAACATCACAAAGGAGGTGATAAATTGTTGGAACTTGGCTGGCTCAACATGGATAATCGAAGAATTTTTTTTAAATCTTCTTTTAAAATTCGTTTTAATCTTCGAACCCAGATTTCTCTGTTGGTAAGCCAGATACAAAAAAATGTGCAGAGAATAAGAGGTCATCTGACTGTAGGTACTAATGACTTTGACCTTAGGGACCAATTTCCATTTGAAAGTCAAGATAATTTTTTAAATAGAACACCCTGTATATTATTATTTTTTAATTTTTCCTGAGAAAATCCTGTAAGAAGTTGTGTTCCTCCCTACTCAAGGCTGGCAAACGAACATGCCGATTGAGAACCCCACTGCAGCGGTGAAGAAAGGAGTACTTATAAGGAGGCGCTCTTTAGTAGCCAAACAACCTCGTTACGACCTATCACGTCTCAGTACGCAATGAAGTCAGAAGTCAGAAGATCGCGACTTCATTACAATACATTATTAATAAAAAAAAAATTGTTGCTATATGCAACTGAGACAAAAAATCGACATTAACTCTCTTGTTCTCCACGCCACTGGAATTCAAAATTTAAGTCCAAAAAACTGCAAAAAAGTTCATATTATGTGTTCTAAAACTCATAAGAGTATGAGCCTAATTTAAGTCAAATTTATTTGTTTTTATTCTCCCCATTTCATGATTAGCAGGGTGAAAAGTCTCCCCTGTTGGAGGGGTTGTTAAAGAAGAAAAATTTTGTCCATGGAAAAAATTTACACTGTGACATAATGAAATACATTCTTTGTGCACTTTGATTTTTCTGACGTTGATGTTCTTATACTACATCGTGCTTTTCTTTCAGGGAGCCTAGATTTAAAAGACTACCACAACCAACACGTACTAAATTAAATAATAATCCATATAGTCTTGCTGAAACAATTGAAGAAAGCAAAAGTGATGTTTTATCTCTGTTTCCTGAGTAAGTTATTTTGAAATGTATATTATTCTGTATTTAATTACCTGTAGTAATATCACAAGTGATTGAGTTTTCGCGATAAGTCTGTGAATTTATTTCTACAGCGTGTCGCATTTATGATGAGTACACCCCTGTAATTGAACTTAGTTGGGGTTCAAAGTTTTGTACAATCATACAGACTGATTAGCCACACTTTTACCATATCTAACTGAAATTTGATCTTTAAACCCTGCCTACTACGTCTTCGCAAAGAGGGCGAATTATTGATATTTTACTTCACGTTAGAGATATCGGAAAAAGTTAGTAGAAAAAGTTTTTCTAAATTATTTTCTAACCCTGGATACCGAGTTTCATGACAAAATTCGCATTTTAGTTTTTTTATTATTTTGGTTTCACATAAAATTAAGTACCTATTACAAATTTTATTTTTTAATTTGATAATAATTAAAGAGTCATGAAAAGTAACGAGACCTTGGCCTGCCGGCGGCGTCGGGCCTTTGGCCCGGAATTTTAGTAGATTTAAAGTTATTTAATTTTTAGTTAAAGTTAAAAATTTTTATTATTATTTTTTTCTACACACATTTTTTGTATATCACTTCGGTTTTTAAAGCAGTTGATTCCCCGTCTATGTTAAAGCCTTTCACCTCATTTTGTGTGGGAACTTCCGAGACCGCGCCTAAAAGTTAGATTCGCGTAAAAGTTAGTCACGCGTTAGTTTGACAGTTCAAGTTAATTGAGAAAGAGAGAACAGGTCACGAGAAGTGCGGAATTTTTTTTTACAGCTGTCAAATATCAAATCTGACAGCTGTCAAATATGTCAATGCGGTCTGGATTTTTTCAGGAACGTGGAGATATGGTACGATTAAGTTTAAAAAGCCATATGTGACGTCATACTAACCGTCCAAATTAAGATTTTTCATTTCACCAGAAAATGTCAAACAGTTAAATGTCAAGTTGTGAACGAGTGTAAATTATTGAAGGAATCATTCAAACAATGAATTGAATGGTTTAAGTCAGTTTGACAGCCACCGACAACTACATAAAATTTATTCACGTAATGACATTCTATCCTCTGTGTTGTGCATTTAATTCTCATTCAAAAGCAATGTTGACATAAATTTATTTATGCGGGATGGAGTGTTTAGACAAACTTGACGGTTTCTATGAGAACCACGTAAATGAAACAAAATAAATCGAACTATCAGAAGGATGAGTATTTGTCCAGTTTATGAATGTGTAGATATCTTGCGTTGCTGTAAGTGTTGGGGTTTCAACCACAAGGCAAATGACTAGAAAGATAGCTGAAGACAAAAAAGCATGCTGGCGATATGGAGTGAAAGACCACAATGAAGATGATTGTTCAAGTGAAGAGAATTCATGTATAAATTGTATAGAAGCAAACAGAAAGTTGGGACTGAGTTTCGATGTGAAGCATGGGGTGTTTGACAGGAGGTGTCCAGTGTTAATTCGACAAATGGAGAAAAAGAGAGCGAGAATACAATACAATAGTTGACAAAATGTAGGAGAAGCAGATAGTAATAGGATATTATTCATGTACAATGCACAAAGTGTAGTGGCACATTTTGATGAAATAAAATACTTTGTAGAGTGTTATGAACCATCAATATAAGTTTTAAGTGAAACACATCTGACAGAAGACATTGAAGACAGTGAAGTAGCAATAGATGAATATAATATTATTAGAGTGAATTCAAATAGTAGGCATACTGGGTGGGTAGTTGTATATTTTAGATCACATATAGACTGTCAACACTAAGGGTGGAGTGCTAGAACGCTAATTAAAGATTTGTCAGATAATTATTGATTTTAAATTCCAAATTTTGAAAATAGGGTGAATATTTTGAATGGTCTTTCATTTTTAATTAGTAATTACTTAACTCTTCTAAAAGGGGCTAGAGTTTATTTCCAGCAATATCAGACCAATAGTTTGATAATATAGGGCATTTTAAAATCAGTAATTATCTGGCAGATCTGTAATCAACGTTCTAGCACTCCACCATTAGAGTCCTATGCTGTGGAAAGAAATTACTGGGTAGTTAGTATTAAAGTAGTTGATAGAAAGAACTCATTTATATTGGCTGGGGTGTATCGTTCACCGGGATCATATAAAAAAAACTGTTTCTTGATTTTTACGAACAGTTTGTTGAAAAAACTGTTGATAAGGGTGATAAAATAATGATCATGGGTGATTTCAATCTTGACTGGACGTGCAACTGTGATACATATGTCAATAGATTTAGGAGATGTGTAGAGGATGTGGGAATGGTGCAGATAGTAAAAGGTTATACACATATAACGGAGACCAGTAAGACAACAATAGATTTAGTCGTAACTAATGACACAGATTTGAGTGTATATATTATAAAAGAGACGGTATATACGAACCATAGGACTATTAAGCTCGAAATAGAGTTAGAGACAGAATTAAGAAAAGTTAAAATAATTAGAAAGCAGATAATTAGTGACAGCAAATACGCTAGACTATAATACGTCCAACTTCGACTGAAAACCGGCAGCGAGGCGACACTAGCGAACCTGGCGGCTCGAGGACGGCTACAGTTGTTCTACTGGGCCCGGAATAGAGATGGGAAATACTGTTACCGAAGAGTACGACCGTTCCAATCCAACTGGTACCGCGACAGAAAAATACCGCGACAAAATACCGGAATTTTTGAAACTGTTTAGCCATAGCCACATCGCCGACTGGAGCGGAGCCGTAATCGCGACACGCATACCCTGACCCTCGGAACGGTATCTCTACTATAAACTCCTGCTCCTGGAGTGCTGGAACTGAATTATGTATAATCATAGTTCCTTGTTCCACGTGATGTTTTAGCCCATATGGCCTTGTATCTTGTATTGCATCTCTGTCCGTACTTCGGTTCGGTACGTATACCTATGTAGGTATCTTCATTTTTTTTTCTTACAAGACTGAAGTAAATGAAAAAATTTTTTTTTTGCTTATTTCACATTCCATCTCAAGTATTTTTTCATTATATGTAATACAGTTACATATTTACATTTTTATTTGATAATTATTATGTTATTACTTATAATTTTTAAAGAGTCAAGTATACCTATAATTATTCCTTTTTTGTTTTCTGGCTTGAAATTTTTACTTTTTTTAATTTTCTTAGAGGACCGAAGTAGCCTTGCATAACTAGTCAGTAGGTACTCAACGATCCCATAGAGAAATATCGGGTCCGGGGTCTGGGTATAATGATTAAGTATCAAGCAAGCAAAAGTAATCAAGTAATCAACTCAACGTATCAGATACTTGTGACTAATGTATCAATATCTACTCGATACTGTTATCTGTTGCACATCACTATGGTGCAGTGTGTTAGTTACAACTCGCGACACTAGATGGCGCTGCCACAGCGGCTGCCTTCGAAATGCATGTAAACTTGCCGGAGTTGGACGTATTATAGTCTAGTGTATGTATTTGGTGACAGAGAAGGTAAATTTATTCTGACAAACATAAAGTGGAATTATTACATAGGCAGCGCCGATGAAAGAATCAGCGACCATATAGCAAAGTTAAAAGAGATCCAAAATGTCATTCATTACACCAGAAAGAGAGGTGTTAACTGAATAGTAAATGCCACTGGTTCAACAATAAAATAAAAGAGTCCATAAGGGATATAAATAATGCCCACAAACGATGGGTATTAACTAACTAACCAAATGAATGGGACATATACAGGGTGGTCCAACTTAAAACGTCAGGACTTTACCAAACGATAGATAACGTTAAAATAATGCCAGTTTCTCTAATACACTTATAGTCGGGAAAGCTTCCTTTTCAAGATACTATCGTTGAAGTTTTGGGAAAAAAAATAATGTTTTGTGAATATTGTCAAAACGGCTGCTTTAAAAAAATTGAAATTTGGCACGCAGCATGAGCTATAAGTATCTTTCATGATTTACAGCTGATGGTGATAAATTGCGAAAACCAGCGGCGGAGATATGGGTGTGCCATCGCCCCTTTTCAATAAAAAAAAATTGACGCCACTGACTCTATGGTTACTGACAATTGTTACATTAGTTAGGTGTTGTTTATTTCTGTTATTTAATTATTTAAGTAAAAGTTATTTGATTAGAATTTGTCTGTTATTCTTAAAATGGCTACCGATATTACCTAAGAAAACCTGAATTATCTCGAAAACGGTGCCTTGTGAAAAAATTTGAGAGTACTTTTTTGTTCTAAAAAGCATGGGGCATTGAATAGTATTATTAAATTTGCCATAGAGTCAGTGGCGTCATTTTTTTTTTTTGAAAAGGGGCGATGGCACACCCATATCTCCGCCGCTGGTTTTCGCAATTTATCACCATAAGCCGTAAATCATGAAAGATACTTAGCTCATGCTGCGTGCCAAATTTCAATTTTTTTAAAGCAGCCGTTTTGACAATATTCACAAAACATTATTTTTTTTCCCAAAACTTCAACACCCTGTATCTTGAAAAGGAAGCTTTCCCGACTATAAGTGTATTAGAGAAACTGGCATTATTTTAACGTTATCTATCGTTTGGTAAAGTCCTGACGTTTTAAGTTGGACCACCCTGTATAGACAAAAAACAAATGAAACAGTGCGGTTGATTAGGGATGAAAGGATAAAATATTACGAGCAGAAGATAGATAGTCAAAGAAAAAATATAAAAGAAATGTGGAAAACATTAAATAAAATTATAGGCAATAAAAATAAGAACGAAATCGGCAATGTTGTGAAATTTGACGGAGTTTTATGTGAAAAAGAGGAAACTATAGCAGAAAAATTCAACGATTATTTTATAGAAAGTATAACAGAAATTATAAGTAGAATAAGAAATTGTAAAAAAAATATAAAAATTGTTGATAATGGAAATATGAATCATGATTTGAAGGAGTTCAAATTAACTGAAGAAAAAGATTTGAAACAAATTATAGATAAAATGGCTAATAAAAATAGCCCAGATGGAATAACAATTTCTTTTATCAAAAAGTATTGGGAGGAAGTAAAAGACGTTATAATCAATATTGTTAATTCTTCAATAGAGAGCTCCTCGGTACCGGAAGAGATGAAAATATCGCTTGTAATACCAGTACAAAAGGTACCAAAGACAATAGCATGTAGCGAATATAGACCTATAAACACATTACCAGCGTTAGAAAAGATACTGGAGAAAGTAGTTTACATACAATTGGAAAAATACGTTGGGGAGAATAATATATTGTCAGAATATCAATCAGGATTCAGGGAAAGGTACATCTGTGAGACTGCATTGCAGTGTGTCATTGCCGAGTGGAAAGAATACAGAGACAAAGGAAAATCAATAATAGTAGTGTTTCTTGACCTAAAGAGAGCATTTGAGACAATAGATAGGCAAACATTAATTGAGAAATTGGAAAAATATGGAATAAGAAATAATAGCTTGAGATGGTTTGTTGACTACTTGAGCAACAGAGGTCAAAAAGTTAAATTCAAAGAAGGAGAATCAAGAGTAAGGAAGATAAATGTGGGAGTTCCTCAGGGTAGTATTCTGAGCCCGTTGTTGTTCGCTATACAGGGTGTCCCAGCTTATTCGAAGCGGTCTCTGTAGGCCAAACCATGGACTTTTTCAAAAAACTTTTTGAAAATTCAAGTACAGGATCACAATGGCCATAATTTAAAATTATTTTGGAGTATACAGAGTGTCCCATATGACAGTGGCATATCAAAGTTATGTTTTTTTAAATGGAATGCTCCTATGTTATTGCATTTTTAGATTGTCTGAGAAGAGAAAATAAGATTGACTTTTACAGTTGGTGTTTAAATTCAGAAGTTTTTGAGTTATAAACAAGTGAAAATCGCCATTTTTCAAGTTCAAAGCCCTGTACAACGAAAACGGCTGAAGATAGAGAAAAACGGCTTACATGTCCCTATTTTACTTTTTCATGTACTATCCTATCATGTAGATGAAATGTTTATACAGGGTGATAAAAAATTTGAAAAATTCTGAGATTTCTCCACGCGTCCCCAAATAAAAAAATCAAAGAAAGTAAAAATTTTTCTATACCATAGGATAGTACATAAAAAGTTAAAATAGGGACATGTAAGCCGTTTTTCTCTGTCTTAAGCCGTTTTCGTTGTACAGGGCTTTGAACTTGAAAATGGCGATTTTCACTTGTTTATAACTCAAAAACTTCTGAAGTTAAACACTAACTGTAAAAGCCAATCTTATTTTCTCTTCTCAGACAATCTAAAAATGCAATAACATAGGAGCATTCCATTTAAAAAAACATAACTTTGATATGCCACTGTCATATGGGACACTCTGTATACTCCAAAATAATTTTAAGTTATGGCCATTGTGATCCTGTACTTGAATTTGCAAAAAAATTTTGGAAAAAATCAATCGTTTGGCCTACAGAGACCGCTTCGAATAAGCTGGGACACCCTGTATACATTAATGATATTGGAAGCCAATTGCAACAGTGTGGCTTTCACTGCTTTGCAGATGACACTGTTGTATATGCAATGGGCGATAGAATAGAAGAAGTGTTAGATGTGATAAATATTGAGTTAAAAGACTTGAATGACTGGTTTGCAGTTAACAGGCTGAAGCTGAATATTAATAAAACGAAAGCAATGTGCATTTCAAGTATGAGTGAATATGACCAGATCAAAAAATCTCAGAGGACTGTTGTAATTGATGGAGATAAGATTGAATTTGTAGAGTCAATGAAATATTTAGGAATAGCAGTGGATAATAAACTTAAGTTAGGAGACCATGTCGAGTACATAATATGTAAAAAGATAGGTAAAAGATTGGGAATGTTGAATAGAAGTAGGAACATGTTGACGTTGTTTGCAAGATACACATTGTATAATGCGCTGGTACTGCCCATGTATTATAAAGCTGTGCTGATTATAAAATGCATTCGGACATTATTGACCGTAACTTCGGCCTCGTCTGTCTTAAGAAGATCGGAAACGTATCGGCGTATAGCTGAGAAATCGTTTTCAGAGACTGCAAAGTTTCGTCGCAATCGAGGCAATCGTCTGTTACATATGAGCTGTCAAAGTCGATCTAAAAAAAAATTTTTAGGTCAATTTTCAAAAGCGTCTGTAGCGGCCATTTTGAAAGATATCGCGATCGGAATTTGACGTTGCGCAAGTAGTCGTCAAACCCTGTCGACGGAAAGTTATCCTCCATTCGAAACGACCATCGTTTCGAAGAAAACGACTGAACAATTTTTTTCTCAAAAACAAAAACTGCCCTTTGAAAATTTCATAAAATAATGAAACAAACTTAAAATGGTAAAAATTTTGTATCCGTACGTTTGAATCCTGGCGAGTTTCGAACCGAAAACCGTTTTTCGATTTCGCTGATAGTTTCGGAGAAAATGGCGTTCGAATGTCTGATTAAATGGAAAATACGAACGCGACCGAAAGATATCTAAGCTACGACACTCCTGTGAAATAAATTTTAAAAATAAATGAGAACTGTCACTTCGAATGGGAAACTGACCTGACCTGACCTGACCTGACCTGACCATTCATCAATGGATATACAGAGTGTTAAAAAATAAGTATTGAA
Source organism: Malachius bipustulatus (assembly GCA_910589415.1). Lineage (NCBI taxonomy): Eukaryota > Metazoa > Arthropoda > Insecta > Coleoptera > Melyridae > Malachius > Malachius bipustulatus. The sequence continues at coordinate 4,534,762 of OU342633.1, forward strand.
TATTTGGAGAGGGTACAGTATGGACCGAAATAAGTCAAAAGATCTCAATAAACATTGGTCCGCAAATTGACGGTTTCGAAGATTCGGAGGATTTTTCAAATTATTTTAACATTGTGCGTATGCACATTATTATTTTTTTATTATGTACAAACGATGGAAAGTATGAACAAAATCAAAAGATTAGATAAGGTGATACAAAAAAAAGATAAGGGGATAAGATGATAAGGTAAGAAATAGAATAATCTTTCACAAGATAATTAATTATTTTTAATTTTTTTATTTATTTTGCAATAACCTGCATTTCCTGTCATTGCCTGCTTGGAAATTGGAGGAGGGCACTTTGAACATCTTATCTAACTCTTTTTCTTTTGATTTTGTTTATACTTTCCAGTTTCCATCGTTTGTACTACTTAATAAAAAAAAAGATAATGTGCAGACTCAAAATGTTAAAATAATTTGAAAAATCCTTCGTATCTTCGAAACCTTCAATTTGCGAACCAATGTTTATCAAGATTTTTTGACTTCTTTTGGTCCATACTGTACCCTCTCCAAATATTCAATACTTATTTTTTAACACCCTGTATATGGGAGAACAAAACCAGCTTCAACACCTTTGCAAAGTTAGGCAGTATTGCCACAGCCCTCTAATTCTGGACATCCCCAGCATCACCGCCCTTAAGTATTGGACACAATCTTCTCTCTTCAAAAATTCACGTAGACCCATTGCGAAGACCAATGACAATAACAAAGAAAACGTCTTATTTTCGCTAATTTGAGACTTTATTTTCTTTCTACTTGGTTACATGTTTCGGCCCATCGGCCATCATCAGACCATCAAAATAAAACTGTAAGTAAAATAGTATATGAGTATAAAACTCAGTCAAAATCCAATCCAGTTAGTTTTGACTGAGTTCTATACTCATATACTATTTTACTTACAGTTTTATTTTGATGGTCTGATGATGGCCGATGGGCCGAAACATGTAACCAAGTAGAAAGAAAATAAAGTCTCAAATTAGCGAAAATAAGACGTTTTCTTTATTATTCTCTCTTCCAGACTACCGGAAAAGTGGAGGAACTTGGAATGATGCTAAATATTTTTGTCAACGGCGCGAGCAGCAATCCAGCACACTCCTTTACCAGGAATGATGATACCTGATCGACGCCGGCCGTCATCCCGTTTTTTAATTTACAAATGGCCCTCATACCTTCACTCTCACTCACATTAGAAACGTTAATGTGAGGACTCGACAATCCGTATTCCTGAGACAAATCTCCAACAGCATTCCCTTCACTCCGATCGACATACATACTGCCAAAAAAATCCGCGAATCCATCCACCACCGCCTATGGGGTGGCAAACCTATTCGAGCGGTGCTTCATTACCCTGGGAATCCTACTTCCCTTCCTCTTGTTCTGTATAAATGTCCAAAATTTGGTCGGGACACCTTGCACACCTCGCTCCACTTCACCAATTTTTTATTTTTTCACCTTATTTTTTATTTAGATGGATTCCACCAAGTCAAAATTCTAGGGGAACGATTGGCAACAAGACTGTTCAGGTTGGTTATGGTGATAGTTGTTACTAAAATAGTCACTAGAATAGTTCCTAAACTAATTATTTATGAGTCCATTACTTGAGATGTCATTTCATTTCAACATCCAAAAAACTATACCTATAAACGCAATTTTTTCACATGTAGACTTGAAAATTTTAGAGGCATTTATAAATGTAAGAACCTATTTACTTTAACAAGTCTTATGTACATATAGGATTATACCCTTCCCTTCTTAATTTTCTGTAAAAATATTGAAAATAGGAGATTTATTGACAAATAGGTATTTACATTATTCAATAATTTTTTTAAAGAAATTCTCTAGATGTTTCAAGGAATCTGATTCTGATTGCACTGTATTGTTGTTTAATTTGAAGAAACATCTTTTAATAAGAATAATAATTATTATTGTTCATATAGCATTTGAGCATTCATTCTTTTCTTTCTTTTGAAATAAATTTACCTCTGAATCAGCATTTTATTAATTTTGAATTTAATTTAGTTTGTCAGTTTGACAACTTTAACAAACTCTTTAATAAGTTCCTTGGCGTTTTCGCTGTGACTAGAGTAGCGGCTGAGGAGCCCGACTCAGCTTTCGCAAAACGTCATTAGATAAATAAATTCATGCTAAACAACAGTTAAGTTTATCATCAAAAAAGCTATTTTCAAAGAAAATTGGTATTTTATAACAGTGCAACAAGGAAACATGTTTTGCAGGTGACGTCATAGCCTGTACCCGAGTCGGGGAGTGTTACCGTAACTCTAGTCACAACGTAAATTTTTTGTCAAGGTTAAGGAAACAGGCAACCATCAGAGAATATCAAAATTACTGTTTAAAGATTGCATAGGCTACCAACTTGACAGCGGTTGGTCCATCTAAATAAAAAATAGACTATAATTACGATACACAACCCATATCTATGACTTAATTATAGACCGAAGGCGTCTGAATTCATTTAAATAACTTACGGACTGTGACTTTCTATAATAATGGATTTGAGCTTAATATTAGAGACGATCTCCCAGGTGTACCATCTCGGATAATGACTCCCCCGTCGACCTCCCCTGTACACCGGAACATTTAAACTCGATTAGATTACAAAAAATGTTTAGTTCTAATTTAATGCCCTTATAATACCCAATAATAATATTCCACCTTAATTTGATAAAACTCTTTCGCAAATTAAATTAATAGCTAGGACATTGTGACAACTTGAGAACATGCCCATCACCAATTCCAAATAAACTTGAACTTGTAAGATGCTTTCTTCGTGCCTTGTACCAAAACTATGGTGTGACCAAAACCATATACTGTGACAGAATTATTTTTTTAGTTCTAAAGTTTCGCTGCTGGAATTAGTTTTATTACTTATGTTAGTTTTTCTAACTCTTATAAACAATATTTTGGCCACCTATATATAAAAAAATTATTTCTGTCATTACTGACACTACATTTGGTAAATATCTAACTAGTGTTCCCTAAATATTCCATACAACACTCTCAGTTTATTTATTTATTTATTTTATTTATGATATTAGGAATTATTTGGGAATGCAGTCGTTTTACGAAAAGAGCACTTTTTTTCTGTCAAGCGTTCGAATTTTATTTTAATTCTTCATCAGGGCTATAGAAGTTGAGATTAAAATCTAAGTTCTTGTAAATTGCAAATAAAAATAAATTGTAACTCCGTTTTATTGGTTATAAAATCGTCTTAAATGTTTTACTTTACGACTTTTCTCTAATCCCAATAATAAGACTGGTATCTCAGTATAAAGAAATTCCCGGAATTTACTTTATGTTAAATATCTAGGAGCCCATGGAGATTTTCAAAAAAACAAAAGCTGTTTCGAATTAAGCTCATAAAACTGCACTACTTTCCCCATTTAACTGTTCCTCTAACTGCAGTCGTTTACGAGATCCTCGTATTAAACATTGAGAAAAACTCACCCTGTATATATAAAATGGAATACGGACAGGACAAACGCAAAAATAGTTTTCGAAATATTATATTTTTTGGAATTATGAAGTTTAGATAAGCGCCATTTTCTCTGGAACTAAAATTCACACCATGGATCTAGTGTGCTCGAATGTTTTTTTGAAAATCACAAACTTATGACAAATAGTTTTTCCTTAGGTGCTAATTTTTAGACAGGCACTGTCTATTTTTTTATTTGTAACATGTAATATAGAAAGTTGAAGTACATCGATTCAGATAACTTAACTTGGTCAGTCGCACAGTACATTGGAGTGAAAAAAGAGTCTTTTAGCAGCAATTAACATTACAGTTTTAATTGATAAGATATCGAATATCAACTGGCTGTGTCAACAGATAAATCGTGCATAGATTGATTGCTGGTGTCACAGATGTGTATGTTGAAAAAATATAAAAAATTGATACCGGTAGAAAGCTAAGATCTTTCCAGTGAACTATAGGCTGTGAACGGTACTGAACTGTGAGCTCCATAGTTTGGTAAAATAGTGCATAGTGGAATTGTTCCTTTTTATTATCGCTGATAAAGTTGTATAAAAACGTAGCTTGCAAAAAAGTGGCGCAGATAAAATGCAAGACATTGAATATTTGTGTTGCAGATCTGTTCACTGCATTGTTGCAAGATCGCAATAGATTCCTAATTTTTGGTTACATTACTGGTGATGTTGGGATAGTGAACAAAATGGAGTGCTTTCTGTGTGGGGTTATAAAACAACCCACCAGGAAAGTAAATATTCCTTGCTTTTCTTGTGATACATGCAAGAACTTGGCATGTGTTGAATGCTCAGAGCTGTCTGCGTCTGAGTTAAAATTCATGCCACTACAAAGACGTGTCATGAAATTTTGCTGCAGAAAGTGTAGGAACAATGTATTTGCTGAAAGTCTGCAATGTATTATCAGGGATAAGGAAGTCATAATTGATGACAAGAATAAGATTGTAGATATGTTACATGAGAAACTTAGAATGTATGAGCAAGTAGAAAACCATAACTTGTCGGAGCGCACATTTGCGGAGGCAGTGAGTGGAAAGCGGGGAATTGTGGATGCTTTTAGACAGAGGAGTGTACCGGACATAGTGATCAAACCAAAGAATACACAAGACTGTGAACAAACTAAGCATGATGTCACAAGTAATATCAATCCCACTGACTTGAAAATCGGTATTAGAAATTTGGTAACAACTAGGTCTGGATCCGTTGTCATCAAGTGTAAAAGCAAGAGGGAGGCTGAAGTTCTGCAGAACATAGCATGAGACAAACTTGAAGACTCATACACTGTGGAGACATCAAAGATGAGAAAGCCAGGAGTCAAAATAACGAACTTTAACCAGGATTTAACGGGAGAGGAAATTGAGGCTTGAGGCAGAATGAACAGTTAGAAGATTTCAAGGTTGTATACATTAGGAAGAAGTTTTTGGAGAGTGCTCATCGTCCACTTTTAGACAGTTGATGCAGGTAAATAAGGTGTTTATTGGTTGGGAGCGCTTCCCGGTCTACGAGGACTTATCGATTCCATGCTGCTTCAATTGCCAAGGGTTTTATCATAAGAAACAAGATTGCAAGAAGAAATTGGTTTGTCCCCTCTGTAGTGAGGAGCACGAGCAGAGAGACTGTCCAGGACGAAAGAGAGTTTGCATAAATTGTGTCGGCTCAAAAATAACAAATTCAAGTTGAAGAATAATACTGACCATCATTCGACGGATTTGAGGTGCCCCACACTGCAATATTAGATTAAGTTGTTGAAAAACAAAATCCATTATTGTACTTAATGGTAATGATCGATCAGGATGTAGTCTTAGAAAATTTAACCAGAAGACAGTCAGCGTGGGAGCTACATGGACCCGTGTGACTACTGGTCCCTTCAAACATCTCAAACTGGGTATATGGACATTATGCATCTACACATAAGAAGTGCGAACAAAAATTTTGATGAATTCCTAGCGCTTATTGAGACTTATAAATTGTCTTCATGTGATGTCTTTATATTAACCGAATGTTTCCGTAATGTGTGTGCTGATAACCTTAGGGTTCCTGGGTACGTCACTGTATACAATGGAGGTGATTTGAACAGGAATGATGGAGCATTGGTGGTGATCAAATCTGACCTTAACTATACTATTTCCAACCAAAAACTGATTGTGTGTGGTGTTACCTTAAGTGTTGTGTATATGGTCGTTGATATGATTTCCAGATTTCCTTTAGGATAATTGCCTTGTATTATAGACCTAACCCAAGTAACTTGATCTCATTTATTGATGAACTTGATGAATATTTAGATAATACTCGGAGCAATGACTGGTGATCACAAAGCACATTGTTAATTTGATTTTTGTGGGAGGTAAAATTCCTTCACAGTTTAAAACTAGCATAATCACTCCTATTCACAAGGCAGATAATAAAACTAGGATATGTATTATTATTATTATTATTATTCTTATTACTTCTAGGGTAGGTTCAAAGCCCTTGTACTGAAACTTGCGCTTATTGTACCCCTTTGTATAATTAGCTCGTCTCCCAAAAGTATTTCAGTATGAGTCCAATGGGTGCTTGTTCTATTTCTTTTGGTTCTGCCATGTCGGTCCCAAATACTAGAAGTCTAGTTTCCTCTAGTGCCGGGCATTCACACATTAGGTAGTATGGGGTTTCCTCTCCCTCCCCGCATCTCCTGCAATCTGGGTTATTTTTCACTCCTATTATTGAGAGGTGTTTCATTAGTGGGCAATGTCCTCTTAGAAGTCCAATTGCCCATCTCAGCTGGTGTTTTCTCAGCTTTTTCAATTCCTTAACTTTATTCTTTGATAGTTCTCTGATAAATATCTTCGAATGTCTCAGTCCATCTACTTCATTCCAATGGGAGATCTGTTTTTTCTTCAGGAGGTCTTTTATTTTCCTTCTGACTTCGCTGTAGGTGTAGGCTATGCAGCAAGTTGGTTCTGGCCCGATTAAGGGTAGTTTAGATCCCTTTTTTGCAAGCAGATCCGTTTATTTGTTTGCTTTGTTGTTCTGGTATCCTTTTCTCCACCTATAGTTTATTTTGTTGTTTTTATCTGATAGCTTTGTTAGAGAGTTAATGCAGCTCTTCACTGTATTTGATTGTATCGTCAGTGAGTCAGTCCAGTGCTCTTAGAACTGCCTGGCTATTAGCAAATACACTAGACTATAATACGTCCAACTCCGGCAATTTTACATGCATTTCGAAGGCAGCCGCTGTGGCAGCGCCATCTAGTGTCGCGAGTTGTAACTAACACACTGCACCATAGTGATGTGCAACAGATAACAGTATCGAGTAGATATTGATACATTAGTCACAAGTATCTGATACGTTGAGTTGATTACTTGATTACTTTTGCTTGCTTGATACTTAATCATTATACCCAGACCTCGGACCCGATATTTCTCTATGGGATCGTTGTAGTATCTGATACGTTGAGTTGATTACTTGATTACTTTTGCTTGCTTGATACTTAATCATTATACCCAGACCCCGGACCCGATATTTCTCTATGGGATCGTTGAGTACCTACTGACTAGTGTGACAGGCCGCCCTGGGGCTTGGGGAAAACTTACGTAAGTCGGCGGAAACTCTTCTCGGGCGCCAGATTTTTGTGAGGGTTTACTCCCTGTGGAAAGTTCTCGCAGCGTTTTCCCTGTGCCTGATGCACAATGGTACTTTCTTAGTACCCTTGTCCCTAGGGTAGCTCGTGGAGAAAGGAAAATGCCAGGGGTCGGCTTAAGTTATCACCAGATTGAAGGAACTAGTCAGGGCGATGTTCTTTACGCACCTACCTGGTAGACTGGCACTTCACGGAGCTAAGCTTGTTTTGCGAAGCGGGTGGTGTCGGTGCGGAATCAACGGACTGGGAACGTCGCGGTCTGGGCACTCTGCAGGGCACTCGGCGAAGCACGGCGGACGGTGAAGTAAGAGCAGGTACACACGACAAAAGAACTGTCCGCGGGCCCTATCAAAATCACTCCAGAATTCTACTATCTGATCTACGAACTTCCTACCACTACGCTGACCACTATTACAGGATTCCAGACGGGCGCGAAATAACGGGTAGCTTCCGGGGAAAACTCAAAGCACGGCTCGACAGAGTCGAAAAAAAATACGGTTCACTAACTTCACGAAGAAGGAACGGTCCAGAAGACGGTCAGAAAACTATCTTAATCACGACGGGTTGAAAACAATCGAACAGGTCGGAAAGAATTGAGCCCTCCGCTTGGGTTCCGCTACCTTTTATAATAAATGATGACGGCATCCATCGCCAAATCAGTAATCGGCGTAATTTCATTGGTTGTTGCCGGCAGGGCATGCCGGTCGCAAAAACGCATTTCGGAGAAAATGATTTCTAGAAATAATAATAAACGTCGATACGAAGTCGGCTTTTTGTGGGGCGATAAGAATTGCAATCGCCTGATTTTTATTAAATTTACCTCTGGTTTGCATTTGTTTCTCGTATTTACAGACACAAAAAATTGTTGGAGGAAAGTTCCCATCGCTTCTAAAGAATAAAACTGACGCTCGACTGAATTAAATAAAACCAGAAAATAGAAATGTTATTATGAATTTAATAAATCCGGCCGCGACTTCACGGCATAGGTAGGTAGGTAGGTAACCGACCATCGCAAGCGAGAAGTTCACGACACCCGGCCAGCGGGGTTCCTGGAAACACGACGATTGGATAAAGTATTTCCTATTCGACACCTATTTATTAAATAATCTATCACCGGATTTTTCTCAAGATAAATTTTAGAACTAGCAACAAGAAATACCAATCATTCTGGGCCTGAAATTACCCACCTCTTATTAATAAAAAAAGGAGAAAACCATGATCGTGCCTAGTAAAACGGAGCAATTTTCATTGCTTCGTTACACTAGTTATGCAAGGCTACTTCGGTCCTCTAAGAAAATTAAAAAAGTAAAAATTTCAAGCCAGAAAACAAAAAAGGAATAATTATAGGTATACTTGACTCTTTAAAAATTATAAGTAATAACATAATAATTATCAAATAAAAATGTAAATATGTAACTGTATTACATAATAATGAAAAAATACTTGAGATGGAATGTGAAATAAGCAAAAAAAAATTTTTTTCATTTACTTCAGTCTTGTAAGAAAAAAAAAATGAAGATACCTACATAGGTATACGTACCGAACCGAAGTACGGACAGAGATGCAATACAAGATACAAGGCCATATGGGCTAAAACATCACGTGGAACAAGGAACTATGATTATACATAATTCAGTTCCAGCACTCCAGGAGCAGGAGTTTATAGTAGAGATACCGTTCCGAGGGTCAGGGTATGCGTGTCGCGATTACGGCTCCGCTCCAGTCGGCGATGTGGCTATGGCTAAACAGTTTCAAAAATTCCGGTATTTTGTCGCGGTATTTTTCTGTCGCGGTACCAGTTGGATTGGAACGGTCGTACTCTTCGGTAACAGTATTTCCCATCTCTATTCCGGGCCCAGTAGAACAACTGTAGCCGTCCTCGAGCCGCCAGGTTCGCTAGTGTCGCCTCGCTGCCGGTTTTCAGTCGAAGTTGGACGTATTATAGTCTAGCGTATTTGCTATTAGTAACGATTTCAACGTTCATATTTTCATATAAACCGGCTATGATATGTTCCACGCAGGCGTGGATTGCTAAAATTTCTGTGTGTAGCACTGTTGCTAGTCCGCCTAGGTTTATACTAAATGTATTTACCTCGCCTCTTCCAGCAACTCCTGCTCCAGCTAATCTTTGTCTTGGATCCATCCTTGTACCAGGTGTATTGGCTGTTTTTTGTTTTGATTTCATATTCTTTTGTCCCCTTTGCTGGTATTACTACCTGATAAGGGTTACAAAAGTTTATGCTCTTACTCGTTCTATCTGGTCACATGTTTAAAATGTGATTGGTTTCCAGATGTTTGAATACTTCTGTGTGGTATCCTTTCCTTATATTGAAGGTCCCATGCAGTATTGTTTTGACTCTGTATGCTGCCGCTAGTGCCTCTGTTTCCACCACCAAGTGAAGTCGCGGGAGCCCTAGGAGCATCTCCATGGCCGCTGTTGGTGTTGTTCTCTTATTATCCTCCAAACCCAGTATTACCTCGGTTTGGTTCCCTTCCCTTTTAATTTTCCATTTTACTATCATTAGGTCGCTTGTAGTATGCTCTCATAATGGCATTAAATGTAGGTTTTTCTTTGCTAAGATGCAAGCTCTTGGATGGTTTCCTCCGCCATATTGATACCTCTGATGGCTCCGTTGGATATCCAAGGTTCCTGTGTCAGTATAATATCAATATTGTTCTTTCTTACATATTGTTGCAAAGCAGCCGAAGCTGCTTTGACATGTTGGATATTAACTTGTAGAAATTTGAACACCTTACTCCTTGGGGTTCTCCTCCCTCCGGTTCAGTAGGTTTCTCTTCAGTCCCCACTTCTTCCGTTTCCATCTTCTCTGCTCCCTCTTCCCTTTTCCCACCTAGTCTCTTGAATAGCACCCTAGTTAGGTTAAGGTAAGGTCTGCATTGAAGCTGCTCTATTTTCTCCCGTGTTTTCTCCCATGAGGAAAATTAATTGTTGGCCTTTAGTATCGTCAGGTTTTCTGTCCACTAGGGTCTACGTTTCTGGTTTTAATCCTGGGTTTTGAATTCCCAGTCTTTTTTGGATTTTTTCTGGTTCCTCTTGGGTCCCTGGTATCCACACTAGCGCTCTTCTAGGTTTGGGAACGGTTTCGGAAAGGTTCCATCCCCCTGACCACCCGCACCAGCCAGTCCTTTGTGGCCTGGTCAGCCCAGGAAACCATGAGAAAGCCCCCTCTAAGCTGCGCTCCTGAGAACCTTGGTGCAGGTTCTCCTTCTTTTGTGTTGTCTACTGCTTGAATCAGTGCTGCCCTTATAAGGTCCGACTGATCCTTGCTCAGAATGTTTTCTGGATATCCTTGTGGTGTTATTGCCCTTCGGATATCCGTTACAACTTTTGCATAAGAGATGGAGGGTTCCACCTTCCTATGTTATTTGGGCTGTGCCGGTTTTGGAGTCCTCTCTTCCGAGCGAGTCCTTTTCTTGTCCTCGACGGTTGTGAGTTCCTCCTGGTTACCTTCCGGTTCCTTGCTGGTCACGGGTTTCGTTATGCCGGGGGTTCACTTTCAACCCTAGCACCTTTCAGCTTTCTTCTCAGTTTCCTGCGTGCGGCTCCTGAGAGTTTTGTGGGTGGGTCTTTTTTTTCAGAATCCCCTTCCCTTTTTGAATTATTTGAGTCTTGGTCAATATTGGTTCCCACGAGTAGCGGAGCTATGAAAGAAATACCATACGCATAGCTCCATACGTATGATAGGCATTTAGTTTCGAAGGTGCGCCACTTCTCCGAGGTTGAATCCAGTAGGAACTGATCTACTATTCAGCCACGCATCCTTTTAGCCTGGGTTCCCGCCGTAGGATTTAGGTTTTTAAAGGTTGTCTCTTTTTGGTCCAGGTGGTAAAGCCAAGACCCCCGTATTTCTCTGTTCGCGAGACATGACCACGACAACAGAGTTTTATGGTCTTTCGGATAGAGTCCACTTTCGGACGTTCTCCGGCATCGTTATGAACCCTGTGCAGACCTTTAGTCACGACACTACAACTAGGTTGGGGGAGGTGGTCCGCGGCAGGGCTTTTTGAGCTGCCAGTCTGGAGTTTTAAATCCGACGAGCTCTATCACCGCTGCTAACCTTACTCACTGTCGCTCATTGTAAGGCCTTCCGGTACCTGGGTCGCGCCCGATGGGTACCTCAACTTCACGGGTAGGATATGTAACTATAGACCTATAAGTGTAATTAATAATTTTGGAAAGATTTTTGAAAAAGGTCTGAAAACAACTCGTTTGGTTCAGTTCCTCGATGGGAACATCTTGCATGAACAGCAGTTTGGCTTTCGAGCTCGTAGAGCGAGTTCTGATGCGATGTGTGCTGTCGTTGAGAGCATTACTCGTGGTTTGGACGCTGATGGGAAGTGTATTGCTGTGTTTTTTGATCTTGCGAAGGCGTTCGACACTGTTAACTACATGAATCTTCTTGGCGTGTTGGAGCGCTGTGGCGTGCATGGGGTGGTTTTGGATCTCTTCCGTAGTTACTTATAGGACCGGGAACATCTTGTCAAGGTAAATAATTCTGTGAGTGAACCATCATAAAGACAGGAATCCCCCAAGGGACAATACTTGGTCCAGTACTGTTTTTAGTTTATATTAATTCTCTCTTATCGTTGGTACCTTTTGCAAGAGTAGTGTCATATGTGGATGATACAGTTATTGTCTTTAGTGAAAATTCATGGACAGAAACAAAGTACAATTAGGTATGGAGAGTGTAAAAAAAATGGCTGGATGGATATCAGCTATCACTGAACGCCAAGAAAACCCACTACCTAGCTTTTACTGTAACAGAAGTTGGTAGACCTGACTTCGATAGCATAAAAATTCCTGGTATAAGAGATGAAATTAGGGAGGTGGATGAGATCAAGTACTTGGGTATAATTATAGATAAGAATCTGAAGTGGGGCAGCCATGTGAATTACCTGATGAACAAGGTGAGAAAGTTGATTTACAAATTTTATCAACTGCGGGAAATTCTCTCAAAGAATTTATACTGTTAGTTTACAAGTCTCTCGCTGAATCTCTTTTTCGTTATGGTGTTTTGGTTGGGGGGGGGGGGGGGGGGGGGATGTACCAAAACACACTGCATAGATTGAGTACAACACAGAACTATATATACAGGGTGTCTCTGAAAGGTGCGGAAAAAAAGCTACCACAAATTCCTGAGGCCTAAATAAGCCGATCTAACCCAACTTATCTCTGTCCAAAAGTGGATGATTTCGGAGATGCAGGGTGTCAAAAGTTCAATTTGGTTTCCGTTTTTCTTAAATAACTTTTTTAATAATTGGTATATTTTCACAATATTCGGCTGAAGGGGCTTTTGTGGGGTGAAAAATTAAAAACGGCAATCATTTTTATTGTAAAATTTAGAGGGCGCCACCTGCGGTACCTTGAATACATTCAAAACGAACTATCTTTTTTGGGCCACTCTGTATTTAACTTTTAAATAAAAATTCTTATTCTCCAACGTCTTTTACCAAAAAAAGGCATACGTGGTAAGAGTTGATTTGAGCAGCCGTTTCTGAGATATCTGGATTTAAGAAAATCACTACGTGCATGGCCAGGCCTAAGTAAGTAGTTATTAGTAATTATTGTAATAATTAAACACAATTTGAAGGGAAGGCATTGAATTAAAATTATTTTACTTAAAGACCATACCAGGTTTCAGGTGTGAGCTAGCTACCTCTCACATATGCCTGTGGTGCGCGTACTGTTGAAGTTCACTCTTTTGGGGCCACCCTTTTTATCGGAAGAGTCCGAAAGGCACTATTTGAGAAGTATTACGAGGCAGAGTACTATGCGGTGCTTTTCCATTGCCTTCCACAAGGTGGATCTCGATTTTGGCTCGAGTAGCACAACAAATACTTTTCGGCTGCTGGTGAGTTTCGAGCCAAGGTTTACCGGCTGGTGGACGAACGCTCTATCCACTACACCACGGGACCCACTTAACGAATTTACATCAACGAGATCACTGTCACTATAAAGCAAGTAAGTAATTGGTGTCAAATCGAATCTAAAAAAACAAATTTACTTTAGTAATGGCCGTACAGTATACTAATGAAGAAATGAACGATATGTTATTGGTTTTTGGATATTGCCAAGGAAATGGTTTAGAATCTTGCAGATTATCAGTGAACGATTTCCGAATCGTCGTTTACCAAACCATAAAACCTTTAATGAAAGACGTCTTCGGGAAACAAGGTAGGTTTACGCCTGTTTCTATTAATTAAGGTCGTGCACGTACGATAAGAACTCCAGAGGTTGAGGAAGATATTTTAAATAGGATTGAAGAAAATCCTAAACTCAGCACCAGACGATTGCGCTTAGAGCTAGGTGTATGCAAAGATACTGTTAACAGGGTGACCAGAGAACAATTACTGCACCCATTTCATGTTGAACGGGTATAAGACCTTTTACCCCATGATTATGAACCACGTCTAGCTTTCTGCCGGTTCATTTCCAAGAAGAATCAGGATAGGAGCTTTACACAAGGAATTTTATTCACAGATGAAGCCTGTTTCACGCGGAGTGGCATAACTAATTTGCACAATGTACATGTCTATGCTGGAGAAAATCCTCATGCGATTAAAGTAAGCCATTACTTATCAAAAGTAAGTCATTATCAGCATGAGTTTAAGATCAATGTGTGGGCAGGAATCATAGACACTTTCATAATTGGTCCTGTCATTTTACCACCTCGACTTAATGGCGAAAATTATTTGGAACATCTGCAAAACGAATTACCACACTTGTTTGATCCCCTGCCCTTGGAACTTCAAAGATGAATGTAGTTTATGCATGACGGTGCTCCTCCACATTTTTCGATAAATGTACGTAATTATTTGAGCGAACAGTATCCAAATAGATGGATAGGTAGAGCACCCAAATGATGCACCCACAAGTTGGCCAGCTCGATCGCCTGCTATGACACCGATGGATTACTTTTTATGGGGAACTTTGAAAACCCTTGTGTCTTCTAGGCCATAGTAAATACTTTTTTTTAATTAAGGAGACGTATTGAAACCGGAATGGACGTTTTTAAAAATGATCACGAAATGCTCCAAAGAGTTCAATTTAATTTTTTAAAACGTATAAATCTTTGTATACACGAAAATGGAAATCATTTTGATCATTTGATAGAAGCATTTTTTTATTATTAAATTAAACTAAATTTTTGTTGATGATAAATCTCTTATTGACTGTTTTAACTAAAGTACCTATAAAGTTAAATCCACATTTATGTACCTAGTCGTTATTTTGTAGCTTTCAGTGACAGTTATTTTAATTCAACGCCTTTGCTTCAAATTGTGTTCAATTAATACAATAATTACTTACTTAGGCCTGGCCATGCACGTAGTGATTTTCTTAAATCCAGATATCTCAGAAACGGCTGCTCAAATCAACTCTTACCACGTATGCCTTTTTTTGGTAAAAGACGTTGGAGAATAAGAATTTTTATTTAAAAGTTAAATACAGAGTGGCCCAAAAAAGATAGTTCGTTTTGAATGTGTTCAAGGTACCGCAGGTGGCGCCCTCTAAATTTTACAATAAAAATGATTGCAGTTTTTAATTTTTCACCCCACAAAAGCTACTTCAGCCGAATATTGTGAAAATATACCAATTATTAAAAAAGTTATTTAAGAAAAACGGAAACCAAATTGAACTTTTGACACCCTGTATCACCGAAATCATCCACTTTTGGACGGAGATAAATTGGGTTAGATCGGCTTATTTAGGCCTCAGGAATTTGTGGTAGCTTTCCGCACCTTTCAGAGATACCCTGTATATTAAAAGTAATATTTAGGAAACAGATGAGATATCCCACTAATTTATTGTATACGGAGGATGTTTCTGACATTAGATCACTGTATTTTCACAGCCTTTGTATGTATGCTCATAAAAATGAAATGCTTTAGGGTGGGATATCTTCTTGGTATCACACCCGTAGTAGGGCTGGTAGACTCTTTCCTACCCCGAAATTAAAAAAAAATGTTTGTCAAAGATTTCTGATATACACCTTGTCTAAGGTTTGTAACCTTCTGCCATCCGATGTGAGGGGCATCGGGAGTGCTCAATGGTTCTCTGTGATATCGAGAAGATTTATTTACCAGAACTACACCAAATTTGTTGCAATACTAGATGCCTGACCTTGAACTTTGAGATACACAGGGTGCTTTTTGCGTGTTTCCGAGGTACCTATACAGTTGTGCTGCACAGTATACTGTGAGCTGATGTGTCGTTGCATGTGCAGAGCACCACACAAGTGTTAAATCACTTAGCGTGCCTGTTCATGCCGCAGGATTGTGATATTACAGACTCCCTAATTTTGTAAAAGTATATATCTTGTAATAACGATGATGATAAATAAATGAAAAAAAATAAAAAAATTGACAGGTTGAATATTACTTAGTCTCATTGACCAAGTTATGTATGTCGATGA
The DNA here is from genome assembly GCA_910589415.1 of Malachius bipustulatus. Lineage (NCBI taxonomy): Eukaryota > Metazoa > Arthropoda > Insecta > Coleoptera > Melyridae > Malachius > Malachius bipustulatus. The sequence goes on from OU342633.1 coordinate 4,550,357, forward strand.
AACATGTAGTTAGTAAATTACAATCCTTTAACAAACTTAAATTATAATTTTTAATATGGTTATTTTTAAGGTCCGATATTGACGTTCCTGAATCAAATGTTTCTGAAAAATCAATTCCAAGCAACTCTAAAGAAGCTTCACCACCCAGTGATGCAGTACAAAAATGGATCAAGGGAAGTGTGAATGAAAGATTTGACGAATTGTTCTTCAAGAAAACTTGTCTAGGTTGGATGAATGGCAATTGTGCAAGAAGACGCTGTAAATTTTATCATTATTTATCTCAATCTATGCAGGATTCAATACTAAGTCTAGATTTTGGCCGAGTTATGAAGTTATACAACTATTCAAAAAAGAATATTCATAGACATAAAGCACTTTTCAGCATTATTCTTGCGGCCTTTTCAAAATTTCCAGACAATATTCATGTAAAAGAGTTTTTGGTGGGTACAGTAAAGACAATATTAGACATCAATATACCTAACAAAATTGATTTTATAAAACAAGTAATTGATGCCTTGACATTGGCTGGAGAAAGTTTTAGTGAGGTAACTCGAATGATTATCAGCGAACATGGTGTGTCCAATATGGAATTGTGTGATATTCTCTTGAATTTAATAGTGAGTAGAGGTGATCTGAGAAACGATTGGAACTTGTTGCCGACTCTCTTGAGCAACCGAAACCTATTGTTAGGTCACGCAGTGGTAACAAATCTCTTAAAACAATGTATAAATACGAAACCCTCAAATATAGAACTTTTGACTTATGTCAAAGAAGAAATTCTTGATAAAAAACTAGTAGAGGTTTGGAAAATAGCAGATACTGTTGAGGAATTTTATGAGGTTTACAATAACTTACGAAACAAAAGTGTTCCAGATTATCTACTAGCAACACGAAATCCTGAAGTTAGCCCTGATTCAAAGAGCCACTTCTCAGAAGATAATTCTGAATTGGATGATAAGAGTGAAATTTCAATTACTTCCGTAAAATCAAACCGCTCAAAATCATCTTCTGATTCATTCTCTGCTAGTAGTTCTTGCTCGAGTTCTAGCTCATCCGACGGCTATAGAAAAAGAACTGACAGGACTTCAAGAAGTTCCAGTAAAGAAATTGCATCATCAGTTGATTCGAAGTTAAGACCAAGCTCATTTCAAAATAAATCATGTGCTTCAACATCAGATGGCACTATAAAAAATACAGCATCAATCGATGTAGACTTCCGTTACTTGGAGAGTTGTCCATCAGAACGGGATTGCCAACAAATGAATTTAAGTAACGATGACCAATCAAATCATTACAGAAGAAATGACATTCAAATCAATGTACATCATACTACTTCAAGCATAGTCAGTACAGATGAAGATTTGAGAGTTAGTGCAGATGAAGATTTAAGAGTTGTTACTCCGAAAACCGGTGTTTTGAAATATGTAACATATGAATATAACGATAACCGGAAAAATGTCATTGGATGTCGTGCAAATTGTAAATTTGGACACTTACAGCTGAATAAGAATTTTGTTTTCAGTAAGTCACTTCATAAAGACTATCTTACCTCTAGGGTTAATATTGACATTGAAACAAAAGATATTACGTCACTTAAAGATTGCATTGAAAGAACCAACGCTGAGCATTTCATGCATCTTCTAGAAAAATACAGATCGGAAACAACAATTGAGAAGTTCATATGTCATGTTTTGGTTTTCCTAATGAGGAGCCCTAATATGTTTTTTGTGCTTAAGAATCTCATCCATTTAATAGGTAAGATATAGATTTAATCTTTTATTTCAAGAGATACATTTAGTTTTTGAATATCAACAAATTACACTAATAATTATTATTGTTCACTATGTTATTGCATTTATTAATAAGCGAAAAATTAAAATAGGTTATCAAAATGAGAACAATAATAATTTCAAATGAACTTTAGTTAAAAAAATTTACTAAAACATTACCTACCGCATCTAGTATTTGTGGCGTCATTAAAATAGAATAGAATAATTCATTTCGATCGTACAATAAATTGTAAATACAGTGTTGTTTGATTGGTAACAAATGTAACGATACCCCCCGGGCCTCATTGTCTGTTGCCGAAACCAACTGGGATCGTCTATTTACCTCTGGGTTTCCCCTAATAGGACCGTTATGTTTTTCTCGTTGTGTTTACCGTAGTCACCCTCTGCTCGTTGATTGAGGTATGCCAGGATTAGTATGGCCGAAACGGATGCGCAAAAGAACCTACTGTGTCTCATTGTATCTCGGTTGATTAGGATTTCTTTCGGAAAAGCGAGGAAATTATCTGAGACTTGTTGTTAACTGTTGGTTTCCTGTCAGATGTCTAAAAACGAATGATGAGCGAGAGCGTTCGTTTGCAAGAGCGTAAAATGGTGAAGGGCGAGAGGGGTTGTGATTTTGCATAAAGGGTACAAAACAATGGAAAGCGAATGATGAATCCCTTTCATGCATTTTTCAAACTTCAATCCATTTCGGATTCAACTCTTTTGCACACCTGTGCTTTTTTATTATTTCGTTTTGCTTTTGTTTCTTTCTTTGATTTCATTTCAAGCAACAGCTCGAATTAATTAAAGAATACCACCACTTTGGTTACAGACTACCCGGGATATGGCGGGAATGTCTGTCTGATTTACCTATTCAACGATTTTCTTTGCCTAATTTCCTTTTTCTGGTTTCTTTGATTTCATTTCAAGCAACCGCTCGAATTAATTAAAGAATACAACCACTTTGGTTACAGACTATCCGGGATATGACGGAAATGTCTGTCTGTTTGTCGAGTTGCTAGCTTGGCTTGGATATCGAGAGCAGTGTTGCCATGTTTGTTTTCATTGCTACCTCCTCTTTAAACATTATACGAATGTCTTTCCAATTGCTTTTCAATTGTGAAAGCTGGGTTTTCCTGAATTGACGTCATACTCATGATAGTTGTTTTAACTCATTTTGTTTATTTGTTGTGTTGTCGTTTTGCCTCACTGGGCTACCTTTATTTGGCCACTTTTGGACCGTCAATACCTAATTGCCCTGCGGCTACCTTTTTGTTCTACCTGGCCTCGTAAGGCGATGAGTCAATATACCTTATCATTTCGAATACGACGTTCTCTGCAATTCGCAGTTTTGTTTTGCTATTTTAAATGTGATGACCAACTGACCAAATTAGGCCGCTATTCTACGATTATTCCGCAGGCTTACCTGGGTAATAATTGAATGCTGGAATTTTTACGAATACCTATTCTGGAGCCGGTTTAATTGTTTACGGATATCGAGACCAACCATCGATTCCACCGTGGTCCAAGGTTTTTACCCCTAACACCTGTTTAGAAAGCAGATAACTCAGTCCAGACTGGCAATAACATTTTATAGCAACTTTCTGCGGAGTTTGTTTTTAAATTTTGAATGGAGTTGACATTCGTATGATGTGCTAAAGGAGTTTTGTTTTGATTGATTTTGATTAGCATTTCACATACTCGGGACTGATTTGTTTTTGATTGCTTTGAATTCCTATTTGCTGAATAGCAATTGATATTCCGAGATTTATTTCGGTTGTTGTATTTCCTGATATTTGATGAGCAGGAATTACACCTGACAGCCCTGCCTGGCTTGTCCTACTCTGAGGGTGCTTTTTTGCCCCGTTGCGTTCTACGATTTCCACTTTAAAGAGTCATGCTCTTTTACCGGTTACCCGAGGTCTTCATCTGGACATCGAGATGAATGCCTCTCCCAACGTGTGGTAATCGAGTACCTATTATAAATCCTAATCAGGTGTTGTAATGGAACTGGTATTTCCTGATATTTGAGGAGCAGGTATTACACCTGGCAACCCTGTCTTGTTCTATCTAGACCTATTCTATCTGAGGGTGCTCCGGTACTGCCGTTACTAGTTCCAGTTATGGCGCTTACAATGGGATGAAATGAATAGCTCACTCTCACTTTCTTTACGTCGTATAATTTAAAGGGACATTCTTCTTGCCTACATCTGCAATAAATAAACTCGGACTCTTTGATAAATAGGATGATTGAATTATTTCTAATCATGGGCCGTTTTATTTATTCACAGGTTATTAATTCCAGACCTGGGTTTTTGATTTTCCTACTTTCCTCCTAGCTCTTTCTCGATTTCCTATACGTGAATTTGTAAATTATTTGTTGAGGGATTGCTTCCTGCCGCGGACTCTTTATTGGTTAACGTGATTGAGTAGGTACCTACTAGGTATTTGCTGCTGATGCCGCCTAATTCCTAGCCTATTATTTTACTTGATTTAAAATGGGATCTGCGTTCGTGGATTTGGTGAATCTGTTTGATTCCTTATGTGGCCGTTAATTTGTTAAAATGAGATTTACCCTAACCAATTTGTCAATGGATTTTCCTGGTTTTGCTTTTAGGAAGGAAATTCAGCTGGACTTCACACAAGGTCGTCTCTGGCCGAGTTGTTGGTTAATGAAGGAGTCGTTGCCTGGAGTTCACACAAGGCCGTCTCTGGACAACGACTAAAGGGTTCGGGAGTCAGATTCAATCTAATCTCAGCGGCTGTAATTTATGTCTGCTTTTATAGAAGCAGCGGCCCGCTTTCTAAATACGACACGCAACAATGCCCCTTATTGGCACCGTTGATTTCTTGTGTCTGTTTCTTATCATATCTCACTTCTCGTGAGATTTAGCAAGTTGACATCGCGGCTACCTTACTGAATAATCCTGAACTTCCACTACCAAAATTTTTCTTAAAATCGGCCGACGCGTTTTGTACCTTTCCATTGTATCTGCCTACTATAATTACACCGGCTTAACTTTCACTTCGTGTTTTCACCTGTTTGCTGCTCAGGGATCGCGATGTATTTTTGGCTATCTTCATTTATTTCTTTGCTTTATTGATTGGTTAAATTTTCATTATCGTGGGTGGAGTACCTAGCGACTTACTATTGTCTTTGCAAGGAGTTATTGTTTGATTTACAAATCTTTCCACCCGGTCTGTATCTAGGTCATCCTTATCCTTTCGTCACGCGGTTCGAGAGTGTCTTTTCAATACCCTGCCTTAACATCTGGTGAGTTTCTACCATAGCGTTGCCGGTCTTTCGGATGTCTTTAAGAGGCTGGAATATCACCAACTAGAGCGATTTCTCTTTTATGAATATCTAATATGCTGACTTCAATATTTCATTGGATTTTAGGGCGCGTAGTTGCGTTTTAATTTCCTAACAATTTTACCTTTAGGTAATTACCTATTCTTGCACTGTTTTCTTTTTCGGTTTGGGTTGATTTAGCGAGGGCGATGGAAATAATTTCCTTATCATCCTACCTAGGTGCGATCCATTTCACAAAGTAGCACAAATCATCAATACAGATCTTACAAAACAGGCCGAAACTGTGGAAGTCTACAATTAAAATTATTATTATTGATTCGTTAGCCTAGAATATTCCGATAGATTATACAGGGCGAGGCGCGAGAAACTTAGGACATATGGAGAAAGAAGTGTTCGAAGTAGAATATTAAAAATTTGTACATCTGTGATTTCAATTTTGACGAGCTGAACTGAAATATTTACAGCCCCACACCACTTCCGGTTATACCAGAAGTTGCCATCTTTTTTTTTAAATAATCACCCTGTATATTATTACATTTTCAGATTGCCTGAAAAAATGTAATAAAAATTATGTTCACAGTTCAAATTTGTAACGAGTAATTAATGAGTTATAAACAAATGAAAATGGCAATTTTCCATTTTATTGCCATTTTCAAAGCAGCTTAGATTGAAAACGGGTCCATGTCCCTATCTTCACTTTTCACATAGTATACTATGCTGTGGTAGGTACAGAATTTTTTTTTATTTTCCTAATTTTTTTTTATCACTTCACCCACACCGTAGGACACTACGTGAAAAATTAACTTAGGGAATGTAAGATGTTTCCGGATATCTCGACCCGTTTTCGACCTAAGCTGCTTTGAAAAAGGACAATTGCGATTTTCATTTGTTTATAACGCAAACCCCTCGTTCCAATTATTTTGAACTATAAACACTATTTTTATTACATTTTTTCAGGCAATCTGAAAATGTAATTATATACAGGGTGTCCCATTTAAAATGAGAAAGTTGATGGCAGGTTCCTGTATAACCGGAAATGGTGAGGGGTTGTCAAAGGTAATATTTTAGTTCAGCTCGTCAAAATTGAAATTATACTTGTACAAATTTCTAGACTGTTTCTATTTTCTAAAATTCTAATTGGGACAAATTACTCCCAACACTTCTCCATATAAAAATGCCCTAAGGTTCTCGCGCCTCATCCTGTATAGCTTAATCTCACATATGCACTTATGAAGGGTGTTTTAAAATTTGGCAAAAGTACTTATTCGCTTATGTCATCTGGAAGTAAATTGTGAAACTTTGAACAAGAGCGATGAGTACCTTTATCGTTGAGGCTTAATCTGTGTAAGGGATATTGTATTGTATTAATTGGGGATTTATCTACACAATGACGTAGAGAATCTTTTGTGTCTCCCCTACTAGTGACTATTGAATAATAGCACCCCATCCAGTTCTTGAAGGAGATTTAGGAGTTTCGATGGTTCTAAAAATGGTAAGCATTTTTCTCAAACCATTTTTGTTGAGTTTGATGCAATTTTATGATCTCCAGAGCATAAGAATAGCTCACTGTTCTTTGTGCCAAAATTTCCACATGTCATCTCCAATCCAGCCTTCTGTCAATGTGTACTTACACCCAGGAAGCATAAGTACATTGTCACCAGATGTAACAGGTGTTCTATTTAAAAAACAACCTTCACCTTCAAATGACCATGAAATTGGTCCACAAGTACAAAGTCATCAGTACAGTCAGATGATCCCCATTGTCTTGGACAGCTTTTGCATTGTCTCGGACAGCTTTTGTCTGCACTTTTTTTTTTTTGTATCTGGCTTACCAACCGAGATATTCAGGTCCGAAGATTGAAATTACTCACCCTGTATAATCTTTTCGAAAATTTTGGTTATGTTAGATAGTATATAATGTAGATTGGTCTGTAATTCTCTATTTCTGTTTTATTTCATTTTTTATACATTGGACACATTGTTGTTATTTTTAACTCCTTTGGAAATATTCCTTGCGTTAGGCTGAGATTAACTATATGCACTGTTTTCAGAGTAAGAGGGCTCTGTTATCTATTTTTCTATTTTTTTTCCAATAGTTTTACTGGGACATTGTCTTGGCCAGCTGACACAGTGTTTTTTTAGGGAATTTATTACCCTCAAAATTTCTGTGGCATTCGTAGCTTCTAGGTATAAGCTGTAATAATTTTTATTGATTTTACTAGAACAATAATTGCCAACAGGAGCGAAGATATTACCTGTAACTTCAACAAAGTATTTATTGAAATCATTCAGTATTTCCTGTAGCGATTTAGTTTTGAAGACATCTTGCAGGTTTTGAGGATTTCTATTACACTCTTGTTATGTTGTTGACCATCTGCCAAGTTGCTTTGATTTCTGTAGAAGAGTTTCTTGTGATATCTGTTTCATTCTTCAAACAATTCTTCATTGTGAGCATTTCTTGTTTCTTTGCACTGACACTCTGATACCACTTATTATCCATTGATTATGTCTGCAAGTTTTTATGGTTTTCCAATTGAAGATCTTGTCCGAAAGATCTCTAAGTATTATTGAAAACTTTGTGTATGCCAGATCTACTTCTTCAGTATTTAACACAGTGTACCAGTGTTGCTTGAAGTGCTAATTCACTCTTGTATGCCTCCATTTTAGCTTGACTATAATTTCAATATGTTCTGTTATATCGTCGTTTCTCTCTTATCTTCGTATTTATTGGGATACTGATTAGTTGTGCGTGGTGGTCTGCGAGAGTGCTGTTTATTACTTCTCCCATTGGTTGCGGTTAATTGATTTTGACAACAATGTTATCTATCAAGGTCTTACTTCTGGATGTGGCTCGTGCTGGTTTGGGACTGTGGAGTTAAGATGATTACTAAGTAGTAGGTCTTTAAGAGATTGTGTGGTTTTGGAATCTGTTAACATATTAATGTTGAAGTCGGCATAAATAATTAAATTTTTCTTATAAAGTTCATTCTTTAGAACCTCAATAGCTAAAACAAACTGTGCAAAAAAGATATATGTCCGGTCACTGTTACTGGATCTATATAGGCACATAAAAACGGTGTCCAGGTCATCTAATTCTGTCGCTGAACATTCAATATGCCCTTCGATGCTAAGGTCCTTAATTGCGTGTAAATCTTTGTAGTCACCCTCCATTGTTTTACTAATGAAAATGCAGCTTCCATTGTGCTTTATATTGGTTCTGCATCAGCAGGAGGCCATTGAATAACCATTTATTTTATCATGTGCTGTTTTTGTTTTATATGGTAATCTGATGTAATCTTGTTTTCTAGATATACTGTAGGCATTATTTTTCTTGGTTGTGTTGTCCTGTTTTCGTTGGTCTGTAGTTTCACTGTGATGTGCGTGCTGATCTTCTAGGTAGTTATTTGGCTGTCTATTCTTGGAGACAAAAAATTTTTGCCCTATCTTAACCCTTAGTTGGTAACATACTTTTTTTCACTTTATAAGTAACATCCGTCTCTCAGTCGGGGATCATATTACAGTTCCACCATTATAGGTAACATCCGTCGCTCAGTCGGAACAGGTATTATAATAATATGTATAATTACATATTTATTCGAATGTATTCTAGTAAACACAAATATATTTTATTAAAACAAGACTTATTTCATTTTTATACATTTTTTTATATATTATACCTTTTCATTCACCATACTTTCGACCACCAGCCGACTGAGAGATGGACTGAAATATATCGTTCTGAGTAACACCCGTCTCACAGACGTATTTTTGCGAAGGCGGCTACGGACTTTTTGACAACCAACTAGAGCATACCTAATACGAAATTTTTGTACATTCATTCGTTTGGATTCAGCGCAGCATCAAAACTTGGCATCCGCCTCAGAGTCGGATGTTACCAACTAAGGGTTAAAGTCAAACCTTTGGAATTGTACTTCCTTGGGCCAGAATTTGTTTTCATAAATTATTCTTTTATAGAAAGTGGGACTCCTGCAATGAAGCATTTGTTATCTGGGAGTTCTGATCTTGTTTTCAGAAGTTTAACTGAGATGTCTTCATATCTCTGATTGTCCTTTTTCGAGATTAGTCTTTAACAGTTTGTTCATCCACTGTTGATTTATTTCTTGATATAAACAGCCACAGCTTTCTTTCTTCAGGGGTTCTATAATTACGTGCTTGAAACATTTGAAAACACTGGTCATCCTCAACAAGCTCAGCATTTCCAGTTCTCTGTCTCCTAGCCTTCCTTTTCTTGTTATCCAGTTTAAAATTCGCTGTTTCAGATTAATCGATCGATTATATCATTCGTTATCCACTGTTGCTTTTTTCTAATATTTTCAGTTTGTTTACACTCTGTATAGTGTCTACTCCACAGTAAACAGCTGCTTTTCAGGTTTATTTATATTAATAATTTTGTTTTGGTCAAGTTTTTTACTATCGCTTCGCAGATTGCCAGGTTTATTTTGTCTAGTTATATCTTTATCATTGTTGCTTTTGGTTGACATCTTCTAGTAAATTATTGATTTTCAATAGATCCATAATTCTGTTTTCTATCTCACTTATCAGCAATTGCAGCATACTGACCTCCATTCTATGGTATTCACACATATTAGAAGTAGAAACAGGTATAGAGGGATAGCTATGGGGATTGTCCCCAAAAGATGATTCCGTATTTAAGTAGTGAGTAGAAATTATCATAATATGCAGGCACTCCAATACTTATTGATATCTAATTGATTTTGACAAAATTCTCAGTGCATAACAAAGAGGTGATAGTTTATTACACAAATTTTGGATGCCGAGCAGTTTTGTGGTAGCACTACATTAGTTTTGTAGCCGATTTCCACAGTTATCATCAGTGTCTTTGATTGTGTTTTTTGTTGATATTTTGAAATGTGTAGATATACTTTTTTTTTTGCGGTGTAATGAAAGTAGACCAACCCACGTTAAATATTTTTATCAAGTACATCTTTCTCAGAATGTTTAACATCAATCCGTAAATTATCTGAAAATATAACCCATTAACAATTTACTAACCATTTAACACCAAAAAATTTGACATGTTCCTGATGGGAAAACTAACTTGAGACATGTCATTTTACATGTTTCATAAGAACAGGTGAATTATGTCCCATACTTGAGGTGTTCACTGCGGGGGCAGGCAGGAGAAGAGCTATCTGAGGGCGGGTCATTGTGCAGCGGGAAGTGCATAAATCAAAATGCGTGATTTTGTGTTCATGCATTCTCCACTGCACAAATAGGTCCCGCGCTGGAATCGCTTCGTTCCCGCAATCCCGTGTGTGCGAACATTTTAATTTTCAAAAACGCTTTCAAAAAGCTAGGATGGAGAAAGCTAGCAGAGATATTAATATTAATCAGCAATAGGGAAGAATGTTTTTTTTAACTTCATATGTACCTACCTACTCACACTCTTTGAATATATGAACAAATTTGAATTTGCACTTGAACAAGGTGTTTAATATATTAAGGACCGATTGTTCGAAACAGTTATTAAGCAGGTAACCATATTCAAACAACCTGTGATTAGCCTTGTTCAAAATTGGATACAGATTTGCACTTAATCTGTGATTTGGAACTCTATCACACATTTTAAGCCAGTTGAACATAGTTAAAGTATGTAAATTTATGATTAAGTTAATCACCTATTTGATGAAACCATTTAAGGTTCTAATGGACTGGAAAGAATGGTAACAAATGGAACACCTGTGCCTGAAAAAAGGGCTGGTCTGGTACGCAGACGGCTCAAAGACAGAGACAGGTACCGGAGCTGGAGTGCATGGGGTGGTCCCCGGGTGCAATATTTACGTATCACTGGGGACTCATGCCAGCATCTTCCAGGCTGAAATAAATGCAATTAGTCTATACGATGGAGAGAATACCAGAAGGAACTATCGAGGTAGGGTCCTCTCCAATAGTCAGGCTAGCCTGAAAGCCTTTGCAGCTTATGAAATCAGATCAAAACTGATCTGGGAATGCCTGCAAGACCTCATTGACTTAGCCAGGTGCAACGTGGTGACACTAGTTTGGGTTCCGGGTCACCGTGGGACGCCTGGTAATGAGGCTGCAGATCAACTAGCCAAGAAAGGCGCTGGGATTAACTACACTGGGCCCGAACCAGTGTTTGGCATCCCAAAGAACACTGTACGCGGGGCGGTGGCTCAGTGGGTAAGAACCCAACATAAAGCACACTGGAAGCCTATAACAGGAAACAAACATGGTAAGGCGATTGAGAGGTAGAGCCCTCTCAAAACCTTGCCAGACAGATACTGCAACTAAACAGAATGCAGATGAGAACGGTGGTGGGTCTTCTCACAGGACACTGCCACCTAAAAGTACACCTAGATAAGCTGGGGATATACAGAGAAGAACCAGTTTGTAGACTCTGCAGTGAAGAAGATGAGACAGCTTCTCATGTGATATTCGAGTGTCCAGCACTCGCTAGAAGGCGCTATGCGGTCCTGGAACTGCTCAGCCCCGGAAGCCTGCTGGCGTAAAAGAGCTTGGTTAGAGGACTGCTGAACCTTGTCAAAGGAACGGAGCTCGTCTAATCAAGGAAAATCTAAATGTGAGAAATACAATAAGCCCGCTGGCTTCAGTGTTTGGGACCACATACATCTCTCACATTTAGTTAAAATACCAATACCAATACCTATTTGATGATAAAATGATTACTTCACTAGCAGGTATTAACATGGTCAGTTGAGCGCTGGAGTCTAATACATTACTTATCGAGAGAGTCTTCTGTTCTGTATAAAATCTTCAAATCATCAGTGTACAACAAGTAATTAACTCCTAGAGGATGTCTTTATTTGGCGATGTTATTAAAAAAAAGGTTAAAAAGTAGTGGACTTAACTTAGAGCCCTGAAAGACATCAGAGCTAATTGGGTAATCTGCAGAATTTGAGCCATGTTATACATATTATCGATTGACGATTAGAAAAATAATCGAAGAGGAAACTTATCAAACCATCTGATAGGTCAAAAGCAGAGAGTTTGTGAAGCAGTAGGTTGTCTTTAACACTGTTGAAGACTTTTGAAAAATCCGTGTAAGCGGCATCAATCTGAGATTGACGGTCAACAGATTCTGAGACAAACTGAGTGGGGGCTAACAGGTTGGTAATCGTAGAACGACCTTTCATAAAGCCATGTTAGTAGGGTGCAGAGTTAGTAGAGTTAGTAGGGTGCAGAGATATCTTGTAGATTGTAGTGGGAGGCCTTCTGTAGGTGCGCACTGCGACCTGTTGAGATCTATTGTGCCCTCCCTATAGTTAGAGCTCCTCTTCCAGCTCTAGTTGTTTTACCAACTTCCAGAGACTGTTGGGAGACCTAATGTAGCTCTCTAGCGTTAGGTCTTTCAGCGTCTAGGCACAGGAACCGAGACCTAGCTAGTGCTTCACAATGGCAGAGAACGTGCCGCCGTTTCTTTGTCTTTGAGTTTGAACTCTGGTTAAGTGTTTGCGGAGTCGACAGTGTCCTGTGAGCAGGCCCACTGTTATCCTCAGTCTGGTACGACTGAGGCCTAGTATGTTTGTCGTAACCGCATGCGAGGGTTCTTTGATGAACTTCTTCGCACACCTCTGCCCTATGGATCTGTTCCATGTGGTCAGTTTCAGAGAGCATCCGCTCTTTTATGGTGCTTCTCTTGAGGCTTTTTTTCACCCCGCAGTAGGGTTCGGGTCCAATGGGGGCAGTCTCTGATCCTTTGCGGGCCAGTGTATCCGCCTCCTCGTTACCCTCTAGCCCTGAGTGCCCTGGTATCCATACCATAGTGAAAACAGAGATATCTTACATGACGGTATAGCATATCTACCTCCTCAAAAGTCTTCTAAAGTTAGGCAGAATACTAATCTGGTGGTAGTTAATAATCTCAGTTCTATCTCTGTTCTTGAAAAGCTGAATTAGTACACTTCCAAAGAGAAGGAATGTGGGAGATGGCGAAATTAAATATCCTAAAGAGAGAAGCAGACAAGACAGGGGCACTGTCACGTAAAAGAAAGGAAAAAATGCCATCAGAATAAGCAGTAAATTGAGAAGAGAGCAAACCTCATCCTCGGAGAATGACGGGATAATAAGGATAGGAAAGTTAGATACAATGGATGATAGAGAATAATTGATATGGGCTGTCGGTTGTAGGAAGGGCGAGCTGAAGAAATCACTAAACACACTTATTAGTACCTCAGACAGGTCAGTGCCAGGAGGCCTTATTGAAACTCATGGAGATAAAGATCAGAGGAGCCCTTTATGGTCACTTACACAGCTCCAAAACTTCCAAGAACAATAACCAAGAGGCTCTTCTGTTTGTTTAATGAAGCTATGATATTAATGACTAATTTTTTTCTTCAAGTTGGATTTGATTGACTCAGAAAACGAAGAAGAATACTTACTATTTGAGTAGGGTCTGGTTTTGGGGACAAATAACTCAAAGGGATTGTACAACGCATAGTAAAAAATATTACGTGCAACTTCAGCATCAGAGCAAAAACAGAATAAGGATATCCAGTTCACACTGCTTAAACAAGCTCGTAAACATCTAAATAATTTCAATAGGCAGGAGGAAGTAATGAAACTGCGGAAGATTTGGTATCCGGATCCAAATGAGTCATCGTCTGACTCAGAAATCCATTACATCATCGGAGAGACCGGTCGTTGCTGTGGTAGAGATAACCAGTGGAGGGGGTATGAAGTCACTAGATAATCATCCTATAAATAGGTGCGCTCTTTCACCCGGGTAGTCAGTTATCAGTGAACACAAGGAGTGGAAGCATCACTTGTGCACACCTAACCGCTGATGATGTTTACTGCAACTGTAGACGAAATGTATGGAGCAAATCTCCATGGACCACGGCACAACAGTCGGTAATCAATTACAATGTTAATAGATAATTGAATTGCTTTCAAAAGACTAAAATACAAAATCTTGGTTTTTCATTTTTTCAGCATAAGCAACGAATTTAGTTTAAGATTCCTACTAAGTAGAAATTTGCGCGGGCGGTAGCGCCACGGTCATTGACTAAAGCAGTAGACGCTGCCACCGTCTGAGGTTCGAATCCCAGCATGGTTGTTTGTGCTTGTTTATAATACTATTTATTTTATTTCTTTAAAATGTTTCTGTGGTCTGTGGTTATATGAGCTCGGTCTCAAAGCCCAAATTACCAGAGTGAAGCGACTATGTCTTACCTACATAATTAAGACAGTTACAACTCCCTCTAAAAAAAAGTATAAAATTGGGCAACTTTTCTTTAATTTACCGTAACATTTTCATAACTAATAAAATATTACCAAGTAGGTTTGTGGGTAGGTTAAAAGTTGGTATATTTGAATTTACCCAAACTTGAAACATCAAGTATCAAATATGTTGCCAAATGACCTATGGCGTTTAATCACTGATTAGATAAGTACAACATAATATGCATCTTTTGAACCACATAATTGAAAGTTAACCATATTCAAATTTTAACTATAGTGAACTAATCACAGATTATCTTTTTTACTAGCGCTAAGTGTCTCAAACATACTCCCAATCCTTTGTAGATGAAACAAAACGATTTAAACTCGTTTAGAAGTGATCATCAAAGAATTTGTACCTATTTTGAACCTATGAATTAAAAAAATCAGAAATTATTCTTTCAGATTTTTTTTCTGAAATTAAGTATGCCTGTGTTAAAAACTGAAAAGGGTTCCCAACTACATTCATTACACTTTTATATTTTTTAAGTTGAGCACTGTTTTATTAATATTTTCTGTATTTCGCATTGTTTTTTTTTTTCATTTTCAGAAGAAAAGAATCCATATTTTTTGCAACAGCAATGTTACAAAGCTGCTTTTGAAGTAATTGTTTTTAATTCTCTTTTCTATCTGGAATGTAAAGGCGACTGGGGAGGTATAATCTATCTCCTTCGTAAATTCAATGACTGGGATAGCTTGATTACATCAAAAGTAAGTTAATTTTAATCATTAAGAAATAGTTATTAATGGGTCAAGTGTATAGAAGAAAGCTTTGTTGAGTGAATGACGTAAATCAAAGAACACACTTTAGTTGTGTGATGCGTATAAAGTTTTATCTACAAGAGTAATATGAAGTTCGTATTACTCGTACTTAAAAATGGAAAAAATCAAAAATTGTGCTAAGAAGCGCCTTTAAAATTTTGTGAATAATGAAGTGGTCCTTATGGGCTGAATAAGCTTTACAATCACACTCATTTTAGTTTATCACTTTCGTAGGAGTGTGTAAAGCAGTTCTATACTGACAGTTGTAAATAAAATTTCTTATGTATAAAACTTGTATTGTTGGATCATAAATACTGTACATGCTTTTGTAGTAAAATGTAGTATAATATTTGATTACACTTTTTCCAAAATTGTGTTTTAAATATTATACTGGGTGTTTCATTGGTCATAGGTATTTTAATGGTACCAACTTAGGATTCAATAATTATTATTGGATTGATATATTTATGTCATTTTGTTTTGACCTAATTTTCATTGTTCCCATCATTGTTAATTGTGGAAATCAAGGCAATAATGAACATGACATTACAAATTGGAATCTTCCCTCAGCAGTCTTAAAATGCAACCACAGCATTTCAATCTTAACAATTATTATTATTAATTTATAATTTCTCTGTAATACATGTACGGTAGCCAGTAATTCAATCCTAAGTTTTTACCATTGAAATCCCTATGATGTGTCAGCTGATGAAACACCCTATGTAGTTTCGATTTAAAGATATTTTCAGTAACTGACATTACTAAAAAAAAGTCATTTCGGAGGAGTAAGCAGATAATTTTTCTCAAAACGCAAATTTCTTCTTGCCACTTCCCTGAATTTTTTTTTGTTATGTCAGTTACCTGCTGGATTTTATATGTGGTGTTTTGTACAATTTTGATATAAGTAGTTATCTTTTTTTTTTTATAGTCACTTTTAACTGCATCACTATTATTGGGATCTCTGAAACCACAAAACGTACAGAGTTGATTAAGGACCGTATTCATCAATAAATACAACCCCTAGGGTTATATTTTGGAACATGTGATCGGTTCAAAATTCGTAGCGTTCGTGTTTCTAGTTCTTAGGGTTTGAGCATTAGACCAATCAGCTGTTAGAAAATTCAAAATATAACCCCAGACTTAATATTTTGAAGTTTGATGAATACGGAAATAAATCACAAAAAATGTGTACAATTTAACGAATATACTTACAGAATAAAAATCCAAAAGAACATTTCCGATAACTTTGAGTCATTGCTGAAATATGCTGAAAAACGGAGTATTTGAGATTTGTTATTTTAGTCATATCTTATTTTTTCTTATGGCCGCCATATTCGATTTTTTGATTTAATGAATTGAAATTTTGATTTAAAAAATTTCCGAATTCAACAATGTAGCATGCATGAGTGATCTGTCTTTATCTAGGTAAATTATAATAATAATTCTTAAAGCGAAACTACCTTTACGCATGCGCATTTGACAGGAGAGCTTATTTGTTTTGGAAGTGTCAGATAATAGTTATTTGTTATTACATATTAAGAAAAAATTGATTAATAATTGAAAATGGACTTCATGTTTGGGCCGGAAACAACTAAAAAACTTTGAGAGGAACTGGCCGGAATTTTGAATGCTTGTGATTCTGGGCCATTCAAATCAGCGGACGGATGGAAAAATGTAACTGAAACCTATTATACCTAGTCAGCCCGATATTTTGCAGCTCATAAATTATTATCTAGGTATTATTAAAATTAAAATTATTATAAAAATTATGCACATTTTTAATAATTTAACGGACTATTGCCCGTATTCACAAACGATAATTTCCTAAATAATTACGTAATTAATTAAATGAGTGAGATGGAGATATGCAGTTTATTTGCATTAGAATGAGATGGAGATAACTGATTACGTAATTATTTGGTAATTATCGTTTGTGAATACGGGCATCTGTATCTTTTATGGTTTCAGAGATCCCAATAGTGAGACAGTTAAAAGTGATTGTATTTTTTAAATTGCAATTTCTTTTCATTGTTAATTTTGTTCAAGTGCCTCGACAGATTGTCAATTAAGTATTCCTTGATGGGGCGTTATATTTACCTTTGTAAAATATTTATAAACGCTGATAATCGTTTTTGGCCAAACGAAATATTCCAATCTGACCGTAAGTATTACTCTATTTTCTCGTTTAGAAAGAAATCCTAATGACATCTATATCGTTGTATTAAGGAAGGCAGAAAGCAAATATATTTGTCGACAAAAATGTCTTTGCAGATTCTGTCATTTTCAGGATATAATAATATAAGCATTGTTGGTTTTTTAAAGATCCACTATTTGTTGCGTTGGCAAGGCAAGAATGAGATCATAATATACATAGAGTGAGAAATCTCACTCCCTCTTATAATTCGGAATTTAAAGGTGGGGTTACATCTGACACTTATTGCATTATACAGGGTGTATTATAACGTCCGCATAATATTAGCGCCACGCGATTCTACATCAAAAACAGAACATAAAGTTTTAATACCGTTTAGCTCTTGGACCTCAAATAACGAAGTTATTGACCATTGTAGTTTAAATTTGAAGTTTTTTAATACTCAAAAATATTGCTTAATATTATTAAAAAATTCTTAAGTAAGAAGTAAAATAGCCAAATTATTTATTTTATTTATTTATTTATTTAGGAAGTAAGTACTCCACAGAAAATTAATTCCAATTGGTACATTTACATTTATATATGTTATAGGCAAAGTGTATAATGCAGGGATTCTATACAATACCTAGGCAATGTATACAATGCCGGGATCGTTCAGGCAATGTATGAAATAGAGTTTTTAAACAATTAAGTAGGTATATTTCACAAATTGGTCAGGTCAGGTCAGGTGAGGTCATTTACTTTGACTGTCTCTTTAGATAATGATATCAACAATCAGGAAAGCGTTATTCGCATACCTAACTGAGTAATGGAAGTACCTATACCTGTTGTAATAACTGGTGCCTACCTACCCTACTTATTTAACAAAAAAATATAATAACTTGACTACCTTACACCTACCTATACGAATAGGAATTATTGGAGGGCAAATTAAGATTAGCCCTTAGAAGTAGGGTACAAAGTCACAGTTTTGCTCATCTCTACAACGAACGAGTTGCAGCATGTTTACTTCTTCGCCCCGCTTGCATTGCACTGCCCGTTGTCGTTCAATATACACATTGCCTAATGCGCTTCCGCTATTCTATACAATACCTAGGCAATGTATGAAATGAATCGTATTTTACACATTGCCTGGACGTTTTAGGCAATGTATACAATGCCTAGGTATTATATACAATACCGGATTAAACACATTGCCTATAACATATACATCACAACTTGATGAATTCTAAACTAAACTTAAATTTAACTAAAATTAGGTATGCACCGGTCAATACAAGAAAGTATTATAAAACAAATGTCAGAAGTAACTTGTGATTAGGTTTCTTTTAAATGTGGGAAACGAAGATTTAAATGGATCGAATTGCTGGTATGAATCGTCATACAATATGCACATTCTACTAATTATGTCATTAGCTCCATAATTAGTACGGTGATGAGCTATCTCAAAAAACCTGGTCGATCTCGTACGTTTAGCCGGTATACGTATGGTAAAACTGTTCAACAACTCCTCACAGTCCACAAGATTGTTCAAAATTTTATGCAGGAAAAAAATCATGGAATGATTTCTTCGTAACTGTAGTGTAGAGATACCAGCAAGTTGCACCCGGACTTTGTAAGATATCTCCTCATACGGAAATTTATATTTCCACAGATAATACCTGACATATTTATTCTGTACGCGTTCTAGTTTATCTATATGACATTGATAATGTGGTGACCAAATTACACTATTGTACTCTAAGATACTACATACGTAAGAATTGTAAAGCATGGCAATAGCTTTGCAGTCGTTCACATGTGTTGTATGACGCTTCACAAAGCCCAGCATCCGGAAACCCTTCAAAACAATGCTATCAATGTGTGGAATGAATGACAGAGACTGATCAAAAGTGATACCTAAATCGTTAAATTGACTAACTACTTCAAGAGTTGCACCATTGAGATTGTACATAAAGTTTATAGGATTCGATCGTCTTGAGAAGCGCAGCACCTTACATTTATCAATATTGAGTTTTAGCAAATTACGCTGACACCACATTGAGAGACTTTCTAAATCTTCCTGAATATTCAGACAGTCCTGAATAGAGGATACATTGCAAAATAACTTGAGGTCTTCAGCATACAACAAACACTTACAATATTTAAGACATTTTACTACATCATTAATAAATAGAGTAAAAATAATCGGGCCAATATGTGAGCCCTGCGGTACTCCGCTCGTGACATTTATTAGCCGAGAGACACAGGAACCGATCTTTACGCACTGCACCCGATCAGACAGGTATGACACAATCCACCTCAAATAAACACCGTGCACACCCAGAGCCTCAAGCTTCGCGGCAACTAACTCACGGGGAATACTGTCAAATGCCTTCGAAATGTCGGTGTAGACAGTATCAACTTGACATCCACGCTCCAAGGCAGCCGTTAAGTGATGTTGAAAAACTGCCAAATTTGTTGCTGTTGAACGACCCCGAAAAAAGCCATGTTGTTCTGGAGCAATAACGTGCTTAAACTTGAAAAAAAGCTCATCGGTGATGATGGATTCGAACACTTTGGGCAAGCTTGAAAGATTGGATTTCCCTCGGTAGTTCTTGATGTTAACTTTGTGACGTCTCTCCTTTTTTTGGAGAAGACGTCTTAATTATTGGGTTAATTTATTTCTTAACCAATGCCTTCAGACGGGATATTTGGGTGGATTTACACAAATGATACACGACATTTAAAAAAATAACGTAAATTTATTGTTTCCATAAAAGGCGATAAACGTAAAATAATTATCCGATTTGTTCAGCATGCGGGGTGAACGCCCGGTATGTATCTTCCGGCCCAGCACCCGGTAAAAAGCAGTGCCCCGGTTGCCGCTCGACGGTGGGACTACGCCAGTAGGTCGAGGAGGACAAGTTTTTCTGCGGAGTTCAGTCAACTGGAAAATAAAACATTAGTGGTGCAATGTGAGACGAGAAAGGAATGATTTTACGATTATTTTTATCGCGTCGATAAAAGAATGAGAAATGAACTGATTAAAACTCTCGATTAATATTATTTACATGAAATCTATTATGGTCTCAATTTATGAAAAATTCTCTTTATTTAAATGAATAATTTAATTAATAACTTAGATTAGCTCGGGGTAAAATTCTAGTTATCTGAAATGACCACGGATTTTATTATTTGATGAGTGACTGGGCTCGTCTTCGATTGCGTAACGGTCAATTCTCGTTCGCAACCGAAGATTGACCTTCTACGTGCCTGCTAACTCGTCGAGTCAATACTTCGACTCGTTAGGAAGTCACAGGGGGGATTATACGCTTTCTCAGAGTAATTAGACAAGGGACGCGAATCAATTCTTCGCTTCACCTGGGTCCACGTTCGAGACTGATAAGCTTTAGGGGGTGACGAAAGAGTATCAATACTACTCTCTCGTGATATCCCAACTTAACTCCTGGTCAATACCCAGGCTTCGCATTGGGGTAGGTTAAGGTGTGAGCTAGGAAGAGTCAATTCTTCTTCTTCGCTCTAGGAGAAGTCCCGATCAGTACTCGGGGCCTCTGGGCAAGGGGGTGAGCTATAGATGGCGGACCGGCTATCCTAGATCAGTTCTCTAGGAAGGCCAGCTGCGATCTGCTACCGTTCCTTCAATCTCGGTCCCTTTATATAGGTACCGGACGTAAACAACAACAACTTCTTATCTTGTTTTCCTCTCGGCTTCGCATTTATTTGCTTGGATTTAATATTTTAATATTTCTCGCTGAATTAAATGTTGTTTCCGTTCCTTCCTAGAGGCACTTTCTGTAAACAACAACTGATACCAATATAAAAAACCTCCCTTATCTTGTTGTCGCCGATTTATCTGCTTGGATTTTAATAATTTACTACTTGAATAATTCCTACATGATTTCTTCTCGCCTTTCGTGGGAATAATATTTTATTTAAATTCTGGCGTCGCTTTCCAGCGTCGCGACGTTACTGTAACGTCACAACTTTATCACCGGATTTATAGATTGGTTTCAAAGAGGAAAGTTTCCAAGTATCTGGGAATATCCCACTATCAAAGGAGATCTGAAATAGTTGTTGAATTGGATATGACAATGCTGAACTACATCTTTTTAATACAAGGGGAGGTATTCCGTCGGGACCAGCTCCCTTCTTCACGTCCAGAGAAGAAAGCTTCTGTTCAACTTCTTCAGTGGTAAAGTGGTGGGTAGTGATAGTATAATTTGCTGAATCGCTGAAATCAGACACGGAGGTGGCATCTACGCTGACATGCGTGGAGTAACATGACTCAAAGTGATCTGCGAAAGCATTTGCTATATCTGTTTCACTATCTACTGCCATGTCGTTAAATATCATAGTTTTAGGTAAACCAGAATCGCATTTCAAATTTCTTATGTATGACCAGAAATGTTTTACGTTGGAAGATATAAGAGATTCCGACTTACTAATAAATAGTAGATAGCAAAGATCAATCAGATGCTTCGATTCTCTTCTGAAGCCTGAGTATATCTCGTAATCGGATTGTGAGCCGGATGACTGGAACTTTCTGTACAATTTATTTTTTAAGTTGATGATTTTTTTGCACTCCTTGCTGTACCAAGAGGGATACTTATCGGAGAAGACATACCTGCTCACCGGAGTGAATTTCTCGATTCCACGCCATAAAATATCATAGAACGCACGCAGGACCTCATCGATCTCATTCGAGCTAAGAACTTCATCCCAATCCTGAGAGTTGAGGAATCCCACCAAGCCTTGATAATCGGTCTTCGAGAAGTTATAAGCTGCACTTTTTGTAGCGGCGTCAAACATTTGAGTCCTAGTTGTATTCAACGTTAACATCAACAGAGGATGGTAAGGGTCGACGTTTCCAAGAGGGTAATCTGATATATTTAATTCTGTGTTGAGATGATCAGTGAATACCAGGTCTAACAAACTCTCACGGTGGTTGTAGTATTTATTTATTTGGTTAAATTCCATGTAACACATGTTTTCTAAAATAGTTTCAGATGCTTCATCCGGCAGATTTTCTGGAATAAGGCACATGTCTTCAGCAGTCCACCTAACATGGGGGAGGTTAAAATCACCCATCAATATAAATTCTGAGCTAGTATATCTTCTCTTGTAGCCCTCAAGGGTCGCTATGAATGACTCATATGCATATTTGGAACTTTGTGGAGGAAAGTAAACAGAACATAATATCAGGTCAGTTTTGTCCACCCTAGCACGAACCCAAACATCCTCAAATGCAGGATTATCCGAATGAGGAAGTTCGGCACTGTGAAATTCGGTGAGTGAAGCAATAAGAGCACCACCCCCCTTGGAGCAATCCAGC
The DNA here is from genome assembly GCA_910589415.1 of Malachius bipustulatus. Lineage (NCBI taxonomy): Eukaryota > Metazoa > Arthropoda > Insecta > Coleoptera > Melyridae > Malachius > Malachius bipustulatus. The sequence continues at coordinate 4,572,934 of OU342633.1, forward strand.
ATTTGGTAGTTACGGTCATGACGGAACACATGGTATCCGTTACCAAAGAGTTCTGTATTGTAAAAAGTTTCATTCAGCCATGTTTCGGTTAGTAGTACAAAGTCATAGTTTGTGGCTAGAAGTTGCCTTGAAAACTCGGAAACCTTGGTACGTAATCCTCTAATGTTCTGATAAAAAAAAAGAAGTACGGTGGGGTAAACTAGGTTGCAATGATGCATCCGATCTAGGGCAGTTTTTCACTACGTTGGCGAAAAATTCCCATATTAGGTCTCCTTCTTGGAACAAACTCTTTTACTGCGATATTTGGGGGCCACTTTCCGGAGACGAGAAGTGATTTCAAAATGTCCTCTTTAACGCCCAATTTGAAGGAACAAACGTCCTCTCTTATTGATAGCTGTTCACATTTGGCGTCCTCAATGCCTAATCTATCGTGAACATATGTTAGTACGTCGTCGGGAGTAGAACCTGGAGCTGCCCTTCCAATGTATAACCACTGGCGGCGTGGTGCGGCTTTAAAATTCATGACGCTATTTTTAGTACTAGCAGAAATTTCCTCGCCGGTACCGATAATAATTGGATTTCGAGACTGTTTATTGATCCTAGGTATGGTCATTGATTTAGCTACAGCAGAACGATCAGTTGGAGTGACGCTAGTGTGGTAGGAAGCGAAGGTGGGGTCCTGCGTAGCGTTAACTGTAGCTGGTGAGTGGGAGTGGGCAGCCCGGCGCGTCTGAAGAGGAGCACCAGGTCCGCGCGCGGGCCACTGCCAAGCAGGAGCGGCTATATTCACCGCAGGCAAAGTACCAGCTGGTGCGCTGTTCGGTGTATTGGGTGCGACGGAGGGTATCTTCAATGCATGGGAAGCACTCTGTTGACGAGGCTCGATCGCCTCCATCTTGCTGACTAACAGCCAATATTATAAAGGCTCATTAGGCTAACGGGCAGATTTCTGTGCTTGTTTTTGAAGCTAATATCGACATCAAATTACTTTTATTAACATTTTTGTAATTACTATTCATGTCAAGAATAGATAAGTTTAAAAAATTTCCACTTAGACTGGATAACTTCTTCAGAAACGTCCACAGAAATCTGCCCGTTAACTTAATGAGCCTTTATAATACCCGCTGTAAGTGATTCAGTAAGTCGGTATGTTTGTTTAAAATGCTCATTATACCACCAATTTGAAAACTACTTGTTTTTAAACAGTTTTCACATGTATAAGATACAGAATTTAAATCTATTATTGCCTTGACTGTGGTTTTGTTCAAATTGACACATTTTATACCATGAAAAATGCTGTTGCAAATCAAACAGCTAATTTCTTCGCTTGCGTCTACTTGGACGTTGCATATAGTGCATGAAGACATCTTCGACAACCGCAGTAACTTATCAACCAGAATATCAGAGAGCGATAAGGGAATTCGCCACAAACGGACAATCAAGCTAAATTATTATTAGCAACAATTAGGTATTACAGATTAAAGGCATTAGGAATGACAGAGAAATTAAAAAAAAAATTTGTGTGTGACAGTCTGAATTCTTACAAACAGAATGATGCACAGAAACACAAAAACTTTCACGTATGTTCACTATTAAAAGCCTTTAAACACGGAGCAGAATAATATGCTGCTTAATTTAATAAAAATTTATACGGATTTTGCAAAAATTAATACTAAAATTATCCAAAATTTTAGATTTTTTTTTGGTAAAAATGGTTTTAATTAACATTTCAAAACTAGGAATTATTTGATTTCCTGAGTTCCAATCAATATTGCAAATGCGCGTTTTAATTGTTGAATAAAAAATTGAAAAAATAAAAAATCTGTAAAAAATTGCATCATTGAGTGACACGTCGCATCATGACATTTTTCTTGTTGCACCTTTTTTCGATTACATAGCAACGGCACACCATACCAGTTAGGTGACTTCGCGTCTAAGTTATCTTAATTTTTATACCAGCGCCAGTGTTGCAAAATTTAAGAACATTAAATTGTCCGTATCTTAAAATCTGTGTACATCAAGTAAAAACTGTTAAGGACTTTTTTGTTCTGTTTTTGATGTAGAATCGCGTGGTGCTAATATTATGCGGACGTTATAATACACCCTGTACTTATGTCAGACAGACGTACATATAAATGTAAACGTCAAGGAATTTCTGTCTGAGAGATATATCGCATTATTCATCAATAACTGTCGATACATTTTGGCCACTAGATGTAAACACCTAATATTTTCATTTTTAACTCGCTTGATACTTATCGCTGTAGTTGAGGTGAAGGCTACTTGTGAATAAATGTCGCGATATATTGAAAGTACCATGAGCGGTAAAAAAGAGTGGTTAAAAGTCGAAATTGATGAATTAGTAGATTTGTACCATTCTAAACCCGAATTATGGGACATAAAAAATAAAGTGTACAGAGATCGAGTTAAGAAGCAAAGCGCTTTAACTGAAATCGCGGAAAAGTTTCAAACTACTGTTGAAGAAGTTCCCGAACAGTAATGGCGTTCCTAAACTTGGTATCTTGTTTTAAGATAAGGGGTGCCATTTTTATGATCAAATCTTCAAAATCTTCGGCTTTCATGCGCACAAAATTAAAAAATTGCATTGGATCTTCAATGATTAATTCAGACATTAGCCTGCTATAAGCCCTATCGCTTTCTCGTCTCAGGATCCACTCGCGAACCCAGACAGACCGTTTTTTTTCTTCTTTTTCCTGGCCATTTTTGAAATAACCAATTTTGGCGGCCAACTTTCTTCTTGTTATTAAACTCATTGTGTTGGAATAAACTAATTATGGATAAAAGCTGCGCGAGAAATGTACGATTAACGATATAAATTACAATCAGTGGCAGATATAAACAACTGATACATTTCTAGCCATACATTTCTTCAAAGCACGTTTAAAAACTATCCGACATAACTGTAGGTTATAAAAATTCAGTAATTTCTATCCAAATAAATAAACATGGATTGCGAATTTGTATCCGACACAGGACATTTATGTCCAGATAGAAATGTCAGATGTAACCGCACCTTAATAAGATAGAACTTTGCTATAAAAACTAAATTAAATTGCATGAATTTTACTACTTTTTGACATAAATCTGATGTATCAAATGTTAAAGATAATGTTGCAGACGTTACTATAAACTACTCCTTCTTCTTTAGTGTTTATGGCTTTTACCTGCTATTTAGCCAGTATATTACTATAAACTACAGGGTTGCTCATTAGTGCATCAAAGTAGCTTTACTACTAGAATTTCAAATAATAATAAAAAGCAAGTTCCGTTAGACCATGTACGACTCGCCCTATTTTCTATAAATATTTTTATATATACAGGGTGTTTATAACTCATAGCGTACTCAATTTATACTGGCAACTATAAATACCATTGTTATTACATTTTCCCAGACAATCTGAAAATGCAATAATATATGGGGTGTCCCATTTAAAAAAATGTATGTCAGGTTCATCCTCGTGTTACGAAACACCCTGTATATACAAAAATATTTTTAGGAAATAGGGCGAGTCGTACACGGTCGAACGGAATATGCTTTTTATTATTATTATTTGAAATTCTATTAGTAAAGCTACTTTGATGCACTAATGAGCAACCCTGTATAAGCGTTCTCACTGACATAAAGACTATCAAAATTTACAATTAACTTCTTTATGGTGGTGTTGGCATTGGATGACTCCATTTGCCATAGAGAACTCATGCATAGTCTGATTTAACACTCTGGTTTATAGACTATTGAGTACAGTTCTAAATGTTAACTTTAAGACACGTATCCACCAAAGCAACAAAGGGGAACATTTATGTTTCTGTTCCAAATTTCCGAAATGTTTACGAATGTTCCTAATACGTGTTGCTCAATGTTCCGTGATGTTGCTAGTAGAAGTTGTTGCTTGTTGTATGTAGCAATTTGTTTGCACGCAATATTTTGCACTTGTTTCTTGAAGTTCCTAAAATTTGGAACAAGAAGCAACAAATGGAAACAAAATGTTCCCGTGTGTTGCTTTGGTGGAGAGGCACCTTTTGAATCACTTACAAACTTGACTAATAGACATCTAGTATTTCCTTGCTGTTGAAACTTTAAATATTTGTAACGTTTAATGGTAGCTGAAGGCCTAGGTCAGGTCAGGTCAGGTAACTTTAAAGAAGTTAAAGGGGTGTTAAAGAAGTGTCGTAGTCTTTCACTTTCATACCTGAATATCGATTTTTTTTATGAATCTATCTACCCTTTGATTTTTTGTATTGGTAAAATTTGTTATTACTATGCACTTTAATGTTATTTTACAAGTTGATACAGGCTGTCCGGAAATTATGCGCAAAGAATTAAGGGGGTGATTCTACTTGATAAAATATTGCCAAAAGTATACATAAATTTTTTTCGAAAACTCACAAATAAGAAAGTCATGAGCCTTCAAAGTTGATTTTTTTTAAATCAATATTTTTTTATAATTTTTTTTCTAGTGTACGGATTTTCTTAAAATTTGTCACACTTGCTACTGATGTTGCTTTGTATCCTTGGTCCAAATTAGACTTGAATCCCTGGAAATCAAGAGGCCTTATGTGTCCCCTTGACCTTCAAAAAAGGCCTATAACTTTTTTCGTAATATTTTTTTCTGAGTTTTGAAGACGCACAATTGAAGAACATGAAGAAATCTTCGGAAAAGGTCCTCTTTGTCTATCACGATAAAATGACCTGTTTCCGAGTAAAACTGTTTTAAAAATTTAGCTTGCACTAAAATTGATCACCATAAATTATGATCATTCTGCAACAATACCAAAGCATGCTTTGGAAACAGCTGCAGGGTTGCCTAGGAAACAAGGCGTTTGATTTGGATTTCATTTTGACAGCAATTTTTTTAAATTTTATCATTTCCAAGTCTATTTATATATGAATGTCTCTGTTTTGTACATAACTAGGCAACCCTGCAGCTGTTTCCGAAGCATGCTTTGGTATTGTTGCAAAATGATCATAATTTATGGTGATCAATTTTAGTGCAAGCAAATTTTTAAAACAGTTTTACTCGGAAACGGGTCATTTTATCGTGATAGACAAAGAGGACCTTTTCCTAATATTTCTTCATGTTCTTCAATTGTGCATCTTCAGAACTCAGAAAAAAATATGACGAAAAAAGTTATAGACCTTTTTTGAAGGTCAAGGTCAGTTAAGGCCTTTTGATTTCGAGGGATTCAAGTCTAATTTGGACCAAGGATGTAAAGCAACATCAGTGGCAAGTGTGTCAAATTTTAAGAAAATCCGTACACTAGAAAAAAAATTATAAAAAAATATTGATTTAAAAAAATCAACTTTGGAGGCTTATAACTTTCTTATTTGTGAGTTTTCGAAAAAAAATTATAGATACTTTTGGCAATATTTCATCAAGTAGAATCACCTCCTTAATTTTTTGCGCATAATTTCCGGACACCCTGTATGTTGCATTATTATAAAACTCAAATTCAAAATTTTATCAATTAAATGGGATATATCGTCGCTGTCATTACGAAATGGCCTATCTCTGATTCAACAACTTTTCAGGAGAACGTTTTGAAGAAAACTCTACTGTTCATTTTGTCAGTAGCACGAGATATAATTCATTATCAGAACCTGTTTTTTCATATACTTATAGCACAAAAGTATACTTAGAATATTGAGACATAATCTTTTTTGAAAGAAAAGATTGGACTTTTTCTGTAAATAAATTATTATAGTACGGCAGCCCGTTACCAAAATTTTCTGTCATCGCGCCCGAATCGAGTAAACTATTAATCGATAGTTTTTTTAAAACTAAGAAAGTTTTTCCTGATCGAAAAAGTCGTACAACGTTGCCGTAACCCGTCAGAGTAATTTCAGTAGGTAAAAAAGTAAACGGTAATTTTGTTACTCCGCCTGCTCCGTTCTTCATGTAATCTTATTAAAAATTTACAAAAAAACATGAATCCATAGAGAACGGAAGTTTTTGATATTGAAATATTTCCATTGTTTAAAAAAAACATATAGAAAAATTGTCTGAAAAAGTTTCAGCGCCCGGTTCAAAATTTATTTTAAATTATTGATAGGACATCCAAAAACGGTAAGTAGAGTCGAACGGACGTTTTCCGTGCTGCAATGCTCCAGGGAATGCTACGGAGTCAGCAGCACTATATATTCTGTATGGTCCGTGCTCGTGGTACACGGCGCGCGCATACAGCGGGATGGTGTGTGGCTTGGTTGTCTATAGCAATACAGCGTCTATGCTATAGTCCAATAAAGTCTAAAAAGTCATACGTATCGATTAAGAATACACATCCTTTTGATAGTTCGATTTATTTTGTTTCATGTACGTGTTTTTATAGTAACCGTCCAGTTTGTCTAAACACTCCATCCCGCATAAATAAGTATACGTCAACATTGGTTTTGAATGAGAATTAAATGAACAGCACAAAGGATAGATGTCATTACGTGAATAAATTTTATGTAGTTGTCAGTGGCTCTCAAACTGACGTAAGCGGTTCAATTCATTTTTTGAATGATTCCTCCAATAATTATTACGCTCGTTCACAACTTGACAATTAACTGTTTGACATTTTCTGGTGAAATTAAAAATATTAATTCGGACGGTTAGTAAGACGTCACATCTGACTTTTTAAAGTTAATCCTACTATATCATCTACCACCTTACACCCGCGTGTTGTTTTCGTATGCTCGTGCATGCGTTTATATGTTTATGTGGTTATAGTGCAATATTATTTAATAATAATAATAATAATAATAATAATATTTATTGAGCAATTATTTATAAATTACCCAAAAGGGCTTACAACAGTAAAACTGATTTTAAGTAGCCCTAACAATGAACAGATATCAAAACAGAGATATATCAATACCAATATCATCCAGGCCACCAGACATAATCACCCGCTTAAGAGTTTTCTTCAATGATGCAAGAGACCGGTCCGGCAGCCTGAATAGCAAGCATTTATTCCGTGCTACCCGTAATATCGGAGCAATGTCTCTCCAGGAGTGTATTTTCTGCAATGAGAATAATCCAATAGACAAAATACTCCGATTCCAACAAAAAACCATTGAAAATTTTTTTGACAAAATTTCGCAAACAAAAAAAAAATCAAAAATAAAAATTTTTGATTTACTGAAAATGACTTGACACACCAATGCAAGTATAACAATGTCCGTTAATATTTTTTTCTCACTTTTCAAGACACAAGAAATAATTTGTACCAGGAAACGGAGCAGGCGGGATAACTCGATCAGCCTTTAAAAAAAACCACATCTGAAATGCAACCCTTCATTTGCGCAACAATGAAAACGTCCGTTCTTATTTTTTTCTGTTAACGAAACATTCAAAATTATCTATGATCAGGAAAACGGAGCGGGCGCGAAAGGTTTAATTCCAAACTGTCACAAAATTTAGATTTTTAACGAACCAAAACCACCCACAACTCGGAAAATGTCAGTAACTATATCTATCCTATTGAAATGATCATTCTTCGTAAAAATAACAAAAAAACGGACCGGGCGCGATAACTTATTTATTCCCTTAATCTTTACATATATTCAGGTGTTTTTCAACCACTTCGCAACCTTGCCTAAGTCAGTACACTTGAACTTTTCTTCTCAAAACTTCATGAATCAACCGAAAAAACCAAAAAAATTGCGGGCGGGATCAGGCGAAAATCTTGGTAACGGGCTGCCGTACTATTAAGTAGATAGGCCCCTTCGTACTGACAGCGACGATATGAACCTATAAAAAGTAAAATTTAATCGAAATCTCCTCGATATTCAAAAAAATTATACGACAGTTTGCCAGTTTAACCCGCGGAAATCTGGCGGTTAACTTTATCAGCCAGATAGGCAAATTTAACCGGCTACTTTAACCTAACCAAGCTAAAAATAGCTTTATAAAACAAAGTAAGATTAACAATGTAAACTGCGAGTTAAAGTTATCTAGCAGTTTAAAAGTTAACCTTGAGAGCTGAAAAAAGCTTTATAAATACACCTGTTGCTTTTTTGATTGGCAGATAGGGTCTAACTCCGAGTTATCTCTCTTAACCAGCGTTTATAATATTGGCTGATAGTAGGTGCATACCACGTGAAATATTAAGATAGGGTCATGTAAGCCATTTTCTAATGTATGGAGCCGTTTCAGATATACAGTGCTTTCAAAATTGCGATTTTCACTTGTTTATACAGGGTGGTCCAACTTAAAACGTCAGGACTTTACCAGACGATAGATAACGTTAAAATAATGCCAGTTTCTCTAATACACTTATAGCCGGGAAAGCTTTCTTTTCAAGATACAGGCGTTGAAGTTTTGGGAAAAAAATAATGTTTTGTGAATATTGTCAAAACGGCTGCTTTAAAAAAATTGAAATTTGGTACGCAGCATGAGCTAAGTATCTTTCATGATTTACGGCTTATGGTGATAAATTGCGAAAACCAGCGGCGGAGATATGGGTGTGCCATCGCCCCTTTTCAAAAAAAAAAATTGACGCCACTGACTCTGTGGAAAATTTAATTTAATAATACTATTCAATGCCCCATGCTTTTTAGAATAAAAAAGTACTCTCTAATTTTTACACAAGGCGCACCATTTTCGAGATAATTCAGGTTTTCTTAGGTAATATCCGTAGCCATTTTAAGAATAACAGACAAATTCTAATCAAATAACTTTTACTTAAATAATTAAATAACAGAAATAAACAACACCTAACTAATGTAACAATTGTCAGTAACCATAGAGTCAGTGGCGTCAATTTTTTTTTTAAAGGGGCGATGACACACCCATATCTCCGCCGCTGGTTTTCGCAATTTATCACCATAAGCCGTAAATCATGAAAGATACTTATAGCTCATGTTGCGTGCCAAATTTCAATTTTTTTAAAGCAGCCGTTTTGACAATATTCACAAAACATTATTTTTTTTCCCAAAACTTCAACACCCTGTATCTTGAAAAGGAAGCTTTCCCGGCTATAAGTGTATTTGAGAAACTGGCATTATTTTAACGATATCTATCGTTTGGTAAAGTCCTGACGTTTTAAGTTGGACCACCCTGTATACAGGGTGTATCTAAATAACACCGAAAAAAATTAAGGGGTGATTCTGTGATGAAAATTAAGGGGGGTATTTGGTATAGAATTTTTTGAAAAAACTCTCCCCGAAAAAGTTACACCCCTCCGAAGAATTAAAAAAAAAATGGTTTTTATTTTTTATTTTCCCTGTATATTAAGCTAAAGACACGAAAATTGGTAAATATTAATTGTCAATGAAACTACAGTGAAAACCGGATATAACGACATTGAGGGGACCATCAAAATGCGGTCGTTATAGCCGATAGTCGTTATAGGCAATTAAATGCATTTTTTACTAACTGAGACACCACATACCACATGATATTATGTATGTAAATTCAAAGGATTAAGAGGTTTAAATAAATAATACGTATATAAAGGCATCACAATTTTCAAATACATATTTATCTATCAAAAATTTATTAATTTTTGAGGATACAGGTAGATATGTACAATTTTAATTTTTTATCATGTTCTGAAATACATATTTAGTATGTATGATGTATATATTTTATAAGTCTCAGTTCGCTCCTGAACCATCCTATTCGGAGAAATACCTAAATCACCTCCATTGTCCGATCACGCAATAAAAAACCAAATGAAAACAGGCCCTCGCCCGACGACGGGAAGCGTAAAATTAAGAATTTACAGCATAAACATCCGTCGGTCGTTATAACCGACACGATTCCGTGAAAAATCCAAGATCACTACGTCGCTATTACCGATACGTCGCAATAAGCGATGTCGTACTAAACGGTTTATATGTAAGGTGATTTTTATGAGACTAAACTGGGACTTCGACATTTGGTCGTTATATCCAGAACGTCGTACTAAACGATGTCGTTATAATCGGTTTTCACTGTACATATTTTTAATTTTTTTCAACCCTGAAGTATGCTTAGAAGGGTTTGAAATAGTCAACCCCTAAGATATTTTACCTTACAATTTTTTTAGATTAAAATTTTTCTTTAAAAAAAAAACACGGCTGAATAGCTCAATTAATCTACAAACTTTTTTATCTCCATAAGTTTTTTCTGAAACTTGCGCACTTAAGAGAAAAAAATAAATGTATTGCAAGCTCATGTTATAAATAGTGTTTTATTGAACAATAGCCAACCAAAAAATTAGGCAAATATTCTTACAACTAAAACAATAGTAAACAAAGAATGAAAAAAGAAACTGTCGAAGGTCAACAATACAATAATAATGCTATCAGTATTATTGTTTTTATGAATGTCACTGCAAAGCACAGACCACTAGACCTTAAGGCAAAATATCCTCGCGTTAGTTCATCTTTGTGAAAATGCATTTCATTTATTTTTTTTCTCGTAAATGCTTAAGTTTTCGAAACAACTTGTGAAGATAAAAAAGTTTGTAGATTCATTGAGCTATTCAGCCGTGTTTTTTTTTAGAGAAAATTTTTAATCAAAAAAAAAATTTTGTATGGTAAAATATCTTAGGGGTTGACTATTTCAATCCCTTCTAAGCATACTTCAGGGTTGAAAAAAATTCAAAATATGTAGTTTCATTGACAATTAATATTTACCAATTTTCGTGTCTTTAGCTTAATATACAGGGAAAATAAAAAATAAAAACCATTTTTTCTTAATTCTTCGGAGGGGTGTAACTTTTTCGGGGAGAGTTTTTTCGAAAAATTCTATACCAAATACCCCCCTTAACACGTTAAGCCCCGCCATACAAACATTTTTTAGAATTTCCAGGACCGCAAGAAATTTTTGTTTTCAATGAATTATAAGAGTTTCGTTATTATAGTGGATATAGAGGTTACGAATATTGATATTACCAACCCGCTTACTTCCCAGTTGTCTCCCAGACCGGTATATTAGAGTCTCCATTGATTTAACATTGTAGTGTGTACCCATATAATACCACAGGGTCGTGAATGCAAAAGCATGCTGTGGTATCACATTGATGCCTTGCGGTCCCAGTGCTTCCTGGCCGTGAGGCATCAAAGCAACGCCTCGCGGGGCTAAACGTGTTAATTTTCATCACAGAATCACCCCTTAGTTTTTTTTGGTGTTATTTAGATACACCCTGTATAACTCATAACCTACCCAATTTAAACTGCAACTGTAAAAACCATTCTTATTGAATTTTCTCAGGAAGTATGAAAAAACAATAATACCGTGTGTCCCCGTATAAGTGAAACGACTCTTATAAAAAACAAAAAAAAATTTATTTTAATTTTCATTTTTTGGGGTTCAGCTCTACTTGGTTAAAGAGTAATTTCTAACAAAATTTTAGTTTTGAAAAATCAAGCATGCCTTTGAAATTAAACAAAAAACATTTTTTCTATGGAGTAAAGTGCCTTTTATGTGGCAAATACGAAAAAATATTATTTGAAAAAGTTGTTAAGAATCAAAATTTAGGTCCGTATACCAAATTTCAAAATCATAGTCCAACTTTGATCTTTTACATTTACTTTTATGTTTATTTCACAAATCAAAGAATTTCATTTGTAACAAAGACTGGTATTGACAGATTGCTATTGCTATGGATACAATTTGGTTTTTCCATGGCAGTCTTTGTTTAAAAATGAAATTCTTTGATGTGTGAAATAAAACATAAAAATAAATGTAAAAAAAAAAAGTTGACCTATGATTTTGAAATTTGGTATAAAGACCCAAATGTTGATTCTGAACAACTTTTTCAAATAACATTTTGTCGTATTTGCCACATAAAAGGCACTTTACTCAACAGAAAAACCGGTTTCTTGGAAATTTCCAAGGTATGCTTGATTTTTCAAAACTAAAATTTTGTTAGAAATTACTCTTTAACCAAGCAGGGCTGAACCCCAAAAACTTAAAATCAAAAAAATTTCGTCTTTTATAAGAGTCGTTTCACCTATCCGTGGACACACGGGTATACTGTTCTACTAAAAAAATAACCTTGACCTTCAAATGGCCATGAAATTTATCCCCAAGATCAAACTCTATTGGTAGAGTGAGATAACCTGCATTGTCCTCAACAACTTTGGTATACACATTTTTTTTAACTGGCTTACCAACAGAGATATTCGGGTGCAGTAGTTAAGCAATTCCTTTGGTAGGCTGAACTTTTGCCTAATTAAGGGCCGGTTGCACAAACGTAAATTAAGCAGTTTCAGATAATTACTGATTTTAAAATGCCTGTATTATGAGAATATTGGTCTAATATTGCTGAAAATAAGTTTTACTCCCTTTATGAAGAGTTAATTACTGATAAAAAATAAAAAATCATTAAATATATTCGCCATATTTTCAAAATTTATAATTCAAAATCAGTAATTATCTCAAAATTTTTAATTTGTGTTTGTGCAACCGGCCCTAAGTATTGCAGTTTTTCCAATAAAAAAGTTACCAATAGATAATTGTATGTGATTTACCCTGTACAGTAGCAATGGTTTGCTCTGTACATTCTGTAATGTTGGTGGATCCTTAAAAAACTCAGCAAATTTTGTTACTTACATAACTTCCAAAACTATTACAGATTTAAACCTTCTGAAGTCCACATTATACTGGCCTTTTGTTAATCTAAAGGAAATTGACATTGACCTAAGGAATAAAGTATTGGAATCATTCTTTAAGAAAGATTTCTGGATGGATAACTCCGTAAATGATTTGTATAAATGTATAGCAAGACTTGGAGGAGTTACTGGTTATGGTATGGGATTAATCTTACTGTAATTACAACCTTTTTTACAATATAATCAATTTCAGATGTGTGGTCTCATTTTAACAGTAGAGTATTGTGGCTACTAAAAAACTATAAAGTGACATTCTATTACATAAGATGTTTTCTTCGGGATTTAATTAATGTGTATGCCAAATATCTGGAAACAACAATCCTTCGGTCAATTACCATATGCATCCCCGGAGAAGTCATTGAAGAAAATGTAGTTTCGTCTTTCTATGATATGTGCTGTGAAAGAGGAGTATATGACTGTTATGATGTAATAGAATTTCTAGTCTTACCAGCTGATAACTTTTAACCATTTAAATTTTTAGGGAAATGAGATAACTATAAGAAACAATATGTTGGACCCTGAAATAGCACTGGTTTTGCATTCATTCTTTAAGAAGCTACCAAGGAACAATTTGCCAACTCACCTACATATTTGTGTTTATGTATCCAGAGGAACAACTACTAGTTCGGTTATATTAAATATCGTGAGGAGTGCCGCAGATGTTACTCAGAGTATAGTAAATATTCTCAGCAGTTGTTTTCAAATTACCGGACATTATATAGAGAGTCCGGTTCGTGTAATTGTGCCTTTTCAAAGTTTGTTGCAGTATGTAAAAAACCCAACATACACTTACGTGCTACCTCCATTTATTCCAAGAGTAAAAGAGTTGATTTCAAGACCATAAAGGAAGCTTCAGTTATTTCAGATTGAAATAGAGGAATATTTTTTATGAAGAAGCGGAATGTAATATTTATGTTACGTTTCTAATGTATAGAGTTTATTTTACTTTTCCATTATTATTATTATTGTTTTAAGTAGAATAATAATTAGTTAGCTCAGTTTTCTATTTGTCCTGCGTTAACTTTTGTGTTATTTCTAGTTGTTAAAATCCTTGTTGTGTTTTATAATGCAAGTATTTTTGATAATCTTTATTAGCTAGGAGGGACGTTTTTTAAATTCACGGAATTGGTAAGGTATAGTCCCAGATCAAAATTGTAAGTGAAAAAATTCTGATATTACTAAAAAAGGCATGTCGGAGAACATCAAGCAGCAAATTTTGCTCGAAACATAAGTTTCTGCTTGCCGCCTCTCAGAAATGGCTTTTCTTAGTACTGTCAGTTACGGCAGGCAATTTTGACCTGGGATTATAGTCTTGAAAAACAAGCTTTAAAATTCTTTTTTTAATAATTATTGTCGCTTATTCTTGACTAGAAACATCATACTTAGTTCTGATTTTAGCTATAGTTTTCTTTATCTACCTACTTCATGATGAGATAAAAATACATCAGACTTATTTAAAACTGTCAAATGTCAAATGAGATTAGAATTTTTTACTCTGAACACACAGGACTAGGTATTACACAACTTTATACAAAAGTAAGCTGAAAGCGATTGAACACGTTTGGTCGAATATTTGGATCTGGTGTATTGTGTCGTCATATTTTGCTGACTTATTTTTGTGAAAGTTACATTTTGAATGTTGCTATTGAATTGATAAAGTATGAATGATATAACTCATTTCATTGTTGAATGAACAACAAACTACAGAATAATTAACTGGTAAGAAGACACCTTACGGATTACATAAGGGCAAAGGATGAAGAAATACTTATTGAATTATGTTCCACTTGCATTATTGGCAAAGCTTATAACCCCTGGTTTCAGAAAGCTGAACATAATATGACAGTGAACACATTTGACATTTCACGATGTAACATGTTTCGTCGAGTTTCGTGCAGTTATTAAATTCTTCACAAGATTCAGGAAATATGTGCGTATGTGGCCTCCCATGCGGGGATGCCTGCCACGGTAACATCGTAGTTTTTTTATTAAGTGGTTCAGGCTTATTTAAATAATGTGGAGAATCATTAGAAGATGAATGCACTGAAAGACCTAATGCTGGTAGTTACAACACAATATGGAGATGAATATCGAGCTTGTCATGTATTTCTTATGAGGCTAGGGCATGGATTTCCAAAAACCTTATGTCTCATTAAAACAATGCCATTTAATTACTGCAATCAATTTTGATTGTGACTGGAGATGAAACCTGGGTAATTTTTTTCAAATCTGAATCTAAAAAAGAATCCAAGCAGAAACATGCGACAAGCAGTGAAACTTGCTACACCATTACACAACCAGCAGGTCCTTACCTGCTGGATACAAGCTTCTTTTTTTTGAACCCAGAAAACCTCAGTGATGGGCATTTTGAAGTTTTTAATAGGTTTTTTCGAAAAATTAAACCATAATTTTGAGAAATATAAAATGTAATTTTATAGCCGCAGTTCCGCAAATACAAAAAAACGCCTGGCACAGGTACCTTGCAAATTGTATAAAGGTTTTTAGTGTATGTTGCGTAATTGCTTTTAGTCTCATAGTTCCGTTGTATATTTTTATAACTGTATGAAAATGACTGCAAATTAATTTCAAATAGTGTTGTTGTCATGCTTTTAACATGACCCTCAAACTAATGAGGATATTGTGTTGTTATCAGGGTGTTTGTGAATATGAAGTTTATCAGAAAATTTTGATTCAGCATAACTAAGTTCTTTCATAATTATTGTTTATTGTTAGCAAAAATAATTATATTTTTTTAATTGGGTACATGGGAATGAAAACAATAATGTACAGATGTATTTTATGGTGAGTTGTATTTCACCTGTCCCTGTCTATAACTCAATCTGTAAATACAGGAGGGATGTGGTTTCTAGACTACAGACCTATAAATATGGGGAATGTTGACATTGCGGACTGTGCTAAAAAGACTTGTTGCTTTGCACAATGCACATTGTTAAATATTCATAGATATACCTACATAACGAACATTGTATGTAGGTATAAAGGTGCTGTATATTTTTATATGATGAATGTTGCTGCATGTTTTATTTTTGATTTATTATAAATTATCATTACTGTATAGACTACCTGAAAAATGTCTGTAAAAAAGAAGAAAATTCTGTAAATTTCGTTGTTTTTTTTATACATAGGTATTACATAATGTACTCTCTGTACACTGAGAGTTGTCCGTTGTCATGCCGCACTGATTCTGACTAAACAATTTCATTTAATTCGATTTGAATCGTACACTTATTTCTAAGTCGAACCAGATGTGGTATCGCAGTTCGTGTCAGTGGCGTGTGTTGAGGAATAATGAATATCCTATAAATATATTATTTCGACAAGTTATTGACGAAGTAGAGCCTTGCAACTTTTTGATAACAAATATATATAATGCAAGTAAATAAGAATGATAATAATTATTATTGTTATCATCATGATAGAAATATCATGTCACCTACCTGCTGGTTGCCGTTTAAAAGAAAGAATAACACCTCCGTTTTCTTATTTGCAAGTAAAATATTCCAGCAATTTTACCACAAGACCACGTACTAGGGAGTTCAATCGTTTCCCAGGCAAAACAAGGAAATAGATTTTTAGGCATTCGCGAAATTAAGTTACTCATAGTTTATCACACCGTACAATATAACACAGGTAATTCTGCTAATTTCGTATTAAAAACGTTTCAAATCACAACAAAAACCTTATTTAGTATATTTACCGCTGACACTGACACTTGAGAGTAGCGACGATCGTAATATCGTATCAATCTAAGCGTATCAAGACGCGAGTCGATACTTCCGTCTCACTCTCGCTCATCTTTTTAGAATTGCTGACGATTCAAACGTATTTCTGACAATACGTCCCATTTTAACTCGATTGACTGCAATGCAATAGAAGGAGTAAGAAACATAACGAGATGATGTATCCTTAGTTCTCACAACAGACAACTCTCAGTGTACAGACTTTATATTCGTGCTAGTCTAAAGATATAATAGTAAGCATTAGCATTTCTTGTGAGGATATGCCGAACATTTGTAACAAAACTTGATTTACATTAATTACGTTTAAATTCGAGACTATAAGAACCAAAGTAGAAGTGCTTGACTTGAATGTCCAAATATATTGTGTGGAAAAACTGTTAGCAGCCTGGTGTACTAAACTACCCTCTTGAAATCTGAGAAACCAACCAGAAACATGGCATGCTTTAATCTTATTGCTGTGTTTCTTAGCTAGCCCGAGTTTGTTTGTTATTCAGTCTTTTTATGTTTTATGTTATGATTCAAATTTTAGGAGCACCGAGGTAACATGTTAATGTATACAGTGACATCCGAAAAGTATTTTAGTTTTAAAAGTTTTTTTATTAGTAAGAGGGCAAACAAATAAATTGTGCAGAAAGTGTGTGCATGCTCTAAAAATTATTTCACATATACTTATTTTAAGCCACGATATTGCCATTTTCATTTCCATATCGCCAATATAGTCGCTTCTCTACAACGATTATATTTAGGCTTAAAGTTCAACATGGTAAGTAGATTTCCCGAACACTTAAATAAGATAGGGATAAATGATACTCCTATGTGCCCACATTGCCCTTCAGAAGTTGGTCCTCTGAACCATATACCTAATGTTTAAATGCAGGAATAATTCTCAAGCCACCGAAAGACTTTTGAAGACCTTAGACGAAAACAAGGTGGATAGGCCCACAAATTTGACAATATCCTTGTACTGGCAAATATGGACATCTACAAGGCTATAACTGACTTTTTTATAGCTATAAAGCTACCTCTCTGAACTTTTAGAGTTATAATTTGCAGATTTTTTTAGTTAGGTAAGTATCTGTTATTTAAAAAAAATTAACTCAGTTGAATTTCAGTTAATTAAAATAAAATCTTGGTAAATCTAAATCGAAAATTTTATTTAAACCTCAAAAAACTTATGACAAACAAAATCCAATATATATACAAAGTGAAAATATACAAAAATTCAAATAAAGCTATAAATGCATATCTAAAACAAGTAGGTATGTATTGTGTCAAATAAGTTTTAGAGCATACACACACGGATGTCACTTAATTGTCTTACACACAATTTTTTTCAACCGTGTTTGTAATGCTATTTAGGCCGATCGCATACTTATACGACATTTGTTTTCGACATATCAACGAACATGTAACAGATACCATGACATTAAAAATGTCAAAATAATTTTTTTATTTCGCACGTCTACAATAATACCTTATGTCAAGTAGTATTGTCTGCATACACCTACATACCTCTTCTTTGCAGCCGTCGAAATGTCACTTGAGAGCAAGCAGTGTCCTGAAACATTTCTGGGCGACAAGTCTCTTCATATTTGCAGGGTGTCTGCTTGGCATGTGAATTATCATTGTATTCGCTATGTTGTAAATGGAGCAACATGTCGTCGAGACGTCCAAAACAAAATGTCGTATAAGTATGCTACCGGCCTTGGAAAGTAACCAGATAGAAAAAGAAGAATTATGAAATTATGTTTAGAAGCTATAGGGAATTTTCACTTTTTTTTTCAACTTTTTAAAGTATTAAGTTCTATTGAAAAATTAAACAACCAAACTACGAGGCTCACATTATTAGTACTATCAAATGAAACACAATTTGTGATGTCTTTAGATTAGAATTTTTTATTCTGAACACACAGGACTAGGTATTACACAACTTGATACAAAAGTAAGCTGAAAGCGATTGGACGCGTTTGGTCGGATATTTGGATCTGGTGTATTGTGTCTGTCATATTTTGCCGACTTATTTTTGTGAAAGTTAGACTTTGAATGTTGCTATTGAATTATTGATAAAGTATGAATGAATAACTCATTTCATTGTTGAATAAACAACAAACTACAGAATAATTAACTGGTAAGAAGACACCTTGCGTATTACATACACTTATTATTGAATTACTTTCCACTGGAACCCCTGGAACGTAAAATATGACAGTGAACACATTTGACATTTCACAATGTAATATTTCTGAGTATGGTAATTTTTTTATGTTAAATTAAAAAGAGTTAAAGCTTTATTTAAGACCCCTTCTTACCTAATTCTTATATGTTCAGTTTTGCTAATAAGCTTACTAAAAAATTTATCAGAGATCATAAATATGTTGGTTGTATACAGGTGTTTCAGAGATATGAGGTCAAATTCAAAGAGGTAGTTTCTTTCATAAATATAAATTGAAAAGATAAATTTCAACTGAAAATGACGTTTCGATCAAAAGATACAGGGTGTGAAAGTTTAAAAAAATATGACAGTTTCTGGTTACTTTTCTCTCCCTATTTTTTACGCCACCGACCTTTTCACAATTGCAAAATCGTTATTCAACATGCCCATACATTTAAAAAAAAAAGCGGTTTTAAATTTTTTCATATGGCGCATCATTTATGAAATCTTTCAAGTTTTCTCAGGTATTGTTGGGCCAGTTACATTGCAAAATTATCGATTTCATTAAAAGTTATGTGACTATATTTTTTTTGCATAATGTTATTATTAGTGACTTAGCTGAGAAAACTTCAAATATCTTAAAAATTGCCGTATGAAAAAGTTGAAGTAGTAGTTCTATAATTGCATGAGCTATTCAGTAACGTTTTGGCATTTGCAAAAAACCAGTGGCGTAAAACATAGGAAGGAAAAGGTGGCGCTAACCCTGAAAAACTACGCCTCTGGAAGACCTCTACAAAACCTGAAACAACCAAATTAAAGAGCTTTGTTTGTTTATTTATTGTTCATGTAAATTTCATCATAATTAGTTTAAATTTACACGAGTTTATAACCGAAAACTTTTATATTTTTTTAAGCTTTAACACCCTCTATCTTTTAAAAGAAACGTCATTTTGAATTGAAATTTATTTTTTCAACTTATATTTTATGAGAAGAACTACCCCGTCAAATTTGGCGCTATATCTCTGAAAGAAACACCCTGTATTTGTATACTAGGAGTTTCCAGGAAACTAGATAGTATGAAGTTATAAGTTAATACCAGTAATTTTAATACCAATTCGAAATGACCTATGATTTAGGCTTAAAATGATTTTACGAATGAGCTGTCGTCATTTGGGAAAAATTTCATTTGGTTGCCATGACAAATTCATAAATTATTGTGTTTATCCCTCAGTGAGAGAGGGGGAAAAGGTTTTGCAGTGAGAGAGAGTAAAAAATGGGGCGGGGAAGGGCAGACGGGTGTTGTGGGACTAGGATGTCAGGGAGGGGTTCGGAGAGGGAGCAGGTGTAGGTGCTAATCAGTAATTCACAGTATATGATTCAGGATTGAACAACAATCTTAGATGAAAAGAGTAGCCTGAACGCACCAAATAAAAATATATTCTTCAATTTTGTGCTGAAAGATCGAATTATTTAGTTTTTAATCCAGCAGGTTAGATACGAGCTTCATACTGTCTACCTTCATGAAAAATAGTTATTATATTGTATAATACACTATTGTTCAGTTACAAATTTATCTTATAACTTTTGGTATTTTATAATAATTTCCTTTTTTAGTTACCATAATTTTAATTTCTGATGTAATTATTGTGATGTCAGTCATTTTTAATACCATAAAATTTTTGCTTTTTTTGAGTTTCAGTTTGTGTAAAAAATGTAAATAAGTAAAAAATGAAAATTAAATTAGAAGAAAATGTAATAATAATTATGTTTTTTTACTTGAATATACTATTGTGAATTTTTTATTTTGAACCTATCCCCTAGACAACTCAGGGCTGAATGGGGTATCAATATGCAATTTTGATTATAAGCATTTTAAAAATCCCTCTTGTGTACATTTGAAAAAAAAAACAGTATGGTTTTATAATAACTATTAGTCAACACAACATGGATTTATCTATACCTCATGGCCGAAATAATTTGCAGTATAAGCTAATGTGATAACAGGGGACTATGCTTAAGGTCCGCTTGTGACATGATGAGAATTCTTCCAGTGAAGTAATCTCCTCCATCTTATCGCAGATCGGCTGGCCAGCGTCTTTTTAATCTTCTGTTGATATGTTCTTGTAAAAGTGGTTGGATAAGAGGGTTGCTATGTGCTTCAAGTCTGTCATGGTGTTTTCTGCTGTGCTCTTGTATGACGTCCTTAACAAAGGGTATGCCGAGGTCATTGTGGACAGTTTGGTTGGAAATGTACCAAGGTGCATTAGTTTAGTTATTGCTCTTAGAATCTTTGATTGTGTTCTTTGTAGAATAGAGATATTAGACTTGCTGGTACATCCCCATAATTCGACACCATATGTCCAAATAGGTTTAATGACTGTTTTGTATACCAGGATTTTGTTTTCAAGTGATAGTTTCGAAGTTCTTCCGAGAAGCCAGTATAAGTCTTTTAAACGTAGTTCGATTTGTTTCTTCTTCTTCACTAGGTGTTCTTTCCAGCTTATTTTTGTATCCAAATGTAGTCCTAGGTAGCGTACTGTACGTGTTTCTGGTATAACAATATTGTTGCTGTAGACTGGAGGGCATTGTCCTTTTTTTAGCGTGAATGTAATGTGAGCTGACTTTGATTCATTAATTTTAGTTTTCCATGTGTCACACCATTCCTGTACCATATCTAGATGGTTTTGAAGGTTGTAAGATGCTATTGCTGGGTTTTCATGACTTGCAAGTTGCAAGAATCACTGTGTCATCGGCAAAAGTACTGATTGTGGTATTTGGTGTAGTTGGTATATCTGAAGTATACAGCAAGTATAGCATGGAACCAAGCATTGAATTCGTCCAAAAATTTGGTAAGTAGCTCGCTAATGTTTTCATTGCTGCTCTCGTTTTGAACATTTTTATTATTGTTAACTGCATTTGCGTAGCTGAAACCAGGTTGTATCGAGCTTGGATGAGCAGTTGGTTGTTGATGGTTTCTATTAAATTTTGTTGATGTTTGTTGGTGGGTGACAGGTTTATTATTGGAATAAGTTTTGTACATTCTTCAGTGAAAATATAAAATTATTTCGATCGTAAGGTATAAGGCTATGAAAATGTATAATGGGCACACGTTCAGGGATTTAGTGGCCGAATTAGCTCCATATACAGTGTGTGTCACAGGCATGGTACACCCCCTTTTTTTCTTTATTTTTTGAGATAATTTTTTGAAATTTGGTACGCCGCATATTCTCGACAGAGCGCACTTTTTAGCAGAAAATTGATATTTTTCCCACATCCGGTTTTTCCGGAAATGTTACCAACTTTTTATTTTTAAACGGGACACCTATATATTATTATATTTTTGGATTCTATACATTTGTACGAATCCAACAATACCACATAAGTATACCATTTTAAATGTCAAATTTGTTTTTAATTAATTTTTTATTTCTCAATTATAGTGTGCCATGACTTCAGTTGTGTTCGTAACAGATGCAAAATGGGTACACCAAAATGTCCCTTATTAAGAGTACTAATAGATGGTACCTCGGTACCAATATGGTACCATTTGAAAAAAATTAATCCAGCTCAAAAAATCATTCCGGTGCGCATAATTTATCCATAAATCACTTAATTTAGTACTTTGAACACAAATTCGAATTTTTCTAGCATTAGATGATCCAATTGGAGTAAAACAAAATAGTCATGGCACACTATAATTGAGAAATAAAAAATTGAATAAAAACAAATTTAACATTTAAAATGGTCTTATGTGGTCTTGTTGGATTCGTACAAATGTATAGAATCCAAAAATATAATAATATATAGGGTGTCCCGTTTAAAAATAAAAAGTTGATAACATTTCCGGAAAAACAGGATGTGGGAAAAAATGCAATTTTATGCTAAAAAGTGCGCTCTATCGAGAATATGCGACGTACCAAATTTCAAAAAATTATCTCAAAAAATAAAGAAAAAAAAGGGGGTGTACCATGCCTGTGACACACACTGTATAACAAACCGGGAAAGTGTTAAAAACACATTTTAATAGTTTTTAAAATGACAATACTTCCAGTTGTACCGGAAGACAATATATTTTTTATTACTTTAAACGGGACAGCCTGTATACACCGTGTTTTATATTAAGTCGGCACTATTGCTAACTTCGTTATTATTTAACCTAGAAAGTCGGTTAAATTAGCAAACTAGTAGTATTTTTTCTCATAAATAAAATAGCGAAAGCAGAAAAACAATTGAACGTCGCGTTTTCGAGATATTCAAAAAAATGTATTTTGTTTAATGGAACACCCTGTATAATTTTAGATGGATCGGTTGCAAATTTTTTTTAAAGGAAAAAGTCTTTATGCACTATGATCCTAAAATAATAGATTCATTAATTATTCATTATTTTATTACTCCAAAAGTAGGCTGCGACAATTATTGTAATTTAGTGTACCTACGTAATGTAAGGTAAAAAAATTATGTCGTCCTCAATAGTGTATTTTTCAATAAAAAAATACACTAAAAATAAGAGTTGTTACCTTGAAAAGGATTTAATTTTACATAAACAAATAACAGAACTTGTTTGTGTTGTAAAATTTTATTATTTTAGGATCATAGTGCATAGAGACTTTTTCCTTAAAAAAAATTTGCAACCGATCCATCTAAAAATATACATGTGTGTAAAATATATAATATAAAACATATGTTTTCATCGTTTTATTCAGGAGAAAAAATACTACTAGTTTACTAATTTAACCGACTTTCTAGCTCAAATAATAACGAAGTTAGCAATAGTGCCGATTTAATTTAAAACACGGACAAGTTCTGTTATTTGTTTATTTAAAATTAAATCCTTTTCAATAAACAACTCCTTTTTTTGTGTATTTTTTTATTGAAAAATGCATTATTGAGGACGAAATATTTTTTTCATTCTCCCCTTTACGAAAGTGTAACTTTCTGTCTTGATAAGACGACCGAAAGCGAAAGTAAAACATCCTAGGTGATAGGTTGCTAGGTGGTTGCTAGCTATGAAAAACTTTCGTGGCCTGGACAAAAAAGTAGAAATGTCAGTTTGATTAACGTTTATTTAGATGGAAAATTAAATGTAAAACTACAATAAAAATTCCAGTAAATCTTTCTGGAACATACAAATAATTATTATTGTATGTTCCAGAAAGATTTACTGGAATTTGCAGCTTCTTGAATGAAATTCATTTTGCACTAAACTACGATCAAAGATTCTGAAATTATAGCGGTACAGAGTTTTAAACTTGACAGTGTCATAAATTAATAATTTAAAACTATCGTTACTACGGTAATGTTAAAAACATGGCACCTTATAATAATTCCATTGTTATCACTGAATCGTATTATTTTACTCATTTCTTCTTAATCCGTGGTTCAATATGGCAAGGGGAGAATGAAAAGTTTAATACATTACACGCTACGAAAGCTCTTTCAAGTGCTCGGAGTTTTTAAATAGCCTCGGCTACGCTACGCTTCGCCTCGGCTATTCAAAAGACCTCGCACCTAAAAGTGAACTTTCGTAGCTTGTAATGTAAATAACTATTTACCTTATATTACGTAGGTAGGTACACTAATGTCCGTATTCACAAACGATAATTTCCTAAATAATTACGTAATTAATTAAATGAGTGAGATGGAGATATGCAGTTTTTTGCAATAGAATGAGATGGGGATAATTGATTACGTAATTATTTAGGAAATTATCGTTTGTGAATACGGGCATAAATTACATTAATTATCGCAGCCTACTTTAGGAGTAGTAAAATAATAAATAATCAATGAATTTATTATTTTAGGATCATAGTGCATAAAGACTTTTTCCTTTAAAAAAAATTTGCAACCGATCCATCCAAAAATACATAGGGTGTTCCATTAAAAAAATGACATTTTTTTGAATATCTCGAAAACGCGATGTTCAATTGTTTTTCTGTTTTCGCCATTTTATTCAGGAGAAAAAATACTACTAGTTTGCTAATTTAACCGACTTTCTAGGTTAAATAATAACGAAGTTAGCAATAGTGCCGACTTAAATTAAAACACGGTGTATACATGTGTTTTTATATTGTCTGAAAAATTGTAAAAATAAGAGTTACCTAGTGGCTTATGATTGATTATGCACTGAAATGGTTTGTAGATAATTATTATAGTAAAATGGCTTGCATGACCTTGGTTTTTCACGTGGTGTCCTATTGTGTGGATAAAATATCCATCCAGGGTGAAGATAAATGGGGGATTAAAAAAAATTAAAGTATTTTAAAAATAATTCTATTCTATACAGGCTTTCCCTCATTTCAGAGCTCACTATGGGTATCTATCTCGTAAACACTAAAAGCCGGTTGCACAAATGTAAATTAAAAATTTTCTGATAATTACTAATTTTGAAATTAAAGGAGAAAATATAAAAATTGATGAATTTTATTGGGATTTAGGTTCTAATTTAAATTTGCCACTAAATATTCTTTACAGAACAAATTAGAAAACTTTCGTACAGCATGCGAGGAGAAGACTGAAGACATGGACGGTACCGTTTCGTCCTTATTATGGACTCATCAGCATATCATATCAGTCAGATCCAAACCACACATGCTGTACGAAATTTGGAAGTTATATCTATTCTAACTGGTGTTTTCGTTTTGTAGTGACTTTTAATTTTCTCTTGAAATAATAAAACCTCTGCATTAGTAGTGTAAAAGTTCATAAATCCATGACAACTATACTGTTATAGCGAGGATAATACTATATAAAAGACACGCACGTTTCTCTGGTTGCCTACTTGCTCATTAAAAATTAAAATTCACTACAAAACGAAAACACCAGTTAGAATAGATACAGGGTGTCCCAGCTTATTCGAAGCGGTCTCTGTAGGCCAAACGATGGATTTTTTCCAAAAACTTTTTGAAAATTCAAGTACAGGATCACAATGGTCATAATCTAAAATTATTTTGGAGTATACAGAGTGTTCCATATGACAGTGACATATCAAAGTTATGTTTTTTTAAATGGAATGCTGCTATGTTATTGCATTTTTAGATTGTCTGAGAAGAGAAAATAAGATTGGCTTTTACAGTTGGTGTTTAAATTCAGAAGTTTTTGAGTTATAAACAAGTGAAAATCGTAATTTTTCAAGTTCAAGGCCCTGTACAACGATAACGGCTGAAGATAGAGAAAAACGGCTTACATGTCCCTATTTTAACTTTTCATGTACTATCCTATGATGTAGATGAAATGTTTATACAGGGTGATAAAAAATTTTAAAAATTCTAAGATTTCTCCACGCGTCGCCAAATAAAAAAATCAAAGAAAGTACAAATGTTTCTACACCATAGGTTACTACATAAAAAGTTGAAATAGTGACATGTAAGCCGTTTTTCTCTATCTTGAACCGTTTTCGTTGAACCGTGCTGATGAGTCCATAATAAGAACGAAACGGTACCGTCCATGTCTTCAGTCTTCTCCTCGCATGCTGTACGAAAGTTTTCTAATTTGTTCTGTAAAGAATCTTTAGTGGCAAATTTAAATTAGAACCTAAATCCCAATAAAATTCATCAAATATTATATAATAAAATAATTAGTGGTCCAATAAAAATAATTATAGATATAAAAATTGAGTCTTCTTTGGTAAGACAAATTTATTTATCAAGCTATAAACCTAAGTGCCCTACTGGTTTCGGCCAAATGCCATCTTCAGGGGCTAAAAAAAGAAAAAACTTTTAAGATGAGAAAGACAAAATTAAGTAATTGAGGCAAAAATAGCCTCAATTGATAGGCTATTAATGTTACTAATGTTATTAACGGAGATAATTCTCCATTAATAGCTTATCAATTGAGGCTATTTTTGCCTCAATTACTTAATTTTGTCTTTCTCATCTTAAAAGTTTTTTCTTTTTTCTTATTATTTCATTTTTGTTTTGCCTACTAGATTTTACTCTAATACTTATTATTTATTTTCTTACACTTGAGTAGTCCCCTCTAGCCCCTGAAGATGGCAATTGGCCGAAACCGGTAGGGCACTCAAGTTTATAGCTTGATAAATAAATTTGTCTTATCAAAGAAGACTCAATTTTTATATTTTCTCCTTTTATCAAATTATGGTCGACACATCAGTGACTTACAATTTTCATCAATTTATAATTTTGAAATGCCCTATATTATCAAAATATTGGTCTGATATTGCTGAAAATAAGCTTTACTCCCCTTTAGAAGAGTTAATTACCGATAAAAAAATAGAAGATCGTTAAATACATACCTACGCCATATACCTATTCAAAATTTACAATTTAAATCAGTAATTATTTTAAAATTTTTAATTTACGTTTGTGCAACCGGCCCTAAGAGATACAGGGCCGGTTGTTCAAACGTCAATCAAAAATTTTGAGATAATTACTGATTTTAAATTGCAAATTTTGAAAATACGGCGAATACAGGGTGCACCATGTATCCTTCTCTATATTGCTTTCTCCTAACGCTAACAGATACAGGGTCGGTTAAACAAGTCCAAAGGAGCGCAATTTTGTGGCCATCTCGATTCCGTCGAGACATATCTGTAACCGTTCCTGAAATATCCTGAAAAAAACTGAAAAATCGAGATTTCTTATTTTTTCCATATCTTTTTTATTATTGGAGATTAATGAATAATTTTTCTGTTGGCTTACATAAGTCGTCAAGAGCTACCCATCTGACATTTCAAAAATTTTCAAAGCCGACTAGATCCCAGAATTTTCATAGTCAACTTTCGTTTTTCTTATGGCCACCGTACCGTTCCTGAAATATCCTGAAAAAAACTGAAAAATCGAGATTTCTTATTTTTTCCATATCTTTTTTATTATTGGAGATTAATGAATAATTTTTCTGTTGGCTTACATAAGTCGTCAAGAGCTACCCATCTGACATTTCAAAAATTTTCAAAGCCGACTAGATCCCAGAATTTTCATAGTCAACTTTCGTTTTTCTTATGGCCACCGTACCGTTCCTGAAATATCCTGAAAAAAACTGAAAAATCGAGATTTCTTATTTTTTCCATATCTTTTTTATTATTGGAGATTAATGAATAATTTTTCTGTTGGCTTACATAAGTCGTCAAGAGCTACCCATCTGACATTTCAAAAATTTTCAAAGCCGACTAGATCCCAGAATTTTCATAGTCAACTTTCGTTTTTCTTATGGCCACCGTATTGTTTTTTTATATTGTTCGATATAAAAAAAAAATCATAAAAACTAAAAATTGTTAAACTTCAAAAATAAATTTAAACAATTTTTATTCTTCTTTTTTCTTTACAAAAAAGACACATTTTTGGACCGAATTTCATAGATAAATTAAAAAACCATAAGGCAAGCACTATTTCGGCGTATTTTACAAATGTTGACGTTTTTTTACGATTTTTTTTAGATTTTTCTTTGAAAAATGAAGACTAAAAATTAAAAAAAAAAATTTTTTGAAGTATTAATTTTTGGTTTCGATTATTTTTTTCATATCGAACGATATAAAAAAATAATATGGCGGCCATAAGAAAAACTAAAGTTGACTGTGAAAACTCTTGGATCTAGTAGGCCTTGAAAATTTTTGAAATGTCAGATGGATAGCTCTTAACGGCTTATGTAAGCCTACAAAAAATTATTTATTAATTTCCAATAATAAAAAAGATATGACGAAAATAAGAAATCTCGATTTTTCAGTTTTTTCAGGATATTTCAGGAACGGTCACAGATATCTTGCATGTTTTGACGAATTCGAGATGACCACAAAACTGCGCATCTTTTCTCTAATTTAACCGACCCTGTATCTCGTAGCGTTCAGGAGATAGCAATATAGAGAAGGATACATGGTGCACCCTGTATAATTAATGATCTTGTCTTTTTAATCAGTGATTAACTCTTCTCAAAGGGAGCTGAATTCATTTTCAGCAATATCAGACCAATGGTTTGATAATAGAGGGCAATTTAAAATCAGTAATAATCTGAAAATTTTTAATTTACGTTTGAACAACCGGCCCACAGAGTTGATTATGTTACAGAATAGATGCGCTATTTTGTGACGGTCTTGAATCCCTGAAAAAACTGGAAAACCCAACTAGCAAATTAAGTAACAGAATCTCTTTTGGAAGGTAATAATGCTTTCTGAACGACACATTTACTCCAATAGTATGGTGAAGACAGAGACATCGATGTTTCAATGGTCATTTCCATCTCATCAGTCTGTCACATCACCACCACTGGAGAAGTGTGCCAATAAGAAAGAAAATCAAAGCTAATAAGCAAAATGATTTGTCGGAAACATAGTGGGCCGGTTGCACAAAAGTAAATTAATAATTTTCAGATAATTACTGATTTTAAATTGCAAATTTTGAAAATACGGCGAAAATATTTCATGATATTTTATTTTTTATCAGTAATTAACTCTTTAAAAGGAGTAGCACTTATTTTCAGCAGTATCAGACAAATATTTTGGTAATACAGGGCATTTTAAAATCAGTAATTATCTGAAAATTCTTGATTTACGTTTGTGCAAGGCAAATGCCATCTGACGACTGAAAAGTATACAACTTTCAATATGTCAATCAGAGATTCTCCCAGAGAAATCTGCAATTTTTTCACTACCAACGCTGACAGTTCACTGAAAAACCAATTACCTTGCGAATCTCAGTAAACCAATCAGAGATGGAGCTAGTCACAAAGCTGTTTCCTATAGTAAGTGCCATAGTTATAATGCAGCAGTGCTCTTATGGCGCTCATAGTTGCCGCTTTTGTCGTACTTCTGGGAAGCAGACGTCCACGAGCGTACGCTCTTCATTTTGAAAATGATTTAATTCGTTGCACTTCTGTAACATTTTTTACCTCCGCAGACTCCTCTATTATCATTGATCTCGTTCATAAGTTAGGATTGCACAACATGGAACAGCACAGTAGAGTTTATAACTTCATACATTAATATTACAATATTCAGATATTAATTAATAATTATTATATTCTTTTGAATCCGTCAAAGTTTATTATATTCTTCTTTTTCAAATTAATATCCATTTTATGAACAAAATTGTTTCGATTATTTAGTTAGTCAGAACATATTCGTAGGTGTAGGTATAATACAAACTTATATTGATAATAATAATAAAGTATAAGTAAGACTTATTATTTATACTAAATGAATGCAAATGCTATGACGCGGTATTTGTCATATTCCTTCTACAATTTCTTGCGAGAACACATTTCCTAAAGATCTACATTTTACTTACTCCACAGAATAATTAGGTAGATGCGGAATTTGAATTTTCAACTGACATATACTCTGTTGTAGTGGCAATAATTGACGTTGCGTTGGTAACCAAACATTGATAATTAAGTAAATAATAAAACTGTCATAAAATAATTCACGAAGTTATATTTATTTTTGTATTATTTCTTGAATACTTGAATAACGGACAGCGATTTTGAGTATCAATATTAGTTTTCTGCACTTAAGCTAAAAACCAATACACTATCCTTCTTTCTCGGAGACAGTGCGTATGTTGTTTTGTTGTTTTAAACAAAACGAAATATTCTTGGACCGCAACAACAAGTTCTCAGTTCAACAGCAAATACCTACTAGGTTCCAAGCTAATACGAGTGTTGATGTATATTTAATTTAATATTTTGAAATATTTAATTTGAATCAGTACTTAAATTAAATTAATACTGAAAAAGCACATATTAACAGACTCATTGGTAACATCCCCCTGAGAAGAAGAATAAAGTAAGTACTTGACCTAAGTCCCCTGATGAAAAGAAGTATAATTTGCAAGTGATAGGCACTATGTGAAGATAGAAGATGAGTATATATGATTACATTGCCGTATACGGCCAAAGGAGAATCTTATACATAACTGGCAAAAATACTGAGACATCTACTCGAAGTTGTTTTTTCTAAAAGTGTTAATGAATATATAAAATGCAAAGGCAGTATACCCGCCTATCTATCAAATAATCGTCACTTCCCAAATAGGGAATAATAATACGCCTTGATAAATAAAGTCATCTATAAAGTAGCAAGAAATAAAATTTTATCAACAAGCACTACGATTTTCATTTTACCTACCTCTGTAAATAAGGAATGTGTTTAAATAATAATTTTTATAATGTAAAAGCAATAGCCACAAGCATTGCAATATGCAGTCTATACGTTATACAAACATCAAAAATTATTACTTTTTGACATTTCAACAGAACCTCAATTATTTTTGTCTAGAAATCCTGAGAATAAAAATGTCAATTATCTGTCGATTTTAATATTTTTATATGAACCTGTGGCACTGCTTGCATTGAACTGACAACTCTGTCAGTTTTTTGCCCATTTAAAATGCATTGCCCTATGCTACCCACACTGCATATTATCTATGGCCATTACTATAGAAAGGAAGTAGTTTCTATGAAACAAATTGAATAATAATAAATTATTATATCAATTACAGCAATTTGATTGTTGAAAAACAATAATGCTTTCTGATTTAATTTTGGAAGGTTATTTTACTTTGAATAAGTATAAAATACAAATATACCAAATTTATAACTTATAAGTGTTGCACCCGACCATATTTTAAGAATAAATGAATTTAGTTTGAGATCGTTAGGTAGGTGTCTGTAAATATAATTATGTAAGCAGTATTGTGTGTTGACTGGTAAAAGACAATAAATATCGATCGGGGTGTCAGAAAACACCTGATGGGAAGAAGGGGAGAAGACGACAGCCGATGGGTGAGCCCTGAGGCGTGGGTAAAAAGAGACGCGGTAGAGCGCTCTAGCGAGGCAGACGGGCTGACGGTGAATGGGACGAGGGTAGTAGGTACCCCGGTCCGATCTTGAAATATCAAGGAACCAGTTAATAATTATTGTGGAGTGTACAGTTCAATAGCAGGAGAAAAAGTGCAAACCCAGCTTACCCGGACCATCGTTGGAACAACTCCAAGTCCTACTAAAGGTTGTAACCATCTTTATTAAACTTGATTTAAATTTAACCCTTAATCATACATCTGGTTAAACACATCAAATAACCCAGAAATCTAATAATCACCAAATTTAAACCAATAATTATTCTAACAAATAATAATAATAAATTAATTACTTGAATTTCATTCGCAAACCATTTAAACCACCTGGAATACTAAACCAACATCATCAAATTAATTGATCATTTGAAAAAGGCGCCTGAAGAAAGAAGAGTTAAGGTTTGGAGGCATGTTGATTTTTTAGTAAAATTTAAGTATATTTCTAACAATTTTGAATAATTGTCTTTGATTTCCCTTTTGATTGAAAGGTATATTTCTGTTATTATTAATAAAGTGACTTTAACCGAAGGGTCTCGTTTTTTCTTTGGGAAGAATAAAAAAAAACCCATTCGCCTGAGTAAAATGCAAACTAAGCATTTTTTTGGAACAAGAGTCTCATGTTCAAAGGTAAAAACCATGTTAAGAAAAGAATAAAATAAATTGCACGGGCACAGTGTGCAGTACTTCTAGCCACATTTTAGTAGTGCTAAAGGAGTATTATCACCTAAAATGTATTACCCCATCCAGTCTTTGAGGTAATTTTGGAAAGTTTCGTTTAGCAAATTTTCACCTTATACAGTGTGTCCGGAAATTATGCGCAAAGAATTAAGGGAGTGATTCTACTTGATAAAATGTTGCCAAAAGTATCTATAAATTTTTTTCAAAAACTCACAAATAAAAAAGTTATAAGCCTTCAAAGTTGATTTTTTTAAATCAATATTTTTTTATAACTTTTTTTCTAGTAGGTATTTTCTTAAAATTTGACACACTTGCCACTGATGTTGCTTTACATCCTTTGGTCCAAATTAGACTTGCATCCCTCGAAATCAAGAGGCCTTAACTGCCTTTGACCTTCAAAAAAGGCATATAACTTTTTTTGTAATAATATTTTTTTCTGAGTTTTGAAGACGCACAATTGAAGAACATGAAGAAATATTCGGATAAGGTCCTCTTTGTCTATCACGATAAAATGACTTGTTTCCGAGTAAAACTGTTTTAAAAATTTGGTTGCACTAAAATTGATCACCATAAATTATGATCATTTTGCAACAATCCCAAAGCATGCTTTGGAAACAGCTAATATCTTACGATATCTTTTTAATTTTTTTTTTCTGAAGTTATTTGAAAAAAAAATATCCAGTACTTATGTATTTCCTAAACAAATACTTACAGACTTCAAAATTATAACAAAAAAACTAACATTTAGTTTATTTATTTATTTTTTCTAAGAGTAGGTAAATTAAAACAAAGTGAATTCTACACTGTGGAAGAAAACTCCGGAATCGGTCCAATAAATCTTTAAATTTTGATTGAAAAAATGTAAAAACACGTCCATTTTTTAATTTAAATTATTTTCCATTGACTTAACATTTTTTTTTAACAGGGTATTCCTTGAGTCAATAATGACAACATTGTCTTTTTTAAGAAATAGGACCTGCATATTATTGTATTACAGTCAATAAGTTATCATGAGTTCTAAACAAGTGAATCATAAATTTTTCATTTTGAAAGCAGTAACAGCTTTGGAAACAAATTGGAAACAGCTTCAAATATTGGAAAACGGCTTACATGTCACCATCTTAATTTAGCACTTAGTATCCTACTATGTGGTTTAAATTTTAATGCAGGGTGAGGAAAATTATCAGATTTTTCATCATCTGTATAAACTTTTCGTTTTATGATTTTTGTGAAACTTGCGATTTTTACTTGTTTAGAATTAAAAAACGAAAGGTACTCAGTTCAAACTGCAACTGTAAAAACCATTCCTATTGGATTTTTTCCAACAATCTAAAAATGTGAAAAATTTATTTGAAAAAAAAAACAGACAATGTTTTGTTCCGGACTTTTGTTCCACAGCGTATAATAAAATTACTGTAGTCGAATTATCATACTACAAATAGGCTACATATCATTTGATTCATTAGTATCGAAATTTTCTAGAAGTACCATTGGCTGTTTTTTTATATCTTTCTCCCATCGACTTTTGCTTTCTTTACTTTCTTCATGTCTCTTTTCTCTTTCATTTTCTAGCTTTGGGTCTTCCTTGATTATTGCTATTTTCAAAACAGGATCAATTTTGTCTTTGATTTCTTGCAGAGTCGCCTGGAATATTTTAGAGTTTACCTGCAAAAATGAAGTGTTTTTAAAAAAAATACCAACAAAGAAATCAAAACTCTTACAGAAACATATGATAAAGATTCTTCAACTGTTTTCAACTTATCCTTAGATTCCTTCACTTCAGAGCTCAAAGTTTTTATAACACTGTTTGATTTATTATATTTTTCATATAATCTGTTGTTTTCATTTTTTAATTCGACCATTCTTGCTTCAGTTTCCATTCTGGCCTTTTCACTTCGCTCAAGTTGATGCATCAATTTACCGACATCTACGAGAGCTCCTTGGAAGGTAACAAGACCTGAAAAAAGAACTTGCGATCAAACACAGACAGCATCATTTGGGAATAATCATAATAATTATTAAGTACCAATCCAATAGCATATCTGAAGTAGTCTGTCTGATGAGAGACTTCAGTAGTAGATGCATAAAGTAGGTACAGCAATGATCATGCTCTTGGGCTCTGTAATTATTGTGATTTAAAAAGGGCAATTCAGTATATTATTATAGTTCATAGTCAAAGCGAATAAAAGGTGTGCATTTGATAACATGTTGTCAGTCTGAACAGGAGTCTCATAGGGATAATGACTGCAATAATGTTGAAGTTTTTCAGAAAGAGATAGCCTATGGAATATATTGCTATCTGAGAAGAATGGTAGGTATAATAAGCCTGATTATAATCTTACAGCCCAGCCATTTTAGATGAAAAAAGGCAAACCCCAAAAGTTAATTATTGTCGGCAGAAATTTTTTGATGCAGCTTTGTTCTCCTCTCCTGACTCTCAGAGATACACGAAGTGCAAAATTATTACAAATAAACGACAGGCATTGTCCGCCATCTTGAATTTAGGAGGTGAGTTTGTTTTTCCTCATCATCTCAGTAGTTTTTGAGTTTTAGGCAAATATTTTACTCATTTGTAACGTACATTTTGTACGTACCGGCTAAATGCCGGCAACGCGGAGACAACGGCGGGCGCGTGCAGTAAGTGAGTGATGGTGGGTTTTAGTGCGACGCAAGCTGGCGGCCTCGAGTTTCGTAACATCGACTGTCGAGTTGAAATCAGGTGCGTTCATCTTCATACCGGCCCTTTCACTTTCTTTTCACTTCTGGATTCGCTAGAGGAAGGTACATTTCCGCAAACACAGGGAATTTTTAGCGAAATGGCGTTGTGAACTTTCACTTAAATTATTCTAAACATCGCCCACGTTTTTGGCTTGGTGAGTGTTGTAGAATGAGTTTGTTAATTGTGCTAGAATTATACAGATCATATTTTCATAATACCATATGATAATTTTAATTACAGCTTTTAAATCCGATCGAGTTTCGCTCCGCTTGTAAAACTTTGCCGATCACATGTTTGATCTCAACATATCTTGAGGACGGGACATCATTTTATGTACCCTCGGCAAGCAGACTCGATCGACCGTTCATTAATGCAAGAGTGTTTCTGATACACATGAAATTACAGCTTTTTCCCTGGAGGCGAATTTTTCCCTGGAGGCAATCTTTTTCCCTGGAGCGAATTTTTCCCTGGAGGCAATCTTTTTCTTGGAGGCAACTTTTTTTTCCTGGAGGTCATCTTATTCGTACCGAGAAGAACTCCACGTACCAAGGCAGATTTTCTTGGATACCAAGTAAGAACTCCACGTACCAAGGCAGATTTTCTTGGATACCCAGTCACCCTTTCAAAGCAAGTTCCTGGAGCCAAGCCATACGAAGATAAGTGCCTTGTAAACTCTTAGCAACCGATCCATTCATTCAACTAGCATCCCACGCTCTTGTTTTTTATTATCTGTTAACCGTGCTCAAGAGTGTAATATTAATCACTGTGATATGTTTTATATTTTAATAAAGAGTACCTGTTGTTCTGCTGACCTGCTTGTTATTGTTGACCCTCTTAGACTAGCGACTCAACCTACGACCCTTGTTTTTCGTGTCTCATGCTCTCAACGACTATTGTTCCCCTCTAAGGGTAATAATAGTTCGTTTCACATAAACAAATTTGTAGGGAATTTAATTCTCTACATTTGATATCAATTAAAATATTGGCAGATTGTCCTTAAATCGTAATCAAAAGGACATGTAAGACTACTAAAAATAACAAAAAATGTAAGGATTTTATATCCCCTTCAAAAAACATTTTGATTTCTCCTAGGCCTGCTTGGTTTTCAAATAATTTAAAACAATTTAAACAATAAGGTTACAGATTTAAAAGAATTAACAGCACTCATCACAGGGCCATTTTATCAAAGTAAAATTTCATACTCTAATAAGAAAGTGTTAGCACTAACATGACGACTTATTTATGAATACAGTAGAAGCTCGATTATCCGGAATTCGCTTTATCCGGAACAAA
Organism: Malachius bipustulatus; assembly: GCA_910589415.1. NCBI lineage: Eukaryota > Metazoa > Arthropoda > Insecta > Coleoptera > Melyridae > Malachius > Malachius bipustulatus. The sequence continues at coordinate 4,608,944 of OU342633.1, forward strand.
AATGATTTTTGAAACCGCCGCTTTATACGAAATTGCGCTTTCGAATACTCCTCCGCATTATCTGAAATTTTGAGATGTAGCCATGTACCTACTATTCATACAAAGATATTTAGGTATACATTTCCCCAGAAATAATAAAATATTTTTCACTGACAAGGTGCTGGAATTTACCAAAATTTGCCCAATAAAAACTGGTTTGTTTCCTGCCTGCTGCACTTCAGAATAACACAATAATAAGACAGATAGTTCCACTTCAGTTAGGTACTTCGGTAGATACTGGTCCCTTTATGATTTTCATTTTCAGTTAAGTTCCTGGTGCAATCCTCTTTAGTGAAGTAAAAACATTATGGGCTCCATCAATTTCAAAGAGCGTTAAAAGATGGTCGAAATACAATCAAACTTATTGTCTTTTAACAATAAAAAGGCATGAGACTCACGTACCCTTACCCACATTATCTTATATACCTATTTGTTAAAAACCACCCCGTATTATCCGAACTTTCACTTATCCGAAATGGGTCCGGTCCACATTACTTCCGATAATCGAGCTTCTACTGTATAACTGTCAGTCTGACAGTTCTAATTTTTTGCATATCTGTATTATAGAAAAAACACAACATTTTAAAAATATTTTCGGCACAACACCACTTCCGGTTATACCGGAAGTAAACACCAACTTCGGGTTTTTAAATAGAACACCCTGTAAAACTTTATATTTTTTAAATGTCTGAAGAAATCTAATACAGGTGGTTTTCACCATTGGAATTTAGATTGAGCGGTTTATGAGTTATAAACAAGTGAAAATCGAAAATTTTCAACTTCAAAGCAGCGTAGAACTAGAACGGCTCAAGATATCTAAAAACGGTTTACATGTCCCTATCTTAACTTTTCACATAGTATCCTACTAGGTGGTTTAAATTTTAATACAGGGTGATGAAATTATCAGATTTTTCATCACCCTGTATTAAAATTTAAACCACATGGTAGGATACCATGTGAAAAGTTAAGATAGAGACATGTAAACCGTTTTTAGATATCTTGAGCCGTTCTAGTTCTACGCTGCTTTGAAGTTGAAAATTTTCGATTTTCACTTGTTTATAACTCATAAACCGCTCAATCTAAATTCCAATGGTGAAAACCACCTGTATTAGATTTCTTCAGACATTTAAAAAATATAAAGTTTTACAGGGTGTTCTATTTAAAAACCCGAAGTTGGTGTTTACTTCCGGTATAACCGGAAGTGGTGTTGTGCCGAAAATATTTTTAAATGTTGTGTTTTTTCTATAATACAGATATGCAAAAAATTAGAACTGTCAGACTGACAGTTTAGCCTATACAAATGGTTTCATCTCCCAAAGGTATACCCTGTATAACTACCCCTTTTTTTTGCCACACCTTGTATAACAGTAACCTGACTTACCTTCGCCAGTCTCCTTTTCACCCAAATTATGATCAATTTTACGCCTTTTTGCTGGTATATTGTCATCTTCGAAAACTGGTAGAAGTGTTTTATTCCCAACAGCCAACTGCTCTAGATCATTATCTTTCTCAATCTCATCAATAATTACAACTTCTTCATCTTTCGGTTTATCTGTCAATTTCCTGTAATGCAATGATTCCCTAGTTACGACCTTGCTCACAAGTTTCCTGACTTGAGCTCTAGACAAATTCAAGCCCAACGTATACAACAAATCTTCAATATCCTTGTCGAAAATGTACCCGCAATGCGTTTGATCGAAGTAAACAAATGACAGAAGTAACTGTTTATCTTTAGTAAACATTTTGACGCGTTCTCTTCTTCTTTTATCTTTTTTACGGTCTTTAGAGTCATCGTCGTCTTCATCTTCTTCTTCGCTTTCATCAGATCTACGCTCTTCCTTTTTAATATCTCTTTTGTTGTCACGTTTTTCATGATCGTCCTTTTTTCTTTCTCTATCACTTTTTCTGTCCACCTTTTCATCTTCAATCTTTCTCTCACCTTCTTTTTTAATCTCTTCATCTTGTTTATCTTCATCTTTTCTTGGCTCGTCTTTCTTTTTTCCTTCCTTTTTCTTATCGTCATCTTTCTTCTTGTCATCGTTCTTCTTCTCACCTTCGCCTTTCTTATTATCGTCCTCTTTCTTTCGTTTGTCGTCCTTCTCTTTGACTTTTAGTTTCTCAGGTAGCTCATAGAGAGCTTTGAATATGTTGAAGCCATAATCCCTCATCAGCATCTCGTTAAAAAGTTCGGCAAATAGGGATACTTCGAAAGAGTGCTCCTTTGTGTCTTCGGGCCTGTAATCTAGAAGGAGAGACAGTGACATCGTAGTACAGTCGAATTTTCCAGACTTTGCAGTTTTGGATGGATGCACAATTATAGCAGGTTGATCTGGAAGTGAATATTTCTTTTCAAGCTGAGCTTTTTCTCTTTCATCTAATTTCTTTTCTTCTCCTTTCTTTTCTTCCACCTAAATAAAAAATTATAATAAGAGAAAATTATAATACATTTTTTAATTAAAAAAAAAATAAAACAATTAAAACCAAAATAAAAAGTGCAGAACGTCTTATCTATAAAGTCATTGACAGCGCTAAATTAGCTTCTGAGGAACTATACGACATGTGTTTCATACAGATGTAATTCGTTTTTCCCTATTTTCAACTATCCCCGACATACCACACCTCTTACTCCTGCTCACGAGTCATATAATGAGATAGCAAAAGAGGTATGAGATTGAAAAGACAAAAAAAAGCTGACAGGCAGTAGACGTAGTGTGGGATCAATCATAGATAGCTCAATCACAGGTAAAGTGAGGAGTTCAGATTCCCATACTCTGGTTAAAAGACCAGTGGCGAAAGATGGACAGAAAACAAAAAAGAGAATGAAGAAAGTTGTTGATCCAACAGAGCTAGAAAATGGAATAGTAAAATTAAGAGGTACTAAAGAAAGAGTACCTCTTGCGGTTACAACAAAACTACTAGGCCTCAGTTGTACTAGACTAATGCCCGTATTCACAAACGATAATTTCCTAAATAATTACGTAATTAATTAAATGAGTGAGATGGAGATATGCAGTTTTTTTGCAATAGAATGAGATGGGGATAATTGATTACGTAATTATTTAGGAAATTATCGTTTGTGAATACGGGCATAAGGATAACGGTAGGTAGGCCTGCTGCCATTGTGAAGGACTAGCTATACACCGTTCACATATTAAAAAAGAACTAGGTGGCCATGAACTTTTGTTTTTAGGTTTGCAAAAATGAAAACTCCCTAGATCTCGATTGACAATATCAGCTGATCGAGATATTAAAGGTTAAGTATAGACTGACATTTGTCAAATCACTCAAAGTGTCTCAGCTGATTAACAGCCATGTTGTCAAATTGAAGTTTTAGTAGTAGGATATCTATCTAGGATGATTTTTTACTCTGATCAATTTTTCTCAAACTGACAAATAAAATTATTAAATTTTTGACATTTTAAATTTCAAAAGAGCAAAATGACTAAAATAATATCTCTAATAAGATGAATAAATCCGCATTAAGAAAGCATTTCAATGATTAAGATCCAGAAAGTCCAAACTTGAGCAAACATTTAAGTCATTCAGAAGGTGAAATATATTTGGAATGTAAGTATATTGAGTATGTGTATCTGTATCTGCTAAATTGCTGGTAATTACTGTCTCTTATAGTAGTCAGACCGTGGCATTAGCAAGTATTATTAGACAAGACAAATTTGATATTACACCCTTGGGCAGCCCACATAAAACAGGTACTGATTATGAAATTTTTGTGTTTCCGGAAGATTTGCAATAATCTATTTCCAATACAACCCAATCGAAATGACATGGGGGTATTAAACTTCACACTATATGTACAAGCACGTAAATTAGCAGCTTCCCTCTAAGGATAAAGTAAGGAATGTTATGTCTTGAAGAGCTTTCAAAATGTAAGTACACCTGACATGTGACAAAATTAATATAATCATTGTGAAAAACTTATTTCGGAGGACTGGACGAAACAAATGGACATGGTGAAAATCTTATTAAAATCAGAGCGCTGAAGATGATTCTGATTCTAAGCAGGATGCAGTAGCGGTTATTGATAATGGGGGATAATTTTGGGCCAGAAGCCAGAAGTCCAGAATCTTTGGCTGGTTTCCGACACACTACTACGATACCGAATAACCGACGAATTGAAGAAAAATATTTTTCATTTACGTACCTATATTTTAATATTTTAATAAACGTACCGATATATTTTAATTACCTGCTATGTATTTATTAAAAGTAAATTCATATAATTGATTCAAGTTTTTATTTTATATGCAAAAAGTACATTTGTGTACTTTCCTAACTTGGCAAAATTACATGATAACCTTTTTCTCAAACTCTTATGAAAAGCTTAATTTTAAGATCTTAGATCCAGCGACATTGCGTTCTAGTTAAAGATTGCAATATGTGACTAAATGATTCAAAATAAAAAGCCCCCAAAGATGCAAATATAAATACCGAGTGACAAGTTTCAAAGCAGAACATAGGCGAATAGCACGGGAAATCACATATTTGCAGCTTATTTCTCACCACTTTTTTCTACAAGAATGGTAATGGTGTCTATCGAAAGAGAATTATTTTCTGAACTTGCTGATACCAAAATACCTACAAATTAACAATTTTATATCATGACAGAATATTTTAAACATTTTCAAAATTAAAAGATGAGCAGCCATGACATGCTAAATTCGGACAACTTTTTCACTGTCAAAGCAAATATTTTCAATTATTTAATTTATTTTTTTGAAATTAATATTCCCACCCTTTTATAAATTGCGCTTCGAACTTGTCCAAGTTGTTGGTTATTAACTAGTGCACATTCGGCCACCACGAGCTCTGTAAATTTTATTTTTAAGGTAACCCCAAGATCTCAAGAAAAGTCACAACAAGGATAAGGTGCTAAATCGGGAGATCTGGCCGGCCAGTTAATAGTACCACGGCGATAAACACGCATTAGAATAGCTATTATTATTATTATTATTCATTGACAATCTTTGCATCGAAACGTGTATCAGTAATTAAAAATATTTGTTTTGACAGTACCTAACAAAATTATTCGAATTACGCATGTCATAGCCGCTCACACTTTTAATTTTGAAAATTTTTAAGTTATTCTGTCACCATAAAGAAACTGTTAATTGTTAAGTATTTGGTATCAGCATGCTCGGAAAACAATTATCTTTCGATAGACACCATTACCATTCTTGTAGATAAAAGTGGTGAGAAATAAACCACAAATATGTGATTTCCAATGCTATTCGCCTATGTTCTGCTTTGAAACTTGTCATACGGTATAATAAGAATACCAAAAATATCAAAAATCCATCTGGCAACTATGTCCTGTTCCTTGCCATAAAACTTCAACCTCATAAAAAAGAGACATAACCAAACTCCAGCCAATGATTGACAGCGGTTATACCCAGTGATTTCTATCACCCTACACCATAACCCAATTCTTTTATAATAAGTGAACGGTGTATAGGTCCCGGATTCAGTGCCTAGGCGCTACACCAGAGAGCTACATTAGGTCTTCCAACAGACTCTGGAAGTTGGTAAAACAACTAGAGCTAGAAGAGGAGCTCTAACTATAGGGAGGGCACAATAGATCTCAGCAGGTCGCAGTGCACACCTACAGAAGGCCTCCCATTACAATCTACAAGAGTACCTCTCATTAATTTCACAGCAGTTAGCTGTGAAAGCAAAAGTTTTAGACAGAAATTTAAAAATGAAGCTGCGAAAAAATTGGGACAACTATATCAAGTTAAAGATGTGAGTTAATGGAGACACAGACTGAAGATTATTTGGAATTAAGAAGATTTATTCAAAGATGAGTTAAAAAATTCGTTTCATGATGAAAGTAGCGATTTAGAAGTCAAGGAGATAAACAATGCGAAAAAGATTATTATTTCAAAAAATTTCACCATTATTTCAAAAAAATAATGGAATCTATAAAATTTAAGGAGAAATGGAGTATCTGCACTGTCTTTGAGAGTTTTAAAGTGATGAGGTGTTTTAAGTACCTTATGGGCTACCTGGACTACATTTTAAGCTACCTGGGTTTCAATCATAAGGAATGTAGAGTTGTGAATAAGCAAGTGCTTCGAGACGTGGTGAATATGTATCATAAAGAAAAAAGACTGTTCCAGGAAGGAAGTATAGTATCTGTAAATTGCTCTAAAGCTAACGATAAGTTTGATCGGAGACTGGGAATAAATTTCAGAGCATTTGATAGAAAGTGTACGGTTTTAATATGTAAGAGTAAAAGATAAATTATGATTGGCTGTCTCAGGAACGAAAAATGACGAGGAAACAATATTATAATAAAATTTTAATGTTTAATGTACAAAATGAGGGAAAAATCGATGTCTCAGCCCTATTGTAAAAAAATTAAAAAAAAAACAATAGAAAAAAATCATAAATAAACAAATCTACTCAATGAAATATTGGAATAAGTTATAATGGAGGTGAAAAACAAAAACTGTATGAAATGCAGGAAGAAAATAGGAAATGAGGATCATTATATCTGTGATATACCGTGTGTCCCCGGATAGGTGAAACGACTCTTATAAAAGACAAAAATTTTTTGATTTTAATTTTAATTTTTTGGGGTTCAGCCCTGCTTGGCTAAAGAGTAATTTCTAACAAAATTTTAGTTTTGAAAAATCAAGCATGCCTTGGAAATTTCCAAGAAGCCGGTTTTTCTGTTGAGTAAAGTGCCTTTTATGTGGCAAATACGATAAAATGTTATTGGAAAAAGTTGTTCAGAATCAACATTCAGGTCTCTATACCAAATTTCAAAATCATAGGTCAAGTTTTTTTTTTTTCATTTACTTTTATTTTTTATTTCACAAATCAAAGAATTACATTTTGTAACAAAGACTGCCATGGAAAACCCAAATTGTATCCACAACAATAGCAATCTGTCAATACCAGTCTTTGTTACAAATGAAATTCTTTGATTTGTGAAATAAACATAAAAGTAAATGTAAAAGATCAAAGTTGGCCTATGATTTTGAAATTTGGTATGCCCACCTAAATGTTGATTCTTAACAACTTTTTAAAATAACATTTTTTCGTATTTGCCACATAAAAGGCACTTTACTCCACAGAAAAAATATAGTTTTTTTTATTTCCAAGGCATGCTTGATTTTTCAAAACTAAAATTTTGTTAGAAATTACTCTTTAGCCAAGCAGGGCTGAACCTCAAAAAATGAAAATTAAAATCAAAAATTTTTGGTCTTTTATAAGAGTCGTTTCACCTATCCGGGGACACACAGTATGTTCTGAATATATGCATACCACATGCTATATGATTTGTCAGCTTCGGAGATCAGATGTGTAAAACATTGAAGAACAGGGCCTTAATACTGGCATGTAATGTGTGTACGGAAAATATGAAAACTTTGCCAAGTATAATGAATATTCTTAAGGCAATGAAAGATGAGATGACGGAGATTAACAATATTTTGGCGAATAATGAACAAGGTAATGCAGAAAAGGGAGTGAGCCCTGGGAAAGTGGAATATGCAAAAGTCCTGAAAAATGAAAACGAGGAGATTATAATGATTGAGTCAGTCAATAAACAAAATAATGATAAGACAAGAGCAGATTTGAGTGAGAAAATTGACCCCGGTAAATTAAAGATTGGTATTAACGGTCTTAAGAACATCAGGAAGTAGGTCATCACCTGTAAAGATGATAAGACAAAGAATATCATAGAGAAGAAGCTGAGTGAGGAATTGGGTAATAAGTATAGAGTTGTAGATGTAAAATTAAAAAAACCCGAAGATTATTATACGAGGGGCCGAAGAAAAATATGTAGAATTTGATGAACATAAAATAATCACCAGCCTTATTGAGCAAAATGAATTGGTGGATGTTGATGAGAATATTTAAGGAAAAATCAAGCTATTTCGGAAATACGTAAGATAAAAGAAAGAAAAACGTATGTAATATAATAGTGGAGTTAGAAACTAATATTTATAGTAAGGTTAAGGCAAATCAGAAAATAAATATGGGGTGGCGAAGATGCACAATAGACGACTACTGCAATGTTGTTGTGTTTTTTCGATGTTGCGGGTTCAATCATTTTGCTAAAGAATGTAAGAATAAAAAAGCTTGTTCCAAATGTGGGGATGAACATGACACAGAACAGTGCGAGGCAGAACTGCCAAAGTGCATAAACTGCTTCAAAAAGGTTGAAAAACTGAAAGTTAAAATTGATATGGCACATTGGGCATACGACAGAAACTGTCCATGTTATCGACGAATAGTAGAAGGCATAGAAAAGAAAACTAAATATGGAGACACATAGCAATCAATGATGCATACATTGGAGTACTCAAATTGTAAATTTTTAAGGACAATACGTCAAAAACTAGACTGGAAAATAACGAATTAGAAGATAACATTGATGAAGACACTTGCATACCGAGGGAAGATATCGTTGAAGATTTGGATGCTTCGAATAAATTAGTTAGATTTGAAGGTACTGAGCTCATTTTACTTGTAAATATTTGTAGTCTAAATGAAAATTTAAAAAATTTAGAAATCTTTTTGAAACAACTCACGGTCGAACCTAAAATTATTATATGCACAGAAACTTGGAATATTGTAAACTTGGATTTTTTTAGAATTGAGGGATATAATTCTTATGATAATAATAGCTTATTAAATAAGGCTGATGGAGTTATAGTTGATATAGAGAAAGAATTGCAGTGTAACATTTCTTGTGATGATGTAAATATGACTAAGTCACTTTTTATTGAATTTAAAATTAAACAAAACCAAACAATGGGCATAAGTGATTTTTTTAGATCTCACGAAATTGATAAAAAGAGGTTTATTGAGGATATAGCTTCTTATTTAGACTCAAGTAAATTCAAAAATGTTCAAAATCATGTTGTTATTGGAGATTTTAACATAGACTTGCATCGAGAAGAAAATGAATCCATCGAATGGTTGGGTACTTTTCTTGAGAGGGGATATGCCCCCTACTTTATGGAAATTACTAGAATGGCTCCAGATGGAAATGGTTCATGCATTGACAATGCATTTATAAAATCAAATATTTGTTTTAAATCTATTAGGTATACGTGTAACATAACTGATCATTTTCCACTTTTTCTTTGTTTTAATATGTTCAAAATTAAAACTAGAAATGAGAACACTTATAGTTTCGTAAATAAAATAAAATTTATACAATTATGTGAAGGTACTGATTGGGACACATTGTCTATCCTTCTTGATGTAAATGCCTCGATTGAATTAATGATTGAAAAAATTAAAAAGAACATGCAGCTTGCAACAAGTATTAGAAGATATAAACATATTCCTAAAAAACCGTGGATATCACAGGATATAATTAAATCTACCCAAATCAAACAGAAGCTATAATATAAGAAATGGATTAAAGATATTAATAATTTAGAATTAAAGGAACACTACAAGAAGTATTCAAATAAACTAAAAACAGTCATATATTATGCTGCAAAACATAGATTTGAATTTTCACAAGTCAAATCTTTTGAAAATGATAGAAAAAAAACCTGGCAATACAGGGTGTTAGTTAAGTACGGGGCCAAACTCCAAGGGGTGCTTCCTTGAGTGATTTTAAGAAGAAAAGTTCAAATAAACATGGGTCCGAAAATGCATATTTTTCAAGATACAGGGTGTCATCTTAAAAAAAAAATTCGAATGTTAAACTAAACTAAACTAAAATCTAAAAATAGGTTCTTAAATAATGGTATTGACTAAGGTTCACTTTAAACCAAATTTTCAGTTTTTTCCATATTTGAAAACTGAGGGATAACGTCATCGATTTTGTTTTCCCAGAAACATACCTATAATTTGACATATTTAAAAAGGGCTGATTTTTCTGAACACTTTTTGTAAATGAAAAAATTGCTACCTTTTTCCATTAAAAAATTATAAGCAAATTTGTCAAATAAAAGATTATCAAAAATTCGCAATCGTCATAATTTAAAACAAGTAGTCTGTGCATACAAATAGCAGAGTAGCTACTGTCAGTAATTAAACTAACGATTGATAAATATTGTTTTGTTGTCATTTTGACTTAAAAAAATGATCATACACAACGAAAAATATAGCAATTGTTTTCCTTATGCAAAATATGTTCAGAAAAATCATATCTTTTTAAATATGCAAAAACATAACTGCGTTTCTGGGGAAACAAAATCGATGACATCATCCCTTCGGTTTCCAAATGTGGAAAAATTTACAAATTAGGCATAAAATGAACCATAGTCAATCCCATTTAAGAACCAATTTTCAGATTTTTTCTATCGGTTTTTCTTTTCTCACAATAGGGCTGAAACATCGAGTTTCGTTCACCCTGCACAAAGTGTGGTATGGTACAATATGATGAGATATTGTTTTTTGTCGAGTTCTATAAACCTTTAATTTTGGTTTTAAGCGAGACACACCTGACAAACAATATTGAAAATAGGGAGGTTAAAATAGGAAATTCTAGTGTTGTAAGAGTGGACTCGCTCAGTAGAAATACAGGGTAGTGTTATGTGTTACGTTAGATCTTAGGTATTGTAATGGTTCAAGAAGGCAGGGGTCTGGGATTCCTTTTCTTCTCAAACAGGGAAATAACTGAAAGGACCAATTGGTCAGTAATTAATAAAAGGGAGCTCTAAGGAATTAAAAGGAAAACAAGTCCCACGCTCGAGCTGCAAAAGTGCATAAACACAAAATTTGAGAATTTCGTTGATAAAGATTGAGGAAGCGTGAACCATTGTTATGCCAGAAAGATAATTATTTATAAAAAATAAGAATATTGGTTGGTTAATTGATATTATAAAAGTATCAATAAGAAGTAGAAATACAGGGTGTTCTACAAGCTCTATGACAAACTTTGACAGATGGTAGGTTGCCTGATTTTAAACATATTTTTTTTAATAAACATGGGTCCGATTCGTTTTTGTTTAGAAGTTACAAGCATTTAACCTTTATTAACAATCAACAATAAAAATTTAAATTAAATGATAATCACAAAACTTAAGACTATAAAAATTGTTCGAAATGTCCACCCTCAGCTTGAATGCAAGCCTCACATCGACGAACTAAAGATTCGGTCACTCGAAGAATGAGATTTGGATCATTTCTTATTTGGTTAGCTGCATCTTGAATTCTTTCAAGTAACTGCTGATGGGTAGCGATTTCAACATGGTAGACCAGCTGCTTCATGTGTCCTCATAAATAAAAATCCAGAGGATTCAGATCGGGAGAACGAGGTGGCCATGATATTGGACGTCCTTGACCTATCCATTTATTCGGGAAATGTTCATTTAGCCAAGCAGCAACTTGTCTTCCTCTATGTGGTGGTGCACCGTCATGCTGATACCACATATTTTGAATAATATTGAGTTGCACGTCATCAATAAACTCTAAAAGGTCGTGTTCTAAGAAATGTCTATAAAGATCTGCATTTAAACGATCATTTAGAACATGCACAGGTAATAAATTATTGTTGAAAATGCCACCCCAAACGTTGACACTTGAATCGTTGCTGAAATCGTCTTGGTCTAATTGCAAGTGGATTTTGCAACGCCCATACATGTTCATTATTATTATTATTTATGCCATCCCTAGTAAAGCACGCTTCATCAGACCACATGACGAGCGAAATGAATCTATCATTTTGTGCTTGTTGCTGAAGTAACCAGCGACAAAATCCTAATCGCTGTGGGGCATCTCCAGCATGCAATGCCTGTACATTTTGGCGATGAAACGGGTGTAACATTTCTCTGTTCAATACACGCCATACAAAATTCGGTGATACATGAAGGTTACTAGAAATACGCCGAACACTGATTGAAGGGTTATCGAGGACAGCATCTATCACATTTTCTTCATCTTGTACATTTACTTCAGTAGGGCGAATAGCCTTATTTGGAACGGGATTACCTGCTTCTCGAAGTCTACGAAATGATGCACTAAACACCGTGTGGGCAGGTTGATGTCTATTTGGATACCTGCGTCGGTATTCTTGAGCAGCTTGTCTGGTGTTACCATTGGAATACCCATATACAAACACAATATCTGCATATTCCTCAGTCGACAATAAATGCATTTTTTATTTATAACTTTCACACGAAATATCTAATAAATAATTAAAATGACACTAACAATTATTATTGTCATAACAACCGATATTTCTATTTATCAGCCTACGTTTTTCATTGAAGTAAGTGTAGGTATATTTTATAAGTGTACATTGGTTGACATAGTGTCTTAGTGACATAGCGACTTAGTGTCACTTCCTGGTTGACTGAAAAAATTACGATTCTTTAAATGCTTGTAACTTCTAAACAAAAACGAATCGGACCCATGTTTATTAAAAAAATATGTTTAAAATCAAGCAACCTACCATCTGTCAAAGTTTGTCTAGAACACCCTGTATAGTCTATAAATGTTGTTTGTTAACAAATGTACCTACATGAAGAATGAGAAGTGAACAGAAAAAGAAGAAATGGAACTACTAATTGGGAAAGATTGATTCTCAAAATTAGAAAAGAATCTTTTTTACAAGTAACAGAAATAGGCCGACTTAAAAAAAAAATTAAAGTGCCAATCAGCTTGTGACACTGTGTTGCCTGTCACAGTGTTGAAATGTTTTACAAACCTTATTCATAAGAGAAAGGTTTATAAAGTTAGTTTTTCACTGAATGCAGTTAAAATAGATACGATCACAACTGACATAAGATGTAGGTAAGTATATAAAACAATTATTACTTTTACTTCTTTCTTGGATTCTTCAGAAATGTCAGCTTCTGCGTCAACTTCCTTGGCTTTTTCTACATTTTCTCTCTCTTCTTCTTTTTCCTTATCTTCTGCTTTTTCAGCTTCACTTTTAATTACTTTCGACAATCTAGCCACCAACTGAGACTTCAAGCCTTTGTAGTTTATTCCTCTGGTTTTCAATTCCTTTCTCAAATCGACGACGCTCATACTCTTTGGATCCAATTGATGATACGGAGTAGGTTCACCATCAAGGGACTGATCTTCATCCTAAACATACATAATAACCTCAGATTAACTGTATTCAAAGTCTCACATAAACCAATTTCACAAGCAATACAACAAACTCTCTGCTCTTGCAAAAAAACTGCAATCATTCTAGAGCTATTTGCCCTCTTATATTCAGACAGTCACACTCTTCGATAGACAGACGATTGCGCAGTGTTGTGTAACACAGAGAACGCCCTCAGCTTCGCGTATACCTAACCTATCTTATACATATATTTAGAAAGAAAAGATGCCTTTTCATCCCCAGCGATAGCAGGTTCGTCGGCAGCAGAAGAAGAGATGGCATCGACCCCGTCAGTCAGCCGCAGCTCCACCTGTTTTCTGTAGCTGTGATGCAAGTTGTCCCACTCGAGCCGGGTCGGTAGGCAGCTCCAAACGTCTGGCAGAAAGAGGACTACAGTCTCGACACGGGCCGGATATTGCTTGCCCTTGTGCGTCGACTCGTTGCGACGGTAATACAGCTCCACGAAACGGTACCTAAGAGTGAATACAATGTAACCAGTAAGCAGAAAAATATGATAACTGTGATTGCGATCATCGCACCGGTTAAACGCACCATTATCTTGCAGCGAATGTATGCATGTGGCTTAGAAAACAACCTACAATTACTACCAGTACTATAAGCAAGAAACATAAATTTCAAAACAAAACAATCATAATAATTCTTCGATGGAATGAAAATGAACAGTTCATGCAATAAAAGTTATAATCAAGTAATGTAAAAATTCAATTCTACTATTATTACGTGTAGAAAATGTATTACTAACCAAACTTGCAAACGTCTAATGCTAAGATAAAAAAATATATATATATATAAGAAAAACTACTAAAGACAAGTGGAGGAGTATGAAATAAAATTGGTTTGATTTTCAATTCATTATCCTTTGAATTATAATTCCGTAAAAATAAATCCCTATGTGAAGACTTGGCTGTCTGTCCATCTGTCTGTCCGACTGTCATGCAGATTTTTTCAAATATGTCAACTTCAGGTTTATGGTATCAAGTTATCTTTGATATGTTAATATAGGTAATTTTATAAAGTCTTGTAAATTGAAATAAAAAGGCACCTTCTAAATGTAACCTTTGCAAACACTTTCAATTTCTGTAGGGAAAAAATAAATATGTCTCTAAATAATCAAATCTTAAATACCTAAGTCACAATAAGTTTAAATAGGCAATATAAAATTCACTTACTTCAGGAGTCCGCAGGCAACTAGTGCCAAAATAAATATTAAATAAAAAAATTGGTGGCGGACAGAAAAATATTTACTTTTAGATGAAAATTTTACATTCACTATTATTAGTCCAAGAGCTGGCACCCAAAATCTAAACGGTTTTAGTAAAGCTAGTATTTTAATATTCGTTTATTCCAAGTCTGATAATGTCGGACCATTTAGTCAATCCGCACATGACGAGGGGAGATGCTTCAAAGTTCTTGAAAAAAAATCTGAAAACTCCCTTCTAATTCATTGTCCATGACAAAAAGTGTGAATGAAGTCGCAAGCTTCCCGATTCTTGAAAGAGAAAGAAGCCTTTCCTGGAATGTTTGCAATAATTATTGTTGTTAGATTTGTCAATTTTCATTGTGTTAAATTATTGTTAAGACTATGAAACTGTTTAGGATTACTGTTAATTATTTCACTGCCACTTTTTGTCATAAACAATTATTACTCCAGTCAAATTAGCCAAAAAAAAAGAGGTTAACCTCGGAATAAGCTGTAAATTGGTATACTTATAAGTCGTTCACTCTTTATTGACGAGGTAAGGAACTATGTTTCTGTGTTGACCAAAATGAAAAGTCGCTAGATATTTATCGTAATTTTCGCAAATATCAGCTGGTTGATATATTAAAGGTTATGTAGACACTGACATTGTCAAATTGTCTCATATGATTCAGAGAATTGCTGTCTAATTAAACTTTATAGTTTGTGACAAGGATATTTAATTACTCCGAACCACCATTCACATCTTGACAGGTAATAATAACAAATACATTGATGATAATACGTGCAGCTCTCCGCTATTTACATGTAATAAAAGTGAAGTATGAAAAGGAGCGCCATCTACACGCCTCGATCGCTAACTACACGCAGAACCGGAAATTGGATTTATAGAAATCACGGATATAATTATAATGCAAAGTTCACTGACATAATAATATTATCTAGAGTTCTTGCTTGCCGGTAATAATAATTATCACTTTCGTGTAAGTATTTAGTAATGAACACACGTCAATAATTCATTACTTCTACATCTGATTACATAAATTCAGATTTAGGCATTAGAATGTAATAAACTTGCATATTCAATTATGATTTATTTTGTAGATGACAAGAAAACGACAGATTGACGTTTCGTTCAATTAAATTGACATTTTAAATCAACGCTAGTTAAAAATTCAGCCGCTTGGGCGATAGTAACTTCCGGTGATCATTTTCAGTGGAAGCTGTACGAATTATTATCTATACATTAGTATGGAAATTGTGTACAGTAACTGACAGTATTAAAAAGCAATTTCGGAGAAGCGGCAAGCGGAAAAATTTTCTTGTAACGAAAGTTCCTGCTTGCCGCTTCTCTGAAATTACTTTTTTGGAAATGTCAGTTACTGTACACAATTTCCGTACCGATGTATAGAGTATTTGATAATAATTATTATTATAATTTTGACAATCAAAATTTAAATCTCTCTATTGAAAACTCAAAAATAATCAAAGTTGAAGAAAAAATTCGTATGTATGAGAATGTGTGAAATCATACTTGAGACTGTTTCAACAGATAAATCGTGCATAGATTGATTGCTGGTGTTACGGATGTATATGTTGAAAAAATAGAAAAAATTGATACTTGTGGAAAGCTAAGATGCTGATCTTTCCAGTGGACTATAGGGTGTGAACCATACTGATCTGTGAGCTCCATAGTTTGGTAAAATAGTGCATAGTGGAATTCTTCCTTTTTATTATCGCTGATAAAGGTGTATAAAAACGTAGCTTGCAAAAAAGTGGCGCAGATAAGATAGAAGACATTGAATATTTGTGTTGCAGATCTGTTCACTGCATTGTTGCAAGATCGCAATAGATTCCTTGTTTTTGGTTGCATTGCTGGTGATGATGGGATAGTGAATAAAAGGAGTGCTTTCTGCGTGGGGTTATAAAACAACCCATTAGGGAAGTAAAGATTCCTTGCTTTTCTTGTGATACATGCAAGAACTTAGTATGTGTTGAATGCTCAGAGCTGTCTGCGTCTGAGGTAAAATGCATGCCACTACAAAGACGTGTCATGAAATTTTGCTGCAGAAAGTGTAGGAACAATGAATTTGTTGAAAATCTACAATGTATTATCAGTGATAAGGAAGTCATAATTGATGACAACAATAAGATTGTAGATATGTTATATGAGAAACTTAGAATGTATGAGCAAGTAGAAAACCGTAACTTGTCGGAGCGCACATTTGCGGAGGCAGTGAGTGGAAAGCGGGGAATTGTGGATATTTTTGGACAGAGGAATGTACCAGACATAAGTGATCAAACCAAAGAATACACAAGACTGTGAACAAACTAAGCATGATGGTAACAACTAGGTCTGGATCCGTTGTCATCAAGTGTAAAAGCAAGAGGGAGGCTGAAGTTCTGCAGAACATAGCAAGAGACAAACTAGAAGACTCATACACTGTGGAGACATCAAAGATGAGAAAGCCAAGAGTCAAAATAACGAACTTTAACCAGGATTTAACAGGAGAGGAGATTGAGGCTTCTCTATTGCAGCAGAATGAACAGTTAGAAGATTTCAAGGTTGTGTACATTAGGAAGTACAATGGACAAAATACAATTTTTGGAGAGTGCTCATCATCCACTTTTAGACAGTTGATGCAGGTAAATAAGCAGTTCTCACCGGTCGGTCGAACGCTACGCATATAAAATCGAGTGGCTGAAAATTGGCAAGTAGTGAAGAGCAAATAAAGTGAAATCTGATTAGTTAAATCTCATACTTGAATGAGCAAAGATAGTGAGCCCCCTGATAGGGGCAAAACGTTGCAGGAAAACTGGACAAATTTATTAGATGAAAATACGGAACAGAGAATGGAAACGGAGACGAGTTACAACGATAGATACAGGGTTCAGGAACCACAAGTAAGAAACTTTTTGGAAGAGTTGGGTAGGGTAAGTGAGAAATCTAGTATTAAATACAATAATGAAAGTGGATATAATATTGGTCAAACTTCAGTAACGGGTAGTAATAATAGAGTTGAAAATGATGTCGATCTGATTAATATAAATGGTTCGCCTTCAATAAGTCCGTCAGATAAAAAATCTGATGATAAACTTATCTCAAGGCCGATTAACAAGTATGAAAATCATATGGTAGGTCCATTCTTTGTTTATGTTAAAGGAATTAACGGTAAAAATATAGGAAGAGCAAATAAAATATGCACGGCTAGATTAATTAATAGATTAGTGCCGGATATTCAGGAAAATATTTTAAACATAACAAGTGTAGGGATAAATCTCATAAAAATAGAACTAAACTCGTCAAAAAGTGCTAATCTTCTGGTAGAGTCTGAGAGTTTAAAAAGAAACGATTACTTACCGTTTATACCGCAATACTTAACAGCCAGAACGGGTATCATACGTCATATAGATATAGAATTGACGGAGACCGAACTTGAACAATTAATAAGTCCTTTGGGGTACCAAAAATTTAAGGTAACATATGTAAGAAGAATGAACCTAAGGATAGTTGAGGGGGATAATATCAAATATGTACCCACACAGACAATAATGGTGTCCTTTAGGGGTAATATACTACCAAAAAAAGTATCAATAGAGAAGATAATATTCGAGGTGGAACCTTATATACAAAAAGTTAGACAATGTCTTAAATGTCTGAGATATGGACATCTGAGCACTACGTGCAAGGGCAAGGAAAGATGCAGCAACTGTGGTGGGGAACACGCAAATAAAGACTGTAATAAGAGTGGAACCTTCCACTGCATACTGTGTGAGGGAGACCACTCCGCAACAGACAGAAAAAATTGTCCAGAGTTCGCTAAACAAAAACAAATCAAACATATAATGGGCACAGAGAACTTGTCTTACAATGATGCAAGGAATAAATATAAGGTGTCATACGCGACTGTCTCACAAGAGACGAAATCACCAAAAACTATTTCAAAAAACAAATTCACGAGCCCCCATACATTTCTCCCACCTGAGACAGGACCAACAAAACGGAAAAAGATGGACACTAACAAAGACCCAGATCCAGTTCTACAACTGCACAAACAAATACTCCAGACCCCTTACGTATCAACAACTCCAATAATAAATCCATACCACCCTAACTATACAGCGATACAACCTCGAGAAAAACAAGTTATAACTCAAACACTAACAACATTTTTAGTAGAAATACTATACAAACTGGAAAAAAAAATACTAAACACAGATCAAATAAACCAAATGATAGGGACAAAGCTACACGAGATTCTAAACAGTCCACAACATTCAATATAAACATTATGCAATGGAATTGTAGGTCAATAGTAAAAAACAAGGGATATCTAGAAAAATTTGTGAATGAAGAAAATATTAATATAGCGATCTTAAGTGAAACTTGGCTAAAACCACACTATAATTTCAAATTAAACGGTTTCAATATAATTAGGGCAGATAGAAACGACGGCTACGCCGGAGCTGCTATTCTGATTAATCAAAAAATTCCTTTTTATCCAATAAATAATTTCTATAAACTGGAAAATACAATGTGTACAGGTGCGAAAATAGTTGGTACAAATAAAGTTGTGAATATATACTCAATATACGTTCCCCCAAACACTAGAATATCATCCAATCAATGGGGAAACTTTTTCAGATCATTGAAGAGACCTTTCATACTAGGGGGCGATTTTAACGCCCACCACCAAACCTGGGGATGTACAGAGTCAGACTACCAAGGAAATAATTTACTCTCAGCTATGGAAGATGAAAACATAATTTTCCTAAATGATGGCTCCCCAACGCTTCTATTAAATCCATTAAGTAGAACAAAATCAGCTATAGACCTAACATTAGTATCCCCCAATATTTCTCCGACGTTAAACTGGACAGTTCTTGACGAAACACTAGGCTCAAATCACTTTGTAGTTAAAGTTAATAGTTCAATCAATTGCTCGGACTATGAAGATAAAGATTATAGGAAATGGAATCTCAGCAAAGCAGATTGGAAACTTTTCTCTACGGAACTTTGTAAACTTATAACTTCAAACCAGGAAGAGGATTGGGACTATGTTACATTTGTCGAGTTCCTAAACGAAGCATCCAACAAGTCTATCCCTCGGAGGTCCCAGGCTACCAATCCGAAGTTCCGCAAACCTTGGTGGAACGAAAATTGCAAATCCGCTATTGAGAATCAAAGGAAATCAATGAAGGACTACAAAAGAACTCCAAATCTTCAAAACTTCATCAAGTACAAAAGAAATCTGGCCCTTGCAAAGAGGGTAATTCTAGAAAGCAAAAGAGAATGCTGGAGGGAGTACTGTAATTCATTAAATAGAAACACGCCTATAAAAGAAATATGGACAAAGGTGAAAAGAATTAAAAGCACATATGCTCCTTCAAGGTCAACACCAAACCAGGAACTGTTAAAAAATGAATTTTTTTACAAACTGGCTCCATGTTGGGTCCCGGAGAATTTGAAAATCAATCACCAAAACGCTGAAGTTAGTAGTACGGCACATGAATTGCTAGAAAATTTCTCACGAAAGGAATTGGAAATAAGTTTGCAAAACAGAGTAAATAGCTCTCCAGGTCTGGATAATATACATTATCCCATGTTATATAATCTAGGATACACGGCCAAGGGCAAATTACTGAACATATTAAACCAAATATGGCAAAAAGGGGAAATTCCAAAAGACTGGAAAAAATACCTTATTATACCTATAGCAAAACCGAACAAAGACCCAAACCTAGCTTCCTCCTATAGAGGAATTGGTCTGGCATCATGTGTGTTGAAAACTTTTGAGCGAATGATAAAAAATAGACTAGAAAAGTGGCTGGAAATAAATAAAAAACTATCCGATACCCAATATGGATTTAGAAAGAATAGGTCTACAATGGAAAATGTAGCGCATTTAGTCTGCGATATCTATGAATCCTTTTCAAACACTAACAATCTGGTTGCTCTATTTGTTGACGTTGAGGGGGCCTATGATAATGTAAATCTAAGAATACTTCACAATAAGATGACAACGATTGGAATCCCTCCAGAGTTCTCAAATAGAATAACAAGCCTCTATCAGGACAGAGAAGTTTTCTTGAAAATCAATGGAGAAATAATCGGACCCAGAGTGGTCAATATTGGATTACCACAGGGTAGCATCATTAGCCCGATACTGTATCTGGTTTATACTCACGAGATAGACTCATATGTTGATGGTATAGAGGTACTACAATTTGCAGATGATATATGCATGTATGCAAAGAATTGCAGATTAGAAGACGGAATCAACAAAATGAATACGGAGGTAGCCGGCTTGAGAGGCTGGTTATCTGACCTAGGTCTCCAGATATCTGAAAAAAAATCAAAAGTATGCATATTTTCGAGAAAACACCAAAGCAGTCCGGAGAGAATAAATTTGGATGACATAGAATTTGCAATAGAATCCAATATAACATATTTAGGAATAACATTAGATAGAAAATTGTTGTGGAAAAATCATCTGGAACGACTTTCAGCCAAATTGGAAAAGTCAACCAATATTTTAAGAGCTACATGCCACACTAAATGGGGAACAGATCCAGCAACAGCATTATTGATCTATCGAACATACATTAGAGCCATAGCGGATTACGGATCCATTCTATATGATCAAGCGGCCAAAACGCATCTAAATAAAGTCAATACAGCTCAAAATAAATGTATTAGACTAATACTCGGGACCTTAAGATCTACCCCGATAACAAATATGATGAGCGAGATAGGAGAAATGCCTCTCAAATACAGAAGGAGAAATCTCACAAATCGATTTGTACTAAAGTTATTCAGTCACAACAGTACTTTAATAGACAAATTGCATCGACTATACATTGCAGACCTGACACAAAACTATTGGCAGAAGAAAAAGTCCCCACTATTGACTGAGGTATATAGGGAACTGGTAGAATTTAGAGATGCCATACAAACCAGCACAGTTCCGTTAGCGTTGAGCAGAGAAAGCTATACCAGTTCTGGAGTAAAGTATATCAATAGCTATGAAAATTACCCGGAACAGATACGAAATAAAATGATTGAGCGCGATTTGGAGGAAATGAGAAATAGAAACAATGCATATTGTATATACACGGACGGATCTAAAAATAAGGAGGGTACGGCGTACGCTATATATGTTCAAGAAAATGGTTACAAAAAACTCATCAAACTAAGAGATTTTATGTCCATTTTTACTGCGGAGCTAATCGCAATGTTGGAAGCTTTGAATTATGCAAACACATGTCAACAACAAAATTTTATGATAATATCTGATAGCAAGAGCGCATTACAGAGTATACAAAGAATGACGGGCGGGAGACACCACAACTATATCGTAAATAGAATCCTAATAGAATTAAATAAAGCCAGAAACAAGGGTAAAAAAGTCTCCTTAGTGTGGGTCAAAGCGCACTGTGGAGTAAAAAACAACGAAATAGTAGACAAAATGGCAAAAGAATCCATACGAAAAGGAACGCTAGCAGAGTATAAATACCCTTGGCAAGACATAATGGTTCGCATGAAAGATAGGGTAAGTAGTATATGGTCGTCAGAATATACCAACAGCACAAAAGGATTATTCTATATTAAAAATATACAAGAAACTCCTCTCAGAAATTCCTGGTTCAAAAATATGAATTTGAACAGAACAGAAATAACTACGGTAACTAGACTGAGATGTAACCATGGACGGGTACCCCAACACTTAAACAAAATAGGATTGTCAGACTCCCCAAATTGCCGTTGTGGAGAAATGGGGGACGCGGAACATATGATTCTTAACTGCAGTCTGAACTCTAACGAAACAGATAGATACACGAAAGACATATATTACAATGACAATAACACTATTACCCTACCTTTCAACCTCACACAAATTCTAAGAACCCCCAACGCAGATGAATTAAAAAGACTGGTCAGACATATAAAAAACAGCAATCTGGACATTTAAGCATATAAGTAGAAAGTAAACCATAGAAAGAAATTAGTATACAAGTAAAGTGGTGTAGAATACTGTCTCAAATTAAAAGTATCATAAATTATTGGGAAATAGGCGGATGGACGTAGTTTCCGTAGCCAAAACATTCGACACACACACACACAGGTAAATAAGGTATGTATTGGTTGGGAGCGCTTCCCGGTCTACGAGGATTTATCGATTCCATGCTGCTTCAATTGCCAAGGGTTTTATCACAAGAAACAAGATGCAAGAAGAAATTGGCTTGTCCCCTCTGTAGTGAGGAGCACGAGCAGAGAGACTGTCCAGGCAGAAAGAGAGTTTGCATAAATTGTGTCGTCTCAAATAACAAATTCAAGTTGAAGAATAATACTAACCATCATTCGACAGATTTGAGGTGCCCCACACTGCAATATCAGATTAAGTTGTTGAAAAACAAAATCGATTATTGTACTTTGTAATGAAGTCGTGAATTTTCGCCTTCATTTAACTTTTGATTTTGTCATTTTCATTTCATTTTTCATAAATAGCGAAATACATCATTCCGTAGGTAGGTATATTAAATTGTTCCAAATTATTATTAATTTTATAAAATCATTCAAGATATCGCGTTTTTTATACACAAGAGAAGTTTTAAAGAACTAAATCGAGGCAGTTGGCTTCGTATTCGAGCAATTTATCAACCACTATCAGTTGATAAAAACGCCAAAATGCACCGGCCCGGTGATAGCAAATTTCAAATCATCTTTTTATACACAGCGTTCTTCTCAAAAAAGGGCAGATAGCCGGAGAATTGATAATGAGTCGCTATAAAAGCCGTCGGATTATTTTTGAAAATTAACTTGAAAATTCGACTTCATCGAGTGCACCTCGTGAAGAAGAACGCTCTAACCGCCGAGTTTATTTCGCAAGTCGTGCCTAATAAATCAAGAAAATTAGTTTCGTGAATAAGTTTGTGTTCCGACCGAGAAAGACCGCATCCGATCGTAAGGTAGGCGCCATTTAATTCATTCCGCATTTATTTACTTGGTACTGTCGTCGTCATTGTCATCCATCATCACTCATCCCCTTCTGCTTTCCACTACCCCCCAACTGCATTCCCGTTATAGCTCACTACTGCAAACAAGGTAAGGTTGCGTTCTTGGGACGTCGTTACAGGCTTGGCTTTGGTCAGGGGTAATTACGTCTCGGGTCACAACCGGTCCGGTGTGCGCGGAGTGGCACTCGCACTAGCAAGCGGTCCCCCGTCACCGTCTGCGATTTCAGGCTCGGCTTTGGTCGGGGGAAATCACGGAACGAGGACGAGACTAGCATAATAAAATAATAAAACGAAGTAATTCTGTGAAACGTCATAATTATACCCGAAGCCGGACGGTCGACAGTCGACTTCAGTCGAGTCGAGCTCGTGCTCGGCTCAGTCGGCTCAAACGTCAGAAAAAAAGTTGGATTATTGCGAGGTAAACAAAAATAATTATTATTCCGTATTGAAATTTGAATATTGAACACAAGGATAATAATTATAACCATATAGGTCTAGGTACATAAAGGAATCCAACATCTTATATTTTTATTATTAGGTAGGTATTAGTGCACAGTTTTAGGTACCTACCTACAATGACCTACATAATTATTTAACATTCAACTTCTGACTGACTGGCATCATCATTAACAGAAAATGAAAAAATTGACCAAGCAGGGTCTAGCAAGAGGTAGGTAGATGTTATCATTAATTTTATAACTTACTTACAAACTTTTATAACGTTTTTAATTTTGATTTTGCGATGATTAGTAGTTTAGTTACATAATTATTATTTTATCCTTCTTCTTCTTCTTCTTCTTCTCCTTTTTTGGCTTCTACTTATGTACTTAGTTAGCCTCACTTCTTTTACTAATTTTCGTTTTGGAGCCGACTGTATATCTCTATACGTCTGGAACTGGGTCCATGGTCTGCTTCCGTTAACTTTCTTCCTCTATTGTTACTACATAGCACTGTTCGGTATGGGTGGATAGACGTATACTGTATACTTATTGAACTCTTGCAATCTTCTCTGTACGGGGAGATTGTTAGTAAAACATCACAACAAAGGACAAACTTTTCTCTCTCTGCGGCATTCACAGAGCCTTGGACAATACCGAAATATGCCTTGGATAGGTTCCCGGGATCTAGGAGGGCAAATAATAACAATAGTAAAGGATTAATACATCGATATAGGTAAGCGTCTTTAATTCCTAGATACAGTTTTCCAACTGTAAAATTCAAAGTAAATATATCATATTTCCCTATATACTGACGTGGTTGTATATCAGGTAGTGATTGAGTATTTTCGAGATTTTGAATTGATCCCTAATATGACTGATACATCATTGATGGGGGCTGGTAGACCTTCATCTATAAGTTTTTGGTATATATCCCAATGATCAATTCTATTAATAGGACATTCGAAAAGTATGTGATTCAAATCTTCTAATTGTCCACATTCGCAGTAGGGGTCGGGGACTATCCCCAACTTGAAAAGGTGCTTTTTCACGTTGCAGTGGCCCGTACGCATTCTTATTATAGTTGTGCAATGTCTACGGTTAACCCAGGGGATTTCTAAGTACCAGGGCTTTGCTGGAAAATGGTCCTGTATACCTATGTACCACTTAGCTTTTTTCGGATCTTTCCTTTGCCATTCTTGGTGCCAATCTTCTCTGATTTTATTATTTAATGTCGGGAGGATGTCTACTTTGTCCAGTGCTATTCTCCTGAGTGAACCCGTTGAGCAAGCTTCCTTTGCCAGGTCGTCGGCTACCGAATTACCTTTTATACCTGTGTGGCTTGGAATCCACACCAATTCAATTTCTATATCGGCATCTTTTGCTTCTAGTATCATTCTATTCGTTAATAGGGTTATGTAGGAAGTTTCCGTTTTGAAATTGGATCCGCAAATACTTTGTATCGCTGATAATGAATCTGAGAAAATTACGCTCTTATTAATATTTCTTTCCAACACATAATGGCATGCTTTGTTGATTGCAATTATTTCTGCCGTACAGATTTGTGTGTCCGGATAGAGTTTGCACATATATTTATATTTGTCCTTTGGGGCGTAAACTCCTATGCCTACCTCCCCTGTTTCTTTTTTTACTGATCCATCAGTGAAAATGGTGAACCACCCCTTCCAATGCTGATCTATCATTTCCAGGAACTCTTGGTCATTCTGCTCTCCCTTCTTCATGTTTGTGCGTGTGAATTCTTTGTTTTCTATTTGGATGTCCAATTCAAATTCAAAACTGCTGGGAATTTCTGATTTATGT
Organism: Malachius bipustulatus; assembly: GCA_910589415.1. Taxonomy (NCBI): domain Eukaryota; kingdom Metazoa; phylum Arthropoda; class Insecta; order Coleoptera; family Melyridae; genus Malachius; species Malachius bipustulatus. The sequence continues at coordinate 4,634,529 of OU342633.1, forward strand.
AGTGTGGTTTCCACCGTTTGGGTAAATTTTAACGCGTGTATTATGTATGGCTCATCCTTCTTCTTCCAGTAACCCTGTTTGTTCACCACATAATCTCGCAATTTCTCCACTACTTCAAGTATCGGATTATATTTGGTCGCTTTTAGTTTGAGGAGGTATTTACTTGCCAGCCATATCCTTCGGTGGTTTAGGGATGGTTCAGCACATTCAGCCGGCAAGGCTTTTATCGGGGTACTTTTCATACAGCCGGTGATAATTCTTAATCCTTGATACTGAGTTTTGTCCAACTGTTGTAGGAGGTATTTGGGAGATGGCTTGAAAAAGATGCTTCCCCAATCTAGGTGCGCTCGAACTATTCCATTGTACATCATTTTAAGTATTTGTGGGTCTGCGCCCCACCAGGGGCCGCGACTTACTTTCATGATATTTATCCCTCTTTGCGCTTTTCTTATGTTATCCATTATGTGATCTTTCCAATGTAGGGTTTGGGTAACTGTAGTGCCTAGGTACTTTATCTTGGTCTTCCATGGGATCGCTTCTGCGTTGTAGTATACATTGGGGTATTCGGTCTTACATGTTCCTTTTCTAAATATCATTGCCGCTGACTTTGCCGTATATATTTTAAAATTTAATTCTTTCAAATTTTCTGCCAATGTTTCTAGTGCGTTGTTCATTCTATTTATCAAGTCACCTATTTGTTTCCCTGTAATTAATATAACCAGATCGTCCGCATATTGAAGTGTTTTGATATTGTAATGAAGTCGTGAATTTTCGCCTTCATTTAACTTTTGATTTTGTCATTTTCATTGCATTTTTGATAAATAGCGAAATACCTAATTCCGTAGGTAGGTAAGTATATTAAATTGTTCCAAATTATTATTAATTTTATAAAATCATTCGAGATATCGCGTTTTTTATACACAAGAGAATTTTTAAAGAACTAAATCGAGGCAGTTGGCTTCGTATTCGAGCGATTTATCATTTATCAACCACTATCAGTTGATAAAAACGCCAAAATGCACCTGGCCGGCGATAGCAAATTTCAAATCATCTTTTTATACGCAGCGTTCTTCTCAAAAAAGGGCAGATAGCCGGAGAATTGATAATGAGTCGCTATAAAAGCCGTCGGATTATTTCCGAAAATTAACTTGAAAATTCGACTTCATCGAGTGCACCTCGTGAAGAAGAACGCTCTAACCGCCGAGTTTATTTCGCAAATCGTGCCTGATAAATCAAGAAAAATTAGTTTCGTGAATAAGTTTGTGTTCCGACCGAGAAAGACCGCAGTCACAACCGGTCCGGTGTGCGCGGAGTGGCACTCGCACTAGCAAGCGGTCCCCCGTCACCGTCTGCGATTTCAGGCTCGGCTTTGGTCGGGGGAAATCACGGGACGAGGACGAGACTAGCGAAACACCCCCTCCCCCCTCGCTGCTCACACAGGTCGTTCTCTGGAGGCGTCGCTTCAGGCCTGGCTTCGATCAGGGGTCACGACGACTTGAAGTAAGACTTGGGAGTGTGCAGGAGGTCTACTCGTTCCACTCACACCGCCGTTAGGTAACAAAGGCCTCGCTCTCAACCTCGATTTCAGGCTTGGCTTTGGTCAGGGGAAATCGTAGGCTGCGCGCGGCGCCTGGTACCAGTCAAATATCAGCCCTTACCTGGAGTCCTATACCCACGTACTCTTAACCGCCGTATAAGACGACGCGTCACCGCATGGCCTCACCACGCCGCCGAAGTAAGATTTGTGTTATCCGCCGGTCTTAAACTCTCAGTCGCTCATAGTCAACCACTCTCACCGGTTTAACGCTTTGCTCTGCCCGTGCGACAGTGCCCTTGTACCTGTCACTCCGTGTAATATTTATCATTTAATAATATATTGTCATTCCTGCTCGCCTGCTGCGTCAGGCCGCGTTCTGTCGCAATTAATAAGTCTGTTAATAAATCACTGCTATTATTATTTGACCGTGTTTATAATTTCACCGCTCCTTGGAACCGTTTCTACTCGCCTACAACTTAGCTCCGCGGAAGTGCCATTTACATCGGGGAGCGCTTAAAGCCCGCTCTACCGAGTACTCAATTTGGCGATAACCTCATCTGACCCCTGGCATATTCCGTTTCTCCATTGAGCTGCCCCGGGACAAGGGCACGACAACCGTGCCACTCAACGTGACACGAATAACTGGGAAACAAGAAACCTGCGAGTGTATATTTAGTTTTTCCCCGGGGAGTAAACCCCCAACAAAAATCTGGCGCCCGAGGAAACCGTCCGTGTAGGAGTTCCGACCGCCCAGTGAAATAGCATCACAACTTAATGGTAATGATCGATCAGGATGTAGTCTTAGAAAGTTTAAGAGAACTAGAAGACAGTCAGCGTGGAAGCTACATGGACCCGTGTAACTACTGGTCCCTTCAAACATCTCAAACTGGGTATATGGAGATTATGCGTCTCAACATAAGAAGTGCGAACAAAAATTTTAATGAATTCCTAGCGCTTATTGAGACTTATAAATTGTCTTCATGTGATGTCTTTATATTAACCGAATGTTTCCGAAATGTGTGTTGATAACCTTAGGGTTTCTGGGTACGTCAATGTATACAATGGAGGTGATTTGAACAGGAATGATGGAGCATTGGTGGTGATCAAATCTGACCTTAACTATACTATTTCCAACCAAAAACTGATTGTATGTGGTGTTACCTTAAGTTTTGTGGATATGGTTGTTGATAAGATTTCCTTTATTATAAATTAATTAATAAATTAATTACAAGGCAATTATAAATTAATTGCCTTGTATTATAGACCTAACCCAAGTAACTTGATCTCATTTATTGATGAACTTGATGAATATTTAGATAATACTCGGAGCAATGACAGGATTGAACTGGTGATCGGTGACATTAACATTGATCTAATAGACGAGAACAACATAAACGTAAACAGGTATTTATCAGTGCTTGCTAAGCATGGCCTCGTACCTTACATATTGAATCCTACTCGTGTCACAGCTGAAAGTAGGAGAGCATTGACATTTAATTCTTATATACTTAGATGTCATATAACAGACCATTATCCAGTTTTATTGAGAATTGGCTTCAAGAGAGGCGAACATGTACGGGCAAGGGCGGAGGCAAAAAGGGTTCAAAAAATTGATTTCAAAAAATTAGAAACATTGTTAAAAAAATAAAATTGGAATGACGTAATCAATTCAGCTGATCCTCAGATTGCAACTGATCACTTCTTAGGCAGAATTGGTGCTTTATCGAAACTGCCAAGATGCACAAAACTAAAACTAAGACTAAAAAAAAATACGAAAATAAAGCCATGGATAACTGAGGGTCTAATTGTTTCTATAAAAAATAGCGATAAACTGAAGAGAAGACTGAACCGGTGTTTTCCACCGGAATTGGAACGCGCATATAAATCATATAGAAATGAATTGAATAAACTTAAAAAAAAATCGAAGAAGAGTTCTTACTTTAGACAAATTGAAAGTAACAAGGGTAATTTGAAGAGGGTCTATCATCTGATATCAGAGGTTACAAACGAAAGTAATGCTAATAAAAAAACCTTGAAGATTGTAGATGACCAGGGGGTGTTGCATTTGATGACAATAAACAAATGGCCAATTACTGTAATGATTATTTTACCAGCATTGGTTTGAATATGGTTAGGGATATCGATGTTTCAGCTGACTTTGCAGAGGACGTGATGGTTAATCCAAATACCATGTTTCTCAGTCCTGTAGGGGAACGTGAGTTAATAGGGCACATATCCTCACTGAAAAACGGTGGCTCACCTGGAATTGATGGGATATCAGCAGAAATCATGAAAGCACTTCATCATCAATACATCTTACAACCACTAAAACACATTGTTAATTTGATTTTTGTGAGAGGTAAAATTCCTTCCCAGTTTAAAACTAGCATAATCACTCCTATTCACAAGGCAGATAACAAAACTAGGATATGTAACTATAGACCTATAAGTGTAATTAATAATTTTGGAAAGATTTTTGAAAAATGTCTGAAAACAACTCGTTTGGTTCAGTTCCTCGATGGGAGCAACATCTTGCATGAACAGCAGTTTGGCTTTCGAGCTCGTAGAACGACTTCTGATGCGATGTGTGCTGTCGTTGAGAGCATTACTCGTGGTTTGGACGCTGATGGGAAGTGTATTGCTGTGTTTTTGGATCTTGCGAAGGCGTTCGACACTGTTAACCACATGAATCTTCTTGGCGTGTTGGAGCGCTGTGGCGTGCATGGGGTGGTTTTGGATCTCTTCCGTAGTTACTTATAGGACCGGGAACATCTTGTCAAGGTAAATAATTCTGTGAGTGAACCATCATAAAGACAGGAATCCCCCAAGGGGCAGTACTTGGTCTGGTACTGTTTTTAGTTTATATTAATTCTCTCTTATCGTTGGTACCTTTTGCAAGAGTAGTGTCATATGTGGATGACACAGTTATTGTCTTTAGTGAAAATTCATGGACAGAAACAAAGTACAATTAGGTATGGAGAGTGTAAAAAAATGGCTGGATGGATATCAGCTATCACTGAACGCCAAGAAAACCCACTACCTAGCTTTTACTGTAATAGAAGTTGGTAGACCTGACTTCGATAGCATAAAAATTCCTGGTATAAGAGATGAAATTAGGGAGGTGGATGAGATCAAGTACTTGGGTATAATTATAGATAAGAATCTGAAGTGGGGCAGCCATGTGAATTACCTGATGAACAAGGTGAGAAAGTTGATTTACAAATTTTATCAACTGCGGGAAATTCTCTCAAAGAATTTATACTGTTAGTTTACAAGTCTCTCGCTGAATCTCTTTTTCGTTATGGTGTTTTGGTTTGGGGAGAAATGTAGCAAAACATACTGCATAGATTGAGTACAACACAGAACTATGTTTGTTATAACTTTGGGGATAGCCGTATTCGATACATAGATCAGAAGTCTCCATGGGCGCCGCCCCCCCAAAAACTCCAGTTCTCGAGATATTTACTTCTGAATATGGATTCATGACAGTCACTCATTTATTTTTAAATGTTGCCCCCCCCCCCAAATTGTCTTAGAGATAAATCTTAGATAGATCACTTGTTAAAATTGAAAAGCCGCTTCTGTTGCAATAGGTACATTTGAGGTCTATTGAGCCATTTTCGAGAAAAACAGGAAAAAGCCTTTATTTTGTGTTACCATTTTCGTAATTGCATTGACTTTAACAATTAAAATTACAAAAAAACAAAACGTGATTTTTTTTAAATATCCAATTTTAAAGTCACATCCAAGGCTATTACAAAAATGACTCTACAAATTCAAAAAAATTTCCCGATTTCCCTGAAGCCGGCTCCACAGACTTAAAATGTAACTACATCAACAGAAGCAGCTTTTCAATCTTAACAAATGACCCATTTAAGATTTATTTAAAAAACAATCAGATAGGGGTGGGCCGCAATGTTTTAGAATATACATACATATGCATGACTGTTAGGATAGAAAAAATCCATATTCAGAGGTAAAAATCTCGACAACAGGAGTTTTTGGGGTGTTACATCCATGGAGACTTCTGATTTACTCATCGAATGCTACCGATCCCCAAAGTCTCCTAAGTTCAACTGAGAGCCAATTCCCATAAAGACTCTGCGAGGTCCTTTATTGCTGCTGTGGAATTTCTTTTGTAGAAAAAGGAAAAGGACGGACGGTTCTCCGGCTTCAGACTACAAACCCTCAATTGAACTGGTTCTGAAAGCTCGAATGCAGATTCTTAGTTCCGAATTATGTGTTATGTCCAGCTGTTTGAGCTGTCGTCTATTACTGGCTGATGCATGAGCTGTAGCGCTGTCAAGTTTGTCCTTATTAACGTCCTGTATGTTTTCAGTAAAGTCGTCCTATCAGTGCCCCATTTGAAATTTTTAGTGGATTTAGAGTGCCAAACTATTTTTTATTGTAATTGATGTGTGAAGCCCATTTTGGAGTCCAGAGAAACGCCATTTTCTCTGGAACTGGAATTCACAACATGGATCTAGTGTGCTCAAATTCAATCTTTTAGAAAGCGCAAACTTGTGGCGAATTGTTTTTCAAAAAAGATGGAAAATTAAAATTTATATGGTGCAAACTATTGGCGGTCACTGCATAATGTGAAACACTCAAGAACGTGTTATGGTACATGTTGTATCTGTTTACTTGAAATAATATTATCTGAGTAATATTATTTTGAAAAATCGGGCTTCGGACCTTGAATATATTGTGACATGAACACAGAAGTATATGAGATTTATCTACCAGCATTTAGAAAGTCCAAAGGTTCATATCTATTTACAGCTTATTCCCTCACATTCCGAGGTTGAATTCTAATTTGACTGGACTACCTAAGAGAGATTTAGATATTTCTTTCGAAAACCATGAAAGAATGTCCCTGACTTATGTCCCTATTACAGACTGACTGACTAGGGGGATTTGAAATATACTATATTCGGCAAGTTCGACGTATTTGTTGAACATTCGGCGATGCTGAACTTTAATATTATTTTGCCAAACTTACCGAACTTTTTCAGAATATTGCTTTTCCGTTAATCTCTATAGAATATTCGTATTTATTTACAAATTATATAACACAAAATACTGAGCTGATTCATAAAGATGTTAAAAAATAAGATACACCTGATTTTTAAGAAAAAGACGGGGATATAATAAAATACGGGTTTTACTGCCGATTTCAGAGAATCCCCAATAAAAACAAACTGAAATAACTTGAAGTCATTCATCAGAAATCTTAAACATGATTGTATAACTACAGCAGGTCACAATAAACTAGGAAGGAACAAAGAACAGCTATGAACTTGAAATTCAAGGGACAAATTGGTTTTCCCAGTAAAATTGAAGGTTTTATAAATCCAGAGGCGCTTTTTCTTGTTGCAGCGGTTTCAATTACATTTCAAAACTATTTCAACTACTACGTCATTAATTTTATGATCACAAAAATAGTATTGCAGCCATCTTTTTCTATTTTGACCTTTTACATTTCGAAACTAGAGATTCCACTGGTTTGAAACTGTTTTAAAAGCATTGAACTAGTTTCAATTCTGACGTTACTAGTTTAACGTGAAAATGATTTGTTCTGAAATCATAGAAGTGGTTTGAAACTGCTGCAACAAGAAGAAACACCTCTGGATTATGCTTTAAATATCAAGAATGAGGTTTGGTACCTATTAGAAAAATATAGGATAATTCATTCCTATATCACAGAAAGAGAAGAACAATAATACTCCAAATAAAATTGTAGTTTCATTCGCACCATCTCCCATCCTTGTTTATTCTTTTGTTTCAACTTCAATGCTTGATGCTAATGGGTTATAGATCGGACTATTCAAGAATTCAGGATTTTCAGACTTCCTTTCTTATTTGGATTTAAATTTTATAGGTATGTAGTTACTTGAAATTTAAACATCAGCAGCAGTACTAAAAACTTTAAAGTTTTAAAAAGTTTAACTTAAAGACTTTAAGTTTAAAACTGAATTGATAATAATTTTATTTTAATTTAACCCTAAATATAAATAATGAAACTTACAACCGTGACACGGTGCCCGTGCCCTCGAGTGCTCGTGACGCAGTTAGGGGTTTCAGGTTTCTGGCAAGAACACCTCTAAATTTCAAAAATAGTTTTTATTTTATTTTATCGTGAATAACATTCTACCACATTGACGAAAATTTTGATATTTCATGTTTTGTAATGATTTGATTGAGTCTACTCAAATTTTCAGTTTAATAGGAATTTTCCGCGATTTGCTTTGTTTTTAGTTCGGCCGAACTTTTTGCCGAACATTCAGCGATTCGGCACATCCCTAGCTCTGACACTAAGCTTTTTTGTCACTAGCTACCCGACTGAGTATATCTCTTAAATTGAAATTTAAAGTAGTAAAAATTTAGGTAAGTTTAAGTAGCAGTAATATAATAACAAAACATTCAAGCAACTCATCAATAAATCAAGTAAAAATAATGAATAATTAAAGCAATTGTTTAAAAATATAACATATTTACATGCCAGTGACATGTGACATGATATCGCGGCATGATAAAGATATTTGCATAATTTTCAAGACATAAAAGAAATGTTAAACTTTAATACAAGATGATTTAGTGGTAAGTAGCATAAATTGAAGGGTTTATAAAATAAAGTTAAAATATGAAGACAATTCAAATAATTTTTTTTTCAGAAATTGTTTTGTAACCGAGATACATGGTGTGAGTGTCAATCTGCGAAAATGTTCTTTATTATATCTTTGCACACAGTGAACCAATGATTCTGAATTTATTTGTACAGGTTTTCTATTTAATTACCAAAAATTCTGGGTATAACCGAAGTACCAAAGTGGTTGTTCGGTTGTTGCCACAGATTTTTATTTATTTTATTTGCCAAACCATAAAATTTATCTGTTTTCCTATTATTAAAATTAAATTTTTAAGAGACTAATAGACTAAGAGCCCGCGACTGCAAGACCTTCGTTATTTTATAAAAGCTGAAAGTTTCTGTGTGCATTTCCCCAATAAGGTAGTAACATTGCAGCGACTATGAAGTTTGGATCATTGTGGCTTTGGCAGGTAACAGCTGAAGAAGTTGTATAAAATCACTCTTTAAAATCTTGAAAGTATAAAGTTTAATTCTTTTTAAACTTACAGGGCATGCTTAATGCCCTTTTTCATAACTTATATGCAAAAATAGGCGAGAAATTTCCTGTAGACATGGGTCGTTGAAGTTTTAGTTTTCGAGATAAATTCTTAGAATTATTTTTTTTTTTTGCATATCTACTGGCAAATAAACTGCTGCTCAGAATAACTCGAAATTTTTGACAGTTGTACTAATAGAAGTACATGATTTGATACTCCCCACAAAAAATTTAATCCATTGGCGGAGATCTGGGTACTTATGTCATTACGTTTTTTCAAATAATTTATACACCATTGATTTTAATTGAAATGTAACATTTTAGATATTACACTTCGTGTGTTTAGAGGAGAAAAGTCACCTTACTTTTTTGCCGTATGATTACTAGTTGCCGTTTAATTATTATTTCTGGAGATACCTGCTCATTATCATTGATTTTTATTATATTTTACCTTGTATGGTTTCGTACATTGTGAAGTATCTTGGAAACAGTGTGTCACATGGCAAAAAAGCAAGGTGACTTTTCTCCTCTAAACAGCATGACATCTAGCAAAAATGTCACATTTCCATTAAGCGTATAAATTATTTAAAAAAAAAAAAGGTAACAACACACCCAGATCTCCGGTAATGGATTAAAATTTTTTATTGGGAGTAACAAAATGATATACTTCAATTAGAACAACAACTGTCAAAAATTTCGAGTTATCTGATCAACCAGTTTGCAGATATACGAAAAATATTAAATTTTTTGAAGAACTTTTAACAGTCATGTTCCTGTGTGGTTGAGGTACCCATCAGGCGCGTCCCAGGTGGCGGATAGGGGGAAGGCTTTACAATGAGCGGAAGTGAGTAAGGTTAGCAGTGGTGATAGAGCTCGTCGGAGGTAAAAATTCTAGACTGGTAGTTCAAAGCCCTGCTGCGGACCACCTCCCCTAACCTGGTTGTCGTGTCGTGACTAAAGGTCTGCACAGGGGTTATAATGATACCGGAGAACGTCCGAAAGTGGACTCTCCGAAAGACCGTAAAACTCTGTTGTCGAGGTCATATCTCGCGAACAGAGGAATACGGGGGTCTAGGCTTTATCGCCTGGACCAAAAGGAGACAACCTTTAAAAACCTTTCAACCTCGAAGAAGTGGCGCACCTTCGAAAATAAATACCTACCATACATATGGAGCTCTGCGAATGGTATTTCTTTAATATCTCCATTACTCGTGGGCCATATGGACCAAGACACGCCTAATTCAAAAAGGGAAGGTGATTCTGAAAAGAAAGACCCATCCAAAAAAACTCTCAGGAGCGGCTCGTAGGAAATGAGAAACGAGTAGAAACTACAAAACCAGGGGGAAACTGGAGAACCTAGAAAGCTAGGGTTGAAGGTGAACCCCAGTGTAACAAAACCCGGGACCAGCAAGGAACAGGAACAACGTAAAAGAAGGAGAACCTGCAACAAGGTTCTCAGGAGTGCAGTGTAGAGGGGACTTTCTCATGGCATCCTGCGCTGACTAGGCCACAGAGGACTGGCTGGTGCGGGTGGTCAGGGAAATGGAACCCTGGTCAGGAGCGAAACTCGGCACCAAGGACGTTCCGAAACCTATAAGAGCACCAGTGTGGATACCAGGGACCCAAGAGGAACCAGAAAAAATCCAAAAAAGACTGGAAATTCAAAACCAGGGATTAAAAACCAGAAACGTGGATCCTAGTGGACAGAAAACCTGACACAAAAGGCCAACAACTAATTTTCCTCATGGGAGAAAATAGAGCAACTTCAATGCAAACCTTACCTAAACCTAACTGGGGTGCTGTTCAAGAGACTAGGTGGGTAAAGGGAAGAGGGAGCAGAGAAGATGTAACTGAAAAAGCTGAGTAAGCATCAGCTGAGATGGGCAATTGGACTTCTAACAGGACACTGCCCACTAATGACACCTCTCAATAATAGGAGTGAAAATAACCCAGATTGCAGGAGATGCGGGGAAGGGGAGGAAACCCCATACCACCTAATGTGTGAATGCCCAGCATTAGAGAGAACTAGACTTCTAGTATTTGGGACCGAAATGGCAGAACCAAAAGAAATAGAACAAGCACCCATTGGACTCATATTGAAATACCTTCGGGAGATGGGACCGATGAGATAATTATCCAAAAGGGTACAATAAGTGCAAGCTTCAGTACAAGCGCTTTGAACCTACCCTAGAAGTAATAATGTTGATAATAATAATAATAATAATAATAATAATAATAATAATAATAATAAAACTCCGCCATCGACGGTCCCAAGCCTGTGTGAAAAAAAAAGGAGAAAAAAGAGGGAGGAGTAACAACCTCGTTAAAAAACCAAGGTTCATCTGGCCCGGATGAAAGCACCTTGTAAGGGCTCCTGCCTAGGGTTACAGGATACCTTCAGAAATGGAGAGAAATACAAAAGTAAGCCTCGGAAATGAGTCGCTGCCTGGGGAGCGCCAGGACACGTCTGGAGCTGGTGCTGGACGTGACAGTATGCGAACCACCAGTGGTATGTTGCTGAGCAGGCGGGCACCTACCGGGAAACCCGAAAGAAATACAGCCGAAAACCGCCCGGAACCCCAAATTCTGCAAACAGATCCACAAACCACCGGAAGTGTTTTGCCAGGACAACCGGCAACCACCAAGGCTGGCCTACCTCGACAGCGCATGGCATGGACAACCGATATGAATATAACTGTCATGCGTTGTTACTACAAATCAACAGAATTAGAAACAATAGCAACTGGATATAGACACCAACTTCGCATAGACTGTTCACCGACACATACCCACATTTAAGGCAAAAAGTGACAGAACAAAGACTGATTGATCAGAAAAATATGATTATAAAAAAGAACATACTTTCATCAATTCAGCTACAAGACATCAAAGAAAAAATAGCTAAGGAATTAAATCCATCACAAGCAAATACAAGGTCATTATCACAGGACAGAAACCTTAATGGTACAGAAGCTCAACAGGATACACCAGCTACACTAAATGAAGACCCAATCCCACAAGCAACACCAACCACTAATGAAACGGAAAATCAACAAAATACACCAACCGCACTAAATGAAAACTCAATACCACGAGCAATACCAATAACTATACCACTACAAGACATTATAAAAGAAATAGAAACAAATATAATTAAGTGGAGAGGATCAAACCCTAACACCAGACCAAGCCTTCCCAGACTGAACATAAGTAGTCACTCACAACAAATCATAAAGATAGTTAACGAAGACATCATTAAGAAATATATCAATGTAGATACAAATCTAGAAGAACTACACCTCGTCATATATACCTGTGCCACCGCAATTCTAACCCTTAACAAACAGAAGATAATAAACAACCACAACAATAAACCGAAAACATTCAAAAAGCCAAAAATCTTATTTATATAGACGACATTAAAATCTACACATCAACGCGACCACAATTACAACAGTTACTCGGGACAATAGAAACAATATCAACAGACATAAAAATGGAGTTCGGAGTGAACAAATGCACAACACTTCACCTGGAAAAGGGGAAGCTAACTCAGGAACCAAATCATCAAGTACTGAGTAATCAAACATTGCAACAACTACACACCCTAATGACTTGTAAAAATACCTGGGATTTCAACAAAGCTTTAAACTTAATCACACCGAAATAAAATCACAGCTTCAAGCAGAATATGAAAAAAGACTAAATCAATTTCTTAAAACACACTTGAACTCCGGAAATCTATTTAAAGCCATTAACACTTACGCGATCCCCATTCTCACCTACTCCTTCGGAATCATCAAATGGTCGACCACAGACCTGGAAAACATTAACATACGAACAAGAACTGCCCTAACGAAAAATAGAATACTGCACCCCAACTCATGTAAGGAAAGATTCAACATAAGCAGAAAAGAAGGAGGGAGAGGAATAATAGACCTACATTCACTACATGCCAAACAATTGAATTCACTCCAGACATACTTCTGTTCAAAAGAACACAAACTACACAAAGCAATAGTGCATACGGACAAGAACTACACACACCAATGAATCTCTATTCACAAACACCAACTGATCAACATCCAAGAACAGTCGAACAAAAAAAAAGAGATATGGTCCTCTAAGGCTCTACATGGCAGACACTACAATCAAGTCAATAACTCCAACATTAACATAAAGCTGTCGTATAGATTTTTGGAAAACGGCCTTCTCTTTCCTGAAACCGAAGGCTTTCTTCTTGCCATCCAGGACCAAGTAATTGCCACCAATAACTACAGAAAGCACATATTAAAAGATGCAACAATAGTCAGTGACGCATGTAGAAAATGCCAACAATTTCCAGAGACAATAGATCACATCACCTCTGGTTGCAAGCTCCTTGCAGGAACTGCATATACTGATAGACACAACACAGTAGCAAAAATAATACACCAAGCCATTGGATTTCACTACAATCTTCATGCAGACTCTCAATCGTACAACAAATACACACCGCAAACAATACTGGAAAATCAGGATCACAAATTATATTGGGACCTCACCATCCAAACTGATGAAACAATCATGCATAATAGGCCAATAGGTTAAATAAAAAAGAACACGTAACATTCATCATTGACATCGCAGTTCCATCAGACTCCAGTATAACGAATAAATACGCAGAAAAGGAAACTAAATATCAATCATTAGCCATATAAGTTGAAAGAATATGGAAACAGCCCACGCCACTGGCTTTATAATGGAAATAATGAAAATTTTATTGCCATTATTACCTCATATTTCAAATAATTTTCTTCCAATCTTGTTAATTTGGTTAAAAGTTTTTTTATCTATTTTGCTTACACAGGTGTTCAAAAAATAGCAGTTTTTTCTAAAATTCAAAAAGTCGCCATTTTGGAACGGCTCGACCGATTTTACTTAAATACAGTACCAGACTACTCCTTATGGATATCTTACTCCCACAAATATTTCAGCCCCCTAGATTGAAAACTGCGACCAGAAACCGTGCCGACTCTTTAACGGTTCTATAAATGTTGCTTGTTGCTTTTATAAAATAATTTTTAGAACGTTTATAAATCTCTAATAAAAATTATATAAAACTCTTACAAAACAATTTTTTTGTAACATTATTTTATAACTGTTTTAAAAATCTCTCAATTCTAGCAGTTCTGCTACCAGCAGCAACAATTAAAGGATAAAAATATTTTTTAAAAATACTTTTTCACACAAATTTATCTTATAACTATGCAACTAGGTAGTTGTTTAAATGCTGTTGACGAACTCATAAACAACACAATTACTTAGTGAAACAAAAGACAATTGTAACAAAAGTTACAACAAAAGACAGTTCAGCAGATTGACACTTAACACCCTGTATCTCAGTTGCAAAGTTTCTTCCATATTTTAGCTTTATCTACAAGACCTGCAATTTATTGTCCCTACTTACCTCTGAATCACCTTGTATATTTGAAAATTAGATTGGGAGAGACTTCCAGAAATGTTGAATGGCCAATAAAAAATATTGGAACAGTTTATTATGAATTTATTATGAAATGAAAAAAAAAAATTGTTACAACCATCAAAATTACCTATACGTAGCTACATTCCTACCTAAATCTTAAAATCAGGGTGGAGTAGGAGTTTAGCTTCTGATGCATTGAGAAGTTGCATATGATTTACATATTATTATCTGATGCCGCTTTGAAAATGACTAAATCTGGCTAAAATCTCAATGTGATTATAAAATAAAATCTAGAATGCCTAGATTACTTTTGATATCAACAGTAGATGCAACTGATGTTCAAACGGGTAAGTACCAAATATCAGTCTCTAGCTGATATGCAGGAAGTTAAATAAAAGAAAGAAAAAATGACGAATTTTAGTTTTTTCCTGTACTAGTATCTAGTAAGCTATGGAAATTTTTTTAATTAAGAAAGCAGCATTCGAGACTCGAGTGCCTGTAGCTGTACCCTGTAGCTCTTCAAAGAACAAAGTTACCAATATTGAAAGATGGATTTTGGAAACCATGTAGGTAGGTACTTATTATATTTATCTTCACATCAGCAAGTCAACTGAGAACAAAAGAAATGAACTTATAAAGCTGAGAAAACACCAGCTGAGATAGGCAGTGGAACTGCTAACAGCACATAACAATAATATGGGAGTAAAGAATAATCCTAACTGCAGAAAATGAAGGGATAATGAAAACTTCAAGGCACCCATAAGCCTGGACTGCTTTTGGGAACAATGTTAATGAGCTAATAATAATAGAACCTTGGAAGCTCTAGTAAATAATAGAAACAAGTACCAATACTGGCTATCTGTATTTTTCGATCCCCCTACTTAAACCCTTGGGATTTCTATGTTGTTGGACATGATAATATGATGAAGTAAATTTTTTGTTGGGATAAAATTAACATAATGACCACAATTGTTACAGAGAAAACAGACTGCTGCTGCTTAAATTAGTAATCAATCAAATGTGTTTGTTAGAGTGAAAAACTCTTTAGTTTGTCATGTGAAGCTTTCATGGGGCGAGAAGAGGACATTTTGAGTGTTTGTTATATTTATTTAATTATATATGTGATTTTGAATTTTCACCAATTTATGTAAATTTTAAAGTGATTTTGAGACATTAAAATTTTTGGAATCAAAGCTTTGAAGTCTTCTGCTTCCTTCGATACTTCGGACATAATGTGTCCAAATTACCTTTTTTTCCTTAAAATTAAAGGAGCTTTCATTGAGTCAAAATTTGGCGGTAAGCTTATAAATCAACCTGTCTAAAGAAAACAAACTGAGCTTAGTTAAGAGAAAAGTTTGGTTGTGATATGGATATGAGTGATGAGTTTTACTAAGATGACGAAAACTAATACTTTAAAATAAAACAAATTAATATCTAAGGTTGTTGACATTAACCTAAAAGTAATTCAAACAACTTACCACTGAGTGCAACTTGAGAGGTCTACGCCAGTTAGGGCTTTGCAAGTGCGAATAGCAGTTCTGATGAGGACTGATGGGTCTTTCTCTGGATTTTCGCCGTCAAGAGATTTGCTCCAAGGGCCTCCAATAGCCATGGTCTCATTCTTTCCACGAAGTCCGACTAAGAAGTTAATCAACCTTGTGGGATGAACAAAGTCCTTCTCTTCGCTGTCTCGGTCCCTTCTATCACGATCTTCTGCCATTGAACAACATTTTTGATAGATTTCTTCCATAGGTGGAACACTCATTAACATAACCTAAAAATTGTTCGGATTTTATTTATTTATGTATTAATTTATCTACATCCACCCAACAGCAAATGCCATACAAAGGGTGTGAATAACTGCTGAGTTACATAGAATTTCAGTTCTACAAATAAACATACAATACCGGGTGGTCCATCACTTATGTCCACCCCCGAAATAGAGGTTAATTTTAAAAATAAAAAATTGAAACTTTGAGGATTTGTGTAATTAATATAGGACCATATAATGACATAATCAGATTAATTTTTTTTTTTTAGTTGAGCCATCAGCGATAAAAAACTGTAATTTGGTGTTAATGTGACCAAAATAAATTCTATTTTTCTTTAATATATCGATAGAAATCGATTAAGAAAATCAAACAAAAAAGAAAAATATCAATAGGTGATCGACCTCAATACCCTCAACAATATCAGTTATAAATAAATTGAAAAAGATTGGACCTAATTTAGAACCCTGAAAGACACCAGAAGTAACAGGGCATTCAGGGGAGTTGGAACCACCGTAGGAAACATATTGACGTCTGTGAGTGAAGTAATTAGAGAGAAAAACTATAAGGGCATCGGAGAGGCCAAATGAGGAAGGTTTGGAGAGAAGTAAGCTATGGTCAACTCTATCAAAAGCCTTAGAGAAGTCCATATAGACCACATCCACTTGAGAGTGAGAATCCAAAGCTTCAGAGATATACATATTGTGTAAAGGTGAACAGATTAGTGATCGTCGAGCGACTACTCATGAAGCCATGTTGACATGATGACAAAAGAAATCTGACATGAGGATAGAGCACCCTATATATAACCTCCTCAAACACCTTTCCAAAGTTAGGTAGAATGCAGATTTGTCTATAGTTGGTGATCTGACTCCTGTCTCCTTTTTTGAAGACAGGTATCACCCTAGATAACTTCCAACAGGACGGAAATTGAGCAGAAGAAAGAGCTAAATAAAAAATTTTCATGAGAGGGAATGAGAGAACGGAAGCGCAGTCTCATAGCAGGAAAGAGGGAATGTCATCTGGACCTGCGGTATTGGAGTCCTGAACTGATTTCAGGGCATTATAGACTTCGTCTTCTGAAAAAGAGTGGATAGCAAGGGTAGGAACGTTTGAAGGGGGAGAAGGCAACGAGTTTGATGGTACAGAAGGTGTGAATGACTGGCTGAAAAAGTCACAAAAGGAGTTCAGCACCTGATGCAATCAGTGAATGTACTCCCGTTATAGTTCATAGTATTGGGAAGACCAGAAGAGTCACGACGATTATTCACAAAAGTCCAAAACTTTTTAGGATTATGATTAAGATTCCTTTCAATCTGACTGATAAAGTTGTGATAAGATTGTTTAATGTCACGTTTGAGAGAAGTTCTCAGACTCTTGAACTGAGTAAGTGTGTCCTGGTTACCAGAACGCTTAAAAGATGCACGAAGAGCAGTCTTTCTCTTTAAATCAGATAAAATCGACTGAGTAAACCACGGCGGATACCTATGATTAGATGAGGATTTAGTTTTCGGAACAAAAAGATCAAAGGCATTGTTTAACATGGAGTAAAACAGATTACAAGTGACCTCAGCGTCTGTGCAACATCCCAAGACAGACTCCCAATCCAAGCAGCTCAGATATGCATACAAAGCAGGGAAGTTGGCGTGTTTAAAGTTAAATGATGGAACGGGAGCCTTAGGCAGCGAGGCAGAGGGTTCCCCGCGGCTGTAAAACTCAATAGTTAATGCAGGATGGTGGTTATCCTCTCGTACCAGAGGATCCTCCGCTCTAAGAGCAGTCAGAGGAAAGTCAGCCAGAACAAGATCCAAGGTGACAATTCGGGAATATCCGTCTAGAAAGTCACTATTGTAACTTGTCGGGATACACAAGAGAGCGTCATCGCAGAAGAGCATAGTAGTACATTTTAATTTTTTAATTTCTCTACAAAAATCTACCTGATTATCTAAAAAGCATTAAATACCTTTGCACAGAAGATGTAATCAGCATCTGATGGTTCCAATATAACAGTGTTTTCAGTAACCTGATCTACTTCTTTGCTCATGATGTGAAAACTGCATGGTTTATTCATTGAAAATGGTTTACTTGGCGGAAAAGCGTCTATCCAACGAAACTGTGTGAAAAAAAAATCTGAAGGTATGTATAAGTTGGTATATCGTCTTCGAATTTCCAAAACGTCTGCTTTTGGCCTGAAAAAAATTACCTTCTTAATAAGAACATTTGTAAGGTGCAAGTTAAAGACGCTTACATTCTATGCAGCTGTATTTTAATAATCAAGCTTCACCCTAATGGCATAAAAAGTACTCACCCAGTTACCCAAAACCTATAGACTTCGCATAACTTAGTAATTTTTAAGAGTGTTGGATAAGTAACAGAATACAACTCGAGAACAGTAATCTTTATGAGATACTAGTTTTTTTTTTATATTATGGGGTGTCAACTTGGAAGTGTGACCATATGGCATTAACATTGTAAAGGACTTATTCTTAGATTTCCTGTTTGCCATTTCAACCTAGAAGTGGAAAAGTATCAAATTTTACTTACAACCATACCTAATCGATTGATGTCTAAAAATTTCCATAAAAATTAAAATTTTTGTAAAAAAGTGTTTTTAATTTGTAACTAAAAATATTCGTTTTTTATCAACAATCATAATTTTTATGGAAATTGTTAGGTATCAATTGATTAGGAATGTTTTATAGGTACAATTTGTAACCATTTCCATTCTTGTACATTGAAATGACGAACAGGAAATCTAGAAACATCTTTTACAATGTTACTTGCAGATGATAACACTTGAAAGTTCACTATACAGGGTGATTCAGGTTTTACCTACTTAACTCTAGGGAACAATAGAGAATCGAAAAATAATATGAGTTTGCTTCATGAACTATATTCGTGAAATGCTTCGTTAAGAAAATACAGGGTGTTAAAGTTTTAAGAAAAAATTCGTATTTTTGAAATATAAAAAAATTGGCTGATTGAAATAATTTGTAATTTTGAACGGTAGTTGGGCTAATTGAAGTACATGATTTGATACTTCCGATGAAAAATTCTTCAATCCAGTGGCGATCTGGGCTTGTTCTTACCTTTTTTAATAAATAATTTGCACGCCACTGACTTTAATGCAAATTTGTTACTGTAATGTCTGGAACCATATAATGAACCCTATAATTCATCAATATTTTTTCCACAAAACCTCTTTACAGAGGAATTGAGAATGGTGGACATTTATACCATACCTAAATCTGAACGAAATTTGCGGTTTGGGCAACCGCCTAAACGCAACTTAGAATATAAAATAATCAAATGCTTTCATTGCTATGGAAATAAAAATAATGAAAATACCATCTAACCCGAACTTATTCACATGTTCAGTGGAGTGTTGCCACCTTTTTTTTACAAAAATGGTCATATCTTTGGAAGAAAAGAACTTACAACACTGCAGTAAGAAAATTTGCCACTCTTAAAAAGTGGAGTTTACCGCAGTATGCTCCGAGTGCGCGAGTTAATGATCATCCTGTAGAATTAAATTATGTATGTTAAAAAAAGTTTGATCGAATGCAGTTTTCTTTAGGTATTAGAAGTAAATATTTTGGTTATTGAAATATTCCAAAAATACAGAAAATAGTAGGTATATGCCCGTATTCACAAACGATAATTTCCTAAATAATTACGTAATTATTTAAATGAGTGAGATGGAGATATACAGTTTTTTGGCAATAGAATGAGATGGGGATAATTGATTACGTAATTATTTAGGAAATTATCGTTTGTGAATACGGGCGATAGTCGACCAAGAGATATAACGAAATAATCTGATTGTTAAACTGTCATATTTTATGACTTCAACAATATTTCAATAATCCAAAAATTGATAAAATGACAGAAGTCGTTTCGTTATATCTCTGGTCCAACTATACATACTTCAATGTCGAATGAAAATTCGTAAAATAACTGAAGACCACACTTAATTTTATAGTTTTTTATGAAAAATTTGATAATTTTCATCACCCTGTATAACAATTTCATCCACACGATAGGATACCACGTGAAAAATTAAGATAGGAATAGGGAGGGACATGTAAACCGTTTGCTGTCTTGAGGCGTTTTCATTGTAAGCCGCTTTGAAAATGGAAAAATGGCAATTTTCACTTGTTTATAACTCATAAGCTATTCAGTTCATACTCAAACTGTGAGAACCATTCTTACTGAATTTTTTCAGACAATCTAAAAATGTAATAACATACTATAGGGTGTTCTATTTAAAATAACAAAGTTGAAAGGCGTACAGCGATATTGGGCCATCCTGTATGCTGAAAATTATTTTACGATGTAGGTATTTTCAAACCATACAATTTTTCTCCCTCATCTTTTTTTTAGCTTCAAAAGTGAAGCTGCCAGAGAAGAATCCCTCACCATTGAATCACCCTGTATATAATAAATTGTAATTGGTGCCACAAAAATCACACAGTATTATACAGGGTGTCCCGGTTTTAAATGTCAAAAATTCACCATTCGATAGCCTATCAAAATACAAGTCGACACGCATGATGTCATTTTTCTGAAAAACGCTTCCCAAGGGAGATACAGTCCTCCAAAGTTCAGCTTGAAAAATCGTTTTTTTTGTCATAATGTTTTTGTCATTATGTGACGTTAATGATGTTTGTCCAAATTGTCCAGTGGCGTAGATACTGGGGGATTGTCTCCATCTTCTCGCCTTTTTTATACGCCACTGGATATTTTTCAAAAATTACACTTTTTTTTAATTTCCTTCTTTGATTTGGAGAAGAAAGTCTTTCTTGTAAAGTTTTGATTTGAAGCTTCGTTTACGACATAATTAAGTTAATACGTTTTAAAAACGAAAAAATTATGGATATCCGGGAGGCCAAAAATTGTATAGCTCATTTTATAAAAATAGGACTTTAACATAGGATGGTGCTTCAAAGAATAAGTTGACACGCATATTGTCATTTTTCTGAAAAACTCTTCCCAAGGGAGATACCGCCTTCCAAAGATTAAAAAATCTTTTTTTGTCATAACTCTCAGATTATTGAAGCAATTTCGAACAAATTTGGTACAAGTACTTATGAAATTTATACTCATTACTTTAATTTGAAATAAATAAGTTAAAATTTAAATAAATAAATTTCAAAATAAAAATAATTTTTAATAAAAAAAAATATATATTTAATTTGAACATTATTCGGGCTCGCATCCGGATATCTTACAGTTTCACTATGGCACCTATACACTGTGTTGCATAGGAAAGGTAAAAGGTAACATAGGGAAAACACTACAGGGAATATTAGTAAGGATCTGAGTGAGTCTGGTTTGAATATACAGGTGTCCGAAAATTATGCGCAAAAAATTAAGGGGGTGATTCTACTTGATGAAATATTGCCAAAAGTATCTACAGGGTGTCCCAGCTTATTCGAAGCGGTCTCTGTAGGCCAAACGATGGATTTTTTCCAAAAACTTTTTGCAAATTCAAGTACAGGATCACAATGGCCAAAATTTAAAATTATTTTGGGGTATACAGAGTGTCCCATATGACAGTGGCATATCAAAGTTATGTTTTTTTAAATGGAATGCTCCTAGGTTATTGCATTTTTAGATTGTCTGAAAAGAGAAAATAAGATTGGCTTTTACAGTTGGTGTTTAAATTCAGAAGCTTGTGAGTTATGAACAAGTGAAAATCGTCATTTTTCAAGTTCAAGGCCCTGTACAACGAAAACGGTTCAAGATAGAGAAAAACGGCTTACATGTCCCTATTTTAACTTTTCATGTACTATCCTATGATGTGGATGAAATGTTTATACAGGGTGATAAAAAATTTGAAAAATTCTGAGATTTCTCCACGCGTCGCCAAATAAAAAAATCAAAGAAAGTACAAATGTTTCTATACCATAGGATAGTACATGACAAGTTAAAATAGGGACATGTAAGCCGTTTTTCTCTATCTTTAGCCGTTTTCGTTGTACAGGGCCTTGAACTTGAAAAATGACGATTTTCACTTGTTTATAACTCACAAACTTCTGAATTTAAACACCAACTGTAAAAGCCAACTGTAATGCATTATGGCTGTCTGGGGTGTATCCTATGGCGCAAGCCGAACCCACCGTGCCTTTTATATTATTTTTATTTCATTGCATTCTGCTCACAGGATCCGTGATCTAAACTGTGCTGTGTGTTGGTAGATACATTGTACTGAAGAGTCCCATACAGGACGAAACACGTGTCTACAATTTCCGCCTCTGCTCACAGCACAACATCAATGGATGGCATGTTGTCTGACAACATGTCATTCATCTTTTGTCTAGCAACGCCTAGTAGGGGCTTTACCTACTTCATGCACACTGGGGGGCACTGCACTCATTTTTGGCATGCATTATGGCTGTCTGGGGTGTATCCTATGGCGCAAGCCGAACCCACCGTGCCTTTTATTTTATTTTTATTTTTATTTCATTGTATACATTGCCTAAAAAGTCCAGGCAATGTGTGAAATACGATTCATGTCATACATTGCCTAGGTATTGTATTGAATACCGGAAGCGCATCAGGCAATGTGTATAATGAACGACAACGGGCTAGACACTGTTTTCTAGGCAACAATTCACCGTTTGTCATCAGAAACTAATAAACAAGGAAATGTTCCTAATCAAGCTACAACAACAGTGCTTTCAGTTGCTACTTTGCAATCTACTGGAACTGCCAAAATGTGCCGGGCACCCATCCAAATGAAACCAGACCTGTCTTCGAATGCCAATGGGTATGGCATCCTCAGCATTCTCAGTCTCCAAGAAGTTTTCTGAATTTTTTTTTTGCTTTGTTTTTTTTTGCTAACCATGCATTTATGAATACCTTCCTGGTGTTACTATAGGTACGACCTACACCCCGATATAGGTGCCATAGTGAAGCTGTAGGATACCCAGATGTAAAGAACAACCTTATTTATTACTATGGCCCGTATTCATCAATAAATATAACACCTGGGGTTATATTTTGGAACATGCCATTGGATTAAAATTCGTAGCGTTCGTAGGGTTTGAGCATTAGACCAATCAGCTGTTAGAAAATTCAAAATATAACCCCAGAGTTATATTTTGAAGTTTGATGAATACGGACATATGTGACAAAAAGAAACTAAATACTTGAATAAAAAAATCACTTACAAATCGAGGCTAATTTTTGGAATCTGCACCATATATCTTGGTACAATCCGAGACCTACGTCTCGCTTTTGGTGATCTTGATCGTTTTCTAATGGGGGACTTCCTTTCTTCCTTTTCTCTTTCACGGTGTCTCTCTTCACGCCGTCTCTTCCTTTCCAATTCATCGTCATCTCTATCTCTATCTAATCTCTCTCTAGATCGATCTCTGGTGCGAGGAACAGTCACTTTTGGACGATTATTCCTATTGAAACTGCCATTGGAATTTTCAGCAGGGGGTGGAACTGCGTTATAACCAATAGAACTTGCATTGTAGTTTTTTGATTGATGTGCTGGACGAGTTGGCATTTGGTTGGACATTGGCAGCACTTGTATGCGTGTGGCATTCCACTTGAACGGCATTGACGGATTGTACGTAGCTTCAACTAGGACTCGATCACCCACAACAGGACTTGACCCTTTCACACAAGCATTGGTTTGAAAAAATACATCTTCATCTACAAAGCCAAAGTTATCGTGCACTTTTGTTACAGTACCAGTAAAAACTCGTTGTTTGGCTCCCTGACTTTGAGATGAATTTTGTCCAGGAGAGACAGCAGAGATTGGTTGTGTCTGGAAAGCTGTTGGGTTTAATGCTCTTGGATTTGGATACGTAACAGTTCCGACTTGCTGAAAAAGAGAATTCTGAGCCAATTGAGCGCCCATAGCACTACTAGCCATCTGTTGGAGACCCAAGCCCAGATTCTGCTGCTGAATGCCCAAGTTCTGGAACACTTGCTGGTGCTGTTGCTGAAAGGGTACCATGTTTGATGGGTTCAGATTACCCAGATTGCCTTGGTTCATCATTTGTGACTGAATTGCATTGCTCTGGTTGACAATATTAGGCGAATTATTCCTATTCCAAGGGGTGGTATTTTTATTGTTGAACTGACTCATGTTACAGTACAAAAGCGCTATAATAATTATATTTTATTCACGATTTATCCGCTTCTCACACACACTTAAAGTTTGTCACTGGTTCTATTAAATATTAGAAGAGTAAATAAACATTTTATCATTACCTAAGCAGGATCCAATAGGTATTTACAAAAAAAAACCGGTGGGACACCAAAACAGTAAACGAAAATAAATAATTATTAAATAATTATTATTTTATTTTCATTCCAATTTATTATTCTTTTTCAATGTGTAATGAAATGATGATGACTGAATTGTGTCATTTCATTATTATATTATTGTGTAATGTGTATTGTGTATATTTCAAATTGGAATTGGGTTTATGGGTTTGGTTTTGGTGTTTGGTGGGTCGCCATTTTGATTTAAAATATTACTTTGACACTTTACAACTGACATATATATAATTGTTTGCATGAATATTATGTCATTGGAGTTCGATGACTGTCAAGATGTGCATTTACGCGTAAAGAATTCATCCTCTACGCTTAACGTAAATATGGTAAAGAATACGTAAACAATTGGTAAAGAATGTAAAGAATAGGTGTAAAGAACGAAAAAAATGGAAAAGCAAGGTTATGTTCTGTAACATGTTTGGTATTGATCATACTAGGTAACCAATGATGCACATTTTTATAGTTCAAGTTCTTTATTATAAGTTATTGAAATTAATTAATTCACACCAGCTTCCATATGCTGTAACTTTTGTAGTTAATTATAATCTAATACCCAAGTGGGGGCGTATCGACTTACGATCGATTAACGTCACATTCACAAGTGACAGAGTTTATCTTGAATTCAAGGGTGAGTTCAGTTAACTCTTACACCTCCCCACTGAAGTTTACACAAATTAACACAATTAACATTTTAAATTGAAATAATGGAACCGATTTCTAAAAGTAACAGTTACATTCAATTTTATATTAAGACAACAGAATATTTTAATTTTCCTTATAATATAATTATGTTCCTACTTTAATACATTACATAGTCTGAAAACTTTGGTGGAATTTTAACATTTCTTTTTGGTCTTATTGTACTATGATTATCACTAGGCTCTGATACACAGCTAGTTTCAGGATAATCATTAATTATTATGTTTCTAGGTACATTTTCAACTAATGCCTCCCTTTCCTCACTATTTCTGTTAAAAGAACTACCATTACAATTATTGTCAAATAAAGGCGGTTCAGAGGGAGTTTTTAATTCATACTTATTATGTGAGGCTCTTAAATCCCGTCTATTTCGTCTTAATGATGTTCCTATTTCATCCCTGACAATATAGGATCTAGGTGAATCATGCCTCGTTTCAACCTTAGCGCTTTCCCATTTTCCATTTTTATAGATTAACCTTTAAGTGGTAACGCGGTGTCTCTCAGACACTGACACATTTTCAATGTGCTATATTTTTGTTATTACTTTAGAAATAATTTTTTCCGTTCGTGTATTCTTTCACTGTACATTTAGGACACTAAAGCCAAAATTTCATAATTTTTGTGCACACAGGAAGCGAGTAATAAATTTTTTAAGTATAGCATGTCCTGTTCTGTGTCTGGCAGACACCGGGTTACCGTAAAGAATACTTTATTTTTATGATTAATTACACCGAATTGTGGGTAAAGCAAACATAAATATTGCTTTATATAAACTTTTCATTCATCGAAAGGAAGTAAATAACTGTCTCATAAAGAACAATATTTTCTATTATCCTCTTCAGGTTCCTAAAGGAACTATGCAATTACGTTTGCTTCAATTTATTGCACATCTCGGAAAGTAACATAATGCAGTTTATTGCAGCCATAAACAAAAAAATAAATAAAAAAAATATAATCAAATATTATTTGATTATATTTTATTGCCACCTGTTGACTAGGAATTTTAACGTAATTTTTTGAGATTGTTATTTTAAAAGTGAATTTTTTTATTTTTTGTCAAATAAAAAATAATTAAACACAAATGTATCCGATTATTATAGGTTCAAAAAATTAAATAACAAGCATATATTAACACAAAAATATTGCATAACCCCACAATGATGCATTAATGTCTTCCGTGCCTGTGAGACACCGCGTTGGCGTAAGAGTAAGTCGTTCAACCTTACCACTTAAAGGTTAATGCGTCTTGATCAGGCTCTAATACAGATAATGGTTTCGCACCCCTATCATAGTAATGCTTTTGTTGAACTTGAATTTTTTCAAGAGTATTTCTTATGACAGTTGGGTTCTTAGTTTTCTTGTCTAAGGTTGTTGATAAGCAAGGAATCTTTGATCTTAAACTTCGGTTATTTAGTAACTGACTATAGGTGAAAGACCAATGCTTACAATAGGCATATTCCTATATTGTAAAAGTCCCATGTCCAAGTTATTATAATTTTTCTTCATTAATTGCTTTATAATTCCTACCGCTTTCTCTGCCAATCCATTCGATTGAGCATAGGTAGGGCTTGATGTGATGATTTGAAATTGAAATTCATTTGCAAATAATTTAAACCCTTGACTTGCAAATGGCATATTATCAGCTAATAGCAGCTAAGGAATTCCTTGTCGTGAAAATATTTCCTTCATATGAGATATGAGTTCCACCGAGTCTTTATATTTTAGTTTCTTAACTTCCACCCATTTACTATATGAATCAATTACCACCAGATATTCACTGCCTAAATAATAAAATATGTCAGCAGGAGATTCTGCTCCAGGGGCGGTCTGGAATAGGATGTGGTTTTAAAGGCTCCTTTTGGTTATAATTTTGATTCTTTTCACATATTTTACACTTACGAATAAAATCACTTATATCCGTTGACATACCTATTCAATATAGATAATCACGAGCTTTAGCCTTTGTCTTATCAATACCTAAATGACCCTCATGGAGTAACTCTAGGACTGAATTCACAAAATTTTTAGGAATTACAATTTTATCATTAAAAATTAAAAGACTATCCCCACTATATTCAGGTCATGTCTAAGTTTCCAAAAATGTTTTAACTCAGCATTCATTGCTGAAGTTTTTCCTGGCCAACCCACTTTTGTAAAATTAATTACTTTGCTTAAATTCTTATCATTCTTAGTTTCATTAACAAGTATTTCTTTTTTACTCTCCAACATCGGTACATATTTACATAAAGAGTGAACAATTAGTAACTCTTCCTGTTTTTCAGTGATATTTAAAAAAGAGCGAGATAAGTAATCTGCTATGTACATCTGACTACCTCTCAAATATTTAACTTCAAGATCATATTTTAATAGTCTTAAGCGCATGCGTTGCAATCTACTAGGTATTTTATTTATGCTTTTTAAGAATATACTCTCTAATGGCTTATGATCAGTATTTACTAGCACACGACGGCCATAAATAAAGTAGTGCAATCTCTCACAAGCAAAAACAATAGCGCACATTTCTTTTTCCAGCTGAGAGTATTGTTGCTCACTGGAGTTTTTTGAAATAAAACCCTTGAAATAAATGCAACTGGGCGATCCCTTTGCATGAGACATGCTCCCAGCCCGTCTTTGCTTGCATCAGTCTGTATTGTGATACTTTCTTTAGGATTAAAAAGTTTTAAAAGTGGTGGATTAGAAATTATTTGCTTCAACTTTTTGAATACCTCAGTGTGATAAGATTCCCACTGAAATACCACATTATCCTTAGTCAACTCCCTTAAAGGTGCAGTTATTTTACTCATGTCTGGGATGAATTTACATAAAAACTTCAGCATACCCAAGAATCCTAGGAGCTGTTTTTTCGTTTTAGGTAATTCTAGTTTTTCTATAGCTTCAACATACTTTCGATCTAGCCTAACACCATCAACACCGATAATTTGACCACAGTATTTAACTTGACTTACCCTAAATTGTATTTTATCAGAATTTAATTTAACATTGTACTTTAGAGCTCGATTTAGAAATAATTTTAAATTTTGGTCATGTTCTTCAATTGTCGAACCACTTATGATAATGTCATCAAAATATATATTGATACCTGGGATATCTCCAAAGATTTCTTCAAGTTTCTTCTGAAAAACCTCAGGCGAGGACGATAGTCCAAATGCTAGGCGGTTGAATTTGTAACGCCCAAATGGAGTGTTGAACGTACAATATTCGGAACTTTCTTCATCAAGTTCAATTTGCCAGAACCCTTGTCGCATATCAAAAACAGAAAAAACCTTCTTGCGCATCAATCGCAGAAATAGTGTATTTTTATGCGATTCAATTATGAATATTTTCACCGCTTTTTAAATGGGATTTCTGAAATTTTCCATAGTCAGGTCATATTAGCGTAGTGGTTTACTGAGAAAATTTCATTTCATTTAGTTTGAAAACGTCCCTTAGAATGGATTTTTAAATTTAACAAAATAAAAAAAAATTGGCAAATTTAATTTTTTTTCCTTTTCCTGTGTCCGCCACTGGCTAACTTTACTTAAAAAATACTATTCTTTACACTGCCTTTAATAAATTCGCAAAAAGTGAAAGGGGAATTTTGAAAACCGAAAATTTGAAATTTTAGAGGAATAAACATCATGTTAAAACTGTCTACTGGAAAAACTTCAGCTCAACTCCTTCAAAAAAGGCTAATAAACGGTTATAGAAATTTAGCCATTTTTACCCTTTTCCTACCCACGCCACTGGCTTATTAATGAAAAATATGCAAATTTTACTGCATTAACTCAAATTTAAAATAATTTTCTTCCAATCGTGTTAATTTGTTTTTCTAACTTGCTTATAGGTAGGTAGGTATAGGGGTTCAAATTTTGGCAATTTTTTCTAAAATTGAAAAGGCCGCCATTTTGAAACGGCTCGATTTTACTCAAATACAGAACCAGACGCTCCTTGCGGCTATCTCATAAAAAAATTTCAGCCCCCTAGATTGAAAACTGCGATCAGAAACCGTGCCTCATAGACGGTTTTTGTTTTTAATTTGGAGGGACACCCTGTAGAAGTAACGCAGCTTTAGGAAAATTTTTTTACGAAAATCAAATGTCATTTCGAAGTTTCACAAGGGTAAAAAATTTCGTTCACTAATCCTTAAATATGATGCTACAGCAGCGGTTTTAAAATTTTAAAGAAATAAACATCATATGAAAAAAAATATTTATATCTCCGTCATTTTTCTTATTTACTTCTTGAAACTTTTAAGGGTTAAAGGATATTAGTGTACTTACCTACTGTGAAAATTTCAGTTCAATTTCTTTAAAAATGAACTCATAAACGGTTATAGAAATTTAGACATTTTTACCCTTTTCCTACCCACGCCACTGGCTTATTAATATAAATAATGCCAATTTTATTGCTTTAATTCAAATTTCAAATAGTTTTCTTCCAATCTTGTTAATTTTATTTCAAAGTTTTATTGCCATCTTGCTCATACAGGGGCTCAAAAAATAGCAAATTTTCAAAAAATTCAAATGGCTGCCATTTTGAAACGGCTTGGCCGATTTTGCTCAAGTGCAATACCAGACCACTCCTTGTGGATATCTTACTCCCACAAAAATTTCAGCCTCCTAGATTGAAAACTGCGACCTGAAATGATACCACAAGAACCGGCTTGCGGGAATTTTGAAGGGACACCCTGTAGAAGTGACTCGACTTTTGGAAATTTTTTCAACGAAAATCTAACATCATTCCAACGTTTTGAAAGGATTCAAAATTTCGTTCACTAATCTTTAAAGATAAAGCTACAGGAGCGTTTTGAAAATCGAAATTTCGCGTTTTTGGAGAAATATATAAATGTATATATAAATATATATATATATATATATATATATCGTGGGCAGGTGAATTTTGGAAAACCACTTTTTCGTGATCTGGGGGTCATGATCGGTGAACATTTGATGAGTTTGGGTGATTTTCGAAAAGTGATGTCGTCCTCAATAGTGTATTTTTTTATTAAAAAATACACTAAAATCTTCTTGCCGCTTAAATTTTGTATAACTGTTTCAGGTACAGGAATACTGTGAATTTCTCTTAGGATAGCTTTATTCAGGTCACGTGGATCTAGACAGATTCGCAGTTCCTTATTTGATTTCTCTGCAATGACAAGATTACTAACCCATTTAGTAGGCCTGTCAACTTTGGAAATAATTCTTCAAAGATTTCTTCAAGTTTCTTCTGAAAAACCTCAGGCGAGGACGATAGTCCAAATGCTAGGCGGTTGAATTTGTAACGCCCAAATGGAGTGTTGAACGTACAATATTCGGAACTTTCTTCATCAAGTTCAATTTGCCAGAACCCTTGTCGCATATCAAAAACAGAAAAAATCTTCTTGCCGCTTAAATTTTGTATAACTGTTTCAGGTACAGGAATACTGTGAATTTCTCTTAGGATAGCTTTATTCAGGTCACGTGGATCTAGACAGATTCGCAGTTCCTTATTTGATTTCTCTGCAATGACAAGATTACTAACCCATTTAGTAGGCCTGTCAACCTTATAGGCCTTATAGTTCACAGAGTGTTTTCTTTAATTTATCATGCAAGGCTTGAGGAACCAATCTTGCAGGATTAATTACTGGAGTTATTTTTGGATCCAAACAGATGTGATGTTTTCCAGGCAGCTTCCCAATACCACTGAACACTTCCTTATAAGCCAAGAGTACAGAATTTACATTTGTTAGATTCTTGACATTTGTTTTTCCTTCTATTGATTCAATGCGCTTAATTAGTTCTAATTCGATACAATCGTCTAATCCCAAAATTGGCTTGGACTTGGAATTAACAACATAGAACGTAACTTTTTTCTTCAACCCTTTCTTTGTCACACATTGTAGTTGAATCTTCCCTTCAGGCTTCAATTTGAAATTCTTGTCTCCATATGATAATAACATTGTATTAGTTTTCTATAAGTACTTCTGAGCTTAGATTAAATTTATCAAAACAGGTTATTGGAATTACGCTCACTTCGGCTCCCGAATCTAACTTAAATTCGACACTATTATCAGCAACATTGATCACTTCGGTCCAAGTACTACCACTACGATTATCTGTCTTATTTAGACTTTCAATAAATAATTGGTTCATTTGATCGGCATCATCTTCTGATTCTTCAATATCATGTTCAATTTCACATTGTTGGCTATAAACGTTTCTCTTCTTCTTATTATTACTTCGGCATACATTTGAGAAGTGATTTTTCTTTCTATACAAATTGCATAATTATTTTATTAAATGCAGGGCATTTGTTAATTTCATGCGTTTTACCACAATTACGACAATTTCGTATCAATTTTTCTTGGTCTCGAATTTCTCGACTTTCATAAGTTCTGCCCTTCTGTTGTCATCAATTATGTTTGTAATAATTATTATTGTTACTCTTGCGAACAATATTTATTGAGCATTCACCGGTTATTTCTTTCACTTGTTGTTTGCTTATTTCATGATTCCTACATAGTTCTGCAGTCTTATCCAAGGTTAAGTTTGGCTCATTAGTAACCTTTCTTGTAATTGTCTCGTTTGTAAATTAAAGATTATCTGATCCCGTATTATATTATCGGTCTGGTCTCCATATTCGCATTTGTTCGATGCAGTTTTGAGTTCAGTTAAATAAGAATCAAACGATTGCAATTCCTTTTGCTTTATATTCATGAATTTAAATCTCTCATAGATGACATTCTTGCGAGGGTTGCAATATGCGTCAAATTTACTTAGGACTCCTTCCAAGCATATCTCATTACCTTGTAGATCGATTTTAAAACTGTTGAAAATTTTAATACCTTCGTCACCAATTGTATTCAAGAGTAAGGCGACTTTTCTCCTTTCCGTTGCATTTTCTTCAGATATAGCAAGCAGAAAAATTTGGAAGTTTTGTTTCCACTGCTCCCATGAATTTATATTTTCCAAGAAATTCATTTCCCTCGGTTTATTTATAAGAGAATCCATTTTGTATTGCCGGAACTGGTGTAGACACTCTGTCACTGACACTAGTTACCTTTTTTATAAGATCTGGTCGCTCCAAAACGAAATTGAAGTTATAAAACTGTATTTAGAAATTACAAAACCTGACACCATGTAACATATATGTTTGGTATTGATCATACTAGGTAACCAATGATGCACATTTATAGTTCAAGTTCTTTATTATAAGTTATTGAAATTAATTAATTCACACCAGCTTCCATATGCTGTAACCAAATACCTTAAAATATAATACCGGACACTTCCTCTCAAAACCTCCGTCCTAGGGAACCTTATTACCGTTTTACTAGGGTAGCGCATTCACTTTTTGACGTTTACTAAGCACGGTTATGTTTGAACAATTGGATGTCATATTTTTGGCACATTTGGTCACAGGCGTAGGTATCAAGTGGAAAAAAGCGAAGTTTGAAAAATGAAACAAAATAATAACACGAATAGAAATCGATAATCCTCTTTCAGTGGGTATTAAAATAGTATATTATGCAACGAGCTTATAATGAAGGCTATTAACACGCGAGT
This sequence comes from Malachius bipustulatus, assembly GCA_910589415.1. Lineage (NCBI taxonomy): Eukaryota > Metazoa > Arthropoda > Insecta > Coleoptera > Melyridae > Malachius > Malachius bipustulatus. The sequence continues at coordinate 4,666,967 of OU342633.1, forward strand.
ATGATGGTTAAGATACGAGCCGTAGGCGAGTGTCTTAACCATCATAAGAGCGTATTAATAGCCATTATATCTGCGAGTTCCATACACTATTTTTTCTACGACCCTTTTTTATTTCATAGAAAAGATAAAAAAATTATATATTTTAACAATGACCCGTGTACAATTGCGGATCATTGAGTTTAAGAGGTTGCTATTTGCTTACGCATATTAGGTACCAAATTTTCTCTTTGTCGCTAAGGTTATTCTGCTGAGACATGTTTTAGTATCAAGTTTAAAGGGCACTACTCACTACTGCGTAATTTTTATTATGCGAAGTTCGAATTCCGAATTTTACGCTTCGATTTTCAGATTAATTAATAATTTTAATAACTGACAGCCATTAATTACGATATTCTTTACCTGCGCAACGCGGGTCGCAGCGTTGCCGCTTTGAATACTATATCACGGAGCGCTACGAATGATATAATACTTTATCTTCCCATCTTTTACACGATATACCTACTTATCAAATTAATTAAGGTAACATAAAATCTTGATAAATTTTCTTTGAATGTTACTTATGTTCTAAATTAAATAAACGTTCAGAATTTTTTTTCAGAAATACAGAACTTATATCACAAGGCAATTTTTGTCGTGAGTATGACAACTCTGTGACTTCGGTTGGCTTGCCGACCCGATCGTGAGCGAAAAGGAACCGATTCGATTGCAAATGCTCCTCTGCCATTGGATAGCTTGACCAGTGCTTTAATAAAAATTTGTATCTTAATGAGACCCATTAAAGCACTGGTGATTCATATTTAATATGCATATTAAAAGTTGGGAGTAGAAAAACTAAATTACGGGTTTATAGGATCTACGAAGCTGTAGACTTTAGGATCTAACACGTAGTTACTGAGAAAAATACGTTTTAATACGCGGACTTAATAACAAATTATGTGAATTTTTAGACAGTTGTACGTTCATGGAAAATCTGACGTTTATGAAGTCAAATTTGACATTCCCAACTTTTTTCCCAACTTTTTGTGAGAATGAGAATGCGCTACCCTAAGTAAAGCGGTAATACAGGTTCCCTACTCCGTCCATTTTTACAGCGCCCTCATGCAGGAACTGGGGCCACTATAAGCTGTTTTTAAATTCAAAGTTAGGTAACTTTTCACGGTTTTTGACAGCTGCAGTCAAGGATAATTAATTATTATTAATAATTTGTCATTAGTAATTATTGAACGTCTTTAGTTTCAAGTATAATTTCAATTTAAAGTTACTCTCAAAGCATTATATCAGCGGATAATTTTGTTGCGTACGCAGTTAAATAGGCATTTATAATGTACCGCTGTATTAAAGCAAATACATTAGATGATAATACGTGCAGCTCTCCGCTATTTACATGTAATAAACGTGAAGTATGAAAAGGAGCGCCATCTACACGCCTCGATCGCTAACTACACAAGACACCGGATATGAAAAGCACGGATGTAATATAAATTATTTTCACAGACATAATAAAATTATCTAGAGTTTTTGGTGTATCAGGTAATGTTGGGGTTGACGCAGAGCTAGGCAGGAGTACTTGAAAGAGTACTCGTAAATAAATTGAAATTCAAGTACGAAACTCAGAAAATGTACTCGTAATTATTTACTCATAAGTACTTTGGCACAGACAGGTGTATGGGTACGCGTAATACTCGTGAAAACACGTATATATAATTATTATACAAACATGTCAGTGCGCAGCCTATGACGTCAGGCTTGTGACACCTACATACAATACAGCAGCAGTAATAATAAGGTGAATTGGTTTATTTCGATGCTTATTGCATTTTTGTTGGAATATTTTTAATTGGTACCCGTATGCGTGCCACTGTTTAACCCACCAAGTTTCGTTTGCATAACTCGACTGGTTTCAAAGCAAATAAATAAGTCGTCAGTTTTTAAGTGAACCTATTGTTGGAGTTGTTGAACTCTTTGGAAGCACGATAATCTAGACTCTGGAATCTTCAAAATACACGGATCTGGCAGTGACAATAGTCTTCTTCCCACCAAAAAGTGAGCGGGAGTAAGAGGATTTAAATTGTTGGGATCGTGAGAGAGGGGTGACAAAGGTCTGGAATTCATGATGGCGTCAATTTGTACGAGTAACGTATACATATCTCTTCAAATGTCAGAGACGAAAAAAAGTCCTCCGAAGTGAGGTGATCCGGGGGGTATGAAGTGCCAATCGACTCCTTCGCCAGTCAGCCTCAACAATGCTGTCTTTATTTTTTAATACAAAAACCCTCAACTTGTCTAACTCGGTTTTTGCTCCCCTAAAATTTGTCCGGTTGTCCGAATACATAATGGAAGGATTTCCCCTACGGGCAATAAATCTCTTTAAAGCCAAAATAAACGAATCATCAGTTGACAAATCTGTAACAAGTTCAATATGAACAGCTTTGGTCACCATACATATAAACAAGCAAATATAAGACTTTGAAACCCTACAACCACGCCCCTTCGTATCATTTAAATTCATTGGACCAGCATAGTCCACCCAAGTATTTTGAAAAGGGTAAGAAGGATTAATTCTGCAAGCTGGCAAATTACCCATTATTGGAGTTATTTTTTTTGGCGCAACACGAAAACACCTCACACATTCGTGAACCACTCTTTTTGTCGTATATCTTCCCGAAATTGCCCAAAATCGCTCTCGCACAGATGTTAATACTCGTAGGTGTTGCGGACCAGCATGCAACAAACGCAAATGTTCCCTTGTAAATATTAATTTCGTTAACCAATTTTTTTGCCGGTAACAGAATTGGATGATGTTTATCCATATCAAATTCAGAATTCACCAACCTTCCTCCAACACGAATCAAAACTTTTTCATCCAAGAAAGGGTTCAAATTTCGAATTGACGGAGCCACATTACATTGCTGCAATGTTCTGTTGAAACAGTTCTTTCAGCAAAGCATCTCGTTTGTACATATTTAACCAAAACCATTAAGGAATTATTTAGGTCTTCCGATGACAATAGGCCAATACATCGATCTTGTCTTGGCTTTACGCAATTATTCGCAACACTTAACGTTTTGTAATTAGAATTAGAATAAACTACTAGTCAAAAAGTTTATAAATCATAAGCAAAGTAAACGTCAGATTGACGTTTCGTTCAATTAAATTGACATTTCAAATCAACGCTAGTTAGATATCGGGCCGCTTGGGCGACAGTAACTTCCGGTGACAATTTTCAGTGGAAGCTGCACGTATTATTATCTAGTGTATTTGATTAAAGTGAACATAATGTCTGGAAAATATGTGCTGTGTGCTGTGTGCGGTTGCATTATGGATTGTTAAGCATGTCCAGATCTTTCCACGGTGTTCCAAGCAGGAATAAAGAATTATGTATAAAGTTAACTTTAGAAGCCGCGTAAATAAACTTATTAATATTTTATAACTATGCTGATGGAAATAGGAACAAGAAATAGGTTATAATAACATCGATGAATGACGAAATTTTGAAAAAGTGTGGAGTGTCGAAGCCGATTTCTCACCATATTATTTTGTACTGATCATTTCAAAGAGGAAAATTTTGTTAATCCAGCAAATAATAGACCTTTAAAACTGCAAGGAAGCACATTATTGGAATTGCGGCAAATAAAAGGCTTACACTTAGGTATATATAGCGATTCAATCTTTTTGAAATATTCACACCTAAAGATATTAATAATATTGTGTGTAATAGTAGTTAATTATTGTTAATATAATGAACATATTGAAAACTTTGTTGTTTATTGTTGTATTATAATAATTCTTCGGCCTAATTTCCTCCGTCTATTCCGTCTAATTAATTTTAAGGGCTTTTCTATTCAGCGTTGATATTTAAAACTCCCGCTATGTTTCACCAAATTTAATTTTTAGTGGCCCCAGTTCATGCTTCGTGGCGCTGCTAAAGTGGACGCAATAGGGAACCTGCATTACCGTTTTACTAGGGTAGCGCATTCACTTTTTGACGTTTACTAAACACGGTTATGTTTGAACAGCTGGATGTCATATTTTTGGCACATTTGGTCACAGGCGTAGGCATCAAGTGGAAAAAAGCGAAGTTTGAAAAATGAAACAAAATAATAACACGAATAAAATTCAAGGAATCCTCTTTGCAGTGGGTATTAAAAACATAATTACGGGTTTATAGGATCACGAAGCTATAGACTTTAGTATTAGGTATAATTTTTATCTCGATATCTAACGTAGTTACTGATAAAAAGCGTTTTGGTAGACACACGAACGGCAGTGTGATCTTAGTACACATAACTGATCCTCAAAAATAAGATTCATCAAGATGTAATAAAACCTACCTGACCAACTTTCAGGATAATACGGAAATTCTGAGCCCCGTCGTATATTTTCTGCAATCATAACTGTCTGCTGGGGCTGGATGCATTTTTTGTTCAGAAGATCCTTGTAACAGGTAAGTATTGATAGAGGACTATAATGAGTTTAAAATATTAAGAAAGTTAACTTTAGGCAACGCCAACAAGTGGAAAGCTCACTTTTTATTGTTAAAACATCTTCTAACGCATCAAAAGTTTACCATTTTCATAAAATACGCAGACTTAATAACAAATAATTATGTGAATTTTTAGACAGTTGTACGTTCATGGAAAATCCGACGTTTATGAAGTCAAATTTGACATTCCCAACTTTTTTCCCAACTTTTTGTGAGAATGAGAATGCGCTACCCTAGTAAAGCGGTAATACAGGTTCCCTAGGACGCAACCTGTTGCAATGCTATAGGTATAGGAGTGTCCGATATTAATATTTTAACGTATTTGCTGTAACTTTTGTAGTTAATTATAATCTAATACCCAAGTGGGGGCGTATCGACTTACGATCGATTAACGTCACATTGACAAGTGACAGTTTTATCTTGAATTCCAGGGTGAGTTCAGTTAACTCTTACATGTTCTATGTTTGTTTTGATTTTTTGATAACAAATTATATTATTATTTATTTATTTATTTATTTACCAGGTGTATTAAGATACATTTCATGTAAGCGTACATAAAAACTGCAAGAGGTTTTACAGAAAACCTGTGCGCAGTCCTAGTTTAAAAAAAACTTAAATAACTATAAGGAAAAAAAAAAGGCCCAAACCCAAAACGCAAAGACTAATCTAAATCCTATAACTAATACATGTAAAGGAGGGAATAACTTATTGTTACGTTACAAAAGTCATCTTACTACCATTGCACAAATTTGTTCAATGCTCACTACATACATAACTACATTTTCATTCCCAATTAAGAACGTCATGTATTACCAATAAGCCAATACTCATTAACTTTTTGCTATTATTGCCTTATCCAGTTCTTCAATATCTTTTTGGTATGAATTTTCTTATATTCCAGAGTTTTAACACTGAGATCAAGTGCATTGAACACTTTCATAGCCACAACTTCAGCACTTTTAAGTTTAACTGTTTTGTTAATTTTTGGCAATGTCATTTTATTTCTTGTATTTTTTTTTATCTTTAAACTCAGTTGATAGGGTTACATAGCTTTGCAAAGTTGCCTCCAGTAAGAAACATTCTTTAACTAATAAGGGCTTCTTAATGTTTCTATCTTTTTTGTATATAATTTTTAACAGCCTATTTTGCACTCTCTGCATACCCCTCATGACAACCTCGTAAGCACCGCCCCAAGCCATAATGCCATAGTTGGCCACGATATGAAAAAAAGCGTAGTATAATTATGTTATTTTATTATTATTAATTTTCATGGAATCCCACTACCACACACAATAGATTACGATGGTTGGCAGAAGGCAAAACTCAGGAATATTCTGAGCTCCAGTTCACCGAAGTTAAAATACATAACAATAAAAATTAGGTATGCTGCTTTATGTGTTGTGGAACATATGCGACTATGTGAGAAATACCTTGCTAATACTGCAGTTTCTAGAAAGGCACATATAACATATTAGGTAAGTTAAAGTCAAGTCGTTGCTGAATGAGATATATTATATTGTACTCTTATTCAGGTCTTGATTTTTATTCGCACTTCACTTCAAGCGTGATTTTTCCACATTTTAGGAATATACCTGAGGTCCTCCTGAACCAGCAGATTTAATTCCCACTACTTCGAGTAGTAATTATGATTTATCAGAAGGAAAAATTCAAAAACGTGAACATTGGAAGGCACCAATTCTGCCAAGTTGTGAGTCAAGCTTGGAAGAGGGAATAATTAATACAACAAGTTAAGAATATATTTCTTTAGAACCTGAAAACCACCTAGAGCAGTATTTTATGAAGAAATTTTTTCATGAATTAAAACACTGGTACATGTCGAAGTAGAGGTGGAGCTGGAAACAGAGCAGGTTGATAAAGTATGTTTGAAACTTTCAGTTATAAAAAAATTGAGTGAGGTACTGATTACATTTATTTATTTTAGGTTGCTTCAAGTTTTTTATCTCCAGCACCACCGACATATAGAACACGTCATTTGGCGTTTCACTGCAGTCGCCATCTGCTAGTCTCGCTAGACCACTTTCTGATCTGGCGAGACTAGCTCTGGCATATCATCATCAAATAATATGGATCCAGCAATCCAGCATATGGATCCAAATTACCCAGTCGCAAAGTATCATCAAGTACTTTACCAGAAAATGCTTACAAGAAATGTATCGAGAGAAGATATCTGCGGATCCCTCAACATGTAGAACTGCTTATTGACAGGTGGGAAATTTCGTCTAGGAACTCAAAAATAATCTTATAATTGCTACATAACTTTACTGGTTCACAAGCCTTCCTAAATGCATGGGATGTAATGGGAGAGACAAACTAACTGAAATCGTAGATGAATTTATTCAGTTAGCAAAGAAACTTTATATTAGCACAGTTTTTGCCGTCAGCTATGCTTACAAAGGGACGTACTGTTGAAATTTGTCACAGTAGGCAACTGCAATTCTCATAATCACAATGCATGTTAATTAAATCGGTTAACATTTAACCGATCTAAAAAACGGTTTCATGTGTATTTATCTTTAAAAATTCTAGATTCTAACTAATTATACTGAATACAAAAATAATGTAACTGATTTAAATAAATAAACCAAGAAAACCTGCTGCCTTTTCACTTCTTTACTCAACCTTACTTAATAGATAATCACAATAAGATTCAAATCAAAATAAATAGGTGACCTAAAATGTGGGGAGGGTTGCCAATATTAATAATAATACTCATTCTATGAATAAGAAATGAGGCATACATTATTTATTACTTTTATTTTATTACGTATATTTAATTTTAATTAATAATTTTCTGCAAGTACATCGGCAGACGGCAGAGTAGAGGTAAAATGAGCAATGACAATGACTACTGACAGTAATGACAGTGACACTGAGCATTGTTTACATTCTTTACGTCATTTCTTTCTATACATTCTTTACCCCGAAAAAAGTCCATGTAAAGAAGGAATTCTTTACCCGTAAAGAATAGCGTAAAGAATAGAAGTAAAGAATACGGCACATCACTGCGACTAGTCGGTCTGGATAATGAATTGATCAATGACAGGAGACAACTGACAAGTGACCGTAATTTTTGGTAAACTTCAAATTTGTATTATACGGTATTTTAAACCGTATTATATTGTGGCGACCACTTGCTCCCACAGAGAGAGAAACAACAACAACACATAATATAGCCGATCTGACCAAGACAATAATTTCAAGTTGCAAGTGACACCTGGGTGGTGTAGTGGAAAGCACACCTGACGCGTAATCAGGAGGTCCGGGGTTCGATTCCCCGCTACTGGGCCACGAAACACTTTTGTTTGGTCAGATCTACTTACACGCTATAATCGGTGACCCCGATAAAGAACATAATTCTTCTGACGAATTCTTTCATACATACACACTCACTTGATTCCGTCGCCCCTATACACCGAGGTACCGAACAACGGTTCGTAAGAACGAATCAAGAAGACACTCGCTTGAGCTATCGCCCACATCACGGTCTGGCAGCAAACAAGGACCGAACGACGGTCCGTAAGAATAGTTCAAGCGTTCAAGGTTCAAATCGAAACGCAACTCCGTTTCTGGAAGGGGAGTACTGTGGCGACCACTCGCTCCCACAGAGAGAGAAACAACAACAACAACACATATAGCCGATCTGACCAGACAATTGCAAGTGACCTGCTGAGTGGTGTAGTGGAAAGCACACCTGACGCGTAATCAGGGAGGTCCGGGGTTCGATTCCCCGCTGGGCCACGAAACACTTTTGTTTGGTCAGATTTCTACTTACACGCTATAGTATTATACGCTGTATAATAAAAATAAAATAAAATACCGTATTTTTGCATCACTGCTGTCACATATCCAGTGATGCGAATTGTATTATACACATTGACACTTGTATAATACGTATTTTTTGTATTATACCAGGACATTTTATACCGGTATTAAAAACAAAAAGAAGAACTCTCTCTTTTTTTTTTTTTTTTTTTTTTTTTAAAAGGGGGAGCATCGGTCTTCACTATGTAGTTAAGACAAAGTCGCTCCACACCGGTAATATGGGTTTGGAGCCTCTTGCTCATACACCCAGCCTCAAGTATGCCAAACAAATAGTAGAACGGACAACACAGACACCCAGAGCCTTCACCGAGAATCGAACTCAGTCCGCCGGGTCCAGTGATTCAGCAGACTGCCCACTGAACCACTCAGCCACCGGTGTGCTCTAGAAGAACTCTCTGAAATAGACCTTCCCAAATGACAGAACTGACAGAAGTGACAGAACCGAGACCATCCATATCATGATTACTTTTCATGATTTTTCAAAAATTCAGCAAAAAACAAACCGCGCGGTAGGTATCTCGGTAGGAATTCCTTTATAATTACATAGGTAGTACTGGTACTAGGTAGGTATTTTGATATGGCATCTACCCAGCAAACATTCTGTGACATGTTACATGTTGTGCATATCGCCTCTGAGTGCGAAAAGGATGTCTCTTGTCTACATGCAGCTGATGTGTCTGACACATCCTCTTGAGACATATTTGGCGTTGTAACAGTAGCACCAGTACAACACATCTCAGCGATGTCTCCCGCACACTATAACGAGGCATACCTTTGTCCTTTGTGTTTTATGTGTTAACTGGCGTCAGACCACTCACAACTCACAGCCAGTGTATGTCGTTTATGTCTCTGTGTCAGTGTTCCAAGTTTGAGAGTTTCTGTATTCTAATCAGCTAAATTTTATCCAAGTTTCACCGATCAAATATCAGAATAACACCATCTAAAAGTAATTTGTGTATTAATTCGCGCATGTTTTCACTAAGTGACTGTTAGCAGTGTTAGCTGTGTTATTATTTTTTTCTTCAATAGCAAGTAAAGACAGAAGATATCTTAATTTTCCTCTTCTCGTCTGTTAAGGTAAGTTGTTATATCTGTAATTTTATTGAGGGACTTTTACTTAAGACAATTTATTTACAGGGTAAATATACATGGCCAACTAACCGCCCCAAATACTACCTACCTGTGTAGGTACCTACGATTTGGTTTTATTGAATTTTTGAAGATGATTTGCTGTGCACTGTGCAGTGTTCTTGGCTGATACAAAGAAATAACACTAACTGTGTAATAGTACCACATTGATTGGCATAGATATAAAAGGTATGTGAACAAATCTATCTCCTTTTTTGAGTTTTCAAAATTTGCATTTTCAAAGAAATTACATATTTGCAAATGATTTTTTGAAATAGTCAAGTTCTAGAGATAAAATTTAAAAATTTTGTGTGATTTAATTCCAGGTTGAAAAACTGTTTTTTTTATTCACGTTTCCTACATTAAACAAGTTGGTTTGAGTAAGAATAGAATTATCAAAAACAAATATATAGGGTGTTCTTAAGTGAAAACTTCAGCTTTGATAGAAAATTTTTAATTGTGTAGTAAATCCAAAATGGTTTTAAATTGTAGGTATTACGACCCTGATGTATATACAGGGTGTCCGGAAATTATGAGCAAAAAATTAAGGGGGTGATTTTTCTTGATGAAATATTGCCAAAAGTATCTATAATTTTTTTTCGAAAACTCAAAAAGAAGAAAGTTATAAGCCTCCAAAGTTGATTTTTTTAAATCAATATTTTTTTATAACTTTTTTTCTCGTGTATGGATTTTCTTAAAATTTGACACACTTGTCACTGATGTTGCTTTACATCCTTGGTCCAAATTAGACTTGAATCCCTCGAAATCAAAAGGCCTTAACTGCCCTTGACCTTCAAAAAAGGCCTATAACTTTTTTCGTAATATTTTTTTCTGAGTTTTGAAGACGCACAATTGAAGAACGTGCAGAAATATTCGGAAAAGGTCCTCTTTGTCTATCACGATAAAATGACCCGTTTCCGAGTAAAACTGTTTTAAAAATTTTCCTGCACTAAAATTGATCACCATAAACTATGATCATTCTGCAACAACACCAAAGCATGCTTTGGAAACAGCTGCAGGATTGCCTAGTTATGTACAAAACAGAGACATTCGTATATAGATAGACTTGGAAATGATTTTTTTTTGAAAATGAAAAAAAAATTTAATCATTTTTTTTTTAATAAAATAATAAAATAATTTTAATAAAAATAAAAAAATAAATTGCTGTCAAAATGAAATCCAAAGCAAACGTCTTGTTTCCTAGGCAACCCTGCCACCGTTCCCAAAACATGCTTTGGTATTGTTGGAGAATGATCATAGTTTATGGTGATCAATTTTAGTGCAGGAAAATTTTTAAAACAGTTTTACTCAGAAACGGGTCATTTTATCGTGATAGACAAAGAGGACCTTTTCCAAATATTTCTTCATGTTCTTCAATTGTACGTCTTCAAAACTCAGAAAAAAATATTACGAAAAAAGTTATAGGCCTTTTTTGAAGGTCAAGGGCAGTTAAGGCCTTTTGATTTCGAGGGATTCAAGTCTAATTTGGACCAAGGATGTAAAGCAACATCAGTGGCAAGTGTGTCAAATTTTAAGAAAATGCGTACACTAGAAAAAAAGTTATAAAAAAATATTGATTTAAAAAAATCAACTTTGGAGGCTTATAACTTTCTTCTTTTTGAGTTTTCGAAAAAAAATTATAGATACTTTTGGCAATATTTCAACAAGAAGAATCACCCCCTTAATTTTTTGCTCATAATTTCCGGACACCCTGTATTTGCAGGAATAAACTTTTTTTATGAAAATTCACTCGGTGCAGGTTGCCTAATATCAAACATGAAGAAATTATTCTTTACTTATTATAATTATTAATAATTATTGTCTGTACTCTCGTTTTTTTTTTTTTCGTAGAATATTGTTTCATTCAGTGTTTTTGTATTTTGGGTGCTTGTATGTTAAGTTGATTTTTTTTTCTTCTAAATTTATCTGGGGTTAGGTTCTTCGATAAAAATATATTATTTTTCCAAATGATTTTTATAAAAAATTGAGACGTTTCGGGGCCGATTATTGGTCCCTTGTTCACTCATAAAATGTATAAAAATGTAAAAAACTTAAAAATAATACTTTAAAAAAGTATAATCAATACAATAAAATTGATCGTAAAATACCTTTTATAATTATTTTAATTTTAATTTTTTTTTTTTATTATTTTTTTCAATAAAAATTATCAAATGTTTTCTTCAAGTTGATTCCAACTTTGTACAGAAAAGTACCTTACTTAATGTAATTTTTTAATGCCAAGTAAAGGTTCATGCATTTGCTGAACCATATCTTTCAGTTCTGTACCAAGTTGCAACCAATAATGTCTATTCAATCTAAAAAAAATGTTGATTGTCCTGAATTAGTAACCTTTTGTTTCAGATGTAATTAGTGTCCCTATGAAGTTGCGTATTGTGGTGAATGACTGCATCACTCAAAGCAAGCTCATTCAAGCAAGAAGAATATGAACTAAATATAGTAATTATTTTTGTGCTACTTTTCTACATTTTGAGTTTTTTTTTTATACCTCCTATTGTAAGTCTTAATTATGTTTTTATACCTGCTATTTTAAGTTTGAATTCTCTGAAGTTCGAATTTTTAAAATTATTTTATAAGCTTTTATTTTTTATTTTTGTTTATACATACTTATATTTAAATTTTTCAATATTTTTGTAATATTTAAGTGCATGCTTTCTTATGCGCTTTTAAGTTTCAATTTTTTCCGGTTGTTTTTTTTTTAAATATGTGATAAACTAGTACTTAATTTTTTTTACTTTAGATAGTTTTTTTTTTGTAATACCAGTATATTTCTTATGCTCTTTTAATTTTGAATTCATACGAGTTGGAGTTTTCTAAAATATTTAGTAGATTCTTATAATTTTTGTAAATGTTTTTATGTTTAATAATTCATATTATTATGTTAGAAAGTGTTTTACATTTTTCAATAAATTATATTATTTTTATTATGTTTTGTGTGCATTAATCATTTATTATACAGTGTGTTCCCGGATAGGTGAAAAGAGTCTTATAAAAGATAAAAAGTTCTCGATTTGAATTTTAATTTTTTTGCGTTCAGCTCTGCTTGGTCAAAGACTTTTTTTTATTATTTTTTTTATTTTTTTTTATTTTTTAATTATTGTCTTAGATTAGATTTTTTATTATTGTATGTTAGACTAACTATTTTCATTGTGAAAAAACAAGTAAGTATGTCTTGGAAATTTTGAAAAACTTTTCTAGTTTTCTGTGAATTAAAAAAGTGTCATTTATTGGCAAATACGACAAAAAGTTATTTAAAAAGTTGTTTAGAATCAATTTATGGTCTTTATACCAAAATTTAAGGCTAAATATGATTTTTCATTTATTTTATGTTTATTTTACAAATAGGTAGGTACTTATATAAATTTAATTTTTTTAACAAAAAATATGAAATTTGGTATAAAGACCTAAATGTTGATTCTTAACAACTTTTTTAAATACTTAACTTTTTATTGCATTTACATGAAAGAGACAGTTTACTCCACTGAAAAATAGATGTTTTTTTTTTAATTTACAATCCATGATTATTTTTCAAAGCAAAAATAATAATGTTAGAAATAAGTCTTTAATCAAGCAAAAAATTAAAATTCAAAATGGAAATTATTTATCTGTTATAAGAGTCGTTTCATTTATCTGCGGGGACAAACTCTATACCTACCTAGGATATATCCCGGAAAAAACCCTGAAGAATAAGTATGTCTATGTGAGGTGTGTACATTTCGTGCTAGACATATGTATCAGTAATGTGCTCAACATATTTCATCTGTGCTGTGTCAGACATGTGTCTATAGTGTGTGCTTGTTGCTGACATTAATGTGTCTAGGAGACATGTTTGACATGTGTATCAGTAATGTGCTCAAGAAGTTTATGGGTGGAGTGTCAGACATGTGTCGCTAATGCTAGCAGGTTGCTGACATTACTCGTACTTGAGCACCTACCATGGACATCGTGAGCACTTTAATGGGGATGTAACATGCTACCACTGCTATGTGTATGCTACGTGCTTAGCATGTCCTGGTGTTTGCTGGGTAATTATAAGTTTATGAATTTAAAATGAAAAAAATTTTGTATTTTCGAAGTTCCCTGTTATTTATTTGACTCCTGCTGATTCGGCCTGAATTTCTGATTAAAAGGTAAGTGTGTTCGTCTATTTAACTATTTATCAATAAGTGTGTGTCTGGCTGGATGAGCTTGCTTAGGATAGGCTGGATAAGCCAATAATTATCGGAGTGGAACGAATTTGTCTTATCTACACAGTTAAGACCGAAGGAAAAGAGGAAGATCCCTTTCTTAAATAACAAAAATAAAAGCTTGGTTAAGAATTTGTAGTCTGGATAATGAATTGATTAATGACAGGAGACAGCTGACAAGTGACCGTAATTTTTGGTTACCTTCAAATTTGTATTATACGGTATTTTAAACCGTATTATACGCTGTATAATACAAAAAAAAAATAAAATATCGTATTTTTGCATCACTGCACATATCAGTCCAGTGATGTGTCTTTACGCGTAAAGAATTCATCCAATACGTTTGACGTAAACAATGTAAACAATACGTAAAGAATGTAAAGAATGTAAAGAATAGGTAAAGAACGAAAACAATTGAAAAACAAGGTTATGTTATGTTCTATGTTTGTTGTGCTAACGAATTATTATTGTTTATGCTATTTTATTATTATTAATGTTCATGGAATCCCACTACCACACACAATAGATTACGATGGTTGGCAGAAGTCAAAACTCTGGAATATTCTGAGCTCCAGTTCACCGAAATTAAAATAAATAACAATAAAAATTATATGTTGCTTTATGTATTATTATTGTGTTGTGAAATATGCAAATATGTGAGAAATACCTTGCTAATACTGCAGTTTCTAGATTAATGGCACACAGGACACAGGTAAGTTACAGTCAAGTCGTTGCTGAGTGACATATATTGTACTTATATTCAATTCTTGATTTTTATTCGCACTTCACTTCAAGCATGATTTTTCCACATTTTAGGAATGAGGTCCTGAACCACCTGAGGTCCTCCTGAACCGGCAGATTTAATTCCCACCACTTCGAGTAGTAATTATTTATCAGAAAGAAAAGTCCAAAAACGTCGACATTGGACGAAAATCAAAATTCTGATATATGAATCATTCCGATCATTCGTACCACTGCCAATTTATGAGTCAAGCTTGGAAGAGGAAATTTTTGTGAAGAAATTTTTTTCATGAAAACACTGATAGGTACATGTCGAAGTAGAGATGGAGCTGGAAACAGAGGTTGATAAAGTTGTAATGAAGTCATGTAATTTTGTTTTCATTTTACAATAAATAATAAATAGAAAGAGGTCCAGTTTAATAAAAGTCGAACATTGATTATTTCCGATTTTTAAAATAAAATACTCATTAAATATTGCAAATACGAACGGTTGTTTTTGTATAATTCATAAAGTTGTGAGATTTTCATGCATTCGTATATTTTACTGGTACCTACCTAAATCGGTGCATTTTAGAGTCAATTCAGGAAAATAATCAACCCAGAGGTAACGTAAAAACACCGTTCGCTGTTTTTACTTTGCGATAGCGACCGAAAAACGAGATATATAGGGAGAGTATAAATCCGGGCAGATAGAAACGAACGTTCTCTTGCTTCGCCGACGCAAGTCAACACTCTTGCTTCGCCGGCGTTTCTAAAAGCCGCTGTTAACTCTTTTATTCGGCGACGTTTCTGCAAAGTCATCGAATCCGTTAGTAGTTGATCCAGATGAGCTTACGCTGATGTTAGTCCTCTTTTTCTCCGCCGACTTTTCTTTGGTTTCTTCGACGCTGTTCATATTTTTTTGTTTGAAAGATACATCGTTTTAGCCTATTGTTGGTCTCCTACAAAAATCTGTATCTTTCCGAGGTGCTATATGTGATAAAATAAATTAGTCGATGGTGTTGAGATAAGAGTTAGAGCGCAATTTAGCGTTGGGATATTTCTGAACTAAAAGTGAACTGAACAAAAAGAACCAGGAAGTTCAACTCGATGTCGATACTCGATACTCACTCTCGATATTAAAGAATAAGAATGTGCTTGTCTGTTTGTTAATTTTATTTTCTACAACTATTAGCTTCGTTCGCGGATACAGTTCTGAACCGGTTTAGAACTCTTGCGTATGCGCAGTGAGAAAAGCGGCGTTCGCGGTGCATAAATTCTGAATTTTTAGTAACCAGTACTAACAGTTCTGCGTTCGCGGTACTCATCGAACCGGTTCATTATCGGTTCAGAACCGATTCTAGCAGTTCTGGAATTTTGCAGGAACTAGTAGTTCGGTTCCGCTGCTCATGCGTAATTCTGCTCTGAGTCGATGATTTGTATAATAAAATAAGTAGATATTATTCAAAGTATTTACCTCTTTCAGATTCGCACTTTTTTATTCCAATATAATTATTTATTGACGTATAATACAATAAAAATAAATAACATTATAAAAATAATTTACCGTATCCGATAGCAGTAAAACAAAACAATCGCAAAGGTTTGTATGGTTAGGTACTGCTACACAAAAGATCTTTTCATAATACACAGATAAACTATACTGTGACAAAGGCCCAAAGCGTTTATTCTTTATATAGGTTAAATTTTGAATTAATTGTTGACCATAAAATAAGAACTTTTAGTGCCTCAGTCCTTACTCTGCGGGTTAGACGGAATCATTCGTCATCTGACAGTTCGGAGTTCTCATCCGGTCACTGCTTCGTTCGCGGTGAAATAAAATCCTGAACCAGTTCGCACTTAGGCATGCGCTCTACGACAATCCGGAATAGTTCTAAACTGATTCCGAACCGGTTCTGGATTGTATCCGCGAACGAAGCTAATATTACAATAAATAGATGTTTGTTTATAGAAAGTAATGATGATTATTTTGCCCGGTACCCAAATTAATAATAATCGTAACAGGTTATGGGTCCAGGACTACGCGAGAAGTAGTTAAATCACTTTTGTTAAAGTTCATCGAGTTGAAAGGTTACCGTGGCACGAGGCTGTGTCCATAATAATTATTGTCTATTGTATTTTTTCAAGAAAAAAGAAGTACAAGATGAATAATACCGTAATGTTCCCCCAGCTAACGTCGGAAAATTTCAATAATTGGAAATTTCGAGTAAGAGCATTATTAGAAGAAAGCAGATCGAGGAAGTATTAGAAGGTGAAATTGCAGACATCAAAGAAGAAAAGAAAAAGGAAGAATTCAAAGTGAAAGATGCTAAAGCTAAATCTATAATAGTACAATGTGTAAGTGATAAGCATTTGGATATAATCAAGGATTCAACATCTGCGAAGCACATGCTGAAATCACTAGAAGATGTATTTCAAAGGAAGAGTGTGTTCACAAAACTAACATTGAAGAAGAAATTATTGACTCTCAAGTGTAAGAAGAGTGAGAAGCTAGAAGATCATTTTTTAAAATTTGATACTTTAATTCGTGAACTTGAAAGTGTTGGGTCAAAAATGGATGAATCAGATAAAGTATGTCACATGTTGCTATCGTTAAATGAAGAATACAGTGCTGTAGTGACAGCAATAGAAACTATGAATACTGACGTTACTATGGATTTTATAAAAGCCAGATTGTTAGACGAAGAACTGAAGGTGAAGTCAAAAACTGAAAGTAGTAGTGGAAGTCGTTACAATAATGAAGTCACATTTAAAGCAAGCCCATGTGTATGTTACGGTTGTGGTAAACCCGGACATAAAACCTTTCAGTGCTTACAAAATAAAAAGTACGAAAGAGGAAGAGGTAGAAGTTTTAGTAGAGGAAATCGAGGTTTCAGAGGTAGTTATGGAAGGGGTCAACAAGCTAACAATGCCAGTGATGTCGCGTTCACAGCTCTAAGTTGTGACCAACAGTTTAATGGTGAAAATTCTTTTATATTGGACTCCGGTGCTACAGAACACATGGTTACAGCTGAATTGCAACACTACATGACTGATGTTCGAGATCTGGATAAAGAAATCAAAATTGGAACAGCAAAAAGTGGTGACGTCTTACTTGCGAGGAAAAAGGGAACTCTTCAATGTATTTGTCAAGGTAAAAGAATAACAGTAGAAGCTCTGTTAGTTGAAGGTATGTCACACAATTTATTGTCTGTATCACAATTATTAAAAAAGGATTTTAGAGTAATATTCGATAAAGATGAACGAGGTAAAAAGAGAGCCAAAATACTCAAAAGTAGTATGACATTTCATTGTATAACTGTAAAAGATTTATTCTTGTTAAACATAGAATTCAAAACTGAAAATTGTTTTAAAGTAAGGGTCAAAGACCTGTGTGGTTGAGGTACCCATCAGGCGCGTCCCAGGTGGCGGATAGGGAACGGCCTCACAGTGATCGATAGTGAGTGAGGTTAGCAGCGGTGATAGAGCTCGTCGGATTTAAAACTCCAGACTGGCAGCTTAAAGCCCTGCCGCGGACCACCTCCCCCAACCTAGTTGTCGTGTCGTGACTAAAGGGTTAGCACAGGGGTTTCTTACGGCGCCGGAGAACGTCTAATTGTTGACTATCCGTTAAACCGTATCTTTCTGCTGCCGTGGACATGTCTCGCGAGCAGAGAGATGTGGGGGTTTTGGCTTAACCGCCTGAACCAAGAGGAGACAACCTCATCAAAAACCTAAATCCTAAAGCGGAGGTCCAGGCCGATAGGATGCGTGGCTGGATAGGAGACCAGTCTCTACTGGACCTAACCTCGGGGCACCGGGCGAAACCCCGTTGTACATAGCCTCCCCATTCCATGCAGGGCTCTGGTTTCGGGGAACATCATTTTCCCTAGCTTCTCGTGGGAACCACATGGAACCTAACAAGAACTTTAGCTCCGACGAGGGGAGCCATACCCTCGATCTCCCGGAAACGGAAGAACTAATGGAGATTGGTACCAATCCGACTCCAAATAACAGTCCGACCCCGGAAGATCGGGAAAGGGTGACGTTAAAGTCCCCAATCCCCGAATCTACGGGTCAGGAAAAACTCTTGACTGAAGAGGGGTCCGATAAGACGGACCCTTCTTCAACAAGAAAACCACGACTATCCGGAGCCGCAAGGAAACGGCTTAGTCGTATGTTAAAAAGCGGGACTGACTACCAGACCGCTTTGAAAACAGTCCTCGACGAACGTGACGCAGCCGGATCAATGGGGAGGGGCTCAACCCCCCCAGAACGATCCGTCACTGCGAAGCGCGGGAGGTCGGAGGAAAGCACTCCAACTGAACAGAGGCCAAAAAGGCCCTGCGAGGAAGGAGCTGATAAGTTGTCATATGGGGACGCTGCCGCGGGTGTACGGGTTGGGATTATCCACCCAGACCATCCGAGGGCGTCCCTGAGTGACGAGCAACTGGGCACTGTGCAGAGGTCAATCCTGACCGCTGTAGAGGAAATCCCAGACGGCGGGCCAGAGGTCAGATTCGAGCATTGCTCGAAACGGCCTGGATGGCTACTCATTACCTGCGCCGGGGAGAGGGCCGCCAACTGGTTGGAGGCTTCAGTTAATGACCTTAAACCGTGGGAGGGCGCTCTCCTAAAAGCGGTGAGAGGTGATGAGATCCCCAAACCTCACATCTGTGTGGCCTTCATCCCGGATGATGACGAAAATCGCCTCACTCCGGATAGGGTGCTCACTAGGCTGAGGAAAATGAACACGGTTCTGAACACGCGGGAGTGGATTGTTCTACACCGCGAAAATTCGGGACCAGGTCAAACATGGACCTTCGCCGTCGACGAAGCGTCCATGAAAGGACTTGAAGGGCTAGGGTTCCGACCCTACTTCGGTCTCAATGGGAGGGTGCTTTTCCGCCCTAAGATCCGAGGTGGGGGAATAGCCCAAAAAGCCCCTCCAAATGAAGGTCTGATAAGAGACCGGGCCCCCCCGAAGGTGAGCGAAAAACCGCCCCTTCTGGCAGGGGAGCACCCAAATCAAGCTGCCTTGGCAGGGCCGTCCGAGATGCGGGTTGCCCCAGATCAGAGCGGCCGCAAACCGCCTGGTAGGGGGACAGCCCCTCCTCGGCCTGGGCCGTCAGGGCACAAATACAAGGGGGGGAAGGGAAAAATGAACCGCCCCCCCAGACAGAAAGAAAGCTCTGGTGCTACCGGGAAGGACAAATCCGCCCGGCCTGCACCAGAAAAGAAATAACCCCTCCCCCCTCACCCCATACCCTTCATGTGCCTAACATCCCAATCTACCACCCAATTTCCCCTCCACAATTCCCACATAAAATGTATACAACTCAACCTCCAACATGCCACAGCAGCAAGTTATGTTCTTGGCAGGAGGTTCATAAGAGAGCAATTTGACATTGCGCTACTCCAGGAACCATGGCTGGACAAGTCTGGCAAAATAAGAGGCCTGGGAAACTTATCTGCCAAGGTGATAGCAGTCGGCTCGGAGCATTCGCCGAGAGCCTGCATCTTGGTGAAGAACAACTTAAACTTCTATGTTCTTTCAGACTACTGCGCCCGAGACATTACGACAGTCAAAGTTACTCTCCCGGTGGGGAACAGCAGAACGGAATTAATCGTCTGCTCAGCATACTTCCCGGGAGATAGATCTGCCGAACAACCTCCTCCTACAATAGTGCGAAATCTGGTCGCCTATTGTCGTGGGAACAACTTACAACTTATCGTTGGATGTGACGCAAACTCGCACCACCTAGCTTGGGGGAGCACGGACATCAACGAAAGAGGTGAGTCGCTTTATAACTTTATAATAGGTGAAAAACTTATTGTGAATAACATCGGCTCCAAACCAACCTTCGTCACAAAAAATAGACAGGAGGTACTAGATATAACATTCAGCTCAAACTTTATAAGCAATAGGATAACCAACTGGCAGGTATCCTCTGAACCTTCCTGTTCAGACCATAGACAAATAGTGTTCGACATCGAAATAGGTCATAGACCTATTGTGGAATATCGTGATCCAAAAAGAACAGACTGGAGCGGATATGAAAAATCCCTCCAGACTGGACTTGAGACCGTTATCCCCACAATAAAAAATCGTGATGATATTGAAATTGCGGCGGAACAAGTCCGGAACGCAATAATATCAGCCTATCACGAAAACTGTCCACCAAAAACGAAGAGAAACGACAGGAAAGTCGACTGGTGGAACAAAGACCTAGAGAAAAGAAGAAAAGAAGTTCGACGACTCTTCAATCGAGCTAAAGAGATGGGTAACTGGGATGAATACAGAACTAAGCTAACGGAGTACTACAAAGAGATCAGACGATCTAAAAGAGAGTCCTGGAGAAGGTTCTGCGAGAGCATCCATGATCTGCCTCGCAGCGCCAGAATTCACAAGATTCTCTCAAGAGATCCGACACAGCCATTTGGCTCGATAAAACGACCAGACGGTTCATTTACGGACTCAGAAAAGGAAACGTTAGAACTCCTAAAGGAAAATCACTTCCCAGGTAGCTCGCCTCTGTACAATCAGTGGCAGCTGAATTCCGGAGGACGTATAAATCGACCTCAAAAATCGGAATGGAAAGTCTGCCGCTCGATCATTACAGCCAAGGCAATTGAAAACGCTGTAAAAACTTTTCAGCCTTTCAAGACACCTGGAGAGGACGGCATCTTTCCTGCCCTATTACAAAGGGGCATAAAGATACTGACGTCCTCTCTTATAAAATTATTTAGGGCTAGTCTGGCATGGAACTACATCCCATCCAGCTGGGCGGCAACAAGGGTGGTGTACGTTCCCAAAGTGGGCCGTACAGAGCCACACCCTAAGTCATTCAGACCCATTAGCCTTACATCCTTTATACTGAAAAGTCTAGAGAGAATACTGGATGTACACATCAGGAGGAGTGTCTTAGTTTCACACCCTCTGAATGTGCACCAGTATGCCTATCAAGCTGGCAAATCAACCGATTTGGCACTTAATAACCTCGTGGGGAAGATCACCAAGTCTCTTGACAACAAAGAGATCATGGTGGGAGTCTTCCTCGACATAGAAGGAGCATTTAACAATGCATTACCAAACTCACTGTATGAAGCAGCAGTTTCCAGAGGAATAGAACCGGTCATAAACGGCTGGATCCGTAATATGCTAGATAGTAGGATGATAACGACCTCGATGGGAGGAGTTGAAGTCAGTTTCAGGCCGGGGAGAGGGTGCCCACAGGGAGGAGTACTCTCCCCCCTACTATGGACCCTTCTTGTAGACGACCTGCTGGCGATCCTCTCCCTATGGAGAGTTGAAGTTCAAGCATATGCGGATGACCTTGTAATAATGATCAAAGGAAACTCCGAGAGGACAATATCCAATGTCCTTCAGGAAGTTCTTCAAGTCACGTATCAGTGGTGCGAGAGGGAGCAGATGTCTGTAAATCCTCGCAAAACTGTTATAGTACCATTCACTAGACGAAAAAGGCTGGAAGACCTTATACCACCTACTCTTCAAGGAGTAGTTATACCATTTGCGGAGGAGGCTAAATATCTAGGTATCACACTTGATAGGAAGCTACTATGGAACTCCCATCTGGAAAAGATTATCCACAGAGCAAAGCTCTCCCTATGGAGTTGCAAAAAGATCTGTGGAAGAACTTGGGGCACTGGTCCCAAGCAAATACACTGGATATATGTAACGATCATTAGGCCAATGATCGCATATGGCTGTGTAGCTTGGTGGTCCAAAGGCTTACAAGCCTTGGCCAAAATGAAGCTGTCAAGTCTGCAAAGACAAGCATGCCTGGCAATCAGTGGAGCAATGAGCACCACACCGTCGGTGGCTATGGAAATACTTCTGGACCTTCCTCCACTCCATATATACTTGGAAAGAGAGGCCAGATGGACAACTTACAGACTACTACAGGTAGCACGAAGCACACAAATGGCTTGTGTCATGGAACGGACCAGTCTACTGGACGACACTCAAAGTCACAGTCTTCTGGGTATGCCCTCAGACATGATGCCATACACAACAAACCACTGCACTGCATACAACGTCCTCTTTCCAAGCAGAGACGAATGGGAGCGTAACTCAAACGACCTCCTCAAAGCAGACCTCACGTGGTTTACCGACGGTTCAAAGACTCCAACGGGAGTTGGATCCGGAGCGTACGACGCTGGGTCAAGACGAGAATTCTTTGCAAACCTGGGTCAGTACGCAACAATATTTCAGGCAGAAATTTATGCCATTGTACTCAGCGCGCAGATGCTGGTTGAAACGCACTGCACGCAGAAAACAATTAAAATCTTCTCAGATAGCCAAGCGGCCCTAAAAGCCCTTTGCTCCATTCGTTGCAATTCCAAACTAGTATGGAACTGTCAAGCAGCACTCAATGAAGTAGCTAAAAACAATAACTTGACTCTGGTCTGGATTCCAGGTCACTCCGGCCTTGGAGAGAACGAAATAGCCGACTCTCTGGCTAGAAGAGCAACTGAATCCAAATTTACAGGACCGGAACCTGCTCTTGGCATATCCTCAAATACTGCCAAAACAACAATAGACACCTGGGCGGAAAACAAGGTACTTCGGTACTGGCAAACTCTACCAGGATTAACTCACTCTAAGACCTTCATTGAGGGACCCTCGAGAAACAGAGCTAAAAAGCTACTGGAACTCAAAAGGACTGACCTAAGGGCCCTAATAGGCCTATACACAGGACACTGCAAAGTGAACCACCACTTACGCAGGATGAATCTAGCCGATAACGCAGAATGTCGCCTGTGTTTGGAGGATGTAGAAACAGCAGAGCATGTACTATGCAACTGCCCCGCCTTGGGAAGAACCAGGCACTCAACGTTCGGAAAAGTACTTCTCTCTCCGAGAGACCTGGATACATTCACACCATCTAAGGTCATTAGCTTTTTAAAAAGCAGTGGCCTGCTAGAGTGGATGTAAATTACTTAGGTATGAGCCACAATAGACCGCTTGGTCGCAGTGGAGGTGTCACTAATCGACCCACTCATTATATAACTAAACTAACTAAACTAAGGGTCAAAGAACTCAATGAGTGTAACGATGGTAATGTTTGGCACAAAAGATTAGGACACTTAAATCGATATGGCTTAAAACAATTAGGATTACCTAGTGATAAGAAAACATGTAGTAGTTGTATTGAGGGTAAAAGCACAAGAAAAACTTTTTATGAATGTAGCAATAAAACTACAGAAATAGGTCAGTTAATTCATACAGATATTGCAGGTCCAGTTGTAACGCCTACTTTTGAAGGTAATAGATATTTTCAGGTATTGATTGATGATTATTCAAATTTCTTAATTGTAAAGCTGTTAAAATCAAAACATGAAGCTGCTCAAAACGTAATTGATTTTATTAAATTAATTAAAACTCAGCACGGGAATAAAACCAAAAAGATAAGATGTGATAATGGAGGGGAATTTTCATCAAGATATTTTAGAGATTTCTGTAGAGACAAAGGTATACAAATAGAATACACGTTGCCATATAGTCCGCAACAAAACGGTAAATCAGAACGAATGAATCGAACTCTTTTAGATAAGGTACGTACTAAATTTGCAGAAACTAATTTGCCAAAAGAACTTTGGGGAGAGGCCATTTTATGTTCAGCATATGAGTTGAACAGATCTCCTACTAGTTCAAATGGAGGTGTTGCTCCTGCCACAAGATGGTATAATTTCAATAATTTGTCGAAATTGAGAATTTTCGGAAGTCGTGCTTGGTCGGTCATTTTACCGAAATTAAACAAGTTGGAAAAACGCGCCAAAACTTGTATTATGGTTGGATATGGTATAAATGGATATAGATTGTGGGATTTTAAAAGAAATGAAATTATATGTTCAAGAGATGTAACGTTCGATGAAACACAAACAAATTATAATGAAATAAATGTTGATCAATATAAAGAGGATAGGAAAATAATATTAATAGATGAAATCAAAGAGAAAGAAGAAACACAGAAGAATTTAGAAGATGAAGAAGATTCTAGATTAGAAGATGAAGAAAGCGAGAAAATAGAGAAAGACTGTGAAGAAAGAAAAGATATTTCAGAAAATATTGATAGCGAAGAAGAAGAAGAAGGAAGTTCTGACAAAGAAAATAAAAGGCAGATTGTGACTAATCGAGGGAGAAAAATTAATACTCCAAAATATTTGAACGAGTATGAAACATACTCAGCATATTGCTTACTTACGTCTCAAAATAATGATCCAAGTAATTATAATGAAGCTATAGAATTAAAAGGTTGGAGTGAAGCAATTGAAAAGGAACTAGATTCGCATAAAAAATTAGTAACATGGAGTGAAACAAAATTACCAGAGGGAAAGACAGCTATACAAACGAAATGGGTATTTAGAACTAAGGATGATGGAACAAAGAAAGCCAGAATTGTGGCAAAGGGTTTCCAAATTAAGGAGGAGAGTCAGTTTCAGCCAGTATATGCTCCAGTAGCTCGTATGTCAACAATACGGTTGTTATTGTCGATAGCATTACAGGAAGATTGGGATATAAGACAACTAGACATTCCTACAGCTTTTTTAAATGGCAGATTAGATACACCCAAACAGCACAAAGTAGTCCCATGGACGTCCAATGGACACCCCTCTATGTACCAACGGACGTCCATAGGACGTCCGTTTTTGTCCTATGGACGTCCATGGGACGTCCACTCAGTGTTAATTTGTCACAACTTTGGACATCCGCAGGATGTCCGTTACCGGACGTCCATAGGATGTCCGTTATCGGACGTCCATAGGGAGTCCGTTATCGGATGTCCATAGAGTCCGTTATTGAATGTCCACAAAGCATTTGCTGATAAATATCTTAGTGAGGAACAAAAGACAGAAAATATTCGATAAGTCTTGAAATTTAGAGTTTTGAAAAATCCAATAAATGTAGTGATAGGTATTAGGTATATAGGGTACATACGGTAATTTTCTGTTTTGAAAACAACGGCTAAAGATACAGGAAAACGACTAGGTACTTAGAAGTGTATATTTATCCACCTGACGGATTTAAAACAAACTCAAAAGTTTTGAAGCTGAATAGAGCCTTGTATGGTCTCAAAGAATCGCCAAAAGTGTGGAATGATACTTTCAATGATTTTGCAATAGCAAATAACTTTGAAAGATCAAAATATGATTGTTGTTTATACTGCAGCAATGAAGTTTGGATTTTAATTTATGTAGACGATATGTTGGTTACTGGAAATAGAGCAAATGTCGAGAAAACATTGTCATTGTTGAAAGAATATTTTCAAGCAAAAGATTTGGGTGAAATTAAAAATTTTCTTGGTATGAATATAACTTGGATGAAGGATAAAGGAGAGATAATAATAGATCAGAAAAAATTCATAACGAAGATATTAAATAACTTTAATATGGAGCAATGTAATGGTAAATCTACACCTATGGAAAAAGGTTTTCAGTATAATGAAAGCAGTGAAATAATAGATGTTCCATATAGACAGTTGATAGGAAGTTTAATGTATTTGTCAACAACTACTCGACCTGATATAACATTTTCGGTGTCATATTTAAGAACAACAGAAGCATGGAACGCAGGTGGAAGAGTGTTACGTTATCTACAGGCTACGAAAAATAAAGGGTTGACTTACGTCAAAAATATTAAGAGATTAGGAGAAATTGATAACTTAAAAGCTTATTCAGATTCTGATTGGGCATCTGATAAGCAAGATCGAAAAAGTGTCAGTGGATGTTTAATTTTTCATGGTAAAAATGTTGTAGCTTGGTTTTCTAAAAAGCAAACTTGTGTAGCTCTATCCACCGCAGAAGCGGAATATGTAGCAGCAGCTGCAAGTGCACAAGAATTGGTAAATCTTAAGGGTATTTTGTATGATTTTAAATTGAAGAATGGTGCAGTGTTATTTTGTGATAATAAAAGCTCAATTTTGATGTCAAAAAGTAATGAAAACTCTAAAAGAGCTAAACACATAGACATCAAAAATCATTACTTGAAAGATCTAGTATCTCGTAAAATTGTATCTGTCGAATATGTGCCCACTTGTGAAAATTTAGCAGATATGTTAACAAAATCTCTGTGTAAAGATATTTTTTGTAAACTTAGAGATAAGGTTCTCTATAATTAAATGTATGCGATTTTCAGCAATTTTCTTTTTTTGTATATGTACATGTTATCTTTGAAACAATTACTTGTGTGGAATTATTTTTTAAATTTATGTCATAGAATTTGTGAAGTGAAAGTAAGAAGAAAAAGAGAAATTGTCAAATCGAGGAGGAGTGTTGAGATAAGAGTTAGAGCGCAATTTAGCGTTGGGATATTTCTGAACTAAAAGTGAACTGAACAAAAAGAACCAGGAAGTTCAACTCGATGTCGATACTCGATACTCACTCTCGATATTAAAGAATAAGAATGTGCTTGTCTGTTTGTTAATTTTATTTTCTACAACTATTATTACAATAAATAGATGTTTGTTTATAGAAAGTAATGATGATTATTTTGCCCGGTACCCTAATTAATAATAATCGTAACAGATGGTACCTAACCAAAATTTCATTTCATTCTTTTAATTTGAAATCAAATTTCCAATTGTCAGGTGATTATTTTATCTAATCTCATAAAAGATGTTTAATATGGTTCAATTTTTTTTCAGGTGTTTGCAAACGTTTTTTTCAAACGCAGTAAACAGTTTGCAAAACAACGAGGTTCTAAGAAGAGAGCTCAAATAATTTTTTTGCGCAGGATGGAACTGACTAGGGTCCAAACCGGCGCCCATATCGAGCATCTTTTATAAGATTAGATCAAATAATCACCTGACAATTGGAAATTTGATTTCAAATTAAAAGAATGAAATGAAATTTTGGTTAGGTACCATCGACTAATTTATTTTATCACATATAGCACCTCGGAAAGATACAGATTTTTGTAGGAAACCAAAAATGGGCTAAAATGATGTATCTTTCAAACAAAAAAACATGAACAGCGTTCCTGCTACCCTATCAATAATTTATTACGATCGATTTTAATGGAGGGTAGGGGGGTACTTTCATCCCTTCCCGGGTTTCCGTCAAATTATCATGTACATCAGAAATTACTACTTTTAATAATAAATTTACCAATCAAATTTCATCGAATTGGAATCAGCCGACTTTGAGCTATTTCAAAAAAACTAAACTTTTCAAAGGACTTTGACGCCCTCTAACGGACAAACGAAGCATTTTGGTATAGAGATAAGTTTGGTCCGAGCGACTTTTTTGTACCTTAGTAGTCTGTCGTTGCTTCATGTCCATGGAATATTGGAAGACCCTGTATGTATAAAAAAAACAATTATTATTTATAAGCTATCTATTATCTTGTGTTTATCGCTATTATTGTAGTGTAACACGAACACGCATGGTCGACGGCACCAAATCTGTAATGTAACACTCTATCTATACAGGGTGTTAGTTAAGTACGGGGCCAAACTCCAAGGGGTGCTTCCTTGAGTGATTTTAAGAAGAAAAGTTCAAATAAACATGGGTCCGAAAATGCATATTTTTCAAGATACAGGGTGTCAATCTTTTATTTTTTTTTCTCGAAAACAAAGCAAGATATGAAAAAAACTCAAGAGATAAAATAGTTGTATTTCTAGTTGCTTAATTCGAAAAAATTACAAAATTAAAAAAAAGTCAGTGGCGCCCAATTTTTTAATCAAAAATATTAGTTAGACTGTCTTCCGGGACGCCACTGGAATTAATAATTCTAATCTAATTGGGGCTAAATTACCCTCTTGTTATTACAAACAGAACTGCCAAATTTCAACAAAATTGATTGAAAGAGTTTAGAGATATTCACGAACATTCGAATTTTTTTTTAAGTTTGACACCCTGTATCCAGAGCTGGCCATGTACTCGAGTACTTTACTCGTATTTTTGTTACGAGTAAAAAAACTACTCGTAATTTTTTACTCACAAGTACTTTCCATCCAAAATACTTACTACTCGTACCGATAAGTTCAATTACAACTACTCGAGAAATTTTACTCGTCAAATACGGATATTTTTACGGATAGTAATGACGTCATGCCGTCAGCAGGGAACCGATCTGAAAACGAGTTCACCGTCCTGCGCAATTGCACTGTCACTAGTAATGCTGCATTTTATATTACATATTTTTATATAACATATCAAATATACGCTGTGTAAGAAGTTATTAATTTCTTTACAATAAAATTTCTTTCATTGAAAAAATTCTTTCAAATTCAAAGCATTTGAATTTATGTTGGAAGATTGCTTTTTCCCTTACCCCCTCCTAAATGAAAGCCTAACTTCGCCACTGGGTGCATCCGTGCATCAGGCGTCATGAAGCACTCTCGAACAGGGCGCCATTATCACAGGAGCCGGCACTGCTTACATTAGAATATGATACGATCTACGGAACGGATATATCTATGCTCTCACTCGTATTTAGCTATCACAAGCCTGACGTCATAGGCTGGCTGCGCCTTGGTAATCTTGGTATTTATTGGTATCATGATGGATCATGCGCACGACACGAATAAAACTACTCGTACTTGTTACTCGTGTTTTCACGAGTATTGTTATATATTTATATCTGATGTGATTGTTAAATAATACGCTTTATTATTTATATAAATGTTTATTCTTTCAGACCAGTATTGTTAGTTGTTAACTTGTTCGTTACATGTATTGTAGTTACCGTCGAGTGCCTTGATTGTCTATTCCATATGACATACATGACAGGACACTCTATGACAGGACACCGTACAGCGGCGTTCAGATATTAATCATATTTACTTATACATACAACATCCTCCCCTTTTTATACAAACAGTTAACAAGGTTCAATAATCTAGCAATTACAATTTTTCCTTGTCCTTGGTTTTAACTTTACGACCTGCCCTGGTATAAAAACCTTTTAAACTTTTTAAAAACCTTTCTTCTCCATTGTCAACCCTTTTATCTAGTTCTTCTTCGGAATCACTTTCCTGAACTACCTCTACCTCATTCTCTACAAAATCTAGACACTGATCACTTACTTCTTTACTCTTTTCATTAGTATCTGAATTTTCATCATAATTTGTAACAGTTTTTTCATTCTCATTATCACTCACACATATGCTTCGTAAACATCCTCTAATTCACTTTCATCGGTAACTTCTTTATACTCCACAACGGGAAATTGAAACTCAGGCAAGTTAATAATATCAGAAGGATTAGAACGAAACACATGCGGTCTACATTTCACACTACTATCAGTATCAATATTATTATCATATACATACGACTTTATAAAGCTTTCATTGCGTCTATATGTAACATTATGTTCATCTGAAACTAAGTAGGAATTTGGCTCATTACAAATTTTAACAATTTTTCCTTTGAACCAATTCGATTTTTTACTTTTCTGAAATACTACTTTATCGTTTACTCTAAAAGTTTTCAGTTTTCTACAATTTCTATCATTATTTACTTTCATTTTTTTACGATAATCAAAGTTTGGTTTCGTAACTTTCGGTTTCAAGTATTTAGACGTTACAGCCCAAACAGCACACAACATCCAATGGACGGGACGATTATGTCCATAATACGTACATGACGTCCATGGACCTTTTGCGCTACATCCATTGGATGTCGTTTTATGTACCATATGTTTTAGTACATCAGAGGACGTCCGTTCGATGTCCATTGAATGATTCGTTTGTACAAACTCAAATCATGTCCTAGTTTGGACGTCCCATTAATGTACATACTGTGACTTAAAATGGACATCCATATCGACACTTTTAACAGCACGTTTAATGTTACTCTCAACAGGTTATTAATTTTTTTAGAATTCAATAATTTTGTAACACCACGCAAATAAACAATATTTCAAGCAATTAGTCACTTATTATTTACTATAATTATAATTATAAATCTTGTATTACGTTAATTATCAAGAATTGAAGGCCAATAATAGTTCAAACGAAGAAAAAGAAGAAATCCATACAAGTTATACCTAACCTAAAAATAAAAATGAAAATTCATTTCGCCTTCAATGACGACATTGGTCGTATTAATCTTTCAGTTTTCGAGGTTTATTAGGTGTTTGGAGTTTGTCTATTGCGGTCCCACTATAGCAAAACCCTCATCAATCAGTACGGAAATTGTGTGCAGTCATATAATAGAAATAAACAGTGTATAAATAAATTGTGTAGTTGTATCATGTGTGGGGTAAGCTGACATTTCAAGAACAGCAATTTCAGAGAAGCGGCAAGCGAGAAAAATCTTCTATTTTCTGCTAAACGCTTCTCCGAATTTGCTTTTTTAGTAATGTCAGTTACCACACAATTTCCGTACGGATGAAAATTGTTCATTATTTTTGATCCACATAATGTACGCTAATGAACGTCCATGTTTGTGACAATGGATGTCCAAAGGACATTTTTTTAATTATACAAATTTGATCCAAAAGTAGTCCAGATTTTAATCCATACAATGTCCACTGAAGGACTAACAATGGAGGTCCCAAACTGTGTCATTTGTATCATCCACTGGACATCCACAGAATGTACGATGTCCATATGTGGATGGCCAATGGATGTCATGGAAGTCCACAGTAGTAATAAAAATGGACATCCATTGGATGTTATTGTGCTGTTTGGGAGGTAAGTTATCATTTAAATTTCTGTTAAACAATAGCTGTGCAGGGGAAGGCTGGTTATTCTTAGGAGTATTTCTATACCTAAGCAACGCTAAATATACATCTTCATTGCTTTCATAGCATTTTTCAAACAACTTTTTAATTGACTGTATACTTCTCTCTGCCTGTCCATTAGACTGTGAATAATGTGGAGAAGTAGTAATATGTTTAAATTCGTATAATTTACAAAAACTTTCAAAATTACTGGAGGAAAACTGGGGTGCGTTATCCGTAATTAAAGTAAGGGGAATGCCATGACGGGCAAACACAGATTTAAACCCTAGTATAATTGTACTGGTCAATAAATCTTTCAACAATATAATCTCAACGTACTTTGAAAAGTAATCAACTATCAACAGATAACTCATATTTTTGAAATGAAATATATCAGCACCCAGTTTACACCATGGTAGTTCAATAATGTCATGTATTTTCATTTCAGTTTTCCCTTGCGAATTCTGAAACTTCAAGCAAACATTACAACTTCCAATTTTGTCTTTAATTTGATTTACCATGTTAGGCCAATACACCACATCTTTTGCTCGGTTCACACTAAGATTAACACCTAAGTGACCAACATGAATTCTTTCAATCATATCTTTTTGTAGAACTTTAGGAAGTACTACCGCATCCTTGTTAAATATCAAATCTTTAACAATATGTAGATTCTCTTTAACATTCCAAAATGGTAAAGCTACCTTATCTACATTGTACTTATTGTTTGGCCAACCTTCTTTAATATATTTTTTAACAGTACTCAAGACTAAATCTTTGTTAGTTTCCAAACGTATTTGTTCAAGTTTATGATTAGTAGCTGGCAACTCTTCCACTAAATAATCAATGTGCAAGTCTAACTCAAAATTGTCGATAGCATGACTTTCATTTTCCTTTAAAGGCAAAGCAGCTCGCGACAGAGTATCTGCTATATATAGATATTTGCCTGGTTTATACTGGACATTTAGGTTATATGTCTGTAATCTCAGCAACATGCGTTGTAATCTCATTGGAGCATCATTTATTTGTTTTTTTGAAAATCGTAATCAACGGTTTATGATCTGTTTCAATATTTATCATTTTCCCATATACATACTGGTGAAACTTTTCACACCCAAAGACTATAGCATATGCCTCTTTCTCAATTTGAGCATATTGCTTCTGACTATCGGTTAACGCTCTTGACGCAAACGCTACCGGCCTATTCTTCTGCAAAAGAACAGCAGCTACTCCCTGTGACGAACTATCTACTGACACAGTTATCTCTTCGTTATGATCAAAGAATGCTAATGACGGTATATTAGATACTTCTTGTTTAATTTTCTTAAAAGCTACCTCTAAATTTTGATCCCAAAACCATGTGGCATCTTTCTTGAGTAATGCTCTTAATGGTGCCGTCAGATCACAGAAATTACTTATAAATTTTGACAAATAATTCACCATTCCCAAGAATCTCATTAATTCCGTTTTGTCTTTTGGTGCTTTCAAATTTTGAATTGCTACGACCTTATCCTTATCAGGATGTACCCCCTTTTGTGTAAAAACATGTCCCAAAAACTTAACTTCTGTTTTACAAAATAAAGACTTATCTTTATTAAACTTTATACCCTTGGCCTCAGCTATCTGAAGAACCTTTTCTAATCTTTTGTTATGCTCGTCCAGTGTAGATCCCCATACTATTATGTCATCTATAAAATAAGAGACTCCTTCTATATTTTCAAATATATTACTAATACACTGATGAAATATCTCTGGAGCTGAAGATATACCGAAAGGTAATCTATTAAAACAGTACCTACCAAAAGGTGTGATAAAAGTACAATATTCTGAACTCTTCTTATCCAATTTTATCATATAAAAACCCGAATTACAATCTAGAGTTGTAAAGAATTTTGCTCCCTTTAAATTACAAGTAATTTCCTCTACAGTAGGAAACTGATATCTAGGCCTTATAACATACTTATTTAGTTCTCTTGGATCTAAGCATATGCGAACTTGATTATTCTTTTTCCTAACAATTACTATGTTATTTACCCATTGGGTGGGCTTTTCTACTTTTGAGATTATACCTTCCAATGTTAATCGTTCTAATTCACTCTTCAGGCTATCTATTAACCCTAACGGGACTCTACGATTTGCCTTAATAACCGGTTGTGCATTCTCCTGCAAGCTAATGTTATATTCTCCAGGTAAACAGCCTATTCCATTAAATAAATGCTTATACTTAAGTACAGTGTCATTCTCCTTAACAACATCAAGAGAATTAACTTTCAAATTGTTTCTATAAATCAATTTGTTCTGAATACAAGTATCTAAACCTAGTATAATCGGACACTTAGATTTAATTACATAAAAGCAAATAATTACCTCTTTGAACCCTAAAATACACTTCACCTCACATGTTCCCATTACTGGAATGTTTGTGCCTCCAACAGCAGTTAATCGATTTTGACTACTGCAGTTCAACAACTTAGCATTCAACCCCAAACTCTTGAACATGTCCAGGCTCATAAGATTAGCCTGTGCGCCTGTATCCAGTTTGGCTAGAACAGTTTGATCATTGATTTTTACTTCTTCCGTCCATTCTTGACCTATATCACCAGTCTCACAACTACCGAAAAATAACGCCTCTTCCCTGGTATTATTTTCTCGAGGACTCTCTTCAAATTTATTGATTTGGTTTTCTTCAACTACTACTTGATATGCATTTATTGCATTTCTATTTCTTGACGTGCTGTATCTGGATCTGCAGAACTTTGCAAAGTGACCCATCTTCTTACAATTATAACAAACTTGATTTTTTGCAGGACAACTGTGTTCCCTATTCCATGGCTTACCACATCCATAGCACTTTGTCGCCTTTTGTGTGTTGAAATTTCCCTTCGTTGTATACTGATTTCTACTACTTTTATACTTATCAACTTTAAAAACCTCTGTGACATCACTTGATTTCATTTCAACTGTACCTGACATTTCTCTGGCTTGCCTGACAGCTAATTCCGCTGATTTACACTTTATCAACGGCTGTTGTCAAAGTTAAGTCTGACGTGGATAATAGCAACTCTTTCAGCTTAACATCATTTAAGCCACTAATTAACACTGTTAACAACAAATCCTCTCTTAAATTTCCCAACTCACAATTCAAACTTTGATTAGTTATTTCCGTGAGGAAAGCTTCAAAGGTTTCACCACTTTTCTGTGTTCGTGTAACCAATTTGTGTCTTTCAACTACCAAGTTTACTTTGGGACTAAAATACCCATCAAATCTAGTTTTCACTACTTCATAATCCTTTTTCTGCTCTACAGACAAATTAAAGGAATTATAAATTTCTAGAGCTTTCTCGCCCATATAATGTACCATTAATGCTACCCTTCTTTCTGCCGTGGCTGTATCCAATCCACTGGCTAAAATGTACATTTCGAATCTCTGTAACCATTGCCTCCAATTAGCAGCTATATTTCCATTTAAGATCAAAGGAGTAATTGGATTATGAGCATTCGCCATTTTGCCCTTTTTTTTTGCTACGCACTTACGCTTCAGCTATGACTGCTTGTGGTTTTTGGACAACACCCATAAATACTTACGAGTAAATACTTACGAGTACATTTTCCAAGTACTCGTACTCGAATTATTTACGAGTACTCTTTTCAGTACTCGTGCCCAGAAAATATGCATTTTCGGACCCATGTTTATTTGAACTTTTCTTCTTAAAATCACTCAAGGAAGCACCCCTTGGAGTTTGGCCCCGTACTTAACTAACACCCTGTATAATATATCCTGGTCACTGGTACCCATTTCTGTAATGTGGCCCCCGGACTGAATTTTTTTAAAAAGAAGAACGTATTTGACGTTTGGAATGTCAACTTATCTGCCATGAATGTCTCTGTTTGAATTCTCGCCCTGAATGCTTGATTTAAATTAGAGGCTACCTTGCCCTGAAGTCTTGGATGTTTGAATTTAAGATTATCCCGCCCTGATTTAAAATTTTTCAAACAAACTGGCCGACATTACTTACCCTTTGTGCTCGTGATTTTACCTATGTTCGTGACCGTCTAGCTTTCATCTCGTGTGGACCTTTATTTGTTGTGTTCGTCGTAACCTTACCTTGTTCGTTCGTAGCAAAACGCTAGGAAAATACTTTGAGCCAGTCATTTATTGAGAAATAGGAGATATAATCAAAACACAGAATTTCCCTCTATAAAATTGAAGAAATGGATTTGTTTGCTGTCGACTCTGGT
Source organism: Malachius bipustulatus (assembly GCA_910589415.1). Lineage (NCBI taxonomy): Eukaryota > Metazoa > Arthropoda > Insecta > Coleoptera > Melyridae > Malachius > Malachius bipustulatus. Next base: position 4,702,278 of record OU342633.1, read on the forward strand.
ATCCCGCGCCCACCAAGGTTTCCCTAACTAATTAAGTTTAAAGTCAGAGTAAAAAAAGAAACTCCGTGAAGAAAAAACCTCTGACTGTATACAAAACAACATAAAATACAAATGACATAATACATAATACACATAAAATCGTCACCGTTTTGGTGTAAAATTGAAATTATTAATAAACAAATCTGTTATATTCAGGAAGAGAACATTTTATCTTTCTATTTCAAGGACTCATTACATCCTGAAAAGAATACAAGACAAACAAAAATGCATATAAAACACAAAATCACATATATAACGACCCCAATAAAAACGCAATGCATAAAAAACACGATAAAAAAGAAATCAATGCATATAAAAACAAATAAATAGATCAGCTAGTAAATCAATAGAAGCAAGTAAATAAATAGTTTAGAGTTCAGAAAATATGAAATACAAAATGAGGTCAAACATATTATACCGGGTGTCCCAGACTTAATTGACCAGGCCATATCTCATATACAGGTTGAGGTAATCGAGCCGAATAAAAGGCATATTATTATAATTTTTCAAGCTGTATAACATGACAGCATGAAAACAACCCCCACTTCAACATCCCCTAAGTTACAGCCCCCACCCTTAAAAAAATGAATAGCACCCTGTATATATTTTTGTAAATTCAAAACCAGTATTCGATTGTCTATTCAGATGATTTTTCAGATTCAAAATTGGTTTAGAAATAACCAAGGAAAAGTTCATCATCAAGGTGGTCATGACTTTTTATCTTAACTTTCTCTGGATGACTTTTGCTGTCAAAATTTATCAATATTTAGTCATAGTTTTTAACAGGCAGGTGATAGTTATTATTATAATTAAAGTCCAAACAATTTATTTAATGATTCTGATTTATTGGGAAATTTAAAGAAATAAAACAAGAGACAAAGCACTTTATCATGAACCTTAATGATGACTGTGACCTGCTAATTAAAAACTATGACCAAAATATTGATAAATTTTGACAGCTATAAAGTCATTCAGAGAAAGTTCAGATAAAAAAGTCATGACCAACCTTGATGAACCTTTTCTTGGTTATTTCTCAACCAATTTTGACTCTGAAAAATCATCTGAATAGACAATCGAATACTGGTTTTGAATATACAAAAATATATACAGGGAGCTATTCATTTTCTCAAGGGTGGGGGCTGCAACTCTGGGGATGTTGGAGGGGGTTGTTTTCATGCTGTCATGTTATACAGCTTGAAAAATTATAATAATATGCCTTTTATTCGGCTTGATTATCTCAACCTGTATATGAGATATAGCTTGGTCAATTAAGTCTGGGACACCCCCCGGTATGACAGGCGTTATCGAACTGTAAAAGGACAGTCATCGATAATAATTTAGAAATAAAGAAATTCATCAATATCACAGTGCATAAATTAATAATCAAATCAATTATGAAATATTAAAGAAACAAATACGATTATAAGTTTGCAATAACGCTTGGGCTCACGAACGTAAATCGTTCAAAATTATATGACATAACATGAAAACAAAATATCGTTTACAGCTCAGATAATTTTATCGTTAGCCCCTGCATCCCAAACATATAAAAACACATAAAAACACATAAAAACATATAAATAAACAGTGGGGAAAAATAAAACCCCTTTGTATCCGACCTGATTCTCTTTAGCGTCAGCAGACGTTAAATGGGAAGGGTAAAATAGGCTACAGACACTATTAATGTTATCATTAATATTATTTATATTTTTTATTTGGGTGACGGAAATATTTTTTAATCCATTTTTTTATTTTTTTATTATATAATATTAATTAATCATCCCGTTCCACGGCTGCTCCCCCTAAACTTTCGTTACCCTTTATAAAACATATTGTTACGGGTTTCCCAATAAATAAATCACCACCAAAAGTCTTACAAATTACTTTATTGACTAATCCAAACTATAACCTCTAATTCTAATAAACACACACAGCTGATTACTACTTGTACTAACTATCACTACTGGCTCCCTTACTTCACACTTCACTTCACTACTGCCTGTTCAGCTTCCACTAGTTACTGCTCTGTCTTCACTTCACTCTATGTCCAAACTAAACTGTCCCACGCAGCCGCGAGTCTGCTCTTTTATAGTTCCCTCTACGGGGCAGCGAAACAGTAGGTACTGTTATGGTTCGTAGGGACTGTGCTTTCTCTACTCTTTTTTGAAAATTTATTTTCTCTCTGATTCCCTCTTACCATAAACAATTTATTTATTTAAGGGGCCTTTCTTTTTTTAATACTAATAAAAGTTTAGTCTGTATGAGACCTCTATTACTCAGAGTGAGTTCAAGTACTTTTTTTTTATAATTTTTTTAAAATTTTCATAACCTATAAACTTCTATTGAAACTCAATTTAAATTTGTTTGGGTTTTATTACAATAAAAAATTTTCCAAACAATAACACTTACAACAACTAACTTAAAAATAACTTAAAATTACTCACAGTTTGTTCCCTTATTGAATCTTCTTCGTCACTGACCTTCTGTCATTAATTTTTGACAGAAGTCCCTCGTAGGTTAACGAAAGGAATAACCCACGGAATCAGCTGTTGAACAAAGCTTGAAGTCAACTCTTATAGTAGCCTTGCTGTTAGTGTGTCAGCAATTTCAATGTAGATCTCTGCACAGATATATCCAATTCGCTGCTACGTTTTTCTATCTTCAATGTCAAAATCGCAGAATCCAAATCGCTGCACGGCTGTACCCAAATCAAACTGCAATTGTCAGCTACCTCCTAGCCAAATCTCTGCACGGCTGTATCCAAATCAAATTGCAGTTGTCAGCTACCAGCTAACCAAATCTCTCCTTCTAACCTATATGTTTCTTCTAGTAGTCAGCTACGGCCTCTGTTCTTTTCCAAATTCTTGATGTTCGAAATTTTTCTAGATGTTCACGATGTTTGGTTATGATTTAGTGATCTACACTGCTTAACTTGTGTTTTAGGAATCTCCCGAGATAATCGTTGTTTTTCTATTTATAGTTTTTCTTGTAACTATGTAAATTCGATTGTTATCTGCTTGACAACATATTATTTCTCACTATGACAGCGGATAATTTTTGTATTTTCCTTCCAATCAACATCTATGAAATTCATTTCTCTTCTGGAGTACAACACACAAAATCCTCTTTGGACATGTTATGTTTTCCCCCTTCTAACAGCCAAATTCCCTGCTACTAGAGTTGCTGTTCTTTTCTTCCAAATTGTGACTTTTTATAATTTTATGCTTGACATTTCCCCATACACTCTAGCTAACTTATTCTAATTATTCTAATTATTTTACAAAAATTATTCTATGACATTTCACCTTATTATTACAATATTTACTATTCTACTCTCCCAAACAAATCTAAATATTCTGTTCCAATAGAACTTCTCAAAAACTAAAGACTATTTTTCATGAAAGAAAATAGTATATTATTTTATACGGAGGGAAAGTGACACTTTTCATGGCGCGCTCGTGTTTATCAGCCGAACGAAGTGAGGCTGATAATAGAGAGCAAGCCATGAAAAAGTCACTTTTCCTCCAAATAAAATATACTATTTTTTCTTCAAACGTGGGCAAATTTAAGCAAGAACATCATTTTTAATTGAAGGAAAGCGAATTTTCAAAAGGTTTGGACTGGTATAAGTAGGTGAGTATGGAGTATATGGGCTGCTTCTATAGAAACGCGGCGCTGTCAAATTGACACTGTCATCAACGTCAGTGAACATCGAGAAATTATTATTGAAATTATTAAAGAAAAATAATAAAATAATAATTATGTAACTAAACTACTAATCATCGCAAAATCAAAATTAAAAACGTTATAAAAGTTTGTAAGTAAGTTATAAAATTAATGATAACATCTACCTACCTCTTGCTAGACCCTGCTTGGTCAATTTTTTCATTTTCTGTTAATGATGATGCCAGTCAGTCAGAAGTTGAATGTTAAATTATGTAGGTCATTGTAGGTATAGGTACCTATAACTGCTGTGCACAATACCTACCTAATAATAAAAATATAAGATGTTGGATTCCTTTATGTACCTAGGTATATGGTTATAATTATTATCATTGTGTTCAATATTCAAATTTCAATACGGAATAATAATTATTTTTGTTTACCTCGCAATAACCCAACTTTTTTTCTGACGTTTGAGCCGACTGAGCCGAGCACGAGCTCGACTCGACTGAAGCCGACTGTCGACCGTCCGGCTTCGGGTATAATTATGACGTTTCACAGAATTACTTCGTTTCGGTGTAGATTTTCCAAAGATTATGTTTGATTAATACCAAATTCCTTTTAACCTTATTAGATAATAATAAACTAGAGAGTTTTCATATCTTAGATTGAATTTTATTGATGAATATACGGGCCTACATTAATAAAATTTCAATAGTTGATTCTTAATACAGGTAGCTATGTGTTTGTATGTTGATGTTGCTATGGCACCACTTTAGCTCCGGCGGAGGTAAAGTGTTGCTTGGCAACACTTTAGCTCCGGCGGAGGAAAAGTGAAACTTTGAGACCGGCTACTGAGTCGAGTAATGTCTGATTTACTGACGTTTGAAGAAAAAAAAAATTATTACTAGGTAAATAAGCGTAATGAACTTTTTATAACAGTACATTCTAGTAGGTTCATTATCGACTCTCGTAAGATCGCAGAAATCGCATCGGCCGTCGACACGTCATTCCAGACCTGCGTCGAACTGTCGCGAACGTGTCATTGACTAATCCAGTATAAAGAATGTAAACAAACAAGCAAATGGTGTACTAGAATGTTAAAGAAGTAATTACTAGAATTTCTCCAGAGCGGTGTCGTTATACTGCCCCCTTTCTAATTTCGAGCGTCCCGCTCGAACTTATTCGCTGTCTCCACAGTAGGGTGCCAGACGATTCAGGTGGACTACCTTCATCTTGCACTTGGGGGCTCCGCTCCGCTGTATCCTATACACCACGTCGTTTATCCTTTTAATAATTGTGTAAGGCCCTTCCCAGGATGGCATAAACTTAGGCGACAAACCCTTCTTCCTAGTTTGATTATAAAACCACACTTTGTCTCCTTCTGTGATGGCGCCGGAGTTTGCCTTCAAGTCGTACCTCGCCTTCATTCGGTCGCTGGCCAACTTGATCTTCCTCCTGACAAGGGAATGCACTTCTGCCATGGAGTTTCTTAATTCGTCGACATAGTTTCTGATCTCCGATGGTGGACTGCTTGGTGAACCGTACACCAAATCACAGGGTAGCCGAATCTCCTTGCCGAATACAACCTTGGCTGGTGTCTGCCCTGTAGTCTCATGGATGGCTGCCCTGTATGACATCAGCAACAAAGGCAGGTACTGGTCCCAGTCTCTCTGATTGTTGCTCACCACCTTCGACAGATGTTCCTCCATTGTTCGATTAAACCGTTCTACCATACCGTCAGATTGTGGATGGAGAGGTGTAGTCCTTGACTTGTTTATCCCGAGCAGTTTACACATTTCTGCGAAAACTTGGGATTCAAAGTTTCGTCCTTGATCGGAATGCAACTCTAAAGGTACGCCAAATCTGCTAATGAAATTATCCACCAAGACTCTCGCAACTGTAGCAGCTTCTTGGTTCGGTATGGCGTATGCTTCAGGCCACTTGCTGAAATAATCCATGGCAACCAGGATAAAGCGATTGCCGCTGTCGCTGATTGGAAAAGGACCTGCTACATCTATGGCTATCCTCTCAAATGGGGCTCCAACGTTGTACTGCTTCATAGCGCCTGTCAGTTTTCTGCTTGGGCCCTTGCTTGCAGCACATTTCTCGCACTTACGGCACCAGGCTTCGACATCGTCCTTGCAGTTCACCCAGTAGAACCTCTCTCGAACTTTCGCTAGTGTTTTGTTCACTCCGAAGTGAGCTCCTGATGTACCCCCATGGATTACTTCGAGAATCTTCGGAACTTTACTCCTTGGAACCACCAGTTGCATCACGATCTTCTTTCCGTCGGCACTCTCCCAGGCTCTCTTCAGCAGACCATTTTCGATTTGCAGGGACTCCCATTGTGACCATAGAGCTTTATATTCTGGGATACGTGGAGAAACCTCTGCCCACGTTGGTCTCGGTCCATTCTCTTCTTTACGTTTTAAAATGTCTCCGATGTCTTCGTCTTTTTCTTGCTCTTTCCTGCATGCTTCTATCGTCCATCCTGTATCTGCATTGATCACGATCCTTCGAATGCACTCTTCCTTCTGGCTATCCTCAATCCGCTCACAATGTGAGTATTTCACGCATGGCCTCCTTGATAGTGCATCAGCGTTCTGGTGTAATCTGCCTGCACGATGTTTTATTTTGAAGTTGAACTGCTGTAGTTGTTCTATCCACCTAGCAGTCTGGCCCTCTACGTTCTTCATCTTCATCAGCCAGGTGAGCGCGCCGTGATCTGTTCTGATCAGGAATTCATTCCCATGCAGGTAACTTTTAAAATGCTCCACCGATTTGATGATCGCCAGTAATTCTTTCCTGGTGGTACAGTAGTTCCTCTCAGGCTTTGTCAAGGTCTTGCTGTAGTACTCGATGACTCGCTCTTCTCCATCTTGGACTTGCGATAGAACAGCACCTATCCCGATATTACTTGCGTCAGTATCAAGTACGTACTTTCCTTCTCTTTGAGGATATGACAGGATCGGACTAGAAATCAAAGCCTTTTTCAGTCTTCGGAAAGCGTCTTCACACTTGGCATCCCAGATGAAAGGCGTCTTCAATTCGGTGAGCTTATGGAGCGGAGCTGCTACATCTGCAAATTTCTTGACAAATCTTCGGTAGTATGTACAAAGACCGAGGAAACTTCGGACTTCGTGTCTGTCTTTAGGAGTCGGCCAATCACGAATCGATTCTACTTTGCTGTCGCTGGTCTGAATTCCTTCGGAAGTTACGGTATGTCCCAAAAACTCGACCTTCTTTTTAAATAGCGAACATTTCTCTGGATTCAGCTTCAGGTTGGCAGTTCTGAATCGATCGAAAATTTCCTGAAGGTTGTCGATGTGATTTTGGAAAGTTGAACCCATAACCATGACATCGTCCAGGTATACTAGGCATGTTTTCCAGGTCAGCCCTCGGAGTACCATCTCCATCAGTCTTTCAAATGTGGCTGGCGCGTTGCAAAGACCAAATGGCATAACCTTGAAATTGTACAGACCCGTGCCAGTAGAAAACGCAGTTTTCTCTTTGTCGTTTGGGTGCATGCCAACCTGCCAGTAACCGCTCTTCAGGTCCAAGGTTGAGAACCAGGTTAAGCCAGACAAAGTACATAAAATGTCGCCGATTCTTGGTAGCGGATAGCTGTCCTTTTTCGTAACATCGTTCAGCTTCCTATAATCGACGCAAAACCTCGTTGTTCCATCCTTCTTGGTTACTAATACGACTGGCGATGACCACGGACTGTTGGATTCCTCAATCACTCCGTCTTTCAGCATCTGGTCCAGCATGGTTGATACCTCTTCTTGTTTCGCAATCGGCAGTCTTCTTGGGGCTTGTCTTATTGGTTGGGTGTCGCCTGTATTTATTCGGTGTTGCACAATGTCCGTTCTGCCTAACTTGATGTTCCCTATTGCGAAAACGTCTTGGTTCCTCTTCAAAAATTCTTTCGCCAACTTTGTCTCGTCTTTTGACAGTTCTTCGAAGTCAACCTCCGGCAGGACAATCTTCATCTTCCTTGCATCTGCCTTCTCCTTGCCCTCCATCTTCTCGCAACAACTGATCTTCTTGACTGGTACGCAAATTCCAAGTACGTCACCTTCCTTGATCCTAGTGCTGCCAGAATACACATTTGCAACACGTACAGGAATCTCTCGGCTAGTGTTGACTAACATCTTGGCTATTATCAGGTTCTTATTATTGTCTGGGGATGGCTCGACTAACCCAACGCAGCTTCCAAGATCTGCTTCCAGTCTGGCCGGAACTATCTGCTCGCTGAACCCTCGGATGGTGGTTGTTGAACTCGCAATGAGTCTCGTCATTACCTTCTGTGATTTTCTAGAGCTCAGTACCAAGTCTTCTTCACCCAATCTCAGGATACCTTGTTTCGGATCAATTCGCAGTCCATGCTGTTGAATGATGTCTAGTCCCAGAATAAACTCGTCTTCAATCTCGGCTACCACAACCGCATGACGCAGTTCCAGGGCTCCAAGCTGGATTCGGCCATCTACTTCGCCGATGATATCTGCGATTTCACCTGTCGCTGTCTTCAACTGGACCCGCCTCGATGGATGCCGAATTACAGCAGGACTGACCATGTCCTTCCTTACCAATGAGATTGATGATCCGGTGTCGAGTACCATGGCAACAGATTTTCCATTTATCTGCCCTTCAACGGCTAGGCTGTCTACGTGGCGTTGGAGTGTTCGGATGGAAACGATCTTGGGGGCCTTGTTGTTGTCAGCCAGCATTCGCCCCTCCATACTGGCTGAAGTTAGTTTTCCTGCCGCCGACGAGGAGCTTCCCGTTCTCGAGAGACACTTCTATCTCTGCTTCCGCTCCTGTCCCTGCCTGGTCTTCGTTCCAGGGATCCACCACGTCTCGGAGTCTCGGTAACTTTACAGTCACGAATAAAATGTGAACTGGATCCGCAACGGTAGCATTGTTTCCTGTTTTCGTCCCTCCTCGGAGTCCAACCTCTTTTCCCATTAATAAACTGCTCAGAGAGCTTATCCACCATCATTTTACTCAGCCTTTCCAATATGGTAGTCACGTCCTCTTCTTTTTCTTCATTGATTGTCACTGCTCGTACCTTGGAGAAGTTCCTACCATTGGACGCTTTGATTGCTGCGTCTATCTCAAGCGCTCTAACTAACGCTTCGCTGGACTTTGTCAAATGTGACATGCGCAAGATCTTCTGTATTTCAGTGTCTCGTATCCCGTTGACAAAAGTTTGCGAGGCTAGTTGTTCCTTGAAGTTCTGCGGCGAGTCTGGGTAGGCTTGATGGACAATCCTGTTGACATCTGCTTCGAACTCCTGTAGCGACTCGTTCGGCTTCTGCACTCTGCTCATTAACTGATTTTGGAACACCTGCTCCATATGGCGATTGCCGAACCGAAGTTCTAATGCTGCACTCAATTGGTTGTAATTCGAGTGCAGTTCTACCGGCAGTGTTTGCAGCATGTCCACAGCTTGCCCTCGAAGAGCAAGAACCAGTGCCGTTGCCTTCTCTGCGTCGTTCCACCCGTCGGCCATGCATGCAGCCTGAAACTGCATCTTATACGCAGTCCAGGGAGTTGTTCCGTCGTACGCTGGTGGTTTCACTTTCGCACCAAAACTGCTAGACGGTGCGGCACACGGAGAATGCTTCACCTCAGAACTTTCCAGAGTTCTGAGTTTTGTCTCGAAGTCGTTCTTCATTTCTTCTACCAGCAGTTTTGTTTTGTGCTCCACCAGCTTCACCTCGTCACGAACACCATCGACTTCGTTGCGAACACCGTTGACTTCATCACGAATACTATCAATGTCTTGTTTTACCTTATTTAGTCCACACACATAATCGTTTCTTTGCTGCAGGATAACTTTTAGCAGCTGCTCCTCACTATCCTTCTGCTGTTGCATCAGCTTTTCTTCGCTATCTTTTTGTTGTTGCAGAAGCTTTTCTTCAGAGTCTTTTTGTTGCTGCAGAAGCTTTTCTTCAGAGTCTTCGAGCTTCTTCACAATATTTTTTTGCTCCTCCTGGCCGTCTTCAAGCTTCTTCATGATATTTTTCTGCTCCTCCTGGCCGTTTTTGAGCAGTAACATCATATCCTCCAACATTTGCTCAGACATTTTGTCGCTTCCAGTTTCCTTTCCACTTCTTAATTTACCCATTAACTAATTAATCTTCTTGCTGGAATCCGTATCCCGCTTCTGACACCAGTTGTTACGGGTTTCCCAATAAATAAATCACCACCAAAAGTCTTACAAATTACTCTATTGACTAATCCAAATTATAACCTCTAATTCTAATAAACACACACAGCTGATTACTACTTGTACTAACTATCACTACTGGCTCCCTTACTTCACACTTCACTTCACTACTGCCTGTTCAGCTTCCACTAGTTACTGCTCTGTCTTCACTTCACTCTATGTCCAAACTAAACTGTCCCACGCAGCCGCGAGTCTGCTCTTTTATAGTTCCCTCTACGGGGCAGCGAAACAGTAGGTACATTCTAGTAGGTTCATTATCGACTCTCGTAAGATCGCTGAAATCGCATCGGCCGTCGACACGTCATTCCAGACCTGCGTCGAACTGTCGCGAACGTGTCATTGACTAATCCAGTATAAAGAATGTAAACAAACAAGCAAATGGTGTACTAGAATGTTAAAGAAGTAATTACTAGAATTTCTCCAGAGCGGTGTCGTTATAATATGTTCGACCCATCTTGGAGCACGCCGGCCAGGTATGGTATCCCCAACTTGTCAGGGACGGGGAACTACTAGAGTCAACTCAGAGACTGGCTACTAGAATTCCTTTTGGATACATACGTCCTGGCTATCCCGAACGTCTGGCGATCCTGGGTCCTCCTTCTTTTTGCGGACCGGAGGTCGTGGAGATCTAATTACGACTTTCGCGGACTCTTCGGTGTTGACCTCTCTTTATGTTCCCCCTCAGCGAAATCGGGCTTCGGGGGCATCAATGTAAGCTTGCTAAGGAGAGTTTCAGATCCCAACTCAGACAAGAATTTCTTTTCTTTGCCAAACCGAGTTTTTGAAATTTGGAATCGACTACCTCCGGAGGTTGTCGGCGCTCCAAGCGTCGGTGCCTTTAATATTCTATAAGAGCGTGTAGACGCCGCGCCTTTGTAGCGCGTATAACCGGAGATCGAAACGTGACCCATTCCGACAAAACGACTCATATTGCGTACAAGTCCAAACAGCACAATAACATCCAATGGATGTCCATTTTTATTACTACTGTGGACTTCCATGACATCCATTGGCCATCCACATATGGACATCGTACATTCAGTGGATGTCCAGTGGATGATACAAATGACACAGTTTGGGACCTCCATTGTTAGTTCTTAAGTGGACATTGTATGGATTAAAATCTGGACTACTTTTGGATCACATTTGTATAATTAAAAAAATGTCCTTTGGACATCCATTGTCACAAACATGGACGTTCATTAGCGTACATTATGTGGATCAATAATGAACAATTTTCATCCGTACGGAAATTGTGTGGTAACTGACATTACTAAAAAAGCAAATTTGGAGAAGCGTTTAGCAGAAAATAGAAGATTTTTCTCGCTTGCCGCTTCTCTGAAATTGCTGTTCTTGAAATGTCAGCTTACCCCACACATGATACAACTACACAATTTATTTATACACTGACACTGTTTATTTGTATTATATGACTGCACACAATTTCCGTACTGATTGATGAGGGTTTTGCTATAGTGGGACCGCAATAAACAAACTCTCAATACCTAATAAACCTCGAAAACTGAAAGATTAATACGACCAGTGTCCAGTGTCGTCATTGAAGGCGAAATGAATTTTCATTTATATTTTTAGGTTAGGTATAACTTGTATGGATTTCTTCTTTTTCTTCGTTTGAACTATTATTGGCCTTCAATTCTTGATAATTAACGTAATACAAGATTTAAAATTATAATTATAGTAAATAATAAGTGACTAATTGCTTGAAATATTGTTTATTTGCGTGGTGTTACAAAATTATTGAATTCTAAAAAAATTAATAACCTGTTGAGAGTAACATTAAACGGGCTGTTAAAAGTGTCGATATGGATGTCCATTTTAAGTCACAATATGTACATTAATGGGACGTCCAAACTAGGACATGATTGGGTTTGTACAAACGAATCATTCAATGGACATCGAACGGACGTCCTCCTGATGTACTAAAACATATGGTACATAAAACGACATCCAATGGATGTAGCGCAAAAGGTCCATGGACGTCATGTACGTATTATGGACATAATCGTCCCGTCCATTGGATGTTGTGTGCTGTTTATGGGTGTATCGCTGTTCACCAATTAACGTTATTAAGTTTGTTGGCCAAAAAACGTGAAAAAAGACGTTGGTGGGTACACCCGGTTGGTGCTAATCGCAGAATTAGCTTCGCAGAGCATCGGAGATATCCTGAGAAGTTTTTTCAGTACTACCGGATGTCTGTAAAGACATTTGACGAACTTTTGCGGTTAATAAAAATAAATCGTTCAGTGTCAAACATCTTATTTGCAAAGACACCAAGCACAACAATGATCTGCACTACTAGTTGTGGACTAGTTGTGGACTGGTAATAAATGGCAAATCGGCTCGGCCAGCCAGACGATTTACATGTAGAATTACACGCCGGTCTCTGGCGTGCGACTTTTACGCAACCTCTTGCGTTCAAAACGCCGGCACGCCAACGCACGCGTCCACACGCGACCGCAAAGTTGCCCGTATAGTATGCCCAATTAACACTCGATCTGTGGTTCTGTGACACACATGTGTCGCTCGCAGGCAAACGGTCGCGTTTTTGTGGCTCGTGTAGAATGGGCCTAAGCATCGCTTGGACGAGTTTGGCCTATTATCTGGATAGGAGCTGTGTTGCGTGGTTGGCTGCCTTCGGTTAGATTGGGTAATTCATGTTCAATTTGACTCTTTCCCTCTTTTTTGCTCTGTATATTTTTGTGCATTTTACTTGTGTGTAAAACATTGTTAGGTATATGTGGTATTTTCTTTTGTTTCTTTATTGAGTCACATAGAATTGTTTCTTGACTCTTTTCAAATTGTAATAATAATAATAATAATAATAATAATAATAATAATTATTATGAAATCAATTGAACCGTCACCGATAAGGCGAACGAAAATTAGAGTCCAGACGTTTACAGCTTAAAACAAATTACCCCAGCGTTAACTCATCGTTATAATTTGTTTATCGCAAGCACGTCCTATGCCTGTTCATGAATGAAATTAAATAAAGCAGAACAAACATTCAAATAAATATTATTGTATGTGTTATGTGCATTTCACACAACTTTCATACACAAGAGCTTTGTGACATATGTCAAAACATCGAGAGGGAAATTAAATAAGCGGCAAGTATTGTGTTTTTGATAATTATTTCTATTTAAAAAAAGGATTGAATTGAATCTAATAACATTTTTATCTTTTATAACTTCATTGATGCATTCATTAGATAAGGTAATATTGTGGAAAGTTTTAATTATTTTCAATAATGTTAATATAAAATTATAAACAATAATAATCTTGCACGTCTCTCAAAATGCTCGTTGGACCATCGTTATTCACACAGATTCCTAACTTCTTAAACAGGAAACAATTAGATTTAGGATTTCCCCATCTGCCGTTGAAAAGCATCCAATTCGGTAACTTGTTAATTCCCAAATGAAACATTTCAATATTCGTCCAAGTTTGCCACGGAATCCCAAAACCAGTTTTATCTGTGAATTTTGGAACACGTACAAAGCAGTGCTCACCAGGCGAGGGCCACAGACCATGAGAACCGTATGCTGAAAATATTTCTGGATGTGTTCCGTCAGTTCTAACTATAGGGGGAAACTTGGGTCTTTGCATGAGACCCTTTCTCGTGACTTGAGAGCTATATTTGAAAATGTTTTTCCTGGGATCGTACTTGTAGTAGACACCAGCATCATGAACTGACAGGAATAGCTCTTTTGGATACGGCTGACCTTCGAAGGATAAACTCATATGTTCCCAATCCCCCACGTGGTTTAACATTGTTTTTCTTCGACCCAGACAACGCCCAAATACGCTCACGACAGGTACATTGCCTGTAAAAATAATAATTCATTTAAAACTACTGGATATAAACATTTTCTTATTTATGTTCTTTAATATACCATAACTAACAGCTGGGTCATCACTTGCAAATGCACACTGTTTTGTTTTCATAAGGTAGCGTTAGGTAAAATTTTCAGTTGAAAGAAAAATATGTAGTTTCCTTTCAGGGTGCCCCCGCCCCGTGATAACCTTTCAGGGTTACACACATAGCACGTAGCTTTAAAATGAAGTAGGCAGCTACTGATATTTTTCTGACATTGAGTTAAATAATGTACATAAGTAATTAACAACTTACCTAATAGACAAACTTGTTTCCCCTCATTATAAGGATAAAATACCCAATACGTAACATGGAAAAATATACTGGGCGCTGCATCCGTTGCTTCAAAAGGATTTGGCGAATTTTCTCTCATATTCGAAAGGATGGTCTTTTGTGGAGGACAGTAAGTAACGACTGCATATACTGGAGCTGGTACGTCTTCTAGGGGATTTCTTCCATACAGGAAAGAAGATCTGTTTTGTTGTAAGGTATCTAAAAAAAAAATTGTTGTGAAATGAACAGTGAACAATATTTTCATTATTTATTTCGTGTTGGTTATTTATCAATTATGCCCGTATTCATCAATAAATATAACCCCTGGGGTTACATTTTGGAACATGTCATTGGTTTAAACTTCGTAGCGTTCGTAGGCTTTGAGCATTAGACCAATCAGCTGTCAGAAAATTCAAAATATAACCCCAGAGTTATATTTTGAAGTTTGATGAATACGGACATTAGTGTGTTGAAATATTCAATTTATGGGTGTTTCAAATCATGTGTCGAAAAATAAAAGGTGTGATTCCTAGCCTCACTCTAAGAAAAAAAGTTCCCAATAACATGGGCGTTAGAATTCGAATTTAGAAACAACCTCTGATAATGCGTATAAGGCCTCACTTTCATAAAAATGATAGGCAATCAATGTAGGCAGTAGCTACCTAGTAGCGAACCGGTAGCAAGAGAGGAGAAATTATTATTATTAAGCAATCAAAAAAGGTTGATAAATAAAAAAGTGATGTTTTATTTTATCAAAAAACAAAAATACAAAATAGGAAAATTCAAGAAATGGGCAAACGCAGTTGTAGCGTGCGCTTTCCCATTGTATTACTGACGATATTTAGAACTTGGGAAGACTTCCGTCGTCGAACTATTAGGACTTCCTCTAGTTTTATACTTTGTTCATTGTTTGCGTTATCGAGCGATCGGGTGTCGGATGTCAGGCCTGAGAGGTGTCAAGTCAGTAGCGGTAAGAGTAGAGACGAGAGTGCGCGGATATATCGATTGGCAGAAGTCTATACATAGTTGCCGCATAGTTGTTTTTGTCTGCAATTATTGGTGATTTTTCCGGAAACATTAATAATGGTCTTATAGTCGTGTCTCCAGAAAGGAAATAAATCTGGCAACGACCAATGTGGAAGTGGAGAGAAGTTTCCAGGTCCGAGCAGGAGAAAGTTGGGTCTCTCTCTTTTGATTTCGGTGGTTGATAAGTGAAGATGTGAGATCGCAGTCGTCGCAATCATAAGTTTTGTTTGGTGTTGTTTTACTTAGAGCAGGTATGGAAGTGGAATTTAATATCAAAAAACTCGGGATGCCTAGATGTAGATGGACTGAATAGTTATGTAATCAAAGAGATTTCCAATACAATGGTACAGCCCTTAACTCGCCTTCTAAATCTTATATTAAGCACTGGTATTTTTCCGGATGCTTTTAAAACTACCAAAGTGATACCTATTTTAAAAAAAGGTGACAGTTCTGTTATTGATAACTACAGACCGATCTCCATCATCTCCATATTTGGAAAAATTACGGAAAAATTAATAAAACGAGCTCTCTACGGTTATTTTGAAGAGAACAAATTCCTTGGTGAGAGTCAATTTGGGTTTCGTCAGGGCTCCTCTACGGCAGATGCTCTTCTCGACATTGTTGATGGTGTGGTCGAGGGCCTTGAGGCGGGTAGATGCACCTCGATTACACTATGTGATCTTTCCAAAGCTTTTGATTGCATCTCGCATGATATATTACTGGACAAGCTTAATCACTATGGCATTCGCGGGATCCCGCTGTCTCTTATACGCTCGTACTTGACGGGGCGTTCTCAGGCAGTTTGGTGTAATAACATCCTGTCTGATTTCAGATTGATCAGACATGGTGTACCTCAGGGGTCGGTGCTGGGTCCTTTGCTATTTATCATATATATAAATGATCTATGTCCGTATTCATCAAACTTCAAAATATAACTCTGGGGTTATATTTTGAATTTCCTGACAGCTGATTGGTCTAATGCTCAAAGCCTACGAACGCTACGAATTTTAAACCAATGACATGTTCCAAAATATAACCCCAGGGGTTATATTTATTGATGAATACGGGCCCTAGAGAAATTTATGCACCCATGTAAGTCTGTAATGTTTGCGGACGATGTCACTTTCGTTTGCGCGGGAAAAAATCTGTCAGAATTAACAGCAAATACTGACGAGACCGAAAGGAGGGCACAGGATTGGTTTACAGCAAACAGGTTAAAACTGAACACTGGTAAAACACAAAAGTTGCAGTTCTTGACGCGTCGTTCTGAATCCAGAATAGATAGTGCGAGACTGCTTGGAGTTACCTTGGACAACACCCTGACCTGGGACTGTCATGTCCAGTATTTAAGACACAGATTATCTAGTGTTCTTTTCCTGATTCGTAGGCTGAGATCCAGCATTGGTCCTGGCCCCCTGAGAGTGGTCTATTTTTCTTTATTCCATTCTAGCCTGAGTTATGCTGTTGTTCTCTGGCGCGCTGCTACAGAGACTGTACATATTTTTAGATTGCAAAAAAAGGCAATCCGTATATTGGCTAATGCACCTTTCAATGATCACTGCAGGCCATTGTTCAAAAAGCTGAGGATACTTCCGTTACCATCCCTGTATATACTTAGTGTTCTTGCTTAAGATTCATGAAAAATCTGACCAATTAATAAAGCAGTCAGACGTCCATAACTACTTCACACGTGGCGCGGACGACATTCGGACAGATCGCTTCAGATTGACAAGATCGCGGAAGAATAGTTTAAATTATGGACTCTATAATGCACTGCCTAGATGTGTAAGGCTTCTTGACGCCAACAGGTTCAAAAGTACGCTCAGATCCTATCTCCTAAGCCACTGCTTTTACTCAATTAATGAATATTTGGACGAGGTGGTCTGTTGGGACGGCGCTCACCGATGTGCATATGACCTGAAACTTTGACTTGTTTTTATTGTTGTTTTATACACTATTATGTCTAGTTTTCTGTGTTTTATTATTGTATATGTTTTATTTTCTCGATGTACACTACATTTTTGTTAGATTGTATATCTGTGATTAGGTACATTGTACTAATATTTGTGCGCATGTAGTACGCCTTGACTTGCTACAAACATAATTTTATGTATACGTGGTTAAATAAAGATAATCTAATCTATTAGCATTGCTAATCGCTGTTTTGTACTCGATTAGGTGTTTTTGAGATCGAGAAGGCGTTGCAAATGCCACCAGCATAGAGGTAATTGGTAACCCGTAGGAATCGGCCATGACGTGCCAGCCTCGGTAAGAAAAAAATAAATGTCAGATTGAGAATTTCAGATACTAATGTTAAGCATTCGATTTGCAGGGTTTTTGGTTTTAGTTCTAGTTCTAGTTTCAGTCCTGGTTTTGGGTTCCAGTTGCGAGTTCTAGTTTATCTTTTGTAGATTAAGTATTTATTTTGATAAGTACCTAATGATACTCCTTAAACATCCTGTGTATATTTTAGCAAGTAAGTTTAATGAATCTTAATATTAAGTGTATCTCATGATACATTATTTTTCTCCTGGAATTGTTTTGATTTGATTGGATATAATTTCCAATAAATTTGTTATGTTATATTGTGGCATTTATTTTAGTTAGGTCCGTATTCATCAATAAATATAACCCCTGGGGTTATATTTTAGAACATGTCATTGGCTTAAGATTCGTAGCCCTCGTAGGCTTTGAGCATTAGACCAATCAGCTGTCAGAAAATTCAAAATATAACCCCAGAGTTATATTTTGAAGTTTGATGAATACGGACATTAGTGTTGTGTGTGACCTGTATAAAAAAAGAACACAACGTAAGGCAGGTCAGTTTTAAGTAGTTTCAGTATTTTGGTAAAATTTTTAATCTAGACGATCATTTTGTATTTTTTAATCTCTCTCTTTTGTGGTGCGGTTAGTTCGCCGAAGAACTGACCGACACCTCACCTCCTCCGTTCCTTTCGGGTTCAAAGGAATCAGTAGGTACCCGGACGGAGTGACAGGAGTTATACCCTTCTGCTCGCACATTTTTGGCCTTTCATTTCTAAATTTAAAATCAGGCGAGTAGAGAGGGTTGCACAGTTTTCATAATACGGTGTACCAAAAAAAAAATGTTCACGCAAAAAAACATGTTGCTACTTTTTATATTTTTCTTCATAAAATTTTTTTTCTGTAAAACGCCTTACGTTAGTGCTTTTGACCAAAAGGGTCTTTTTTATGTAGGAAACATTGGCGGTTTCAAATGTGAAGAAAATGTGAAGAGAAATTTCAAAAATTGAATAATAAACCACACGCAACCCTACAGTCTCCTCTACGACCACATAGCGTTATTAAAAGGAACTAATATTAATGATAAGATGTGTACTGAAGCTAAGTTTCGTATCTCAAACTGTTCCTGAGATATTGTCAAAATTACGAAGAAAAAAATCTTCTTGTGACACCCTTCTAGAAAACGATGCCTTTGCCAGCCCATGTTAATTGGAATATATTTTCATTACAATGAGTCAGTGCATCACACCTTTAATTTTACAACACAAGTTTTGAAATATCCGGTAATATTAAGATAAATAATATACTTTGTCACCTGTAACCTTTATACAGGGTGTTACAAAAAAAGAGGTCAAGCTCTGCTTGGCTACAGATTATTTGGCAAAAATAATGACACTTTCCTTATGCCATTTTTCACATAGGCGTTCCATTTTCAAAGTACAGGGTGTCAAACTTTGAATAAATTTTTTTTATCAATAACTCCGTTGTTTTTCAAGATATTCACTTGAAGTTTTGCATAGCTTTCTTTCTTATGCAGACACACATTTTGAAAAAAAAAAACAAAGAGAATCTAAGTAAGTAAATCCTGAATAAATTACAGACAGTATTTTAATCCAAATTTACCTATTATAATTTGACTATTAGACAAACACGTTCTGTAGAAACATATCCGAATAAGCCTACCTACCGCTTGGAAATTTAAATATCAGTAAGTTGATCAACGACACACACCCAAATAATCTGTATCTCGTAAACGGAGGCGTCAGTCATAATAATCTTATAAGAGAGACGATAGTTAAACAAACAAACGCTCAATCAAAAACACCATACATCTGAGCCATAGGTGTACGCAGAAAAATGTGGAGGGGGGGGGAGAGGAGCAAGGTCTGCCATAAACCCCTTTTCGTGCGCTCGCGCTTGGATTCTCTTTGATTTTTTTTTTCAAAATGTGTGTCTGCCTAAGAAAGAAAGCTATGCAAAACTTCTATCTTGAATC
Organism: Malachius bipustulatus; assembly: GCA_910589415.1. NCBI lineage: Eukaryota > Metazoa > Arthropoda > Insecta > Coleoptera > Melyridae > Malachius > Malachius bipustulatus. The sequence continues at coordinate 4,721,673 of OU342633.1, forward strand.
TTGTATCTTGAAAATGGGACGCCTATGTGAAAAATTGCATAAAGAAAGTGTCATTATTTTTGGCCAAATAATCTGTGGCCAAGAGCTTGACCTCCTTCTTTTTTGTAACACCTTGTATAAACTGGTCTTATAAACTAACTCCTCTTGACTCTCTTTCTCACCTCTAGCGCACCAAGCATATACTGGGTACCACATATGTTCTCGATAAAAATATGTAAAAATGGAAAATTGGATTTAAAATAATACATACAGGGTGTCCCATAATATGTGGGCAATCTCCCGGATCTGGGTAAATTTCGTAAAAATAAATGAAAAAATAGCCATAAAATTAATTCCTCAGGGGCACCCCTACAAAGATATTAGCTGTTGAAGTTGAGGGTTTAAAATCAATTTATTGCAATATTTTTTTTATTTCTTGACCGATTTTGATAATTTTTGGTTTTATTTTGTATTATTTGGGACTGTTTAGAATAGTGTTTCATAATCTTTGGTAGCACATACATAGACCTCTGGATGGCATAACCCCCTCATTCACTTGAAAGAAAACAACAAAAAAAAAAAAATTTTACAGTTTTTTAAGTTAATTTTATTTTTATTTGACATTTTTTACATAAAAAATGTATCTTTATTTATTTCGATAGAGCGAACCGTTATCGAGATAAACGTCCTTCTAATAGGTGATGCGTCGCAGGAACTTTCCAAATTTCAAGTAAATTTTAACAAGATGGCTGACCCATGACAGTAAATTGAGCAGGAAACAAAAGAAAAACTTAATTACATACACGTCAGTGTCAAAAGATTTCATTTCATGCAGATTCAATTCTAACTGATTTTCTGCGTATTCGGCGTTTGTGTAACTCATTTTAAAATCAGTTAGAATTGAGTCTGCATGAAATGAAATCTTTGACACTATTTGACGTGTATTTAATTAAGTTATTGTTTTGTTTCCTGCTCAATTTACTGTCAAAGGTCAGCCATCTTGTTAAAATTTACTTGAAATTTGAAAAGTTCCTGCGACGCATCACCTATTAGAAGGACGTTTATCTCGATAACGGTTCGCTCTATCGAAATAAATAAGGATACATTTTTTATGTAAAAAATGTCAAATAAAAAGAAAATTAACCTTAAAAAACTGTAAAATTATTATTTTTATTGTTTTCTTTCAAGTGAATGAGGGGGTTATGCCATCCCGAGGTCTATGTATGTGCTAACAAAGATTATAAAACACTATTCTAAACAGTCCCAAATAATACAAAATAAAACCAAAAATTATCAAAATCGGTCAAGAAATAAAAAAGTTATTGCAAAAAATTGATTTTCAACCATCAACTTCAACAGCTAATATCTTTGTAGGGGTGTCTCTGAGGAATTAATTTTATAGCTATTTTTTCATTTATTTTTACGAAATATACCCAAATCCGGGAGATTGCCCACATATTATGGGACACCCTGTATAATAAAATAAAATATAAATAACGTTAAAATCAGAGAAACAAATATTGCCGAAATCCACCAGGAGAAGCTAAAATGGTAATTAGATAAGGACGATTCCCCTTGATAGAGAAGTTACTGGGGTTGCTGACATCGTAGACGGTTTTATGCTCGGTCTGGACTGGATATTATGCAGAAGTACGATTTCATCCTAAACATTGGGTCGCGTACGCCTAAGCTAAGGAATGATAAGATCATGCTACGCACTTCGGCAAAATCATCCGGAGAAGTTCATCTGGTGGTTGAAGAAACCGTTCGTGTGAAGAGCAACTCTGAACAACTCGTCCGGGCCAAGAGGTGAACCTGGGAGGATCCATAGAAGAATCACGAAGACCATGCAACGAATATTGCAAGCATTGCAAGAAGATAGAATTACTTACAGCAAGAGGCCCTGATCATAAAGTCCATCACCGTCGAAGTCCCTGACAACTGGACAACGGAGGGAAGACCAGCGAATACGTATATAGGCTCTCAGACAACGAATAGCCATATTTAAAGAGTCAATTCGAGGGAGATTACTCTCGTTAGTGATCGAATGAAGACTCGGTACGATAGGAAGACAAAATCCGTAGGTTTGCAGGATAGCGATCAGGTGTGTGGCTCTACAACTCTCAACGGAAAAAGGGACGCTCTCCAAACCTTCCACACCCTAGAAAGGACCACACACGGTCATAAAAAGCATTAATGACGTCGTATACCAGATCTAGAGGAGCTTCAAAGCCAATTGAAAGTAATTTATCTGGATCGCCTGTTGCGATACACCGACAGAAACGAATAGTATGCCTGGGACGCACATATTTAAGAGGGGGTAGTGTTACGACATAGGAACGCAGCTAATATTCAGTAATTATGGCATCGATCAGTGTTCTTATGTCACTAAAATTATCTGGAAACTTTATAGAACTGAGATCGTACTATAAGAGCGGCAATCCCTCCCTACGTTGTGATTATTTAAAAAAGAGAAGACACTTTAATTTAAATAAAAATTTAGAAATAAAAAATAAGAAAACTTATGAACAGGAATTATATATTCAAATCAAAAAAATTCAACAAATACTTCAATTCACTTTATCAATTTTTGCCTATTTAAAATTGAAAAATTATTATTTATTGATGCGGACACACGGAGTAAAATTTTTTTTCTATGTTCTCGGTCACCAACTCTACTCTACGCCCTTTCAATTTTAAAGTTCAGATTTGCAAAAAAAAATTTTTTTTTTTATATTTGGTTTTTCCATTTTTTGGATTCCCCGGAAGAGATCTTTGCAAGGAGCAAATTGGAAGAAAATATTTTCCCTTAATCAGGGGAGCTGCCTAGATGCCCTCCAGTAATTTTCATCCAAATGGTACACTTTTTGAAATCTCTCAGTCAAATCTGGGTTCATCGCAACGCGCTAAACCCCACTTGACAAGACGGATTTTGAGAAGGGGACTCGAACTATAAAACCTGCTTTTCATCAATTTGGGAGCTACAAGGCAATTTTGTCTACGGGATGAGATAAAATAGTTTTAAGTATTAGTAAAATGCTACTCACCAACTTCTTCATTGGTTACCAGAAACATTTTTTTGGTTAAATTTCTGGATACATGTTGATCAATAGCGTCGTCAATTTTTCGGCCATATTCATCTGCTATATGGACATTTTCTAAGAACTCTTCAACTCTTGAAGGCAGATATTTTTCCTCAGGTGCCATCCAAATTAAAGGTGCCCATTTCACTATCAAATCTTCAACTGAAAATAAATTTCTGATGAATGATAGTTAACCCGTCATAGCAAAGTTAATAATAGAAAAAATTATATTATTGTGAATGGTCTTAAGGTGCATATTATACATATGCGAGCTCAGGAGATAGGATGAGTGGTTCGCGAGCCGCTTGCGAGCAGGTACATATATACAGGATGGTCCAACGAAAACGTACCAGGTCCTATAACTTGAAAACTGAAGATGTACGCGAAAAACGCTGAAAAATATGAATTTTGTTATCGAGGGGGACACATTCACGTGTATGCATTATTATGAGTGTTATTACCCTTAATAATAGACCTTATGAGCTTCTGTGGCTAATGCGTGCATCTGTAGGCCATCCGCAACTCCAGCAAACAACAACAATTTATGCAAGTATCTGACATTACATCATTTTGAAAACTTTTATTTAATTTAAGAGACAATTTTTTACTGAGGTATTAATTGTTATGTAAACACTCTAAAATCCTGGTCACATGGAACCAAATTCTGTAGTGTAAACTACCTTTAAAAATTGAGATCCTGCTTCACGGTAACAAATCTGTAATGTATCCTATCTAACCTCTCAAAATGGAGGTTCTGCGTCATGCGCCGTAAACTCAGTAAAGTGGCTCCCAGACTGAATGGTTTTGAAAAAGAAGAACCCCTTTGACGTTTGAAATGTCAACTTGTCTGTCGTGATGAATGACTGTTTGGATTTCCCGCCCTGAATATTTGATTTGAATTTTAAAGTTATCCCTCCCTGATTTCAAATAAATGACCACATTACTTTACTTACGTTTTGTGATCGTTGTTTACCTTGGCTCGTGACATTACCTGGGCTCGTGTTCGTCTAGTTTTCACTTTGTTTGGACCTTATTGCGTTGTTGTGTAGTAACCTTATTTTGGTTCGTTCGTAGCAAACGCTACGAAAATACTTTGAGCTAGTCTTTTGTTGAGAGATAGGAGATTTAATTTAAAACACAGAGTTTCCCCTTTGAAATGAATTGATTTATTGACTTTTGAAATGATTTGAATGTTTGAATTGATTTGAATTGATTTGAATCTCTCCCCGCCAACCCACTCGACTGATCCCACCCGCAAAGAGTTCCGCCTACACAAAATTTATAGTCAGAGTAAAAAAAGAACCCCGTGAAAATAAAAACCTCTGACTTGCGAAGTGCCAAAAAATAAAATACAAAAACATACAATGAAAAACATACAACGAAACACATACAATGAAACGACGACATGTTAGAATCAAGCATTTGCTTGGGCGTTGAGGGGTGAGAACTAAATCTCTTGTATTATGGTAACCTGTCATTTTAACGTTAGTCTTTGCGAACCGTTTAGTACCTGTAAAGAAAAGACATAACAAAACACACATAAATTAGACCTTGTTGATGCGAGAAGCCTAATCGACTTTCAACACACCCCGGACTAATAGCAAATAAATAAAATCGATTCCAAAGGACATCCAACGTTAAAATGAGACATAACCTATACAACAGATTGAAACGTCGTTGTCTAACGCTGCGATTCGTGAGTCAAACATACAAAATCATATCGTCGTTTCATTTAGGATTTTACATAAAAGTACACCATGACAAAACATAAAATACAAGAGACACAACACATAACATCGCCACCGTTTTGGTGCTAAACTGACATTGATAAACAAATCTGTTATATTCAGGAAGACCACATTTTATCTTTCTATTTCAAGGACTCATACCTCCTGAAAAAGAAACAAGACACACAAAAATGCATAAAAACAAATAAATAGATCGGGCGAGTAAATTAATGGCAGCAAGTAATAAATAGATCGGACAAGTAAATCAATGGCAGCAAGTAATAAATAGATCGGGCAAGTAAATCAGTAGCAACAAATAAATAAATATAGGTCAGAGCAAGTAAATCAGTAGCAACGATAATAAATAAATAGTTTAGAGTCCAGGAAATATGAAATACAAAATGAGGCCAAACATATTATATAGCAGAGGCGTTATCGATCCGTAAAAAGACGGTCCTCGATAACAATTTAGAAAAGAAATCAAATTAATCTACGTGTGTCCGCTCGCATTCCAAAACAATAAAATTTCAATTTAAATAAAATGATTAATGATCAAAAACTCACAATGGCAATTAAGTTTGACGAAAATGACAAAGAAGTTAAAATTCACCAGTAAAATACAATCAAAGACATAATAAAATTATACAGTGTGATATTTTAAATAGTTTCATGAATAAAATGTAAATAAAATGGTTGAGAGCAGAAAATAGTAAAATACAAAGAAAATGTGACCATGGTAAAATCAATTGCTTGTTGAGAAATGCGCTTGATCATAATAATAATGATAATAATAATAATAATCAAAAAGGCATGTGCTGGTTCAAGATTTCAATAAATAAATTTAAATAATTCAAATAAACAAAGAGATTGAATGAAAACGTGGTGTTAAAAAGAATCATGCTTTCTGTTAAACGTGGTGTTAAAATGGATCATGTTTTCTGTAAAACGTAGTGTTATACAATTGGTGCAGGTAGCCTATGATCAAGGAGGGCCCCATTTTGATTTTAATGAGATAAAATTAAAAATCGAGCAGCACGTGTTAATTTACCAATTAAAATAGATAGCAATTATTGTAAACCTCTTTACACACAGAAATAATTATTAAAACGCTATGGGCATGGGCCCCCTTCATGAGAATAACAAATTAACCAAAGGCCACGTGTCCTTTTTAAATAAATGATGTTTCAAACAATAAATAAACAGTAAAAGGTAAGAGCTAGTCTCTTGTAATATTGCAATAACAAATAAATAAATATAAAAAAATAAACTCACGTGTGTAGGTATAAATAAACAAATAACAAATGCTGGGGGAGTATTATAACCAAAAACAGCTGAGCTTGACGGCCCGTGTTCACTCTCTCGATGTCAGCAAAAAAGTGAAAGATGAACACTCAGCGTTGACTAATGACAATGCGTAACACGTTTTTGGATACATCGAGTGACGGACAAAAATGACGTTTCTGCTTTGAAAGCTTGAAAAGTGACAAATGACATTTGAATTCATAGAACATAACTGAATAGGATCGACTCTTAAGTTTACAATTTTTAACATGCGCAGTTGTTATATGGTTTGGGTCCTTTCATAATACTTAGTAAAATTTAAGCTACCTGTGTGAGAATAGCATTCCATTTTTAGAACTCAAGAATAAAATAAACATTGCATGCGTCATCGTGCGTGGTGTATCACCTGAAATGCCTGTTGATTGAATGTTTTCTGATAATGTATGTTGATTAGACGAGTATTTTGCGAGATGCAGGCTCCATAAAACATTTATAAAATTATGATGGTAGTACTTCATTAACTCTTCCACCGCACGAGCTTTTCTATTTTGAACAAGGTGTGAAAACCTTTTTATTTATTTTAACCTGAAACTTCATGTTTCCAACCGTCACTTGGTATAATCTCTGCATACTGATTGATGATAAATAAAATACTAATGTTTTAAAATTCTACTTTATATTGAGATTACAACATAAGCGTAATTTTTTATATAAACGATATATCACAGTCCGAATATGTATCAGTTTATGTAATTTTTACACATTTTGTATTCTCAAAATACTTAACGTACCAATGTAAGTAGAATTTTTAAAACATTACATTTTAATCATTGTAACTTATCATTTTATTTCACACACCGCATTGTATCGACTATCTTTGGACAAGTCTTCAAAAACATAATGAAAGTTTTCAAGTTACCTACTATTTATCTTAAGGCTGGTCGCATATTTTACTTATACGCAGTTTTTTGTTTTCGACATGTCGACGACACATTACAGACACGACAACAAAAACTTGTACTTCGTAGATCCACAATCCATCATGTCTTCGTATGAAGATGCGGCCGTCGAAATGTCTCTTGAGAGCAAGCAGTGTCGTAAAACATTTGTGGACGATAAGTCTCTTCATGTCTGCAGCGTGTCTGCTTAGCACGTGAATCCTCATTGTAATCGTAATGTTGGAAATAGCGCGACATGTCGTTGACATGTCGAAAGCAAATGTCATATAAGTATGCGACCGACCAGGTGAAAATTTAGGCCCATTGCATACTTATACGACATTTGTTTTCGACATGTCGACGACATATTAAAATTTTTACTTCGCACATCTACAATAATACATCATATCGTCGAATTAAGATGCAGTAGTACCTATTGTCTGTATATACCTACATAAGACCTTTGCAGACGTCGAGGTGTCGCTTGAGAGCACTGCTAGCAGTATCGTGAAACATTTCTGGGCGACAAGTGTCTTCATTTCTGCAGCGCATCTGCTTGGTATGTGAATTGTAATCGTATGCTATAAATGGAGCGACATGTCATCGACATGTTGAAAACAAAAAGTCGTATAAGTTTGTGACCGGCCCTTATTGAAGACATATCGCTCCATTTACAACATAACGAATACAATAACGATTCACACATCAAGCAGACACGCTGCAGACATGAAGAGACTTATTGTCGCCCACAAAAGTTTCACGACTCTTCCCAGGTAGCACAAGTAGTAGAATTACATAACAATAATAATAATATCAATATTAGCTTTAATATAATTTATTACTTCACAGCATTGTAAATAAAATAAAAATACAATTATTAAGAATTTATAATTATTGTTCTGCAGCACATTCTTCTCTCTGAAAAGATGAAATTAAAATTAAAGCGTAGTTTTAAAATAAAAGTGTGAGAACAATCAACACGGTCATGCAAGGATTTTTACAATTATTAAAAAACTATTAGATAATAATGTGTACCTTTATACTTGTATTCTTTACATATTTAGGTAGATAGGTCAAATTATAGAATCACTGCATGTACATCAGGAATTTCTTCTGAATAATTTCTGTATTGTTATATGGATACCGCATAGCCAGGACTGCCAGGAGCCCAAATTAAAGAAGCGTAATCGAGCCTAGATCGTATAAAAGCGAAGTACAGTGTTTTGATGGTACCGATATTTGTGAAGTTTCGAGAATTTCGAAACACAAAACCCATCAATCGAAGATATTCACTCCGCAGACTTTCCATATAAGGGACAAAGGAACGATCGAACGTGACACCTAAATCGCGGACTGTATCTGGTGTCTTTACCGGTGTACAATCAATTTTATAGTCGTAAAGGATTGGCGCAGCTTTCAGAGTGAAAGACATAACATAGCATTTGGATGTATTAAGAGTTAGTTAAGTGGTTTTTGACACACCAGGACCTATCTAGATTTAGATTATTTTGCATGGAGTCTGGTGCTGTCAAAATGATCTCCAATGTTGCTAAAGAGCTTCAGGTCATCTGAATATAAAAGATGCTCCGTACTGATGACCTCACCGATATCATTTATAAAAAGATTTTGAAACAGATTCACAAGAACCGATCCCAGAGGCACGCCTGATATTGCGTAATATTTCCGGGATTGAAAGCCATTTATTAAAAACGTATTGGGACCTGTCGTCCAGCTCCAAAAGGTTGTCAGAAAATCCATAACGTTCAAGTTTTTTGAGCAACAACCTGTGATGCAACCTGTCAAGCGGTTTAGATATATCCATATAGATTACATCAGTCTGCAAACGTTTTATGCTTGCGCAAAAAGTGCTTGCGCTATATGGTGCTTTATACAGAACAAATCCGTGGTGGTGCCCGCATAAAACCATGCTGGGCATTGGAAATAAGATTTTTTACCTGGTGAAACATTTCCCTATGAAGAACTATCTTTAGGGCCTTAGAAAAATGATTAAGTATAAGTAACTATTTCTGGGTAGTTCTTCAACTACGTCACGAGGACCTCCCTTGAATACAGGATGAGATCGTCCGACCTTCCAAACTTTTGGAAAACGAGAAGTCGTGATACACAAATTAAAGATCTGCACAAGTGGAGAAGCCAACACTTGAGCACAGTCCTTTAGAAGGAGCGAGGGTATGCCGTCGGGACAGGCAGTTAGACAATCTCTAAAGTTTTTTAAGACGTCGGTCACCTCGGACTCAGTGACCTTACTCGCAGTAATTGGTTGGGTGAACACGTCAGAAGACGGAGCTGTCAGGTTATCAATGAAAGGATGGTCAGGACGTGAAGAATAATTACCTAAAAAGAACTGTGCAAACGCACCAACAATATTAGAAGGATTTTCAACAGCAGCATCTCTAAATCTCATGCTCTTGAGAATACATTCAGATCGTCTGTTAGAATTAACAAAAGTCCAGAACTTTTTTGGATGATTAGATAACTTCAACTCACGATCGCCCACAAACGCTCTATAAGAGGATATAATCTCTTGCTTGATTAATGCCCGGAGAGTAGAGAATTCACCGTATGTGATAGTATTCCAGTCACATTTCAAACTTTGCAAACAAAAATGCTTCTCTCTTATAAGTTGAATGATACGCGGGGTAAGTGATGATCGGTGAATGATGGTGGGTAGGTGTTTTTCTTGCGGCTGGTGCGAGGGACAGTCGCATCCAATTTTTTGATTCAGCTTGCAATAGAAGGCATAGCAGGCCTCGTCGATATTAGACATCGCGTCCATAAAGGACCAATCAGTCGAAGTCAAAGTCGAGTACAAGAGGGAAAAAATAGCGTACCTGAAATTGAAGGACTGGAGCTACATACAAGCGTTTTTGGGGAGCCAGATTTGTTTGAGTCATGACAAAAAATGCGAGAATCAATAGACAGAGCTGGGTGGAGACCCTCCTCCCGCGCTAGTACGTCGAGTGCTCTCGTTACAGAGCAAGAGGAATGACAAAGTACCAAGTCAAGTAATTTGTCACTACTTTTATAAACATAGTTATATTGTTCTAAATCAAGGAACTATTGGAGGTTTAATAAACTTCGTGTTGAATGAGGAACATGTGAGCCCGATCCGGTACACTGTCGATGTAGTCAGGTAAATTGAAATAACCCAATATTAATATTTCATTTTTAAGGATAAAGTCCAGATATGATATGAATTCAAATATCAGGTCGTAAGTAGTTGAGGGATAAATTAAATTTGAGGATACAATGGAGAACAAACAAGTATATAAACCTAAACTTCAATAAGATCTTTACGCAGAGCAAGTCCACACAACCAAGATCATGTGCGCCCCTTAAGGGTAAGGAGACTTCCCTTGCATCAAGCTCACGATCCACAGCCAGCAATACGCCCCCACCACGTGTGGAGTCATGCAGATAGTACAAGATTTCGATCAGCCCAAAACACCGAATATCGGCTAGGCATTAGGCAACAATTCAGTGTCAGTGTCATTCACGCCTTCGCGGAGCCAAGTCTCAGTCAACGCGATCAGTTTATAGAGGCCAGCGGATGGCAAGTTATAGAAATCAGATAATTTATTTAGGAGGCTGCGGACATTCTGATAGTAAATGTATAAGTAGACCTGAGTAGATGGAGCAAGTGGCGTTATGATGGTCTTCTGAGGGTTCCCGGGAGTTAACTGTAATTTTTAACCTAGGCATAGGATAACCGAACTCAGTCTATTGCAGGATTGTTATAGGCGTCATATTTATTATGAGGATGCACATTTATTTGCTATTACCTATATGTTTGTTATTGGAATACGCAACTAAAAAAGAATATTCCTAGAACCTCAATTTTTTCACACTTTTAACTAACAAAACCATCTGAATATTTCATTTAGAATATAAAACTGAAACTTTATTGACTTACCTTCAAGATTTAGCTTTAAGTAAGTAGGTACCTACACACTACACAATATCCACATAAACAAAGGTAAGTAAGGACTAAGGACTAAAAAAGGTAACCCATATTATCTAAGTTCTATTTTATCCTACACCTGTGATTGCACGACTGCACAACGTGCTTCTCTCTTCTCGTTCTCTTTCTCTTCTACTAGGGAACTAGGAAAGAATAGCTAGTTTAAGGTAATCAGTCATGCGCCTTTGATGGAGTCAGAGATAACCTTGTCACACGCAGACTTGATGCAAGCTTGCATCAGGCTTGCAGAATTCAGGCTTGCATGACCGGTCTTTGGTAGACATGAGCTCCTAAAATCGTTGGTCAATGTATTCATGATTCCTTGCAAAAGATCAGAATTTTAGATAGTTGTTCGGACCAATACTAGTACAGTAAAATGCCAATTTTGCACGAAAGAAAGCCTTGTACGTTTTGCGCATGCGCAAACCTCAAATTGTTGCTTTTGAAAATTTTTTCCTTAAAATTTTTCATTTTTGTCAATGTTGCGCCTAATATCGCCCAAACCATGCGCTTTACAGAAAATTTGGAAGGTTTAATTCTTTTAAGATTGATTTAATTCTAAATTTGTCATTGTACTACATTGCCGTTTTCAAATGTAACTTCTCTAACAGCCAGTATTATAAAGGCTCATTATAAGTTAACGGGCGAATTTCTGGGGCCGTTTTTAGAAAAGGTATCGACCGTATGGGCAAGTTTTTAAATCCATCGATTGCCTATGCGCATTAAGCAGTTCTCCCAGCAGTCCGTTCGTAAATTCACCGCAATGTTCCAGTGAAATCTACCAGGTAGTTTTTTATTTCGGCGCTGGAAACAATCTATCTCCAGCAAATCCATCGGTCTTGGAGATCGATGAATCCGCTGGATTCTTGATGAATGTCAATTATGTTAAGTTACATTTGGAAAATTTTGACATTTACACTTTTTTAATCACAAGAAATTAAAAAAATGATGTAGCAAAAATCGTTTGCCGCTATTAGGCCAGTAGAATCGTCCTCAAAAATGTCCTCAGTTTGAGTTACCATGCACAAATTCTATACTATACAAAATTCGATAGAGGAGCCTTAAGAGATGTTAAATCCAAATTTGCAGCACCGTGTGATTTTTTTTACCAAGTTATGCCAAAAAACGTTTATTTTTTTATTTTTACGAATATATCGGTTCTTATCTATCGCACATAAGCAAATGACATAGCATTCTCTTCGTTATGGAATTACCTACATTTTTTATACAAATATTATTTTTGTTACTCTGATAATAAAAACAATATTGAGGTTTAAAGTTAGAAAATTGTCTTTCGAATAAGGTTTTTTGCAAATTACTTATTTTTTTTTGCATTTTAACGCTGGAAAGCCTCAGTAGTTTTTTGAAGAACAGTCAATTACCGTTACGCTGATTGGTCAATCATGAAAATCCGATAAACGAGTCTCTGGTAATCCACCTGAGAAATTGTGCATGTCGAAAATTGGTATTTTATCCGATTTTTTTTTTCGTTGATTTTTTTATCTTTTGTGAGTGGAATTGTAGTGTGTATCTATTTTATTCATGAAAGTGAGTTTTGTGTGAGATATTGGGATCTGTCAGTGTATGTTTTCCCGGTGCTATCACGTGCGTTCTTATAGTTGCGTGAAAACTTCTAGTCACCGTGACTAATTAAACGGTCAATTTATATTAATCATAATCATAATCATAATATTTTATTGAGCCTTTTTACAAAATAATATTGTCCAAGCCACGTCAAAAAAAAAAACTAACAAAAAAATTAACTCGGAAAACACGTCACCAATGTGTTTGTCTCAAAGTCTGAAAAACTTGGAAAAGGGTCAGAAAAAACTGAGTTCTACTCTTAAACCAGAAAAAATCATCTGCAACAAATGTTGTAATATTTTAAATCAAAAAAGCCGAACCAAGAACTGATTGCGTCAACAGGAAAATAAGTCTTTATCGCTCTCTATGGCCGAAACAACGAAAAATCCTACGACGAATTTCGTTTCAACTTTTTCTCCCGCATGGGACAAAAGACAAAATCGGATCTTACTTCTTTACCACCATCAGAGTGAGCTGCTCAGCAGCATTCATTTCGAACTTGTTACCAAAACCAAGCATGGCTTGGCAATATCTTGGAAGCGGAAACCTGGGGCTGGAAGAGACATAAGTGTGGATTAGAACCCGTAATGAGCACTAAAGATCCAATTCCATCTTCACATCTCAAGGTTATTTCCTGTGCATGCACAAAAGATTGCGGGGCAGCTTTTGGCTGCAGAAAAGCAGGACTGAAATGCTCTGCAGTTTGCAAGAACTGCTCAGGTCAAAGTTGTTTAAACGTCGCGGAAATCACTGACGACAGCAGCGATGATGAAGACATATAATTTGCCAACCACGGTTCCCCTGCCTCGCTATTTTAGCCGAGCTAAGAATTCAGACAAAATTTATTGTGGAACAGTAAACAAAGAAAATGAGGAAGAACCTGGCCCATCGAAACGTGCTAGAAAAAAATAAAATTATAATCTTGACTCTTGTAAAAGCACTTTGTACTTTGTTTAACTGATTATTACTTGATTTTTCGTTAAAAAAAAATACGCTCATATGTTTTTTACTTCAAATTTAGCAACTAAGCATGCAATAAAGAAAGTATTCAAAATAATAGTTATTTATGCAACAAGTGCATAAAGTGGTACTTTTTTTCACGACTGGGAAGTTTGACCGCATGAGCCGCAGGCGAATGCGACAATCCCAGAAGTGAAAAAAAGGCACTTTATGCATATGTTGCATACAAAATTTTATCTACGAGTGACTTAAATTAGAACGAAAAGTTATTATTATAAAAAAAAAACTTTCCAATGCATTCATATCATATGTAAGTGTTTCTTTGAAGCTATTAACGCTTTTTTCATCACGTCAGTTCATAAAGGTGACATATTGCTTAATATACGCTTCTTTAGATTTTTGAGGTAGGTACCTAACAGATTTTGTGCAGCCATATTTGATTGAAAAATAATTTCTTCTGGGGTAGAAGATTTCACTCATTGAATCATCTACAAATGGTATCCATTTTAGGTATAATTAAACGACACAAAATATTAATTGTACATAGATCTGGCGCTCTGCTAATAAACTACGACGTTTCTCTAGTATAGGTGCATGGTGTCAACAAGCCGAGCACGGAGCAACAAGCATTAGGAGCGGTTGGCGTCGGGATGTAATAATGTAATCCAGCGATCAGCGTCTCGTGTATCTGATTTTCTGCGTATTCAGCGTTTCTGTAACTCATTTTAAAATCAGTTAGAATTGAATCTGCATGAAATAAAATCTTTGACACTATTTGACGTGTATTTAATTAAGTTATTGTTTTGTTTCCTGCTCAATTTACTGTCAAAGGTCAGCCATCTTGTTAAAATTTACTTGAAATTTAGAAAGTTCCTGCGACGCATCACCTATTAGAAGGACGTTTATCTCGATAACGGTTCGCTCTATCGAAATAAATAAGGATACATTTTTTATGTAAAAAATGTCAAATAAAAAGAAAATTAACCTTAAAAAACTGTAAAATTATTATTTTTATTGTTTTCTTTCAAGTGAATGAGGGGGTTATGCCATCCCGAGGTCTATGTGTGTGCTACCAAAGATTATGAAACACTATTCTAAACAGTCCAAAATAATACAAAATAAAACCAAAAATTATCAAAATCGGTCAAGAAATAAAAAAGTTATTGCAAAAAATTGATTTTCAACCCTCAACTTCAACAGCTAATATCTTTGTAGGGGTGTCTCTGAGGAATTAATTTTATAGCTATTTTTTCATTTATTTTTACGAAATTTGCCCAAATCCGGGAGATTGCCCACATATTATGGGACACCCTGTATTATGCAACGAGCTTATAATGAAGGCTATTAATACGTGAGTATGATGGTTAAGATACGAGCCGTAGGCGAGTGTCTTAACCATCATAAGAGCGTATTAATAGCCATTATCTGCGAGTTCCATACACTATTTTTTCTACGACCCTTTTTTATTTCATAGAAAAGATTAAAAAATTATATATTTTAAATATTAAACTTGTGTTGACATTATAATTAATAACATTGCCAGCACATAATTATGATATTGTTTACCTGCGCACGCGACGGTTGCAGCGTTGCCGCTTTGAATACTATCACGGAGCACTACGAATAATATAATACTTTATCTTCTTATCTTTTACATCGATATACCTACCTATCAAATTAATTAAGATAACATAAAATCTTGATAAATTTTCTTTGAATTTTATCTGAATATTATTTGAATATTATGTTCTAAATTAAATAAACGTTCAGAATTTAGAACATAATATTCAAATAATATTCTTATATATTGTTACGGGTCTCACAATAAATAAATCACCACCAAAGTCTGTAAATTCCTTTATTGTTTAATACCACAAGTACTTATAACCTCTAATAATTATTCTTCTAAATAATCAAAACACAAACAGCTGACTACAACACTACTACTTGCACCTTGCACTTGTCTATTCTTTCTATCCGCTATCTGTCACTACTGGCTCCCTTACTTCACTTCACTATACTGCTCTGTCTATACTTCAGTCTTCACTGTTTCACGTTCAGGATACTACTACTCCTGTCTTCAGCCTTCCGCTTCACTCCACGTCCGAACTAAAACTAAAACACGCAGCCGCGCGATGGTCTTTTATAGCTCCCTCGACGGGGCAGCGAAACAGTAGGTACGTTCTAGTAGGTTCATTATCGACTCTCGTAGATTGCAGAAATCGCATCGGCCGTCAACACGTCATTCCAGACCTGCGTCGAACTGTCGCGAACGTGTCATTGATTAATCCAGTATAAAGAATGTAAACAAACAAGCAAATGGTGTACTAGAATGTTAAAGAAGTAATTACTAGAATTTCTCCAGAGCGGTGTTCGTTATACTGCCCCCTTTCTATTTTCGAGCGTCCCGCTCGAACGGACTTATTCGCTGTCTCCACAGTAGGGTGCCAGACGATTCAGGTGGACTACCTTCATCTTGCACTTGGGGGCTCCGCTCCGCTGTATCCTATACACCACGTCGTTTATCCTTTTAATAATTGTGTAAGGCCCTTCCCAGGATGGCATAAACTTAGGCGACAAACCCTTCTTCCTAGTTGGATTATAAAACCACACTTTGTCTCCTTCTGTGAAGCCGCCGGAGTTTGCCTTCAAGTCGTACCTCGCCTTCATTCGGTCGCTGGCCAACTTGATCTTCCTCCTGACTAGGGAATGCACTTCTGCCATGGAGTTTCTTAATTCGTCGACATAATTTCTGATCTCCGATGGTGGACTGCTTGGTGAACCGTACACCAAATCACAGGGTAGCCGAATCTCCTTGCCGAATACAACCTTGGCTGGTGTCTGCCCTGTAGTCTCATGGATGGCTGCCCTGTATGACATCAGCAACAAAGGCAGGTACTGGTCCCAGTCTCTCTGATTGTTGCTCACCACCTTTGACAGATGTTCCTCCATTGTTCGATTAAACCGTTCTACCATACCGTCAGATTGTGGATGGAGAGGTGTAGTCCTTGTCTTGTTTATCCCGAGCAGTTTACACATTTCTGCGAAAACTTGGGATTCAAAGTTTCGTCCTTGATCGGAATGCAACTCTAAAGGTACGCCAAATCTGCTAATTAAATTATCCACCAAGACTCTCGCAACTGTAGCAGCTTCTTGGTTCGGTATGGCGTATGCTTCAGGCCACTTGCTGAAATAATCCATGGCAACCAGGATAAAGCGATTGCCGCTGTCACTGATTGGAAAAGGACCTGCTACGTCTATGGCTATCCTCTCGAATGGGGCTCCGACGTTGTACTGCTTCATAGCGCCTGTCAGTCTTCTGCTTGGGCCCTTGCTTGCAGCACATTTCTCGCACTTACGGCACCAGGCTTCGACGTCGTCCTTGCAGTTCACCCAGTAGAACCTCTCTCGAACTTTCGCTAGTGTTTTGTTCACTCCGAAGTGAGCTCCTGATGTACCTCCATGGATCACTTCGAGAATCTTCGGAACTTTGCTCCTTGGAACCACCAACTGCATGACGATCTTCTTCCCGTCGGCACTCTCCCAGGCTCTCTTCAACAGACCATTTTCGATTTGCAGGGACTCCCATTGTGACCATAGAGCTTTATATTCTGGGCTACGTGGAGAAACCTCTGCCCACGTTGGTCTCGGTCCATTCTCTTCTTTACGTTTTAAAATGTCTCCGATGTCTTCGTCTTTTTCTTGCTCTTTCCTGCATGCTTCTATCGTCCATCCTGTATCTGCATTGATCACGATCCTTCGAACGCACTCTTCCTTCTGGCTATCCTCAATCCGCTCACAATGTGAGCATTTCACGCATGGCCTCCTTGATAATGCATCAGCGTTCTGGTGTAATCTGCCTGCACGATGTTTTATTTTGAAGTTGAACTGCTGTAGTCGTTCTATCCACCTAGCAGTCTGACCCTCTACGTTCTTCATCTTCATCAGCCAGGTGAGCGCGCCGTGATCTGTTCTGATCAGGAATTCCTTCCCATGCAGATAATTTTTAAAATGCTCCACCGATTTGATGATCGCCAGTAATTCTTTCCTGGTGGTACAGTAGTTCCTCTCAGGCTTTGTCAAGGTCTTGCTGTAGTACTCGATGACTCGCTCTTCTCCCTCTTGGACTTGCGATAAAACAGCACCTATCCCGATATTACTTGCGTCAGTATCAAGTACGTACTTTCCTTCTCTTTGAGGATATGACAGGATCGGACTAGAAATCAAAGCCTTTTTCAGTCTTCGGAAAGCGTCTTCACACTTGGCGTCCCAGATGAAAGGCATCTTCAATTCGGTGAGCTTATGGAGCGGAGCTGCTACATCTGCAAATATCTTGACAAATCTTCGGTAGTATGTACAAAGACCGAGGAAACTTCTGTCTTTAAAAAATCTTTAAAGTGTCTGTCTTTAGGAGTCGGCCAATCACGAATCGATTCTACTTTGCTGTCGCTGGTTTGGATTCCTTCGGAAGTTACGGTATGTCCCAAAAACTCGACCTTCTTTTTAAATAGCGAACATTTCTCTGGATTCAGCTTCAGGTTGGCAGTTCTGAATCGATCGAAAATTTCCTGAAGGTTGTTGATGTGATTTTGGAAAGTTGAACCCATAACCATGACATCGTCCAGGTATACTAGGCATGTTTTCCAGGTCAGCCCTCGGAGTACCATCTCCATCAGTCTTTCAAAGGTGGCTGGCGCGTTGCAGAGACCAAATGGCATAACCTTAAAATTGTACAGACCCGTGCCAGTAGAAAACGCAGTTTTCTCTTTGTCATTTGGGTGCATGCCAACCTGCCAGTAACCGCTCTTCAGGTCCAAGGTTGAGAACCAGGTTGAGCCAGACAAGGTACATAAAATGTCGTCGATTCTTGGTAGCGGGTAGCTGTCCTTCTTCGTAACATCGTTCAACTTCCTATAGTCGACGCAAAACCTTGTTGTTCCATCCTTCTTGGTTACTAACACGACTGGCGATGACCACGGGCTGTTGGATTCCTCAATAACTCCGTCTTTCAGCATCTGGTCCAGCATGGTTGATACCTCTTCTTGTTTCGCAATCGGCAGTCTTCTTGGGGCTTGTCTTATTGGTTGGGTGTCGCCTGTATTTATTCGGTGTTGCACAATGTCCGTTCTGCCTAACTTCATGTTCCCTGTTGCGAAAACGTCTTGGTTCCTCTTCAAAAATTCTTTCGCCAACTTTGTCTCATCTTTTGACAGTTCTTCGAAGTCAACTTCCGGCAGGACAATCTTCATCTTCCTTGTATCTGCCTTCTCCTTGCCCTCCATCTTCTCGCAACAGCTGATCTTCTTGACTGGTACGCAAATTCCAAGTACGTCACCTTCCTTGATCCTAGCGCTGCCAGAAAACACATTTGCAACACGTACAGGAATCTCTCGGCTAGTGTTGACTAACGTCTTGGCTATTATCAGGTTTTTATTATTGTCTGGGGATGGCTCGACTAACCCAACGCAGCTTCCAAGATCTGCTTCCAGTCTGGCCGGGACTATCTGCTCGCTGAACCCTCGGATGGTGGTCGTTGAACTCGCAATGAGTCTCGTCATTACCTTCTGTGATTTTCTAGAGCTCAGTACCAAGTCTTCTTCACCCAATCTCAGGATACCTTGTTTCGGATCAATCCGCAATCCATGCTGTTGAATGATGTCTAGTCCCAGAATAAACTCGTCTTCAATCTCGGCTACCACAATTGTATGACGCAGTTCCAGGGCTCCAAGCTGGATTCGGCCGTCTACTTCGCCGATGATATCTGCGATTTCACCTGTCGCTGTCTTCAACTGGACCCGCCTCGATGGATGACGAATTACAGCGGGACTGACCATGTCCTTCCTTACCAATGAGATTGATGATCCGGTGTCGAGTACCATGGCAACAGATTTTCCATTTATCTGCCCTTCAACGGCTAGGCTGTCTACGTGGCGTTGGAGTGTTCGAATGGAAACGATCTTGGGGGCCTTGTTGTTGTCAGCCAGCATTCGCCCCTTCACACTGGCTGAAGTTAGTTTTCCTGCCGTCGACGGGGAGCTTCCCGTTCTCGAGAGACACTTCTCTCTCTGCTCCCGCTCCTGTCCCTGCCTGGTCTTCGTTCCAGGGATCCACCACGTCTCGGAGTCTCACTAACTTTACAGTCACGAATAAAATGTGAACTGGATCCGCAACGGTAGCACTGTTTCCTGTTTTCGTCCCTCCTCGGAGTCCAACCTCTTTTCCCATTATTTAACTGCTCAGAGAGCTTATCCATCATCTTATTCAACTTTTCCAATATGGCAGTCACATTCTCTTCTTTATCTTCATTAATTGTCACTGCTCGTACCTTGGAAAAGGTTCTACCATTGGACGCCTTGATTGCTGCGTCTATTTCGAGCGCTCTAACTAGCGCTTCGCTGGACTTTGTCAAGTGTGACATGCGCAGGATCTTCTGTATTTCAGTGTCTCGTATCCCGTTGACAAAAGTTTGCGAGACTAGTTGTTCCTTGAAATACTGCGGCGAGTCCGGGTAGGCTTGATGGACAATCCTGTTGACATCAGCTTCGAACTCCTGTAGCGACTCGTTCGGCTTCTGCACTCTGCTCATTAACTGATTTTGGAACACCTGCTCCATATGGCGATTGCCGAACCGAAGTTCTAATGCTGCACTCAATTGGTTGTAATTCGAGTGCAGTTCTACCGGCAGTGTTTGCAGCATGTCCACAGCTTGCCCCCGAAGAGCAAGAACCAGTGCCGTTGCCTTCTCTGCATCGTTCCACCCGTTGGCCATGCATGCAGCCTGAAACTGCATCTTGTACGCAGTCCAGGGAGTTGTTCCGTCGTATGCTGGTGGTTTCACTTTCGCGCCAAAACTGCTAGTCGGTACGGCACACGAAGAATGCTTTACCTCAGAACTTTCGAGAGTTCTGAGTTTATTCTCGATCTCCTCTACCAGCAGTTTCGTTTTCCGTTCTACTCGATTTTCTACCAATTTCACTTCATCGCGAACACCACCGACTTCATCGCGAACACTGTCAATGTCTTGTTTCACTTTATTTAGTCCACACACATAATCGTCTCTTTGCTGCAGGATAACTTTTAGCAGCTGCTCTTCACTGTTCTTCTGTTGCTGCAGAAGCTTTTCTTCAGAGTCTTTTTGTTGCTGCAGCAACTTCCCTTCACTGTCTTCCAGCTTCTTTAGGATTTTCTCGAACATTTTCTCAGACTCAGACATTTTGTTGCCTTCAGTTTCTTTTCCACTTCTTAATTTACCCATTAATTAATTAATCTTCTTGCTGGAATCCGTATCCCGCTTCTGACACCAGTTGTTACGGGTCTCACAATAAATAAATCACCACCAAAGTCTGTAAATTCCTTTATTGTTTAATACCACAAGTACTTATAACCTCTAATAATTATTCTTCTAAATAATCAAAACACAAACAGCTGACTACAACACTACTACTTGCACCTTGCACTTGTCTATTCTTTCTATCCCCTATGGTCTTTTATAGCTCCCTCGACGGGGCAGCGAAACAGTAGGTACGTTCTAGTAGGTTCATTATCGACTCTCGTAGATTGCAGAAATCGCATCGGCCGTCAACACGTCATTCCAGACCTGCGTCGAACTGTCGCGAACGTGTCATTGATTAATCCAGTATAAAGAATGTAAACAAACAAGCAAATGGTGTACTAGAATGTTAAAGAAGTAATTACTAGAATTTCTCCAGAGCGGTGTTCGTTATAATATGATAGAACTTATATCACAAGGCAATTTTTGTCGTGAGTATGAGAACTCTGTGACTTCGGTTGATTTGGACCGACCCGATTGTGAGCGAATAAGGAACCGATTCGATTGCAAATGCTCCTCTGCCATTGGATAGCTTGACCAGTGCGTTAATGAAAATTTGTATCTTAATGAGACCCATTAAAGCAATGGTGATTCATATTTAATATGCATATTAAAGGTTATTAGGAGTAGAAAAATAAAAATATGACATGGCGATGTAACATGGCGGCGTAACATGATCACGTGACAACGCCAATCTGACGTTTAATAACCGCGCCGCCATTAATAAGCGCTGTCAAACACAAATTTTAGTTTCTAACCTTCACCAGCCGAGTAGTCTTTGATAATGATAAGTCGACAATTGCGGTATAATAGTATCCTGTGATCCACAAAATTTTTCATCAACTAGTGCCTTGGAAGAGAGAGATGGCTGTTGCAGTCATGTCTGAGCTCATTGCACCTGAGTACACCTACCAATAGTATGCATTTTATCTGACAGACTGGCAGACATGCTTCATTTTTTCCAAGGCACTAGTTGATGAAAAATTTTGTGGATCACCCGATATAATGATTAGTATTGATTATATACCATTCTTTCCAAAGCGCAAGGATTTGCTCAGCAGATGGATTCTAGCAACAATACAATTAATTATAAAGATAAAGTGGTCGAACACCCATGAATTCGCAGTGAGTTAATCCGAAAAATTAGGTAAGTACCTACCTATTTCAAATAGATATTACTAAATTAGGTTTCTGCAGATCATTTTTTGGATAGTGAATCGTGATTTCATACGTGGTAATACGCGAAAACATCACTTTAATATTAAATTATAATAAAAACTTTAACAAAACGCATTGGTCGATTATTAATAACAGCAACAGTTAACAGTTGATGTTTATAAAGTTCCGGGTTGTCACTTTTAAACGTCAAAAACTTTCCACTATAATACCCTCCAGCTTACCCCAGCAGGAGAAAATTTCCGATATAATACACAAATAACCATGGCAACGGTAAGCAATGCTCGTACTTTATTGGCTGAAAATTGATGGCGTGAAATTTTCAATCAAATTGAGAGAACATGAATAAAATATTATACAAGTACACTTGTGTCAAAAAATTTCAGAGTTTATTACTTTACCAGCGTAGATAGAAAATAGTTCAAAATTTCTGAATTTAAATATCTATTTTAGTGCACGTTTTCAAAAGAATTAAACTGAAATTTTCACAATAAGCAACAATAATACTGATATTTATGATGAAAAATTTTAACAACCAATTTTTAAAATGTATAAAATATTCATAATTGAATCAACGCGTAAAAAAACAATATTTATGACATTGATGTGCGAGAAGGTTTTCATTATACATAATATAGAGCGTTTACCTTGATAGTGACACTGGACTGTTATCGCCAACAGAAGAAGAACTAGAACCTTTACCATGAATTAAACTATAAAGTAATTAGGTTTTCATCTATGTTTGACCACCAGGATTTATACTATGCTAGTAGACAAAGTAAATGATAATTATGTAAACTTTTCCATATATTTCTAACTCGTGTTGGCAACTTCTAATTTAAATAAACAACAAATAAAGTATACACTACGGAGTGTAGTTGAAATTTTAACAAGCGGATTCGAATAAATTTGATAATATTGCCTCAGCAACGATTTTTTTTTATATATTCAAATTATTAAACACTTTGTATAAAAACTACATACATACATACAAAAGCGACATATACATACTTTGATAACCTACTTAAATGAGGAGCCAAAAAGATTCCTCGGATAAATGGCCCATATTATCATTCTGTTTAATCAAGGAGTATGTAATGTGAAAATGTCGATTCGAATACATACAAAGTATGTAGGTTCTTTTCATAAAATTACATTGGAATTAGTTTCTGATAAAATAATGTGAAGCAGTATTCTGTCTGGTCCCTAAGTTTATTTGATCATCATTTAAAAGTTTTACTAGGTAGCTACGTCAGATCTGAAAAAAAGGTAAAAGTACATAAAGCAATAATAATTATTGTCATCAGAACTGCGCTATATTGATAAAGTAATTTCTGATATATTTGAGGATAGATATCTATGAAGAGAAAAGAAGCATGAAGTAAACACTGGATACATTTTTGTGCTCACAGAAAAAATAATTAAAAAAAAAAATTTGCCCAGTGTTTTATGCATTAAACTCAGGGAAGGACAGAGAATCTAATAATATTATGACTTTGGTTTATAATTTAAATTTTTCACTGTAATTGTTATTTTTTGTTAATACGTTAATGTTTAACATGTTTTTTAAAATTGAAAATGCATATGCACTGCAGGGTAATTCCTATGACGCTCTGGGAGCGGTGCATGAGCGGAGATATCAATTCACGTCGGCTTAGAATCGTTGCAGGTTTTGTATTGCTCAGGAAACATGCCAGCTACCCTTTGGAATGGTGTAAAGTTCGACCAGAAATATAGTGCGTTTACAGCTTCACGGATATCAACTTATACTGATTGTTTATTTGAACAGACCACTGGAGATCTCAGCAAAGTTTACTTAGTAGGAAGTCGGACTCGAAGATTTGCAAATAAATACAGGTCCGTACTTAATAATTTAAAAGCTGATACCGCCAGAGCATTGTAACTTTTTTTATATAATTTTTTTAAGTTTTATAAATAATTATGATTATTATTCATGAAGAAATTATTGTGAATATAATTATTGTGAAAGAAATTAAAATGAGTGATTGTGACATGAAGATGAGATATTCCTAAGGTTCACAAAATTTAAATACGGTCCATATAGACCGTACCTGTCCTCACCCATCATTTCATAAGGGGTTTGTTAGTTCCTCACACCGGGGTGTCGTTAAGCTATCTTTACCCATATTAAACCGTAAAGTCGTAAACGCACTATATTTCTGGTCGTACTTTACCAAGTGATGCGGTTCTGTACATGACAGAAGTCTGAAATAGGGTGGTACAAGGTGTACGAGCTTAACCTGATAGCAATGAGCTTTTGCGGCTCGACATGTACTTTTGATCAGCCTCGTTCTAGATCGGATCAAACGGGCCACGTCCTTTGAACACTTCCCGTAAAAATATCTGTAAAACTGACTCAGGTCAGCTACTTTCCTTCTATGTTCGAGAGTATTAATTTTTTTGTCAAATCTAGGATGAGGGAAACTCTGTAACTTTGAAAACTAACAGTTGGATTAAATTTATTTTTGCAGAATATTCCTAATTTTAATGGGCTCTATATCGCCCTGTATTCGGAGTGCGTGAGTTACTGATCATCCTGTATAAGAGGTGAAGCTGTTGAGGTGAATAAAATTTATTTTTACGGAACGTTCCAAGTTTTTGTTTGAGGATGTTCCAAGGATTATGTTTGTTTAGGTACATTCTCAGAGAATGTAAACAAACATAATCCAGAATAATTAGCCGTGTTCCTTCCGTTACAATATTATACTTACTGCTGTTTTTTATTAGCAGATTGAAGAAGTGTAATCTATGTGTAATTGAATAATTGAATATTTAGGTTAGATAGAAGTTAGTTATCATTGAATCAGCTAAAATGATGGAAATACTGTAACCCAGAAGTCAATAAAACGATATAATAATTACTTTCCATTCTGTTGACGACGACGAATGATCCGGTCGAAGGGCTAAATGGATACGGCTCGAAGCCAAGATGGTAACGACGAAGCGCCACAAAATGTTTGCGGCAACGACCAGGATCAAACTTTAGGGGAAGGGCGAAGGACCAGGCTAATGCCAAGATTGACAGGAAGACAAACTTTATTAATTAACAGTTATCAGATTACTGACCTTGTATTTGTGTTTTGTCCGACGAGAAGGGGCACTTGTTTGAATTGCGAGATGTTAATAATTATTATTATACTTTTCACTTCACTATGTAGGAACGAGTGTTCCACTAATTATTATAACGAATGAAAATGCTCGCTCGATCTGCGGCTCCCTTCGAGTAAGGGACTACGCGTCTATCAAGGTACGAACGGCACTCTGTCTCTCGAGCTCTACTCCGTCTCAATGTTACAACTCGACTCTCTGTGTGGTCTCTCCGGTCAGGTGTCCTCTTCCTTCTTCTTCCCGATGTGTACAATGATAGGAAGGGGTAGGAAACGGTAGTGTCATCTTCGAGGATACGAATCAAATTATTCGACAAGGACGAAACATACCGCCCACCAAAATTACCGGAGGAATTTTCCGCTATCAAAAAATTGATCGAAAACAAAACTAACGAAAACGAAACTAACGACAAAAAATAAAAACGAAACGAAACGAAACGACGAGTCAGGGACGAAATTCCCTGAGTCCGTTACTGGTTAGGCAATGGACAAAGTTTTACCAGTGGTCGTTTACAAAGACCTTTATGGTCGTACCAACTGAGACAACCCTGGCGACACCATCCGCACCAGGGTGCAGAGCTACAATTCTAACTAGAGCTGCTAGGAAAGTCTCTGACGATAAATCAGAAGCGATCTCGAGATGAATCGCGCGAGTCGCGAAACATACGAACAAACATAAATAGGCTTTAGAAGTTTTGACACCCCTATACCTCGACAAGACAATAGGAAAGGCCATAATCGACCCCGACACAACTAAAAGGCTTCAATTGGGAGACACGAGCGACAGGTAAATTCCCCATGGGAGGTTCCAATGAGAGGGGCGAGTGCGAAAGCAACGATTGCATTTCGACAAATAACTACGAATGACCCTACGAGCAGACAGGATTGAAAAGTATTGTTGAAGGAGATAATGAGTAGTGTTCACTCCTGGGTGCAAATTACCTCGATGTATCTGATCAATCAAAAGTTCAACCAACCTATGCCTTCCTAGCAACAATGCGGGATATTTAGCGTCAAATGCTAAACCCGAATGCAACAGTCGACCCCCGACTCGCAAAATACCGAAATCGTCAATAAAGGGCGACAATGACTGCAAGTACTTGGCACGTGGTTTACCAGAGCGATTTACCAGAATTTTCTCCAATTCTGAAGAGAAGACCGAAGATTGAACAATTCTAACAATGTGTATGAGAGTGCAACAAATTGCAAGAAAACATCGACATCCGAAATCTCTATCGTAGCGAACAAAACAATATTCGTTTTCTCCAGTTCAACATCAGAAGTGGGAGCAACGGGAACGAGTGCTGTCCAAGATTCCAGCGGCAATCTGAGGAATTCAGGCCCCGCCCACCATGCGGAAGCCCCAACTAACTCCTCTGGTAACAAGCCCCGAGACGCGACGTCCGAGATAATGCTACATTTGGATGACTGCTGTTGACAATGTTCAACCGGCAGATCCTGAAGCAATTGTGGATTGTTGGCAGACCATTTCCGCAACTTGAATTGTCCCAATTGCAATATCGAAATGAGCTGATTTCTCAACTCCAAAGTTTCCTCGATTTGGTTTGCCCCATCGACATAAAGCCCGAGACGAATTGCTTTCGAAGCGAGAGGAAACTTCTCAGAATTTTCTTGAGCTAATTGTAACAAGCACCTAACGAAACGAATTTTCGACGATACTGGGGTGAGCGAAAACACATCAGAAGACATCGAAACACCAAGGTCTTTAAAAACGCAATGATGCGGAATGTAATAAGAGTTTTCAGATTCCGACTCCAATGACACCAACGACATGTGCTCAGCCTCCAAATAATCTTTCATAAACTCTACATACGTGTCTCTAATGTGAGGCAACCTCGACAATCGTCTCTCCAAAGCGAGCAAACGACGATCTGCGACATTCAACGAAATAGGCAACTCTTTGCTATCCTTAAATGGCAACAATACCCAAAAACGACCTGATTCTTCTCGATAATGAGACTCGAGGAACAACGACTCAGCCTTCTTGTTCCTCACTAGAGCAAACCTCAACTGAAGGCACCTCCTCAACTTTCAAAAATGCCTTAAGAGTCTCTTCAAGGGTCGAATTTACCGACGCAAAACAAGCTTGAAGCTCGCCCGCAACCTTCGACGAAATGGTTCCCAAAGGAACCCAACCAAACGTCGTGTTCATTGCGGCTGGACAGTTATCACTGCCCGACAAATAACCACCATGGACAATATTGGGAAAGATGTCAGCTCCTAGCAAAACATCGACAGAACCAGGCGTGTACCAATTAGGATCCGCTAACTTAAAATTATCAAGCGCCTTCGATGACGAAATATCAACACTGGGAAGTTTCCCACAAATATTGGGCAAGATACTTACTTTGAAAGTAGGTGATGGTACCCCAATGGGACGAAGAATGCAATCAGGTGATCCCTGGGCCGATCCCAAGGTTACGTGACCCAAACAAGAAATAGGTGTCGAGGATCGATTCAAGTGCAAGCCCAAATGCTTGCGGCACCGATCAGTAATAAAAGACGACTGACTGCCAGAGTCAATTAGAGAACGAACCACTTGATAGTTGCCCCACTTGTCTTGAACTTCAATACATCCGGTCGCTAAAAGCACCGTAGTAATGCTACGAGAACGAGAACGAACATCCTGAAAGGATGGGAGAGAAGACATGGCAACCGTGGATGCAACTGGAGGCGGCTCAACTCGATGAGAAGCTGCTCCATCCGAATTCGAATTACTAAGTTTACCGAAATGTAATAAAGAGTGGTGCCGACCTGCACACTCCTTACACGAATGAGAAGAGGGGAACTGCAGTGCCAAAACAATTTAGGTACAAGCGCGCTGCCTTCACAGCATCAAAACGCTTGCCCGGGTCAAACTTCAAAAAAGAACGACAATTCTAAATCGGGTGTTCTCCATTACAATGGAAGCACGACTGCTTCGATGAAGACGCACTCGAAGTTGACAAAAATACATGTGAATTCCTCGATTCTACTTTTCCACCAGTCACTCCGCTTAACAACGACTGCAGACGGAGATAGGTCATTCCCCAAAGACGATTCTAATGCACGACACTAATGCACGAATTTACATCTTCAGATACAAATTGGAGTTCGAAACGCTTTCGAGTAGCGTTATCCAATTTCTGTAGCAACCAGTTGAACAAAGTGAAATCCCAGGGAGAAACGCCTGAGATCTGACCCAAAGCTGTAACATTTTCTAAAAAGGTATTCAACAATTGTGAGGAATCAGAATCCGTTATTTTGGAAGCATTACAAATCGCTTGCCAATAACACGTCGCAAGTACTCGCTCATTCTGATACCTTTGGTTAGAGAATATCGAAAGCTATCAAATAATTGTCATCTGTCAGTGGTAAATGTTTGACAAGGGTAAGAGGTTCCTTTGACAAAGTCGAAACTATTATAAATACTGGAACTTCTCAATTGGAGCTAACGAATCATTCGAATGAATCAAAGTCCTAAACAAATCATAATAAACCGACCACATCCTCAACGAACCATCAAAAGTAGGTATACCGATACGAGGCAATTTCACATGTGAACTTGCAGAGGAGGGTAGCGCGGGAGCACTAGACTGTCGACTATTTAACGATTCACTCGAACCATGACGTGATTTCACCAATGACGTCTAAATAAAATAGACCCCCTAGTTTACATTTTTATAGAATCATTCATTGCCCCTCCGCAATTGCATGTTTGCCAAACCGTTACTGTGACCAGATTTTTGAATACTATCGTTCTTGAAACCATGACGTAAATATGTAAACAAGACATTATCAATACAACCTATGCGAAATACTTCTTACTAAAATAATTAAATAGCATAATATTTCTAATAAACTCGAACAACAATAATGGGATAGACGTCATTTAAATCATATTTGAATATAATTTTCAATGTTAAGAAATGAAACACAAAATGCGCGGCAACGTCGTATGTTTACGCGACTACGATATTTTTACAAATTTTTAAAATTCATTCATCATTTCGAGTGCGGTGTTGTCCCTATTTTGATTTCATTAGACGGGTATTTTAACCAAATTAAACTGCTTCCTGCTATTATTTTCACCAATTTAAAATTATAGACTATAGACAATAGTGTGAACTTAGTCGTTGATGTGCAAGAAAAGTGACGATTTAAACCCAGAAGTTTGTTTTCGTAGGTGAGTACCAGGGTAGTAAGTAAGGCTATGTTCATATCAGTGCTGTAGTCGCCGCAGGGAAAAATCTTTGGCAAATCCAGTAAAATTATCCTCTGAACATTGCAATTAGGTACCTACTGTGACAAATTTCAACAGTACGTCCCATTGTAAGTATATTAGGTATTATTTTGATAATAATTATTGGGCTTTAGGTTCCGGCTTACTATTTTCGAAGTTTTAGATTTTGACAAATCTAAATGTCATAATTATATTTTATATTTTAATTTTACTTTTAAATTTTTATTTGTACTTTACTTATTATTAACTGTGATCAAGGGACTAATCAGTCTCGAAACGTTAAACTTCCGATTGGTAACTTCGAAAATAGTAATAAGCTGGAACCTAAAGCCCAATATTATCAAAATAATCCCTAATAAAGAAGAAGAAAATAACAAAGAAGAAAATAATAAAGAACCCACCTAACAGGCTAGTAATTGCACTCTATGTGCTTATACTCATTGACCTACAATTCATTATGAATTAATCCCTAATATACATCATCGGCGTCAATTTGGTTCAATATTTACAATTTTCTAATTATCCTCTATTATAAAATACCGTTATCTTAGAAGATGTTCACAAATTGGATGACTTTACAACTTCAACTGTTACACCAGTTCCTTCCTAAGATTTGCGTTACTGTTTAATTTAGAAATATCTATACATTTGGCTCAAAAATTTCACAAATCACCTTTATTGAGGGTCTAATAAATAACAAAAAATATTATGAATGTCTTTTGTAATCTACTAGTTAAATATGCTAAAGTACCTATGTATTGTCTTAGCTTTCCTGTGAATCAGGAGAAGAGGTTGCTTTGGCTTTCTGTACATCTAAGAAAAGTGTTTTATAGGATTAATCTTCATACAGACAGATAAGTACGGTATTCCATTAATCATACAAAGTAACCCAAACTCGCTATTTTTCGTCCTAAATACACAGGAAATAATAATTATTATCTTGAAAAACCCTACGCCACTGGCTCTCATCGCGAAGGTCTCTGACAGCATGCCATTTTCGCCGCAAACCTCTGTTTATGCGATCGGTCACTCCTTTTCCCACTCACATGAAGATACAAATTAGATGATGGATTTCGAATATTTCATATTTATGAATGGAATGTTGGGTCTATTTATTTAGACGTCATTGGATTTCACCACCGTATCCTGAGTCGATTCCAACGACAATTGAACCGCTCTGATCTGAAAATAAACCAAATCAACTTCGATAAGTAGTCCCGAGTACGATCTCCGCGATGACTCATCTACGACCAAAGTACTCTTATCTGCCGACTCAACCGTAATCAGGATATTTTTATCAACCTCCTGCACCTGATTGTACAAATCTGAAGCGCTGTCACCTGCAGCCAGGACAATAAAACGCGACTTTTCATCAGTGTCAGCTAATGTACCTAATGTCAGAATCGAGTTCAAACGAGTCAAAAACTTCGTAACAGAAGCGTTGGCTCCGACCAAAGTGTTGGACATTTTGCTAAAGAGATCAACAAAACACTAAAGCAATAAAACGAATAGCTAGGAATAGACGGAGCGATTTGCTGGCCGATTTGATCGCCACGAGCAAATTCGGCGGATTTGCTCGTGGCGAGCAGCGTCGACAGATTTTTCAAGTCACACCATAAACGTCCACGCTAATCGTACGAATTATCCGTCGAAGTGGCTCATCACATGCAAATGTGTACGTTTATGGTGAAACTACACGATTTATCGGTCGGATTTGCGTGGCTCGTGATCTGTAGAAAATTTCAAGAGGTCGCGAACCATGCCTAAAATCCTTTTTTGACGCTTACACTCAGAGTACGGTATTTACGCGGTATTTTTAAGCTAATTAATATTTGATAATAATGTCAAAGTATAATAATAATAACAAAAAGGGAAAACGAGCGGCTGTGACCGTATCGCGTATCGTGCTAGTCTGGCAGAAAAGTCTGTTCGTTTATGGCAGAAAATACTCGTACTATCAAGCCGTGCCGTGCCAGAGGCGTCGACGGTGCTGTCATGGCTCTTGGCATGGCGCGCTGAGTTACCACAAACGAAGCAGTGACGGCTCGTGCTTCAAAAAATTGGGTCGGCCAGCCAATGGTGGAAATAAAATGTACGACGTTATATGGGGGGGGGGGGTCCGGGGAAAAGGCCCTCGCGGAAAATGCGATACAGGCGAATTTTTTTAAGGTTCAAGGTCACACGAATTCCCATAAGTTCAAAATTTACTTATACATGTGTAAAAATAGGAAAAATCGTCGAATAGAAAAAATAGATGACGAAGAAAGTAATAAAATAAAAATGTGCTTTTGCTTGAGTCACTGAATGAATGCAATATTATGCTATGCATGCGCATGCATTGACACCATATGGATAACACGCGCGGTACGGCTAGCCGACCCTGGCTCTGCATGGCTTACTGGTGCTGGCTGGTATGTAGGTATAAGGAAGTACAGGCATTGAAGATTTCATTATTATTTTCCGTTCTAGGAATTTATATCTATTGAATCTCTTCCGTAAAACGGTATTTTTGGTTTATTTTTTATTCAAAAAATATTAATGAAAGTGTAGTAGGGCGCAGTTGACTTGACAATATCGGTAGTTTGCGAATTCTAATACGTAGTTCATTTTTTTTTAATTGCATAAAATAGGTAAACAAACTCGCACACTGATTAAATAAATAAATTAATAAATTAATCTTAAATAATTAATTAATAAATAATAAGTCTACTAAATTAATTAAATAAATCTCTAAAAAGCAATTTGGCAAGCAAGAAACACCTTTTTGGTTTCTGTTACTACAATAAGTTGCATTTTCATAAAAAAAGATTAATAAAAATTAAAAATGCGTTCGACTCGCATGTTCCATCCCGTTACAGCGAGGATCGCCCAAGAGAAGAGCGCCCGATTGATACATAGATTGATATACCCAAGTACGGCCAGGAGGCTCTCGGCCGACCCTGTGTGGAATACGCTACGCCGGCCGTGCACTGTAACTCTGCGGTTGGGAGCGACACAGTTTGTGTGCCGTAGGTCTTCGATTAACCAGCATTCTCGCGCCCAGCATCGGCCAGCCGATCTTACAATTTTCAACTTATGAATCACTCAATATTCACTATACCTAGCTCTACACTTTTGCTTTTTCCTTAGATTTTTAGGCAAGAAAAAACATTAAATGGTATTATTGCAAAGTTCTCAGAAATTAAAATCAAGTTTATTTTATTATTTTCTAAAAATAATGTTATTTACTGGTGCAGTGGTTTGGGTCGGCCGGGCCGACCTTGCCGTCCCTGACGAGCCGTCACTGAAACGAAGAGTTTTATCTTCCAGGTTTGCTCGTGGCGATCAAATCGGCCAGCAAATCGCTTCGTCTATTCCTAGCTAATAAGGGTTATTTTTTACACCTGTAAAAAAATACAACGACAACGAAAGAAGAGCAATAATTAAAAATAAGTACCTAACCAAGTGAAGGTTACTTATTTAAAAACGAGTTGAAAATAAATTGAATTTGAAATTCACCAAGAACAATACTTGAGGTACCGAGTGTACCCAGTATACCGTGAATGCAAAAATCAATATTTTCCCTGTAAAAACGAAAAAGGGTTATTCGTTAAAAACCTGTAAAATATGCAACGACAACGAAAGATGAACAATACTAAAAATAAGTACCTAACCAAGTGAAAGCTACTTATTTAAAATCGAGTTGAAAATAAATTGAATTTGAAATTTACCAACAAGTTAATATTTGAGGGACCGAGTGTACACCTACCTATTACTTCCGTGAATGCAAAAATCAATATTCTGCCCTGCGAATTCAGAGACAAATACTTCAACTATATTTTACAGAGGTTTTTAAACGAACACCTGCAACGAACGAAGAAGTGGGGTGAGTGAGATTGGAGTAAATTAGTGGAATGAGTAAAAACCGTATGGCGTTCTTTGGATCGACTATTTCGAATCCGTTTGACCTACTGCCTTAACACAGTGAGTGAGAAACTAATTTCAAACAAATGAAGCAACCAATCAACACAAACTATATTTCCACGAGCTTTCCTATTCGACTACGGAAGGACGTTTACCAAAATATTGACGACGACGAATGATCCGGTCGAAGCCAAGATGGTAACGACGAAGCGCCACAAAATGGTTGCGGCAACGACCAGGATCAAACTTTAGGGGGAGGCGAAGGACCAGGCTAATGCCAAGGTTTACAGGAACACAAACTTTATTAATTAACAGTTATCAGATTACTGACCTTGTACTTGTGTTTTTTCCGACGAGAAGGGGCACTTGTTTGAATTGCGAGATGTTAATAATTATTATTATACTTTTCACTTCACTATGTAGGAACGAGTGTTCCACTAATTATTATAACGAATGAAAATGCTCGCTCGATCTGCGGCTCCCTTCGAGTAAGGGACTACGCGTCTATCAAGGTACGAACGGCACTCTGTCTCTCGAGCTCTACTCCGTCTCAATGTTACAACTCGACTCTCTGTGTGGTATCTTCGGTCAGGTGTCAGCTGTCCTCTTCCTTCTTCTTCCAGATGTGTACAATGATAGGAAGGGGTAGGAAACGGTAGTGTCTTCGAGGATACGAATCAAATTATTCGACAAGGACGAAACACATTCAATTTGAAAAGCTAGGTAAAGTAGGTAAGTGGATGCATCAGTGATGCAAAAATACGGTATTTTATTTTTTTTGTATTATACAGCGTATAATACGGTTTAAAATACCGTATAATACAAATTTGAAGGTTACCAAAAATTACGGTCACTTGTCAATTGTCTCCTGTCATTGATCAATTCATTATCCAGAATTCCAGACTACAAATTCTTAACCAAGCTTTTATTTTTGTTATTTAAGAAAGAGGGATCTTCCTTTTCCTTCGGTCTTAACTGTGTAGATAAGACAAATTCGTTCCACTCCGATAATTATTGGCTTATCCAGCCTATCCTAAGCAACCTCATCCAGCCAGCCACACACTTGATAAAATAGTTAAATAGACGAACACACCTGCCATTTAATCAGAAATTCAGGCCGAATCAGCAGGAGTCAAATAAATAACAGGGAACTTCGAAAATACAAAAGTTTTTTTTTCATTTTAAATTCATAAACTTATAATTAGATGGCATCAAAATACCTACCTAACCAGTACTACCTATGTAATTATAAAGGAATTCCTACCGAGATACCTACCGCGGTATGTTTTTTGCTGAATTTTTGAAAAATCATGAAAACCCAGGCAGCACAGTGACGTTAATTTGACGTCATTTTTTCGACAGTACTTACGTCATTAGTCCATTTAATATGACGTCCAGATGATCAAAAACTGACGTCATTATGTCACAGCCAAATGACGTCAGTATCTGACGTAAAATGACGTCAAAACATGACGTTAAAAGACGTCAAATATGACGTTGAAAGACGTCAAAAGTGACGTATAAAGACGTCAGAAATGACGTCAATGTGACTGACATAATGACTATACATATATAGGGAATAATAATAATAATAATTCGACTTATGGGTATTGGGTATCAACGCAATTTATTTAGTATATTTACAATAGGTGGTTACAGTATCAAAAATAAACATAATAATAACAAAATATTCCAAAGATCTCCGTTTTTCTTGGTGTTATCCAGTCATCCCGAATATATGGATAAGCCTCCACTTTCTGACGGGGAAAATTCGATTAACACAAAGGTCATCCTTGCTCTTATTGTTTACTGCAAAAATAAAGGATATTATGAGTTTCCCCTATTTGATCTTTATTAGTAAGTTCAGTTCACATCAAAAATGTTAATTATTCATTGTTAGACAGAGTCTTAAGGTTACCCTCCACTCTTAAGTATAAAACAAAAATAAGTAGCTTTGAATTGAAAAACTAATTTTCCCATTTGATTCCTATTATTACTAATATAATTAGGTACCTCGATTATTATCTATAAACTCAAGCTTACCTTAGCTGTGTCCTATGTAAAAAAGCAGATTTTTGAAAGACGAATGTCTAATTAGATACCATGTAATAACAGCAAACACCACAAATAAGTTCTTGGGTTCTTGTTCTTAGTTCTTCTGTGCTGGCTGATGACGATCTGAGAGTTAACCAACACAAAAACAAAACATTCAAATCAAAAGTCAAAACAATAAATAAAGCATAGAGGCGATCTCACTGCTAGTCGCCACTTATCGCCACCCCCGTGCTCCGTGCTAACGAGGTGATGGTGATGGTGAATGCCTAACGGTAACGGTTTTGTGCCTGTTCAGGGTTGCCATATCGAAGAAAAGAAACTATGACTCCGGGTTGTCGATATTAGATGATCAGAAAATGATGTTATAATAAAAATAAAATAAATCCAGCATAAGCTAAAATTTGATGTGACTTTGAAAACTGGAATTACTTATTGTTTTTTTTTTATATTTCTAAAATTTTGAAAAACAAAATATGAAATATTTATTTTATTATTCGAAAATTAAATTTATTAAAAATTTTTGCTAACACGGTTGCTTGAACGCTTATTAAATCTCTCATCATATGATGGTTAATTAAAAAATGATGGACCATCATCGAAAATCGGGTTGCCCAAAACAAATAACTAGACATCTAGATATATAGAATAAAATATCTAAAAGTAAAAAAAAAAAATTGGTCAATGAAGGGATGTTATCTTTCTTTGTTGCTGAAAGAGAGGTAGGTACTTACCTTACCTACGTACATTAAAAAAAAAACTATTTATAATGTACCTACCTATGAATTAGGAACGATTGATGATTTTGTTACATATTATTTATTTTAAAAAATCTTGAAATTCAGGGAAACTTTAAATTGTGTCACAATATTCCATATTATATGTTACATCTGGCAACGCTAGCCGCTTGCGTTGCGTTTTCGTGAACCGACCACCGAGTACCGACCGCCATTAATGCGAGCACGAACCGAGCACTGAAGTAAACCGAGAGAGATGAAGTAATTGGCACCAAAGCCTGAGCGAGCGAGAGAGCGAATGTCAGTGCAATTGTGAGGAAAATGACGGGGTGAACAAAATTTATATTACAAATAAGGGGTTTGCAATATTTTATAAGTAAATAAAAAATATTGATAAAAATTTTTATGAAATAAAATAAAATTGGGCTTTTTATAGAGCGAAAAAAGATCAAATATACGTCATAGATATGACCTAATAATGTCGTCATATTGACGTTAAATTATAGACGTCGAATTGACGTCATAAAATGTGACGTCATTCGGACGTCCTAAGTTGGACAAATGACGTCGCAGACCAATAATGACCTAAAATTGACGTCATTAGGACGACAGTGTGCTACCTGGGAAGTAATCATGGTATGGATGGTCTCGGTTCTGTCACTTCTGTCAGTTCTGTCATTTGGGAAGGTCTATTTCAGATAGTTCTTCTTTTTGTTTTTAATACCGGTATAAAATGTTCTGGTATAATACAAAAAATACGTATTATACAAGTGTATAATACAACGTGTATAATACAATTCGCATCACTGGGATGCATCATAAAATCATTTGTTCCTATGCGCTATTGGGAGTAGATGAAGACTAGTACAATATTCGAGTTGAAAGACAATTTCGTCCTTGTGAATCTACCCACTCGCCGTAGCAGCTTATGTGTAACTCTTTCCGCATGTGCGAAAAATGTCACTTTCAACTCTCGTTATGTACTGTACGCGTGGTTTCTAGCTATTACCTTGGTAAAGTTGATATTTCATTGTCAAATAATGAAAAGTGTACTAAAATGGAAAGTAAAACCATAAAGACTGTAACTAAGGAAAGAAAACAACTATTTACCTCACCAGGACACTTTCCGCTGGGGATCGAAACAATACCAAAGTTCGTTATAGCAATCAAAATTATAAAAATGAAGGCAGGCCTAGCAACGCCAGATTAAAAATTAATAGCTTGAAACGTCCTTAATAAACGTCACAATTCTTACAATTTAATTTGTAATTATTTTTTACTTCATTTTGTGTGTTTTGTAAAATTGTGGTAGTACAAAAAAACGTAATGCGTTTGTAAGTCTCTTTTTTATCTTCTGTGGCTTTAAAGACCTCAGCTTCGCTTCGGTCCTCAAACGACCACCTCAGATAAAAAAACTTCACCTACAACATTTCTATACGGTGCACGAAATATTAGTGATCGCTCTAGGTCGCGAACTACTTCGCATACGCATACCGAGAAGACATAAATAATGTGCCACTTTTCATTCGCACATTGATGAAAAAATATCAACATTATTTGAAGGATCGCTAAAAAATTATTTAAATACTTGTAACTTCTAAACAAAAACGAATACGAGCCATGTTCATTAACAAAAAATGTTTAGAATTTTGACAGCTAAAGTTTGTTGTAGAGCTTGTAAAACAGCCTGTATAGGTAGATACCCACCTACGTTTATCTGTTTATATTTTTTTTATACATATTTCTCGTTTATGACAAGCGATTTTCGTGCTCTTGCTAAGTAGGTACTTAAGTATTATTTAATTTCATGTTTGCCATCAAACATACTTAATTCTCATTATTCCGTCCATTACCAGTACGTATAGGTATTATTGTTGTGATGCTTGAAATTAACCGATTTGCATACTTTATGCTAAATAAGGCACTTCCTTGACTAGTACCGACTTGGAAGTCTTTATTATCTTGAAAACATATACGAGGATTAACTAGAAAAGAACTTTAATTGGTTTTGAATGTCAAACAAAAGTAACAAGTAGGTACTCGTATAAAAACTATTGTTCGTAATTAGGTTTTTATTGTTTGATGAAAGTTTTCGGTTGTTATTCTTGATAATTACTGTTATTTGCAAATACTTGTAGGTACATAAATATTCTAAAATGATTAGGAAAAAAGTTGTTTTATACTCAAATCGATATGCTGTTATAATTAAAATGTTTTTTTTTTTTATTTACATACCTATACAGAATTTTTGTTAAAACTTATTATCAAAACTAAAGGTGCGTCCTCACTGATGTGCTGCGCCTGATCGACCATTCTAAAGATCTAATGCTAATTTCGAGGAAAGGGACATTTTACGATGAAAAAACATGAAAAAGAGTAGCTTTTATGATTGAAAATACTTATTTTATAAAACTAAGTTGATAACATTAAAAAAAAAACAATACAAATCTAAACAATTAATATGGTTGAAAATGGCCTCTTCCTACCGCAATTCAGGCTGCCAACTAGTCATACGTTGGTATTTGGTATTTGGTATTATAACTAAATGTGAGATATGGTTTATGTGGTCCCAAACACTGAAGCCAGCGGGCTTATTGTATTTCTCACATTTAGATTTTCCTTGGTTAGAAGAGCTCCGTTCCTTTGACAAGGTTCAGCAGTCCGCTAACCAAGGTTTTTTCCGCCAGATGGCTCCCGGGGCTGAGGAGTCCCAGGACCGCATAGCGCGTTCTTGCGAGTGCTGGACACTCGAATATCACATGAGAAGCTGTCTCATCTTCTTCATTGCAGAGTCTACAAACTGGTTCTTCTGTGTATATCCCCAGCTTATGTACGTGTACTCTTAGGTGGCAGTGTGCTGTGAGAAGGCCCACCACCGTTCTGATCTGCATTCTGTTTAGTTGCAGTATTTGTCTGGCAAGGTTTTGAGAGGGCTCCTTGATCATCACCTTACCATGTTTGTTTCCTGTTATACGGTTCCAGTGTGCTCTATGTTGGGTTCTTACCCACTGAGCCACCGCCCCGCGTACAGTGTTCCTTGGGATGCCAAACACTGGTTCGGGCCCAGTGTAGTTCATCCCAGCGCCTTTCTTGGCTAGTTAATTGATCTGCAGCCTCATTACCAGGCGTCCCACGGTGACCCGGAACCCAAACTAGTGTCACCACGTTGCACCTGGCTAAGTCAATGAGGTCTTGCAGGCATTCCCAGACCAGTTTTGATCTGATTTCATAAGCTGCAAGGGCTTTCAGGCTAGCCTGACTGTCGGAGAGGATGTAGATTTCCCTACCTCGATAGTTCCTCCTGGTATTCTCTCCTACGCATAGCCTAATTGCATTTATTTCAGCCTGGAAGATGCTGGCATGAGTCCCCAGTAAATATTGCATCCGGGGACCACCCCATGCACTCCAGCCTCCGGTACCTGTCTCTGTCTTTGAGCCGTCTGTGTACCAGACCAGCCCTTTTTTCAGACACAGGTGTTCCATTTGTTGCCATTCTTTCCAGTCCATTAGAACCTTGAATGGTGTTACAAATGATATCGTAGTACTCATACCATCGGATTGCATTTCCAGGATAGGATCTGCGATGGTATCAGTTATTCTGGAATGCCCGGTTTTCCCAGGTTTATCCCAGTTTTGGTTTTGTTTCAGCCTGTGGGCGCCCAAATGTGCCTCGCTCTTAATATGAATGTCAATAGGAGATAGGTCAAGTATGGACTCCAGTGCTGTCGTTGATGTAGTGTTCATGGCTCCCGTGATGCCTAAGCATGCAAGCCTTGGAACACTTTGAATTTTCATAATAACTTGTTTCTGGTTGATCTTTGGCCACCAGACTAGACAGCCATATGTTAGTATGGGTCTAACCACGGCAATATACAGCCAATGTACCATGCGTGGTTTGAGTCCCCATGTTTTACTGAATGACCTTCTGCAAGCCATCAGTGCCATTTTACTTTTATTAATCGCCTTCTGCAGGTGAAGATTCCAGGTCGGTTTTGCATCCAGGGTTATTCCCAGATATTTGACCCGGTCGTTCACCTGAGTCATACGATACTGATATCTACTCTTTTTCATATTTTTTTCATCATAAAATTTTGTTTTTCTTGAAAATAGTTCACGTTATTTTCATTGATTAATTGGTCGAAAGATAATAATCTCGAACTGAATGTCAATAAGTTCGATTACATAACAATAACACACATTTTATTCATTCAATGAAAGGTTAACCACAACCCTTGCACTGAGCCACTGAAACTATCAAACAAAGACTGACTGCAATACAGGTATCCTACAGTTTCGCAGTAGAACATAGCGGAAAACTATGAAATAAAGGGAAGCCCATGCCCATGGGAACGCATGAAATTAATGTGTTAATTAAGAAAATTAATAATTTACTGGGTATTTTTCCGATAAATGGGTTAAGACCTAAGTTTAAAATCCTGTAAATCGAAAGTTTCAATCAGTACATTTATTTTCCCTTGAGCATTTATTCCTCACCGAGTGGAAGCTTCCTCGCCGCCATTACCCGGGTCTCACCACATGTACGGCATTTAAAATGCTAAGCCCAACCGTACCCAAACACCATCTAACAAAATACAAACAGAAAAATTAGCAATGCTAATTACGATCTCAAATTTTATTTCCATACCTGTCCTTATTAGAAAACGCACCCATTAACCATTAACATAACCGGAGCACAATTTTCACGTTCTTCCCTTGTAGAAAACACTCGCAGAGAGAGAAAGATTTAGCAGCTTCATTACTCAACTCCCTCAATTTCATTTCTCATCTCCTCGAATCTCTAATTGCCAGATATCGTCCATCTGGGGAACAACCACTCCACAACAATCCACAACATTAAGAAGCTGGGACATAATCAACTACTCGACAACCCTGCCCTGCCTACTCTCTTCTGGCAGATCGATATCGACACTAACGCCACCAAAACAACGGAATTAGGAAAAGGATTATTATTCTAATGAGGAAGAATGATGGAAAAAGTAACAGTCAGTCACGAGAAATCTGATACGAAAATGAGTAAATTGAGGTAATTTTTCAAGTCGGGAACTCACAAATTGGAGGACGAATCCAACCGAAATGAAAAGGTAGGGAACCAAAATATTAGGAGAGTGAAAGTCAGTTCTTTCTGAGCTGTTGGCGTAACAGTTTGGAAAACCGCAAGCTTTTCTGAAAACGAAAAATAGAGTCCTTTCCCAAACTATCGGCGTACCAGTTTGGGGAGCAGAAGAGTACTTTCTGAGTCGTCAGCGTAATAGTTTGGGAAATCGCGAGCTTGTCTGACAACGAAAAATAGAGTCCTCCCTAAACTACCGGCATATTGTTTGGGGAGCAAAAATCATTCCTGAGCTATCGGCGAAATATTAACAAAACAATATTGGTTTCGCGAAGTATAATCCGCAACCTGAATTTAATTGGGAGTAAATTCTATTGTTTTGTGCTGAATTTTAATTTTTTTTCTGATTTAATGAATTCTGAATGTTATTACGAATAGGTATTGAATTATAGTTCATAATACCCGGCTCTTGTCCAATCACAGCTACTAGCAATTTATAATACCCGCTCGTGGACCAATCAAAAGCTGTAAATTTGATAAACAGAGTAAATCTGTGAATAGAAACGAGAACTGAAATTTCTCAGTATCCACGCATGCGCAGTCGGTATTCGGTACTGGAAGGTGTTCCAAGCAGTAAAATGAAAAAAAATTATTTTGATTAAAATTTGTTGTTTTTGAGAAAGCGCAAGTTAGTCAGCGCGCAGCCTATGACGCCATGCTTGTGACAGCTACATATGACACGACAGTAATAATAAAGTAAATAATTGGTTTATTTCGATGTTTATTGTATTGGTTGCAGTAATTTTAATTGGTATATCACTCTTGGAGGCTACTTATAACTTATGAGATTGCTGAACTGAATTGCAGGTTAAATAAAAACGCAGTACAGTATAACACTATAGTGACAGTGCAAGTGCGCAGACCGGTGAATTTGTTTTCAGTTCCGTTCCCTGTTGACATGACGTCATTTCTAATCGTAAAACTACCCGTAATTCACGAGTAATATTCCTTGAGTAGTTGAAATAGTACTTACTCGTACGAATAATAAGTATTTTTGATGGAAATTACTTACGAGTAAAAAATTACGAGTATTTTTTTACTCGTAACAAAATGCGATGAAAGTACTCGAGTACATGGCCAGCTCTGCCAGTAACATGGCATATCTTTGAACCAGAAATCCCAAACATTGTTATACCCAGGTACACTAAATTTTAAGTGTATTGTGACGTTCTCTGGCTCGCTGGGAAATTCACGGATCGTATGCAGATGTAGTTCGGCGGATTGCTCGGGCGCCAGATTTTTATTAAGGGTTTACTCCCTGGGGAAAATGTTCTCGCTAAATATTTCCCAATTGCCTGAGACGCACAGATGATACGTTTATCGTATCCTTGTCCCTAAAGGTCAGCTCAATGGAGAAACGGAAACGCCAGGGGTCAGATGAGGTTATCACCGAAGACGACGTGTTCAATAAAACGGGCTTTAATCGCTTACTGAACGTCCCTTGTGCCTTCCCGTGGAGCGGTGATGTAAGCGAGGATGATATTACTCGGTGGTGTCGGTGCTGGTGCTGGTACGACTGGCTATTATAATTCCTGCGAGAGGGTTCCTTACCTTTTTCCTCACTCTCGTTTGGCTTAAGACGGGTCGTTCGGTCAATTGAGCGAAATATTTCAGAAACACAGAAAGACCCACATTTTCCTGAATTATTATTTATTGATACATATAATAATGAATAATTATCGGATCTACAGAGTTTTGCCAACAAAATTTAATATACATGAACGTCTTAAATGGGAACAGAAATTTATCGTCACAATCGTTACGGTTTCTTGGAAATTTTTCTAAGTACAAATTTGTGAAAACACACACGTACGTGACGTCTGCGCAAAGCAAAATTACTGTACTGATACCTACGGGAAAAGTTCTAAGTTTAAATTTATGAAACAAACGACGTACGTAACGTGTACGAAGAGCAAAACTATTTTTCTAGTTATTACAACCTGCGGAAAAAATTTCAAGTCTAAATTTATGAAACAAATGATGTACGTAACGTGTGCGGAAAGCAAAACTAATTTTTTGATTAATACAACCTAATAA
Source organism: Malachius bipustulatus (assembly GCA_910589415.1). Classification (NCBI taxonomy): domain Eukaryota; kingdom Metazoa; phylum Arthropoda; class Insecta; order Coleoptera; family Melyridae; genus Malachius; species Malachius bipustulatus. The sequence goes on from OU342633.1 coordinate 4,764,944, forward strand.
AAAAAAATTTGAATTTATAAAATGAAATAAAGTACCTACCTACCTACGGAAAAATATTTACAACTACCAAACTAGACCTAATTCAACTTCAAAATAAAAAAAAACAATATATACAAAATTAGTCAGCTACCTACGGGAAAATATATTTACAATTAAACACTCGGATGAGAATCACCGTGAGGCGGCACTGTGTCCTGGGAGGACAACCAATTAATATCGAATTTAAATGCAATAAATCGGACATGGCCCGTGAGAGGACGACCAAAAATTACCTAACTGTACACATCTATCCAAACTGACCGGCGGCTCTAATTGATATCGCATAAACGTCGAGGCGGGGTTCCAGGAGATGACGGGCGCTTTCAGGAAAGGTACTAGGTACAAGTTAAAATTGATTCACCGGTTACCCAGCCACGAGGGGAGGTCGCTTGCACCGCTTACCCTACAGCTAGAAATGCTAGTGACCCCGCTGCTATATGGCCTTCGGAGAATAGGGGGAAATTTACTTGGCGTATCTCGGGGTAGTTAATGGTCGGGAGGCATAGGAGGGTTGAATCGGCGGTACCAGAAATGAATAAAGTTTAAATCAGAACACCTACTTTTGTATCGGGGTATTAGTGACGTAGGGGAACTGGTTGGCACGAGTATGTGGCAGCAAAGCTCAAAAACGGATCAATTCACTGGTTTGACTCTACTATCGCGACTTTATTTTCGAAATTCTGGAAATCAAGACTCTCTATAGTTCGCGTCGGCACGGTTCGCTACGGCTAATACGGAAGACGTCGGTCGGCGGTTTCTATGAACGGCACCCCAATAGCACTAACGTAGACGGCGACGGAAAAATGAAAGAGAACGCTAACAATCCCGGCACCTATATTTATACCCTCCCTATCTGTTTGTACCCGCTATCGCAAAGCAAAAACGGGCACGCCACTTTTTCTACACCGTTCGTTGGATTATTTCGAAAAGGCTTCAAGAAAACGGTCGCTAACTGCACCGATTCAGTTGGCAATAAATTTCAACTCCGTGTATAAAAAATCTCAAAACTTTCATGAAAGATAAAATTCTTATAGCCGGCTCACGGACTCATGTTATTTATTAAAATTATAATAATTACTGTTCGGCTTTTCATAAAAATTACGTTTTCATTATTATTACCTATTATGAAAATGAGGATGGAAAATAGATTATTTCATGAAACTCGATTTGACTAAGATGATTTTGACAATTAACTATTGCATTTCGATTGAATTTAAATTTCTTGAATGTTACCTAATGAAAAACGAAGTCGAAAATACGCGACTTCGTTACAGTATTTATAGCAAAATGCACCTTTGTCCTTTTGAGACCACTGTAAAACTTTAGGCGGAGCTTCAACACTGATGACATTTATGACTTTTGCGCAAGTTTGGCCGAAACGGACAGTAGATAGAGTTGGCCGGTTCTGGAACACAAGGTCACCGTGTTTTAAAGCCGGCACGTGTAAATCTTCAAGGTCAGGTCATTTCAAGGTCAAACTATATTATCTAATCTAACATTATTATATTTTTCAAGGTCAAATATTCAAGGTCACCGTGTTTTAGAATCGGCACGTGTAAATCTTCAAGGTCAGGTCATTTCAAGGTCAAACTATATGATATAACCTAACATTATTATATTTTTCAAGGTCAAATATTCAAGGTCACCGTGTTTTAGAATCGGCACGTGTAAATCTTCAAGGTCAGGTCATTTCAAGGTCAAACTATATGATCTAACCTAACATTATTATATTTTTCAAGGTCAAATATTCAAGGTCACCGTGTTTTAGAACCGGCACGTGTAAATCTTCAAGGTCAACAAACTTATACAATCTAACCAGACGTAAATATATTATTGCAAGGTCAAATTTTCAAAGTCAAGCTGTCCCAGAACTCTCCCATGTAAAATCGCCATATGATTTGACTTTGACTTTGAAGATTTGACCTTGAAATAATATATTTACGTCTGGTTAGATCGTATAGTTTGACCTTGAAATGACTTGACCTTGAAGATTTACATGTGGAGAGTTCTTTCTGGGACAGCTTGACCTTGAAAATTTGACCTTGAAATAATATATTTACGTCTGGTTAGATCGTATAGTTTGACCTTGAAGATTTACACGTGCCGGTTCTAAAACACGGTGACCTTAAATATTTGACCTTGAAAAATATAATAATGTTAGGTTAGTGTTATGTTATTGTTTAATGAATTATTACACAGTCTAGGGAGTTCAACATATCAATGGTTTTTGGTAACAGAGGTTAGGGAAATGTTTTGTAAGGTTGGCAACAACCGTGATACTCCCTTTCATGAACCAGGAGAATGATGAAGTTAATAAAAAGATGAATAAAAATAACGAGTTTTAATCGAGATAAAAGTAAGAAATAAAGCTCAAAGGAGCAGAAATAAAAAGAACAACAAAATATAAAACATGGTGTCAAGTGTGAATATAAATTAACATTATAATATAAGAAGGATTTGTGAAATACAATATCAAGAGTGCAAAGATACATGTGACCTGTATAAAACAAAATGGAGTTCAAACCACCCAGCTTACTATTTGGACATAATTATGGATCTGGTAATAATCCTGCTAATAACTGGCCTCTATGGAAGCAGAAATTGAAAATCTATTTAACAGCAAGTGGCAAGGAAGCATCAGCAGAAGCTGTTAAAATTGCAATACTACTTAGTTGCATTGGAGACGAGGGCTTAGATATATACAACACTTTCAATGAAGATCAAAAGTCTACATTTGAAAAACTACTGAAGGCATTCGATGATCATTTTCTGCCCAAAAGAGTAGTTCCGATGGAAACATTTCAATTTCATAACTTACTACAAGAGGAAAATCAAACTATAGACCAATATCTTACAGACCTGAAGAAACAGGCAAAGTTATGTAATTTTATATGCAAGAATGAGACATGTAAAGAGAGCTATGAGGAAAGAATGATCAGGGATCAATTAATAATTGGAATAAATTCGAAAGAATGTCAGTTAAGATTACTAAGAGAACCAGATTTAACGACTACCAAGATAATTGAGTATTGCAAGAGTATAGAGTTAAGTAAGACACATATTAAAGTTCTTAATCGAGAAGAAGAGGTAAATGAAATTAATTATAAAAGTCAGAAGAAGTTCAAATGCTCAAGGTGCTTGTATGAACATCTCCCGAGAAAATGTCCAGCCTATGAGAAGACATGTGCAATTTGCCAGAAGCTAGGTCATTTTGCAAAGGCTTGCTTCAGTAATAAGAATCGTGAAGATACTAGTGAACATAATAATAATAATAGTTATGGAGCTGATAGAAATGGAAGATATAATAGTTATGGAGCTGATAGAAATGGAAGATATAATGGTTATGGAGCTGATCTAAATAGAAGGTCTACAAATACTCATGTTGAAGAACAAAAATCAAAACAGGAAGAGAACAGAAATGTGAGTTATATAGAGCAGGAAAGATGTAATGCAGTAGAAGAGACAACGCTTTACATTAATGCATGTAAAACTACCTGGTATATAGAAATCTTGGTAGAAAATTATAAAGTGAATTTTAAATTAGACACAGGATCGGATGTGAGTATTTTACCTAAACATATCTATAAAAAGTTGTCGACTATTTCAAGAATAAGAAAGTCATTGATCACTATAGTGTCTTATGGTAATTTTAAGTTTGAACCATTAGGTGATGTCATCTTAAACTGTAAAATTAATGGAAAATCATGTGATGTAAAATTTGTAGTAGTCGATTGTAATTCTGAACCTTTACTTGGTCTTGATGATTGCTTAAAATTCAATTTAATTAAACGAGTAAATGAGATAAGTATTCCAAAGAGTAAAGAAGATATTTATAATGAATTATATAACAATGTGCCAATGTCAGAGGAAAAAAAGAAATTATTTCAAAAAGCTGTAAATAATGATGATGTGTTATCAAAGGTGAAACAATATTGTACAACTTCATGGCCGCTGAACGATAAAAAATTGAATGCAGATTTAAAACCATTTTTCAAACTAAAGGATAGTATATACTTATCAAATGACTTGCTTTTCTTTGGAAAGAAAATTATTGTTCCAAATTGTTTGAGATATCAGATGCTAAAAAAAGTTCATGAACCTCATTTTGGTGTGCAGAAAACAAAGTCTAGGGCTAGAGATGTATTTTATTGGCCAAATATGACTAAAGATATTGATGAATTTGTATCCAAGTGTGAAGTATGTCAAGTACACCAAAATTCAAATCAAAAAGAAACCTTGATAAGTCATATGATCGCAACGAGACCATGGCAGTATTTGTCCAGTGATTTTTTTGAATACAATGGTAGAAATTATTTACTATTAGTAGATTCATATTCGCATTGGGTTGAAGTTTCCCAAACTGAAAATAAAACGGCAGATACAGTAATCGCTTTTTGTAAGGAAAAATTTTCTCAATTTGGAGTCCCAGACAAGTTCTTTTCAGACAATATGCCGTATAATTCTATGAAGTTTTTGAATTTTGCAAAAGAATGGGATTTTGATGTTGTTTTTAGTAGTCCGCATCATCATCAATCCAATGGATTAGCTGAAAGATATGTAGGTATAGTGAAGCAAATGCTTAATAAAGCTAAATCTGTAGAAGAACTACCAATGTTATTAATGGAATATCGTAATACACCTTTACCAGGTATATCATTTTCTCCATCACAAATATTACTGAACAAACTAGTTAAAACTAAAATTCCTACATCAATAGAAAATTTAAAACCTGTTATTATAGATCCTGATATTATTAAAACTAAGTTAACAGTCATTCAAGATAGTCAAAAGAAATTCTTTGATAGAACAGCAAAAGACTTACCAAAACTAAATAAACAGGAAAATATATTATTACAAAAGGGAAACACTTGGGTGAGAGGAAAGGTAGAGGAAGTATAGTTAATGAAAGATCATACATAGTTAAAGACTCTTCAGGAATGAGGTTCAGAAGAAACAGGAAATTTTTAAAGAAAACCAATTTGCCATATATTAATAACTCTTTGATGTATGATATTGTTTTTGAACTCCCAGAGAATACTACAATTGTTGAAAGCAACATACCAGACAATATTGAACTTATGTCAACTTCTGAACATTCGGATGAGCTATCGACTAATGACTCATGTTTGAATGTAGCAGAAGATAATGAAAACTTACCTGATAAAGACTTAAATATTAATGTTGAATTAGACGTGACTAGTAAAAATACATGTAAACTGTCGGAAACGTTGAGTACAGTATCAGATATCCCGAGTGAAGATGGAAATCAAAATGAAACTGTTGAAAATAATACTGTATCCTCTAAAAGGGTACGAAAACCACCTGAATTTTTAAAAGATTTTGAAACACAGTTTGATTCTGATAGTGGAAGTCAGTGTGATTCCGATAGTCCATGATATGTTAGAACATAGTGAATAGCTTGTTTAAGTTAAATAAGAATTATTTTTTAAGTACCATTTGTAAAAAAAAAAAAAAAAGAAAAAGCGTGTTATGTTATTGTTTAATGAATTATTACACAGTCTAGGGAGTTCAACATATCAATGGTTTTTGGTAACAGAGGTTAGGGAAATGTTTTGTAAGGTTGGCAACAACCGTGATACTCCCTTTCATGAACCAGGAGAATGATGAAGTTAATAAAAAGATGAATAAAAATAACGAGTTTTAATCGAGATAAAAGTAAGAAATAAAGCTCAAAGGAGCAGAAATAATTAGAACAATAAATTTAAAACAGTTAGATCATATAGTTTGACCTTGAAATGACCTGACGTTTAAGATTTACACGTGCCGGTTCTAAAACACGGTGACCTTGTGTTCCAGAACCGGCCAACTCTATCTACTACGGACTTTTAGGGGATGTAATTCACAAGTAATAATCGACTGTTTTGGGGTCGATATCCTGCTCGAGAACCTGTTTATATAGGGTGTTGAAGAAAAGTAGATTAAGCTCTTATAGACATAGATTGTTCGGCAAAAAATAAAGATTGTTCACATAGGCATCTCTCTTTCAAGATACAAGGTGTGAACGGTTAAAATTAAAAAAGTATCTTACTCATAACTTCGTTGTTTCTTGAGATATTCTGTTGAAATTTTGCACACACTTCTTTCTCATGCCGGTACACTTTTTGTGAATTTTACTCAAGAGAACCTACCTACTTACTTTTTCCTATGAACGCCTATGTTTCAAATTTATTATTTTTAAGATCAAGCGTATCTTGCCTTTAATTTTCTCACTCTTTTAAAATTATTAAGATTTATGACTTGGTTTACGAGATGCTGCAACTTTTTGTCTATGTAGTGTCATTGATCAACATGTTTTAGGCTGGCCGTCCACTCAATTAGAGCAAAAAGTTGGTCTAAGCGACTTTGTACTAAGATAAATTGACTTAAATCGAGTTAGTTTCATCAATGGAATATTTGGCAGTAAGTTGCAAAGACCTTTTAGGAGCACAATAATACTTATCACAATTCGTACAATATTGTTTTGATTGCTAGTTTTTTGTGTGATTTTTTTGTGGAACTATTTTGAACAACAATAATTATTATTGTAGATAATAAACTAATAACTTCACGTATAATATATAGTTTCAATTTTTTTATATCCGACGATAAATAATAAAGATATTAGAGGTTGATAAAGAAAATAACGTAAAAGGTCGAAGATAAAAATCGAAAGAAAAAGCTAAAAAGGTTAACATTTCTGAAAAAAATGGCATATAGACTTATCAAGCGAGGTCTGCAAACGTTACCTATCCACTTTGAATAAAAATACACTGTAAACAATGCTTTACTTAAAGCACTTAATTTATTTCATATTCATACATTATACAGAAAACTAATTTTTTCCATAAACATCGATTCACAGTGGTTGTTTTAGAAATGTCTACCTACTGTATTTCGAGACACATGTACCTAATTAACATTAACGAGTAGGACAATAATTTATTGATTATGAATAAAACACTAATGTTTTATTAATGAGTAGGACAATCTTCTTAAAATATCTAGGTACCCTGTATTTTGAATTCATTTGAAAAATGTCATGTTATAAGGCAGAACACTACTTTTAAAAAGTAATAGAAGCGCTTATATTACTGAAGAGGTAGCAGGTACATTTGAAAAATCTGCAGTGTACCTTTATTTAATGTTTTTGAGTAAAAATTATTTGAGAAACAAAATATTTTTTTAAATATACATATTTAAACAAAAATATTTTTTCTAAAAGTAAAGTAAGCGCATGCGGTGGCGCGATGGTTAAGGTCGTTGACTGAAACCGTTTACCATGCACCCGTCTGTGGTTCGAATCCCAGCTCGACTTGGTTGTTTGCATTCGTTTATAAAATTTATTTATTTCTCTACAAATGTATCTGTTGCTGTATGAGTTCGTTCTCAAAAACACAATACCAGAGTGGAGCGACTATGTTTTACCTACACAGTTAATACCGATGCTCCCTCTTTTATTATATAAAAAAAACAAATAAAAATAATGAAAGTAATTAAAAGTCCAAATATTAAAATGGGAATATCTTGTGAACGAAGCATTCTAAAATTAAACAAAAACTACCCGGTAAAATATAGAATTTTGTATCCAATATTAAATTCTGTATCACTTGACTGGTGTTGGGGATGGGTTCCCATTGAAATATTTATCGAGGTAGATCTTGGTGGTAGGGTAGGAGCTATGATGAAAGTAGTTGATAATTTTTTCGTAATAATAAGTGATGATTGTAATTTGTGTTGTGATTTTCGAAGATATGCCGAAAATATTACCTTACACTTAACATAGGTAATATTCTTTTGGTCACTTATATTACGGTTATACCTGAAATTAATACCTGGAAGTGTAGGTATTAATTCAATTCTTCTACTGTAATTAAAATTGTAAATAATTACCATGGAGCGTTTTAACTATAAACTGGACGGTGATAAAAATGTTTGTGTCTTATTCTATTGTCTAAGAAATATTCTGAAAAATTATTCACTTCTCTCCACTCTTCTTGTAAATTCATAGTGCACAGATGCATATTAAAATTCATGAGAAATATTCGCATAGATTACAAATGATTAACGCATACCTAAATCATAAAACTTTTTGATGATCACTATTACTAATCGCTGAGAAATTTCACATTTGAATAAAAAAATAAAAAAAAACACTGTTAATTTCTCAGTGAGCAGATTACATTAACTTTCTGTTGATTTACGAATTTACATTTTTATTAACGGATCCGTGAACTTAAAAGTATATTTTTAATCTGTACAAAAACAATTTCAATTGAATATCTCTTCCGGAATTTTTACTAGGTAAGTACCTATGTTTCAAATATTGACTCGATATTTTGTATCCATTCATTATCATCAACACTGACTTACTCTGATTCAAATGAGTTTCCTTTTCCCAACAGCGGACACTTTCTATTAACAGTAGCACCAACACACTTGCGGTCCGAGTCATGGTCAATGCCAAACATGACTTTCGCGTCAAAATCAAATTACATGACTGTGGGAGTAATTGACAAAAATTATTACTCGGTAATATATTGCAATAATTACCTTGTGTTCTGATGTTTTGATATAATGAACGGTTAGAGATCAAGAATCCGACTACCGCTTGACTGACCTACATTTACTTAATAGTTACTCACTAAAATAATAATAATATAAAATTCTAGTCAAATAAAGACAATTTTATTGAGATTCCAAATATTGTTAGGTACCTTCTCATTTATTAACACACAAATGTAAGCAGTCCTTGTAAGAATAAAGAGATTAGAAATATTACTTTTAGATCTTAACTAGATTATCTTAAAAAATGGGAAAATACAGAGTGTAACATAAATATCTGCAATAATTTTAGAAGCTCTAGGTACTAGAATTCACCAAATGCAAGAACAATAATTTTAGTTGGATTTTTTCGTTTTCGCAAAACTAATTTTCAATTTTTTCCATCCCACATATTCACAAGTCATTCACTTCATTTTAATTGGCACAAAAAATAAATCTTGAAATAAAGCTATTGACTGGGTTTAACTTCTTCTGTTCGTGGGATAGGTTCCTACCCTGGTACAACTATATCGAGAACTCACGACCAAATTTTTTGTCTTATTGCAACACGACTATAAAATTGCATGAAATTGATAGTTTCGATTATCCTGAACACGGAAATCGCAATATGATACGACTAAGTTTAAAAAGTCAGATGTGACGTCACAGTAATAACCGTCCGAATTAATATTTTTAATTTCACCAGAAAATGTCAAACAGTTGAATGTCAAGTTTTGAACGAGCGTAAATTATTGAAGGAATCATTCAAACAATGAATTGAACCGCTTACGTCAGTTTGAGAGCCACTGACAACTACAGAAAATTTATTCACGTAATGACACTCTATCCTTTGTGCTGTTCATTTAATTCTCATTCAAAACCAATGTTGACGTATACTTATTTATGCGGGATGGAGTGTTTGGACAAACTGGACGGGTACTATGAAAACCACGTAAATAAAACAAAATAAATCGAACTATCAGAAGGATGTCTGGCCTTTATTAAAAGGTCGGGGAGGTTCGAGTAGGAGTTTCATCATGGTTCGGGTACGGCGAAAAGGGCCCTCGGTGGCCTAGTCGCTTGGGGTGCACCACTCCAACCAACCATACTACTACCACATCAGAAGGATGTGTATTCTTAATCGATACATATGACTTTTTAAACTTTATCGGACTATAGCAGACGTGTATCATTTGATTTGACCAAATTTTCAAAAATGTCGAAAAAATTTACAGAACTGTATCAAAAGCAATCCGTCTAATTTTCAGAATGCAGTTGAATGATAGCTCCAAGATACCGAAAACTAATTTTTTCTTCGAATATCAGTAAATCAGACATTGCTTGACTGAGTAGCCGACCGCGAAGTTCCACTTTTCATCCGCCGGAGGTTTACTTTTCACTTTTTAGTTCTCTCCCATGGGTTCATGGTTCCTGCAGCAGTGCTACAGCCAGGCTCCTCCGTTCAAACCTCCTACATACCACCGCCGAGGCGGTTTTGGCATCGTGGAGATTGGCCTGCAGGAACTGATGTAGTCTCCTACGGGACATCACAGTAAAGGGGGGGGGGGGGAGGAGGTCTCACTTCCATCATCTCCTGTTGGAGCGATGTTTGCAGAGTTCAGTGGGTTTTCAGCGATGGACGCCTGCTGGACTCTTGTGGTGTTGGTCTCCTCAGGAGACCCCTCTCCCGCCATATCCACAGCTGTAGCAGCACCGGCGTCGGAAGACGTACTCCTGGCTGCCTCCGCCTCGGGATCATCCGCAAGGGCTTTATCCTTTGGCGGAATCTCAGCCTGGAGCCCAGACCAAAGTAGGAGGACATGTCCATCTCCCTGAGTACCCCCAAGAGAGCCGTTGTCCATCGAGAACGTCCAAACGTGGCCGTTACCCGAATTCGAGCTGTCCCACGAGGCCCACAGGTAAGTGTACAGCCCCCTGTTGGCCACGCTTAGCCTGGAGATGATCTTCTCTTTGCTAAGCGCCTCACCGTCTTCGTCTGGGACGAAGACTGTGCAGGCGATCTGTTTTGGTATGTCCTCTCCAACCAGAGTCTGCCGGACTGCATCCTTGTTGTTCTCCATCAAGTTGTCCCTTATCACCGACTTTTTTGCCTCCAAAGGATCAGCTCCGCCTTCCACCAGTTTTCGCACCTTTTGTCGTGCAGTTATTGTACCAATTCTGAAGCTTTTTAAAGTCTAAGTGATCATGTACTCCTACTTTTCGGTAGAGTTTATGCCATCTGCACCCACAGATTTTACGTTTCCGGCTGCAGACGTGTTAGGCCCGGCACTTATGCCTCGGCTTGTTTGCCCCTGCTGTTAGGGGCTGGGTGATGCCAGAAGGTAGCCCAGCCCTAGGGACTCGAATATTGTTCTTAGACAACACCCTTTTTTGTTTGGGTTCAGGTTTTTATTTTCCATTTAGTTCCCACGAGTAGCTGGGGAAACGGTTCGCCTCCTCTCCAGAGCCCCACATGAAGTGAAGGGGGCTGATTACAATAACCGGGTGCACCAGATGCCCAGAGGTAAGGTCCAGTAGAGAGTGGTCTTACTGATTCAACTTAACAGCAATAACAAAAATAATGTAATATTAAACAAAAATGTCACTCTATCACAGCAACCCTGGAGCCAAGTAAAAAAAAAAAAAAAACGCAGCAGTAATGGTACATCAAATTTATAATTATTTAGTATAGTAGACATAACAAAAAAACGTGCAGCTTCTTGGAGACAAAAAGTAACTAAATTTAAAAAATATACCACTTTGGAACATTAAAATTGTAATTGTAGTCTCTGAACTATAGCATATGAGTATAATAACATTTTTCCTGTCTAAATTTCTTAAACAGTATAATGAAGCCAATGTTTATAAGAGTACGTGTATGGCAGGATTGGCAGGAGACATGGCATCGAATTTTAAAGCATCGAGGTCATAATTATTATGCTTCCGCGTCTACGTCAACCTACTAAGTAACTCTAAAACTGACGGGACACGGGATGGAAAGAAGGTTACCCATCAATGCACTTTTTGTTACTTCTATAATAGGTATATGTAGTGGAGGTGACTTCTCTCTCACTCAATTATTGAGATTGTGGTCGGGAAGGGGGGTATGGAAAAGAAGGAGCCTCACGTCAAATAAGTTCAAAAAAATGAAAAAACTAACGAAAGACGCGAATAACTTTTTGCCCCTGTCGAATATCTTTGTTGTACATATTTCAAAAACTGTTTAAAATTCATATGTATAGCAAAACTTTTGAAAAAATACGTCAAAACCAAAATTTATTCAGTTGCGTAAAACTACATAAAAAAGGTTATTATTATAAAGGCTAGTCATTGCCTTTAACATTAGACTGGATAATAAAAAAAATGACACAAAAAACTTCTTAAAAAAATATTACTAAGCCGTGTTAAAGTTATACATAAAATATTTAAGACAAAAAATGTAAGAAAGTTTATAAAAAAAAAAAATTGGAAATATTGAACACTCAACTTCCTCAATACCCATTTTAACGAATTGGTTCATTTAGACTTTTTGTCTTAAAATTATTGAATATTTCTACCTTCGAAGTTTGTCGCCTTTGTACACATCTTAGTACAAAAGTGCTTCCTCAAGAAGCTATAGCACCTTATAGAAGATATTTGAAATTTAACAATTCTGTATATTTCAGACTAAGCTAAATATACGTCTGAAATAAACTGAAAATTGATATGCGTCGCTTTCAGAGGACGTCAAACTATACCAGAGTCAAGTTCTTGGAGCATAATATGTAAAAGGGCGCTGTCGGCTCCTTTTTTGTGTATTTTTTTACCATTTTTTCTTATTATCAATCTTTTCGTCACTATGGATAAACTTCATGAAGAATACGTTATTTTTAAATTAAAAAGTTTTACTTATTTCATGTCCAGAAAATTTATCGTTTTCAAGAAAAATGCACATAAGCCTTTTCCAAAACATAATGAATAATGACATTTTTAGACAAGAGATGAACAACATATTGTAAAACAGAATACCATTAATTCATGTTGTGCTGTGAGTAGAGGTGGAAATCGCAGACACGTGCTTCGTCCTAATTGGGACTCATCCGTACAATGTATCTTACTAACACACACATCACAATTTGATCACTGATTGAATTGCATACTGTCTTACAATAGGTCACTCATCTCTTGTCTAACAATGGTCAGTAGGTTTCACCTGCTTCCACGCACACCGGTTGCCTGGGGCGTATTCTTTGGTACAAGACTAACCCACCGTGCATTTTTATTCATTTTCATTTAACTTATTTAATCCTCTTATTATGGATAAGTGATCAAATTGTGCTGTGTGTTAGTAAGATACATTGTACTGATGAGTTTCACTTAGGACGTGTCTGCAATTTCCACCTCTACTCACAGCACAACATTAATGAATGGCATATTGTTTCACAATATGTCATTCATCACTTGTATAACAATAGTCAGTAGGTCTCACCCGCTTCCACGCACACCGGGGGGGGGGGGGGCAGTTTTGGCATGCGTTTTGTCTGCCTGGGGTGTATCCTTTAGCACAAGACTAACCCACCGTGCATTTTTATTGATTTTCATTTAATTTAATTAATCCTTTCAGTATGGTTAAGTGATAAAATTGTGCTGTGTTAGTAAGATAGATTGTACTGATGAGTCCTAATTAAGACGAAACACGTGTATGCAATTCACACCTCTACTCATAGTTAGTACAACATGAATGAATGAAATACTATACATTTATACTGTACATTTACAATATGTCATTCATCTCTCGTCTAACAATGGTCAGTAGGTCTCACCTGCTTCCACGCACACCGGGGGCCACTACACTCAATTTTGGCATGCCTTTTGGCTGCCTGTGGTGTATCCTTTAGCGCAAGTCTAATCCACCGTGTAGTTTTATTCATTTTGATTTCATTTACTTAATATAGTATAGTTTGACGTCCTCTGAAAATTACGTACCTATCATCAATTTTCAGCTTGATCGCAGTTTTGATTATTGAAATATCTACAATATGAAATTGCAAATTTTCTTCTTTACTAAGGTGCCATAACTTCTTGAGGAAGCACTTTTGTACTCAGACATTGTAATTGTCTTACAATTTATATATTCACAGATTAAAAGTCTTCCAATAATACAATAAGGTATTTATTTAAATCAGTCACAACACAAATTCTAAATATAATAAACAATTGAACATTAACTTCTAAATCTAAATAATCAGCTGTTCTCTTTATTTACACACACACTGGCAACGTTAATACAAACTATTCTCTTTCACTTCACTTGTCACAATCACTTCACTCTGTTTTCTAACTCTCTTGACTTTCTTATCCCTCACTCTATGGTACTTCAGCTTTTATCCACTTCCAAACTACAACTTGCTATGCCGGCGCGCTACGTACAGAGCGGGCAGGTCGACAGAGACCGCGCTGTACGAGCTGACTGAAAAGATTCAGGACACTCTGTAGTACAAAGAAATCGCCATCTGCGCCTTCCTTGATGTAGAAAGGATTATTCGACAATACAAAGCACGATGCTGTCAAGAAAGCCTTAGCAAAAAGGAGGAGTAGACCACACAACATCCAAATTGATTCAGAACATGTTGTCTACAAGAATAGTTGTAGCCAATGTGGGCAAGATCACCATCCAGATAAATACAACTAAAGGATGCCCACAAGGAGGAGTGCTATCTCCCCTTCTGTGGATTCTGGTCGTTGATGAACTCCTCGGGCTACTCACCGAGAATGGCATTACCTGCATTGGGTATGCTGATGATATCGTGATAATGGCCAGAGGTAAATTTGAAGGTACTCTCTGCGACATTATGCAGAGAGGGTTAAATATAACCCTGAAATGGTGCCAGGAAGTAGGACTAAACATCAACCCTACAAAAACAACACTTGCACCATTCACAAAAGAAGACTCAAGCTTCCAAAAATCAAAGCCATACGCTTGAGCGAAGTGGATTTAGAATGAAAGGAAGAAGTTAAATCTCTAGGAGCAACACTAGACAAAAAACTACTGTGGAACCAGCACCTGGACAAAACAGTAAGTAAAGCCACTACCGTACTCATGGTGTGCGGGAGAATGGCTAGCAAAACATGGGGCTGTAACCCACACATTCTGCGCTGGATGTACACCATGCTAGTGAGACTTATCATCACCTACGGAGCGGTTGCTTGGTACAAGAGAACTAAGCTTGCAACAGCAAAGAAAAAACTTGAGAAGATCCAGAGACTTGCGTGTTTCTGCATCACAGGAGCAATGAGAACCTGCTCAACCGCTGCGTTGGAAGTAATCCTGGATCTGACACCACTAAATTTGGTGATAGAGATTTCTTCCGCACGAAGAAATTTTATACACCACAACAGCTTCTCCTCTTATACAAGGCTCAAATCCGACCATCCTTGGAGTACTGCTCACATGTTTGGAGCTCAGCTCCCAAAAATACGCTGAGACTACTCGACTCTATTCAGAAAAGAGCCATCCGCTTGATTGAGGACCCAGATTTGACAAAAAATTTAGACACTCTCGAACATCGAAGAAGAGTAGCTGACCTGAGTCTGTTTTACAGATATTTTAATGGAAGGTGTTCAAAAGACGTGGCCCACTTGATCCCACCAAGAACAAGACCGGTCAGATATACACGTCGAGCTGCAGACGCTCATCCGTATCAGGTTCAGCTCGTTACACCTCGTACCACTCTATTTCAGACTTCTTTTATGTATAGAACCGCATCACTTTGGAATAGCATTCCAAAGGGCGTGTTTCCCGAAGTATACAACCTACAGAGATTCAAGGCCAACGTAAATCGATATCTCCGCTCATGCACCGCTCCCAGAGCGTCATAGGGATTTCCCTGCAGTGCATGTGCATTTTTAATAAAAAAAAGAGCTGGAGAAGCTCTACTTAAGATGTGAAGAGTAGGAATCAGGAGTGTATGGCGAGCCACTGAGGATCGATCCTTGGGTGGCTGTGAGGGGCTCCTGACACTACCAAAAGACAGAACTATTAAGAAATTCAGTTTAGAGAGAAACTTCATCACTAAACTGTCTACGAAAGAGGAATGGAACAACACCTCCAACAACTGTATTCTCAAAGAAGGTACGATCAAATGGTACCTACACTCAGACGGCTCTAAAACCGTCGAGGGAACCGGGGCAGGAATCTATGGGCCACGCACCACGTACTCGAAACCAATGGGAAAATCCTCAACCATACTACAAGCGAAATTACACGCAATAGAAGTATGTGCCCAAGTAAACCTCGACAGAAACTACAAAAACAAAGAAGTAGAAATATTAACGGATAGTCAAGCAGCCATAAAGACGCTGAGCTCTTGGATCATCAGCTCCAATATGGCTAGAGAGTGCATAGGAAAACTTAACGAATTAGGCAAGGAAAATAAAATTCACCTCAAGTAAGTAGATACCGGGCCATTCCGGAATCGAGGGAAACGAATGTGCCTACTCATTGGCAAGAAAAGGAGCATCGACACCCTTCATAGGACCAGAACCATTCTGTGGCTTCGAAGATACTTTCTTCAAGGCAGAACTCCAAAAGGAAGAAGGAAAACTGAGAGAAACCCATTGAAGGAACCTCTCAGGGTTGAGACACGCCAAAGAACTTCTCGGGAATTTTTACCGCAAGGGACGTCTCAGAACACTGACAAGATTCCTAACGGGACATTGTAAGCTCAAGGAACACCTGAGGAAGTTAGGCATAGAAGAGAATGGCGTCTGCAGATTCTGCGGGAAAGGAGACGAGACACCACGTCACCTACTGCTCAACTGCCATGCGATAGAACTCAAAAGAAGAAAAGTTCTGGGCCATCACCAGCTAGAGGCAGGGAACTTACCCGACCTTGATCCTCTCAAAATCCTGAAGTTTCTCAAGGAAACGGACTTGGAGAGGGTGCTCCGGTGCTACACTAAAGGGATTCCACACACCAGGCGAAGCACAGTAGAGGGGATACAATAGATCTTTTAGGTCGCAGTAACTTGATCAGCCTCAAAGATACAAATATAAATACAATGGCGCCGAACTTTTTTATATCTCGTGCTTTATAGTCTCCTACATACTTAGCTCCAGACACCGCTGCGCAATTTCGAACACGTGTAGAACGTGGTACCATTCTAGCATTTAGTAGAATGTGAGTTAATCTATCAATCTTCCTATCATGTCAACTTATAATGTGCAACTCCACCATGAGCTTATTTAAGGGAGATAAAGAACGCTATTTAGCAACCAGCTAACTCAAAAATAAATTTACTTCAATATTTTGGTAATGCACACACATGAGCAACATCACAAGTCGAAGAAAACTCACAGGTCAATTTTAACAGTTTTTATCAATAATAAGAATAAATAACTTACATAATAAAAATAGAAATTGCAATTATGTAATAAATATAACAGATGACAAAAATATTATTTAAATATCACACAAAATATAATAATAAATAGAATGATTTTAAATATAATAAAATAAAAACTATTTCAGTAGATGATGAAAATACAAATGGTATCACAGGTAGGTAATCAAATGTTAAATTTAAATTTATAGAAATGATCAATAATGGAATATGGACATCAATGTGTTATGATAATAATTATACATAGAATAAGACGAACATTAAAACTCACCCGATGACGTTTAAGGGCAATACTAATAATTATAATGCTTTATTAAGAAGGAGAAAATTACAGAGCTATTGCAGATTCTTAGAATTAATGAAATGGCGGAATAGGAAAGCCTATGGAAGTAAATGTAAAATTTATAATAATCAATTCAATGAATAAACAGCAATTAACTTTTTCTTAGATTAAGAAGAATAAGAATTACTTAGGTTAATGAAACAGATGTTGATGTTCCCTGTCTCAAAATCCGGGGTTCACACAGCTCTACGTGAATCTGCCTGGATCATTGCATATTGCCCCATTGCTAGTGCTAGTTCTGGTATTGGTACTATTACTGACATGATGTTGGTGGTAAATGGTGCTGGTACTACTTGTTCTTCATATCATTGAGGTGGAATCCCGGTTGGCAAAGGTCACCTAGGGAAAAAGGGCCAACTCCTTTAAAATAAATCAAAGAAACTCAGAACACATTATGGAACAAAGCAGCGTGAATCCTCTCTAGAGTGCATAATTCGACCACTTCACATGACTTAATGAACTAATTAAAATACGAAATCACTAATTTCATGTTACCAAGATGGGGCGACACGTTTAAAAATCGCTAAATATCTTCTTCTTCTTTTAGGTTTTTGGCTTTTAGCTTGTTTGTAAGCAATTTAGCCAGCTAATATGGCTAAAGATCATGCCATCTTTGTTTTTTTTTGTTTTTTTAATGGGACACCCCATATTTTATAACTTTTTCAGATTGTCTGAGAATACAATAATGAAAAATATATAATATATTATAACGAACACCGCTCTGGAGAAATTCTAGTAATTTCTTCTTTAACATTCTAGTACACCATTTGCTTGTTTGTTTACATTATTCTTTATACTGGATTAGTCAATGACACGTTCGCGACAGTTCGACGCAGGTCTGGAATGACGTGTTGACGGCCGACGGTATTTCTGCAATCTACGAGAGTCGATAATGAACCTACTAGAACGTGCCTACTGATGCGTCGGGGGACTATAAAAGGACCACCGCGCGGCTGCGTGTTTTAGTTTAGTTTGGACATAGAGTGAAGTGAAGACAGAGCAGTAACTAGTGGAAGCTGAACAGAGCAGTAGTGAAGTGAAGCGTGAAGTAAGGGAGCCAGTAGTGATAGTTAGTACAAGTAGTAATCAGCTGTGTGTGTTTATTAGAATTAGAGGTTATAATTTGGATTAGTCAATAAAGTAATTTGTAAGACTTTTGGTGGTGATTTATTATTGAGAAATTCGTAACAACTGGTGTCAGAAGCGGGATACGGATTCCAGCAAGAAGATTAATTAGTTAATGGGTAAATTACGAAGTGGAAAAGAAACTGGAAGCGACAAAATGTCTGAGCAAATGTTGGCGGATATGATGTTACTGCTCAAAAACGGCCAGGAAGAGCAGAAAAGCATCATGAAGAAGCTTGAAGACGGCCAAGAGCAGCAAAGGTTATTGATGCAGCAACAAAAAGAAAGTGAAGAGAAGCTGCTGCAACAACAAAAATATAGCGAAGAAAAGCTGATGCAACAGCAGAAGGATAGTGAGGAGCAGCTGCTAAAAGTTATCCTGCAGCAAAGAGACGATTATGTGTGTGGACTAAATAAGGTAAAACAAGACATTGATGGTGTTCGTGATGAAGTCAACGGTGTTCGCAACGAAGTCGGTGGTGTTCGCGACGAAGTGAAGCTGGTGGAACACAAAACAAAACTACTGGTAGAAGAGATCGAGAATAAACTCAGAAGTCTTGGAAGTTCTGAGGTGAAGCATTGTCCGGGTGCCGCACCGTCTAGCAGTTTTGGCCCCAAAATGAAACAACCAGCGTACGACGGAACAACTCCCTGGACTGCGTACAAGATGCAGTTTCAGGCCGCATGCATGGCCAACGGATGGAACGACGTAGAGAAGGCAACGGCACTGGTTCTTGCTCTTCGGGGGCAAGCTGTGGACATGCTGCAAACACTGTCGGTAGAACTGCACTCGAATTACAACCAATTGAGTGCAGCATTAGAACTTCGATTCGGCAATCGCCATATGGAGCAGGTGTTCCAAAATCAGTTGATGAGCAGAGTGCAGAAGCCGAACGAGTCGCTACAGGAGTTCGAAGCAGATGTCAACAGGATTGTCCATCAAGCCTACCCGGACTCGCCGCAGAATTTCAAGGAACAACTAGCCTCGCAAACCTTTGTCAACGGAATACGAGACACAGAAATACAGAAGATCCTGCGCATGTCACACTTGACAAAGTCCAGCGAAGCGCCAGTTAGAGCGCTCGAAATAGATGCAGCAATCAAGGCGTCCAATGGTAGAAACTTTTCCAAGGTACGAGCAGTGACAATTAATGAAGATAAAGAAGAGAATGTGACTGCCATATTGGAAAAGTTTAATAAGAGATGGATAAGATCTCTGAGCAGTTGAATGATGGGAAAAGAGGTTGGACTCCAAGGAGGGACGAAAGCAGGAAACAGTGCTACTGTTGTGGATCCAGTTCACATTTTATACGTGACTGTAAAGTTAGTGAGACTCCGAGACGTGGTGGATCCCTGGAACGAAGACCAGGCAGGGACAGGAGCGGGAGCAGAGAGAGAAGTGTCTCTCGAGAACGGGAAGCTCCCCGTCGAAGGCAGGAAAACTAACTTCAGCCAGTGTGGAGGGGCGAATGCTGGCTGACAACAACAAGGCCCCCAAGATCGTTTCCATCCGAACACTCCAATGCCACGTAGACAGCCTAGCCGTTGAAGGGCAGATAAATGGAAAATCTGTTGCCATGGTACTCGACACCGGATCATCAATCTCATTGGTAAGGAAGGACATGGTCAGTCCCGCTGTAATTCGGCATCCATCGAGGCGGGTCCAGTTGAAGACAGCGACAGGTGAAATCGCAGATATCATCGGCGAAGTAGATGGCCGAATCCAGCTTGGAGCCCTGGAACTGCGTCATACGGTTGTGGTAGCCGAGATTGAAGACGAGTTTATTCTGGGACTAGACATCATTCAACAGCATGGACTGCGAATTGATCCGAAACAAGGTATCCTGAGATTGGGTGAAGAAGACTTGGTACTGAGCTCTAGAAAATCACAGAAGGTAATGACGAGACTCATTGCGAGTTCAATGACCACCATCCGAGGGTTCAGCGAGCAGATTGTCCCGGCCAGACTGGAAGCAGATCTTGGAAGCTGCGTTGGGTTAGTCGAGTCATCCCCAGACAGTAATAAGAACCTGATAATAGCCAAGACGTTAGTCAACACTAGCCGAGAGATTCCTGTACGTGTTGCAAATGTGTTTTCTGGCAGCGCTAGGATCAAGGAAGGTGACGTACTTGGAATTTGCGTACCAGTCAAGAAGATCAGCTGTTGCGAGAAGATGGAGGGCAAGGAGAAGGCAGATACAAGAAAGATGAAGCTTGTCCTACCGGAAGTCGATTTTGAGGAACTGTCAAAAGACGAGACAAGGTTGGCGAAAGAATTTTTGAAGAGGAACCAAGACGTTTTCGCAACAGGGAACATGAAGTTAGGCAGAACGGACATTGTGCAACACCGAATAAATACAGGCGACACCCAACCAATAAGACAAGCCCCAAGAAGACTGCCGATTGCAAAACAAGAAGAGGTATCAACCATGCTGGACCAGATGCTGAAAGACGGAGTGATTGAGGAATCCAACAGCCCGTGGTCATCGCCAGTCGTGTTAGTAACCAAGAAGGATGGAACAACAAGGTTTTGCGTCGACTATAGAAAGTTGAACGATGTTACGAAGAAGGACAGCTACCCGCTACCAAGAATCGATGACATTTTATGTACCTTGTCTGGCTTAACCTGGTTCTCAACCTTGGACCTAAAGAGCGGTTACTGGCAGGTTGGCATGCACCCAAATGACAAAGAGAAAACTGCGTTTTCTACTGGCACGGGTCTGTACAATTTCAAGGTTATGCCATTTGGTCTTTGCAACGCGCCAGCCACATTTGAAAGACTGATGGAGATGGTACTCCGAGGGCTGACCTGGAAAACATGCCTAGTATACCTGGACGATGTCATGGTTATGGGTTCAACTTTCCAAAATCACATCGACAACCTTCAGGAAATTTTCGATCGATTCAGAACTGTCAACCTGAAGCTGAATCCAGAGAAATGTTCGCTATTTAAGAAGAAGGTTGAGTTTTTGGGACATACCGTAACTTCTGAAGGAATCCAGACCAGCGACAGCAAAGTAGCATCGATTCGTGATTGGCCGACTCCTAAAGACAGACACGAAGTCCGAAGTTTCCTGGGTCTTTGTACATACTACCGAAGATTTGTCAAGAAATTTGTAGATGTAGCAGCTCCGCTCCATAAGCTCACCGAATTGAAGACGCCTTTCATCTGGAATGCCAAGTGTGAAGACGCTTTCCGAAGACTGAAAAAGGCTTTGATTTCTAGTCCGATCCTGTCATATCCTCAAAGAGAAGGAAAGTACGTACTTGATACTGACGCAAGTAATATCGGGATAGGTGCTGTTCTATCGCAAGTCCAAGAGGGAGAAGAGCGAGTCATCGAGTACTACAGCAAGACCTTGACAAAGCCTGAGAGGAACTACTGTACCACCAGGAAAGAATTACTGGCGATCATCAAATCGGTGGAGCATTTTAAAAATTACCTGCATGGGAATGAATTCCTGATCAGAACAGATCACGGCGCGCTCACCTGGCTGATGACGATGAAGAACGTGGAAGGTCAGACTGCTAGGTGGATAGAACGACTACAGCAGTTCAACTTCAAAATAAAACATCGTGCAGGCAGATTACACCAGAACGCTGATGCATTATCAAGGAGGCCATGTGTGAAATGCTCACATTGTGAGCGGATTGAGGATAGACAGAAGGAAGAGTGCGTTCGAAGGATCGTGATCAATGCAGATACAGGATGGACGATAGAAGCATGCAGGAAAGAGCAAGAAAAAGACGAGGACATCGGAGACATTTTAAAACGTAAAGAAGAGAATGGACCGAGACCAACGTGGGCAGAGGTTTCTCCACGTAGCCCAGAATATAAAGCTCTATGGTCACAATGGGAGTCGCTGCAAATCGAAAATGGTCTGCTGAAGAGAGCCTGGGAGAGTGCCGACGGAAAGAAGATCGTCATGCAGTTGGTGGTTCCAAGGAGTAAAGTTCCGAAGATTCTCGAAGTGATCCATGGAGGTACATCAGGAGCTCACTTCGGAGTGAACAAAACACTAGCAAAAGTTCGAGAGAGGTTCTACTGGGTGAACTGCAAGGACGATGTCGAAGCCTGGTGCCGTAAGTGCGAGAAATGTGCTGCAAGCAAGGGCCCAAGCAGAAGACTGACAGGTGCTATGAAGCAGTACAACGTCGGAGCCCCATTTGAGAGGATAGCCATAGACGTAGCAGGTCCTTTTCCAATCAGCTACAGCAGCAATCGCTTTATCCTGGTTGCCATGGATTATTTCAGCAAGTGGCCTGAAGCATACGCCATACCGAACCAAGAAGCTGCTACAGTTGCGAGAGTCTTGGTGGATAATTTAATTAGCAGATTTGGCGTACCCTTAGAGTTGCATTCCGATCAAGGACGAAACTTTGAATCCCAAGTTTTCGCAGAAATGTGTAAACTGCTCGGGATAAACAAGACAAGGACTACACCTCTCCATCCACAATCTGACGGTATGGTAGAACGGTTTAATCGAACAATGGAGGAAGTTGGCCAGCGACCGAATGAAGGCGAGGTACGACTTGAAGGCAAACTCCGGCGGCTTCACAGAAGGAGACAAAGTGTGGTTTTATAATCCAACTAGGAAGAAGGGTTTGTCGCCTAATTTTATGCCATCCTGGGAAGGGCCTTACACAATTATTAAAAGGATAAACGACGTGGTGTATAGGATACAGCGGAGCGGAGCCCCCAAGTGCAAGATGAAGGTAGTCCACCTGAATCGTCTGGCACCCTACTGTGGAGACAGCGAATAAGTCCGTTCGAGCGGGACGCTCGAAAATAGAAAGGGGGCAGTATAACGAACACCGCTCTGGAGAAATTCTAGTAATTACTTATTTAACATTCTAGTACACCATTTGCTTGTTTGTTTACATTTTTTATACTGGATTAGTCAATATGACACGTTCGCGACAGTTAGACGCAGGTCTGGAATGACGTGTTGACGGCCGACGGGATTTCTGCAATCTACGAGAGTCGATAATGAACCTACTAGAACGTACCTACTGATGCGTCGGGGAACTATAAAAGGACCACCGCGCGGCTGCGTGTTTTAGTTTAGTTTGGACATAGAGTGAAGTGAAGACAGAGCAGTAACTAGTGGAAGCTGAACAGAGCAGTAGTGAAGTGAAGTGTGAAGTAAGGGAGCCAGTAGTGATAGTTAGTACAAGTAGTAATCAGCCGTGTGTGTTTATTAGAATTAGAGGTTATAATTTGGATTAGTCAATAAAGTAATTTGTAAGATTTTTGGTGGTGATTTATTATTGAGAAATTCGTAACAATATGTATAGCAGTAATAAAATTGACCGAGATTCTGGAGGGCTAAGGTATGGCACAAATCTTAAAGTAAACATCAGTCATAAATAAAAGAAACCCCATTCTCTAGTTCAATGGCACACTATACCTACATTGGGTATTCTTCTGACTGCTAAGAATTTATGGTAGGTAGGTACGGTACCTAAGATAGGGTACTGAAATGGATCGCACCTAGGTAGGATGATAAGGGAAATATTTCCATTGCCCTCGTTAAAGCAGCACAAATCGTAAAAGCAAACAGTGCGAGAATATAGGTACGTGAATACAAGAAGGTAAAATTGTTAGAAAATAAAATACAGCCACGCGCCGTTGCATCAATAGAAACGATCCCTGCCTGCACATTAAATATTCATAAAATAAAATCGCTCCAGCTAGCCACAATTCAGTCCTTCGAGAAAGCGACCACCGCAAGGGTAAATCAACCATTGCCAGATGTTAGGGCAGACACTGTCGGTCCGCGTGACGAAATAATAGGTGACCTACATACAAGAACGGATGGAAAGAAACAGACCGTGTGAAGGAATGTGAAATCAGAATTTAAACAATAAGCCTTCGCAGAGACAATGGTATCTCGTGGGATATCATACCTACGATAATTAAAATTACACCAATCGAGAGGGCGAATTAATAAACCCCAATAGCCGAAAATTCGCTGCGGTACCTAAACGGCCAGTAAAGGAAAACGCGAAGTGAAAGTTAAGTCGGTGTAATTATAATAACTAGACACAATGAGAAGTACCTAAACGCGTCGGCCGATTTGAAGGAAAATTTAGATAGTGCAGGTTTAGGAAAATTCAGTGAGATAGCCGCGAGGCCAAATCGCTAAGTCCAGTAATTAGGAAAATACGATTAAGGACTAAATCACGATGCATTGTTGCGTGATGTTTAGAAGGCGGGCCGCGCCATCTATAAAAGAAAACGCCTTGCCGCTGCTCGAGACAGATGAAGATCAGCTTCCGAGCAGGTCGCATCTGACTCCTTAACCCTTTAGTCGTTGTCCAGAGATGACAATTGTGAACTCCAGATAACGACTCCTTCTTAACCAGCAGTTCGGCCAGAGATGACTTATGTGAACTCCAGCCGAATTGTCCTTCTTCAACCTGAGAATTTCCATTGAAAATTTAGTTAGGGTCAAATCGCACCCGAACAAACTTCTAATCACAATTCTTAACCAACAACTCGGCCAGAGATGACTTATGTGAACTCCAGCCGAATTGTCCCTCTTCAACCTGAGATATTCAATTTCCTAATTAGTTAGGATAAAATAGCACCCAAACAAACTTCTAATCACAATTCTGACCCAGCAGTTCGGCCAGAGACGACTTAGGTGAACTCCAGCCGAATTGTCCTTCCTAAACCCAGGAAAAACCCCTTGAGAAAATAATTAGGGCAGATATCATTGCAACCACATTTTCAACAACGTAAAACAATCAAACAGATTCGGCAAATCCACGAGCGCAGAGCCTATTTTAAATCAAGAAAAATAATCAGTTAGGAATTAGGCGGCATCAGCAGTAAATACCTAGTAGGTACCTACTCAAACAAGAGTCCGCGGCCGGAAGCAATTACTCATCAACAAATAATTTATAAATAGGAAATCGAGATAGAGCTAGGAGAGAAAACAGACCCAGGTTAGGAATAAATAATTTATAAACAAAACGGCCCATGATTCAATCATCCTATTCTTCGAAGAGTCCGAGTTTTTATTTAGCGCAGATGGTTAGGCAGGAAGCAGTCCCTTTAAAATACGATTTAGAAAGTGAAAGGAGTTTCTCGCCATTATATGACACCATAAATAAAGATCACATAGCAGAGCACCCCCGGTTAGCACAGGTCTAGATAGAACAAGGCAGCGTTGTCAGATGTAGCCTCTATTAATTCGCAAATATTATCAGGAAATACTAATTCCATTACAACACCCAATTAGGAATTAAAATACGTACTCTATTTCCAAACGTTGGGGGAGGGATCCACCTCGATGTCCAGGTGAAGACCTCCGTTGTACCAATACAAGAGTATACCTCTTTAAAGTGGAAATCGTACAACAGGGCAAAGGCACCCTCAGAGCAGGACAGAGTAACGCAAGCCAAAGCAAGGTTGCCAGGTGTAATAAACGCCCTTACATGTCAGGAAATCCAATAATCAAAATAAAGTTAGGTTCATGAATTGCAATTCACAAATAAAACATCCAAAGCAAATCAAAATTAATCCCGAGTATGGGAAAGCCAATTTAGATCCAGAAAACCAAAGTGTCATTATAAGGTCGTTTTTCCGAATCTCTTCTAACCAGATTTTATACACACCTGAATCTTATGTGACAAATGTTATTATTATGTTCTCATCATACTATCTACGCTCTTTGGGGTGATAGGCCGACGTACTCGTGTTACTGGCGGACCGGTGTGTTGGTGCCGATACAAAAGATTAAGTAATTTGTCTGTAAACAAGCCTAAACACGAATGATAAACAAAAGTCCAGCATTTTCAATCATTAACTAGATTAATGGTTAAAGAGTCGTGGTCTGTAGTATGGTCAGCTAATAATCACGTTGAGTAGCAAAGATCTTCGAGAACGGAGCCAACATGCTCCGGGAAATAAATCAAGGTGTGTAGAAAAATCTACAATAATACAGTTGATTAAGGTTTCAATCAGAAAAGCAAATAAGGTAAATCATCAGGTATAACAGTGACAAATGCCTAAGGGCAAGGTAACATATGTGACATAAAGGTCGCCTGACGAGGCAGCATCGACGGGTGCAATAAAAGGTAGAACAAGACAAATAACAAAAAGGTATACAAAGTGATAACTAAATACAGTATCACCCAGGTTATGAATTAAATAAACAGAGGCGAAATAATTCCCTCTCCCAGTAAAAATAAACGGAGGCGAAATAATTCCCTCTTCCAGTAAAAATAAACGGAGGTGAAATAATTCACACTCCTAGGTAAATCAACTGTGCAAATAAAATCAATAAATAAAAGAGAGTCGGAATGAACGATTTTATAAAAGATGCAAGTCAGCATTCAGGAGAAGTGGCAACCCCGTACTCGACTGAGCCTCGCATCTTAAACTGCCCGAATTCCCGTAACGGAACACGAACCGCTGTAGCTCGGTAGCCGAACTGCCGCCAACCGTCTTGGCGCGATATTTAACCCGAGTCAAATCCACAGGCGACTCAGCTAGACATACAGGGTGATTCTCCCGGTTGAAAATACACGATAATTTCGTACGAGGAATTGAATAGGTAATAGACAGACATTCCCGCATATACCGGGTCGTCTGTAAACAACATGGTTGTATTCTTTAATTAATTCAAGCAGTTGCTTGAAGTGAAGTCAAAGAAACTAGAAAAAGGAAATTAGGCAAGGAAAATCGTTGAATAGTTAAACCCACAGACATTTCCGCATATACCGGATAGTCTGTAACTGAAATAAAGCGAAACGAAATAATAAGACATTCCCGCAATATACCGGGTAGTCTGTAAACGAAACAAAAATAAAAAGAAAGCACAGGTGTGTAAAAGAGTGGAATCCGAAATGGATTATAGTTTGAAAGATGGATGAAAGGGATCTCTCTTCGCTTTCCATTTTTTTGTACTCTCTATGCAAAATCACAGCCCATCTCGCCCTTCATCACTTTACGCCCTTACAAACGAATTCTCTCGCTCATCACTCGCTTTTAAACATCTGATAGGAAGCCAACAGTTAACAACGAGTCTCAGTAAATTTCCCCGCTTTTCCGACAAAAGAAAAATCCCAGTAGGTTCTTTGCGCATCCGTTTCGGCCATAGTAATCCTGGCATACCTCAATCAAAGAGCAGGGGCGACTACGGTAATTACGGTAAACACAACGTAAGAAAACACAACGGTCCTATTAGGAGAAACTCGGAAAACTAGACGATCACAAGGTGGCTTTTCGCGAAAGACTAGGGGACCCGGGTCTTCGTTGTAACAGTACCCTCTTCCAATTATTTTTTAGTTTTTATTACTATAACATACAGTGGCGGATTTGCAGTCTTGGCGGCCCCAGGCCCCAGGCCATATAGTAAGTACCAGCCGCCCCGCCGCCCCTTTTTCTAATACCCATCATTAGACTACATAATGAATTTACTTTATTGCCAACTTAAATAAAACATTTATAGAACGGTTTTAGGTTTTATTTATTTAACTACAGGTTTATTCTCATACAAGATAAGATATTATAATGAGTGTTTTAAAATGTGTTACAAAACTCGTCTGCACTATTAGGCCAGGCGCACATTGGAACGCAGGCAACGCAGGCGACATAGCGCAGGGCAGCACGTGTTTTTGTAAACAAATATTTCAAATGTGTGTACGCAAATTGAGACGCAAGGCAGGACAGGGTAAAACTATTCGATAAATAACCTGCTTCATTCAGTGTCCCAGACACAGTTTCCTGCTTCCCTGTGCGAGACGTGCAAGTGTGTGCTCTGACTGTCAATTAATTAATTGTAATTTTAATATTATTTTAAGTAGTTTTAGTACTTGATAGATAAAAATGTTTGAAGAACTGATCGCAGCTGTTCTAAAACTAAGTTGAATTAGGTCAAGGAATTCGGTGATAATAAAATAAATAGAGAAGAGAGAAGAATGGCGTTATTATAATTTCAAATCAGTAAATAATTTTGAAGAGACTGTCACAAAACTGTCTATCAATGTACGCTTGGGCACGTGTCTGATAACCTGCGTGCAGTTTTTTCTGTGCTGTGCAGTCTGCCCTGCGCTATGTCGCCTGCGTTCCAATGTGCGCCTGACCTTATAGTCGCCCCTATCTCGTCGCCCTAGGCCCGGGCCTACTGGGCCTTAGGGCAAATCCGCCACTGATAACATATATCAATCATTCTACCTTTCATTTCCATATTTTATGTATTTTATTTAATTAAAGCCTTTGGTTTTCTGATTTTTTCAGCGACTTTGATTTTATTAATCGATTTATACCGATATACAGGGTGTCCCAGCTTATTCGAAGCGGTCTCTGTAGGCCAAACGATGGATTGTTTCCAAAAAAATTTTGCAAATTCAAGTACAAGATCACAATGGCCATAATTTAAAATTATTTTGGAGTATACAGAGTGTCCCATATGACAGTGGCATATCAAAGTTATGTTTTTTTAAATGGAATGCTCCTATGTTATTGCATTTTTAGATTGTCTGAAAAGAGAAAATAAGATTGGCTGTTACAGTTGGTGTTTAAATTCAGAAGTTTTTGAGTAATAAACAACTGAAAATCGTCATTTTTCGAGTTCAAGGCCCTGTACAACGAAAACGGATGAAGATAGAGAAAAACGGCTTACATGTCCCTATTTTAACTTTTTATGTACTATCCTATGATGTACATGAAATGTTTATACAGGGCGATAAAAAATTTGAAAAATTCTGAGATTTCTCCACGCGTCGCCAAATAAAAAAATCAAAGAAAGTACAAATGTTTCTATACCATAGGATAGTACATAAAAAGTTAAAATAGGGACATGCAAGCCGTTTTTCTCTATCTTGAACCGTTTTCGTGGTACAAAGCCTTGAACTTGAAAAATGACGATTTCAGTTGTTTATAACTCAAAAACTTCTGAATTTAAACACAAACTGTAAAAACCAATCTTATTTTCTCTTCTCAGACAATCTAAAAATGTAATAACATAGGAACAATCCATTTAAAAAAAACATAACTTTGATATGCCACTGTCACATGGGACACTCTGTATACTCCAAAATAATTTTAAATTATGGCCATTGTAATTCTGTACTTGAATTTTCAAAAAGATTTTTGAAAAAGTCCATCGTTTGGCTTACAGAGACCGCTTCGAATAAGCTGGGACACCCTGTATATTGAAGAAAAATTTAATTAATTTTGGCTACTTTACTATCAAATTACAGTTTTTTATCGCTTGTGGCCCAAGGGAAAAAAATTAATCTGATTTTGCCATTCTATGATTCTAAACTGCTCAACAAATGAAACGTTACATGACCAAATTTGCCCTAACTTTGGCACTGATAAAATTTTGATTGTTTCTAGAAATTCAATTTTTGTTTCGAGGGTTCACTAGATCAATCCCTTGTTTATCAGTCCGTATGTTTGCAAGAACTTGGTACTTCACACAAAGTTTATACAGGGTGGTAAATAAAACAGTTCAAAATCTCAGAAAGTTCAGCTTGCTTCCATTTGATCAAAGATTTTTCTTTTTAAATTTCAACACAAAGATCATGAAGATGGACCTCATATCTCGAAACGGTTTTCGAATTTTCCGATTATTTCTTTTATTTACAGGGTGATCTCAAAAAAACTACTTTTTGGTGTGGCAATGATAACTTTGTTACCGGTGACCCGATTTTCAAAATGTAGGGCTCATTTTAAAGCTTAAGCTTCAAGCAAGAACACGCAAGATTGATAATCGACTAAGGACAAAAATTTAAAATACAGGGTTGTATTAAAACTAACCCAAATCTGAATGGCTTCCGAAATCTGGTATTAAGGAAAATTTGAAATAAAGTTAAGTTGCTTTCAAACAAACCATTCATTCTGAATACTTCAAGATGTTCGTCGCTTGCATGAGTTGAGAATTGTTGACATAAGAACAAAATTACAACTTCGTGTTTTCGAATTAGGTAGTCGCTTTGTTATTATTAGGCTAATTGTTTATCATATGGATGTCTCTATTATTGATTGTTGTTTGACGGCTGATAAAACTGTTTTATTTATTGTAAGAATGAAAATTGACCACCCTTGTATCTCCGGATATAAATCCGCTTGATCATATGTTTGGAGTAGAATGAAAAAAAATCCTAAAGAAAGGGAAGACAAATGGATAATTTGGATGATTTGGTGATAGCTATACAGGATACAATGGGAAGCTACTCCCCAGCAGTTTTTACATCACCTGGTGGAGGGAATACCAAGAAGAGTTACGGCAGTTATAAAAGAGGCCGGGGAGGTCCGACAAAATATTGGTATTTGGATACTCCCCTTTTTTTTGGAATGCCACAGTTTTTTGTACATAAATAATAAAACATTTTAATGGACACCTTTTAACCTTTTTTTTTTAACTGAACTTTCTTTACGATACGACAGGCTCAATTATTGCTGAGTGAATTAACAAGCCATCACGGTAAGTATTAACGGAAGTCATGCAAAGAAATCTCAGCTCAACCGACAAAATAAAACAGTTTTATCAGCTGTCAAACGACAATCAATAATAGTGACATCTATAATGATAAACAATAAGCGTAATAATAACAAAGCGGTTACCTCATTCGAAAACACGAAGTTGTAATTTTGTTCTTATATCAACAATTGTTAACTCAATCAAGCGGAGAACGTCTTGAAGTATTCAGAATGAATGGTTCGTTTGAAAGCAAATTAACTTTAATTCAAATTTTCCTTAATACCAGATTGCTGAAGTCATTCAGATTTGGGTCAGTTTTAATACAACCCTGTATTTTCAATTTTTGTCCTTAGTCGATTATCAATCTTGCGTGTTCTTGCTTGAAGCTTAAGCTTTAAAATGAGCCCTACATTTTGAAAATCGGGTCACCGGTAACAAAGTTATCATTGCCACACCAAAAAGTAGTTTTTTTGAGATCACCCTGTAAATAAAAGAAATAATCGGAAAATTCGAACCGTTTCGAGATATGAGGTCCATCTTCATGATCTTTGTGTTGAAATTTAAAAAGAAAAATTTTTGATCAAATGGGAGCAAGCTGAACTTTCTGAGATTTTGAACTGTTTTATTATTTACCACCCTATATAAACTTTGTGTGAAGTACCAAGTTCTTGCAAACATACGGACTGATAAACAAGGGATTGATCTAGTGAACCCTCGAAACAAAAATTGAATTTCTCGAAACAATCAAAATTTTATCAGTGCCAAAGTTAGGGCAAATTTGGTCATGTAACGTTTCATTTGTTGAGCAGTTTATATTAATTACATGAATTCTCAAAGCTTAAATTTTTTATCTTTAAAATTAACCTCTATTTAGGGGATAGATAATATAAGAGATCGATCATCCTTTACAATATTATTGGCTCTGCAAGGTATTTCAAATTTTAGGGCGTGGCTTGACTGAATCTGTTGAGCAAACAAAGTATAATAAAATTTCGGTAATATTATATATATATAGCGCCTTTACTGTCAAGGTCAGTTTGAACATTGGGAGTTGCCCAAGTCCAAGACCTAAATAAAGAAATTTTTCCGATTGCAATATCTGCGCATTCCATCACCTGAATTCCGAGATGCAACCTAGTTTAGAACTGGTTATTATACAACCACTAAGTAGTAGATTGTACCTATATACCTGCCCACACCTAATATGTACGATTATGTGAGGAATAATAATACTGGGTTAAGTAAAATACCTTGTTATAATTATTTCTTTAATCGACATTATTATAACCACACATTATTCAATCTATAAATTGTTATAATTATCTTTTTAACTAATGTCAGTAATTATTAACTATTATAATTATTATTCAGGAACGTCGTTATCTCAACCTCTTAAGGCTTCTCTTAAAAAAAGTTATTTTCCACGGAGAGAAAGTGTTTTCTACAGGTGCTCTCCCAAACCGCACAATAACATCCAGTGGATGTCCATTGTTATTACTACTGTGGACTTCCATGACATCCATTGGACATCCACATATGGACATCGTACATTCAGTGGATGTCCAGTGGATGATACAAATGACACAGTTTGGGACGTCCATTGTTAGTCCTTGAGTGGACATTGTATGGATTAAAATCTGGACTACTTTTGGATCAAATTTGTATAATTCAAAAAATGTCCTTTGGACATCCATTGTCACAAACATGGACGTTCATTAGCGTACATTATGTGGATCAAAAAATGAACATTAAAATTTTCATCAGCACCGAAATTATGTGATAACTGACATTACTAAAAAAGCAAATTCGGAGAAGCGTTTAGCAGAAAATACAAGATTTTTCTCGCTTGCCGCTTCTCTGAAATTGCTGTTCTTGAAATGTCAGTTACTCCACACATGATACAACTACACAATTTATTTATACACTGTTTATTTGTATTATATGACTGCACACAATTTCCGTACTGATTGATGAGGGTTTTGCTATAGTGGGACACAATAGTCAAACTCGCAATACCTAAAATTTATGTTTTCAACCCTTACTTCGTAGAATCTCTGCATACTTATTGATTATTCATAATCGCAATACCTAATAAACCTCTAAAACTGAAAAAGAAATAATATTCTTTCTTGATAAACACGGAACACCCATACGACCAATGTGGTCATTTAAGGCGAAATGAATTTTCATTTTTATTTTTTAAATTGTTTATTTGCGTGGTGTTACAAAATTATTGAATTCTTAAAAAATTAATAACCTGTTGAGAGTAACATTAAACGTGCTGGTAAAAGTGTCGATATGGATGTCCATTTCAAGTCACAATATGTACCGGGTGGGCGTCTAAGAATGAACAGCGGCCATATCTTGGGAAATATTGATCCTACAGTTTCAAAATGAAAATTTTCCAGACATAAGTGACTATGCGATATGCAATGAAAATATTTTTAAGATGGTCGCACTTCCGGAAATACCGGAAGTTGACACCTACTTCGTTATTTTAACGGGGACACCCTTTATATTATTGTATTTTTAAATTGCCTGGCAAAATCGAATACAGGTGGTTTTCATAATTGGAATTTAGGTTGAGTTGTTTATGAGTTATAAACAAAGTGAAAATCGCAATTTTCAATTTTCAAAGCATCTCACATTGAAAACGGCTCAAGATATTTAAAAACGGCTTACATGTCCCTATCTTAACTTTTTACAAGGTATCCTACCATGTGGTTTAAATTTTTATACAGGGTGACGAAAATTAACAGATTTTTCATCACACTGTAGAAAAATCGTTTATTTTTCTGTTGATCCGTCATCACAATTTCATCAGTCTATTCAGTCTAATTAATTTTAAGAGCTTTTCCACAGAATATAATAAATCAGAAGCTAAACTCGCCGGCGGCGCCTTTGATCTTTTAGAGACAAGCCACACCTCTAGCGGCCATTGCTTCAGAGTAGAAACGTAGGCCGGCCACAGAATAGGTAGAGTTCTATTCTGTGGGCCCGCATTCAAAACTAATGAAAGCTTATCTCAAATCATGGCGGATCTCTATGCGCCGAGTAGATGCGCGAACTCGGTATTTTTATTGCAGTTTATATTCTAATTGTGTTTTATATTTTTGGTTCTAATTATTTCTGCTCCTTTGAGCTTTATTTCTTACTTTTATCTCGATTAAAACTCGTTATTTTTATTCATCTTTTATTAACTTCATCATTCTCCTGGTTCATGAAAGGGAGTATCACGGTTGTTGCCAACCTTACAAAACATTTCCCTAACCTCTGTTACCAAAAACCATTGATATGTTGAACTCCCTAGACTGTGTAATAATTCATTAAACAATAACATAACACGCTTTTTCTTTTTTTTTTTTTTTACAAATGGTACTTAAAAAATAATTCTTATTTAACTTAAACAAGCTATTCACTATGTTCTAACATATCATGGACTATCGGAATCACACTGACTTCCACTATCAGAATCAAACTGTGTTTCAAAATCTTTTAAAAATTCAGGTGGTTTTCGTACCCTTTTAGAGGATACAGTATTATTTTCAACAGTTTCATTTTGATTTCCATCTTCACTCGGGATATCTGATACTGTACTCAACGTTTCCGACAGTTTACATGTATTTTTACTAGTCACGTCTAATTCAACATTAATATTTAAGTCTTTATCAGGTAAGTTTTCATTATCTTCTGCTACATTCAAACATGAGTCATTAGTCGATAGCTCATCCGAATGTTCAGAAGTTGACATAAGTTTAATATTGTCTGGTATGTTGCTTTCAACAATTGTAGTATTCTCTGGGAGTTCAAAAACAATATCATACATCAAAGAGTTATTAATATATGGCAAATTGGTTTTCTTTAAAAATTTCCTGTTTCTTCTGAACCTCATTCCTGAAGAGTCTTTAACTATGTATGATCTTTCATTAACTACTTCCTCTACCTTTCCTCTCACCCAAGTGTTTCCCTTTTGTAATAATATATTTTCCTGTTTATTTAGTTTTGGTAAGTCTTTTGCTGTTCTATCAAAGAATTTCTTTTGACTATCTTGAATGACTGTTAACTTAGTTTTAATAATATCAGGATCTATAATAACAGGTTTTAAATTTTCTATTGATATAGGAATTTTAGTTTTAACTAGTTTGTTCAGTAATATTTGTGATGGAGAAAATGATATACCTGGTAAAGGTGTATTACGATATTCCATTAATAACATTGGTAGTTCTTCTACAGATTTAGCTTTATTAAGCATTTGCTTCACTATACCTACATATCTTTCAGCTAATCCATTGGATTGATGATGATGCGGACTACTAAAAACAACATCAAAATCCCATTCTTTTGCAAAATTCAAAAACTTCATAGAATTATACGGCATATTGTCTGAAAAGAACTTGTCTGGGACTCCAAATTGAGAAAATTTTTCCTTACAAAAAGCGATTACTGTATCAGCCGTTTTATTTTCAGTTTGGGAAACTTCAACCCAATGCGAATATGAA
The DNA here is from genome assembly GCA_910589415.1 of Malachius bipustulatus. NCBI lineage: Eukaryota > Metazoa > Arthropoda > Insecta > Coleoptera > Melyridae > Malachius > Malachius bipustulatus. Next base: position 4,800,316 of record OU342633.1, read on the forward strand.
TCTACTAATAGTAAATAATTTCTACCATTGTATTCAAAAAAATCACTGGACAAATACTGCCATGGTCTCGTTGCGATCATATGACTTATTAAGGTTTCTTTTTGATTTGAATTTTGGTGTACTTGACATACTTCACACTTGGATACAAATTCATCAATATCTTTAGTCATATTTGGCCAATAAAATACATCTCTAGCCCTAGACTTTGTTTTCTGCACACCAAAATGAGGTTCATGAACTTTTTTTAGCATCTGATATCTCAAACAGTTTGGAACAATAATTTTCTTTCCAAAGAAAAGCAAGTCATTTGATAAGTATATACTATCCTTTAGTTTGAAAAATGGTTTTAAATCTGTATTCAATTTTTTATCGTTCAGCGGCCATGAAGTTGTACAGTATTGTTTCACCTTTGATAACACATCATCATTATTTACAGCTTTTTGAAATAATTTCTTTTTTTCCTCTGACATTGGCACATTGTTATATAATGCATGAATTACATACGTCATCTCTGGATCATCCTCTACATCAGATTTTATATATGACCTAGATAATATATCTGCAATTAGCATATCTTTTCCAGGGAGGTAAACTATATTTATATTATATCTTATCAATTTAAGCATCATTCTTTGTAGTCGATTACTAATCTTATCTAAATCTCGTGCAAATATAGGAACTAAAGGTTTGTGATCACTTTGAACAGTCACATTTTTCCCGTAAACAAAATAATGGAATTTTTCAAACGAGTAGCAAATTGCTAACAGTTCCTTTTCTATCTGTGCATAACGCCTTTCTGACTTTGTGAGCGTTCTTGAAGCAAATGATACTGGGTGACCTTGTTGTAATAGCACACAACCTAAACCTTCACTAGACGCATCACATTGTATAGTAATTTCTAAGTCTGGATTAAAAATTTTCAAAGTAGGTGAATGAGTTATTATATATTTTAATCTACTGAGTTCATCATTATGAACATCATTCCATTCAAACTTTACATCTTTACGAGTTAGATTCCTCAAATTAGCTGTCATTGCTGATAAATTCGGAATAAATTTTGAAAAAAACTTTACTAGTCCTAATATTCTTAATATTTCATTTTTGTTTTTTGGAGGCTCGATAGCATCAACTGCTTTAACGTTATCCTCATCAGGCTGGATACCTTGTTCTGATATTCTATATCCCATAAATTTTACTTCCGGCAGTTTATACTGTAATTTGTTAAAATTAAATTTCACATTATTTTCTCGAGCACGTTCAAAAATTTTATTCAAAGTTTCGTCATGTTCTACTTCATTACTGCTTGCTATTATTATGTCATCAAAATAAATATGCACATCATTTAGATCACCAAAAAGTTCAAAGTTCTTTCTTTGAAAGATTTCCGGAGCACTAGAAATACCAAAAGGTAGTCGGTTAAATTTATATCTTCCAAAAGGACTATTAAAAACACATAAATCTGAACTTTTCCTATCTAATTCTAGTTGCCAAAACCCATCTTTCATGTCAATGACACTAAAGACAGATTTACCAGATAGTTTACTTATTATATCAGTGCTGGTTGGTATCATATAATGTTCTCTGCGAATATACTTATTTAATGGTTTCGGATCAAGACATAAACGTAGTTTTTTATTTGGTTTTTCAACTATCATCAAACTGTTTACCCAATCTGTAGGATAGTTTACTTTTTCAATTACATTTTTACTTTCTAAATTGTCCAATGTTTCTTTCAAGGCATCTTTGATTGTAAATGGTATTTTTCTTTGAAACTGTACAACAGGTTTTGCATTTTCGCATAATTCTATTTTACAATATCCAGGTATTTTACCTAGACCCTCAAAAATATCTTTAAATTCATTATAAATATCTTCTTTACTCTTTGGAATACTTATCTCATTTACTCGTTTAATTAAATTGAATTTTAAGCAATCATCAAGACCAAGTAAAGGTTCAGAATTACAATCGACTACTACAAATTTTACATCACATGATTTTCCATTAATTTTACAGTTTAAGATGACATCACCTAATGGTTCAAACTTAAAATTACCATAAGACACTATAGTGATCAATGACTTTCTTATTCTTGAAATAGTCGACAACTTTTTATAGATATGTTTAGGTAAAATACTCACATCCGATCCTGTGTCTAATTTAAAATTCACTTTATAATTTTCTACCAAGATTTCTTTATACCAGGTAGTTTTACATTCATTAATGTAAAGCGTTGTCTCTTCTACTGCATTACTTCTTTCCTGCTCTATATAACTCACATTTCTGTTCTCTTCCTGTTTTGATTTTTGTTCTTCAACATGAGTATTTGTAGACCTTCTATTTAGATCAGCTCCATAACCATTATATCTTCCATTTCTATCAGCTCCATAACTATTATATCTTCCATTTCTATCAGCTCCATAACTATTATTATTATTATGTTCACTAGTATCTTCACGATTCTTATTACTGAAGCAAGCCTTTGCAAAATGACCTAGCTTCTGGCAAATTGCACATGTCTTCTCATAGGCTGGACATTTTCTCGGGAGATGTTCATACAAGCACCTTGAGCATTTGAACTTCTTCTGACTTTTATAATTAATTTCATTTACCTCTTCTTCTCGATTAAGAACTTTAATATGTGTCTTACTTAACTCTATACTCTTGCAATACTCAATTATCTTGGTAGTCGTTAAATCTGGTTCTCTTAGTAATCTTAACTGACATTCTTTCGAATTTATTCCAATTATTAATTGATCCCTGATCATTCTTTCCTCATAGCTCTCTTTACATGTCTCATTCTTGCATATAAAATTACATAACTTTGCCTGTTTCTTCAGGTCTGTAAGATATTGGTCTATAGTTTGATTTTCCTCTTGTAGTAAGTTATGAAATTGAAATGTTTCCATCGGAACTACTCTTTTGGGCAGAAAATGATCATCGAATGCCTTCAGTAGTTTTTCAAATGTAGACTTTTGATCTTCATTGAAAGTGTTGTATATATCTAAGCCCTCGTCTCCAATGCAACTAAGAAGTATTGCAATTTTAACAGCTTCTGCTGATGCTTCCTTGCCACTTGCTGTTAAATAGATTTTCAATTTCTGCTTCCATAGAGGCCAGTTATTAGCAGGATTATTACCAGATCCATAATTATGTCCAAATAGTAAGCTGGGTGGTTTGAACTCCATTTTGTTTTATACAGGTCACATGTATCTTTGCACTCTTGATATTGTATTTCACAAATCCTTCTTATATTATAATGTTAATTTATATTTACACCTGACACCATGTTTTATATTTTTTTGGTTCTAATTATTTCTGCTCCTTTGAGCTTTATTTCTTACTTTTATCTCGATTAAAACTCGTTATTTTTATTCATCTTTTATTAACTTCATCATTCTCCTGGTTCATGAAAGGGAGTATCACGGTTGTTGCCAACCTTACAAAACATTTCCCTAACCTCTGTTACCAAAAACCATTGATATGTTAAACTCCCTAGACTGTGTAATAATTCATTAAACAATAACATAACAAATTGTACCTATTCTGTGGCTTTTCTATTCAGTGTTGGTATTTAAAACTCCCCGCTATGTTTCACCAAATATAACTTTTAGTGTCACCAAGTCATGCTTGGCGGCGCTGCTAAAGTTGTCGCACTACACCTCGACGCAATTCATTGAGGTTCGGTTGCACAAACGTTAATTACAGATCTGCCAGATAATTACTGATTTTAAAATGCCCTGTATTATCAAAATGTTGGTCTAATATTGCTGGAAATAAATTCTACTCCCTTTTAAAAGGGTTAATGCCTGATAAAAAATAAAAGATCATTAAAAATATTCACCCTTTTTTCAAAATTTGCAATTTAAAATCAGTAATTATCTGACAAATCTTTAATTAACGTTTGTGCAACTGGCCCTAGGTATATAGGGTGCACCATATATCCTTGTCTTTATTGCTATCTCCTGAACGCTAAGAGATACAGTCAGTTAAACAAGTCCAAAGGAGCGCAATTTTGCGGCCATCTCGAATCATTCAAGACATACAAAATATCTGTGACTGCTCCTGAAATATCCTGAAAAAACTGAAAAATCGAAATTTCTTATTTTTGCCATATCGTTCCTATAATTGAAAATTAATAAATAGTTTTTTGTAGGCTTACATAAATCGTCAAGAGCTTTCACAGTCCACTTTCGTTTTTCTTATGGCCGCCATATTATTTTTTATGTCGTTCCATATGAAAAAAATAATGGAAACCAAAAATTTATAACTTAAAAAAAAATTAAATTTTTATGCTTATTTTTTCAAAGAAAAAAAAACCGTCGAAAAACGTCACCATTTTGTAAAATACGCCGAAATAGTGCTTGTCTTATGGTTTTTTAACCCTTAACTACGCGCGCCCTGAAATACAACATAACTATTCGCGTGGTGTATTTTGTACACCAGGTCTAAAAACCACCATAAAACAACCAGTTTTAATATAAGTAAAACAAATAACGTAAATAATGTTAAGAAATATTTGCCATACAAATATTGAACAAAAAACTTAAATGCAAAAGTATGAAAAAAAAAATCTTAAAAAAGCAGAAAATTGCACCAAAAAAAAAAACGTTTTTTTAAGTGACTACTCGCTTTCACTCATTGTTTCATCATCGTTGATAGTGCACTTCGAACAAGTACTGACAGTATAGTTGCATGTTCTTTGCATACAGGTCTCCCACATGTATGACACGACATGGTCGTCATACCCAATTTTTCTGTCTTCCGCAACAAAAGCACCTTTTTCGTATTTTTGTTGGTGGTTCTTCACACTGGCACTGACAGTGCGTGTAAACAACACTTCACCAATAGGTTAGATAGCCACCCCGAGTGCGCATGAAGTATAAAGCAAAAATGGCCGCCACCATAGTTATAGTGGTGTACAAAATACACCAGCGCGAGTAGTTAAAGGTTAATTTATCTATGAAATTCGGTTTAAACAGTTGCCTTTTTTTAAAATAAAAGAACGAAGGTAGGTCATATTAGTATAAGTATAAGTATACAAAAGCACATAAAGTGCAATTATTAGCCTGTTAGGTGGGGTCGGAGAATTCTTCCATGGCCCATAACAGTTGTCATGCTGGCAGTGTCCGAAACTCCAATCTAGAGAGCTTCCACATCCAACAGCAGAGCCAGCCAGAGTACCATAACAAGCACAGACACGTATTTCGTCCTACTGGGGCTCTTCAGTGTGCTGCATCTGGAGTAGCCGGAGGATGCGGTCGGACGAATGGAAGTTTGGCTGTCTTAAATAAGACAGTAACACGGATCTCCATGTGGTGTAAAGTAGAGCGACATCTAGCGGTCATTCTAAAGAACTAACCGTGAGTTCACTGAAAGTTTATTACAGTTTCAGACACCACCAATGCCAGTCGATTGACAATCATGAATTCATGAATAAGATAAAAAATGGCAAGTATACTCAACGATTAATTAAAAATAAAAGAACGAAGGTAGGTCATATGAGTATAAGTATAAAGCACATAAAGTGCAATTACTAGCCTGTTAGGTGGGGTCGGAGAATTCCTCCATCGCCCATAACAGTTGTCATGCTGGCATGTTGTTGTTTTGTAAAGAAAAAAAAAAGAAGAAAATTTTTTTTAAATTTATTTTTAAAAGTTTAACAATTTTTAGTTTTTATGATTTTTTTTATACCGAACAACATAGAAAAACAATATGGTAGCCATGAGAAAAACGAAAGTTGACTATGAAAATTCTGGGATCTAGTGGGCTTTGAAAATTTTTAAAATGTCACATGGGTAGCTCTTGCCGACTTATGTAAGCTCACAAAAAATTATTTATTAATCTCCAATAATAAAAAAGATATGGAAAAAATAAGAAATCTCGATTTTTCAGTTTTTTCAGGATATTTCAGGAACGGTCACCGATATTTTGTATGTCTTGAATGATTCGAGATGGCCGCAAAATTGTGCTCCTTTGGACTTGTTTAACTGACCCTGTATCTGTTAGCGTTAGGAGATAACAATATAGAGAAGGATATATGGTGCACCGTGTAGAAGTGTCCGGTATTATTAATATTTTAGCGTATTTGCTAAAACGTTCGCAATAACTAATGACAAATTAATAATAAGTATTACGATTGACTGAAGCTGTCAAAAACCGTGAAAAGTTACCTAAATTTTAATTTGAAAACAAATTATAATGGATTCTGTGAGTGAGACGAATATGCTCGGATTTCAGAGTCTAACGAGACTATACCTCCCCCCCCCCCCGTTTTCGAGGATGCTGAATACGACGGTGGTGGTTTAAACTCTTCTCGAGTTGACCGCAACCCCTGGCCAAAAACCACCCCTATGAAGGGTAAATCACGGAACTTCTTTCTCTTGGCGGCCAAACTTGTGTCACCCCCCGTTTTCGAGGTCGCTGAACGCGATGCTGACGTCGAGGTTGGTCCTCGACGCCCGCCAACCCCTCTACGCGGCCAAGAACAACCCCCGCAAGGGGTGAAACGGGAACTCGCCGCGTGAAATCGACTAAAATCCGCCCTCGCCCGTTTTCGAGGTCGCTGAACGCGATGCTGACGTCGAGGTCGGTCCTCGACGCCCGCCAACGTATAGCCAAGAACAACCCCCGGAAGGGGTAAAACAGGAACTCGCTGCATGAAATCGACGAAAATCCGTCCCCGCCCATTTTCGAGGATGCTGAACGAACGAGAACTAAAAAGTTCTCATGTTAACTTTTCACCCCTTCCGGAAGTTGTTCTTGGCCGCGTAGAGGGGTTGCGGGCGTCGAGAACCGACCTCGTATTTGGTACCGACGTATTTGGTAATATGAAGGTAAATTATTCTAATGCCTTGAAGAAGTCTCATTCCTTTCAATTGTGCAAATGCAAATAAAAGTGTAGATCAGGTGTGCTAATTTATTTGTCATGTGATGAATCTATACATTTATGAAACCTGCTCTTGGTAAGTATTTAATAAATAAATATACAAAAGATTTTTTAATAAGTTATGTGCAACAGTTTTGATAGACGATTCTTATAATTTCATTTATTATATAAGGAATCAATTATCTCGTCCTTGCCTTGCAGTCTGCCCCGTTTGACTTACATTTTTTAGTTGTTACTGAACTTGAGCCATGCGGAATGCATGCAGAGCTCCAAGTCGAATGTTCCATAACAGTTGATTTCGTGTAGTATTGCTAAACACTGTTCTGCGGAGGAAAAGTTGTTTTTATTGATTCTCGATATATTTATTTGACCAGAAAAAGCCTTACAATAAAGAATATAATATGCAGTGAAACAGTATGGTTAATTTTTTGAGATAAAAAATGACTGGGAGGACTTTTTGGTATATAATTTTGTTGAGTGTTTGCGATATACAAGGGCAGAATTTAATTCGGTAAGTTGTTTTTATTAGTTTAATAAATTATGTACTAAAAGTGTGTTTACCTTTTGTTTTTTGGGATTTGAATATCAATTAAATAATAAAACAAATATTTTAGAAAAAGGAAACTATAATAAATAATTTCTACCTACTCGTAAAATTTTTTTATCGGAATGTCTAGACTAGAATGCCTAGCTAAAGTACACCTGAACGTGTTTTAATCTAACTTTAAAACATGCGCGTGTTTTAAAGTCACCATGGGCAATAACAACGTGACCTGAGAAACATGTTGGTTAGTCTTATGTCAGCGTTTTAATTATATGTGTTGATCTAACAGGCAGTATCTTGTAAAGTCAAATAAAATACTTACTACTAACAAATATTTCAAAATCTTAATTTAAATATCCAACAATTAATATTTCAAAGTGTAACAATAAAAAAATAGCAATCAAAAAGAAAAAAATCGCTCTATTTCGAGCATTTTTCACAAATAAAAAATAACTTGATTTTTTAATAGGAACCACTTATGGAATAAAATTGTATAATTCAGAAAATAAATTCAGAAAAAAGCTCGGACACGTATTAAACATTTTTTCCCCACTATTTGGGTTGTTTGTTTTTAATTGGAAGCCTACCGTTTTTGGGATGAAAATTGATACTCCGGATTTTTCTGATTTTTTGATAATTATGAATACAATTCCATAAAAGAGTACCTCACTTTTAATTTACAAATAGGCACATTTTTTTACCCCACTTTCTAGGTGTCCTCTATACTGCGAAAAATCCAAACAACCATCAATTCCCAGCCTAAAAACTTTAGATTGCCCAAAATAGTCGGGGGAATGTCAGTGAGAATAAAAATTTAAGTTGAGGCTGAAAAGATGCCAAATAAAAAATAAAAGTTCCCATCTTTTTTGTCAAAAATATTTTACTCTTGATTTATTAATTTTATTCCATAAATCATATACTTACAAACTGTATATTTCTACATTTTACAGGCAACTTTTTGGAGGTAGAGACAATAATATACAAGATACGACCGATTTCAGCGGAGAATATGACTTCATAGTAATAGGCGGCGGCTCAAGCGGAAGCGTGGTAGCAAATCGACTGTCCGAAAATAAGACATGGTCTATACTTCTCCTCGAAGCCGGAGAAGATGAGACTTTCCTTACAGATGTTCCCCTAATGGCAGCGATTCAAACTATCACTAATAACAACTGGGGATATAAGAGTGAAAAATTTAAAACTGCATGTCTTGGTCTTGTGGACAAGAAGTGTAATATGCCTAGGGGTAAAGTCCTTGGAGGCACATCTGTGCTGAACTTTCTTTTATACACCAGAGGAAATAAGCAAGACTATGACGAGTGGGAGCGCCTAGGAAATGCGGGATGGAGCTACGAAGATGTTCTTCCATACTTCATCAAATCCGAAAATTGTAGTTTATGTGAAAACATAGATGCAAATTATCATGGTACTGAAGGATTCCTACACATAGAACATCCAAAATTTGAATCCCCTATCATAGAATCATTTTTAGAGGCTGGGAAAGAGCTAGGTTATCATATAGGAGACCCTAATGGTAGGCACGGACTCACATTCTCGAAAGTGCAAGCAACAATGTTAGACGGAGCAAGGTGTAGTGCAAACAAAGCCTTTCTCAAGCCCATAAGTAATAGATCAAATCTGCATATTTCGATGCGTTCCAGGGTAGTCAGAATCTTGGTTGATCCAAAAACGAAGGCAGCGGTAGGCGTAAGATTCATAAAAAATAAAAAAATTTATAACATCAGAGCAAGTAAAGAAGTCATTCTTTCAGCGGGGGCTATCAATAGTCCTTTTTTATTAATGCTCTCTGGAATTGGCCCAAAAAAAGATCTGGAAAGAGTTAATATATCAGTTATTAAAGACCTGAAAGTGGGCTACAATCTGCAAGATCATATGGCTTTTTCCGTCTTAGCCTTCCTTGTCAACGAGAGTATTACTATTTCAGACATTGGTGTTCAAAGCCCAGTTCATATTTTAAACTATCTAATCAATGGGAGAGGACCTTATACTGTACCTGGTGGAGCATGTGCTTTAGGATTTGTTCAGACTAAATACAGTGAGAAAAAAGACTACCCTGATATGGAATTAGTATTAGGTTGCGGTGCTATTAACGGAGATATCTATGGAAGCTTAAGAGCTTTGCTAGGAATACCAGACGATCTCTACCGGCAAGTGTATGGAAATATACTTACACGACCTGCTTTCGGGATAGCACCAGTCTTGCTGAGACCAAAAAGTAGAGGGAGAGTTACGCTCAAGGACAACAATCCTTTACACTGGCCTGTGATAAAACCAAATTACTTCGAAAGCGAAAAGGATGTTGATACGCTAGTGGAAGGAATCAAAATGGTAAGTAATCTTCTATTTTTTTTGTGCTATTTTATAGTATGGGGATTCATTTTTTCAAATATTTTATTATACTTATTATTATTATATGAGTCTCCAATATTTTAATAGCCTAATGGCAATACTTAATAAGTGGGTACCTTTTTACAAGTTGGGCAACGACATTCCTTTATTAGCAATTAAAGACCAGACCTTAATGTTGGTACCTTCCGGATTTTTTTAGGAGGTATGCAAATCTTAACTGTGTGTAGATAAAATATAATCGTTCCACTCTGATAATTTTGTCTTTCTAGCCAATTTAGCCACACACACAATTTTAAAATAAAGTTACATAAACAACACCTGAGGAAGTTAGACATAGAAATAAACGGCGGCTGCAGATTTTCCATAAAGGGAGACGAGACACATTGTCACCTGCTGCTAAACTGCAACGCGTTAGAACTCAAAAGTAGAAACGCTCTTGGTAAACCAGCTGCAGGCAAGGGATCTACCCTACCTTGATCTTCTCAAAACCCTCAAGTTTCTCAAGGACACCAACTTGAAGAGGGTGCTTCATTAAATGGGATTCAATACCTAGGGGGCAGCACAGTAGAGGGGACATAATCTCTTAGGTCGTCGCAGTGATTCAATAATTACAATACAATAAAATACAATACACATAGGCAAACACAAACATATCTATGGCTAGGGATTGATCCCATGCGGTGGCAGGTACAACGACTTAGGGTAAGGACACACGGAGGCGGTTTTCGCCGAGTCGTCGCATAATCAACGCACGAAACTCAGTCAGTCGTGTGTTGACAGATTTACGAGTATTAATTATTAATACAAAAGAGTGTGAATTGATTGAAATAACGATCTATAAGTGCTCAGAGGGAAATTTTTTGTGAGTATTATTAAAACAGAAGAGTGTGAATTGATTGAAATAACGATCTATAAGTGCTCAGAGGGAAATTTTTTGTGAGTATTATTAAAACAGAAGAGTGTGAATTGATTGAAATAACGATCTATAAGTGCTCAGAGGGAAATTTTTTGTGAGTATTATTAAAACAGAAGAGTGTGAATTGATTGAAATAACGATCTATAAGTGCTCAGAGGGAAATTTTTTGTGAGTATTATTAAAACAGAAGAGTGTGAATTGATTGAAATAACGATCTATAGGTGCTCAGAGGGAAAATTTTTGTAATATCATTAAAAGCGGACCGAGTACATTTACAAATAACTTCATATTATAGTAAAATAGAGTTTTTCTTTTTTAGTATAAGTCGAGGTATAAGTATGCCTAAAAATATGATTTCATTTATTCAAGTTTAAACAGTTTAATAATTATTATTATTATTACCTATTTTGAATGCAAATATCTCAGTTTTGTTTTTTATTTTGTGGGAATAATCATCATCCCTCATGTCCCAAATGGGTGGTCTTGCTTGGATTTCTCTTATAAGTCTTTCCACACCTAAATTATTTACTAGAGGCATGTTTAGGTTTGGTACCTAAAATACCAAAACTATAAAACCGCGCGCGGCACATCGTCTGGACCACCAACCGCTCGGCGCGCTTATTGTGTGCCGCCCCGTGTGTTCACTCCGTATAGTTCTGATGAAACGATGCGCCGAGTCGGCTGCCGACTCGGCGAAAACCGCCTCGTGTGTCCTTACTCTTAGTCGCAAAACACGCTAATCCGCTACGCCACGCAGACTGATTTTACTTACCGCATTTTATTCCCTATCATCATATATTTAGATATCCAGGCGTAAGAGACTGGATTACTATTATGGGCCTTACGATTTTTTTTTAATAAGAGAGGAAACATCGGTTTTAACTATGTATAGTCGCTTCATTATGGTAATTTTTACTTCGATATTTAGCTCATATATAAATAGTTATATAGACGAACACAACAACAAAGGCAAGACTGGGATTGGAAACCAGGCGATGACAGCCTCAATAGATTAGTAGTCTGCACTTCTAACCGGCTGAGCTACCACCTGCTCCGGGCCTAACGATTTAACAACTGTCAAGAAAATTTCATTCATAATATAATATGATAACTTATGAATTTTTTCATGTAATAAGTTAAACGCTGTTAATAAAATCAAGCATTGTCCTGAAAGCTAACCATCTAAAAAATTGAAATTAAGTGTCAGAATACGTTTCTATACGGTGTGAATATAATGGATGTTTGTGTATAGAATTAAATTTGTTTTAATAATAATGAACTTGAAACACGATTTCGTCTCAGCTAAATTACGAAATTTCAAGTTCTCAGGATTATGCAATAATATCTATTATAAGGTATAATTATTATTTTTACCATCTCGCTCTCATATTATATTGCTTCCTCGCATTTAATTTGTTTTGAAATATTAATTTGCAGTCAATACACACGCCTTCATTTCAGATTAGCTGGTCTTCTTCCAGTGCCGTCGATGAAGGTTGGCGACCTTCTCGTGTGATACACTTCTCCGTTTTTCGCCACACATGAATTACGTTCGAATCCTCTGGTATTTGGAACCATTCATATAGGTTTTTCAGCCAGGATTTCTTCTTTCTACGCAACCTTTTATCTTTTCTTCCACGATAAATTTTAATGAAACCGCATTATCATTCCGAAATGCATGACTTAGGTAGGACGGTGTTTTTCTCTTATAATAGTTAGCAATTTTTTTTAGAAAACCAAATCTTTATCCATTCTTCGACGAAGAGGATCTTAAAAAAGAAATGAATGTAAAAAGAATAGCGGATTCCCTCCCAAATCAGCGCCGCAGGAAAAATTTTTTAATATTCAAGGTCAAGCAATTTCCCAGCACTTAAATATATATTCTCATTATGAAATAAGAACTAAGTACTAATATGACTGTAGATTTTAGACAATGCTCTTGGCGTCATCATTCCACCTCGAAAAAGGAATTGTAAATGAAACATAAACAGAATCAGGCATGGGGGAAACAGTAATAACAATAATTATTATAAAAAAAGAATATAATTGCTACGAGAACGCCCCAAAGAGCAGTGGGTGAGCCAGATTGTGAACCACCACTGCCGATAAAGATTGTCAAAACTAAACTTTGTAATTTAAAGTAATTATGTACAAGTACGCCATACTTGTACATAAACTTAAACAATCGTAATTCCAAAATCGAAGTTCGCCGGTTACCTCGAAATTCCGTGGACTCGAATCGGGTTTAGATTGAAAATTTTATCTGAAGTGGGCCAGAAGAATTCTGGGGTGGACCCGGCCCACCTGCCTCCCCCCTTGCTACCCCCTTTAGTCCAAAGTATTTTTAAAATGCGTCTATACAGTCATATTTTAAAAGCTTCCAATTTATGCATTCTTTGTTACTCTCTATTATAGTGTCCACCCTTCTACACCGTAAAGAAGCGTCGTAGAGAGGACGTAGCATTTCGTGGCTCGTCAACCAACACCCATTAAGGGTGTTCGAACTGTTCCGTCGAACAGGGCGCCAAGAAATGAGGGGCCTTACTCCGTTTATGGAATAGAAGTTCACAATTACAAAAGTTTTTCCTTATTTATACAATAATAAGTAGGGTAACTCTGTACCTACATAAATTTTTAGAGGGGGTGAGATAGTGACGAAGTTATGGAGGAACTTTGGAGGGCCAAGCCCCCAAATTTGAAATTGGTCCCCTAAAAATTTTTAAGCTGTTTATAATTTTTGTACATGACACATTTGGACGATAACGCCCACGGAAATTTTTTAATCAAGTATTTTTCAAAAAAAAAATCCCGGGGGAGGATACCTGACACCTCCCTTCTGCTGGGAGGTATTTCATACCCCTACAGTTTAGGGTGAGACCCTAAACTTCAACTGCCACATTTTGAATTACAAATTTTTATATAAAATATCACAGATGCGCCATGTAAGAAGTTATTAATTTTTTAACAATAAAAATTCTTTTCTTTGAAAACATTTGAATTTTTATTGAAGATTAAAAATTGTTTTTTCCCTTAACCCTCTGACCCCTGAGTGAAAGCCTAACTTCGCCACTGGGTGGGGCGTTATACAGCACTCTAGAACTGGGCGCCATTATCACACGAGCCGGCATTGCGGATACCAACGCTTAGGTTGCTTTCTAGGTATCTTGAAAACCAGAAACTTCAGGACACATGTTTATGTGAACTTTTCCACTTGAATTTGGTTCAGGAACGCGCACTTGAAATTACGGCCTATCATTAAGTAACATTCTGTATATAGAATGCTACAGATTACAAAGGTTTATAACTTGGAGCGAACCGGGTTACTGGATGACATAGAAAATCACAGTCCACTGGGTATGACGGTATATGCTCTCGGACATAATGCCCCAGACCATCATGAACCGCTATGCTTATAAGGTCCCTCTCCCGGGAAGAGACGAGTGGGAGGACAACAGAAACGAACTCCTGACAGTAGATTTCAGTTGGTTTACCGATGACCACAGAAATCCACATGAACTGGAGGTGAGGTGTGTAGCGCTGGCCCGAAGAAGAGAGTCTTCTCGAGCCTGGGCCTTCACACAATCACTTTTCAGGTCGAAATCTATGTCACAGAACTGGGTGAGCAGTTGCAGGAAAAGATGCACTACCAACGCAGATCTATAAAGATATTTTCATGCAGCCAAGCGGCTCTAAAAGCCCTTAGCTCCAGTCACTGCAAGTCCAAGCTTGTGTTTGGAAATGTCAACTAACCTTGAATGCTCTAGCAAAGAGCAACGAAGAAACTCTGATCGGGATTCCGGGCCATGCTGGATACGAAGAGAACGAACTTGCCGACTTTCTGGCCAGGAAATATGTCGAATAATATGAATTTATCAGACAGAACCAGTTTTTGGCACATTACCGGATATTACCAAAACAACAATACGAAACTGGGCTGAGAGGGAAGTGCTCTAGCAATGGAAAAACTTACCAAGATTGGACCATTCGAAGGTCTTTATGCAGAGTACTTCAAAAAAGGACCAAAGAAACATTGTAGCTTAACAGGAAAGAACTGAAAGCCCTAATAGGCCTATATACTGCGCACTGCGAGCTGAATCATCTTCTGCACAGGATGGGTTCAGCGATCAGCGCTCAATGCCGCTTGTGCTTGGAGGATGACGAAACAGCAAAACACATCCTATGTGAGTGTCCCGCTTTGGGAAGGCCCACATTATAAATCTTCGGGAGAGAATTTATTACAGCGCAGGACCTGGATACATTAATAATAGTCAAGATGGTCAAGATGGTTCCTCAAAGAGACTGACCTGATTGGGTTAATGTAGTACGACTAAATGTGACCCACAATAGACATTTGGTGACAGTGGAGGTGTCACGATGGCCCACTCACCCGTGAACGTAAATCTAAATCTAAATCTACATTTTTAAATTGCTAAATAACAGACTTACCTATAAAATTTAACTATATAAGGTGTTCGGTAACGGGCTAGCCAAAATCAAACGTCGATTGATTTTGGCTGGCCTGTTACCGAACATCCTGTATAGTAAGACAAGGAGCAATCATTCACGTTTAATGTTTACCTCCATAATATTTTAGGGGAGATAATATTTAAGTAGAATTCTGTCGCTTGTTACTTGAGCAGCATGCTCAAAATGTTTGAGCCGTTTCGCTTGTCATGTCATTGTGATCTGAGGAAGAGTTTTTAAACAGGGAATCTCCATAACTATAATAGATACAGAAAAATATACCACGCATCCTTGGTCTATTTTTTAAGACAACTTCAATGACAAAAACAAAATAGGCTGTCGTCTTTTGTTTTCGGGTTAATTGCGAAAATTAATTAACTAATTGTTTTAAATTTTTAATTTTTTTTAAATTAATAATTAATTAATTTTCAGATTTTTAGTTTTGACAATTTCTCTCATTTAGGTACTAATGAAATTATAGAAGGAATATTCGACAGACATTTTTTGACAAAAATTTTGTACAAAAACTTAAATAGTACCTAATAGTCCTCAAATTACGAATTAAGAGAAAATGTTATTATAAAATGTCATGAAATTGAAAAGTCATCCTGGATAAATTATACCTTCTTCTAGTGTTAGCGTTCAATATTGCAAGAAATGAACTGTTGATGTTTACAATCAGTAAATTTTGTGATAAATTAATGAATAAAAAATAATTTTTTCCGTAAACTTTCATTAGGTATAGGTACCTAACTACTGTCGTTTTGCCTGAAAAATAAGTAACTGCATGCTAAAATAAAGCCCATAATAGATCTCAAAATAATGCGCTAATTGTCCAATATCAAACCGTCGTTAATAAAACTTTTAAATAGTTTGAATTCGTTTAAGCAATTCGCTGACATACTTCTTTACGTAAGAAATATTTCAACTGCTTTTTTAAGTGAAAACATACCCATCTACCTTTGACGAAAGCAGGATTTTCACAATCACAGTTAAAGATTCTTATAAAACATATAAGAATAAATTATAAAATATAAAAAATAAATAATAGACTTTACCTAATCTGCATTATACAGTGTGTCCATAATAAAGGAACTGATAACATTGGGATATTGGAAATGGTAATAGATACGAGGTCGGTTAAAATAAACGAAAAGTTGCACAATAATTTTATGCTTAATAATAAGAATTTGAAATAAAATTTAGAAAACTTCAGGCGTTCCTGAAATATCCCGAGAACACTGAAAAATCAAAATTTCTTAATTCAGTCATATATTTTTTATTATTGGAAATAAATTCATAATTTTTTGGATTATTATTATTATTACTTCTAGGGTAGGTTCAAAGCCCTTGTACTAAAGCTTGCGCTTATTGTACCCTTTTGGATAATTAGCTCATCAGTGCCGTCTCCCGAAAGTATTTCAGTATGAGTCCAATGGGTGCTTGTTCTATTTCTTTTGCTTCTGCCATATTTTGGTCCCAAATACTAGAAGTCTATATTTCAGTTCGGAATCGGAAGAGGCCTTATCAGATTTGCAATCAAATTTCATGTTTATATAGGTGATTCAAAGAAGTCGTATTTAAAAGTGTACGGAACAAACTAAATTTTATAGGTTTACACGAATCACCCGGAACATCCGTCTTCTTATCTGATCGCGCTTATCTTTTATGCATTTCTGTCTCGAAATTTATTGTTTTATTAAATATTCGAGACAAAAATTGTGAAGTGTGATTCACCTGCCATAGGCGGGCACAAGTCTTTTCCTTTGGAAATTTATAAACGTAAATTGCCTCACTTGCTTCTTTTCATGATCAAATATACCTATAGGATAATAGTTTCACCCGGTAGTTTATCCCGTAAAATATCCAAGTGTCCTATTCTCGATTTTTGCAAAATGGAATTTGCAGAAAATTCTAGTGCGTCACAAAACGCCACGTTCTAACGAAAGAAGAGCGTGGAATGGTGAATAATGTGTATAAGGGTCTTCAGGATAGGTACCCGGATATGCTAGTGAAAAAGGTAGTTACTTTGTGTGCTAGTTTAACTAATGTTTCTGTTTGTATGGTCTTCAGAGTTATCAAGAATCCCAATATTGAGAAACAAAATAAAGATGGAACTTCTGATCGGAAGAGAATCATACTCGATGATGATGTGAAGTATGCTATTCGTCGAAAATTTCATGGCGATCACAAAGAAAAATATACAAGGTGTCCAGGTATGATAGTGTAAGAGCTACACGTGGCGACCTTCCTTGGACTATTTTGAGAAAAAAATCTTAATACAATAATGCTCTAAACGTCTTCACGGTGCCACAGGAGGTCATCAAAGTTAGAAATTCTGATGGGTCACAAATATGCATATTATTGAACTTCTATTTCCTTTTGCAGTTACGGTTAACATTTTCAAAGAGTTTTGCAAAGTCTTATTTCATTTAATTTCCGTAACAGTGCAATTATTAACTTTTTTAACATTTCCTAATTTTTTTTTTAGAAATGTTAAAAAAGTTAATAATTGCACTGTTACGAAAATTAAATGAAATAAGACTTTGTGGATCCATCCGTTTACCTGGTGCATTGGTTGTTTTTTGTTTTGATTTCATATTCTTTTGTCTCCTTTGCTGGTATTATACTACCTGATAAGATTTACAAAAGTTTATGCTCTTACTCGTTCTATCTGGTCGCACAAAATGTTATTGGTTTCTAGAAGTTTGAATATTTCTGTGTGGTATCCTTTCCTTATATTGAATATCCCATGCAGTATTGTTTTGACTCTGCATGCCGCCGCTAGTGCCTCTGTCTCTACCACCAAGTGAAGTGGCGGGAGCCCAGGAGCACCTCAATGGCCGCTGTTGGTATTGTTCTGATCGCTCCTGTTGTTGTCAGTAACGCGAGTCTTTGCAACTTATTTAGCTTTGTAATGTGCTCCTTTTTTCTGGATTTATGTCACCATAATAAATAGCCATATGTAATCGTGGGTACTATAACCTTAGTGTACATCCAGTGTGCCATTTCTGGTTTCAGTCCCCACGTTCTACCTATCATTCCTCTACTGGCCCATAAGGCTCTGGTAGCCTTTTTGGTTGTTCTTTCTATGTGTGCTCCGAAGTTAAGTTTGTTATCCAGGGTAATACCCAGATACTTAACCTCCGTGCTTAATGGGATTTCTTGTCCTCCAAGTCTTAGTCTCTTCAGGTTTTGAAGATTTCTTTTTTTCGCGAAGGCCATTATTGCAGTCTTGTAATTTTTTGTAGGTTTACATAGGTCGTCAAGAGCTGTCCATCTGACACTTCGAAAATTTCTAAAGCCAACTAGATTCCAGAGTATTCATAGTCAACTTTTGTTTTTCTTAAGGCCGTCATATTGTTTTTTCATGTCATTCGCCATTAAAAAAAATCGAAGAAACCAAAAATGAGTAAACCAAAAATAAAAGTCCAACTTCGCTTTTTAAATTTGAGACTTTATTCAAAACTTTAGTGGTGGTGACATGTTTCGGCTTTCGCCATCATCAGACCAACTTCACAACTGTAAGTAAAATTCAGATGTAAGTATAAACTTAGTCGGACCATCTGGGTGTTCAAAAATAGTAAAAGTATTATAAAAGTTGACAAATTTATTATTTACTCACAGTAGTCTCCTTAACCATGACAACAGTGTCCTCCAATAAGCATTGAAGCAATCACAACAAGCAACAGTCACTCCAACAGAGCTGAGGGCCCCCTCGAACCAGTTTGAGCACGTGTTAATTAAGAGGTAGAAAATTATCCGGTCTCATAGGCAAACCAAAGGACTTTTCTAAGAAACAACAAACCCAATCCGGCGAATGAATCACAAGAAAACTATTTCAACGCTGAAATTAATTATTTTAGCAGTTTAGGAATGGAAACGTCCAAACTTGCTCTTGATGTCATGAAGAAAAGGTGAAACGAGCCGTTAAGTTAAATTTCTCAAAAAATTAGTCAGATAAAAATAAAATCAATAACTGTCTAGTAAAAATTATTATAATAAACAAAAGAATGATGGCACGAGTCTAAGTGTGAAATTGACATAGTTGATGGAATGACGAATGACCACCGAACCCAGTGACAGTGACAGCTCAAAGACACAGTCGAAGGCGTTCAGAAATTATCACCATATGTCAAGATGGCGGGATTTTTTAAAAAACGATAGGCGAGATATTTGAAATTAAGCTTTAATTGGGATGTAAATTTATTTGCTGAGATTGAGAGAGGGTGAACATTAGTGGCAGGTGGGTGGAGGATAATTATCTGGAAACTTTAGTGAGACAAGTAGTAAAATTAGAAAGATGGCTAGTTTTATCATGTGAAATTTCTTGAGAATATATCTATGTTCTGTCTAGCTTCTGAGCATTTCAAATGTAGGAGGGAAAGAATTTGTCATCATTGAGTTGAGGGTGTTCAAATTCGTGTTATTTATGTGTCTGAAGATCTCTAGCTCTTCTAAAACTTCCTGTTTTGGGCCTGATCTGACTTGATGTAGTAAGTCGACATCCTTATCAATATCGAATTGGTGACCCTGTAGTCTCAAATGCTTACCGAAGATGGACTTATCGTGGTCTGGAATCCTGCAACTCCTGAGATGTTCTTCGACCCTCGTTCTGATATCTCTCCCACTTCGTCCTATATATACTGTGTTACATGACGTGTTGCCACATTTTAATCTGTACACTCCACACTTACTGAGCAATGGTATTTTGTCTTTGTTATGTACAAGGTGTTGACGTAAAGTGTTAGTTGATTTGTAAGCTACTTTGTATTCAGAATGTCTGCTAAAAACTCTGCCGATCTCATAGGACATCTGGCCAAAGAAAGTCAATGGGATGAACTTGCTAGGAGTTTTCTCTGAACTTGGAAAAGCCTCTCTGACTAATTCGTTGTTTCTCTTCTTGATTATCATTTTGTCAATGATATGAGGATTGTAACCGTTTTTCTGCGCTATATATTTGATGTTTTTCACCTCATTATCGAAGTTATCGGGATCGAGAGGGAGTTTGAAAAGTCTATCTATGTAGCACCTAAAAGCTGACATTTTGTGCTGATGAGAGTGGCAAGAACTATTTGGAATGCAGTGATCTGTGGATGTGGGTTTTCTATGAACGTACACGCTGATTTTGTTGTCAAGTCTAAACAGGTTGAGGTCCAGGAAGTTGATCCTGTTGTCCTCCTCCACTTCCAACGTGAACTTAATTTTAGAATGTGTCTTGTTTATCCAGTCCAGTAACAACTCAGGTTGGTCCGATTCTCTGTTCCAACATATCAAAACATCATCTACATATCTGTGCCAAAATAAGATGTTGCTTTTATAGGGGTTAGAGTTGTGGAAAACTATGTTTTCTTCAAAGAAGGACATGAAAACCTCTGCCATAAAAGGAGAAAGGCAATTACCCATGCTCAGGCCATTGGGTTGTGAGAACACAACGTCACCGAAAGAAAAAAAAAGTTTTGTTTCAGGACAAGGGCAGTAAGCTGGTATAAGCTTTCAGCTATGTCATCGGGTAATTGGGATTGGTGGATTAGATTCTTTAAAACTTGTAATGTTTGAGGAACAGGGACGCTCGTAAATAAATTTTTGACATCCAATGAAATTAATACATGGTTGTCAGGGATGTGAATGTCTCTAATCTTGTCTACAAGGTCTGAACTATTTTTTATACTATATTTAGAGGTAAAGTCAAGCAATGAGGGAAGAATTTCACCTAATTTTTCAGAAAGTGGGTGTGCGAAACTCCCAACAAAAGAAACTACCGGTCTTATGGGAATATTTGGTTTGTGTATCTTGGGCAAACCATATAACCTTGGGATGTTGTGATTCATAGGCAAGAATCTCTTTATATCCTTAAAAACAGCAGGACCGTATGTCTTAAGTGTGGTCTTGAAGAGACTCACATATTTTTTATAGCAATCATTTTCAGCCCTAACAAAACCATTATCAGAAAGAAAAGAGTTAACCTTATCAACATAATCATCTCTCCGAATGACGACCAAACAGTTACCTTTGTCCGCCTTTGAAACAAATAAGTTATTATTCTTTATCTTTTGTTTTATATCCCTCAACTTGTTTTTCAACTTGAAAAAGGAAGGGTCGAATTTCCCCCTACACAACCTAAATCTCTTCAAAATGTCAGATACCTTACATCTAATCGAGTTGACAATGTTGCTGTCCCTGAATTTGTATGACCTGAAAATAGATTCAACCTCTGAAATGACAGTCTCAGTGATTTTCTGTTTATTGAATTCTGGAAGTGAGAACTTGAGGCCTAAGTTTAACAACCCAACTTCCTCCTCACTGAACTGTACGCCAGACAAGTTCTTAATCCTATCATGAAATTGAACGTTAGTGGAAAGCGGCTCAACTGCAACTGAATGACCCCCACTCAATGAACGCAAATGTGAAATTTTCTTTATATGAATTCTACTTTTTTTATGTACAAAGCTATCTATGTTTAAAGAAACTCTGTTAACAAGCTCGCTAAATTGAAAACCAGATAGTCTGACCTGTAGTACGTCTCTCGCTATCTTCTTTCTGCAACTGTGGTAATTCGCCGCTCTGTACCATTTTCTGATCTCCAACCTAAGGATCCTCTTCTGTAGCTCATTGACGTTTCTAGCTATTATGGGGTTCGTTGTTCTGGAAGTTCTGACCCTGATGAACCTAGGCACCAAGTTGTCGTGTAGGCAGGTGCTGCAGAACCTGATGTGTGTGTGCGATTTAGCTTCTTTAAAGGATGAACTGATGTATGTACGGGTCAAAGTCGCCAGACTCGCGATCATCAAATACTCTCGAAGACCCATTGCGAAGAGAAGTAGTAAACCAAAAATAAAAGTCCAACTTCGCTTTTTAAATTTGAGACTTTATTCAAAACTTTAGTGGTGGTGACATGTTTCGGCTTTCGCCATCATCAGACCAACTTCACAACTGTAAGTAAAATTCAGATGTAAGTATAAACTTAGTCGGACCATCTGGGTGTTCAAAAATAGTAAAAGTATTATAAAAGTTGACAAATTTATTATTTACTCACAGTAGTCTCCTTAACCATGACAACAGTGTCCTCCAATAAGCATTGAAGCAATCACAACAAGCAACAGTCACTCCAACAGAGCTGAGGGCCCCCTCGAACCAGTTTGAGCACGTGTTAATTAAGAGGTAGAAAATTATCCGGTCTCATAGGCAAACCAAAGGACTTTTCTAAGAAACAACAAACCCAATCCGGCGAATGAATCACAAGAAAAACTATTTCAACGCTGAAATTAATTATTTTAGCAGTTTAGGAATGGAAACGTCCAAACTTGCTCTTGATGTCATGAAGAAAAGGTGAAACGAGCCGTTAAGTTAAATTTCTCAAAAAATTAGTCAGATAAAAATAAAATCAATAACTGTCTAGTAAAAATTATTATAATAAACAAAAGAATGATGGCACGAGTCTAAGTGTGAAATTGACATAGTTGATGGAATGACGAATGACCACCGAACCCAGTGACAGTGACAGCTCAAAGACACAGTCGAAGGCGTTCAGAAATTATCACCATATGTCAAGATGGCGGGATTTTTTAAAAAACGATAGGCGAGATATTTGAAATTAAGCTTTAATTGGGATGTAAATTTATTTGCTGAGATTGAGAGAGGGTGAACATTAGTGGCAGGTGGGTGGAGGATAATTATCTGGAAACTTTAGTGAGACAAGTAGTAAAATTAGAAAGATGGCTAGTTTTATCATGTGAAATTTCTTGAGAATATATCTATGTTCTGTCTAGCTTCTGAGCATTTCAAATGTAGGAGGGAAAGAATTTGTCATCATTGAGTTGAGGGTGTTCAAATTCGTGTTATTTATGTGTCTGAAGATCTCTAGCTCTTCTAAAACTTCCTGTTTTGGGCCTGATCTGACTTGATGTAGTAAGTCGACATCCTTATCAATATCGAATTGGTGACCCTGTAGTCTCAAATGCTTACCGAAGATGGACTTATCGTGGTCTGGAATCCTGCAACTCCTGAGATGTTCTTCGACCCTCGTTCTGATATCTCTCCCACTTCGTCCTATATATACTGTGTTACATGACGTGTTGCCACATTTTAATCTGTACACTCCACACTTACTGAGCAATGGTATTTTGTCTTTGTTATGTACAAGGTGTTGACGTAAAGTGTTAGTTGATTTGTAAGCTACTTTGTATTCAGAATGTCTGCTAAAAACTCTGCCGATCTCATAGGACATCTGGCCAAAGAAAGTCAATGGGATGAACTTGCTAGGAGTTTTCTCTGAACTTGGAAAAGCCTCTCTGACTAATTCGTTGTTTCTCTTCTTGATTATCATTTTGTCAATGATATGAGGATTGTAACCGTTTTTCTGCGCTATACCGGGTGTCCCAGACTTAATTGACCAGGCCATATCTCAGATACAGGTTGAGATAATCGAGGCGAATAAAAGGCATATTATTATAATTTTTCAAGCTGTATAACATGACAGCATGAAAACAACCCCCACTCCAACATCCCCTAAGCTACAGCCCCCACCCTTTAAAAAATGAATAGTACTCTGTGTATATTTTTGTATATTCAAAACCAGTATTCGATTCTCTATTCAGATGATTTTTCAGATTCAAAATTGGTTAAGAAATAACCAATTCATCAAGGTGGTCATGACTTTTTATCTGAACTTTCTATGGATGACTTTTGCTGTCAAAATTTATCAATATTTTAATCATAGTTTTTAACAGGCAGGTGATAGTTATTATTATAATTAAAGTCCAAACTATTTATTTAATAATTCTGATTTATTGGGAATTTAAAAAAATAAAACAAGAGACAAAGCACTTTATTATGAACCTTAATGATGACTGTGACCTGCCAATTAAAAACTATGACCAAAATATTGATAAATTTTGACAGCTAAAGTCATTCAGAGAAAGTTCAGGTAAAAAGTCATGACCACCTTGATGAACTTTTTCTTGGTTATTTCTCAACCAATTTTGAATCTGAAAAATCATCTGAACAGAGAATCGAATACTGGTTTTGAATATACAAAAATATACACAGGGTACTATTCATTTTTTTAAGGTTGGGGGCTGTAACTTAGGGGATGTTGGAGTGGGGGTTGTTTTCATGCTGTCATGTTACACAGCTTGAAAAATTATAATAATATGCCTTTTATTCGGCTCGATTATCTCAACCTGTATATGAGATATAGCCTGGTCAATTAAGTCTGGGACACCCTGTATATTTGATGTTTTTCACCTCATTATCGAAGTTATCGGGATCGAGAGGGAGTTTGAAAAGTCTATCTATGTAGCACCTAAAAGCTGACATTTTGTGCTGATGAGAGTGGCAAGAACTATTTGGAATGCAGTGATCTGTGGATGTGGGTTTTCTATGAACGTACACGCTGATTTTGTTGTCAAGTCTAAACAGGTTGAGGTCCAGGAAGTTGATCCTGTTGTCCTCCTCCACTTCCAACGTGAACTTAATTTTAGAATGTGTCTTGTTTATCCAGTCCAGTAACAACTCAGGTTGGTCCGATTCTCTGTTCCAACATATCAAAACATCATCTACATATCTGTGCCAAAATAAGATGTTGCTTTTATAGGGGTTAGAGTTGTGGAAAACTATGTTTTCTTCAAAGAAGGACATGAAAACCTCTGCCATAAAAGGAGAAAGGCAATTACCCATGCTCAGGCCATTGGGTTGTGAGAACACAACGTCACCGAAAGAAAAAAAGTTTTGTTTCAGGACAAGGGCAGTAAGCTGGTATAAGCTTTCAGCTATGTCATCGGGTAATTGGGATTGGTGGATTAGATTCTTTAAAACTTGTAATGTTTGAGGAACAGGGACGCTCGTAAATAAATTTTTGACATCCAATGAAATTAATACATGGTTGTCAGGGATGTGAATGTCTCTAATCTTGTCTACAAGGTCTGAACTATTTTTTATACTATATTTAGAGGTAAAGTCAAGCAATGAGGGAAGAATTTCACCTAATTTTTCAGAAAGTGGGTGTGCGAAACTCCCAACAAAAGAGCTGTCACTGTCACTGGGTTCGGTGGTCATTCGTCATTCCATCAACTATGTCAATTTCACACTTAGACTCGTGCCATCATTCTTTTGTTTATTATAATAATTTTTACTAGACAGTTATTGATTTTATTTTTATCTGACTAATTTTTTGAGAAATTTAACTTAACGGCTCGTTTCACCTTTTCTTCATGACATCAAGAGCAAGTTTGGACGTTTCCATTCCTAAACTGCTAAAATAATTAATTTCAGCGTTGAAATAGTTTTTCTTGTGATTCATTCGCCGGATTGGGTTTGTTGTTTCTTAGAAAAGTCCTTTGGTTTGCCTATGAGACCGGATAATTTTCTACCTCTTAATTAACACGTGCTCAAACTGGTTCGAGGGGGCCCTCAGCTCTGTTGGAGTGACTGTTGCTTGTTGTGATTGCTTCAATGCTTATTGGAGGACACTGTTGTCATGGTTAAGGAGACTACTGTGAGTAAATAATAAATTTGTCAACTTTTATAATACTTTTACTATTTTTGAACACCCAGATGGTCCGACTAAGTTTATACTTACATCTGAATTTTACTTACAGTTGTGAAGTTGGTCTGATGATGGCGAAAGCCGAAACATGTCACCACCACTAAAGTTTTGAATAAAGTCTCAAATTTAAAAAGCGAAGTTGGACTTTTATTTTTGGTTTACTACTTCTCTTCGCAATGGGTCTTCGAGAGTATTTGATGATCGCGAGTCTGGCGACTTTGACCCGTACATACATCAGTTCATCCTTTAAAGAAGCTAAATCGCACACACACATCAGGTTCTGCAGCACCTGCCTACACGACAACTTGGTACCTAGGTTCATCAGGGTCAGAACTTCCAGAACAACGAACCCCATAATAGCTAGAAACGTCAATGAGCTACAGAAGAGGATCCTTAGGTTGGAGATCAGAAAATGGTACAGAGCGGCGAATTACCACAGTTGCAGAAAGAAGATAGCGAGAGACGTACTACAGGTCAGACTATCTGGTTTTCAATTTAGCGAGCTTGTTAACAGAGTTTCTTTAAACATAGATAGCTTTGTACATAAAAAAAGTAGAATTCATATAAAGAAAATTTCACATTTGCGTTCATTGAGTGGGGGTCATTCAGTTGCAGTTGAGCCGCTTTCCACTAACGTTCAATTTCATGATAGGATTAAGAACTTGTCTGGCGTACAGTTCAGTGAGGAGGAAGTTGGGTTGTTAAACTTAGGCCTCAAGTTCTCACTTCCAGAATTCAATAAACAGAAAATCACTGAGACTGTCATTTCAGAGGTTGAATCTATTTTCAGGTCATACAAATTCAGGGACAGCAACATTGTCAACTCGATTAGATGTAAGGTATCTGACATTTTGAAGAGATTTAGGTTGTGTAGGGGGAAATTCGACCCTTCCTTTTTCAAGTTGAAAAACAAGTTGAGGGATATAAAACAAAAGATAAAGAATAATAACTTATTTGTTTCAAAGGCGGACAAAGGTAACTGTTTGGTCGTCATTCGGAGAGATGATTATGTTGATAAGGTTAACTCTTTTCTTTCTGATAATGGTTTTGTTAGGGCTGAAAATGATTGCTATAAAAAATATGTGAGTCTCTTCAAGACCACACTTAAGACATACGGTCCTGCTGTTTTTAAGGATATAAAGAGATTCTTGCCTATGAATCACAACATCCCAAGGTTATATGGTTTGCCCAAGATACACAAACCAAATATTCCCATAAGACCGGTAGTTTCTTTTGTTGGGAGTTTCGCACACCCACTTTCTGAAAAATTAGGTGAAATTCTTCCCTCATTGCTTGACTTTACCTCTAAATATAGTATAAAAAATAGTTCAGACCTTGTAGACAAGATTAGAGACATTCACATCCCTGACAACCATGTATTAATTTCATTGGATGTCAAAAATTTATTTACGAGCGTCCCTGTTCCTCAAACATTACAAGTTTTAAAGAATCTAATCCACCAATCCCAATTACCCGATGACATAGCTGAAAGCTTATACCAGCTTACTGCCCTTGTCCTGAAACAAAACTTTTTTTTTCTTTCGGTGACGTTGTGTTCTCACAACCCAATGGCCTGAGCATGGGTAATTGCCTTTCTCCTTTTATGGCAGAGGTTTTCATGTCCTTCTTTGAAGAAAACATAGTTTTCCACAACTCTAACCCCTATAAAAGCAACATCTTATTTTGGCACAGATATGTAGATGATGTTTTGATATGTTGGAACAGAGAATCGGACCAACCTGAGTTGTTACTGGACTGGATAAACAAGACACATTCTAAAATTAAGTTCACGTTGGAAGTGGAGGAGGACAACAGGATCAACTTCCTGGACCTCAACCTGTTTAGACTTGACAACAAAATCAGCGTGTACGTTCATAGAAAACCCACATCCACAGATCACTGCATTCCAAATAGTTCTTGCCACTCTCATCAGCACAAAATGTCAGCTTTTAGGTGCTACATAGATAGACTTTTCAAACTCCCTCTCGATCCCGATAACTTCGATAATGAGGTGAAAAACATCAAATATATAGCGCAGAAAAACGGTTACAATCCTCATATCATTGACAAAATGATAATCAAGAAGAGAAACAACGAATTAGTCAGAGAGGCTTTTCCAAGTTCAGAGAAAACTCCTAGCAAGTTCATCCCATTGACTTTCTTTGGCCAGATGTCCTATGAGATCGGCAGAGTTTTTAGCAGACATTCTGAATACAAAGTAGCTTACAAATCAACTAACACTTTACGTCAACACCTTGTACATAACAAAGACAAAATACCATTGCTCAGTAAGTGTGGAGTGTACAGATTAAAATGTGGCAACACGTCATGTAACACAGTATATATAGGACGAAGTGGGAGAGATATCAGAACGAGGGTCGAAGAACATCTCAGGAGTTGCAGGATTCCAGACCACGATAAGTCCATCTTCGGTAAGCATTTGAGACTACAGGGTCACCAATTCGATATTGATAAGGATGTCGACTTACTACATCAAGTCAGATCAGGCCCAAAACAGGAAGTTTTAGAAGAGCTAGAGATCTTCAGACACATAAATAACACGAATTTGAACACCCTCAACTCAATGATGACAAATTCTTTCCCTCCTACATTTGAAATGCTCAGAAGCTAGACAGAACATAGATATATTCTCAAGAAATTTCACATGATAAAACTAGCCATCTTTCTAATTTTACTACTTGTCTCACTAAAGTTTCCAGATAATTATCCTCCACCCACCTGCCACTAATGTTCACCCTCTCTCAATCTCAGCAAATAAATTTACATCCCAATTAAAGCTTAATTTCAAATATCTCGCCTATCGTTTTTTAAAAAATCCCGCCATCTTGACATATGGTGATAATTTCTGAACGCCTTCGACTGTGTCTTTGAGCTGTCACTGTCACTGGGTTCGGTGGTCATTCGTCATTCCATCAACTATGTCAATTTCACACTTAGACTCGTGCCATCATTCTTTTGTTTATTATAATAATTTTTACTAGACAGTTATTGATTTTATTTTTATCTGACTAATTTTTTGAGAAATTTAACTTAACGGCTCGTTTCACCTTTTCTTCATGACATCAAGAGCAAGTTTGGACGTTTCCATTCCTAAACTGCTAAAATAATTAATTTCAGCGTTGAAATAGTTTTTCTTGTGATTCATTCGCCGGATTGGGTTTGTTGTTTCTTAGAAAAGTCCTTTGGTTTGCCTATGAGACCGGATAATTTTCTACCTCTTAATTAACACGTGCTCAAACTGGTTCGAGGGGGCCCTCAGCTCTGTTGGAGTGACTGTTGCTTGTTGTGATTGCTTCAATGCTTATTGGAGGACACTGTTGTCATGGTTAAGGAGACTACTGTGAGTAAATAATAAATTTGTCAACTTTTATAATACTTTTACTATTTTTGAACACCCAGATGGTCCGACTAAGTTTATACTTACATCTGAATTTTACTTACAGTTGTGAAGTTGGTCTGATGATGGCGAAAGCCGAAACATGTCACCACCACTAAAGTTTTGAATAAAGTCTCAAATTTAAAAAGCGAAGTTGGACTTTTATTTTTGGTTTACTACTTCTCTTCGCAATGGGTCTTCGAGAGTATTTCAAAAATGAGTAGCATTAAAAAATATTTTATTTTATCTTCTTGTTTTTTTTTTTAGAAAAAAAGACAACTTTTTATACCGAATAGGTACCATAGAAAAATTTAAAACTCATAACGCAAGTAATGTTACTTCATATTGACGTAAAAAACATATTTTCGAAAAAAGAAGAATAGGTAACATTTAAAAATGTTTTTCGAATGTTATTAAATTTTGGTTTCCTAATTTTCTTCATCGTAGAGAAAGCTGAAAGCTTCCGCGACGAAGGATAGTTTTTATAGCCGAAAATCAAATATTATAAGAACTGAATTTTTACGAATTCGGAACTTCATTCAATTTCAACAATTCGTAATCACCGTTCTGGGCCCGAACAAGATGAGTTTTAACAATGACGTGGATAGGGTTCCATCATAGAGTAAAGTTAAAACTTCAGCGATGCATGAAGGGTAGATTTTCCATCCGAAAATTGAATATTAGAAGAAGTGAATTTTTCCACTTGTTCAAACTTCCACAAACTTCAAAAATTCATAGTCACTCTTCTGACCCCGGAAAAGACGAGTTTCAATGACGAGTTTTCAATGACAGCGTCAACCTTTCTCCATCGCAGTGAAAAAATAAAAACCCAGAATGGTTGTTTTCATAGTCGAAAATAGAACATTATAAGAACTGAATATGAGGAAACGGAAATTCAAAATTTCATAATCACCCTTGTGGGCGCGCAATAATATTTTACTTAAACGGGCAGGCTCTGATTGGGGAGCTCACCCAGACAAAATAAGAGTTACAGGCATTTGAGTTGTGAACTCTACAGCCGAATATTATTGATGCCCAATTTCGATGACCATAGCGCTCATGTCCATAAAATTGATTCCGAATTGAACATAACCATACGAATTATTACTGGCTATATTAAGTCAACTGCAACTCTTTGGCTACTGCTAATTTCAAACATTAAACGACAAATAATTAGAAGACAAATAGCGGGTAAGAGATAATTCGAGAAATACACACCCGAATTTCAAATTTGGCAATATCTTCAGAATCCTCTTATTATTAAAAGACTGAAATCTCCAAATCAATTTTGGCAAGAACAAAATGAGACCCTTTTCCCACTAGGTTCTTGGAAATCGGAATGGAGCAGAATTTTTTCATTCATATCGTCTTATCCAAGACCCAACAAAGGAAATTCCTGGATACGACTTACCTACTAAGAAAGCTCTGGTTTAAACAAAACCGCTTAAGAACTGGGCATGGACGCTGTAAACTCATGCTATTCAAATGGATGTCAGTTCCAATTCCAAATTCTCTTATTGTGGAAAATTTAAGGAAACCAATTATTAGTCACATTGCAGAAGAGTGTCCAGCAACTAAAATTAATGGTTTCCATGATTTTTTTTCTTACACCAGATGCGATAGATTGGTTACGAAGTCTAAAACCAATATGGAGAGGATAGTGTTTCTAGGGTTTTTTCATGAGGTAAAACGAATGCTTCACCAGGATGTCAACAACTCATCCTCATATTTTGCAGATCGTTCTACTTATAGTGGCGTCTATGAGTCGGAAAAAACCGAAATATCCGATTTTTTTCAGACGCAACGAAACCACTTCCCCCCCCCCCCCCCCCCCGGTTTTCGAGGGTGCTGAAAACGATGGCGTAGGGCAAATTTCTTTTTCGGGTTCCGTTTACCAATTATGGGCCAAAAACCACCCCCTTTTTTCAAATCTCCGTTCTAATG
The DNA here is from genome assembly GCA_910589415.1 of Malachius bipustulatus. Classification (NCBI taxonomy): domain Eukaryota; kingdom Metazoa; phylum Arthropoda; class Insecta; order Coleoptera; family Melyridae; genus Malachius; species Malachius bipustulatus. Next base: position 4,831,383 of record OU342633.1, read on the forward strand.
CCCCCGTGTCGGAAAAAAACGCGTACAACTCGCTTCTGGGGAAGCCTTGTATCTGATGACAACTGCTCGTCACCCTACGCTCACCCCCTAGGCTAACAACTACCCATCAAGGGGGTTGAAAATGTTTTATTTTTCTTGTAATCCTGAATATTTTTGCATTCAGTTTTCGAGGAAGCTAAACACGGTAATGATTTGGGGGGATGAAAACGGGTGGTAGAGGTCTAAGGTAGTGACCATCGTATTCAGCACCTTTGAAAACGGGGGGGATGAGGCAGGTTGCCCGATTAATGAAAAACACATTTTCAACCCCTTGGAGGGTTTGGCCAAGGGGGTGGGCGTAGGGTGACGGGTAGTTGCCATTAGATAAAAGGCTTCCCCAGAAGCGAGTTGCACGCGTTCTTTCCAACCCGAGAGCATTAGAACGGAGATTTTAAAAAAGAGGGTGGTTTTTGGCCAACAGGGGGTGAACGCAACCCGAAAAAGAAATTTTCCCTGCGCCATCGTGTTCAGCACCCTCGAAAACGGCGGAGGAAAGCGGTTCTTCATCAATGAATCAATTAAAACGTGTTGGCTGCATGACGCTCGGTATGTAGAAATGGACACGAGAAGATACTCGTAGATATTCCGGTGCATGCGTATCAAGAGAGGATAGATAAGCTGTACGTTGTCATACGAGTATTGATACGAAAATTAACGAAGCGACAAACTTTGCAACTTGTGTCACGACTTGTGTCAAGCCAAATTAATTAAACATTGACAGGTTAGACAACATCGCTTATCTATCGCTTTCTCTCTCGCATTCACATAATATGTTCCAATATCTTATCCATATCCGCTCAATAAAATCCTATACCTATACAGGGTGATTCATGAGTGACCTTACATAGACCAATGGTGATAAGCGGACTTCAAGGCGGTTCGAAAACCACAAAAGAAATTTTTTTTGTGTGATTGGTTAAGAAGTTACAGGGTGTTTTATGTCTCAGGTACAAAACTTTGATAGGCGATATTTCTGAAACGGCTGGAGATATTTTGTAGAAATTTACTAGGAATGGTGCATTCCGGAAACTCATCAAAACCGCATTCTGAGTTAATTAAAAATCCAGGACCGGACTTGAAAATTTTTGCCCCCATGGTCTTTGTTGAAAAAGTTTATTTTCTGACCGTGCTACTGAAAAACTGTCATCGAATTTGAAAAGATAAGAAAAAACTCTATAGAAATCATTCCTCAATTTGAACGGCACACCCAAACCGTCTCGAAAAAAAAAAGTCAAAGTAAAACTTCTCAGTAAATTATCGTTTTCGAGCAGACATATTTTCCTTAATGTTCGTCTGAATTCCTTCAAATTTATTTTTTGACTTGTTTCTGTGGGAAAAATGTTGGACAGAAGGCCAAGCTTTATTACTGTGAAATCAGGTGTCAACTACAAAATTTTCAGATTTCACTAATAATCACAAATCATTTCACTAATAACGAATACCAGACATTATGTTTGTGTATGGTTTCTGCAATGGAAATTCAAGAGCAGCTGCGAGAGAATACCATAGAAGATCACAATCGAAGAACACCGGCCCATGTAACGTTTCGCGTCTGTTTTCCAATTTTCTCGAAACCACGGCATATTTCCCCGAGTTCAAAGGAATGCTGAACCTCAATTGGAAAATCTGAGCCATCAAAACATCGGTGGAGATGGTGGCAGTAAATCCAAGTACAAGTACGCGAAGAATTGGGCAAGCACTGAGCATTTCTCAATCAAGAGTATGGCGAACTTTTAAAAAAAGTAGAGCGGATGCCATCCCTGTCACGTACAAAGCGTACAGAGGCTTCAACCATTCAATGAAGTTCCATTGAATGAACTGCGTAGAATTTTGTGTACTGATCGAAGCTCAGTTCACGCGGGATGGTGTAACGAATAAAAAAAACTCCCACCTATGGGCATATGAAAATCCGCGCTCTGTTGTTCAGAAGAACTCGCAACAGATTTTCTATAAATGTGCAGTGTGGCATTGCAAATGATACCCTAATAGGACCCCATTTTTTGCTGGGCGGCTCACGTGGGAAATTTATTTACTTTTCCTACAAGTCATTTTGCCCGGCTTGCTTGCAGAGGCGAACGTGAACAGGCGTGCTCTTTCCTTCCAGCAAGATGGGGCACCACCGCATTTTTCTCGACAAGTCAGAGAGCATCTCCACAATGAGTACCCCAATCGTTGGTTCGGGCGCGGCGGCCCTCATTCCTGACCACCTAGGTCCCCCAACCTCACTGTTTTAGACTATTACCTATGGGGACATATGAAGCAGGAAGTCAAAAAACGGAAGTAAGTACCAGAGGAGCTCAGGACGCGAATACTGGTAGTTGCTGATGAAATTAGAAACAACAGGCAAATAATTCAAAAAGCAAACCAAAATTTATGGAAACGCTGCAGGAAATGTATTGACGTTGGTAAAGGACATTTTGAGAACCGTTTATAACATTAATATTGATAACATTTAATTTACACTGACATTTTTCCCACAGAAACAAGTCAAAAAATAAATTTGAAGGAATTCAGACGAACAATAAGTAAAATATGTCTGCTCGAAAACGATAATTTACTGAGAAGTTTTAATTTGACTTTTTTTTTTCGAGACGGTTTGGGTGTGCCGTTCAAATTGAGGAATGATTTCTATAGAGCTTTTTCTTATCTTTTCAAATTCGATGACAGTTTTTCAGTAGCACGGTCAGAAAATAAACTTTTTCAACAAAGACCATGGGGGCAAAAATTTTCAAGTCCGGTCCTGGATTTTTAATTAACTCAGAATGCGGTTTTGATGAGTTTCCGGAATGCACCATTCCTAGTAAATTTCTACAAAATATCTCCAGCCGTTTCAGAAATATCGCCTATCAAAGTTTTGTACCTGAGACATAAAACACCCTGTAACTTCTTAACCAATCACACAAAAAAAAATTCTTTTGTGGTTTTCGACCCCCCTTGAAGTCCGCTTATCACCATTGGCCTATGTAAGGTCACTCATGAATCACCCTGTATAGTTTCATGCAGCCAACACGGTAGATTTGTATAACATACAAAATAATAATCCATATACTGGTAAATTAGGTACCTAATCTAATAAGAATGTATTAATTCATACGAAATTCGTTGCGGTGATGATGTTTTGATGGATGAGTAGTAATATCATAAGAATTTTCAAGTAGGCCAATGATATTCTATTAATTTAATTTTCGATCATTAAATTGAGATAAATTACTTTAATTAGTAAAAATTATATAAAAAGTATTTACCGAAAGTAGCTATAGAAGCAATGAGTTTCAATATGCGATCCTCATCATAACAATGTGGATAATTACTAATCCAGGACGTTTATTTTTCCTTGAACTAGTGGCCTAAAATGAACGGTTCTATACAATAATGTGTAATAAAATTTTAATACAATAAATGTTTGGCCACTAGTTTAAATTTAATAATTAGTAATTAACATTTATTTTAATGTCATGGTAAAACGCAAAGGTAGGACAATAATACCTAAGCGACTCACTTCAAACATAATAATGCATAAGTAGATGCTACCTTTATGCAGTTAGTAAAAAGGTAAGTACTTACTAACTTAGTGAAAAGTCCCTGAAATGATAACTGATGATGATGAATGGTTATCAAAAATACATTTTTGTAACACATTCAATTGTTTTTTACTTCCGGTTTGACCGGAATGGACTCCAAGTTATTTTTTTGATGAAACAAAAAAAATTCATGTTATAAGCAATATTGGTAATAAATTAACGTGATATGCAAAAACTTCTCCAAAATTCACAATGCGTTATAATCCATCAGGCCCTAACCCATTCTAACAAATAAATGCTGAAACTTTTCAGCGCAAAAAATCATTAAAATAAAAACGGATTTCTTTGAACAGCCGATTTTACTTTGCCTTATAATTTTATGTGGAACTCGTATTTTGATAGCTTAACAGGAACCTATAAGTATAAATCAAATACCCAGAAATTTTCTGTTGCAGGCTATCAACATTTCCCTCTCAACGCATTTTAGCAGCTTCTCGACTAACCTTCATTCCACACCGCTTCCGCAATGTCAGCATCTTCCCTTCTCTTCGGATACTTACTGGGCCTGCGCAGTACGACATGTAGCTACCACACTTGGTCACCAAGCAGGAACTTGCAAAATGGGACCGGACAGCGACCCTGACGCTGTGCTCGATCCTCAGCTTAGAGTCCGTGGAATACATAAGTTAAGGGTGATAGATGCTGCCGCCATGCCCAATATTGTAGCCGGTCATACTAATGCTGTGGCAATGATGATTGGGGAGAAGGGGTCTGACATGCTCAAAATCGAATACGGAAGCAAGACGTAATAATGCTGTGTCGACAGTTGTGAAAAGACTTGTAAATTTTGAGTGTAAAGCGGAGACAGAATATACTCATAAGCAGTGAATGCATTACCTACGTTTGACGTAAAAATTGCTTAGAAATGTGAATAATAATATGTAAAGAATGTAATGATTGTAAAAAAGGCGTAAAGAATGTAAATAATAGAAAATAGTAAATACAGGGTGAGTCTTTAATTGGGCGCTTTTCCTCAATTGTACATTGTAGGGGACAGTTTGTGGGTCCAGGAAACATTGTTAATTTAAAATTGTAACATTGCTCGTTACGACCGAGATATACACAGTGGTTAAGTTAAGAAGTCAACTTTTTTATTCTTGTGCATTTTTCAGAACGCTGCTAATCGTTACATCGCCTGTATCACTGAACGTTGAAAAAAGTTATTAATTGTGCTTAATTATCTCGTTTTTTCAACGCAAACGTTTAATTTCTTTATAAAAGTTATGTAAACATGCATCTGGCAATTATGCTTTTACAACAATATGTAACTGTCAGTGTCAAAATTGAATTAATTTTTAATTTATCAAAAGTTGTAGTGTTCCATAAAGCGAATAAAAGTTTGATTGCTAAAATTAAAAGATATGTATTCTAATAGAGATTATTTAGATATGTTGCTATTACTTGGCGAATTCTATGGAAATTCCACTGGAACTGCTAGAGTTTACACTAATAGATTTCCAGACAGGTTGCATCCTGATGCAAACGTTATAAGGAGGTTGGAGCAACGTGCGCGAGAAACTAGATCTCCAACTCATACAGGCGGTGCAGACCGTGGTCGTGGAAATGTGGTAACACCTCGGGTTGAAGCTCTAATTCTAGAGACAGTTGATTATGAGGAGCCCACACGAAGCACAAGAAGCATAACAGATGAATTGAGGTTGTCGCAGAGTTCCGTAAGCCGATTTATTGTGGATGAAGCGTTTCATCCTTACCATATTACACAAAAGTTCTATCCCTTTTGCCCCAAGATTTTGGTCTGCGTGTGAATTTCTGCAACTGGCTGCAAAATTATCTCGCCCTAGTTGAGACATATAACATCCAAGACATATTTTCCATTGAAAAAAATTGGAAGATAACCGGACTCTTTTCCAACAATACCGGCCCCCCTCCCTCTAGAAAAGTACAAAGTCTCTCGAATTAGACTTAGCCTGCTCTGGAGAACCCGTTTCTTTCTCTTCTCGTAAAACCGGATATACACCTACTAAAGGTGCATCCACATCTCATAATGCCAAGACCCATGCTACTAATCTTTCTGTTGTCACATGCTGGAACTGTTTTGCCAAAGGTCATACCTATGTGAGGTGTAGTCTTCCTAAGAAAGTTTTCTGCTATGGCTGTGGAATAACTCAAAATGTCCCTCATGTTCATCCGACTATCTGAACTCTCTTTCAAATACTTCTCGTCCAAAAAACGACGAAGTTGCACAACAGGGTGCAGTGCGACAGGAAGTGACAAGACGCCCAAATTTTTTTAAAAGAAGGGAGCATCGATCTTAACTGTGCAGGTAAGACATATTCGCTCCACTCTGGTAATTTGGCTTCGATAATGAACTCATTCAACCACACACACTTTAAATTATATATTATATTTCCCTTTTAAACCTTCGATCGCTTGTTTTACTTTTCACAGACATTCGAAAATGAATCTGAAAAGTAATGCGGGCCGAGGTGAGTTTCGAACCCGCGATCTTTGGCTTAAAAATGCTAATTACCTTACCTCTATCGATTTGAACCAGGCTTTCTTTCAAGTTCCCCTAGATGAGGAATCTCGTCCAAAGACCGCTTTTGTAGTTCCCGGAAGAGGTTTATTCCAATTCCAACGAATGCCTTTCTGATTAAGAAATAGTGCCCCAACCCAACAAAGACTCGCGGACACCATTTTAGGTCCAGCTTTGGAACCATTTTTATTCGTCCATCTTGACGATATCATTATCGCTACAAATAGCTTCGAGTAACATCTCGAAATCTTGAGGGAAGTATATGAGCGTTTGAGAGACACTAATCTTACCATAAATTTTGACAAGTGTCACTTCTATCAAGATTTTCTCTCCTTTTTGGGTTTAATTATCGATAAAAATGGTCTGCGAGTTAGTGAAGAGAAAGTTAAGTCCATTATTGAATCCCCTGTTTCCCATAATACCGCTGGAGTAAGACATGTATAGTAGGACCAGAGATATAACGAAACGATTTCTGTCATTTTATAAATTTTTTGATTATTGAAATATTGTTGGAGTCATAAAATATGACAGTTTAACAATTAGATTTTTTCGTTATATCTCTTGGTCGACTATACTAGGTATTTTGCAATACTATAGGCGTTTCATCAAAGATTTCTCTACTTTAAGCGCTCCTATCACGGCTTTACTACATAACCGGCTAAAGGGACAGTGAATAACGTGGAACTCAGAAGCCAATCAAGACTTTAAGCTTCTCAAAGAGAGACTAACTACATCTCCCGTTAGCTAGCCCAGATTTCTCGAAGCCTTTTTGTATACAGACAGATGCCAGTGACTTCGGTATTGGCGCTGTAATTTTTCAAGTCGAAGGAGATTTTGAACACCCAATTGCCTTTGCTAGTAGAATGCTTTCGAAAAGCTTTCAATAAAAAAAAAATAAAGCCGAGAAGAGATACACCGTTACTGAAAGAGAATGTTTAGGTGTCTCTTTGGTATAGAGTATTTCCGCCCTTATGTCGAAGGTGCAAATTTCACCGTTTACACCGATCATGCCTCTCTTCTCTGGCTTCGCACTTTAAAAGATCCGATGGGTCGTGTGGCAAGCTGGTGCTTGCGCCTCAGCCAGTTCGATTGTGATATTAAAAACCGCAAAGATTCTTGCAATGTCCCTGAAGACTATCTTTCTCGTACTATATCTTCAAATTTTATACCTGATGATTGGTATAAAAACATAGTCTCCAAAGTTACCGAGTTCCCCAAGAAATAACATGACTTTACCATCAAAAACAATATTCTTTATAAACATGTTAAGCCTCGAGTGGAGGTCATATCTATAATCTCATACCTGTTTATATGTTATTTGTTTATACTTTCAGGCCTCTCACACCTGTTTACCTTAATTTGTTTATACCTTCAGGCTTGCCATACCTGCTGTTTACCTTAATCTGTTCATACCTTCAGGCTTGTCATGCCTGTTTACCTAAATTTGTTTATACCTTCAGGCCTGACACACCTGTTTACCTTAATTTGTTTATACCTTCTCAGGCCTGTCACACCTGTTTACCTTATTTTCATACCTTCAGTTATCATACTTGTTTATACCTCATTTTACCATAATTCTGTTATGTTAACCCGAACAACTCTTTGAAACAGATCCACCGTGTTTTGCTTTCGAAAGAGAAAATTAGCAGGACGTGAATGCTTTCCAAAAAAACAACACCAAACGCCATAAACCATTACACAGCCTTGACTCTCCCTATTATTCGAGACCTGTACGTTACGTACCTATGCATCATGTTTACAGAGACACCCGCTCGAAGAAGTGCTCCACCGACTCTACGTACGAAATATTTTCCCCTAACAGCTAACCTTTTAGAGTGTAGATGCAACAGTTTGTGATGAAGTTCAGTTGCAAAGTATTCGTTGTCGTGTTCCCAATGAGGAACAAATTGAAATTAATTGGGAGATGGGAAGATCTCATTTAAGTGTCACAAGTTCTACAACCAAAGATTCGAACGAAACTCATCTATCGCAACATAACAATCAAAAACCAAATTAATTTTAACGGCAAATTTCATGACATAAATTAAATTGAGCAATTTAACAAACTGAAAATATTGTTACCGGTCTCACAATAAATAAATCACCACCAAAGTCTGTAAATTCCTTTATTGTTTAACACCACAAGCACTTATAACATAACCTCTAATAATTATTCTAAATAATCAAAATACACACAGCTGACTACACTACTACTTGTACTTTTCTATTCTTTATATCCGCTATACTGTCACTACTGGATTCCTTACTTTACACTTCACTTCACTACTGCTCTGTCTATACTTCAGTCTTCAGTTTTCACTACTACTACTCTGTCTTCAGCTTCACTCCACGTTCAAGCTTCTACTACTGCACGCAGCCGCACGGTGGTCCTTATATAGTGCCCTCGACGTGTCAGCGAAACAGTAGGTACCTTCTATAGTTTCTAGTAGGTTGCAGAACTTGCACCGGCGCACCTGCCGTGGATTCTGGAAATGTCAGATTGTTCGACGAGACCACTCCAGTAATCCATAGAACTAACGACTGTCTGTCAATGTCATATGACATGTGACTGGAATTGTCGCGAACATGTCATTGCCTTATAACCATCATAAAAAAAGAATGTAAAAAAAATGAAATGGTGGACTAGGAGTTCTTCACGAAACGAATAGAAGTTTTCTAGAGCGGTCTCGTTATAATATTATAACGAGACCGCTCTGGAAAAATTCTATTCGTTTCGTGAAGAACTCCTAGTTCACCATTTCATTTGTTTATAATCTTTTTTCTTCTTCTTCTTCTTCTTCTTCTTTAATGGCTTGGGCACCCTTGTGCATATAGCCAGCTTCTAGTAAGTATCACTCTGTCAAGTGCTAACTTGACTTGACATTTTTGTGTTGCGATTAGTGATGTCTTGTGCCATTTGCAATTATCTGAGAGGAGTTAGTACATGGACAACACAACACAGGATAGACTCTTCTCTCTCTGGGGCAACAGCAGAGCATTACACACCCGAAAGTTGCCTCCGGATAACACCCAGGATTTGGGACGGGTTAAATCTGAAAGTAGGGATAATTTGCTATTATTATAAGAAGATATGATTAATTTGGAGAAACCTTGTTAAAATACTTGACGTCTGAAAAGTGAGACATCCTAAGACAGTATTAATATTTAGTGGAGAGGGTATGCCACAAGAAACAAGTTCTCTGTATATATCAAAATCCTGCAGAAAGTTAATAGGACAAGCAAAGAAAATGTGATCCAGATCCTCGATCTGTCCACATTCACAATATGGATTCTCGGCCACCCCAATTCTGTGTTTATGTTTTCCAGTTAGACAATGGCTAGTTCTCATTCGTATAATTGTGCTGATATGCCTGCGGTTTACAAAAGGAAATTTTTTAAACCACTTTTTTTCAGGAAAATATTCCTGAAGGGAATAATACCATTTGCCCTTCAAATTAAATGACTCTCTCCATTCATTTTCCCACTGAGACTGTAGCAATTGCCTGACTATTGGGTTAATGTTGACCGGATCTATTTTAATTTTTTCGTAGGAGGTGAGAGACAAGCTCTCTTTAGCGAGTTGATCAGCCATTTCATTGCCCTGTATATTTGTATGACTTGGAACCCAGACCAGTTCTATGCCCAGTCCAGCTTGCCGCGACTCAATGATCAGTCGCTTGGTGAGTAACGACAATTGACAGGTTGAACTTTTATAACTCTGTTGACATATCATCTGTTCTGTAGGGCACTCCTAGAGTCTGAGCATATGATAGCATTGTTTATGTTATTTTTAAGTGCATATTCAACTGCAATGTTTATGGCAATTATTTCCGCGGTATATATCTGGGTAAAGGAGGACAATCTTAATTTTAATTTATATCCTATCTCGGGAATCCATACGCCGACGCCTACTTTTTTTGCTTCTGGGTTTAATGAAGCATCAGTGTAAATTGCTGTGTGATTTTGCCAATTAGTGTTGATGTATTCCAGGAAAGCCTTCGCATTGTCTTCGTCTTTCCTAAAATCCGGTTCGTAGAAGTGTAATCTCTCCAACTGTATGTCTAGCTCTATCAGGAAACAGGCAGGTGTGGAAGTCTGAACTAAATGTGGCTCGTATCTTTTCAGAGCTCTGGAAGCATGTACAATATAAGGATGATCTCTTCTCCTCCAATATCCTAGTCCTTCAGCGCAATATTTTTCCAAGTCAGAAATCAATTGATGAAGTGGGTGGTTGATTATTTTCCTCAGTCCAATGGTGTATTTCATTGCTAGCCACCTCCGTCTGTGTTCAAGTGAGGGTTCCGAAGCCTCAGAAAGCAGTGCATTAGTCGGAGTCGATCTCATGCATCCCAGAACAATTCGCAATGCTTGATACTGGATTCTGTCCAGTTTATTACTCAGTTGCTTAGTGATTGGTTTCAATATCTGGCAGCAATAATCTATATGCGACCTCACCAGGCCACAATATATAGTTTTCAGGATAACGGGATCAGCTCCCCACCAAACTCCAGCCGAAGCTCTCAGAAGGTTTAGCCCTCTGACTGCTTTACCGCTTATATGTTCGACATGTCTTGACCAGGACAGGTCACCCTGAAAGATGACTCCGAGATATCTGACATGTTCCTTCCAAGGTATAATACTTCCTGCCATTGTGATTGTATATCCAGCGGTATTACGTGCTCTCTTGTTCGTAAATAGCACAGCTACCGATTTAGATGGTGAAACCGTTAAATTCAATGATTGTAGCCAATCTTCTAACAATATCAAAGCTCCATTAATCCTTTCTACTGTTTCAGCGATCTTCTGACCACGAAATAGCAGCAATATATCATCCGCATACTGCACTATGCTAACGTCCTGAGGTAGGAAGTCTCTTATTATATTTAAATATATATTAAATAGAATTGGACTCAACGATGATCCTTGCGGGAGTCCTTGGGTAGCAATTTCGGGTCCATGGATATTGCCCTGATTATCCTTTACATATACCTGTCTGTCAGTCAGCAAATTCAATATTAAGTTGGTGAGTGAGATTGGGAAGCCTGCGTCAACGAGAATTTCGTACAATGTGAAAATGTTTACATTGTCAAAAGCTGATTTTAAATCCAAGAAGACTGCAAGCGTGTGCATATTCCTGCTGAAGCTCAGATGAACAATGTGGTTAGATATAGTACATTATCTGTGACCGACCTACCTTTACGGAAAGCGGACTGCAGTTGCGGTAAGATACCAGTGTTTTCCATCTGCCATTCCACTCTGTTTTTTATCATTGACTGCAGTGTCTTACCTATGCAGGAAGACATTGCTATTGGTCTGTAGCTATCAGCCGCGCTTGGATCTTTGTCAGCTTTCAGTATGGGGTGTATCAAGTAAGTTTTCCATTCTTGAGGAATAGCGTTACCTTCTAAGTAACGATTGTAGAGAGAAAGGAGAGAATTCATCGCTGCTTCAGGGAGGTTTCTTAGCATGGAGTAGGAAACCTGATCCATCCCAGTTGCAGTATCTTTTTTCCCATTTAATGCCATTTGTAGCTCATTCATGTTAAATGGCTCATAGTTCTCCGTTCGCGGCTTAAGTCGGAAGTCTGGTAGTATATTGCACACTGAGATTGCATTTAGAATATCAACAGCTACCTGAGCCGATGGTAGAACAACGCTACAATTATTTCTAGCTCTTGACATTGCTTTGAAAAATTTCCATGCGTTTGTTAGTCCAGTTTCCCTATTTAGGGTGACACAAAAAGTTCTATACTTATCTTTTTTTTTGTTCTTGAGGAATTTATGGGTTCTTGCTATGGTGTTTTTCATTGTCAAAAAATTCTCCATAGAACAGTTGTTTTTAAAGTTGTTAATGGCGTTCTTACGTTCCGTCATAGCACTAGTGCATTCGTCATCCCACCAAGGAACGGGTATCCTTCTAGGCTTTTTGGGAGGTTTCGATTTTGGAATTGCAATTTCTGCACCATCATTAATGACTGACATCAGGTAATCATATGTTACTGATGATTTTCCCGTTAGCCTCTCTAACACAGTGTCCATATATAGTTCCCAGTTGGCTTTTTTAAATATTCTCCTAGGTGTATATGGATTTGGGGGTGTCGGCTGGTTAAATGTATTTATTGTACATAGGGTGGGATAGTGGTTGCTAGTGCTTGGGTCATCACACACCGTCCATGATGCCGTGGTTGCCAGATTGGAGGTAACAATCGATAAATCTATTGCACTTATGTGTTGGGATGCAGGTGATCTAACCAATGTAGGTCTTCCATCATTCAATACAACCAACTCCAGTTCCTCAAGTGAGGACTGAATAATCCTGCCACTTCTGTTTATAGGGGTGGTGTCCCACAAAGGGTGATGCGCATTCAGGTCTCCCATCACAACAACTGAGGTTCCACAAGATCTTACATAACTTTCCCAAAATTGGGATGTTAGTCTGGTATCAGGGGGGTTGTAGATGTTAACAAAGGTAATACCATGTGTCTGTATGGCGATAGACTGCCAACGACCAGGTTGATGTGCGTTGTTAGTAGTAATGAGCTTAAATGGTTGCCTCTTTTTAATCATTGTGATTATACCACCATACCCATCGACGCGATCTTGTCTCAGACAATTAAAGCCACTCACCGTAAAATTATCCGTGGGTTTTAACCAAGTTTCATTTAAAAATATTAAATCAGGTTGATGTTCATTAATTAACCAAATTAAGTGATCTTTCTTACTTCTGCAGCTGGAAATATTCCACTGCAGTACTTTTATATGAGGGGTGTAAGAAAGGGTGTTAGTACGAAATATCGGATTCACAGGACATTTCTGCATCCGTGTTTTTTGCGTCATTGGATTCAATGGGCCTACTAGTGGTATTAATGTAACTTATGTTGGACAAAACAAATTGTTTCTGAGGTACGGTCAAATTATTAAACATACTGAGGAGTTTTTGAACCTCCTCTGTGGTTTCTTCATTCTTATTTGCATGTAATGACTCTCTTGGTTTAGGTATGGTCATCTTTAATGAAGTAGGTCCTGGGGCCGGTCTAGAGTTAGGGTAATAGAGGCACTCATTATGTGACCTCCTGTCATAACCAGGTGATATTCTGGCACTTGAGCTGGGTTCGAGATCAATTGGAGAGATCGCCTTGCGCTTACTCACCAACTTACTGTATGTATTCTCGGGGTTAGTTAAGTAATTCCGTCTCTGTGAGACAGATATAAGTCCATCTGGTCGTTGACCAGATATCAAGGGAAAGTCTTCAGGTTTGCTAATTAGCGGGGGATTTTTTGTGTTTTTTGGGACTCTTTGAGTGGCGTCGAAGAGTGATAAATTTTGCAGGGACATTATTTCCCTAATAAGTTTTTGTCGGTTCAACTCGGGACATGCCTTACTTATCGACTGGTGTGTCTTTGAAGAGCAATATATGCACCTCGTCTCACAGACTTTGTTGTCGTGTGGCTCGGTGAGTCCGCATACCTTACATTTTTCTTTGCCATTGCAATTCTTTTTCACGTGACCATATAGGAAACAATTATAACACTGTACCACTGGAATCATATATGTCTCCACTGGCATTGGAAGTCTATATATTTCCACAAATCGAGGTATACTTTGCCCTGAAAAGGTAAATAGAACTGTAGTTGTAGGCTTATATTCAAATTCTCCTTCTTTACCCTCAACAGCCGTACGGCGATTGAATCGCCTAACACTAATAATTTTAACATTACCTGCGCTAGAGTACTGCAACAGCTCTTCATCTCCTATCGTCTTGTCTACGTATCTAACAATGCCCTTACATGATACCAGATTCGCAGGAATAAACATAGAAAAGCCCTGGTTTCGCAAAGATTCATTATTTATAAAATTATTAGCAGCAGCAGCTGTTTTGAAAGTAATGCAAAGCCTGTTTCTCCCCTTTTTTTCTAATTTACCAACAGAATCTAATTTCATTTCTAAAATTTTTTTCGCTATACTTAAATGACTTAAATTTCTCAAATTTAAATTACCACTTTGTTGATTATTTTTATCTTTAAGAACCTTGTCAGATTCAATCATAACTTGATAAGGACCTTTATCAGTTGCTTCATATTTTAGAGTCTTTCTTTCAGATTTTGCTTCACCCTCGTTATTGCTTCTACCCTCTCCTGGTGGGGGCCCCCCCCCCCCCCGGGGGGTCAGGCATTATTTATGAAACTGTCTTACTGAATGAAAATTAGATTAATCTTACCTTGGAAGAAAATCAGAGAGATGGGTTTAAACTGACAGAGGATGGATTAGTACCTACCACTCCTATCACATTTATTTTTACATGACTTATTTTGCACTATAATTATACCGGATTATAATCTTTCAATTCAAAAGAATGTATATTAAATTGTAATAAAGATATTGGATGTTTGAAACTATCGCAACTGCTCTATCAAATCGCACGTCTTACCCTTACGGAGGCTTAACGCGAAGTCAATATATAATCTTTTTTATGATGGTTATAAGGCAATGACATGTTCGCGACAATTCCAGTCACATGTCATGTGACACATTGACAGACAGACGTTAGTTCTATGGATTTCCGGAGTGGTCTCGCCAAACAATCTGACATTTCCAGAATCCACGACCGGTGCGCCGGTATGAGTTCTGCAACCTACTAGAACCTGACCTGACTCTATACTGTGCACCTACCCCTATCCTGCTCCTGCCTGCTAGCACCGCTAGGCAGTGTTGCCAGGTCAAATTTGTCATCAATGATTGATCGAAAGGACCCCCCCCCAGAAACAATGCCGCATCAGACGAACATTTTTTTCATAATTCAAGGTCACCTTTTTTCCCCAGCACATTATCTCGCACACGGAAAAAATAAAAAATGTTCCAACATTCAGGGTCATGAATTTTGCCAGCATATGAAAATTTAACGCACACGAATAAAACGAAAACTTGAAAATAACTTGGGCTCCCTCAACTCTATTAATAAAAATAAACACCTAACTGGCAAAACTAAAATTTATAGGTACCTACAACAAGTAAGTACCTAATTAGGTACCAAGAATATTTAACGCATCATTTATTTGACGTCATTATTACACCTTTCAATATTGACATACAATTATTATTGTTATTATTAAACGCTCTGGGTACTGATTATAATAGATTAAAAGTCAGTGTAATACATAATAAGTGTATTTCATATTGAATGAGGTGTTATTCACTTTCATTTTTTTTTCTTCATTGTCATTCGGTTCATTAGATTTTCTATCAGAAAAATTCAAATCTACTAGAAAATCTCACCAGCCACAATTCGAATCTACTAGAAAATCCACTATTCACTAGATATAAATTTTGACTACTGCTAGGGCTGATAAGAATTCTAATAGATCTAGTAGAAAATCTACCAAGTTGACAACACTGCTGATAGCGCCAGCCCCGAGATGCATTCACTTATAATTTCAATGGCTGGACCATATTTTATGTAAACAAGATGTCGATGCTGCCGCCTTGTTATTCTTTTGTGCTAATAGTCTAAGGATCTGACTGAGATTCCATTCTCGGTCACTCCGCTCCGTCCATTCTCACTTTCTCAGTTCTATTTCTAAAGGACATAGGTATATTTTTTTTAATTTCTACCTATCTATGAATGTTTTTAGCATTTTCAGCTCCTTGGGTGTAATACGAGATCCTTACTTCTTAGTAATGATAATTTTGATAAAAAAAACAAAAAATGTTCACTATAACTATTGTACAGGTGTTCAAGATAACAGGTGGTTCAGGATCTCGGAAACCGTTAGAGATACAAGGTCGGTTAAACTAGATAAAAGTTGCACAATTTTACGCTTAATATTTTAAGTGAAATATCCTGAAAAAACTGAAAAATCGCGATATTTCTTATTTTAGACATATCTTTTTTATCGAGTTTTTTATTATTGAAAATAAATAGTTAAATTATTTTTTGCGGGGCTACATAGGTAAGTCGTCAACAGATTATTTGACATTTCAAAAATTTCAAAGACGGACCAGATCTCGGAGTTTTCTTTTGTTTTTCTTATAGCCGCCATTTTTTTTCGTGTTATTCGAGATTAAAAAAATCAAGGAAACAAAAAACTATCATATTAAAAAAAAATGTTTCCAAAATTTTATTCTTCATTTTTCTAAAAAAAAATTTACTTTAGTCAGAAACAATTCAGAAGGCAAGAAATGTCACGTCGCGACGTCATTCGGTGACATAATTTTCTTTGTTTAAGAATGTGCCGTTCTTTCGCACACTTTATAAGTTTGTCTCGGCTAGCTCGTTTTATGGCACAAAAGGGAGTGGGAATAACTCAGATTTGAATAAATCTCGGATCTCGAAATACAAACCTCTGCGATTCGGCTGGAATAAAAAAAACTTGGTGCTAGAAGGTCTAATGGGGCGCCACGCTGTTACTTATACTTAAGGGTATGTTTCAAGAGATCATTATTGTCACAACAGCGAAGGGAACAGTTTACCATGGCAAAAGCTGCGCAATAAAAGTGCTGGCTGAATACACCACTGGGTCAGGCCTAATTATTATTCTTACTATACTCAGCACTCTAACCCTACAAAGTTTCCTAGTCTAGTATTATATTGAGTATTATTATTAATGTTATCGCAATAATTATCAATTACTATTTCAAAGAATGAGAAATAAACTCTCAGTAACATTAACAATGATTATTGTTATCACTGACCAGTTGTCTGATCTAATCAGCACTTGGATTACCTATTTAATCATTAATAGGAGAATGTCGAAAGGATCAACTACCTACTTCAATAATATAAATTTAATGGTATAATATAAATTTGTAAATAAAGTAACAAGGATATAGAATTACATCTGGGTATTTGTACTCCGTCTTCCGTGCACGCAAGAGTAAGTTTACAAGGCCAATATCACAGCCAATTTATCACGAATGATGGTTCAAGAACTAGTAATTTAAAAAATGTAAACTTTCAGGTTAGCTGTGGTCGTAACAATATATCACCTATATAAATGAAATAAACAGTATGGCTAATCGTGACTAGAATAATTGAAATAAATAAAAGAGGAAATAGTTTGACTCAGCCTGGATCCAGCGGGGGTTGTTCGGCCGTTCGTTGGTCGAGGGGTCAGCTAGAGCTCGCCAAGCAATGGTAACTCGTATAAAGGAACTGGTGTGCTTTGGGTCTCAGACCAAGGTGTCTAATCCGGTACAGTGAGACAGTGACAGCTTCCAGGAAGGGCCTTGCTGGAGTGGATGGTGAAATTGCAAATTTGAGGAATGGACAAATCAAATCCTGGTCAGTAGCCGAACTGCAGGCCACAATTACTTGGCTAGGGGTGCAACTCAATATGTAACCTTAACTAAAACCCTGCAAATACATCACATGTATGCAGTTCTATGCTAGCAAAAATAGGAAAGCTTCAAGAAGACTTACCTTAAACTATTAAGGGTTCCCCTTACCGAATCACAATATAAAAACAACTAAAATGGCCAATCTAACTAAGAACTACTGCCAATATTATTATAAAGTGTCTTTTGTGAGAATTTCCTAGTCAAACTTCATGAATTCTACACAAGAAAAATGCAATTTCTACTTCTTCAAGATGGCTACCTTCTCCTGCCTTATCAGCACAACCCACAAAAAACCTCAGCTTATCAAAAGTTCCACTCCTGAAATCTTAACTCTAGTGCCATACAGGGGGATCCAAATCTCATGAAGGTGGATGAATAAATAACCAGTAACACAATAATAACTAGAATAATCTAGCAAATGGAGATAAATAAATAAATATTTATATAACCCATAATATCTACAAATTATGATACCTATAATAATAATAGGAGACATAATAAATATATACAATAATATAATAATATTACATAAAAGAAGAACAATAATAGCCTGTGATTTTTCACATGCTATACCACCCCCCTCCATAAAAGAAAAGGAATGTGATTTCGATGCCGATATCATATGAAGACATGTACGCACAATCTACCTATACACAGTATATAATACAATATATTAACCCAAGATACACTATACTACAGTAATAAATAAACGAGA
Source organism: Malachius bipustulatus (assembly GCA_910589415.1). Classification (NCBI taxonomy): domain Eukaryota; kingdom Metazoa; phylum Arthropoda; class Insecta; order Coleoptera; family Melyridae; genus Malachius; species Malachius bipustulatus. Next base: position 4,849,549 of record OU342633.1, read on the forward strand.
AGAGTTCAAAAGTGAACAGGGAACACATGCACAAGAATTCGAAAGATAAGTTGATGATTCTCTAAGTCACAAACCCTAGCATGACAAGTCGCCAGTGATCGGGTCCGAAGAATGGAAGGTTGTAGAGTGGACTAGCACTCCTTTCAAGATGACTGGTATCTACGTGTACCACTCGTCCACAAGGGAGACAGAATCTGTATGATCTCATAATCAGGAAAAGTCACTATCAGGAAGGGTCACAATTAGGAGGGTCACCATCTTGATTTAACTGTGTAGAGCCATCAACAAAATCTATTCGACCGACGTTAAACAGATAAACAATAACAAGGAAACACAAAATTAACAGGATTTGCAATAAAATTTTGCAAGCCAAAAACTGACAATTGACAATTGCACCGATAATTGAGCCACAATCGTTACCTCAATTTAACACAAGTACTGCCAATTTATTGAGTCCAAATCGTTACCTCAAAGTAAGACAACCATTACTAACTCATCGAGTCAAAATCGTTACCTCAATGTAAGACAACCATTACTAACTTATCGAGTCAAAATCGTTACCTCAATGTAAGACAACCATTACTAACTCATCGAGTCAAAATCGTTACCTCAATTTAACATAAGTACAATCAATTTATTGAGCCCAAATCGTTACCTCAATTTAAAAAAATCAATACCAATTCATCGAGACAAAATAGTTGCCTCAATTACGAACAGCAAATTCCAACAAAACAATTTGCCAACTACTCAGAGTCTGGTGGATCGTCATCATGATACTCCTTCATATCCTTGACGTGCCATTCACCCAGATCAGACCCATCCAAACTTGCAAGAGCATAAACTAGTTTGGAAATTTTCCGTCTAACTATACATGGTACATATTTCGGAGCAAGCTTAGACGAAAAATTCTTTGATGCGTCAGACAAGACTTTGTTCCTCTTCCACACTTTTTGTCCGACAGTGAACTCAACTTCCCTTTTTCGGAGGTTATAGGTTCTCGTATTCTTCAAGTACGCTGAATGAAGCTTATCGTGAACATTTCCGAAGATTCCAGAGATACCTTTTATCTCTCTCACATACTCTTCATAGACTTCAGGAAGAATTTCCAGGCTTTCAGGCAGCTTGAAGTTTCCATAATATTCTCCGCTAAGAGGTACCTACATAACGAGCAAAATTCAAAAAGGAAGGCACGTGACCGGTCGATTCATGGACAGCTGTATTTATGGCAAACTGTATCTTCGCTAAGTCCTTATCCCAAGAACGCTGATTTTCCTTTATGTAGCTTCGGATAGCAGTACCTACCGTACGATTTGTACGTTCTACAAAGTTTGCTTGGGGATGGTAACGTGCGTTATACCAGATCTTCTGAACCTTGTATTCCTCGGCCAACTTCCTGAATTCGGTTCCAGCAAACTGCGTTCCATTGTCGCAAATTATGTGCTGAGGCACACCAAAAACTAAGAATATGTGATTCTCAAGAAATTTTACAATGGAAGAAGCCGTTGCATTGCGAAGTGGGTACAAGAGCGTGTACTTTGTAAAGTAGTCAGACACCACTAACAGATAAGAATTACCAGAAGTAGACCTCACCAAAGGACCCATCAAGTCCATTGCAATAATCTGCCATGGAAACTTCGGTTTCTTTTCGGAACCCATAAACCCAATACGTGCCTGATTCGAAGCCTTCTGAGCTCCACAAACATCGCATCTTCTCACATACTTTAAAATATCCGTCCTCATTCTAGGCCAAAAATAATTATCCTGTACTCTCTTCAACGTCTTATAAAATCCCATGTGTGCGGACGTCTCTAAATCATGACTCAACCCTATAATCTTCTTTCGCTGAGACAAAGGTACGAGGAGTTTCCATTCTTTCAAATTCGACTTGAGTGCAATTCGAGGAGCAGTGTGCTTATACACAAGACCATCAATTACTTGATACTGAGGATACCTATCAGGAAATTTTTCTATATTCGACCTAAGCTTAAGATACCACTTATCTAGATTGTCGATCTCCACTCCCAAAACAGATATGTCCACCTCAGGTATCCTGGATAAAGCATCTGGAACAACGTTCAGTTTTCCTTTCTCGTGCACCATGTCGAACTGGTATTGAGATAATTTTACCGACCATCTCGCTAACCTACCACTTGGGTCTTTCAACCTCTCCAGCCACAACAAGGAATAGTGGTCGGTCTTTACCGTAAAACGAACACCCTCTACATACGGTCTGAACTTCTCAATACTAAACAAAAGTGCAAGAAGCTCACGTTCTGTGACAATATAGTTCCGTTCAGCTCGACTAAGAGATCTGGAGCAATAGGCAATGACCACATCAGTACCATCATCTGCCTGCTGGGTCAACATTCCCCCAATACCACAGTCCGAAGCATCACAATGAATTGTGAACCTCTTTGAAAAGTCAGGACATTTCAATATCGGGGTCGAAACCAACGCTTGTTTGATGTCAGTAAAGGCTTTTTCCGCAGCATCATTCCACTCGATTCTCTGCTTCTTACCTTTGCCCTTAATGAGATCGTTCAATGGCGCTACCAGGGTAGCATGGTGGGAAACAAAACGTCTGTACCACGAACACATGCCAAGAAAGCGTTTGACCTGCGTGGTCGTAGTAGGACGAGGATATTCGAGCATAACAGCTACTTTTTGCACGTCAGTGCGAAGACCATCCCGATCAACAACAAATCCCAAATAACGAAGTGATTTCTTGAAAAATTCACACTTACGCAAATTAATTGTTAAGTTGGCACTTTTCAGGCATTGGTAAACCTCACGGAGATGCTTGAGGTGTTCTTCGAAAGTTGCCGACACGATGATTATATCGTCAAGGTAAACAAAGACATTGGGTTCAAAGCGAGGCCCCAGAACAGCATCCATCAGCCTCTGTTGGGTTTGAGCGGCATTGCATAACCCAAAAGGCATGACATTAAAATGAAATAACCCTCTGCCAGGAACTGAAAAACCTGTTTTTTCCTTGGAACTATCTGCCAATGGAATCTGCCAGAAACTGCTACGAAGGTCGATAGATGATATATATTTTGCCCCTTTTAACATATTAAGTATCCTATCCACCCTAGGGAGAGGGTAGGAGTCTGGTTTCGTACAAGAATTCAATTTTCTCCCATCAAAGCAAAAGCGATACTCCCCGTTGGCCTTCTTGACAAGAAGTACCGGAGAACTGTAGGCTCCAGAGGAAGGTTCGACTACTCCCTTTTCCAACATATCATCAAGCTCCCTATTCAAATGTTCCAAAAGGTACGGAGATAAGGGATACTGCCTAATCTTAAATGGTTTTGAGTCTCCGGTGTCTATCGTATGTACAATTTTATTAGTGCGTCCCAACCTATCCTCAGAGCTAATACCTTCAAACATTTTATAGACGCTATCAATCTGTAGCAACTGACTTTTACTAAATTCCTGCTCGCTATGAGCACTGCTCTCCACTTCACTGTTAGAGTCTACAAGACTTACTTGAATATTCGAACCGGTACACTGGATCTCCCAAGAATTGTTTTTAAAATCTAAAGCTAACTGAAATTGCTGGCAAAAATTGCTCCCCAATAAAATGCTATGATCCAGGGTAGGAACAACATAAAAACTAACGACACGACATACGTCTCCAATGCAAATTGGCAAATCGAGAACTCCGGATATAGGTTGTTTATTTCCGTCTGCGGTAGTAACATGCTTACAAACACTCTCGTTCAAGCGTAAATTGAATCTTTCCACTGTACGCAGTCCATGCTTTCCAATGACTGAATGGTTCGCCCCAGAATCTACTAAACACACCAAATCAAGGCCAAGTATATTTATTTTAATATAAGGTCTATTATCATTAGGTTTCTCAACAAATATAGGTAAAGCTTGCGCAACACTATCCGAGACGTGGGACTTTTCCGTACTTCTGAAGGCATGGTGCTCCGAAATAGGTGAACGTCGCCTTCCCACACTCACCTTCGCATTCAGTTTTTTGAGCATCCGCATTCCTTCACCGTTACACCATCCTTCCCACACTTAAAACAGAATTTCTTCCTTTTCAGCATACAATTTCTAAAGACATGATTTGGTTCACCACAGTTATAACACCTGATAACTGGTGGCACCGAAGGGGTAAAAACGGCTGGCCTAAACTCAGCGGAAGCAACTGACGATTGCGACCTATTGCGACTCTTGAACTTTGGACTTGGTTTTTGCTTTCTTTTGTTAACGTGTGCTGCTGGTCCTCCTGTTGTTCCACAACTTTCTACGACAGAGACCATCCGTTGGACCGCTGCTGTCCCATCAGAGGATCCGCACGCACACTCACAGCACTCACTAAGACAAGACACATTTCTCACGTTTTGCCTCTTTCTCAATAGTTCCGCCTCATCTATCTTTCGACAGGCATTAATTAGCTCTGTTGTAGTATTAAACGACCACATCGCCAAACGTGAGATGTAATGGGGTAACAAGTTTTTCCTAAGGTATTTGAGCTTGGTACTCTCTGCAACGAAGTGACCTAACTGACTGAACAACGCCTCCATGCTTGCACCATATATATGCACTGGTTCATCTTTCAATTGACGCCTATCCTTAATGCGCTCCCACGTGTACTCAATAAAGTCTGGAGGCAAGAATTCCTTCTTTAAGAGTTCACACAACGAATCCCAGTCACGGACTTGTGACTTGATCGATCGGTACCAAACCAACGCTGGACCGGTAAAAATTTCCACAGCAGAATCAAATAGCTGCTTATTCGTTATTTGTCGTGATGCCGACACTTCTCCTATCCTTTCCAGAGAGGGAAGTAAATCATCCTTTTTTTCACCTGAGAACTGTATACCAAGTTTATGTACAGGGAATGATCTTTCGTGAGTACACTCACGAAGATTGCTTACCGTTGGTACTGTTGACTGAACCACTCTCGAGCTCTGAACACCTATGTCGAATAAAGTCTGCTCATTGGCAACCTTTTCATCTAACAAAACCTCTAACTCAATGCACGAAGCATATGATTCATCCTTAAAGTTTTTCTTTTCTACCTCGTCATCAACAACTTTAATTCTCTTCACTCTATTGGTCAGGTAGACAATTCTAGAGCGAATGCGTTTATACAATGAATCGGTACTAGGACCGTCGAACTCAGCAATCAAATCTTTGAGGGCTTGTATTGTGTTGTCAATAACCGTCTTTTCAGTTTCGTAGTCATAAGTGGGATCAACATATTCCAAATGTGGACGCCCCTTATCCTTTTCCATTAACCGGTGGAGCATCTTACGCTTCTGCGAAGCCTCCTTGCGTTCAGTAATTACACCGCGTAATCGAAGCTCATAATTTAACTCCTCGGACAAAAGGTCAATCGGACGCATGTCAGACAAATCCATTTCGGACAATGGCAACTTGAAAACTCAAATTATTCCCCAAACTTCGAGTGCTCGACAAGACACCAACAAAACATACGAACGAAACAAAAAAAATTTACAAGAACATTCAACCACAAGGTCTGTGTATCGGATTACTATAATAATCTTGAAATTCAAGCAAAACAGAAAAATTAATATTTAGAGACACTTGGCTCACACTTACAGTAGTTGAAGACGACAGGTATTATCTTCAATAATATTTTCCAATATTATGTACCTATATCAATAATATATTTCAACAAAATTTTGCCTCAGAATTACCATGTATGCTTATTTAATGAAACAACCAACTATTACAAAAAAAACACCAAATATTACTCAGCACAGATCAGCAGAGCAAATAAGCGATCGAGACATCTACACTACCTAACTATAAATAAATATAAATTCAAACTAAATAACTGAGTCTCAATATCGGGCCCCACGTTGGGCGCCAAATTTGTGTGCCGTTCTTTCGCACACTTTATAAGTTTGTCTCGGCTAGCTCGTTTTATGGCACAAAAGGGAGTGGGAATAACTCAGATTTGAATAAATCTCGGATCTCGAAATACAAACCTCTGCGATTCGGCTGGAATAAAAAAAACTTGGTGCTAGAAGGTCTAATGGGGCGCCACGCTGTTACTTATACTTAAGGGTATGTTTCAAGAGATCATTATTGTCACAACAGCGAAGGGAACAATAAGTTTACCATGGCAAAAGCTGCGCAATAAAAGTGCTGGCTGAATACACCACTGGGTCAGGCCTAATTATTATTCTTACTATACTCAGCACTCTAACCCTACAAAGTTTCCTAGTCTAGTATTATATTGAGTATTATTATTAATGTTATCGCAATAATTATCAATTACTATTTCAAAGAATGAGAAATAAACTCTCAGTAACATTAACAATGATTATTGTTATCACTGACCAGTTGTCTGATCTAATCAGCACTTGGATTACCTATTTAATCATTAATAGGAGAATGTCGAAAGGATCAACTACCTACTTCAATAATATAAATTTAATGGTATAATATAAATTTGTAAATAAAGTAACAAGGATATAGAATTACATCTGGGTATTTGTACTCCGTCTTCCGTGCACGCAAGAGTAAGTTTACAAGGCCAATATCACAGCCAATTTATCACGAATGATGGTTCAAGAACTAGTAATTTAAAAAATGTAAACTTTCAGGTTAGCTGTGGTCGTAACAATATATCACCTATATAAATGAAATAAACAGTATGGCTAATCGTGACTAGAATAATTGAAATAAATAAAAGAGGAAATAGTTTGACTCAGCCTGGATCCAGCGGTGGTTGTTCGGCCGTTCGTTGGTCGAGGGGTCAGCTAGAGCTCGCCAAGCAATGGTAACTCGTATAAAGGAACTGGTGTGCTTTGGGTCTCAGACCAAGGTGTCTAATCCGGTACAGTGAGACAGTGACAGCTTCCAGGAAGGGCCTTGCTGGAGTGGATGGTGAAATTGCAAATTTGAGGAATGGACAAATCAAATCCTGGTCAGTAGCCGAACTGCAGGCCACAATTACTTGGCTAGGGGTGCAACTCAATATGTAACCTTAACTAAAACCCTGCAAATACATCACATGTATGCAGTTCTATGCTAGCAAAAATAGGAAAGCTTCAAGAAGACTTACCTTAAACTATTAAGGGTTCCCCTTACCGAATCACAATATAAAAACAACTAAAATGGCCAATCTAACTAAGAACTACTGCCAATATTATTATAAAGTGTCTTTTGTGAGAATTTCCTAGTCAAACTTCATGAATTCTACACAAGAAAAATGCAATTTCTACTTCTTCAAGATGGCTACCTTCTCCTGCCTTATCAGCACAACCCACAAAAAACCTCAGCTTATCAAAAGTTCCACTCCTGAAATCTTAACTCTAGTGCCATACAGGGGGATCCAAATCTCATGAAGGTGGATGAATAAATAACCAGTAACACAATAATAACTAGAATAATCTAGCAAATGGAGATAAATAAATAAATATTTATATAACCCATAATATCTACAAATTATGATACCTATAATAATAATAGGAGACATAATAAATATATACAATAATATAATAATATTACATAAAAGAAGAACAATAATAGCCTGTGATTTTTCACATGCTATAAGAAAAGAAGTAAATTTTGAAAAAAAAATTTTTTTTAATGTGATAGATTTTTTTTACATCTAATAAATGTATACCGGTAGACATAACAACGGGGACATCTAAGATATGTCTATTAGATACCGATCGACCTACCACATTTCAATCTAATTAAATTGAGAGATTTTCATGTAAAATACACATATTTTGTTGTGTTTCATCAGAGAAAACAAATAATAACTCTTATGTATAATGATTTGTTGCTATTTGTTTATCCAAAAGTAAATATACAAAATAATACATCTAATAATTAAATGTATCCCGTAGACGTAATAATGGGAACATCTACGATATGTCTACCAGAACCATTAATCTACCACATTTCAATCTAATTAAATTGAGAGATTTTCATGTAAAATACACATATTTTGTTGTGTTTAAATAAATAATTAAATAAAGTGGTGGGGGGTATGTAGTGTAAACACCCTTTAAAAATCCTGGTCACATGGAACCAATTCTGTAGTGTAAACACCCTTTAAAAATTGAGATCCTGCGTCATGCGCAATAAATTCAGTAATGTGGCCCCCTTAAATTGAATGACTGAAAAAGAAGAACCCCTTTGACGTTTGAAATGTGAAACTTGTCTGTCATGGTTGATTTTTGGATTCCCGCCCTGAAGGATTGATTTGAATTTAAAGTTCTACCTCCCTGATTTCAAATAAATGACCACATCACTTACTTACCGTTTGTAATCGTTTACCTTTGGCTCATGATTTACCTGGGCTCGTGTTTTACCTTTTGGCTCGTGTTCGTCTAGTTTTTCACCTTGTTAGGACCTTGTTGTTGTGTGTAGTAACCTTATTTTGGTTCGTTCGTAGCAAACGCTACGAAAATACTTTGAGAGAGTCTTTTGTTGAGAGATAGGAGATTTAATTTAAAAGACAGAGTTTCCCCTTTGAAATGAATCGATTTATTGATTTTTGAATTGATTTGAATGTTTGAATTGATTTGAATTGATTTGAATCTCTCCCCGCCAACCCACTCGACTGATCCCACCCGCAAAGAGTTCCGCCTACACAAAATTTATAGTCAGAGTAAAAAAAGAACCCCGTGAAAATAAAAAAACCTCTGACTTGCGAAGTGCCAACAAATAAAAAGAAAAACAAAAACATACAATGAAAAACATACAATACAAACGACACAACACATATAAAATCGTCACCGTTTTGGTGTAAAATTGACATTGATAAACAAATCTGTTATATTCCGGAAGACCTCATTTTATCTTTCTATTTCAAGAACTCATACTTCCTGAAAAGAAAACAAAACACACAAAAATGCAAATAAAAACACAAAACACATAAAATGCAAATAAAAACACAAACACATAAATATAAATCACGCCTTGAGTCAACACATAGTGCTTGCTATGTGCCAACGACGTAGGTTAAGTAAATGCACCCCTTGTTGCCGGTCTAATGATTGTTAGCACCAGCGAGGTTAAAATGTAGAGTAAAATAGATTGTTGGCAAGTAAATAAATAGTTTAGAGTTCAGAAAATAGGAAATACAAAATGAAACCAAACATATTATACAGGGTGGTCCAACTTAAAACGTCAGGACTTTACCAAACGATAGATAACTTTAAAATAATGCCAGTTTCTCTAATACACTTATAGCCGGGAAAGCTTCCTTTTCAAGATACAGGGTGTTAAAGTTTTGGGAAAAAAATAATGTTTTGAGAATATTGTCAAAACGGCTGCTTTAAAAAAATTGAAATTTGGCACGCAGCATGAGCTAAGTATCTTTCATGATTTACGGCTTATGATGATAAATTGCAAAAACCAGTGGCGGAGATATGGGTGTGCCATCGCCCCTTTTCAAAAAAAAAATTGACGCCACTGACTCTATGGCAAATTTAATAATTCTATTCAATGTCCCATGCTTTTTAGAACAAAAAAGTACTATCTAATTTTTTCACAAGGCGCACATTTTTCGAGATAATTCAGATTTTCTTAGGTAATGCTAGGCTCTTCACATTACAAAACTAATTTAAATTTCACGAAGTAGACTATGACCAAGTTTTGACGTTTTAACCAATTTAATATCTGCTTCTTAAAGTGCCACTAAATCTCTTTACAACAAACTATTGGAATTATTTTCAAACATTACGATGCCTTTCCGATTTTCTAATCAAGAATATGCTGATATGCATTTTATCTATGGATTTTGTGAAGGAAATGCGGCAGAAGCAGCTCTATACCTTTTCAACGTCAATTTCAGAAAAAGTAACACCTATTTCAGAAAAAGTAAAATCAAATTCACTAAAAGGGACTTCAATTTCAGAATAGTTAATTCAGATTCAGAAAAAGTAATTTCAATTTCAGAAAAGTAAACTCATATTCAGAATAGGTAACGTCAAAATCAGAAAAAGTAAAAACAATTTGAGAATAAGTAATTCCAATTTAGGAAAAAGTAACTACTACTTTTTTACAAGCGTAGTTATATTACATTTAGTAAAATGTTTTGTATTTAAGTGGCATCAATTCATATTATTCAAAGTGTTTAAACTTAATATTAAATACATTAAAGTGGGTAGTGTTTTCATATAAACGTTTAATAAAAATTATTACAAGGCTCATGGAGTGATGGCGAACTAAAATATTAACAAGGCAGTAAGACACAGGGAAAATTTGAAGGTAATGAAATGAACCTTACGAACGCTTATATTACACTAAGTGGAATCAGAAGGTAGGTAATTGGTTCCTAGCAGCAAACAGAGTGCCCAATGGGTAATGGTATATGGGAGGCAGGTGTTATGCATCCTTTTTAGATGTCAAACCCACTGCCCCCCCCCACCCACTCATTCTCATATTATATTTTTCATAAACTTTGGAAAATTAATCTGAAAAATAGTGTGGGCAGAGCCAAGATCGAATCCACGATCTTGGGCTCCTTCGCCAAAGGTTCTCACCAATGCATCAGGAGCCATTTGTGGTGTGCCCTACAAAACAGTTAATACATCACAGTAAAGAAAAATACATCAAACAGAATGCAACAATAGTGTAATAAATGCATTTATAAAACATAATTTATTCCCAGGAAGACCTTTAAATCTAATCTTCTGAAATTGCTTTTACCTATTCTGAATTTGATGTTACCTTTCCGAAATTGAAATTACCTTTTCTGTATTCGATTTTACTTTTTCTGAATTTGATTTAACTTTTTCTGAAATAGAGGTAACTTTTTCTGAAATTGACATTGAAAAGGTATAGAATACCGCAGACGATTTCCCAACAGACGACAGCCACAACATAAAGTTTTTTCAAAGGTACATAATCAATTCGTTGAGAGAGGAATAAGGCCCATCATTAGAAATCCTAATCGTCTAAATGTTGATACCGTAAGAAGAAACAACCGCATGCTATGTGAATTTACCAGAGACCCGAGAACAAGTCAAAGAAGAGTGAGTCGAACCACTGGACATTCTAAAAGCACAATTTTAAGAGTGTTAAAACGGGATCATCGACATCCTTTTCATCTCCAACCTGTTCATGGTTTACAACCAGGAGATGAAGAACGCAGGATGGTTTTTTTGTAGGTAGCTTCTGGACCAGAATAACGATTTCTCAAGAAATATTCTATGGACAGATGAATCGTATTTTACTCGACGTGGGATTGTAAATTTTCACAATCAACATGTGTGGGCTCATGACAATCCTCACGAAATTAGACCACGAAAGTTTCAACACGAATTTAGTGTCAACATTTGGATAGGAATCTACAATGGTAACCTCTTTGGTCCTTATGAACTCCCACAGCGACTGAATTCTGAAAACTTCCTTGAGTTGTTGGAGACTGAGAATGCCAATATGTGGGATGACATTCCAGTCGATATGCGAAGACAAGGTTGGTTCCAACTAGATGGGTGTCCGGCATATTTTGGTGCAAACGTTCGTAATTGGCTGAACACACACTTTGAAGGTCGATGGATTGGTCGCAGTGGTCCAGTTGCATGGCCTGCACGGTCTCCAGATTTAACCCCCCTGGATTTCTATCTTTGGGATCATCTGAAAGAAATCGTTTATGCAACTCCGGTGCCCCATAGAGAGGAACTCTTGCTTACGATTCGGAACGCTTGTGCAGATATTTAATCACGACGTGCTACTTAGTCTAAACAATTCCATCAGAAGACGTTGCCAGTTATGCATTCAACAGAATGGTTATTTCGAACAATTGTTACATTAGTTAGGTGTTGTTTATTCCTGTTATTTAATTATTTAAGTAAATGTTATTTGATTAGAATTTGTCTGTTCTTAAAATGGCTACAGATATTACCTAAGAAAACCTGAATTATCTCGAAAACTGGGCGCCTTGTGAAAAAAATTATGGAATACTTTTTTGTTCTAAAAAGCATGGGGCATTGAATAGAATTATTAAATTTGCCATAGAGTCAGTGGCGTCAATTTTTTTTTTGAAAAGGGGCGATGGCACACCCATATCTCCGCCACTGGTTTTTGCAATTTATCATCATAAGCCGTAAATCATGAAAGATACTTAGCTCATGCTGCGTGCCAAATTTCAATTTTTTTAAAGCAGCCGTTTTGACAATATTCTCAAAACATTATTTTTTTCCCAAAACTTTAACACCCTGTATCTTGAAAAGGAAGCTTTCCCGGCTATAAGTGTATTAGAGAAACTGGCATTATTTTAACGTTATCTATCGTTTGGTGAAGTCCTGACGTTTTAAGTTGGACCACCCTGTATAACAGAGGCATTATCGAGCCGTAAAAGGACGGTCAACGATAACAAATTGGAAATAAAATCAATTCATCAAGACCACAGTGCATAAATAAATAAATCAAAACAATAATGAAATTTAAAGAAACAAATACGGTTATAAGTTTGAAATAACGTTAGGGTAATGCATCGTTCAAAATTATGACATGACATGAAAACAAAATATCGTTTACAGCTCAGATAAACTTATCATTAGTCTCCGTACCCCAAACACATATAAATAAAATAAACAGTGGGGAAATAATATATCTAATCGAATGCCCAGTGATTGCTGGCACACCGACAGATCTTAAGTGGGAAGGGTAAAATGGGCTACAGGCACTATTAATGAAATCAATTGAACTGTCACCGATAGGCGAACTCGAATTAAAGTTCCTTTGTTACAGTTTAAAACCAAAAATACCACCATCGCTACCTCATGATTATAAGTCGTTTATTGCAGGTTACTCTCCTGGACTTGTTCGTGAATGAAATCAAATAAAGCACATTATGCAGTTCGACGAAGCATTCGAAATAAATATCAGTGTGTGTCAGTCGCATTGCAAATGAAATGAAATAGAAATATAAATAATGATTAATGATCAAACAAGTCACAAATGGAATTAATTTAGCACAACCAAATGTAAATCATGAAAAACACATGTTCAACCCTTTTGACTATAATAATTTAGAAATAAATACAGATCGGAAATAATAATCAATAATCGAAGCAAGCATTCTCACAAATGAAATAAAGTCACATGAGGTTTTATGTACAAATTAGTTCAATCAAAATAAATAAATTGTTTAAATAATTTCATGAATAAAAGAAATGATAAAAGAAATGGTAACGAGTAAAAAGAAAGGTTAAATAAGTGAGTAATGGGAGTAGCGTTAAAATAGAATGTGCTTCGATAAAATAATAATAACCACAATAATAAATATTAGTCAAAAGGCATGTGCAATTTCAAGATTACAATAAATAAATAATAATTACCTAAAATTCAAGTATAAGTTTCTCAAAAAGTAACAAACTGTTAGGTTAATTTGAATAATGTAAATGAGATCGAGCATGTCTCTACGGTTAGAAATTAATTCACTGAAAATATCTAATTCATGAAATGTGGTAGTGGTCACATGTTTTTAAACAATTTGAAATTAGACAATAAAATAAAATATTGAAACTAGCGTGTCGCTGAACGTATTGAAATAAACTTATTAAACTGTTACTGCAGGTGCGTTTGAGTATCTACATGGGGGCCCTGTTTTAAAATTCTTTCAATTACAAAACGTGAAGTTTCAAATTATACATGCTGGTTGGAATAAAATATAAGCTATCTCCTTTCGTTTGAATACAAAACAATTATTTAAAACTTAATGTGGCTCTACTTGAATAATTAATTAGCTTGACCAAACACGTGTTTTACATGAGTCTTTTTCTAAATAAACCAATTGAAACCAGATTGAATAATACAAACAAATAAACTAATTAAACGATAAGATCTGATCTCTCGAGATATCACAATGCCTAACAGATATTAATAAATTAGGATAAACAGTACTCACATGGGCTTTGTTTGGATTCGATTGTTTAAAAATAAATAATGAAGAGCACCCCAGCTGATCGAACCCTCTGACCTTCACTCTCTGACGGTTGAAAAATAAGTGAACATGACTAGTGACTACTGAGTGTGACTTCAATTCTCGCTAACATGTGGTTTAATGACATTGACAGAACTGACGTTTCTAGCTTTGAAAGCTTGACAAAAACAAAAAATAAAAATTGGGTGCGTTTCTTGGCTCTAAAGTTTACAATTTGAACCATGCGCAGTTGTTATATAGGTCGGTTCTCTTCAGGTATTTGATTGTTGTTTTAAATAAATGCCTGTAACTTCGAAACGACTGTAATGGATTTGGATAAATTTGGTATCATTGAAAAGAGCCTTTCTTGGGCTTTTAGGTTTCTTGTGATAATGACAGTTGTGACCTACATGGCCGCCGATAGAAGGCGTTATTTTTTATATATGGTATATGACTTTTTTTAGACTAGAAAATAGACAAATGACCAACCAATAAGCCTGCGCAAACCGCATCTTAATATCTTTTTCCTTACTCAAATTATTTAAAAAAAATACCAAACCAAGAAAATTCATATATCCTCATTTAAAAATGCATCGGTTGCTTTCGATAAGAAGGCAAGTAGTAGGCCATGGAAATAAAAGACAAACTCCTCACACGTTTTCGTATTTATAAACGATTTTCCTTTTAAATAAAGCTGTTGTCCTGAAAATTACCCATTTTGAAAAAATATTAGTGCCTTCTGGTTTTCAAATTGCCTTCCGTCATATTCCACACATTGTTCCAGTCTTTCTTGAGTCGACAGAACCGCAACCTCGATTTCTGCCGCTGATAGTTGACGAATTGAGTTTCGAATTCTGTTTTCCATATCCATTCATGTTGGTGGAGTTTGAAAAACAATGTCTTTTAAGCGTCCCCAGAAGTAAAAATCAAGACATGTCAAGTCGGGAGATCTTGCCGGCCAAGGAAATATAGGCTTCCCTTTCTATCCAGCGTTCTCGAAAGGTCCCGTAAATATGGTTTCGGACATTAATTGAATAATGTGCCAGACAACCATCTAATTCTCTAAGAAGCGGTTACCAGTTAAAGCTTGATCAAAAAAATAAGGTCCAATAATTCTGTACCCATGCAATGATACCGCACTACACATTTAGGCTCCAGCGTCCCTGGTGCTGCACTTCTCTTAACCAATGCGGATTTTTAGCGGACCAATAATGCATATTGTGAAGGCATACTCTACCATCACTATTAAAGGTAGCCTCGTCGGTCCAGAGAATTTCCTTTAAGAAATTTCTGTTTTCCTCAAGCATGCCTAGCATCCATTGAAAATAATTTAATCTATTATCGAAATCTTGTTCATTTAGCACCTCGTGCAAGACTATGTGGTAAGGATGTAATCTAAAAGTAAAAAACAACATAATCAGTAATAAAAAATAATATAATCGGAATAACACTGAATTATTGTGTATTTGAGGGTATGTGCCAAGATACTTGGAATAAGATAAAATTATTTACCTATAATCTTTCAAAATTCTTCTAACCGTTGTTCGTGCTATCCCCAAGTCTAGAGACAATGTTCTAGTTCCAACATGTCTATCAAATTCTATGTAAGCCAAGGCATTGATAATATTTTCTTCGGTCCTTTCATTGCGACGCCTGCGACGGACAACGAAAACTTCCAGTATCGCGTAATCGCTGTATCAAGCGCGGAAACATTCTTCTCCCGTAATGACGGCGATCTGGATACCGTGTCGCGTACTGTCTTGCAGCTTCGGGTCGGGTCGGGTCCGGTCGGGTGGGGTCGAGTGGGGTCGGGTGGTGTCGGGTGTATCGGGTCGGGTGGGGTGGAGTCGGGTCCGGTCGGGTGAGGTCGGGTCCGATCGGGTGAGGTCGGGTCGGGTCCTGAGGTCGGGTCGTGTCGGGTCGGGTCAGGTCCGGTTGGGTCCGGTCGGGTGGAGCTGCATTTTGAAAACAGTCGAAATAAATATGTCAATCATGTCAAGGGCTTCATTATTTGTAAGAGGCATTTTGATTAAAAAATACTCAAATTATACGCAATCAACAATATTGGGCTGCGTGTGACAGAACTATGTTACACGCCAAATTTTATACCTAACCAAAATTTTATTTCATTTTAATTTGAAATCAAATTTTCAATTGTCAGGTGATTATTTTGATCTAATCTCATAAAAGATGTTTATTATGGTTCGGTTTTTTTTTAAGGTGTTTGCAAACGGTTTTTTTCAAACGCAGTAAACAGTTTGCAAAACGACGATGAGGTTCCAAGAAAAGTTAAAATCATTTTTTTGCGCAGGATGGAACTTTCTAGGGTCCAAAAATTGGTAGTGATAAAATTCGACTGCGAGCCCGAATCTAAAAGCGCACGCACAGATATCAATTCTCCGTTTGCAGCAACAACCTTTACCACTGCTGTAGGTAATAAGACTTGAGACACTGTAGACAACGCTGAGTTTACCGACTGCTGTATTTCTAGCGTGGGATTATATGCATCATCATGGAGCACTGTGTTGTGTCGTTTTTTACATTTTTTACAAGTCACCTTTGCTTTGCAATGATTAGCGAAGTGCCCCTTCTTCAAGCACAGTAGGCAATGTTTTATAGCTTTAATTTTTTCCAACCTATCTTGAACTTGAAGTTTTAATAAGTCGTCACATGCCCATATAATGGGATGATCGTTATTACAGAGGGGACATTTATATTCATTGGTTGTTACCAATGACCTTGAATTCGTTATGAATTTATTAGAATTCTGATTTTTATTTTGTTTAGACTCCAAAGTCTCTAATAAATCGGCCCTAGGTCTTAAGAATGTCTTCAAATCATTGAATGTGAGTAGGTCATTCTCACTTGCGCTCTGTTCCCAATTCCGAAGCGTGATATCATCTAATTTAGATGTAATTAAATATATAATTAATGTTTCATTGAATGCTTCATCTGATGTGAGCGATTTTACAGAGCGCATGTGCCTTGACACAGTATCTAACATAGTGCGAAGTTTAGTAGAAGACTCCCTTTGAATATGGCTCAAATTAAACAATGATTTGACATGGTTATGTATTAGCACCTTGGGGTTATCATAACGCTCATTTAAATTGTCCCATGCCAAAATGTAATTATCGGCTGAAAAATCTATTGCCTTTATAACCTGAGCTGCTTCCCCATTCAGGCTAGCCCTAAGGTAGTGAAACTTTTGAGAATTCCCTAAGTTTTCATTTTCATGTATCAAACTTTGAAATAAATCCCTATATTCTAGCCAAGTTTCAGAATTTCCCGAAAATTTAGGCAACTCTATTGTGGGTAACCTAATCGTATTTTGAGCAGTTGCTGATGCAAGGCCACTGCCACTGGCTTCTGAACTATCTTGCTCTGCGTCAGGCTCTGACCTTGTGGGAATTTCTACACTTGGCTTGCAAAGATGTTCAGCCTTCGCAATTGAGTCAAAATATTTATTACTAAACTCTCTAAGTTCCAAGAACTCCGGTTTCCCTTCACTGATATCGCAATGTTCAACAATGTTACTTTCGAAGAGATCCAACAACTCTTCAGCCTTACTTAACCTAAGTTTGATATTTGTCTTATCGACATCACTTAAGGACTCTCCCTTATTAACATTTTCCTGAAATTCATTGATAAAATTATAAAAAATTGTTAATTTTCCTTTTAAACTTGTTCTGTGCTTTTTAGCTTCTTCTGCCATATTGCTTGTCTCTTTATTTGTGTAAAGTACTTTGAAAATTAGAAACTTTAAACAATGGTTACTTGTCTCAATTGATAAACAATTAAAAATTGCCAATAATGCTAGACAAAAGAAAGCTATCTAATTAAGACAATAATTATTATTATTATACCTACTTCTGTGGTTTATGACAAGTATGAAAAATATGAAAGAAACCCAAGATCGTTATTTTCAATTATTAAATGAAAAAAGATAAATGCAACAAAGCCAAGCCACGCGTTGCAATCACACGTGGTTTTGGAACACCTGTGATGGTGACATGCAATTTGCTGTCTCAGATATCGGGTTAAAGAAAGGATAATTTATTATTGTAGTATAGGTAAATCAATTAGATGTATCAGAGGAATAAAGGGAAAACTCACCCGGTGTTTCAGACCACAAAGTTAATTATTGAATTGAATTCACAATTTAATATGGCTGACTGATGATCCAGGTGCCCGCCTCTGTTGAGTTGATTTTTCCTTTTATGATCTTATTTCCAAATCTTATCCGGGTTGCAAAGACCAAAATGTAAACTATAAAGACTGCTGCACTGTTGTTTCTTAGATAAAGTGGACTGTATGAATAAATTAAGATGTACATATCCGTTTTTAACACTTTTAATTTTCAAGCAGACAGAAATTATATAAAACTAGGTTCAACTTTATACTTTATGTTACAAGACATGGAATAAGAATGAAAGAATGTAGATTGTCGAGCGATCGCGTCAAAAATGCTTTTGTCACATCGCTCCCTCTCTTTCTACATGATTCCAAGATGAGCGGCAAGGGTAGGCAACACACAATTCATGTGAAGCCTCAAAAAATAAAATGCGCCAAATTCAAATTGTTTCACTCCTGAACAATAAGTTTGGTCCGAGCGACTTTTTTTTACCTCAGTAATCTGTGGTTGCTCCATGTCCATGGAATATTGGGACACCCTGTATTTATATTAATCTTTTATGATTTTATATAAATAAAAATACAGTGATAGTTACTTAATAAACTTATTGAAAACAATTTATTGCATTTTTACTATTTTCCGTTAAATAAACATTTTGCATATGTTTTGCATATTTTGTTGCATATTTGGTTGAAAAACCCTGCATATATATGCGCATATTTTTGTAATTTTTCTTGCATATAATCCGAGCAGCTCTACTTATAATAATATTCTACGAAATATCTATAAATTATTCAATTTCATTCTATTTATATCCAGAAAATTATTCAGCGCTATAATACTGATATATGCAAAATCACAATGATTTGTGATACTGCTGTAACATCTCTCCTGAAAAGTAGACTTCCTACATCGAAAACAAGTCCTATATCTTCCTTATTAATAATTATTATTGTTTCAATTTAAATTTGCCGCCAAAAAAATCTGGTGATTTAATCTGGTGACTTTTAGGTGTAATGATACTTTGTAGTTTTCCTCCTAGTTTAAAAATGAGGTATAGCAATTCCAAATTGCAATACTTCGACTTTTCCTTCGTCGCCAATTCTGTTGTGATTGAAGTGCTATCGAATGTAAACTTTGAAAATAATAATGCAGAACTCGGAATTATAGTCTTACGCCCGTATTCACAAACGATAATTTCCTAAATAATTACGTAATCAATTATCTCAATCTCATTCTAACTCTTAAAAACTGTATATCTCCATTCCATTTATTTAATTATTTTGGGGATATAACAGGGCAGGAATGCGTTGTGAATACGGGCATTAATCTTTAATTGAAATTATACTAATCTGACTTTTTTAATTAGGTACTGAAAATAACTGACTTTTTATTCACAACAACTTCAAAGGTAACTTAAAATATAAACAGGTTACTACAATTATGTTTGCTTCAAAACAAACATATAACATAACCTTGTTTTTCAATTGTTTTCGTTCTTTACCTATTCTTTACATTATTTACGTATTGTTTACATTGTTTACGTCAAAAGTAGAGGATGAATTCTTTACGCGTAACGTAAAGGGTAAAGGCACATCGCACATCACTGGGCTGAAGGCTGAAGACTGAAGGTGATCGATCGCCTGCGCCAGCGCCAGCGCCAATTAAATGTTTTGAATTGAATTTCTAACCAAATTTCTACATTGTTTAAAATCGGCATCGGCATTCGGCATCAATCATAATCATAGCGTTTTAGCGTTAGCGTTAGCATAAAAAGGCAAAAGCAAAAAGCAAGCATACATAGCTATAAAAAAAGGCGTAGAAATAATTAGGATAAGTAAGAGCCGTGGCCGTGAGTTCCAGTAAAACCTCGTTCAAAAATCATGTCCCGAAATGTTAGTATTAATTTCATATCTGAAAAAGTGAGTAAAATTCGATGGAGACCAGATCCATTCAACAACGTACATTCTTTTGTAACGGGAAGCTATGAAAGTTATGAAAATTCACTAAAATTATGGGATTTTAGAGAAAATGGAGAAGATTCCGATGTCTACCCTTTTACTATTTGTGATACACAATATCAGGGAGATGTTACGGAATTGAAAGTAAGGATTTTGACTCGGAATAAGTATCATGTACACATTTATAATTTTTTAATCTTTTAGTTTATAAATCCTGATCTGTTTGCGGTATCATCCGATACTGGCTCGGTAAATTTAATGAAAATCTGCCCCGTTTACCCGGGTGACAATGATTGTGAAACTGAATTGAAGTCTCAGTTTGAATGGAAGAATATCCATAAGTTTCCAAATGGTGAACCTAGTCCTTGCACAGCTCTTTCCGTTTACGATACAGACATTGCAACAGTGGGCGAAGATGGATGTATAAATTTACTAACCTCGCAATCTCAAGATACTGTCAGAAAAATTGGTAAGTTTCTTTTGCTTAAAAGTATCCCTTTTGCTTAACAAGCGTCAGTGACAGAAGGTGACCATGACAAGCGTATGGGGGCCCTTGTCACTGTTGTACCTACTTATCAAGCGGATTCTTGTGTTGTCGCTGTCGTCTGCCCCTGGTGCTTGCCATGGTCTCTTGTTGTTGCTTATTTTAGAGGCACCTCAAGTATCAATTTACATCTAACGGCACGGACACAGTCGGGTGTTCAATGTGGACGTGCATTTTTATTAATAAATCTATTTTGAATGGCTGCATTCACATCTGACGGTGATGTTTTGTTGTCGGTCCGCCCCTGTCAGATGTAAATGCTGCCATTTAAAAATCCCTTTATCAATAAAGGCCTGTGTCCGTTCCGTTAGATGTAAATTTACCTTAAAGATGTCATAGGTATGCTCAAAAATTTAACTAGAAAAGGTCACAATAGTTGTTAGTATGAATTTCAAGTGTTCAAGGTGAAAAAAGATTATTTCTTGTTAAATCAAAGTGGGGGCGCTGTTGTCAGCTTCTGTTTCTTCTGTTAGCTTCACTATTTCTGTTGTGCTAATTTTGTTACAACCAGATAATGGGTGATAAATGTGGCATGTGTAAGGCCAAGTTGGCAGGATTGGAAGGTACCATAAAATGTAGCAACTGTAAATACTCATATCATACTAAATGTGCTTCCCTTAAAATCTCGGACATTCAGTATATGTCCGACTCTAAAGTGGAGTGGACCCATAACTTATGCACCTCACAAAGGAGAGTTCTGCAAAGTACGAGCGTAAGCGACGTTGGACCTGACAATGCCAGTAAGTCAGACCTCGATGGAGGAACCAATTGCCGGCGGTAGATCCGAGTTTGAAGCTATCATGCTGAAACTGTCCGAAATAAGAGCAACTCAAAATCAAATTTTGGCAGGATTGAATAGTTGTAATCAAAAATTGGATCAACATGCTAAGCTTATTCAGGGAAATATGGACAAGATCTGAGAATGCAGGAGTAGCTTGGTAGATGTATCTGTTCAACAGAAAAAACTGATCACAGAGATATTACAGCAGCTGAAAAACGCCGAAACAGGTCAATTTTGTTTTCGAGGGGGACATCTTTGGGCAACAAATTTAACCATCCAAGTTCATCCCCTTGGAAGGGGTGGCTACCCCTTCGTTTATCATCATAGGGATCAGATATCGAGTGATACATCGTTTGAAAGCTACTTGAATTCTCTTCACAACGATATCTCACTTTTTTGGGTTTTGCGTAAATTCTACAGGGCGAATTGATAAAAAAGGTACTTCATAATAATTATTATTACTTATTTTTCTTAGGAATCGTGCACAGAGAGTAATTAATAAAATATCGCACTTCACCAGTCACTATCATAGTTGCTGTGGTTATCATTATGGTTGCCATGGTTATCACCAGGGTTTTCATGGGTTCTATAACTAAATCCAAGCAGTGATTGGTTAAAAAATTATTGCTTACAAAAATGCTCAAATTCTTACTCTTTGAGAAGCTTTTAGTACAAGTGTTTTATTGTCGTATTTGCACAAAAACATTGGTGATTGTGAAATTGTGAAAAATGGTTTACTCTATTGCATGGAGAATTTTTTCGGAAATTGTGAGTGTGGCAATCGTAATGCAGATTTATTCAATCAAGAGCATCCCGATAAACACACAAGCAGAAAATACGTGTTGAGCCTGGTCAAAAAATTTAAAGAAACAGATTCAGTGGCGAATAAAAAACGTGAACTCCAAGTGAGAAACGAGGTTTCTGTGATTGAAGTTTTGGGACAAGTTGCTGCAGACCCAATTTTGAGTACTGGATTGGACGAAGAGGTGCGCTGGAATGGCCTGCCCGCTCACCAGATTTAAGTCCTCTGGACTTTTTCTTGTGGGGTCGTCTCAAAAGTAAAATTTACGTAACGGAACCAGGGTCTCTGGAGAAGTTGCGTAGACGCATAGTTGAAAAATGTCGCCAAATTACCCCACAGGTCATCCAAAATGTAAGGGAACGTTTCGAGCAGAATTAATTTTTTTTGTATGGAAGTTGGTGGTGCACAATTTTAACATTTATTGTATTAATAAAAATCTTCCGTGGTATTGAATTTTTATGTTTTCCCCTCTTTTCCACCTTCTCCTTTTTTAGGGTAGATTTAACAATTGACTTCCTTTCAACGATATAAACGAAGAATGTTTTAGTAATTTTAAATTATATAATCCCGAAAACAAATCGATATATTCTAAATTTTTTGCCATTTAGTATTCAGGGCAAAATGGGCTTTCAAGTCCAGTCGATTCAGTCCTAGTACCCATGACAACTATAATGATAACCATGGCAACTTTCATCTGCCCGCACGTTTCCAATGAAAAGGATGTAATTGTGTAGTGAACCTTTTTTATCGATTCGCCCTGTAGAATTCACGCAAAACCCAAAAAGTGAGATATTGTATTGTATTTGTATTTGTATATTGAGGGTGATCTAGTTACTGCGACCTAAAAGATCTATTGTATCCCCTCTACTGTGCTTCGCCTGGTGTGGAATCCCTTTAGTGAAGCACCCTCTCCAGGTCCGTTTTCTTGAGAAACTTCAGGATTTTGAGAGGATCAAGGTCGGGTAATTCCCGGCCTCTAGCTGGTGGTGGCCCAGAACATTACTTCTTTTGAGTTCTAACGCATCGCAGTTGAGCAGCAGGTGACGTGGTGTCTCGTCTCCTTTCCCGCAGAATCTGCAGACGCCATTTTCTTCAATGCCTAACTTCCTCAGGTGTTCCTTGAGCTTGCAATGTCTCGTTAGGAATCCCGTCAGTGTTCTGAGATGTTCCTTGCTGAGGTTGAAGAGTATCTTCGACCTCTCTCGGTTAACATTCCCGAGAAGTTCTTTGGCTTGTCTCAACCCTGAGAGGTTCCTCCAATGGGTTTCTCTCAGTTTTTCTTCTTCCTTTTGGAGTTCTGCCTTGAAGGAAGTATCTTCGAAGCCACAGAAAGTGAGATATCGTTGTAAAGAGAATTCAAGTAGCTTTCAAACGATGTATCACTCGATATCTGGTCCCTATGAAGATAAACGACGGGGTAGGTCTTTCAAGGGGATGAACTTGGATGGTTAAATTTGTTGCCCAAAGATGTCCCCCTCGAAAACCAGATTGACCTGTTTCGGCATTTTTCGCATACATCTTCACTTTCCAAATTATTAGGCTTGTTACCTTTTCGATGGTCCACCCTGTATTGTATTTTTTATGTACTTTGTGTATCTGCTTTATTGGCGATAAATATACAGGGTGTCTCTAAAAGGTACCACCAACGTTCTACCACAGATTCCCGAGGAAAAAATATGCCGATTTAACCGAACTTATCCATGTCCAAAGTTGTACCCTTTTCAAGATACAGCCCTTAAAAGGGGGTCAACGAAATACTCATTTTCCAGAATAAGTCAAAAATGGTTTAAACGAGAAACTTCAAAATTTCACCACCTACTACTATTGTTAAGACCAATAAACTGACGTAGTCTTCAAAAATAGGAACAACCTGTACGTCAATGTTTGTATGTCGCGTCTCACGTTTGACCCCAGAACTTTTTTATCCGCACGCCACTGATTAATTTTGTATTTTTTATCTAAAGGTTGAAGTATTACTGAACTTTTTGCGCCCTTATAAAAATTTTGTATCTTGCGTGGTTTCCCCGTCATTAATTTTCAATGATACACCCACAATGCTGAAAACGTATTTGAAAAATGTAATTTTTACTTAACATTAAATAAATAATAACACATGCAGAACGTTAACATAAGCTCTCTGGATTAAATGTGTTTAGAAATACCCAGAACAAGCAAATAATTTTATTTCAGAAAGACGACATTGTTCATACCTATTAATAACATTAGTTGTGTTCACGTACTTTCAACAGATGTTCAAAATGACCACCATTCATCCGTATGCATAAATCTATGCGGCGTAAAAAATTGAAATGCACCCTTTGTATCATTTCCACATCATTTCGGAGAATCACTACTGCGTCTTGAATTCGTCTCCACAGTCGATGGGGGAATTTGCAACATTGTTTCGCGAGATACGAAAGGATCTTCAACTGGTGTAATTAGTAGTTCATGATCTAATTCAATAACCATAATTTCGTTATTATAATTTCCGTAAATTTAGAAAATGTTATTAACGTCCGTACGATACCGTATCGTACAAAACAGTATCAACACACGGCACGTGTGCATGCGTGTATACACTTGTGTGTTTTTCTGTTGCCGTAAGTGGCTCCGGCACCGTGCCGTAGCAGTCAACTAGCCGTGCTGCGACGGCAGCCGTGTACGGCTCCGGCAACAAACCGTCTTGTGTGAAAGTTTGCATTTATGATAACGTGTTTCTATTAAGCACGGCTCCGTAGCCGTACACGGCAACGGTTAAAAACTGTAGGTGTGAAAGAGGGCTTATCCTGATATTTAAAGTCATCTTTGTGAAATTAAATTTAATTAATTTTAAGTAAAAATTACATTTTTCAAATACGTTTTCAGCATTGTGGGTGTATCATTGAAAATTAATGACGGGGAAACCATGCAAGATACAAAATTTTTATAAGGGCGCAAAAAGTTCAGTAATACTTCAACCTTTAGATAAAAAATACAAAATTAATCAGTGGCGTGCGGATAAAAAAGTTCTGGGGTCAAACGTGAGACGCGACATCAAAAATAGGAACACCCTGTACGTCAATGTTTGTAAGACTACGTCAGTTTATTGGTCTTAACAATAGTAGTAGGTGGTGAAATTTTGAAGTTTCTCGTTTAAACCATTTTTGACTTATTCTGGAAAATGAGTATTTCGTTGACCCCCTTTTAAGGGCTGTATCTTGAAAAGGGTACAACTTTGGACATGGATAAGTTCGGTTAAATCGGCATATTTTTTCCTCGGGAATCTGTGGTAGAACGTTGGTGGTACCTTTTAGAGACACCCTGTATAGGGTGTTATGTAATTGAATGTCAATATTTAAGGGGGTGAATTTTGGGTCCATTTTAAGAAGAAAACTTCATGGTTTTCAGAAGAGATAGGTATGGTATACCTATATTAAGAGACGTAGTATGAATGACCAAAGAGATTTGCAAAAGGATCTTGAGAGTATCTATAACTGGTCACAGTCTAATCAATTGAAACTAAATTGTGATAAATGTAAGACTATCTCTTTTGTTAGGAGTAGGGTAAATGAGCTTCGATTTAATTATCACATGAACGGTACTGCACTCGAATTGGTGGATAGTATTAGGGATCTTGGGGTAATCTATGAGAGTAAGTTTGAATTTAACATTCATTTGAGCACCGTAACCTCTAAGGCATTTCAAAAGTTGGGTTTTATTAAAAGAATGACTAGAGAGTTCAAAAATATTGACACCATTATATATTTATATAAAACTCTTGTACGACCCATTCTAATTTACTGTTCGCCAATTTGGTCTCCTACTTACGAAATACATGTAAAAAAGCTTGAATCAGTGCAACACAAGTTTTTCAAATACTTGGCCTTTAAAAAAGGTCAACCTATGAGTGTATGTGATCATGATTATTCGAGCCTAGCTAATTCAGCCAAATTGGAGTCATTAAAATCTCTACATGTTTACCATGATCTGCTTTTTGTTAAAAAAGTGAAACTTAATTTAGTCAATTGTATTGAAATCGCTGATATTTTTAAAGTTAGAGATTTGCCTTATCCTCTCAGATTGGCTAGGGAATTATCAGAGCAAAATTCGGCTCGTAATTATGTGCATTATTCCACTATTCCCCGCTTAAAGCGAAAGTGGAATAAAATTGTTAGCTCGGATGGTTGCCTGGCACAGTCTGATACTCTGTCACTGTTTAAGAGGCTAACCAGACTTGCTGTAAATAGATTTATCTAGACATTTGTTATGATTACCAACTGTATTCAAACTGTGTACTCATCTATTAAACTTAAACTACACATTGTATAAAGGGTATTTACCCGTTGACTATTATAAAAATAAATAAATAAATAAATAAGAACGTATGTCCTAAGAGTCTTAACTTTTGAGATACAGGGTGGTAAAGTTTTATTAAAATAAATCATTTTTTCATAATATCTGTAATACCACTCTGTATATTTTAATGAAATTTAATAGACAGGTATTACTCATCAAGAGGCATTCTTTCATGTACCACATTTCCTCTATCATCTACCTGATCTTTAGCTTGTGAGATAAACAACCAGATTTTTCTATCATTTTCAGATTTATGACTTCTAGACTGAAAGTTTATGTTTTGAAGGGTAGTTTGTCCCTGGCTTAGATCTGCTGACCCAACCTGCGGTCTTTTCTTGTGTTTTTTGGGCTCATCATCTGTTGTATAATCTTCCGAGTTGATAACAGGGGGGCAATTTTTGTTAGCTAGATTAATGCATTTATTCATAATTTCTCTCTGTTTACTTTCAATTTCAGATAAGTCTGTATTATTTTCATTTATTTTTACAGTTTTATTAGTAACAGCTGGTGAAATTTTTTTGCCAGTAATGCTGTTTTTTCCTTCATTATAATAGCTTATCTGTTTGATAGGTACATTAATTTTATCATTACCTCTTGTTTCAAGGATTTTCTCATATTTTGTTCTAGTTTCCATTAATTGAGTTTCTAGTCTACATACCTTTTCTTTAAGTAGTGAATTAGTTAAGGCTTGCTCACTAACTAAGATTTTAAGGGCTGTGAACGCTTCCATGGAGAAATTGTACCCACCATCAGCAGCAGGTTCCTCATTGTAGTAATGATTAGTTTTCACAGTACATTCCTTCGAGTTACATCTGTATAACACCTCATATGATCTTTGAGCACATGAACTGTGATACTTAGTGCCACAAACACATTTTACACTATTTTTAACATCTTTATTACAATATTTGCAGACATCCTTGCAGACATCTTTCACTTCAGCCATCTTGAATTTTATTATAATTACATTTACCTAATTACTTACCCAGTTCTCTAATTTTGAGATATACTATACCACACCTGATACTTGTTTTTTAATATGAGTTGATCAGAAGTCTCCATGGGCGTAACCCCCCCAAAAAGTCATGTTCTCGAGATGTGAACTAGACAACTCTGAAGATGGACTTTTTATCTCATGACAGTCATGCATACATATATTCTTAAATGTCGACCCCTCCTAATTGTTAAATAGATCATTTGCGTTAAGGTTGAGAAGCTACTTCTGTTGCAGTAGTTACATTTTAGGTCTGTTGAGTCATTGTATGTTCTATGTATTGTTTTTCACAGTTGTTGCAAGGGATTTTGTAGATTAAATGGCTTCTTTTTTGGGTTGAGATTCTTGATTTTAATTTTGTATGGAGGTTTTGAATTTGGTTGTGACTTTTGCGGGCTATTTTGCTATTGGATTTCTTGAATATTTTCTCTATTTTCTCTGATAGTTTTGTGATGCCTAAGGCATTGTTGTGTAGGTATGTGTTGTTTGATGTGGAATGTGTGTCGTTCGTAGTGTTGTGTCATTTGGATTCTTTTAACTGTGAGTGTGAGTTGGTTTTTTAGGTGTAGTGGGTAGTTGTTGTTAAGAAGTATTGTTTTTGCTTTTTTGATGGTTTCTGGTCTGTAATTGGATTTGTTAGTTTTATGGCTCTGTCTATTACAGCTGTTATGATTGCTCTTTTGGATTATGTGGTGTCCAGATTGAAAGTTAAGATATTTATCAGATGAAGTTTGTTTTGTGAGCCATTTGGTGAGTATTGTGTTGTATTGTCTTATTAGTGTCATGTCTTGGAAGTTAATTTGGTTATTATTTTCTAGTTCTGTTGTAAATTGTAGTTTGGGGTGGAATGAGTTGAAGGTGTTTAGGATAAGGTTTTTCCAGGATGTGATATGGCAAATATGCAGTCATCTACATATCTTTTGTATAGGCTTCATTTTGTTGTCTAGTTTGTCCATTATTTTTTATTTCATGCTCAGCACAATAAACATATGTCGCAGACATGCGCAAAGTGTCATAATTGCCCGCTTATTATGTCAACTGTCTGTCAAATGTCGCTCAATCTCAACAACGCATCCTGACTATTTCCAGCATGTTGTAAGAATTAACACCCAATCGTTTTGCGATGGCATTCAACATTTGATGTCAGGTGAACATGTCCGTTATAACATTATTTTTTCATGTTGAGACCAATGATTTTATTGTGTTATAGTTTTTTTTTCAAGTTATTTACATAGTTTTATAAGCAACAACATACAATAAAGAGCGAACAAGAGACCGACCGGCCCTGAAAATCCTAAAAAAAATTTATTTGAAGCTAATTCTTCACCACGAACTCAAATCCCAAATAAAAAATGAAGAAAATTTAAAATGTAAAATACTGTATGCTGTGAGCGTCAGAATCATAGTTGAATAGCATACCAAGCTCGGAATTACTTTTAAGTATTAATAAATAATAATAATAATACCATTTATTCATATATGGCTGTAAAGTTATACAGATGTGATTGTCAAAATATCAAAGGACATACAAAAATAACAAGAAAACACACAGCATGTATCACATCATACAGCAATACAGTAATCACATGACAGACACTAGGCACCCAGACTCAGATCAGAAAACCTTTTTAATCAAATATCTTTCCACTGAATTAAAAAAATTCCTATCATTTTCTATCAGTCTTATAACCTCAGGAAGATTATTAAAAACAGTTGCACTTACTTAGGTGACTTTTCAAATAGTGCTGTTCTATGCCTATCCACAAGACATAAGCCTCCTCTAGTGTTATAACCATGAGATGAGACACGCTCAAAAAATTTGGGATCATTTCTGGTATACTGAGCGGCGTTCAGGGCATAAATGGACACGATAGTGAGAATATTATGTCTCATGAAATAAGGCTTGCATGAATCCAGCGGGTCAAGATTGAAACTTAACCTTATGATTCTCTTCTGCAGAATCAAAACTCTTGAGATGCTCGTTGCACCGCCCCAAGCAAGAACATTATAACTCAATACTGAGTGAACTAAAACGTAATAGACAGTCATCAGGCCTCTTTAGCCGTTTGCAAATCTTATCCAACTGCTCACCCCAACCCAAATGGCTACCTGCTCCCAAGAACTTAACGGCACCTGCCATAGTAATGCCGTCCGCTCTGAGCAGCTCGAGAAAGTCGCGAGATAGTGGTCTGCATAAATAATAAATAAACTCTGATTTATCCTCATTTAAAATCCGCATGTTTCTTTGACACCACCCTCTAAAGCTCCCATACACTACCAAATCGCATACATACAATATAAAAATCAACGGTCCTAGAATTGATCCCTGTGGCACCCCATATCTTATCTCAAAATCATTGTTTCATTTGTTTCAGAAGAAGCTGACAGTTGCTCTATAAGATGTGTTACATTCTTAACCCATAATGAATTACTGACCAGCAATCTGAGAGGCCAAATGAAAATCTGGGATCTTCGTGCTGATGCAAGTGAACCCACTAGTACATTTAGCTTGAGTGGAGGCCAAGTTACACCTACATGTTTAGAATTCCACCCAACTCAACGTCATTTGGTAGTTGCAGGTGACGAAGAAGGTAAATTAAACATTGCTTTAACTAAATAGAGTACCTAACTCTGCACAGAAATTTTATTACATCACAAAATTGGAAAAATATTATTTTTTTTTGCTCACAAATGAAGGAAGAATCAGTCTTAGCTTGGAAAATAAAAATTTTAAGACATTTTTTAATTCGTTAAAGTTATTAGATCTTGAAGCGTTTGCCCTTTTTCCAAAGCATATAATCTGACTTGGTGATGGGATGCAGTTTCAAGTGCTCACCTGTTCTTTGTCTAACAATCTAAAATTGGTTAACTAACAAAGAATGTGGGTGTACTATGAGGGTTGTTTGAACAGTTTCAGGCCTTATCGACAAAAAGTACTGAGAAAATTATTTTCTTTTACTGTCCGATAGATGGTGTTGATATGTGTATCCTATAAAAAGCTAATGCCATTGGTCCAAATTTGACAAGCAAAGTTTTTTTTTCAACAATAGGTGAAATCAAGTATCGCCCGGTTCAAGGCATAAGAGATGAGTTGGATTCAGTGTCGGTGAACCTACTCCTTCATTTACAACCCTGAAACTTTAGGCGGCCGATTGCAGATGTGGTCGTACCACAATTTTTGATAAGGAACATTCTGGACGCTCAAAAACTGTTTCACTTACTGAAGTCGATTTAGTGCATGCAAGTAGGCAACTGTGATGGAAAATCGCCGATTGACAGTTAAGGAGATTGCTCGGTCTTGTGGGACATCAGATGAACGGGGATTTTAGAGATGACTTGGGTATGAGAAAATTATCCGCTTGTTGAAAATCGACCAAAAGTGCGAATTACTTACATGTCGCGCGAGTGTCTTGAAACTGTATAGAAAAATTAGATGAACAAGGTGAAGGTCGTTCTTTATTCGAAAAAAGTGAAATCAACAGTTTTTTGGGACGGCCGTAGGATTATTATGATTGACTACCTTCAGAAAGATAAAACCACCAAAAGCTGCTGGATCTGTTGAAGACCAAAATCAAGAAAAACAACCACACTTGGCCAAAAAAGTAGTGCTGTTTCACCAGGACAACACTTTATTTATTTTTTATCTATTTACAAATTTAAAAAAATTCTCGGGAGGAAAAATATGGGTCAAATGCTGACGTGGAACGCTTTTTTTTTGGGTATACTCCCTGAATTTTTTTCTGCCGGTTTAAAGAGTTGGAAATGCGTTTGACCAAATGTATTAAGTAACGAAGGAGACTATGTCCAGAAATAAATTTTCTTGGCTCAAAAATCTGTATTTTTGTTGAAAAGGCCTGAACCTTTTGAAACGACCCTCGTGCATCCTAATGCATGTATCAGAACTTTACTTTGGTCTGTATTCTCATCTTACTTTATAGCATATTTTAATTTAACAGTAAAACAACAAAAATATGGATCATGACGAAAAAGTGTTCCCCACCACTTTTATAATAAACTTCAAAATCACTTTCTAAAGGAAGTTCGGGAAGTGAATATTGATTCTGAGGCTACTACCTCGCATACACCAATGTAGTAGTAGAAATCCTCAAATCCTGCTCCACATTAGGGACAGACAGTCAGACCCTCACCCCCATAAGTTGTAAGTTGTCAGTGCCTGTTCAGAGTGTTATTGTTACTGGTGAGCACTCTAACTAGTAGGTCTAAGTTCCCTCCGGTTCAGTTGGCCCATGTTGGCCAGCGTGTTTCTGTCTAAACCGGCTATGAACAACCTGGCCAGTCGACAGGCTCCGGTGCACTTGTATAATGACCTTCCAGTTCATGTAATCGATATCCTGAATGTCCAGGAATCCACACTATCTGTATCATTTTCTTGTGACCATGTTCTTATAAATAAGATGAGAATACAGACCTTTGAGTTTTCTAAAAGTAGTAAGGAATGGACATAGATTATTTTGTTTTTTAAGTTATGGCTATGATTATTTAGAAATATAATTAGTTTCGTTTTTTTTCGTATATTTGGAAACTTTGCTGTATTCTGAGTAGGTAATAACACTATCAAAGACACTCATAACATAGAATATTAACACTTGTTAGTGCGCTGTCAATCAAATGTGTGATATAGGGTTGATCATTCTCATAATTCATAGCCTACTAGGTCCGAATAGACTTGGAATAGACTATACAGGATGTAGCACAAATTGAGGTTTTAAAGGGTGATTCCTTGTAATTTTTTTATGAAAAATGCTCATATAAACATAAGTGTTGTCACTTGCATAATTTTCGAGATACAGGGTGTCAAAGTTTTGATTAATTAT
The DNA here is from genome assembly GCA_910589415.1 of Malachius bipustulatus. Taxonomy (NCBI): domain Eukaryota; kingdom Metazoa; phylum Arthropoda; class Insecta; order Coleoptera; family Melyridae; genus Malachius; species Malachius bipustulatus. The sequence continues at coordinate 4,881,818 of OU342633.1, forward strand.
TCGCATTTTGATGAAACTTGGAACTTTTGTTAGTTTTAATAAGAGGCTGAAGAATAATTAATAGAAAATCATTTTTTTAATAAAAGTTTGACCCAGTATTTCGAAAGTTATGTAAGTGACGCTACATGCTTAACATTAATAATATTTTGGCTTAAAACATAAAATGACAAGGCATTACTCCTTAAAATTCAAGTAATCACTTATGTTACATCTTGTACCGGGTGTCCCAACACTAGTGTCTACCCCATAAATAGAGCTTAATTTTAAAGATAAAAAATTGAAACTTTGAGGATTTGTGTACTTGATATAGGACCACGGAATGGCATAATTAGTTTTATTAAAAAAAAATTAATAACTTTATAATAATCACCTTTTTCATTACTCCATAATAAGACACTGTCCAGTGCAGGTTCAGTGTGTCGGCTAGCCCAGCAAGAGCCGTCCTTCTATTTATTTGGGCCTTATTTACTTTGTCATAAAACTTTATTGCACCTACCGTTTTCAGATTATATTGATCACCGTATTGCACATCATAAATCTGTTTTCTATACCTGTCATTGCTATATAATTATATTTTATTTAATTAAAGCCTTATAATTCTTTTTTTCACATTTCTTTCAAGCGGTTTTGATTTTATTAATCGATTTCTACCTATGTATTGAAGAAAAACCGAATTTTTTTGACAATTTACCACCATATTACAGTTTTTTATCGCTGGCGCCCGAACTAATTTTTTTTTTAATGAAACTGGTTATGCCATTCCGTGGTCCTATATCAAGTACACAAATCCTCAAAGTTTCAATTTTTTATCTTTAAAATTAAGCTCCATTTAGAGGGTGGACACTAATGTTGGGACACCCGGTACATATAATATGATTATGAGTTAATATAAATTATTCACAATAATCAAAATTTATTGATATAATTTTAAATATTTAGGATCACTGACTATTTGGGATCTTCGCCACAATCTATATCCAGTTAATCTGATCGATGCTCATGAAGACAGCGTTTCAGAAATTCAGTTTCACCAAGATTTTCCCAATCAGCTATTCAGTTGTTCAGCCGCCGGTGAAATATGGCACTGGAACACAAGCAGTACAGATGGCCTTCTAGAAGAAGATAATTTATCATCCGTGTGGTTAACCACAGAAAGTGTTAAAAATAATCTAGATGTTTTCGCCCTTCTGTCAAAAATTAGCAAACCAATAACCAGTTTAGATGTTAATAAGGCAAAAGTTTTATGTAGTTGTGATAATGAAGCTCTGTATTTCATCAACAATGTTAATGTTTATTATTGAAACTCGTTTGAGTTTTGATATGTAACATTTTTACATTAATTTTTTTTTGTAAAAATTTTCTTTCAATCTAATTTATGTTGCATCAATGTGCTCCATTGAGTTTTCAACTCTAACATTGTATTTTTTATATAAAAATATATGATTTAAAAATGAATCCGGCAATGTTTTTTGCGGACTGGGACTTTGACAAAACAGAGAGTGAGCATGTAACTGTGTCAAAATTGAAATAATTTCCATTTCAAAAGTTGAATTGTTCAATAAAACTAACTTTAAAGTTTGATTAGTTGTTGTAAATTTGAACATTTATTCCAAGGGAGAACACCACAGTGGATGATATACAACTTGGTGATAAACTTGGAACAATATTCATAATAATAATTATAATTTTACATTAATAACAATGATAATAATTATTATTATAGTTTTAACTTTGCCAAGGTGTAGGGTGGGAGTAATCATTTTCATACTCATGTTTCAAACTCAGGATTACCCCCATCGTTACAACCCCTTACTCATTACTTTATAAATTGTTGTTTGATTTCTCTATTTGTGAATTTCATGTTTCTTTCAACATTGTGAGTCAACAACACTCGAGTTCGAATATAAAGGGACCCTGCTGGTAGCTGGGAGAACCGCTTTTACTTTCTTTGAGGCAATGTGCGGCGTTGCCGTTTGTACTAGACGTTAGAATAGTCGTAGCTTACTTAGGCTCGTTTAGCGCTTTTGGTTTTACTCAAGATATGCTTCATTTATTTGTAAACCAGGTTTGCAAGACCTGTTTTACCTTCATTGTTTATTCGCAGATATACTCTGAATTTGCATTGTTCGGGTGTAGCTTCTGAAGCAAGTAATATTTAATTTCCTTCCAGCCATATTCAGGTATGTTATAGTCCTCGGACTAGAAGTTTGGTTTTCTGGATTTACTCTGAACTTGTATTCTCGGGCGTAGCTTTTTTTTTTTTTTTTTTGAAAAAGGAGGGTAAATCCATTATGGATACCCATGCATTGGGTTATGTGGGAGTCCCACCCACTAAAACCCCCTCCTTTCGAGGGCCGTCTGATTCTTGGTCACCGGAAGCACCTCAGCCTCATGGGCTTATTGTGCACCCCCTTTTGCTTCATGACACCCATTCCATCAGTCTGGTTCCCTGAACTAACTTGTGCAGCCCCGTTACTGAATGAGTTTCATATTCTTCCGGACGCATTTTTTGTTGTCCGTATATCTCCTGTCTTCTGCGGTCCAGAGCCTCGCATTCACACAGTACATGTTTTGCTGTCTCCTGGGCCCTATTGCATTCTCGGCAACTTAGGTCTCCATTGAACAGTCCTATTTTATTTAAGTGTTCTTTTAGGGCAATATGTCCCGTTAGTAATCCCACTGTAATGCGTAACTGATTCCTGCTAAGTAATAGTAGTTCTTCAGTTGTCTTTTTTATGGGTCCTTTGATAAAGGCTTTCCCATGTTGGTGTTTGGTCCTTTTGTCCCAATATATTTTGTGTTTTTCTTTGACCCATATATTAACCTGACCCCGTGCTGTACTTTTTGGTACTCCCAGGGCAGGTTCTGGGCCAATGTATTTAGCCGAGGATCCTCTTCTTGCTAGCTCGTCGGCTTTTTCATTGCCTGTGATTCCTCTATGTCCTGGTACCCACATCAAGGTTACCTTATTGCGTTCTGCCAGGGTTTCGAGATTCTCACTGCATTCCCACAGTAGTCTGGACGTTATCTTGGGGCTTTCTATAGCCCTCAGAACCGCCTGACTATCTGTTAATATATTGATCCGTCTATTTTTGTAGGCCCTCTTATTGTTTATGCTCGCGCAGTGTAACATAGCGTATATTTCCGATTGAAATACAGTTGCCCACTGCCCGAGAGATATGGTGTGTTGAGTATTGTCCAACTCATTGTATATGCCAGCTCCAGTTCCTTGGTCGGTCTTTGACCCGTCAATGTACCAGGTTGTTCCGACCAGCCTGTTGCTGTCTGTGGGCTCATTCCATTCCTCTCGATCTTTGATGCTCACCTCAAAGCTCTTGTGGAATTTGAATTTTGGAGCCATGTGGTCTGTGTTTGCATCTAGCAGGTCCACTTCCACATAGTTTTTGATTCTATTGTGTCCAAGTTCCGCATATTTGCCCCTTGGTTCTTCTTGCAGCCTTAGTCGTGCCAGTCTTGCCTCTCCCATTATCATTAGATGAAGTGGTGGGAGGTCTAGGAGGACTTCCATTGCTGCAGTTGAAGTAGTTTTCATTGCCCCAGTTATTCCAAGGCATGCGAGTCTTTGCACCTTGCTGAGCTTGTTTATCGCGGTATTTTGTTGCATCTTTGTCCACCATACCAGAGATGCATACAACAACATTGGTCTAATCACTCTGGTGTACGCCCAGTATACCATATGTGGTTTTAATCCCCATGTTTTCCCATAAGTTCGTCTGACCATCATGAATGTGGTCTCCGCTCTTTTAATCCTGTCTATCTGTTGGTTCCAGGTGAGTTTTGAGTCTAAGATTACCCCAAGATATTTCACCTCTCCCGATATTTGTACGTTCCTGCCTCGAAGTTTTAGTGGTCCTAGGCCCACCAGTTTCCTTCGATTAGTAAACGCTATGATGGTTGATTTGGAGGGACTTATGTTCAGTCCCTCTTCGTTTGTCCATTTGGTTACAACATTTAGAGCCCTTTGCATACAGGGCCTTATTGTGTCGTTAAATTTACCTTGAATTAGTATGACAAGGTCATCAGCATATCCTATGCTCTTGATTCCCTCTTGGTCCAGACGTTTCATTAGCTCGTCCATAACAAGGTTCCATATCAAGGGAGACAGTACGCCTCCTTGTGGACATCCCCTTGCTACCTGAGCCACCACAGTCTCCCCAAATAGGGATGTGCATACCAATCTGCTTTTCAACATGAAGTCTATCCACCTGCATATTGTTGCATTGATTCCTCTGTTCCTCAGCATTGGAGATTGATTCTAGGGAGGTGTTGTCGAACGCACCTTCTATGTCCAAGAAAGCACATAATAGTACTTCCTTGTGTTTTATTGCGTATTCTGCCTTTTCTACCAGGTGGTGTAAAGCTGATTCCGTTGATTTTCCTGTTCTATATGCACGTTGGTCTTGATGAAATGGTCTGTTTGCCAGGACATCATCCCTTATATGCCTATCGAGCAGTTTTTCTAAAGTCTTCAGCAAAAAAGACATGAGACTTATGGGTCTTAGAGATTTTGCCCCTTCCTGTCCTGTTTTCCCAGGTTTAGGTATATAAATTACTCTAATTAAGGTCCAGGCTTTGGGTATGTGCCCCAGTGCAAGACTGCCCCTGAGGATCATACTTAGCCTCTGTGTCAGAAGATGTGGTCCTTTCTGCAACATTATTGGGTAGATGCCATCTATACCCGGCGATTTATAGGGTTCAAAGGAGTTGATTGCCCATTTGATTTTGTTCTCGTTTATCACCGATTTCGCAACCTGCCAACTGTCCCTGTTCGTCCTCTTTGGGGTTCCCAGTTCTGCATTTAGGCAGTCTTGTGGAGATAAATCGGTGACTCTAGAACCTGGAAAATGGACTCTGAGTAATTCTCTCATTGTGTCCTTTCCCGTTTCCGTATATTTGCCACTCTCTGTTTTCAGAGTGTGTATGGAGCTCTGGGGTTGCTTTGAGAGTATTTTATGGAGTCTAGCATATTCTTGAGTTCCTTCTATGTCCTCACAATGCTTTCTCCATGAATCTCTCTTTGCTTTCCTCAGTGCTTTGTTGTATTCTGTGAGAGCCTTTCTGTATATCTCCCACTTATTTGTTTCCTTCGCTTTATTGAAGTATTTCCTAACTTGTCCTCTTTGTGCAGCTAGGTTTCTGTTCCACCAGGGCACATTCCTGTTGGAGTCCCTGCTGACAAGGGGACAGTTGTTGTTATAGGCCGAAGTGATTGCATCCTGCACTTGTCCTGCTACCACTTCTAGGTCTATTGTGTTTTTTATCGTATTTCTCGTCTGTTTTAAACCGTGCTCCAGGTCTGTCTTATAAGACTCCCAGTTAGTTTTCCGAGGGTTGCGATAAATTTCTTGTATGGTTTTGTTTCCATTTATTGTAAAGTTTATGTGTCTGTGATCCGAGCAACTAACCTCATCAGATACATGCCAGTTTTTGACATAGCTTCCTACGTATGTGATAAATTTTGAGGGTAAAATCGGTAGAATTAATAAAAATAACCATGTCAGTTGAAAACGTCTGCATACAACATTTTATTCGATAATAATAATAATACACGTCATATTATATCATGCGCCTACGCATGTTGACAGCTTACGATGTTGCCGCATAGTGGTTTAATTCCTTGAGATATTTCAACACCCCCACTATCTCCAGCAATTAAACTACCAACAATCTTAATTTAAACCTAACTGTTTTACAAAATAAGAATGTTTAACCTCTGGTAGACTTTTAGTCAATACATCTGCCATCATTTCATCAGTCTGTTGATATTTTTAATACTTATCAAATTTTTCAAAACACAATCCCTGATAAAATGATACCTTACATCGATGTGTTTGGTACGGTTATGGAATACTGGATTTGCTGCCAGCTTCTGAGCACTTTGACTGTCGTTAAACAAAACAACACTACCTTTAAAATCAATTAACTCAGTCAAAATACCCTTCAGGTAAATAGCCTCTTTTGAAGCTTCACTTAGACCTATATATTCAGCTTCAGTGCTACTCATTGCTACGGTCCTTTGCTTATTACTCTGCCAAGAAATAGGACCTCCTGCTAATTTAAAAACATATCCTGTATATGATTTTCGATCTTGGTCATTCGCCCAATCAGAATCTACAAACCCTTCTAAAACACCTTGTAACGTCCTTTTTTTTTAAGGAATGTTACTTTTATTTGCATTCAGACAGTTGGGAGGACAGACACATACATGAAAATAATCACAACAATGTGCTAAAAAGAAATCAATTTATTTATTTAAATTAATAAATTAAAACATCGTGAACCGATTATATATTCTTGGTTTTCCGGCTGGCGTCGAGTTCACCTATCGCAAGGGGTGTCTAGGTCAAGGTCATCGCTCAAGCTGGTCGCCTGATGCCGTCAGATTGCTACAAAAACACACAAAAATACAAGATTAAATGCACCTACCCGTGGAGCGACTGCAGCACGGGAGCGAGAGAGATATAATAACACCTCGGTTGGTGTCTATATTCAGATAAGGGTTTTTACCAACAGAAGATTTCTCGATGCCGTGATTCTTGAATAAAAACTGGTATTTTATCAAGGCGGCAATAATTTGAAAATGAAATAAAAATGAGTTTGATTTTATTTTGTGGTAAATTTAATATAATAATTTCTGATTGAAATAGTAACGCTCTCTGGCGTTTTAATGACTTGAAATTTATTATTTTTATTAAAAATGAAATTATTTACAAATCGAATAAACTACATGGGAATAAAATCTCTGCTACCGCATAATTGATCAACTTTCAATTATAGGATATACAGAAGATTAAATTTACGTCTAGCCGACTAGATCTTCCATGTGCAACTTACGTAGAAGATCTCGATCGGTGACTTGGCGCTAGAGCAACATTCTAGCGTCTAGGGAAAAGAATTGACACCGCTCCGGAACAATTAAATCAGGGCAGGGCAACATGCTACCACTGATTTGCGTTCGATAGCCCGGAGGGCGCGCTCTGGTGAGCCACCTGGAGGAAGGTCAACTTCCTAGCTCCAGCGTGAACTTGGATGAATTTCGCGCAACGTGCGAGATTCGGGATTGGATTAAAAGTACATAAGTGGAGGAGCAACTTTCCAACACTTCGTTCCTTTTGGAGGATTCGGAGAGCTAGCAGAATATCGAAGGTCAACTTCCTAAGACGTCTGTATTCGCTCTCCTCGATTCATTCTTCGTCCGCTGCTTATATAGCCGGTTTTCGCGTAAACAACGCCGTGTTATCGGGCGCGTCCCTTTTTTGCCTGTTGCTTCTTCATGACAACAACAACATTCCTTTATTTAATTTGAAATATTACAAATTTTACCAGTGACGCTAGTTTCCGACCGTAAACAACGCCGTCTTATCTCTTCAGTTGGCTTGGCTTCGGTTTCTTATCGGTTACTACCGTCCTTTTGAATATTAATATGAAACATTTTATAAAATATAAAAGAATCGAATTTTGTATTTAAAAATTAAAAATTAATTTATTATTTATTAAATTAATTGTATAATTCGACGTTGCGGCGTCGTGACGCTCGACGTAACGTCACACCCCGCTGACCTTATGAAAAAAAAATTTACTGCTAGGGAGATTTTTTTCTGTGTTAAAAGTATAGGAACCTTCTAAATATGGTGAGTGGCAAACTCACGAACAGGGTTCCACTCTTAAGGTGAATTTTTCTTACTTGATTACGGTGGCTCCCAATTTCGTTTTCTTATGTCGTAATCTGGCCTATGTTTCTGGAATTCTAGTCGGGTGGCTTTCCCTTTTTCGCTGAAATCTAAGCGTAGTCCATGTTCTGTCATGAACTTTGTCCCGAGGATAGCGTCGACTGGGAGTCCCGGCAGTATTGCGAAAGTAACTTCTGCTTTTATGCCGCTTATTTCGCACGGTATATTGCATTTCTCTTTTATTTCGGAATGCGAATTGTTAGCCATTTCCACTGTTTCGTGGCATTTGAATATTGCTTCTGGCCATTTTGCGGCCATGTCTGGGTTTATGTAGTTTTGGATACTACCTGTGTCCAGTAATGCTTCAAATGCCACGTTCTTTGTTTTGACTAGGATAAAAATGCGCTCGTCCGACCTTTGATTTTTGCTTTCTGTTGCGGTTAGTATTTGTCGAGGAGGGGTGTCTTTGGGGCCAGCTTGTCCTGGTTGTCTGTTGGGAAATCGTTCTTCTTTCGACCTTGCGATTTCTCCTTGTATGCTGTCGTAGTCTTGCATCAGTTGCCTGAGTGTGGACAGTGAATCGAAATCGCTTCGTCTAATGTAGAATTTATACTTTGGCAACATATTTTTGTATACCATTTCGACGGTTTGTATTTCGTTCAGGCGTCCCTCTCTGCGTATCAGGGTCTGAATATCGTTTATGTACGACCCTGGTGCTTTATTGAATCGTTGCTTGCGGCTTCTGATGGCTTCTTCGAGCATTTCCTCGTATTTAGATGGAAAGAAGTCCATTTTAAAAATATCTTTAAATTCTTCCCACGAACTCCATCTGGTGACATTATTTCTATGCCATGCCAATGCGTCGTTGCGTAGGCATATCGGTAGAGCTTGTCTCAGATGCTCTTGTGGGATATTGAAAGTTTCCATTAGCTCCTCCATACGTTCTATAAACGCTGGTGCTTCAGAGGGTCGTCCCCCAAAATACACATTTCCTTTTTGGATTATATTTAGGGAGTCTAATGGATACGAGTGCCTGTTTTGCGGCTGCTCCGGTGTTGGTTGGCCGGAATCGTTTGACTGTATTGGGTTGGACCTAGGGGGTTGGTTTTCCGCCGGGTCATTTATTAAGTTTTCTGTTGTTGATATTCTTTGTTGTAAAATTTTGATAGCTTCGTAGGCGTCTCTTAACTGTTGCCTCAACCTGTCGTTTTCTTGCGATTGAGGTGGTTCGTTGCTTTCTGCTGGTTTTGTTTTGGGTAGGGCTCCTTGACGGGTCCCTAACGATACCAGTGCAAAATGTCCTCGAAGTCGGGCTCTTATTTCGTCCAACTTCCCGGAACTGTCGAGACCCAATTTGGTAGCCTCGATAACAGCTTGCTCTTTTGTGAGCTGCTGGATCCACGCACTTGTTGTGACTTTCTGTGTCTCACCCTCACTGTCTGAATTATGCATAATTGTTTATTTAAATTCTGGTTTCTAATTCAAATATTCTTGGCTTCACTATAATATCAGTGATGCGCTATTTTAGGTTCGATAACGTTGGGCGCCAATTGTAACGTCCTTTTTTTTTAAGGAATGTTACTTTTATTTGCATTCAGACAGTTGGGAGGACAGACACATACATGAAAATAATCACAACAATGTGCTAAAAAGAAATCAATTTATTTATTTAAATTAATAAATTAAAACATCGTGAACCGATTATATATTCTTGGTTTTCCGGCTGGCGTCGAGTTCACCTATCGCAAGGGGTGTCTAGGTCAAGGTCATCGCTCAAGCTGGTCGCCTGATGCCGTCAGATTGCTACAAAAACACACAAAAATACAAGATTAAATGCACCTACCCGTGGAGCGACTGCAGCACGGGAGCGAGAGAGATATAATAACACCTCGGTTGGTGTCTATATTCAGATAAGGGTTTTTACCAACAGAAGATTTCTCGATGCCGTGATTCTTGAATAAAAACTGGTATTTTATCAAGGCGGCAATAATTTGAAAATGAAATAAAAATGAGTTTGATTTTATTTTGTGGTAAATTTAATATAATAATTTCTGATTGAAATAGTAACGCTCTCTGGCGTTTTAATGACTTGAAATTTATTATTTTTATTAAAAATGAAATTATTTACAAATCGAATAAACTACATGGGAATAAAATCTCTGCTACCGCATAATTGATCAACTTTCAATTATAGGATATACAGAAGATTAAATTTACGTCTAGCCGACTAGATCTTCCATGTGCAACTTACGTAGAAGATCTCGATCGGTGACTTGGCGCTAGAGCAACATTCTAGCGTCTAGGGAAAAGAATTGACACCGCTCCGGAACAATTAAATCAGGGCAGGGCAACATGCTACCACTGATTTGCGTTCGATAGCCCGGAGGGCGCGCTCTGGTGAGCCACCTGGAGGAAGGTCAACTTCCTAGCTCCAGCGTGAACTTGGATGAATTTCGCGCAACGTGCGAGATTCGGGATTGGATTAAAAGTACATAAGTGGAGGAGCAACTTTCCAACACTTCATTCCTTTTGGAGGATTCGGAGAGCTAGCAGAATATCGAAGGTCAACTTCCTAAGACGTCTGTATTCGCTCTCCTCGATTCATTCTTCGTCCGCTGCTTATATAGCCGGTTTTCGCGTAAACAACGCCGTGTTATCGGGCGCGTCCCTTTTTTGCCTGTTGCTTCTTCATGACAACAACAACATTCCTTTATTTAATTTGAAATATTACAAATTTTACCAGTGACGCTAGTTTCCGACCGTAAACAACGCCGTCTTATCTCTTCAGTTGGCTTGGCTTCGGTTTCTTATCGGTTACTACCGTCCTTTTGAATATTAATATGAAACATTTTATAAAATATAAAAGAATCGAATTTTGTATTTAAAAATTAAAAATTAATTTATTATTTATTAAATTAATTGTATAATTCGACGTTGCGGCGTCGTGACGCTCGACGTAACGTCACAACCTCCATCCTTAGAATATTTCAATTTGTAATTCTTTGTACTTTTTAAATACCTGAGGACTCTCTTTGCACATTTCCAATGATATTCTGAATGATTGTTATTATACTGACTTAAATAGCTAACAGAAAAAGCTATATCTGGTCGGGTTAACACAGCCAAGTACATTAAACTTCCAATTAACTTTTGGTAAGGTACAACTCTGTTGTCATTATTTGAATCTACTGACTTTTCTGAACAAGCTTTGCTCTCCATAGGAGTATAGAATAGAATAGAATAGAATTTATTGTATTTTAAACCTATCGGTTTGTTACAATGGTTGACAGGTTATAAGTTATAAATCTAAATATTGTAGTTAGGTATGTATCTCAACTATAATGCATGAAAGAAAAAACTAACTAACCAACACACAATCACACCCACTAAAGTACCCCACTCAAACAAAGTACCCACAAAATCCATATTATACAATGTACCGCATACCCATCCCTTGATCTGACTGTAAAAACTAACAGGAAAAAACAATCATAACGAGCTACTAATCATAATATAGTTAACAATCATAATCAAGGATGTGACTCTATTTTTACAAAAGTATAGTATCAGGTCATCTTCATAGTTGTAGGCACCCTGTCAGTCTGTCAAGGACGATGTAAAGTTAGTTAAACCCTGGCAATTCCACGACACTACCCTAATGTTTTTCAAATTCAGTTTTTTGGAGTTTGACTGCAATTACTTTGAACTATGTTCCTCCAATTTTTCACTTTCTTCTTTTCTTGAACTATCTTTTCCGGGGTTGCTTCAGAATCCTCTGATGACTGTGGTTTGTTACGTTTTCGGTTTCTTCCGGTAAGTAGAAGCCGTTTCTTTTTGTTCTCAATTCTGTATTTCAGTGGCAAGTCTTCATTAATAAATATGTGCGTATTCTTTAATTTGCGTCTATTATTAAAGATGTGAGTTTTTAGGCGATAATCGTGGAGACATACCTTTACTGGTCTTTGCCGGTCATCTGCTTTCTGCCCAATTCTATAAATGGCTCTTACGCCAGATTCTGTACATTCGATATTCAGCTTCTGGCCCACAGTATCTATGAAAAATTTCAAAATTTCTTCGTCTTCCGGAATCCCAAATACTATGAGATTGTTCTTGTTTACTTCCTTTTGCAGAAAATCTATTGTGGATTGTTGCCTTTGCACCATTATGTTCAGGTCGTTATACTTCTGTTCGTTATTTAAACAAATTTCTTTTATTTGCATTATCTCGGTATTCGTTGATTGTAGATTACTTTTGAGATTTATTTCTACTTCATTTAGACGCTGCAAAATATGATCTAATTTCTTCTCCATGATTTTTGATTAATGATTTATTGTCTACGCAATAAATACACATTCACTTTATTGGTTTTATTTTAATCGTAAATTCTATACAACTCGGCAACGTCGATGTGGTGGTTTAGCTGTAGCCTGGACTTATCATACTTTGATAACAATTTTCGTCTTTTACGCCAAATTCTGATCTGCTTATTTCCGCGTATTAGTAATGAAATTTCCAATTATTACTTACATAAATTCACTCATAAATACTTTCACTAACTATTGTGCGCGAAAACAATATTTCAAACTCTTATTTTTACAGGAATTTGGGCATAATTTCAATCATCGACCAAAAAACACATCCATACATACCGGTGCTACGTTGCCAACCCCATAGGAGTATTCACATTTTTACAATCTTGCATACCAAAATTTGTCAAAATTTGATCAATGTAATTTTCCTGATCCAAATAAATAACCTTATTTTTATAATCTCGAGTTATCTTAACACCTAAACACTGCTTTGCTTCACCCAAGTCTTTAACATTAAATTCTGAATTCAATTTTGTCTTCAAAAATTCAACACAATTAGAATCATTTGAAAAAACAAAAAAATCATCCACATACAATGCAACAATGGTTAACAAATCGTTATTCTTCTTAATAAACAAACATGGTTCATATTTTGACTTATTATAACCTAACTTAGTCAAAACTTCATTAACCTTTATATTCCAAGCCCTAGACGATTGTTTTAATCCATATACTGCCTTTTTTAATTGGTATACCTTATCTTCATGACCTTCAACTATAAAACCTTCTGGTTGTCTCATATAAATTGTTTCTTCCAGCACACCATTTAAAAAAGCAGTTTTTACATCAAGATGCGTTATTTTCAGATCTAACTTTACTGCTAAAGCAATTAACAATCTCAAATTGGAATGCCTTACCACTGGTGCAAAAATATCATCGTAATCCACACCTTGCTTCTGGTTATACCCTTTTGCAACTAAACGTGCACGATATTTCACATCACCTGTTTCACATGTTTTTCTCTTGAACACCCATTTACTTGACACTATTGTTGAAGAATCCATAGGCTTATCAGTCAACACCCAGGCTTTGTTGTCATTGAAAGATTGCACTTCCTCGCACATAGCTTGCCTCCACATATCAGCATCGTCCCTCGACATCGCCTCCTTCACAGTGACTGGATCATCTCTAAAACTGGACTCGTTCAAACAAGCATAAGTCACATAGTCTTCAAACAATTTTGGTTTGACTACTCTCTGCGATTTTCTGATTTCTTCATGTCTTATTGGTGGTAATTCTTGATTAATTGTGAAATCTTCATCACTGTCTAAATCTGCTGATTCGTAGTCTGTAGTTAAATTTTCATTCGAGGTTTCTGTGCTAGATTGGGTATCTATCTGATCTGCTGTAGACTGCTCGTCTAAATCAGCCCCCACTGAATCTGCTGATTCTTTTATTTCGCACAAAATCTCTTCTGATTTTCTAATCGTTTCTTCGACAATCACGTCTCTGCTAATCATTACCTTTCTTCCAATAGGATCATACAGCCTATATCCTTTTATGTTATCACTGAATCCAATCAGAAACATGTTCTTGGATTTTTTATCCCATTTTTGTCTCTTTTCTTTCGAAATATGTACCATCACTTTACTTCCAAACACTCGTATACCACTCACATCTGGTTTCTTGCCAGTCCACATTTCATAAGGAGTTTTATCAATTCCTGATGCTTCTGAGCGATTCCTCAAATAGACGGCTGTACCTACGGCTTCTGCCCAGAGAACTTTTCAAAATTTGCTTCATAGAGCAAACAACGAGCTTTCTCCACCACAGTTCGATTCATTCTCTCACTCATGCCGTTCTGCTGTGGAGTATATGCATTTGTTTGTTGATGCAAAATTCCATTTTTCTTATAATAATCTCTAAACTGATTACTGTCAAATTCACCACCTTGATCACTGCGAAAAATCTTGATTTTTGCTTCTTTCTGATTTTCCACATAGCTCTTGAACTCTTTGAACTTATCAAATGCTTCATCTTTACTCCTAAGAAAATATACAAAAGTCATTCTGGAATAATCATCTTCCAATATCATAAAGTATCTGGAACCACCGAGCGATGTAACTTCCATTGGTCCACATAGATCTCCATGGATAACCTCCAAAACTGCACTAGATCTATTTCCTTTATGATTAAAAGGCAATCTGGTCTGCTTCCCTTCACAACAAACTTCACACAAACTGCTTCTGTTTAGAGTTCCTTGACATTCAAAACCTTCAACCAATCCGTTTTTCATCAAATTCAAATCTTTGTAATTTAAATGAGCGAAACGTCTATGCCAGACTTCTCCCGACACTGCCAATCCTGCTACCAAGTTTAACTGTGGCTTCTCAAAGTTTAATTTATAAACATTGTCCACTAAATTTGCTGTAGCAATCAGCTGACATTTACTGTTATATATATTACAGCCTTTCTCATGAAAAACAACGTTATTCTTGTTTTGAATTAGTCGACTCAGACAGGAGATTTGTTGTCAGTTTGGCACATAAAGAACATCTTTAACTGTGACAGAATGTTTCTCACTTCCAATCTTGTTTTTAACAATCGTTAAAATATCTATATCACCTGCTCCTTCTACTGCAACTTTATTTTTATTCGCCACTGTAATTTCTTTCATTTCAACTTCTCTGCGAACATTTTTCAGCCAATCTTTCCTTGCTGTCAAATGGATACTGCAACCAGAATCAATGTACCAATCTGATTTGTTGAAATTTCCAGTTAAAAATACTGCACTAAATGCACTCGACGAATCTTCTTTGTTTCTATTGTTTTCAGGGCATCTATTCATATAATGTCCGGCTTTTTTGCATTTGTAACAGATGATACCACTTTAATCTGTTTTCTGATCAACTTTGGAAAAATTCTTCTGATTAGTTTTTCCTTTAAACTTCGATGTCGAAACTTTGCTGGCAAACGCGCCTACTGACGTAGTCTCAGCTCCACCAATACTCATGTCTAATAACTTGACTTGATAGAATCTGCTGTTATTTCTATGCCCGCATGTTCGATAGCAATAACCATGGGTTCAAATTTTTCAGTTAAACCAGCAAGCATAAAATTGCCAATTAGCTCCTGACTCAACTTAAAACCACATCTATCCAGTTTCTGACAAGTATCAATAATCTGATTTACATAATATTCCATCGATTCACAGGTTTCAAGTCTCAGTGAAATTAATTTACGAAATAAACTAATTTTTCGTGCAAAACCTGTATCCTCATAGAGCTTTTTTAATCCATCCCAAATTTCTTTTGCGGATTTAAATTCCTTCACATGGATAAACAATGAAGGATCCAACGTTAGTATCAACTTAGCTTTGGCTTTGCTCACTAAAACTGTATCTTCCTCTGAACCATCGACACACTTCGAAAGTCCCTCTAAGATAAATACATTTTCCACTGCAAATGCCCAATCTGCGTAGTTTTCTCTACCAACCAATTTCGGAATACTATTCAAATAATTGACAGCCATTGTTGTAGCGGTTCAAACTTCAGACAAAGAACACTTTTCACCTTTTTTATTAATTCACCACTCTAGGTACTCTGTAGAAGAAACTGCAGTACCTGCACTGAGTATACTGATTATACTACCGTTAATTACTGGTAACTGTAAACTGGGTCCAGAACCTGATAAATTTTGAGGGTAAAATCGGTAGAATTAATAAAAATAACCATGTCAGTTGAAAACGTCTGCATACAACATTTTATTCGATAATAATAATTATCTAGTGTATTTGATAATAATAATAATACACGTCATATTATATCATGCGCCTACGCATGTTGACAGCTTACGATGTTGCCGCATAGTGGTTTAATTCCTTGAGATATTTCAACAGTATGGTGTAGCTATAGTTATGTCTATGACCTCCTTTCGTCTTGAGTTGACAAAAGTAGGTTTATTTCCTACATTTAATATGTCTAGATTGTTAGTCATTATAAATTGTAGTAGTGACTCACCTCTTTCGTTGGTGTTTGTGCTTCCCCAAGTTGTATGGTGCGCGTTGGTGTCGCACCCGATGATCAGCTGTGGTCCTTTTCCCCCGCAGTCTCTCACCAGTTTTTCTACCTCTTTGGGTGGTGGTAGTTCCAGGGCGTCATATGGAAAATATGCTGATCCGAGAATTATCTCCCTCGACATATTCCCGCTGACTGTCCTGATTTTTGCTACCGTCAAATCCCTAGAAGAAAGGTTAGTTAACGGAAGTATTTTAAGTCCTTTTTTGACTAGTATGCAGGTTCTAGGGGTTTCATGGGATTTACTGTAAATTAGTTCTCCCACCCCCCCTAGTCCCATATTACCTTACCTTTGTTGATCCAAGGTTCTTGTATGAGGGCCACATCAAATTCCCTCATTGCCACAGTAAGGGCAGCTGATGCCGCCTTACTGTGCTGGAGGTTCGCTTGAAGGACCCTGATTTTGCCCGCCATCGAGTCCTTTCAACACTCGGAAAGTCACCCTTCCGAGGCTGTAGTACGCTCGAAACCGGGATCTCTCGAGGGTCTTGAATGACCCCTCGTCTATTGAAAAGGCCCGGATTACTCCCTCCTTCTCTTTTTTCTTGCTGAGTTGTAGCCAGCTACCCACGTTCAGACCTGGATTCTGCCTCTCTAAACGTGTCCTTACTGGCCCATCCTCTTCTTCTGGTCCCGGGATGTAGACTAGAACTCTCGGCCTCTTTGGTAGGTCCTTGGCCTCGACTGTTGTCAGGGCCATCCCTTCCCAAAGTCCGCCCAGTGTCCCAATCACCCCCACGAGCCAGGTTTTTGTTTGTTCGTTTGCGCAGTGCATCCATAGGACTCCTCCGCTAAACGATACTTTTTCGAATTGCCCATCCTCTTCTTCTGGTCCCGGGATGTAGACTAGAACTCTCGGCCTCTTTGGTAGGTCCTTGGCCTCGACTGTTGTCAGGGCCATCCCTTCCCAAAGTCCGCCCAGTGTCCCAATCACCCCCACGAGCCAGGTTTTTGTTTGTTCGTTTGCGCAGTGCATCCATAGGACTCCTCCGCTAAACGATACTTTTTCGAATTGCAATGGACTTTTGCTCCCCGAGGGTGTGCTGTCCATTGCTTCGACTAGTTTCTTCTGGATCAGTTCTGTCTTTCCCTGATCCAGAGTAAATTCAGGATGGCGTCTGTCTATCACCGCCATCCTTAGTCCAGACACTGCCTCGCTGTAGCTCCCTTTAGGTTTCGTTTCCGTTGCCTTGCTGGGTCCCTTGCCAGACAGTGTTTGACTATTATTACCCTTCGCTCTCTTTGGGGCTTGGGGTGGAGTTTTCGAGTCGTCCCGAGATCTTTTTCCACTCTTCGGTTTCTTCTCTTTTGTTGCTTTGCTGTTGGTTGGACGTTTTTCAGTCCATGTGCCAGCAGCAATTTTTTGTTCCTTTCGGAGTTTCCTTTTCTGGGCCCCCGAAAGTCTTTTTTCTTTTATTGTTGATATCTGCAGTCCTATGTTTCCAATCCCTGCAGATATTGTATCAGCGGTCCCTGTTGTCCCCACTGATGATTCACTGCCATGATCAGATTTGTCATCCTCCATGGCAGTTCCTGGCGTTACATTGCCCTCCCCAGAATCCGAGGGGCAGCCTGGCACTAGGCCAGGGAGGGATTCTGAACCAGTGGTTCTACCCTGCTGGGGTACTTCTTCCTTTTGTTTCCGTTCCGCCATTCTTCTTTCTTCGTGTGTTGTTTGGTTCGCGCCGTTTCCGGTACCTTACCCTGTCGGGAAAGGCCTTCCCCTATCCACCACCTGGGGACGCGCCCGATGGGGGTAACACACAAGCCCCACACGGGTTAATGATCCTTCCGCAGGTTCATTCATTCTTTCGGGCGTAGCTTGGTTAGCAAGTAATGTTTTATTACCTCCCGGCAAGGTTCAGGTATGTGATAGTCCTGCGACTAGAAGTTTTGATTTATTAATGAAAAATTCCCTTTTAATGGGATATTTTTCATTCTGCGATATCGAACACATCTCTCGAGTGTTTTCGACATTATTAACAGAATCATGATCACCTCTGATCGAATTACAGACCCCATTCCTTTATTATTGCTCAGACGCAATAATTAGAGTGTTGGAAAATTGGGCTAACCTACTCATTTAATCAGTATATTCGGGCGTAGCTTCTGAAGCAGATGACCAACAGCATCTTTCAACTGTATTATAGAGAATTACCTATCAAACGGAATCGGGATAATCAAATCAGTTTAGTGATTATGTTTCTCGTTAATGCGTCGTTGTTTGTGATTTGCACTTTAAGAAAAGCCTGAGCGCTGCTAGGACCACTCTATCGTTTTATTTATGTGAGTTCGAGCTTTTCGCATCAAACTTTGGTTTCCACGCAATTTTCGTGAACTTGTGGTTTGCTTTGTCGATTTGGCAACATGGTTTCGCCCATCTACCTTTCAGGACACCTTACTACTTTTACTACTTCTATTATTGGCCTGGAATGTTTATTGCGAACTCGAGTCTCGTAGCTCCGTCAGAATACAAAGCTCCTTTATGGTTTGTTTACACTACAAAACAAGACTACTCAATTCAGGCACTACTGTTACTTTTTACATCTACTTGATTTACTGGGGGGGGGGGGGGGGGGGCAATAGGGAACTTCTTATTTGTGATCGATCATAATTTTGCAAGAGTGCAAGTATTTAGTTCGTCGTGTTATAATTTTTCTTCATTCATGGTGTTACACAATGGCGAGGCATTCTTCTCACTTTCCAAAGGTCGTATAATTTAAAGGGGCGGTTCGTTTTATAATATCCGGTCGATCCTACATCTGTGCTGAATAACTCGGACTCCTTGAGAAATAGAATGATTTGTTTATTGTGCTCGTGGTCAATTCCCTAACTGAATTATTTCTGATAATGGATCGTTTTATCTATTCACAGGTTACTTATTTCCTGACCTGGGTTTAATTGCCTACTTTGCTCCTAGCTTTATCTTCTGTACAGCGAATTTGTAATTTATT
Organism: Malachius bipustulatus; assembly: GCA_910589415.1. Lineage (NCBI taxonomy): Eukaryota > Metazoa > Arthropoda > Insecta > Coleoptera > Melyridae > Malachius > Malachius bipustulatus. The sequence goes on from OU342633.1 coordinate 4,900,849, forward strand.
TGTTGTAGTATTTCTATTTCCTGCCTAACTTGAATCATTCCTAATCACGTGCCGCTTTAATTATTCACAGGTTATTTTACTCCTGACCTGGGTGTTGATCTTCCTACTAGCTCTATCTCGATTTCCTATACAGTGAATTTATTTATTTACCTTATTTTAACGTTGGCTTATTTGTCGTGCGTTTATTTATCGGGGGCGTCTTCCTTATCACGGTGCCGGCGATTGAGACCGGTGTTTTGGATCGGGGCTCTTTCTTTTGTGGTCGGACATGGTTATTTGCGATAGACAGAAATTGTCCTTATGAATCACGGATCTCTCCTTGATTCTTAGTTAAACTAAATTCGAATCTTATGAATGGAGTGAATTAGAAAACGCTTGTTGTGTCAGCGTATGACTTTCTCGCTATATGACTGGTGCCATACTCCCAAAAGGGGTTGCCACCAGACGGATGCAGAAAACAGTCGGTGCGATACTCACGAGGAGTTGCCACCGGAAGGATAGAGGAGGAGATAGACAGCCTGACAGCGATTGAGTTCGAAGCAAGACTGTCTAATTCTTTTCATCTGATGCGTGCTTTTATAGCCAGATTTCGACCAGGCTCTTTTGTTTTCCAGAGCGGGAACGTACTAGCAGCTGCTTTCTAACACGGCCGGCTCGCGTGCTTCTTTAGTAATACAAGGCAGTGGAAACTTTCCGTTGGTGCTGATGTTTTAGTTTGCCTGTCGTGCCGCCTGTGTTAAAGAAGGCGAGTGACCTAGATTCCATTCCTATTATTCCTACTCAGGCCGACTATCCCGTGAATATGAATGAGAGAAGAAAAAAATTGTAATTATTTTACGTACCTATGGCTGGTTTATCTCAGTAAAAACACCCTTTTTCCAACGACAAATGCCGTAAAACCTCATCTTAGTATTAGACAATTTGCATTCCTTACTAAAAAGATGTTAAGATGCTTATAAAGAACACCGTATCTACCGCATGTTCGTAGTCAGAATTACCGTATCTCCATCACTCGGTAATTCAAAATGCCGTAGGTCCAGATATACGGTGTTTTGATTAAGCATTGGCCGGTTTACCAGCCATCATAACCAAGTTTATTTTGCAGTAGGATGTATATACGGTCTTTCTGCCATGTAAAGTGGGCTACTAAGTCAGCTTCTTTATACTATAGCAACGCAACAACCAACTTGCGTTATTTTTTGCAAGCATTTCGACCTTGTTGAACATACAATACAGCTGCATACTTAGCACTGCCGTGCTTAGTTAAAACTATTAGATAGATTAGAAAACTAGTTATTTAGGTTTTCGTCGATGGCCGGATTTGTCTTCCTCATATAGATTGCAAAAAATGAGAAAAAATAAGGAGATGCCATTATTAAAGGACATATGTTTAATAACAGCAAAAAGGGGCAAAAAGCATTTATATTATAAAACGGATTTTGGAGGTCCTGAGGAAGAACTACACTTTCTAGCCTCAAAATATATTAGCAATGATCTTCCTTCTGGTGAGATCCTAAAATGTAACAGAGAAATTGGTTCAGAGAGGAAAAAACCATAATTACAAATTTAAAAGGACTGATGCGCTCATAAATTGGTATTTTGGTCTTCATTAAAAGTAAACGATGACTCTCCAGACCTCATTAATAACATAGAGGACCTATAATTATTATTTTATTTTATAAGGGGTGTGAATTGCGACACCAATGTCGGTAGAGCAGGGGGCAACCGGTTATGTCGATGATTAGCGTTGACCAATTTTACCTTTATTTAAATTAGAATAAACAATAATAATAACGTTCTCGTCGTCGTAGGGTTATTCCCTTATGTTATTTTTATATTAACACAAACTATTAATTACTTGTCACTTTAGAAAACAATGGGTAACAGTACGACTGTCACTTGTCAAAGTGGCTGCATTCCGAATCTCTTGTTACAGTCTCCCCCTTTGGATTGCCCAAATGTCCTCGGGGGTAATCCAAAACACATCCAGGACAATCTTGGCAGGTAAGTTGTTGTCGGTTGCGATCTGATCTTCGGAGGGTAGTCTCTTTGTGGGGTTCATCCTCAGACAGTTCATTGTAATCGGCATTATCTTCAGGCGGAACCTCGAGTTGGCGGGGTCGGCCTCGTCTTCGGATAGGTCTAATCGGGGAGGTAGCGGTTGCTTCTACATCCATAACTTTCTTCAATGCTGAAACATGGTAAGTACCAAGCACAGTTTCAGGGTCAAGGGGGTGCACCACTTGGTAAGTAGTTGCTGATACGATCTTCTTGATTTCGTAGGGACCACACGTCTGGGTGCAAACTTGGAAGTGAAAGCATTTGAAGCATTACTCAGCGCATGCACATCTACTAGTACCTTGTCCCCAACTGAAAGGTAAATATCTTGACGATGTCTATCGGCATAGCGTTTGGAATGGTCCTGCTGTAGCTCATGTTGTTCCCTAGCTCTTGTAAGGACACTGGTAATCATTTTCAGACGTCGCCTAATTTCTTCAACGAAGTTCTCGTTTTCAATCACATCCCGAAAGTCATTGTGAACATCAAATGGCGATCGCAGTTCATGAATGAACGTCAAGTAAGCTGGACTAAAACCAGTAGTCAGACTTTTTTGTACTAATCATAGCAAATCGAATAGCGGGTAAGGCTTCTTTCCATTTGGTATGTTCGTTTTCTACGCACATGGAGAGCTGGGTTTTCAGCTCTCGATTTCGGCGTTCTTCTGGTTTCTCATCGGGTCCCTTCCCCTGGAGCAGACATGCACCAATAGCGTATGAACTTGCATCAGTCTTGATGTTGTAAGGTAAGTTCGGGTCAGCTTGGCGAAGGATTGGCGCCGTTGTAAGCAAACGCTTCAATTCTTGGAATGCAGTTTCCTGGGCTTCGGTCCAGATCCACTGAGCTTGTTTTCTTTTTTTTTAGTCTACTTAGCGGCAGGGAAATTTCAGCAAAATTAGGGATAAATCTCCTGAACCAGCTGCAGCTTTGCAAAAAAGATAGAAGTTCTCGTATATTTCGCGGGGCAACACGATCAGCTATAGCACTAACTTTATCTCTGTCGACGTCGATTCCATCCTTGGTGATCACACGACCCAAATACTTAATAATGGTACATGCAAATCTACATTTGCTTCTGTTGGCACGAAGTTTGAAACCGTTAAGTTTCTCAAACACAAGACACAGGTCTTTTAAATGTTCTTCGAAAGTACTTGACAGAATAATTAAATCATCCAAGTATATCAATAGGTTCACTTGGGACAGTCCGGCACGGAAACGATCCATGAGTCGTTGGAAAGTCGCAGGCGCGTTTCGTAGACAGAATGGCATACGGACACATCGGTATATACCGAACGGCGTGATGAACGTAGTCTTATCACGATCTTCGCGACGGACTTCCAACTGCCAGTAGCCACTCTGTAGGTCAAGTGATGACATGTATGGGGTACGTTTAGCAGAATGAAGCAAATCATCGATGCGGGGCAAAGGATATCGATCTGGTATTGTTACGGCGTTCAAACGACGATAGTCAATACAAACACGAACATCACCGTTCTTTTTAGGCACAAGTACGACTGGCGCGGCGTAAGGCGAATCACATTCTTCTATAATGTTCTTTTCGAGCATTTCATCGATTTTGCTGCGAAGGCTTTCCTTCTTCTGAGGTGAGTATCTATATGGCGGCATAGCAATTGGTGTTTCATCGTTGAGTTTTATGATGTGTTGCGCATGCGGCGTGGCTTCTTTATTGTCTTCTAAAATGTTCATACTTCTTTGGAGAAGGTCTTCTAGCTTGGACTTCTCAGCTGCGCTCAAGTGAGCTCCTTCGTCTTGTCTGAGGTTTAAAGCTGTCACACTTCCTAAGACTTGATTGGTGGTATTCTTCTCTTCATAAAAGTTAAATTTTATGTAAGGTTTATCTGAGAAGCACCACTGCATCCTAGGAACGTCTATGATTATATCAGCGTCATTGATAAAATCTACGCCCAGTAACGTTGCATTCTCCTTATATTCAGGGGCAGCTATCATTGTTGTCGGGATAATTCGGTCATCCAGCCCAATGTCAATCTTATAAATTCTGGTTGAAACAGTTCTTGCGTTACCATCTGCTAAAGTGATTGGTAGCGTTGATTCTTCAAACGGAGTGTTGAGTTCTTCGAACAGCTTCAGTACACGGCTGCCGGCAATACTGCACCTAGCCCCTGTATCCAAAAAAGCAAGGCCAGTAAGTTTGTCAATAATTGTAACAGGCACCAAAGGTCTCATCATTCCCACTCCAGTATTTGAAGCCAATACTTCTAGAGAATTTACAATAACTCTAGGTTGCTCTTTCCTTTCGTTGCACGTCGGACAGGTGCTTCTAACAAAGCCAGGCGTTTTGCACCCATAACAGGCGAAATTTTGACTTCTCGGTTTCCTGTTCGAAAAGTTAGTCTGTTCTTTCACTGCATTTGGAGCAGGTAGTTTGTGATGAAACTCAGTACTTTCGTTGAAATTGTCTTCTATGGAACGAGCTTTGGTTACTAGTTCCTCAAAATTCTCAACATCATCACGCGGCATTCGGTGACGTATTTTCCTACTCAGCAATCCATACAGTGTGGAAAAGCCAAATGGAATAAATTCGATAATAAATCAATGGAGATGGGTGCCAAAAAACGCTCGGACACGTCGATTAGTATTTTTAGTTGCGCATTTTTTTCAATGAAAACTTTTTATACAGGGTGTGTCGTGTAACAGTGCTCAATACCAACTTTCTTCTTTCAAATCAAACACCCTGTATATTATTACATTTTCAGATTGCCTGAAAAAATGTAATAATAATGCTGTTTATAATTCAAATTTGTAACGAGTGATTTTTGAGTTATAAACAAATGAAAATCGCAATTTTTAATTTTCAAAACAGTGTGTACACCGATAACGACTCAAGATGTCGGAAAACGGCTTACATGTCCCTATCTTAACTTTTCATTTAGAGCCCTATTAGGTAGTTTAAATTTTTATACAGGGTCATGAAAATTACCAGATTTTTAATCACCCTGTATAAAAATTTCATCCACACAATAGGGTACTACATGAAAAATTAGGATAGGGACATGTAAGCCGTTTTCCGACATCTTGAGCCGTTATCGGTGTACACTGTTTTGAAAATTAAAAATTGCGATTTTCATTTGTTTATAACTCAAAAATCACTCGTTACAAATTTGAATTATAAACAGCATTATTATTACATTTTTTCAGGCAATCTGAAAATGTAATAATATACAGGGTGTTTGATTTGAAAGAAGAAAGTTGATATTGAGCACTGTTACACGACACACCCTGTATAAAAAGTTTTCATTGAAAAAAATGCGCAACTAAAAATACTAATTGTAGATAATATACCGTAAAGTGAGCTGGAATATTTCCCTCAAATACCTACTGATGCTGCAAGTTTTACTATACCCGATGCGGGAGGTCCAACGACGTTGCTTGCAGAAGATTTTCACCCGGACCAGTACCTACCTACCGTTCATGAGTAGTACAGTAGCCGAGCGTCGAGCAGGATCAGTTCCCTAACGCTAACGAAGTTCACCGGGACTGTGAAATGTCATAATCGACGAGCGAAGGACAAATCATACCTAACGAATTATGTTTTGTTCTTATTATAATTAACGTGTATCATTACAATAAATTACTATTCAAACTAACGATTAACGGTTATAAATCTAACGACATTTATTAACGACAATTATTTATATGGTGCCGAAACCAGGGACCTTTAGATCGGTCAAAACGAAGCGAATATCGTAAACGTGAGTGAAGCGCGAGTGACGTGAGTGAAATCGGGCAAAATGGATACGGCTAATATCGCGTTAAGAAAAAACTACCGAACGCAATTAACGAAATTAGTGAACAGTGTTAACGATCCCGAGTCAACTTTAAACGAAGAAGATTTAACCATCACTATCGCACGGATTAAATCATTAAATAAAAGTTTGAAAGCCCTTAATGAAAAATTGATCCCAACGTTCACCGCGGATCAAATTGAAGCTGAGTGTCAGAAAATTATGGAATACGAAGATGTTGCAGTTGAAACAGCATCCCGCATGGAATATCGTTTGCGAAAGATGTCGACAGTTACTGCAAATACGTTCAAAGATTTGAAAATTAACGATGTAAACGACGCCGACGTCCAAATTAACGCAGAGGGAGCTGAATCGAATCTTCGCAGTCTAAACGAAGGTATCAACGCCAACAACAGCAACATTCATTATCATAATCATCGCAGCAATATAACGGTGAGATTACCTAAACTTGATCTCATAAAATTTAACGGCAATATCGAAGAATGGACATGTTTTTGGGAACAATTCAAGACAGCAATACATGATAATAACGAATTAGATGATATCGCTAAATTTACCTACTTGAAGTCATTATTAATTGATAAAGCTTCTATCACTATTGCTGGATTAACGAACAGTCAAGCTTCCTATAAAGATGCCATTACTATGTTGAAAAATGAATATGGAGATACCGAACGAATTATCAATTCTTATATTCAAAAACTCCTAGGAATATCAACAGTTAAATATGACGTATATTCTTTACGTAAATTATACAACACCGCAGCTACCGTAACGAAATCACTATCTACGCTAGGTGTTTCTACAGAGCAATACGGTCTTATTGTCAAGTCAATTATATTTAAAGCACTACCGTACAACATGAGAGTGGAATATAATAAAATGAAACGTAACGAACTGTTTAGTAACACAAAGTCAAGCAGTTCTTCTGTATGTAGCGATATTTCTAACTCTAATGTGGAACTTGACATAGCAATCAATAATTTATTGCAGTTTATCAAAATAGAGATAGACTCATTAGAAAGTGCTCAACGTGATAACGAAAGAGATAATCGAGACAAGCCGACAACCTCGCATAACGCACAGAGGTATTCATGTAACGTACAAAATACGTCTCGTAATCGTAATAACTCTTTTACCGCTGCTGGTCTTTTGACAACAATAGATCAATGCATATTTTGCAAGTCTCAAAGTCACATGTCACAAAAATGTAGCAATTCTGGAATTTCTCTTGAACAGAAAAAGGACATATTGAAGAAGAATAATTGTTGCTATCGCTGTACTAAACGAAACCATAATTCCAAAAATTGCAGAAGTCAAATAAAATGTGAAACTTGCAACTATCGTCATTCAACGTCCATGTGTGATCCAAGTTATAAACGAACAAATAATGTGAATTCAAATCTGGCAACAACGACTAGTTTATTTACTAAGAACCCGGAGAATATCGAACAAGTGTTTTTGCAAACAGCCAAGGCCTACATATCCACAACGTCTAATAATTCAACGGATGCTTTCGTGCGATTGATCATCGACGGAGGGTCACAATTATCGTATATTAAAGAAGACGTGTCACGAAGCCTTGGGTTGAAGATTCTGGGTAAACGGAAACTAGCAGTAATGCCATTCGGATGTGCACAGAAAAAGTTACCGAAATATTACAACAAGGTTGAGTTAAAGTTGAAGTCACAGTACAATAACGAATCGGTTCTCATAACTGCGATCGAAGTTCCAGAGATTTGTTATGATGCATTTCAGAGTCCCGATATTAGTCACCCTCTTCTCAACACTTTAAATCTGGCTGATATTTCCATAACGGGCCAGGTGCAAACGCTGGGTGGTATTTCCTTACTTATAGGAGCGGACAGCTACTGGAGAATCGTAACTGGTGAATTTGTTCGCATTACCGACGATTTGATAGCTCAAAATACGAAGCTGGGATGGACTCTACAAGGACCGAACCCTGACTGCATTTCAACTAATGTAAACACGACTATCGTAACGACTTTACATGCTCAATTCTCCGATGAAGACAACGACCTGAAAATTAAACAATTCTGGGACTTGGAAACTATTGGAATTAACGACGATTTGAAACGAAATAATTTTACCGAACAATTTATTAATGAACAAATATTATTTAAAGGTGATCGATATGAAGTTTCGTTGCCTTGGAAAAACGAGTGCACATTAGATGATAATTATTATGGTGCATTATCGAGAATGAAGAATTTAACGAATAAACTTCACAAAAATTCTCGCTTAATCGAATACGACGAAGCTGTTCGTGAACTCATAAATAACGAAATCGCCGAAGTAGTGGAGTCTTCTAGAAATTCAAAATCATCGCAGAAGACCTACTATATGCCTCATCGTCCAGTTTATCGCGAAGACAAGACGACGTCAAAAATTCGCGTAGTGTTTGACGCCTCTGCTCACGCTCCAAATTTACCGTCACTTAACGAACTTCTTCATGCCGGTGAAAATTTGGTACAAGATCTAATGAGAATTTTATTGAACTTTCGCGTCGGAAAAATTGGACTAATCGCCGATATCGAGAAGGCATTTTTGCAAATAAAATTGAGTGTTCGCGATCGAGACTGTCATCGTTTTCTGTGGTACAAAGAACCTATTAACGACATAAATAATTTACCGACAGTTCTGACGGATGTTACCTTACCGAAATTAGAACTTACCGCTGCATTTTGTGCTTCTCGCTTAAAAGACTATATTCTAAAGAATGTGAAATTGAAATTTACGAACATTAATTTGTGGACTGACTCAAAAATCACTTTGTATTGGATTACTGGTGATGCCGCGAAATGGAAATCGTACGTGTATAATCGGGTAAGTGAAATCCAAAAATTAACGAACGACTCAATTTGGAGACACTGTCCGGGTAAATCGAATCCCGCGGATTTGTTAACGAGAGGTGTCAGTGCTGCTGAACTTTGTAAAGCTGAACATTGGTTGTGCGGGCGTGAATTTTTATCGCGATCGGAAAACGAGTGGTTCGCGCATGATAATAACGACGAATATTCAGACGAGACCGTGATTTGTGCAATTAACGTACATGCAAAACCGGATCACGCCATCGAACCGATTTTTTCGTTTGAAAAATACGAACGTCTAGAAAAATGCTTGCGAGTTACAGCATACGTGAAACGAGTGTTCAAGAAAAATAAAGGTTCTTCCATAACGCTAACGACCGAAGAACTACGCGAAGCTGAAGTGTACTGGATAAGAATAACTCAGCAAATTGCATTTTCTGAAGAAATCGAAGACCTACAGAAATCTAACTCAGTTGACACAGGTTCATCAATTTACAAATTAACGCCATTTTTGGATGAATCAGGAATTCTAAGGATTAAAAGTCGCCTACAAGAGTCCGAATTATCATACAATACTGTCAACCCTATCGTTCTACCTAAGAAGTCATCTTTTGTAGAAAAATTAATTTGGGAAACTCATAATCGTTGCTTCCATAGTGGAGTGAATTTAACGCTTTCCGAAATTAGAAAACGATTTTGGATAATCAGTGGACGACAGAAAATCAAGTCTTTAATAAGCAAATGTGTCATTTGTAAGAAGTTGCGATGTAAGCCCGGTCAAGAGTCATTTGCACCACTACCGAAAATTAGAAGTCTAATGTCCAATCCTTTTAATGATACTGGTGTAGATTTTGCCGGACCCTTATATGTCTTTAACGAACATAACGAAAAACGTAAATGTTATTTAATGCTTTTAACCTGTGCATCAACTCGTGCCGTACATTTGGAGTTGGTGCTGGATTTATCGACAGAAAGCTGTGTCAGAGCTCTAAGAAGATTCGTGGCAAGGAGAGGAGTACCCAGTTCCTTCTATTCTGATAACGCCAAAACCTTCAAGAGAACATCGTTAGAACTAAGCAAGCTTTATGAATTACTAACGACCCAAGAAATAACCGACTTTACCGTTAATCGTCGAATTACTTGGAAATTCATTGTTGAGCGCGCTGCATGGTGGGGAGGTTTTTGGGAGCGAATGATAAAAACTGTCAAAGATTGCCTAAAATTTGCTCTTGGAAAAGCATCTGTCACTGCTGATGAACTTCAAACGGTTTTTACAGAAATAGAGGCCACTGTTAACGCCCGACCTCTGACCTATATTGATAACGATAAAGATAATTTGGTCATTCTCTCACCATCTAGTTTTTTATTAAACGATAATCGACAATGTACTTTACCCAACCCTGATTTCAAATTGCAGAGAGACACAATTTTAATGAAATGGAAAGAACGACAGCAAATATTATTAAAATTCAAGAAGAGATGGACTAACGAGTATTTGCAGCAGCTACGTAACGCACATGAAAACAGCTGGTCGTCATCAACAAAAACGTTCAAGGTCAACGACATCGTCCTACTGCATGATCAGGGTGCTTCACGTCTGATCTGGAAAATGGTTCGAATTACACGAGTATTTCCTGGCAGAGATGGTAAAATTCGTGCATGCGAAATTCAACTTCCTAATAAAACGATCTTGAGACGACCAATTCAACTACTGTATCCTTTGGAGATTCCAATCGCCGCCCCGGAGGATGTAGATAATATACCGTAAAGTGAGCTGGAATATTTCCCTCAAATACCTACTGATGCTGCAAGTTTTACTATACCCGATGCGGGAGGTCCAACGACGTTGCTTGCAGAAGATTTTCACCCGGACCAGTACCTACCTACCGTTCATGAGTAGTACAGTAGCCGAGCGTCGAGCAGGATCAGTTCCCTAACGCTAACGAAGTTCACCGGGACTGTGAAATGTCATAATCGACGAGCGAAGGACAAATCATACCTAACGAATTATGTTTTGTTCTTATTATAATTAACGTGTATCATTACAATAAATTACTATTCAAACTAACGATTAACGGTTATAAATCTAACGACATTTATTAACGACAATTATTTATACTAATCGACGTGTCCGAGCGTTTTTTCGCAACCATCTTCATTGATTTATTATCGAATTTATTCCATTTGGCTTTTCCACACTGTATATCATGTCAAGCTGATGCTGTTCTGCCAACTTAGGATTGTCAGGCAGTTTAGACAAAAGCGAACGTGCATTACTAACAAATATATCCGTAGGTTCTTTCTCACCCTGGGGTTTTGAAAATAGCTCCCTGTATATCTTATAAGGGGGGTTTGCACTTCCAAATGATCTTTGGAGGGATTTTAAAGCCTCATCCCAAGTCGGTGTAGTGCTTTTGACGCCTTGCCACCATGTTGCTGCAAGTCCGTCTAATAGCATAGGTAAACCCTTCAATGCATTTGCATCGGAAACCTTCACACAGTCTTTGTAGATACAAACAGCGTTGATGAAAGCTTCAACATCTTCACTTCGGGAATCAGCAAAACGGGTGTTACATTTTGAAAAATTATCAGGTTCATTTGGTGGGATAGCAGCAAGTTGAGTACTCGTAGCTTGAGGTGTAAACATTTCTCTCATCCCATGGAGAAGTTCTTGGAGCTGCTCACTCGTCATTGTCACAGTCGACATCTCCGGTGAAGAGTTTTGTACTGAACTGGTGTAAAATATTTCTCCACTTTCACCAGGAGTTGGATGATCTACAAGGTTTTCGGATTCTGGTGTAAAACTCGTAAGATCTGGCGAAATTTCGGCTCTCGAACTCGATCGGAGGTTATAACCAGTCTTCTTATTATGGTTATCCAGTTTGTAGTTGAAATTCAAATCGATCAACGAAACTAATAATTATTTATTGCTGCAGTTGTTGTTTTCATACAATAACCAGAAAGACGGATAAATAATGACGTCTGGCAACGTCGTGTAGACGCTGATTTTGGAAGATAGGTAGCGCGAACAAAATAGCTGCTCAAATTATTGAGATTGCGAATTATTACCGTAAGCACAATCGGCGTCACATTCACAGGAAGATTCAGCAAATAACACTCGGAAGAGGTTCACTTGAGTGGAATACGACAATTGTTCGTATTTAGCTGGTACAGGCAAGATTCAGAAATGACTGTCTCTTGATATTTGCGGAAGAACAGGCACACGGGCACAGTACTCTAAGTTTTTTACAGAGTCCTAGAACGCGAAAAGTAATTAATTATTAATTACTCCACGATAGCGAACTATATCCTTGCAGTCGAAGCAACTTTTGTTGAAAAGCACACGAGGTTGAACTTATTATTATTAGGTAGAGGTACACACACAGCACTGTATTCATCTACAGCCCCACGTTGGGCGCCAATTATAAGGGGTGTGAATTGCGACACCAATGTCGGTAGAGCAGGGGGAAACCGGTTCTGTCGATGATTAGCGACACTTGACCAATTTTACCTTTATTTAAATTAGCATAAACAATAATAACGTTCTCGTCGTCGTAGGGTTATTCCCTTATGTTATTTTTATATTAACACAAACTATTAATTACTTGTCACTTTAGAAAACAATGGGTAACAGTACGATTGTCACTTGTCAAAGTGGCTGCATTCCGCATCTCTTGTTACAATTTCTTATTACGTTCCTTTATTATTATATCTCAAATTTTTGTTGGAAAATGTAGCTTTACTTTAAATTATAAGTATATCAGGCATATTGGACTTGTTTTCGAATTTCTTAGTTTGAATAGTTATATTTTGCAATATGCCTCTAATATACAGCGTGATCAACTGATCAGTTAAGGGTACGGAGCGGCCATATCTCGGTAACTATTGGTCATAGAGCCTCAAATAAAAAATTTTCCAGACATAAGTGACCATGAGAAATTCAAGGAAAATATTTTCAAGATGGCCGCACTTCCGGAAATATGGAAGTTGACACCTAGTTCGTTATTTTAACGGGAACACCCTGTAAAATATTATATTTTTTAAATGTCTGAAGAAATCGAATACAGGTGGTTTTCACCACTGGAATTTAGATTGAGCGGTTTATGAGTTATAAATAAGTGAAAATCGAAAATTTTCAACTTCAAAGTAAAAAAACGGTTTACATGTCCCTATCCTAACTTTTCACATTGTATCCTACTATGTGGTTTAAATTTTAATACAGGGTGATGAAAAATCGGATAATTTTCATCACCCTGTATTAAAATTTACTCCACATAGTGGGATGCAACATTAAAAATGTTCAATGTGCTCTCCACGAACCATTTAGCATTGGCCGATACGAGTTTACACACTGTGTACCGCTCAAAAATCCCAGGACTTATTTGCTCCAATTCAGCACGAATTCTATCCTGTGGTTCCTCCAAATTATTTGGTATATTGAAATAAACTTTAGATTTCAAATAGCCCTACAGGAAAAAATCTAAGGGAGTCAAGTCTGGGGAACGCGGTGGCCACTCAATTGCTACCCCAGCCCTATCCATCTTCCAGGAAATGTGACATCTAGATACTGAAGTACGTCTGCGCCAAAGTGAGGAGGAGCCCCGTCTTGTTGAAACCAGATGTCTTCACGAGGCACATCTGCGTTGTTACCATTTGGAAAAATTAATGCCAGTGATGGCAGGAAATTCAGGTAACGTGCTGCGGTAAGATTTCCTTGAAAAAAGTGCGTCGTCCAGTTATTCCCATTCATACATTAACTTTGCCTCGACGTTGACTGTGAGCATCTTGTGTCCAGTGATGATTTTCCCGGGACCAATACCTTGAATTATGCCGATTTAGTGTGCCGTTCAAACAAAAAGTGGCTTCATCTGAAAAAAGGATGTTATTCAGAAAATTGCCATCTTCATCGCATCGTAACATCAATTGTTCACAAAACTGCAGTCGACGATCTGGATCGTCCTCGTTTAACTCGTGTACGAGTTGCACTTTATACGGGTGATACTTCTCTGTTTTGGACAATTTACTACGGAAGAATAGTGTAGGTTGTTATTTAAGGCTAATTGCCTGGTAGAAGTGTGTGGATTTTCTTCGGCTTCTAGTACAACATTTAATTTCACTTCTTCGTTCACTCTGGGTCGACCTTGTCTGGGCAAATCATTCACGGATCCTGTTTCTACGAATTTAGCTACCACTTTACTAACTGTGTAATAATAATAGTAAATTAAATAAAAGTATAGTAAATAAAAAGTAAATTAAAGTGCAAACAAGCATGCAGCATAAAAATAGATTTTTCATTCTCCCCTTTACGAAAGTGCAACTTTCTGTCTTGATAAGACAACCGAAAGCGAAAGTAAAACATCCTAGGTGATAGGTTGCTAGGTGGTTGCTAGCTATGAAAAACTGGCCTGGACAAAAAAGTAGAAATGTCAGTTTGATTAACGTTTATTTAGATGGAAAATTAAATGTAAAACAACAATAAAAAATTCCAGTAAATCTTTCTGGAACATACAAATAATTATTATTGTATGTTCCAGAAAGATTTACTGGAATTTGCAGCTTCTTGAATGAAATTCATTTTGAACTAAACTACGATCAAAGATTCCAAAATTATAGCGGTACAGAGTTTTAAACTTGACAGTGTCATAAATTAATAATTTAAAACTATCGTTACTATGGTAATGTTAAAAACATGGCACCTTATAATAATTCCATTGTTATCACTGAATCGTATTATTTTACTCATTTCTTCTTAATCCGTGGTTCAATATGGCAAGGGGAGAATGAAAAGTTTAATACATTACACGCTACGAAAGCTCTTTCAGGTGCTCGGAGTTTTAAATACCCTTGGCTACGCTACGCTTCGCCTCGGGTATTCAAATACACCTCACACCTAAAAGTGAACTTTCGTAGCTTGTAATGTAAATAACTATACCGTGTGACAAGTTTCAAAGCAGAACATAGGCAAATAGCATGGGAAATAACATATTTGCAGTTTATTTCTCACCACTTTTATCTACAAGAACGGTAATGGTGTCTATCGAAAGAGAATTATTTTCTGAGCACGTTGATACCAAATACTTAATAATTAACAGGTTTTTTTTACCATGCCAGAAGAACTTAAACGTTTCCAAAATTAAAATTGTGAGCGGCCATGACATGCCTAATTCGAATAATTTTGTTACTGTCAAAACAAACATTTTTAATTGCCAATACGCGTTTCCCTGAAAAGATTGTCAATGAATAATAATAATGGCTATTCTAATGCGAAACGCGTTTTTATCGCCGTGGTATGGTATATTATTAACTGGCCGGCCAGATCTCCCGAGTTAGCAGTTTATCCTTGTTGTGATTTTTCTTGGGATCTTGGGGTTACCAAAAACAAAATTTACAGAGCTAGTCATTGCTGAATGTGCACTCGTTAATAGCCAACAACTCGGACAAGTCCGAAGCCCGAAGCACAATTTATAAAAGGGTGGGAATATTGATTTCAAAATGAGGGACTATGTGAATATTTGTTGTACTTAGCTATTGTTTTAGTTCAATTATTTTACGTGTTTATTTTTCATAGTCAATTTTTGGTTACACAAAATGATGGTAAATGAGGATTTTTTAATTGTTTAGTGATGTTCAATCGGAATTAAAATAAATTAAATAATTGAAAATATTTGCTTTGACAGCCAAACATTTATCCGAATTTAGCATGTCATGGCTGCTCATCTTTTAATTTTGAAAATTTTTAAGTTCTTCTGGCATGATAAAAAAACTGTTAATTATCAAGTGTTTGGTATCAGCATGCTCAGAAAACAATTCTCTTTCGATAGACACCATTACCGTTCTTGTAGATAAAAGTGGTGAGAAATAAACTGCAAATATGTGATTTCCCATGCTATTCGCCTATGTTCTGCTTTGAAACTTGTCACTCGGTATAATGTGGAACAAAATAGGTGCATTGCAGCGACACTTAATATTTCTTTAAGAGAAGACTTAAAAATATCACACTCCCTACATATTAAATTAAAATTTGCCATCATACAGTATATGGGTGATTTGAACATGATATTGGTATATGCTCGAGGGCACTGAAAGATGGCATCATATCGTGTTGAAACCCGAGGTACGCGGAAAGTGATGGAAGTCAGCAAATCCGGACTGTCAACCCCACCATTCAGAATCCTATAAAGGAAAGCCAGAGAGGCTGTAATCCTCCAAAATTCCAAGGAATAAATGTCAAACTCTTTCAAAAGTAATTTATGATCATAACCACGGGGGGGATATATTCCATGAGCAATGTAAAACAGGTATTTCAAAAATTTACGTTGCACTTTTTCAACTTCAACCTTATAGGGTTTTATAAAATGGACTCCATACAATAGCAGCATATTCCAACCTAGACCTAACAAACGAATAATACAGCATTTTAACAGTATTTTCTGAAAATTCATGTGAAGCCCTTTGAATAAATCCGAGTATGCGGAGCGATGAATTAACAGTTTGATCAATATGCATTGAAAAGGTTAGTTCACTGTCAAAGTAAACCCCCAGATCCTTGAAGTGGTTATCACGCGTGAGCAATGTTGAGCCAATCTTATATTGGTACGCAAGCTGTTTTTTGGATCTAGAATAGGTAACCACTTTACATTTACCAACGTTCAAGTCAAGGCTGTTTTTGGCGCACCAAGTCTGTATAGAATCAATACACCTTTGAATTTTTACACAATCGTTCAGTGAATCAACACATGAAAAGAGTTTCAGGACATCTGCGTACAATAGAACTTCCTCTCCAACAACGTGACAAATGTCGTTAATGAATAACAAAAAGCAAAAGTGGTCCAAGATTGGAGCCCTGTGGAACACCAGAGGTTCCCATATAACAACCCGACCTATATCCATTATATTGAACATAATACTTCTATTAGTCAGATAAGATGATATAAGTTTGAAAAGTGAGCTACTAAAACCATATTTGAGGAGCTTAATTAGAAGAACTTGATGATCTAAACGATCAAAAGCCTTTGAGAAGTCGGTGTACACCACATCCAACTGCCTCTGTTTATCCAATGCAGTCGAAATATAATGAGTCATATACAGGGTATCTTGGTAAGGTTGGCCACCGGCACATATCTTGGAAACTAATGGGCCTATAAGCCCAAAATAAAAAAATTCCAGACATAAAAGATCACGAGAAATTCAATGAAAATATTTTCAAGATGGCCGCACTTCCGGAAATACCGGAAGTTGACACCTACTTCGTTATTTTAACGGAAACACCCTGTAAAATATTATATTTTTCAAATGTCTGAAGAAATCGAATACAGGTGGTTTTCACCATTGGAATTTAGATTGAGCGGTTTATGAGTTATAAACAAGTGAAAATCGAAAATTTTCAACTTCAAAGCAGTCTAGAACTAGAACGGCTCAAGATATCTAAAAACGGTTTACATGTCCCTATCCTAACTTTTCATGTTTTATCCCACTATAGCCCGTATTCATCAATAAATATAACCCCTGGGGTTAAATTTTGGAACATGTCATTGGTTCAAAATTCGTAGCGTTCGTAGGGTTTGAGCATTAGACCAATCAGCTGTCAGAAAATTCAAAATATAACCCCAGAGTTATATTTTGAAGTTTGATGAATACGGACATATGTGGAGTAAATTTTAATACAGGGTGATGAAAATTATCCGATTTTTCATCACCCTGTAATAAAATTTAAGCCACATAGTAGGATACTATGTGGAAAGTAAAGATAGGGACATGTAAACCGTTTTTCGATATCTTGAGCCGTTCTAGTTCTACACTGCTTTGAAGTTGAAAATTTTCTATTTTCACTTGTTTATAACTCCTAAACCGATCAATCTAAATTCCAATGGTGAAAACCACCTGTATTTGATTTCCTAAGACATTTAAAAAATATAATAATTTACAGGGTGTTTCCGTTAAAATAACGAAGTAGGGGTCTACTTCCGGTATTTCCGGAAGTGCGACCATCTTGAAAATATTTTCATTGAATTTCTCGTGATCACTTATGTCTAGAAATTTTTTATTTTGAGGTTATAGGCCCATTAGTTTCCGAGATATAGCCGGTGGCCAGCCTTAAGCAGACACCCTGTATGTTAGATTTGTGACTGTAGAACGACCTTCAAAAAAGCCGCGTTGACGAGGGGAAATCAAATTCCTTACCTGAGGAAAAATACTGGTGTACAACGCCATCTCAAAGATCTTCGCAAAGTTGCTCAAGGCAGACACTGGCCTGTAATTGCACATATTATCCGCAGTGTCACTTTTTAAAATAGGGCATATCCTAGCAATGCTCCAAATATCTGGGAAAGATGATGTTGACAGTGCTAGATTATATAAGAGAGTTAAAACTGGGGTAAAGACAGAACAGCAATCTTTAATCAAGAAGATCGGTATACCGTCCGGCCCAGAGATCAAATCACAAGTCTTTTAATAGATGCTGAGATTTCCGCCTCTTGCAACCTATCAATCTGAATCAATTGCTTATCACACTCTGAGTTATGAGGGCAGGCAACGCCTGTCCGAGGAATAAACACACGGGCAAAGTAGTTAGAGAAACCATCGACTATCTGTTGGGGTGAGTCATACAGGTGTTGTCAACTAGATGAGGAGTGCCAATTCTAGTGGTAGAGCGTTTGTTATTTATGTAAGACCAGAAACGCTTGGGATTTTGTGAGATGCCATCCTCAATGTCCCTTACATAACTGATATAAACTGCCTTTTTACCTGCATCTTAATGATGCTTCTGAGGTGTTTAAACTCCAAGTAATCAATCTCATTTTTATATTTTTTAAATTTCCTGTGTGCTCTTTTTTTTAGTTATACTTAATTTCATTTGTGTACCACAAAAAAAATTAGATTTTCTGTTGTGAAAAAATGGAACATGTTTCTTTAAAACTTCATTAAGTCTATCATAAAATGCATTACATCCCTCAGAAATGTTGGTAATATCTAGGATCAGGTCCAGTCCATATCAAAGAGTTCTTTGTAAAGTGCTGGGAAGTTTGCTCTTCTAAAATTTAAAATAAGATCATCATCATCAGAACCAGCAAAAAAGGGAAATCCCCCCCCCCCCCCCCCCCCAATTAGCGCTATCTCAACTGACAAAGCTGGATGATGAGCGTCTTCCTGAACCATACTGTTACACAAATCAAGTCAAGAAGACGCCCATGTACATTACGGACTTGATTAACTTGGTTTAGATTACTGTGTGTAATGAACCTTTGTAGTATATGCGATTTAGCATCCAGGTTCAGCACGTCAGAAAGGCGAGGAGAATTAAAGTCACCCAATAAGATTATTAGTTTCACTGGTAACAGAAAGTTACTGAGAGTTTCTAAAAAGTTCTCATAACACATAGTTGTAACATTAGGATGAATATATAGTACGACAATATACAAAGGCTTAGGCAACAGTAAAACCTTACAAGCAACAACATCTATATGTGAGAAACAAGCAAAAGTTTCACCCAAATGAAGTTGAACAATAGAGAATCTGTTTGACACCGCTAATAATACACCTCCACCACGTCCACAGCCGGTCTGATGAGGATCTCTATCACATCTGAGCACTGAATAGGAATCAGGGAAATACTCACCACTAAAATGGCCAGGTGTCAACCAAGTTTCAGTGAGGGCAAAGATGTCATATTCGCCGAGACTAGCAAAAGAAAATACATCCTCAGCTTTTCTTCTTATGCTACGAGCATTCTGATAGTAACAGTGTAGTGCCGTAGACCCGTTGAGCATGCGAGTGGGCTGATGACCTTCATCTATGTTATCTGAGCTATCTCTTCCTTGTCTTTGTCTAAAAAATTTGTCGACAAAAATTCGCCTTTCTCCAGAACTTGCCCATGTGTTCTCTTGCCCCTCTAAAGTTATATCTTCTAACTATTATTCCAAGAGGCCAGAAGTCAGCCTTATTTAGATCTTCATAGTATTTACGATCAACACCCACCTTGAATGATGGAGACCTACACCTATCGTTGGTAATTTTTCAACGATCACTTCATTGGAGTTTTCCTGTGCACATTTACCCCTTATATACTTGTACACGGTGTCTTTGCTGACTCCTTCATTAACTTTCCCTATGTAGAACCACATCTTACTAGGTCTGGCTTTAAATTCCTCCCTTTCATCGATTTTCTTAGTCCCTATAGTCACATTAGGTCTCCTCCTGTTGTGTGGCCCTGAGCTAGCTACTGCAGCAAAGGATCTTTCGTTTGGATTCTTATGCACTAGTTGAAAATCCTTATCAGTAGGTGAGATCCTCAACACAGGATCATTGAGGTTGATGATCTCTTTAATTTTTTCAAGTTGTTTGTTTTCCATGATTTGCCTATTCACTATTT
Source organism: Malachius bipustulatus (assembly GCA_910589415.1). Classification (NCBI taxonomy): domain Eukaryota; kingdom Metazoa; phylum Arthropoda; class Insecta; order Coleoptera; family Melyridae; genus Malachius; species Malachius bipustulatus. The sequence continues at coordinate 4,920,891 of OU342633.1, forward strand.
TCACAGAATCTCTGGTTTGATGCACTGTAAACTTGTGTTGTTTTGGTTCACTTCCCACAGTATGTTTATTTACCTTTTTCAAGCCCAGCTGAACTGAATCAGCTGTGATGTTATCCTGTTTATCAGCCTTCTTATCATCCAAAGTTTTTTGTTCTTTACTAACTACTTTAATATCTTCATTATTCTTGCCTGCATTTAAACATTGTGTTTTCTGTAGACTTTTTAATCTGTCGTATAAAAAGGGAATATTTCCTTCCTGCTGGAAATGTGCACGGATCCAACCAATTCCCAAGAAAGACAAAAAGACTTATAACCTTCCGTTCCACCCCGAGCAATTTTCGGGGAGGTTAGGAATGCTATTTAGCAGCCAGCTGGCTCAAAATGAGAATTTAACTATTGTTATGGCAATGCACACAAATGAACAACGTCACAGGCAGAAGAAAATTCACAAGCAAATTTGAACAGTTTTTATTAAGGTAATAAATATAAATAGATAGTAAAATATAATAAATAGATCAAATATCACAAAATAGAGAAATACAATTATTGGTGAAGCATAATATTTCAGACACACTAGAAAATGCCCTACGTGACGACCAAGACCACATGTCCCGCCTAATTTTATTTCTAAAGGAAACCGAACTATTTGACCAACTATAGCAGTTATATACCTACCTATATATCATAATAACATAAATATCTTAGTTTAGCATACCTCACCATGTAAATAACTCTGTTCTCATAATTGTACAACCTGCCGCTAATGACCTCGCTGTCGATGTGGCATTTCTTATGTAAATAAATAAAAAAAAAAAAAATTATTGGTGAATTACAGATGATCACAGGTAGGTATACAGTTAACAATAAAATATCAAATTCACAGAAATTATGACATGATTACAATAATGAAATAGGTATTAATTAAATGAGAAGGATTAAACGGCAAAGCACAAAAAAATTATATTGAAACCCACACGATGACGTGTGGGGGCGATATTAATAATAGAAAAAATTGCTTTATTGAATAAGATTAAACATTACGAACTGCGGAAATTATTGACATAATGGGGCCCTAGAGCTCTGAAGGTTAAATGATAGTTAAAAAAAGAACAATGATTTGAAAAATGAAAAATAGCAACCAGGCTAGGTATACCAGTGAAGAATTGAACCACTTATCTTTGTAAAGCAGGTGATGATGGTGCCTGCTTCAAAAGTGTTCCACACGACTCCCCGAGGACGTGCCATGGATGGTGGAAATGCTGGTGGTAGTGCTGGTCGTGCCGTGGGAGTGCTCCTGGTGCTGGTGCTGGTACCGTTGCTAGCTAGCCGGTCATGATAGGCCTGTCATCGGTCCTGATGGTCTTGTGGTCGTAGAAAGGCATCCATTAAAAAGGGGCGAACTCCCTGCCGAGTGGGTGAGGGTTGCTTTTATCTGCGAGACATTATGTTTAGGTGGTTGTTTAAAAAATGTTTTTAACAGGAATCAACCATCCATGACCGTGCTCTACCTTATATTAATTATTCCCCTCCCTGCAGGTACCACGAAATGAAGCGAAGCGCGACTCGGGAAGTACGAACGGTAGCGTCGCCACTGAGCGGTGTTAAACGCAACTTATGAAGGCAATGTACCTACAGTGTGCTCTCGAAATATACAGTCCTACCTACAGGGAAGATGAAAAAAGATTTTATTTATTTAATAACTAATGTAACGGTATCAAAAGAACCGTTACAGTCTATACCAGATAACTATATCGACCAGAGTGGCACTGCTTTCAGTAAAATCCAAGATTATGGGGAAAGCTATTAACCAACATATTTTAAAGTACTTGGAAGGAGCTAATATAATCAGCGACCGCCAATACGGATTCCGCAAACAGAGGTCAACTGGTGTACTGGTGACCTCCTCACCTATGTCACCGAGCTGTGGAACGGCGCAATCGAGCACCATGGGGAGTCTCGAGGGGTTGTGCTTGATATTTCTAGAGCTTTCGACCGTGTCCTGGCATGATGGACTGTTGGCAGAACTGCAGGCTTATGGCATGCCTGAGAAATTCTGGTTGTGGTTTGCGAGTTATCTCGGAGATCACTCATTACAGGTGGCAGTCGATGGAGTTCTTTCTGAGACCTTTTCCATCAATGCCGGTGTGCCTCAGGGATCCATTTTATCTCCGACTCTCTTTCTAATATTTATCAACAACTTGCTTGAAACAACAAAAAATCCAATATACAGTTTTGCCGATGACAGTATACACTCATATCTTCTTATATACCTTAGATGCGCGAACATCTGCCATCGACGCGTATACTCGCAGGGAGCAAGAAGTTGCCATACTTAACAATGACATACAAGAGATTATAGCTTGGGGCGATAGAAACCAAGTTTAATTTAATGCTGGAAAAACCCAAGAAGTCATCTTCTCCAAAAAGGCCAAAGTTTTGGAGCCAGATATGGTGATGGCGGGACACTCGCTCTTACTCCATCGACATCTCTTCGTTTACTTGGTGTGAGCCTCGAAGCGAACATGTCTTGGCATGATCATGTTGCGGGTCTGGCGAAGAGTGCTTCTCAAGAACTTGTAACACTCTTCCGCACGAAGAAATTTTATACACCACAACAACTTCTCCTCCTATACAAGGCTCAAATCCGACCATCCTTGGAGTACTGCTCACATGTTTGGAGCTCAGCTCCCAAACATACGCTGAGACTACTCGACTCTATTCAGAAAAGAGCCATCCGCTTAATTGGGGACCCAGATTTGACAAAAAATTTAGACACTCTAGAACATCGAAGAAGAGTAGCTGACCTGAGTCTGTTTTACAGATATTTTAATGGAAAGTGTTCAAAAGACGTGGCCTGCTTAATCCCACCTAGAACAAGACCGGGCAAAAATACACGTCGAGCCGCAGACGCTCATCCGTATCAGGTTCAGCTCGTTACACTTCGAACCACCGTATTTCAGACTACCTTTATGTATAGAACCACATCACTTTGGAATAGCATTCCAAAGGGCGTGTTTCCCGAAGTATACAACCTGCAGCGATTCAAGGCCAACGTGAATCGACATCTTGTTGTAATTTATTTTGGAAGCACTTACTTAGTTGTCCAGTTTTGAAAAGAGAACTCGCTTGAAATTATAAACCATACTTTATTCTTTAATAATGAAATAACAGAACTTAAACTCGGTAGCTACAGTAACAATTAAAATTAATTCTTCTTTAACATCATTTTTCAACACCAGCACCAGACCATCGTCCATCTTATTCTTATATCCTAGTTCTTCTTTTTCACTGACATTAATCTGACTTGACATATTCAACTGACACTGACAGAGACATACTAAACCATAGACTAAAAATTACTTGTTGCTATCCAGCACACCCCCTCAACAATAATTATTCGATAACTAAAAATTAACAATTTTTATCTTTATAACATACTTAATTATTATGATTACATATTTCATTTAATGATTATCTATCTAGATTGGAATTGGAAACAAAACCTCGTTTCTGAATTTTTCAAACAATTATTTTGCCAGAGCCTTTGTAAACATATCAGCTACGTTACAATGTGTATTAATGTAACTAATATTTAACACTCCCTTGGCAATTTTCTCTTCAATAAAACGATACTTTATATCAACATGTTTTAATCTTCTATTACTTTCGTTGTTTTCAGCGATCTTAATAACACTTTGATTATCTTCCAAAATTTGAATTTTCACTTCAAAACCAAAATCGTACAACAACTGTTTCAACCAACATGCTTCAATAATCGCAAAGCTTAATGCGATGTATTCTGCCTCAGTAGATGACAGAGATACACTAGGTTGTTTCTTGGAAAACCACGATATACAGGGTGTTCTACAAGCTCTATGACAAACTTTGACAGATGGTAGGTTGTTTGATTTTAAACATATTTTTTTTAATAAACATGTGTCCGATTCGTTTTTGTTTAGAAGTTACGAGCATTTAAAGAATCGGACCTTTCAGAGTTTATTGATGACGTGCAACTCAATATTATTCAAAATATGTGGTATCAGCATGACGGTGCACCACCACATAGAGGAAGACAAGTTACTGCTTGGCTAAATGAACATTTCCCGAATAAATGGATAGGTCAAGGAGGTCCAATATCATGGCCACCTCGTTCTCCCGATCTGAATCCTCTGGATTTTTATTTATGGGGACACATGAAGCAGCTGGTCTACCATGTTGAAATCGCTACCCATCAGCAGTTACTTGAAAGAATTCAAGATGCAGCTAACCAAATAAGAAATGATACAAATCTCATTCTTCGAGTGACCGAATCTTTAGTTCGTCGATGTGAGGCTTGCATTCAAGCTGAGGGTGGACATTTCGAACAATTTTTATAGTCTTAAGTTTTGTGATTATCATTTAATTTAAATTTTTATTGTTGATTGTTAATAAATATATGTTAAGAGAGGTATATAATAAAGAGAAGTGAAAGTGACCTAATTATTATTAAGCGTAGAATACAAATTAATTATTCTTTTATTTACTTGCATTAATAATTTTTGATAACATTTTGCAAATGTAAGTATATACGTAAATATGTATATCACATGAGGCTTATTAAAAGAGTTGGCACAGACCTATAAGTAAATTGAAGACATTTACTGTGCATTAAAAAACATGCAACCGTCCAGGCTTCATCATCTCTAGTTCTTTTTTTTTACCTACCTAATATAGCGTTAAAAATTTAAGTAATCTTTTCTGGGACTTTCTGGAGCACATAATTTTCTACGTTCCTTCCTTAGTTGGAATCAACCTCTTGATAGTCCAACAGTAAGGCACTCAAATCTTCACGGGCTTCTTGAAATTCTCCTTCTTCCATTCCTTCTCCAACATAATGATGTACAAATGATCTTTTTTTATACATCAAATTATATTTGTGTACAATTTTTTCCCATGTTTCTTTAATTGCAGTTGTGTTCGATAACATTGTTACAGCTCTTGTAACTCTTGCCAAATCACCACCGGGGACAGTAGTTGGTGGTTGATAATTAATGCCAACCTATAAATATTAAACATATACAGTAGGTACAGGCACTTTTCTTATAGCAATATCCCTAATAACGTGAGTTGAATTAGTTTATCTACACTAAGAGAGATTTTCTGTACTGATAGCCAAAGATCTATTAGCCTTAAAAAACTATTTAAATAGGGGACAGCCAAACCACTTTGCTGCCACTAAAAGGTTTGCTCTTATGAAATTAAGTTTTAACTGCTAAAAACTTACTTTTTAGTTTTTTAGGATCATCTGGCTTTTTGAAATTTTTCATTGTTATATCATGATATTAGCGTAGTTGTTTAAACTGTGAAAATTTCAATTAATTTTTTTTTAACTATGCTCATAAACGATTAGGTACGGAAATTTAGTCATTTTTACCTTTTACCCAGGCAGCAAGGAATGTTCACTGAATGTTCCCTAAATGTTCACCGAACATTAAACATTGCTCTAATGTTAAACAGACTTTCCGAATATTCAGGCAACGTTCAGATTCTAATGTTCGTTTTCAGACCTTGAATAAAAATTCACTGAACATTAGATACTGAACATTCAAAATGCAATGTTTAATTAACATTCATACAATGTTTAAGATGAAATGTTTATTGCACTCAATTACATACAGGTACACTGACATCAGGTAAATAACATATACCAAAAAAAATTGGAAAATTACATGCTGAAACGAAAATATTTGGCTTAAAAATTGATAAAAACCAGAATTAAATTATGTATTACAACGAGGTGTTGCGCGCGCAATTCTCTTGTCTATTGCATTCCCAGTATAGTATATTCTCTTGTCTTGTGTTGTGTCCAAGTCCGCTAGTCTTGGCATTTCATCTTGTTTTTCTAAACTATGAATATACCTATGTATAGGTATAAAAGTCACAATAAATAATTATCAGCAAGCTAAGTATATTTTATGCTTGTCTGGTCGGAGAGAGAAGGTGCAGAGAGAGAGTGATGCAAACTAATCTAATTCTTCATCCCAGGTATTATAGGTAGGTAGGTATTATGATGTAGACAGGAAGAAGAAAAACAACACGGAAGAGCAAATGTGACCTTATTATAATAATAATAATAATTTATATTGTTCACTGATGGATTGATAAATGGAATACACCTACATAGTAAGTATTATTTTTTTCAGCTCCATAGTCCATATAGGTAATACAATTCTTAGTGATGATCAGTTTGATAAAAAAAACAAACATTCACTCAACATTTAAAACTAATATTCATTGAATGTTTACGAATCTGTCGTTTTTCACATTGGCTGAATGTTCATTTTTGAATGTTCAGTAAACATTCATTTATAAATGTTCACTAAAGCTTAAATCTGAACATTCACTGAACATTTAAAACTAACCTTCATTGAATGTTCACGAATCTGTCGTTTCTAACATTGGCTGAATGTTCATTTTTAACATTCAGTGAATGTTCGATTGCTGCCTGGGTACCTACCCCCGCCTTACTAACTGGCTTTTTAATAGAAATAATACAAATTTTACTGAATTACTTCAAATTTCAAATAAATTTCTTCCAGTTAATGTGGTAAAAGGTTTTTTATTCTATTTTGCTTACACAGGGGTTAAAAAATAGCAATTTTTTCTAAAATTCAAAAGTCGCCATTTTGGAACGGCTCGACTGATTTTACTTAAAACGGTACCAGACCACTCCTTGTGGATATCTTACTTCCCACAAAAAAGTTCAAGTCCTTAGATTGAAAACTGCGACCAGAAACCTCATGGACGTTTTTTTTTTGGAAATTTGAAGGGATGCGATTGGTAGAAGTAACACGACTTTAGGAAATTTTATTAACGAAAATCAAACGTCATTTCAAAGTTTCACAAGAGCAAAAAATGTCATTCACTAATCTTGAAAGCTGAAGCTACAGGAGCGTATATAAAATTTTAGAGAAATAGACATCATGTAAAAAACATGGTCTCTTCCGAGACCTAGATTTGCCGGCGGCGTCGTGCCTTCGGCCTTCATATTCCGGGCCTTCGGCCCGAAGTTTCTCCGTCAAAGTTAAACTTTTTCTTGTTAATTTTTCATGTTTTTTTTTGTGTTAACATTTTTCTATAACGCTACACGGCCCTGTGATCATTAGATTCCGCGTCATAGTTAAAATCTATATTCGTCTCTCTTTGTGTTAATTTTTTCTATATCGCTCCTGAAGGACCAATATATGGGAACTTCCGAGACCGCGCGTAAAGGTTAGTTTCGCATATATACTATAACGTCCCGCAAATTCCAATAACAAAACACATACCTATATATACTTAACAAAAAATAATCCGATTCTTTTTTGAGAAAACTCCTGCATAAAAAAATTTCCTTTCGTGCCATTTCAGAGAAAAACGGCTTACATGTCCCTGTTCTAACTTTTCATATACTATCCAATGGTACGGAAACATTAGCACTTTCTTTGTTTTTTTTTTTACTTGGCGACGCGTGGAGAATTATTTAATATAATAATTATACAGGATGATCAGTAACTCGCGCACTCGGAGCATGCTGCGGTAAACTTCACTTTTTAAGAGTGAAAGGTGGCAACACCGAACATGTGAATAAGTTCGGGTTAGATGGTATTGTTATCATTTTTATTTCCATAGCAATGGAGGCATTTGAATATTTTATATTCTAAGTTTTGAGTTTAGGCGGTTGCCAAACTCCACATTTCGTTCAGATTCAAGTATTTTATCAATTTACAACATTCTTAATTCCTCTGTAATAGAGGTTTTGTGGGAAAAAATTGATGAATTATATGGTATCCGTTCCAGACATTACAGTAACCTGAATTTTTCATTAATTTTTATCACGGTTATTGAAAAAATTACCTTTAAACTCGGATGAGGGAAACTATGTAACTTGAAAACCAGCCGTTGGATTACATAATGTTTTCAGAATATCCTTAATTTTAATGGGCTCTATATCGCCCTGTATTCGGAGTGCGCGAGTTACTGATCACCCTGTATAATATATATTAATATATAATTTGAAAATTATATACTTACTTTGAAACCTGTAGGGCACCACTCAACGAAATTGATGGATCTTTTAGATTTAATGCTTGTAATGGAGTTGTTGACATCAAGAGGCGTTACATCGCCCCTGTATAATAAGCAACAAGCCATATATTTTCCATGCCTAGGATCACATTTCACCATTTGATTTGCTGGTTCAAAGCATGAGTTGGTCAACTGCGCAGTGCTCAAACTTTCATGATAGGCTTTAGTTGCGGGAACAAAGGGAGCATATGTTATCAAAGGAAAATGTATTCTTGGATATGGAACCAAGTTAGTTTGAAATTCTATTAAATCTACATTGACGGCTCCTTCAAATCTCAATGACGCTGTTACTGCTGACACTACCTGCAACAGGAGAATTGAAAAATTTTGACTTCTGAATACAGAAACTTACTTGACCAAGAAGTCTATTCAAATTCGTATAGGTCGGTCTCGAAACATCCAAATTTCTGGCTAAAATATCATAAACGGCCTCATTGTCCATAATAAAACAAACGTCTTCACTTTCAATGGAGCTATGGGTTGTAAGAACTGTATTATATGGCTCAACAACCACCGGCGAAATCTGAAATTGGAAAAAGTTATTCACGCCCACGTTACCTTAGAATCTCATGTGACGTTATTAAGCAAGCAATCAAAAGGTAGTATTAAGCACGATACACATATACATGGTATGCCGATTGCTTTTACTATTTTGGGAACTACTACTGCACAATGACGTCATGCGGTTGGATTTTGACTTAAAGCATTAATCGCGGTGAGGTTGTTTATAAAATAAAAGTCAAATTATTATATTGCTTCCATACTTCTTGCTTGTGTTTTTCTTTGTGCTAGATCTATACAGGGTGGGGCGCGTTAAACGCTTCGGTCTGTGTAACCTAAATCGTGCACGATTAATTTTTTTATATATTGGGTCTTATACAGGATGGGCCACGGTATACGAAACGGAAGATTATGGCCGTCTCTCTGGATTTTAGGATCTTTTTATTATTGGAGTGGATAGAGACCCGTCAGAGGTACGTTTTAAAATTATATTCATAATGTACAGGGTGTCCCAGAAGCATAAAACAATCAAAGTTATGTTTTTTTAAATGGAATGCTCCTATGTTATTGCATTTTTAGATTGTCTGAAAAAAGAAAATAAGATTGACTTTTACAGTTGGTGTTTAAATTCAGAAGTTTTTGAGTTATAAACAAGTGAAAATCGTCATTTTTCAAGTTCAAGGCCCTGTACAACGAAAACGGCTGAAGATAGAGAAAAACGGCTTACATGTCCCTATTTTAACTTTTTATGTACTATCCTATGGTATAGAAACATTTGTGCTTTCTTTGATTTTTTTATTTGGCGACGCGTGGAGAAATCTCAGAATTTTTCAAATTTTTTATCACCCTGTATAAACATTTCATCTACATCGTAGGATAGTACATAAAAAGTTAAAATAGGGATATGTAAGCCGTTTTTCTCTATCTTTAGCCGTTTTCGTTGTACAGGGCCTTGAACTTCAAAAATGACGATTTTCACTTGTTTATAACTCAAAAACTTCTGAATTTAAACACCAACTGTAAAAGCCAATCTTATTTTCTTTTTTCAGACAATCTAAAAATGCAATAACATAGGAGCATTCCATTTAAAAAAACATAACTTTGATATGTTTTATGCTTTTGGAACACCCTGTACATTATGAATATAATTTTGAAACGTACCTCTGCTGGGTCTCTATCCACTCCAATAATAAAAAGATCCTAAAATCCAGAGACACGGCCATAATCTTCCGTTTCGTATACCGTGGCCCACCCTGTATACTGGGTCGTAGTGCCTACAACTTAAAATTATTTTGGACAATACAGCATGTCTCATATGAGAGTGACATTGTTACCACCCGGCCTTCGGCCAGGTGGCCCATACACCCATAATACTGAAGGGGCTCTGTTGGCGATACAGGCGCAAGACGTTTCATCTTCCGTCCTGCGCCGGGATCGTCAGCATAAATGCATAGATCCGATTGCCGTGCTCGCGCTCTTTGATTGGCTGACTGCCTTCGCCAATGAGAGAGCGTTGACCATTAACGCCAACCGAGCGTCTTTATCGCCGACCATCTAGTATAAAACCGGCCTGCCAAGTATGGCCGCTCTCACTCTTTTCCTCAGTCCAGCGGTGGCTTAAGCCGTTCGGACTTCACATCGACTCACTCATTCTCTCGCCTGCATCGACAACTCCCATTCACGACTCTCCGTCCAGCGGTGGCTTAAACCTTTCGGACTTCACTTCGCTTATCTCAGCCGACTCCAGGCTCCGCACCTTATATCTTTCTTCTTTCTCCCCGGCGTTCTAGCCTCTATTCTAGCCAGCTTCTTCTCGTAGCCAACTCCCAGGCTCTCCCTCATTCACTCACTCCTTCACCTACATTCCGTCTCAACCTCTCCTCGCCTACACTATAATCCCCTCCCCACAATACTCTCTTACTCCTAAGTCCTAACCCGAACATTAATCCCATCTCAGATCTCCCTTTCCTTTCCCAAACAAAAATACAAACAGAAACAGCAAAGCGTCCTCGAACGCTGGCCCCACCCACTCGGGTCAGTTCGAGGGCAACGTCGACGACAGCGTGCATCCGTAATGTGTACGCTCAGTGGCCACGCCCACTGCCCCGTCGGCCAATCACGGGCCTCCCTGATCGCCGGTTGTTCGTCGGAGCGAACACCCGCACCATCAACCAGTCGAGACTCAACAGTTGCCTGGGATTCCATCCGCCATTCCTACCGATCATCGACGCTTTCCGGAATCTCGCCCCCCCCCCCCCCCCCCCCGGTAACAGATGGCGCCCAACGTGGGGCTCAATAGTTCGCGGATGCGAAGGATCCACGACATTGACCATTTACCTGATCTTGGGTTCTTTCACCATTGTGATTCTGTACTTAAATTTTCAAAAAGTTTTTTGAAAAAGTCCATCGTTTGGCCTACAGAGACCGCTTCGAATAAGCTGGGGCACCCTGTATACATATTTAAAAGCATCGCTGTGAATGTTGTCTTTAACTTCATAATTTTGCAGTAAAGCTAGATTTTTTTCAGAAATTTCTACTTCACAGACATTTATTTCACTCGGATGATAACAAGGGTTCAACAAAACATGCAGTAGTGCAGCAGTCATGCAGAGGCCATTTCAGGCGGCTTGGACTTCTTACCGTGCCTGCTTTGTATGTCTTCTCTCTGCTCAAACTGATCCACAAAAATCAGGATAGACTTTTACCTTACCGATTCACGCATCACTACAGTACCAGGTTCAATTTGTTTAAACCTCCTACACACCATCTGTCGTCTTCAGAAAGGACATTCACATACGCATCTATCAAATACCTGAACCACTTCAAAATAGATCCTGCAACTGTTGGGTTCTCAGCGTACAGTGCGTATCTCCGGAAACATCTCACGGAGTTGGAACCCTACACCACCTCTGATATACTGTCCTTCCACCCCCCATCCCTACCTGCAGTCTGATATTAAAACACCTAAAACTCAAAGCCTTGATCCATCCATCCTTATCATAGAGATGGAACTATGCCTCGATCGAGAACTGATTTCTTTTGTGTCTCTGCGCGTCTCGACCCTCACTGTTCCCGGCGTTATGCTGACATGCTGTGTGTTTTAAAAATTTTTACTGTTTGTCTTTATGTTTGTTTTTATAATTTCTGTAATGACGCTGTTGTACTGAGCAATGACTGTTGTAATTCAAGTACAATAAAGAAATTTGTAATTGTAATTGTAATTGTAAAAACATTTATACTTTTCTTCCTCAAACTGTGAAATCATGAAATCACTTCATCAGTTGCGGAATGTCTTTCTAAATTTATAAACAAAGTACCTATTAGTCAAACAAATATCATCTGCATCAGTATATTCTTCAACATTGTCTAAATCTGAAGATTGCAGTAAACAGCACTCATATGTGCATTTTCTGTGTTTCTGTTGGATGTAAACACTACAGCGGAATGTTTTGCCAGTATATACCATCGCAAACGAAATTTGAAGTCAAGAGGATGTGGGTGATCATTTGATCCGACCATTCCACGTATGTACGAAAAAAATTCCCGAGTACGTCTTGGTTCAGCATTTTAATAAATGATTTCGTAATGGAATCTTAAAATACCGTGACTCAAAGTGCAGAGGGAGCAAATACGTGCTGAAAAATGAAAGAGTCGAATAATATTTACTGTGTATAATCTCATTTTATATAACCTACCATATTTCAAATTGAGCTTAATATCTCCCCTCTTGCAGGCTACTACCCACTAATTTGCAATTTCCTCATTTTTAGGAAAAAAAATGTAGTAAGATATCTGTTTGCTTTTGGTTCTTCTTGCATGATTTCCACACCCACTTATCACACAACAAACCTTTTTTGCCGTCAGACAGTCAGGCACTCCAGTAAAATAATTAAAATTACTTCTACAAACGTCGAAATAAGTTACTGAATCGCGATTTGACGTTATTATTATTGCCATTCACATGTAGCTAGGTATCACCACACTGACGTCACAGGCTGCGCGCTGACATACCTTGTTTATTTGTATCATGGTATATAAAGTAAACCTGCAGAATTTTAAAACCTTAGGTGCAGGATAAACAGCAAAGTCCAATTTACTTTTTCTTCCATAGTCCATGCAAAGTCTCTCCAAAAAAAGTGCAGTAAATCCAGATCCTGTACCTCCACCCAGTGCTCTGAATACGATAAAACCTTGAACTGAATTGCACTCGTCTGCTACTTTTCTAGTTCTATCTAAAGCTAAATCCACCATTTCACTGCCTATGCTGTAGTAGCCTCTTGCGTAATTATTTGCAGCATCTTCTTTTCCTGTTATTAACTGTTCTGGGTGAAACAAATGTCTATATGTACCTGTCCTTATTTCGTCTGCAATGAAAAAAAAAATGAAGTGCCATAGAATGATGGTGTATACAGCGTGATCAGTAAATCACGCACTCATAGCATGCTACGGTAAACTTCACTTTTTAAAAATGGTAATTTTTTGTAAAAAAAAGGTGGCAACACTGCACTGAACATGTGAATAAGTTCGGGTTAGATGGTATTTTTATTATTTTTATTTCCATAGCAACGAAGGCATTTGAATATTTTATATTCTAAGTTGAGTTTATGCGCTTGCCAAACTTCAAATTTCGTTCAGATTTAGGTATTGTATCAATTTCCAATATTTTCAATTCCTCTGTAAAGAGGTTTTGTGGAAAAAAAAATGGATGAATTTTATGGTATTCATTCCGGACATTACAGTAACCTGAATTTTCATTAATTTTTATCACGGTTATTGAAAAAACTACCTTTAATAACTCGGATGAGGGAAACTCGGTAACTTATTGAAAACCAACCGTCGGATTCAATTTTTTTTTGCAGAATATCCTTAATTTTAATGGGCTCTATGTCGCCTTGTATTCGGAGGGCGCGAGTTACTGATCACCCTGTATATTAAAAAATGTTAAAAAGATAGAGTTGAGGAATAAAAAGGTATAAAGTCTACTTTAGTACAAAGTACAACTACTTTATTTATGCTATAAAACTGCTATCAAATGACATAAAATGTCTGAAATGTCTTTATATACACTTGCCCATGTAATAATATTTAGAGATTTTTTGAGGGTTAGATCGACTCTAGCCGAATTTTGTTCAGTTCATAAGACGATCTGACTGAAAAGGCGAGTGAGAGAGTTTTTTATTTTTACCTGGATATTCTTATGAGACAGTGAGAGACACACCTTCTTTGTAAGGGTTCATGCGAACTTTGAGATTCTTCCACCAGCTTAAGTCTAAAGTCTAAAAATCTCTAATCAGCTCTATAATCAGCTAAATCTCTAAGTCCCTGAAGATGGCATTTATTTAGCCGAAGCCGGTAGGGCAAAGTTTTATAGCATAAATATAGTAGTCCTACTAAAGCAGACTTTACATTTTCTTTCAACTATACCTTTTAATCAATATGGTCGGCTAAGTGGGGGACAGCTTTCACCAATTCTTAAAAAATGTTTACCAAGATTTTAGCATTTTATAGCTGCGCTCGATGAGCAATGCACTTCTTAAACAGACTCATTCGAGGTTTTTTAATATTACAATAAACTGTATCCACAAACCTATGACCGTTGGCTCTAGATCTATCATAACAACTCGTGGAACTGCTTTTCCGGCGGCTGATATTGAAAAGAATGCATTGTAACTATCGTCGCTGTGGTGCTTATGGTAAGGTCCATGAAGGACTCCATCAGGTTGAATTGCATGTTCCAAACAGTATAATTCCCAGCAAGCATTTGCAACTTGCACCCCCGCTTGTCCAATGTGTACTTGAATAACTTCTCTCTAAAATTAGTTTTTATTGGAATAAAAATACAAGGGACACTGAAAATATTCACATTTGTTGGCATCCTATATATTTTATATTTAGTTCATTTTGTTATAGAAGAATGGGAATAATCGCCCACTAAAATTTTGAATTGCTTATCGAAATTGAAACTGAGTATTTAAGAGAAAAATTTTGACACCTTTCAAATAATCACAATAGACTTACACCAAATACGTTAAAATATTTCAAGGTATTTGCTTACACTACTTATAAGCTCTTGCGCATATGATGTGCGTCACCTGGCTGAAGTGACGTCACCAGATTAACGCAAAGAGGTGGTTTGCTATTTATTCTTGGTAGTTTTTATAAGTTGAAGTGAAAATTTTGCCTAGGTATTTGCCTAATTACTCGTATACAATCCATTAATAAAATATACGAATATTGATAAAATGAGAGCTGGGAGCTGGTAGTCTGTGTCTCATAATAATACTTTTTATAAAGATTTATTTAAAAATACTAAATAACAGACAATCATTAAAAGCTAAGAGGTGAACTAATTGAAAACTTCTTTAAAAACTTATTAAAAGCTAAAATGTGAACTTATTATGTTGATAAGAAACTGACCCTTGAAGAAAAGTGCCATGAAAACGTATTCTGTAACATCGCTAGCTGTGCCGGTTCTATCGCAAAAACGCGTATATTTTCTTATGGAGCTCAAAGTTCGCCAAATTTTACCAAAAGTCTCTACTGAGCATGCGTGAACTTTAATAAATTTGTGACGAGGAGTCTATACTGGAATGATTTACTGCGCAGATGTCAATGATTGTGTGTCTACACTGCTATCATCGATACAACTGCAAGGTTTGCAAGCTCTTCTGGACGATGTATTTAAGCAGTGTTTATAATATCCTTCGTAAATGATATTTAGGGTTATTATGGAAAATATTGTTGAAGCTCCTAGGATGCTACGCATTATCAGTTATTTATACAGGTGTCCGGAAATTATGAGCATAAATTAAGGGGGTGATTCTACTTGATGAAATATTGCTAAAAGTATCTATAATTTTTTTTTCGGAAACTCACAAATAAGAAAGTTATGAGCCTTCAAAGTTCATTTTTTTAAAACAATATTTTTTATAACTTTTTTTCTAGTGTACGGATTTCCTTAAAATTTGACACAGTTGCCACTGATATGTTGCTTTACATCCTTGGTCCAAATTAGACTTGAATCCCTCGAAATCAAGAGGCCTTAAGTGCCTTTGACCTTCAAAAAAGGCCTATAACTTTTTTCGTAATATTTTTTTCTGAGTTTTGAAGACGCACAATTGAGGTTGTCCAGTAAATCTGTAAGACAAAAAAAAAAGAAAAGGACGATTAGCGAATTGGAACTAAAGAAAACAAACAAATTTACTTACGTAGAACTATATTTTTGCCATTGGACGATTTAAGCACTCATTTCTACACCAAGGGACAACTGCAAAACTGTAGAACTGTAAACAAATACGCGGTTCTTGAAGATCAGTCAGAAAATATGCTCCTCGCTTCCCGAGCGATCCTATTTAACAGCTCGGTTCCACCACCCATGGATGGTCGGTTTTACGCCTTGTGGCGACCACTTGCTCCCACAGAGAGAGAAACAACAACAACTCATATAGCCGATCTGATCAAAGCAATGGTAAGTGACCTGGGTGGTGTAGTGGAAAGCACACCTGACGCGTAATCAGGAGGTCCGGGGTTCGATTCCCCGCTGGGTCACGAAACACGTTTGTTTGGTCAGATCCACTTAAACGCTATAGCCTGCCAGCAGGTCATCGCAGGGTTGAAAACCTGACAGCTCAAACTATCTCTACCTCTCTCCTTATGACAGATTTGACGTCTCATCACGCCCGAACGCAACCCGCACTATTGGAGGGAAGTCAGGGCTCGCAAAGGCAACGATATCACGTTGTCCATTCAACATATCAGACGGAA
This sequence comes from Malachius bipustulatus, assembly GCA_910589415.1. Classification (NCBI taxonomy): domain Eukaryota; kingdom Metazoa; phylum Arthropoda; class Insecta; order Coleoptera; family Melyridae; genus Malachius; species Malachius bipustulatus. Next base: position 4,937,262 of record OU342633.1, read on the forward strand.
ACCTACTTGCGTATATGACTGCCTTGTCTTCTCCAGATTCTAACTTCCATTTGCACATTCGCGCAACCACCTACATTCCTTGAAGAGACATAAAGCTGTCGATTTAATGGTGATTTACAATCTTTTATCGTTTTCCAGCTCTTCGTTTCCATTTTCCTCTCTATTAATTAAATATTTCATGTTTTATTCTAATAATAAATTGAAAATATAAAGAAATGGTTTGAGTTGCATACCACACCAGATGCGGAAAATTATTCCACATAAGATGATATAATTTTCAACTACAAAAAACTCGAAATGGAAGAGAAAATTGATAAAATGTCCTATTACGTTTTATATTAAATTCACCAGACAGCGGAAGTGTTAATTGCTGTCAGGTGTGTACACGCAGTTTTTGCTTTGTACTCTCGTTTACACCAAGAAAAATGTACAGTTAAGCACGACATTTCTGAACTTTTAATTATTCTGAATAAGAATCCTGTCGTAGCGAGCATGGCACGCTGCAATCCTTCGGGAATATCGTACGTTATCCCCAATCAAAACCAGGCAATATTTTGGGGTGCGACGACACTTTCGTTTTTGCGGAGTGTAGTTAAGTAACGGGGTGTAGTCGATTGAAATCTAATTTATACTAATATTACTACTGATAAAAAAACTGTCTTCCACAATTCCCTTCTACACTATCAGTCGACTAGTTTTATGATTATAAAACTTAAGGGTGACAAAATCCCAATTGATTACAAAATTATCTTTCATATAATTTTATTAGTCTGATATTTTATACATTTTTCATTAAATTTGTAATTTTTATTCAAACATTATCGCTAATGATTTCTAATTCGACCTTTTGTGTATTCTTCTCAGTTTGTTTACACTTATTGTTGATAATCGCTTGTGATTGTAATTTATGTTTGTCAATTTTCAAAGCGCTGGTATATTTTCGTATGGTTTGAAATGCTTCCTGCATGTTCTTAATTTCTAATTCACAATCATCTAATGCTGATTTGTATTTCTCAATTATATTTACAAAACCATTTTGTAAATTTGTTAAGTCTAAACTTTTGAAAGAAGTTGTGATTAGTTACTAAATAATTCATAACCTGAGACTTACCTTGGTTTTCGTTGATGAACATTATTTGTTGTTCAAGTTGATATACTTGATTTTCATGACTTACTAGTTCTTGATCGTAGCATTGCACCAGTGATTTTAAATTTTCTGACCGTTCATTCATTTCAGCCAAATAAATATTCTTTTGATCTCTAAGGAGATTTACTTCTTGTTTTAGAATTTCATTTTCAATTTGCGAAGCGTTTAGTTTATTTTCAAATTCCTTAATGGATTCGTTTAAAGTTATCAATGTTAGCATCATTTCTCGAATTTTATTTATCTTATTCTCAATTGTTTTCTCGAGCTCAGCTTTATGTTGTTCGTATTGTTTTAAAAATTGTTGCAATTTCTTTTTCAAAGATTCATTTTCTATTTCAAAAAAATTAATTTTATTTTCATTTTGTTCAATCAGATTTTTATACATAATTTCCCAATCCTTTATTTTGTTTATAACTTCGCTAATTTTCCAGCAATCCTTATTGAAAAGGTACAGTATCTCCTGTTGAAAAATTGTGAAATTAGTTTCTGAAATCTTCGACTCATTTCTATTTACTTCAAAATTTTCCACTTTTTTGATATATCGTCCCAAATTTACTGTTGTTTGATGTCTTTTAATTTCGTCTACATGAACTTTATTTTCTTTTGCATACTTTTTTGTTTTATTGAAAAGTTTAAGTTTATTTTGGTTATTATCGATTTCTTGTTGTGGCTCAAAGGTTATTTTATCATTATTGTCCATTGAAGTTCTTGTAAAATTCAGTATATTACTTTGAAAATTCAAAAATTCTGGGTCATCGGTAGGCTTATTATGTAAAATTTCCCCTTTATGGTTTTCTGTAGTTTCTATTTCTGTTGAATGACAAGACGTTTCCAATCCGGGAATTTTTGTATCACATACTTGTTTCACATCATATGTCAAACTTAGATTACTTTTTTTATTATTATCTACAAAATCACATTTTATTTTAAACAAATTTACTTCAGTGTGTAAATTTGATAATTGTTTTCCATTAAAGTCTTCAAAATTCAACTTGTGATTTTCGGCAAAAATATTCAGCTGCTTGTAATATTTATGAGGTCCAAAATATGAAAGACAACATCGCTTAAGCTCTCTATTTTCATTGTCTGCGATATATTGGCTCTTTTGAAGAATTCGAAATTTATTTTTCAACGTTTCATTTTCTTGTGTCAAGAACTCGTTATGTACTTTAATTTCATCATGGTGCCGAGACCAATGTTCGAACTTTCCAAATATTTCGTTAATGATTTTATTCAGATTTCTTAATCCTAATGTTTGATTTAATCGTTCTTCTTGTAGCTTAAGAAGAGAATCTTTCAAAATTAGTAATTGCGTTTCTGTTTGTTTCAATTCAGGAAGACATATTTCTTCAAAATAACTTCTTTGTTTTAGTTCTTTTTCAAATTTATTTATATTTCTGTTATTTTCTTCAGTAAGATGAACTATCTTTGCATTTAAATTGGTAATTTCCTTTTTATGGGTCTCGTTGTCGTTCATGAGTACCACAAGATCTTTGTCTGAGATGCATAGTTTACTTTCTAATATAGAAATATGATTATCAAGATAAAAACTGATTTGCTCAATTAAGTCACTGACTAGTTCTTCTTTGGTCTCAAAGGTATGTTCCGATTCTATATTATCAAATATTAGGTCTGTTTTGCTTAAGGATGCTTTTTGTGAAGTTGCATTAGACTGTTGTAAAAGTTTTTCTAAATTATTATTTTTTTGTTCGCAGTCAACACTACTTGCATCTTGCTTAGAGAAGTTTAGTGATTTCAATGACATTTCGTTGTTCAAGTAATTCTTATCTTTCTTGTGTCTAATTCCATCATCATTCAATATTAGGTCTTGCTTGGAATTATGTAATTTATTTTCTGATTCAGAACGATTTAATTTCGTCAACAAATTATATTCCCTTTTAAATTCATCGCTTGACTGATGTGAATGCAGCGGTGAATTTACATCTATGCATGCATACTTTAACAAAAAAACGCCTTTTAGTTTTTTGATGTATCCCTTTAACAGCATTTTTAAATCTTCTTTTTCTTTTTCAAATTTTTTTATAAATTCATCTTTTTGTTGGGAAAGCGGAATTTTAGCTCTTTCTTTTAAAATATTCTTTAAATGCAGGTTTTCATGTTGAAGATATTTAACTTGTTGCTTTAAATCTTTCACCTGACCCACTAATTCTTGATTGCCTCTATTTTTGGTTGCTTGTTGACAGTCAAACAGACATGTATTTTGGTTTTCTTTCTTAGAATTCAGGACCCGTTTACCGAATTCAAATACATTACAACTAATGCCTCTAACTTTTAAAGGACGAGTTACTATTTTGTCCACTAGCGAATCTAGAAGTCCAGTGTTCTGTTGAAGAAGCAAGCTCTCCAATTTCATGGTAAACCAATCATCAAATAAAATTGTTTCACCTTTTTCAGTTGTAAATGTTGCGTTTGTCTTGCACTCAATGTCTCTTACTTTAGCGACAATACTCTTGTTATTAGTTGAAATCTCTTTAGGTACTGTGAAAGTTAACGAAAACTCTTGGAATATGTTTTTTTTCATCACAGAATTTTCTTCGAGCTTGTCGACTTTACTGAAGCGCTCTGGAAACCTAAAAATATTTATAGGATTCAGTGGAAAGTACTCAAGTATCACTTTCAGATAATAATAAAATACGAATAAACTCAAATAATTTTTTTCCGAAAACGAGATTTGTTGTTCAAGTGTCGACTGCGGTAGCAGTCTTGATTTTACCTGTTCATGGCTACGAAAAAGAGCAAAGCAATTATTGTATTTTTTGCTTTAAGAGTAATGTCGTGTAAAGTGATTTTCACTTGCACTTAGACCCTGTTGCAGGAACGTAATTTCCTGACATGCAAGATAATCGCTGATTTAAAAAAGGCCTGTTTATCAAAGTATTGATCTGACCTTGCAGGAAATACATTCTGTTCACTTTTTAAGAATGTAATAATTGATTGATAATAATCTAAGGTCAATAATAAGTAATTAACTTACAAATCAATTTATTAAATTAGTGCAACCGAGCATTAATAGTTGATTTCATAAACCCAAGCTTAAAATTTTGAATTTTAAAAACAACAAACAAAATTCGCCCCGCTCGATACTTATTCGCTGTCTCCATAGTAAGGTGCTTGACGATTCAGGTGGACCATCACCTTCATGTTGCACTTGGGGACACCGTTTTGCTGAATCCGATATACTACGTCGTTTATCGAGGGGTTTCTTCATCAGACCATTCTTGGTTTGCAGGGACTCCTATTGTGATAATAAAGCTTTAAATTCTGGGCTACGTGGAATATCCGTTTCCAAATGTCTCTAATGTCTTCGTCTTTCTCTTGTACTTTCCCGCATGCTTCTATTGTCGATTCTGTATCTTCATTGATCACGATACTTCTAACGCCCTCCTTCTTCTAGCTGTCCTCAATCGGTTTGGTACGAGGCGCCAACATAAGCTTGGGCCTCTCATGATGCTCCGACGACCTGCTACCCTGTTTATCATTGACCGGTGGCGGTTTTCTGATAAAGCTGTCCCAATCGTCACTGCGGTGCTCGAAATGTCTTCGATTGTCACCGTGGTTCTCGAATCGCCTGAACGGGCATCTTTCTCCGTCCCAGTTTCGTTCACGGTCGATCACGGTGATCACGGTGATCACGATTACCACCAAACTGCCAGCAACCTCCGCCACGTCTGAAGTCTCGCTCACCCCTCGAGAATCCTTTGCTCTCCACTCGGAAGCTGGGACTTTCGCTCCCGTTTCTGTCTAGCCACGAACCTTACGTTCTGGATAAATCTTGTCGCCCTTTGATGTCTTGGCTGTCCACATGACGCTTTTGTATTCTGACGGGAATGATCTTAGGGACGTTGTTGTTGTCAGCCAGTATTCGCCCCTCCACACTGGCTGAAAGTAGTTTTCCTGCCGTGGACGAATAGCTTCCCGTTCCCGTTAAATACTTTTATCTCTGCTTCAACTTCTATCCCTGTCTGGTCTTCGTTTTAGAGATCCACTACGTCTATGAGTCTCACCAACCTTACAATTGCATATGAATTATGAAATGAAAACTGGAACTGCAACGGTAGCACTGCTTCCTGGTTTCGTCTCTTCTTGGAGTCCAAGTTCTTTTTTCTCATCCAACTGCTCAGAGATATCTTATTTAATCCATTATCTTATTTAACTTTTCCAATATGGTAATCACATTTTCTTCCTTTACTTCATTAATAGTTACTGCTCGCACATTTGAAAATGTCCTACCGCTCAACGCCTTGACTGCTGCGTCTATTTCAAGCGCTCTAACTAACGCTTCGCTTGACTTCGTCAAATGTGACATGCGTAGGATCTTCTGTATTTTAACGTCTCGTATTCCATTAACAAATGTTTGCGAGGCCAGTTGTTCTTTAAAATTCTACGGCGAGTCTGGGTAGGCTAGATGGACAATTCTGTTGACGTCGGCTTCGAACTCGTGTAGCGATTCATTCCACTTCTGCACTCTGCTCATTAACTGATTTTGAAAAACCTGCTCTACATGTGACGAGTCGATTGCCGAATCGAAGTTATAATGCTGCACTTAATTTTTCGTAATTTTAGTGCAGTTCTACTGGCGGTGTTTGCAGAATGCCACAGCTTTCCCCCGAAAAGCAAGAACCAGTGCCGTTGCCTTCTCTGCGTCATTCTATAGAATGACGTTTAAAAATCCGTTGGCCATGCATGCAGCCTGAAATTGCATCTTGTACGCAGTCCAGAGAGTTGTTCCGTCGTACGCCGGTGGTTTCACTACTTTTGAGCCAAAACTGTTCGCAGGTGCGGCATACGGAGAATACTTCACCTCAGAACTTTCGAGAATTTTGAGTTTCTTCTCGAAGTCGATCTTTATCTCCTCTACAAGCAGTTTTGTTTTCTGTTCCACTCGATTTTCCACCAATTTCACTTCATCTCGAACACCACCGATTTCGTTGGGAACACCGTTAACTTCATCACGAACACTATCAACATCAACGTCTTGTTTTATTTTATTTAGTTCACACACATAATCGTTTCTTTGCTGCAGAATAACTTTTAGCAGCTGCTATTCACTGTCCTTCTGTTGCACATTAGCTTTTCTTCACTCTCTTTCTGTTGCTTCAACAATAACTTTTGCTGATCTTGGCCGTCCTTGAGCATTAAAATTAAACGGGTTAGTAGTGTGAAGTAGCGGACAGGTTTTTCGTCTTTTAGAAGCATATGGCGTGGTGATCCTGAAGTACGACGTGCTCCGCGACAGCTGACTGCAAGGTATTCTTAAATAGGTAAACACCAGCGGAAGAAAGTGTATAGATGGGGTCTTTAGCCGAACCGAAAATATTGAGAACTTGTTCTATAGGCTTAAAGATGGTTTTGATATCGTGCCTCTGCAGAGTTTACCGATTCGATCACTAACGTTCTTGATGTAAGGGAGAAATGCAGCTCACAAAACTCTTGATGGTTATTCGCTTGATGGGGTCGTGGGATGTTGGGCTCTGGGTCGTAAGGCTCTTCTGATTTCTTGAACGATGTAGTCATTTGCCTGCAAAGCATTATCTAGGTGGATGTGCTCTTCTTGAAGGTGTTGTGTCTGGCAAACTGGGGATGCACGATTCGACAGGGTTTTTATTACTGCTCGTTTTTGGCCTAGATGAGGGTTGAGTTTTGTGTAAATACTGGTCTGTGTGTGTTGGTTTTCGGTAGACACTCTGTGCCCCAAGGTGCCATTTTCATTCCTGTTAACGAGGATATCAATAAATGGTAGTTTTCGGAGAAGCGGCAAGCGGAAATTTTTTCTTGCAACGAAAGTTTCTGTTTGCCGCTTCTCTGAAATTACTTTTTTGAAAATGTCAGTTACTATACACAATTTTCGTATCGATGTAAAGGTATAAGAACTAGACTAGGCTAGGTAACAAAAGTTACTGTAGGTAAAATGGTTCTCTTACAGACATAGAGAATGGTGGATGGATACATTGTTGCCCGACTATACACATTCTCCTAGCAGGAGGTAAGCAGAATAAACCCATGAGGCTGAAGTATTTCCGGTGATCTTGATCGGACGGTCCTCGAATTGAAAAAACTACTCATATGTAACCCTCGCGTTTAAAAATCTTGAGACGTTTTCGTTGTACACTGCTTTGAAATTTGAAAGCTCTGATTATCATTTGCTTTATAACTCATAAACTACCTACTCAGTCTAAATTCGAACCAAATTCGATTTTATATGACAATTTGAAAATATAATAATATACAGGCCATCCCAATTAAAATAAAGAAGCAGGTGTCAACTTTCGGTATTTGCGGAAATGCGGCCATATTGAAAATATTTTCATTGGATTTCTCGTGGTCATTTATGTCTAAAAATTATTTTCGGTTCTGGAACGATTGAGGGATGTATCTTCAGTAACAATTGATCTTTGTATACCTTGTATACCGACTACTAAAATTCAAGTTATAATATATTGAGGTACATCTAACTTAAGTTTCATGCAACTCAACCAAAAAATGATTGGAGGAAATTTTTTGTTCTACTTACTTGCTATTAGAAGCGATATTAGCTTCAGACATTTTCATGAAATTTTTGTTTTCATCATACAGTTTAGCATTTTCATGCTCCAGCTAAAAATAATTAAAAGACATTTTATTATTTGTCAATGTTATTGCTGCTTTAAACTTTCGTATCCTCACCTGGTCACATATTTTTTTCACATTTGTTAACTGTTTTACAGTTGAATGATATTTTAATCGAATTTCCTGAATTTCATCAATTGATTTTCTATATTTTTCTTCCATTTGTTTTAACCGATCTTGATAAAGATTAAGATGTATATTTCTACTGGATACAGTTTGCTCAGATTCCTGTAGTTGCCTCTCAAGGTAATCCTTGTAATCGTCATTGTGTAGCTGTTTTCGTCTTTCTGTGAGCTTCTGTGGGAAAATAGTTAAATATACTATAAAAATACCTTTATAATTAAGTTGCTCATTCTACTAACTATGCTCTACTTAGCAGTAATTTGATGTAAAGTTCATTAATATAGGTGTAGATAGGTACTGAATAAAATGTTATCTTGGAAATGGTAAGAGATGCCTAAGTAGTTAAATGGGACAAAAGTACGATGGGACATTTGCATATTCTCGAACTGGGCTGTTTTTCACTTTTATGCGATTGCTATTATGTAATTATTTTATTTACGTATGCCTTGGTAACTTTTGTGCCAATTTACAAAACAATTGAAACATTATTTTTTTATTGAAAATTCACATGCACTGCAGGAAAATCCCTATAACGTTCTGGAAGCGGTGCCGTAGCGGAGATGTCGATTCACGTTGGCTTTGAATCGTTGCAGGTTGTATTCGTCAGGAAACACGCCCTTTGGAATACTATTCCAAAGTGATTCAGTTCTATACACAAAAGAAGTCTGACATAGGGTGGTACGAGGTGTAACGAGCTGAACCTGATACGGATGAGCGTCTGCGGCTTGACGTATATTTCTGCCCGGTCTTGTTCTAGGTGGGATCAAGTAGGTCACGTCTTTTGAACACTTCCCATAAAAATATCTGTAAAACAGACTTAGGTCAGCTACTTTTCTTCGATGTTCGGGAGTGTCTAAATTTTTTGTCAAATCTGGGTCCCAAATGAAGTCGATGGTTCTTTTCTGAATGGACTCGAGTAATCTCAGCGTATGCTTATAAGCTGAGAGCTTCAAACATGCGAGCAATACCCCAAGGATGATCGGATTTGAGCATTTTAAAAGAGAAGCTATGTTCAGGCGTAAAAAATTATTTGTGCGGAACAGTGTTCCAAGTTTTTGAGACGCTCTTCGCCAAACTCGCAACATGATCATGCCAAGACATGTTATTCGGTTCGAGGCTCACGCCAATAAGCAAACGAAGAGATGACGCTGAAAGAAGAGAGTGTCCCGCCATTATATCATATCTGGCTCCAAAACGTTGGCCTTTTTGGAAAGATGACTGCTTGGGGTTTTCCAGCATTAAATTGAACTTGGCTTCTATCGCCCCAAGCTAGAATCTCTTGTATGTCATTGTTAAGTATGGCAACTTCTTGCTCTCTGCGAGTATATGTGAGTCGATGGCAGATGTTCGCGCATCTAAGTTATAAGAAGATATGAGTGTAATGTCATCAGCAAAACTGTATATTGGGTTTTTTGTTTGTTTCAAGCAAATCATTCATAGATATGAGAAAGAGATTCGGAGATAAAATGGATCCCTGAGGCACACCGGCATTGATTGAAAAGGTCTCAGAAAGAACTCCATCGACTGCCACCTGTAATGAGCGACCTATGAGATAACACGCAAGTCACAAGCAGAATTGTTTGGGTCTAAGGCGCAATGAAACATAATGCGCTTCATGACACGCTGTCGGAAAACAATGTCTGACATTTTGGGCTCCACGGAAGAGATCATTGCGGCGGAGTTCTTCTCTGGAAGTCGACGGAAGAGTATGATGAAAATACTCCCGACAAGTTCGCCTTCTCAGTAGCCGTGGATGCGATAGTCCCGTCTATCCGTTGTGACGTTACAGTAACGTCGCGACGCTGTAAAACGAAGCCATAATATAAAGAAAATATTATTCCCGCACGAAAGGCGGGAAGAAATCATGTAGGAATTATTCAAGTATTAAAATAGTAAAATCCAAGTAGATAAATCGGCGACAACAAGATAAGGGAGGTTTTTTATGTTGGTGTCAGTTGTTGTTTACAAAAAGTGCCTCTAGGAAGAAACGGAAAACAAGACGAGAAATATTAAAATATTAAATTCAAGCAAATAAATGCGAAGCCGAGAGGAAAACAAGATAAGAAGTTGTTGTTGTTTACGTTCGGTACCTATATAAAGGGACGGAAATTGAATGAACAGGAGCAGATGGTAGCTGGCCTTCCTAGAGAACTGATTTACGATAGCCGGTCCGCCATCTACAGTTCAATCCCCTTGCCCGAAGGCCCCGAGTATTGATCGGGACTTCTCCTAGAGTGAAGAAGAAGAATTGATTCTTCCAAGCTCACGCCTTAACCTCCCCGATGCGAAGCCTGTGTATTGACCAGCAGGAGTCAAGTTGGACTAACGCGAGAGAGTAGAATTGATACTCTTTCGTCAGCCCCTAAAGCTTATCAGAGTCTCGAACGTGGACCCAGAGGTGACGTGAAGAATTGATTCGCGTCCCTGGTCCAATTATTCTGAGTAAGCGTATCATCCCCCGTGTCTCCCTAATGCGCCGAAGTATTGACTCGACGTATTAGACAGGCACAGAAAAGGTCAAATTTCGATTGCGAGCGAGAATTGATCGTTACGTAATCGAAGACGAGCCCAGTCACTTTAGTAAGAAAACCCGCGGTCAATTATTCATGTGACTAGAATTTTTCCCCCCGATCTAATTTAATAAATCATTCAATTATTCATTTAAATAGAAAGGAAATTCTTTATAAATTCAGATCGTCATAAATTTCATGTAAATACTATTAATCAACAGTTTTATTCTGTTTGTTTCTCATTCTTTTATCGACGCGATAAAATCATAAGTAACGTACACCTTGTACGTACCGGCTAAATGCCAGCAACACGGAGACAACGGCGGGCGCGCGCAGTGAGTGAGTGATGGTGGCGTTTAGTGCACGGCCGGCTGGAGGCCTCGAGTTCGTCGACTGCGACGGTCGAGTCTCGTCGACCTCGACTGTCGAGTTGAAATCAGGTGCGGTTCATCATAATACCTGCGTTTTGACCTTCTTTTCTCTCCTGGAAATTCGCGGATGAAGGTTCCGCAAACACCTGAAGTTTCCTGAAATGGCGTCGTGAACTTTCACGTGAATTATTATAAAAATCACCCACGTTTTTGGCTTGTTTTTTCCCTGGAGGCAATTTTTCCCTGGAGGTAATTTTTTTCTTGGAGGCAATCTTTTTCCTGGAGGCCATCTTATTCCCGGAGGCAACTGCCTTTTCCGTGCCAAGCAGATTGTCCGTACCAAGGCAGATTTTCTTTGCTACCAAGTCCACCTTTCGAACCGAAGCAAGTTCCGGAGCCAAGCATGAAGATCCAGTCTACTTCCAGCTAGACTTGTAGCTCGCTCCGAAGGGCTCCTGACATAACAATCGTCATCCTCGTACTGAAGAGCCATACGAAGCTAAGTGCCTTGTGAACTACTAGCATCCGACCAATTCATTCTGCTAAACCGCACGCTCTGTTCTTTTTAATTGTTAACCGTGCTCAAGAGTGTCATATTAATAGCTGTGATATATTTTTCAATAAAGAGTACCTGTTGTTCTGCTGACCTGCTTGTTATTGTTGACCCTCTTAGACTAGCGACTCAACCTACGACCCTTGTTTTTTCTTGTCTCATGCTCTCAGCGACTATTTTTCCCCTCTAGGGGTTAAATAGTTCGTTTCACATAGTAAACGCGTTTAATCCATTTTCGCCCCGTCGCCCTAGCTAACATTTCTTATTTTCCAGTTAATCGATAAGACCACAAAAACTCGTCCTCCTCGACCCACTGCCGGAGAGCCAGAAGAGTACCTGCAAACGGTATAGGGAGCGCCGTTTTTTACTGAATGCTGGACCGGGAAGTTATATACCGGGCGTTCACGTAGCCTGAGCATAATAATTTTTCATTTACGATATTTTAAGAAGTTGATAAATTTACGTTTTATGTTTTGATATTGTGTATCATTTGTGTAAATCCACCCAAATATATCTGAAGGCATTGGTTACTTGGTTAGTTACCAAATTAACCAAATAATTTAGACGTCCTCTCCAAAAAAAGGAGAGACGTTACACCGTGTACCTTAGTGATGGAATCGAGGATCTGGTGAAGTATTGGCCGACTGCCTTAGTGACCGATCCAAAAGATTTCGAACCGTTAGGATAGGAGTTGTTTGTTTATAAGTCTTTGCTTGTATATTTCCTTGGTTTGATCTATTATTTCTTTGCATCTGTTTTGAGCAAGGGTCAAATGTGGTCACTTATGCTGGCGGTGCTCTCTCGCCTTGCGGAAAAGAAACCAATTGCATCTTTTCTTGAACCAAGGTTTGCTGTTTGAGGGCTGTTTTTTGGAAAGGGAATGTAGGCTTCCATGCCTGTTAATACGACTTGAGCAGCTTCCCTAGCACACACAGGTGGATCATTAGAACCGAAACAAACACTTCTCCATGGAAAAGCTCGATAATATTCCCTGAGTTCTTCACATTTGGCCGATCTGTAGTGCCAAATTATACGCGGTTTACTTGCTTCTTTGATACTAGTAATTGGTAGGACACATGATGTTGAGACGAGTTTGTGGTCTGAGGAGCCCAGTGGAGCTTTCACCGGTATACACCGTGTTTTAAATTAAGTCGGCACTATTGCTAACTTTATTATTATTTGAGCTAGAAAGTTGGTTAAATTAGCAAACTAGTACCTAGTATTTTTTCCTGAATAAAATGGCAAAAACAGAAAAATAATTGAGCATCGCATTTTCGAGATAATAAAAAAAAGTATATTGTTTAATGGAACACCCTGTATATTTTTAGATGGTATAATTTTTAACTCGATATCTAATGCAGTTACTGAGAAAAACGGTCTTGATAGACACACGAGCGACAGAGTGATTCTAAGTATCTATAAAAGACGTTTCCATAGTGAGTGATCCTTAAAAATAAATTCATCAAACTTCTGCCAAACTTTCAGGTACACGTTTTAATGTCCCACCCCGGATAACTTTTGTCAGTGACCTTGAATCAAAAATTGTTTGGTACAAAAGTTGTACAACTTGGAGGGATACATTCGATGGCACTAATACTTTTGACCTTGGGGTACAAGGTTCAAGGTCATTCAAGGTCAACTTTGTTTTTTTTTAAACGGAACTTCCTATTTTTGACATCGGCAATCGATTGCGCGTGAAAAAATATGAGACTTTTGTCTGAAACTTTTTTTCTGAAAACGCAAATTTAATCGACTTATGCAGCTGCCAAAATTACATTTTTTAAGCTTTTGTGAATTTTTAACTCGAGAATGGTAGCTTTCTAAGAAAATCCGCAAGAGACAAAAAGTGCTTGGATTTGCGCAAGGAACCGTCGCGAATTTTCTTGAACACAGGCGCTGAGAAAAGAGTTTTCGTTAATTTTGAGCTATTTGTACCGAATGAAAAATTAAACTTTTCTTGATGAAAAATTGTTAATTTTGAGCTGCTTGTACCAAAGGAATAATTAAACTTTTCTTGATGAAAAATCTAACTTGTGGTTCTCTTCTAAACCTCACCATTCTTGAGTTGAAAATTAAAAAATTTTAAAATTTTCAATTTTTAAGGCCAAATTAATTGAGAAAATTTGCATTTTCAGAAAAAAAGTTTCAAACAAAGTCTCATATCTTTTCACGCGCAATCGATTGCCGATGTCAAAGATGGGAAGTTCTATTTAAAAAAACAAAGTTGACCTTGAATGACCTTGAACCTTGTACCCAAGGTCAAAAGTATTAGTGCCATCGAATGTCGCCCTCCAAGTTGTACAACTTTTGTACCAAACAATTTTTGATTCAAGGTCACTGACATTAAAATGGGACACCCTGTATAGGCAACGCGAACAAGTAGAAAGCCCTCTGTTTATTGCTTAAATATCCTCTAACGCAGCAAAAGTTTGCCATTTTTAGAAAATACGCGGACATAATAAAAAATTGTGTGAATTTTTAGACAGTTGTACGTTTATGGAAAACCTGACGTTTTCGAAGTTGAATTTGAGAATGAGAATGCGTTACCTTAGTATGCGTTAGTGTCGGTAGTGTAGGTTCCCTAGTCGTCGACCAATGAGAATTTTCCTGTATCACAGTTTAAGGTATTTGCCCCCTTTAGCTAGTTACCTTAGGTTGTCTGACAAATCACACACTTCATCTAGATATGACCTTCAAACAGGTAATACGTAAATTATCAGCCGGAGGTACGAATATTTTTGACAATTTTTTTTTTCGACTTTGAACTGTCTGAAGCCGGCCACTCACGGTACTGCGGCGCACTACAATTTGGTTGGATTCGACAAGATCGTACGATATTTGATAGTGTGTGTCTACGACCGACGAAGTCGGACCGAGTTGGATCGGCTCGTCTTGCAGTTAAAACTTTTTAACTGCAGCAGTACAATTTTGTCGGATCGCATGCAATTGGATATGAATTGGAGCGTGTGTGGCGATGGCCGGCAAAATCATACAACAAAGTACGTGCTTACGTGCTTATTAGCTGTTTATTTCAATAAATTTGGGGTTTTTAATAAATAGATATGTCTAGTAAATATAATAATTTTTTTTAAAGGAGTTTTTTGTAATACAGGGTGAATTATAAAAAACGCCCCAAGCGATAACTCCGTTAATTTTGAAGATATGACAAAACTTTTTGGAACAAAGTGGCGTAGTTTATCATCATCTATATGTTGAGATAAACGTTCGATCAACACAACTTCCTGTTTAACCGGAAGTAACATCAACTTCGGGTTTTTAAATAGAACACCCTGTAAAACTTTATATTTTTTAAATTTCTGAAGAAATCTAATACAGGTGGTTTTCACCATTGGAATTTAAATTGAGCGGTTTATGAGTTATAAACAAGTGAAGATCGAAAATTTTCAACTTCAAAGCAGTGTAGAACTAGAACGGCTCAAGATATCTAAAAACGGTTTACATGTCCCTATCTTAACTTTTCACATAGTATCCTACTATGTGGTTTAAATTTTAATACAGGGTGATTAAAAATCGCATAATTTTCATCACCCTGTATTAAATTTACTCCACATAATAGGTCCGTATTCATCAATAAATATAACCCCTGGGGTTATATTTTGAAACATGACATTGGTTTAGAATTCGTAGCGTTCGTAGGGTTTGGACATTAGACCAATCAGCTGTCAGAAAATTCAAAATATAACCCCAGAGTTACATTTTGAAGTTTGATGAATACGGACAATAGTGGGATAAAACATGAAAAGTTAGGATAGGGACATGTAAACCGTTTTTAGATATCTTGAGCCGTTCTAGTTCTACGCTGCTTTGAAGTTGAAAATTTTCGATCTTCACTTGTTTATAACTCATAAACCGCTCAATCTAAATTCCAATGGTGAAAACCACCTGTATTAGATTTCTTCAGACATTTAAAAAATATAAAGTTTTACAGGGTGTTCTATTTAAAAACCCGAAGTTGATGTTACTTCCGGTTAAACAGGAAGTTGTGTTGATCGGACGTTTATCTCAACATATAGATGATGATAAACTTTGTTTCAAAAAGTTTTGTCATATCTTCAAAATTAACGGAGTTATCGCTTGGGGCGTTTTTTATAATTCACCCTGTATATAAACATTTTGATTCAATCACAATTGATTTATTTTTAGCAACCATTCCTTGCATCAACATTTTCGATTAGTATATTATCTTTTCTTTCATTTTTTGAGTTAAAATAAATAAATATCTTATGGCTGTGGTAAAGCCCAAGTGTCAGAAGTTTTCAAGTAGCCTCAAGGGCCTCTGACGTAACTTAACGACTGCTGTGAAGCAGCCGGGACCCCCTTTTTAACGTACCTACAAACACAAATTACAGCTGCTGCTAATTACAAATTTTTCTCATTTGCACGGCTGGATAGTGAGTGGCCGTATACAATTGTCTGCGAAGTTGTACAATTTCGTAGTACGATCCTGTCGTACTGCGCTGCAGTATAGTGAGTGGCCGGTTTGACGTGTAGTTTTCAGAAGTTTTGCGTTGAATCCAAGGAGCATGAACCAAGAGAGGGATTATTGTAAATGGATAAACTGGCAACAGTACAGGCCCTCCTCCAACCTGGCAGGAACTAAATACCCCTGGCATTCATGGTTGCCATGGATAAATTACTATAAAGAATATTAATACGAAACAATCAAAAGTTAAAATCACTCGTAAGTGTATGTGAAATGTTACGTGTCAAAAACCCGAAATTATAATTTAATTCAGGTTTTTGTTGAATCGAAACTCCAGCAGAAAAGGAACGGTTGTAGAGCTGAAGATAGAAGGGTGAAGAATATGGAAATCAATCGTGAGAGGAGCAGGATGCAGTTCATAACATTCAGATCTGATCAATAATGAAGTTGAAAAGCACCTAACAGCTACCATATTATGTTAACCATTGCTAATATATTATTAAGTTGTTATATACAGGGTGTTCTACAAGCTCTATGACAAACTTTGACAGATGGTAGGTTGCTTGATATTAAACATATTTTTTTTAATAAACATGGGTCCGATTCGTTTTTGTTTAGAAGTTACAAGCATTTAAAGAATCGTAATTTTTTCAGTCAACCAGGAAGTGACACTAAGTTGCTATGTCACTAAGACACTATGTCAACCAATATGTGATAGATGCTGTCCTCGATAACCCTTCAATCAGTATTCGGCGTATTTCTAGTAACCTTCATGTATCACCAAATTTTGTATGGCGTGTATTGAACAGAGAAATTTTACACCCGTTTCATCGCCAAAATGTACAGGCATTGCATGCTGGAGATGCCCCACAGCGATTAGGATTTTGTCGTTGGTTACTTCAGCAACAAGCACAAAATGATAGATTCATTTCGCTCGTCATGTGGTCTGATGAAGCGTGCTTTACTAGGGATGGCATAAATAATAATCATAATGAACATGTATGGGCGTTGCAAAATCCACTTGCAATTAGACCAAGACGATTTCAGCAACGATTCAGTGTCAACGTTTGGGGTGCATTTTCAACAATAATTTATTACCTGTGCATGTTCTAAATGATCGTTTAAATGCAGATCTTTATAGACATTTCTTAGAACACGACCTTTTAGAGTTTATTGATGACGTGCAACTCAATATTATTCAAAATATGTGGTATCAGCATGACGGTGCACCACCACATAGAGGAAGACAAGTTGCTGCTTGGCTAAATGAACATTTCCCGAATAAATGGATAGGTCAAGGAGGTCCAATATCATGGCCACCTCGTTCTCCCGATCTGAATCCTCTGGATTTTTATTTATGGGGACACATGAAGCAGCTGGTCTACCATGTTGAAATCGCTACCCATCAGCAGTTACTTGAAAGAATTCAAGATGCAGCCAAATAAGAAATGATTCAAATCTCATTCTTCGAGTGACCGAATCTTTAGTTCGTCGATGTGAGGCTTGCATTCAAGCTGAGGGTGGACATTTCGAACAATTTTTATAGTCCTAAGTTTTGTGATTATCATTTAATTTAAATTTTTATTGTTGATTGTTAATAAAGGTTAAATGCTTGTAACTTCTAAACAAAAACGAATCAGACCCATGTTTATGAAAAAAAATATGTTTAAAATCAAGCAACCTACCATCTGTCAAAGTTTGTCATAAAGCTTGTAGAACACCCTGTATTGTATGTGTCGACCAAGAGATATAACGAAATGATCTAATTGTTAAACTGTCATATTTTATTACTTTAACATTACATCAATAATCAAAAAAGTGATAAAATGACAGAAGTCGTTTCGTTATATTTCAGGTCCAACTATAAATGTAATATTTAGTTTAAGCAGGTTCTCTACAAATAACTAAACTTTATGATTATGACTGCTTAGGATGTAAAAAATATTCCAATTTTTATTTAATAAAATGTTCTAAAAAATCTATGGTTTATTGACTTTATGAAACAATAGTATTTAATTGACATTTGTGTCAAAATTAAATATAGGACCGGTTTGTATGGTTTGTGTGCCGGCTAAGATTAGTTCTTGCCAGGTTGGAGGAGGGCGCTATTTTATTGTCAATTTTTAGGGAACCTGCATTGCCGACACAGACGCTTACTAGGGTAGCCATAGACCTAGAATATAATGGACTGATAGTTGTCAATGCTTTACTGTACTAAGTTTGTTGCCAGTGTAAGAGTAGTTTTTGCCCTTACAAGAAATGTTGGTTGCCTACCTTATGTGTAAGGTAGGCAACCAACATTTCTTGTAAGGGCAAAAACTAGTAAATAATATAATATGAAGAAATAATACAAAATTCAAATTTTTTGTTTTTATTACACATAGGTATTTTATAGGAAGAACATGGTTATTTTTAAAGAATAAGAAAATGAATGCATAAAAATTATAATAACACGACTTTATTATTTGTTTTTATATGGTGTAATTCTAATAGAATAACTATTTATTACAATTACAGAGATAAAATGTTTCACTTACCTATGATGAAAATATATATTTGTTAATTTTGATACACGATTTACACAATTATAAGCTGCACAAGACTGGACCATTATTAATATTAAATTTTAAATCCACAGAGAAGATATTTAAAGTAAATATTAATATGCTTTTAACCAGTATGGATATTAAAATCAGATCTATTTGTTATACACCTACAATTTCCATACAAGGCTAATAATAAATATTGATTTATTTATACTAATGTCAGATAATAATATTAACATTAATTATTGTTCTATCACTCAAAAAACACCAAGAATGCGGAATTTTTGATTATTCTTTGTTTGAATTTGTTTTGTTGAATTGAATTCGTCGCTTTGCCCTTACTTGTATGTATGGTTGCCTAACTTTGGTTGGCAACAAATTTTAGTCTCAAAGGTTCGTCCATTATATTCTAGGTCTATGAGGGTAGCGCATTAGGTTGTCCAGAACACGTGACCTTTCAACTGTCAAAATGGCGGCCTGTAGAAACACAAACGCAAATCATCGAACCAGAATAGTCTGCACGCGGCAATTAGAGAAGTTTTATTTTATTTATAACATTTCGAAATAATCAATTCGAACATCGAGCTATATCTTAAGTTTACTGTTATTAAGTGTGTGTGCTTTGTCAGTTACAATAACAGTGATGTTACTAAGAAAAGTATGATTACCTGTTATCTTTAGAAAGTGGTGCTTCCGACATTATGGTTCGCTATAAAGAAAAAAATAGGATCTTGAACGGCGTTGATCCATTTTTCTTAACTCCAGAGGATCCTGGACCACCTGTTTCTGCACCAGACATCGTGTCGTATTTAGTGTTGAGCCACACAGTTTTTTTACAAAAGAACAAAGGAAGGCTTATAAAAGTTTAAGCGGCTACAAGTGCAGGCTTTTGCATTTAATGGGATTGAAGCAAATTGCTAATCATGTGTGATCTTCATTGGAAAGGTAAAATGAAAATACTATCCTATGACCCATAGCAATAAAATATCTTGATCATTAACTTGTTTTTATTAATGTATTGTTTTTTGTTTAGGGTAAAGCATTCTCAACGAATGAACAAACCGCCTTGCTTGCTTGAATTATCTGTGAAGAAGACGGTGCCATAAATTGTGGCCATTGCACCTGCATGGCTGGGCTCTCTGAAGTTTGTAGTCATGTTGCTGCTTTGCTGTTCACAGTGGAGCATAATCACAGAACAAAAACCGTCTCATCGTGTACAGATGCTGCGGCAGCATGGAACGTTACAAAAATATCAGAAGTTCCAATTGTTCGACTTAGTGAAATGGAATTAAATAAAAAATCCAATGTAGAAAAGCCGTCTTATTCTGTTGACGAAATTCCTGCCATTGAAGGTCAATCACCATTATCACTCCTGCCATAATCCCTTACATTATTAATTAATTTTATAATGTACTATTATAAATCTTATATATCTTTTATACTTGTGTTTTTAAACCTTTATTATAATCTTGATAAATGTTTTTAAGAATTATTTTGAGTTTGTGAAACTTCATAATAGCTTCAGCATGGGGATAACATATCAATTGTAGAAAAAATCAACAACTTCAGAAACATACATTTTATTTATTATAATGAACATAATATACTTTATTGTAACATAAGCTGGTGCTCATACAAAGTTGTCAATAAAATTACAGTTTTATAACAACACAATTATTATTTTATACAGGGTGTCCCAATATTCCATGGACATGGAGCAACCACAGATTACTGAGGTAAAAAAAAGTCGCTCGGACCAAACTTATCTCTATACCAAAATGCTTCGTTTGTCCGTTAGAGGGCTTCAAAGTCTTTTGAAAATTTTAGTTTTTTTGAAATAGCTCAAAGTCGGCTGATTCAAATTCGATGAAATTTAGTAGGTAAATTTCTTATTAAAAGAATGAATTTCTGATGTACATGATAATTTGACAGAAACCCGGGAAGGGGTGAAACTACCCCTACCCTGCATTAAAATCGATCGTAATTGTTGATAGGGTAGCAGGAACGCTGTTCATGTTTTTTTGTTTGAAAGATACATTGTTTTAGCCCATTTTTGGTCTCCTGCAAAAATCTGTATCTTTCCGAGGTGCTATGTGATAAAATAAATTAGTCGATGATAACTAACCAAAATTTTATTTCATTCTTTTAATTTGAAATCAAATTTCCAATTGTTAGGTGTTTATTTGATCTAATCTCATAAAAGATGTTTAGTATGGTTCGGTTTTTTTTCAGGTGTTTGCAAACGGTTTTTTTCAAACGCAGTAAACAATTTGCAAAACGACGAGGTTCCAAGAAGATTTCAAATATATTTTTTGCGCAGGATGGAACTTTCTAGGGTCCAAACCGGCGCCCACATCGAGCATATTTTATGAGATTAGATCAAATAATCACCTGACAATTGGAAATTTGATTTCAAATTAAAAGAATGAAATAAAAATTTTGTTATCATCGACTAATTTATTTTATCACATAGCACCTCGGAAAGATACAGATTTTTGTAAGAGACCAAAAATGGGCTAAAACGATGTATCTTCCAAACAAAAAAACATGAACAGCGTTTCTGCTACCCTATCAACAATTACGATCGATTTTAATGGAGGGTAGGGGTAGTTTCACCCCTTCCCGGGTTTCCGTCAAATTATCATGTACATCAGAAATTAGTACTTTTAATAAGAAATTTACCTACTAAATTTCATCGAATTTGAATCAGCCAACTTTGAGCTATTTCAAAAAAACTAAAATTTTTAAAAGACTTTGAAGCCCTCTAACGGACAAACGAAGCATTTTGGTATAGAGATAAGTTTGGTCCGAGCGACTTTTTTTTACCTCAGTAATCTGTGGTTGCTCCATGTCCATGGAATATTGGGACACCCTGTATATTAATTTATTGGAGACTGAAATTTTTACAGTAGGTAACTTTAATAATACTAGTACTATAATATGATCGTGTCATTAAAAAGTTCAGAGAGCCAATTTAAAAAACGGTGAAAGTATTGAAAATTGAATGAACGCATAAGAATACTGTATTTATGAGATTGATGTGCGAAAGGTTTTTAACGCAACTTCAAGTCATAATTAAATTAAGTTGGAATAAAATAACAGATAAAATTTAACAATTAAAAAAAAAATTTCGTAAAAAGAAAAGGGCACCAACCCTGAATATCTAGGCCACTAGAAGACAGTAGTAGAGACAGTAGGTAACATTTGTGTTATGTCGTCTCCTGTACAGAACAGAGATGGTTTGAATCTGTTTTATCACTTTCTGCCAGCAGCATCATCTTGCAGATTGGCGACAGCACAGCACTACTGGGAGGACTCTCCATGATTTGTCACCTAGGTAGGACATAAAAACTCTCAAGTTAACGAAATTAATAAATAAATAAACTCAAAAAATATCACAAATTAAGTACCTCCGAAATACTCTCATTTTGAACTTTTTCTTCTTTTCTCAACTTTCTTATTGTATTCTTTCTGAGCAGATCATCTTTAGCCCTTTTTAAAGCAACATCTGAGTTATTATATCCCATGGCCAAAGAAGGAAACCTGTCAGGATCGTTTTCAATTTTCATCAACTAATGCTGATGGTTTTCCTAAAATTTAAATATGGAAATCAAGAATTTGAAGTGAGCAGAGTATTTTTTTATCATCGTTATAACATTGCATTTACATCTACAGGAAAAAATATCCAATTAGGTAGGATAGGTAGGTAGGTACATATTTATTACATAAATGCGTATCAGTATCAGCTTACCAGACAAAAAATGTTTGCTGCAAACCCTGGCATATTAGGTTGTTTCTGATAAATCAGATCTTCTAATTGCTTGAAGCCATTTCACACATCTTTTTTAGAAACTTCATTGAGATCTTTGCGATGCTCAAAATGCAGTTCTGTTGGTATTTTATAAAAATTCAAAAGATCGCGATTTCCACGGCTTCCACACTTTATTACAACACAACTGCAGGCGGTAGGCATTTTTAACCCAAAACCAATTTAATAGGGAATAAGAGATTGTATATGACCTTTTAAAAGGCTTCAACTTTTAAGTATATAAAAAAGAAATAAACAAATAATGTTATCTTAATAATCCACACCACTTTCAATAACAGCTGTTAGTTCAGTTCTACAGGCGGCCATATTGAATCCATTTTGACAGCATCTTGGACAACCTAATTCACTCGTTGACGTTTACTTAACACGGTTATGTTTGAACAGCTGAATGTCATATTTTTGACACATTTGGTCACAGGCGTAGGTATCAAGTGGGAAAAAGCGAAGTTTGAAAAATGGAACAAAATAATAACTAGAACAGAAATCGAGGAACTGAAAGGGCCCAAACCATATAGCATTTAAAAATTGTAAACTTCAGAATCTATACACTTATATTCTATGTATTCAAATGTCATTTGTCACTTTTCAAGCTTTCAAAGCAGAAACGTCAATTTTGTCGATCACTCGATGTATTCAGTTAGACACATATGAGACGGCGTGGTCAATTTTAGGAAACTTCACTCACGCCACTTTATTTCTGACATCGAGACAGTGAGCATCAGAACAGCTGCTTTCCATAATTTTGTTTGGTTATATTCTCTGAGCTCCCCCCGCATTCTGTTATTGTTTATTTATACGCACGTGAGTTATTTTTATTTATTTATTGTTATTGCAATATTACAAGAGACTAGCTCTTACATTTTACTGTTTATTTATTGTTTGAAACATCATTTATTTAAAAAGACAATGCTAAGGAAGGCACACGTGGCCTTAGTTAATTTGGTACTCTCATGAAAAGAGCCCATAAAGTTTTAATAATTATTTCTGTGTGCGAAGAGGATTACAATTGCTTGTATTTTAATTGGTAAATTAACACGTGCTGCTCGACATTTTTATCTCTTTAAAATCATACAATTGGTGTAGGTAGTTATAATCAAGAAGGGCCCCATTTTAACACCACGTTCTACAGAAAACATTATTTATTTTAAGACCACGTTTCATCCAATCTTTATGGTTATTTGAATTATTTAAATTTATTTATTGTAATAATGAACCAGCACATGCCCTTTTGATTATTTATTATCATTGTTATTATTATCATTATCAAGCACATTTCTCTACAAACAATTTACTTTACGATGGTCACATTTTCTTTGTATTTTGAACTATTTTCTGCCCTCAACAATTTTATTTACATTTATTCTTGAAACCATTTAAACGATCACACTGTATAATTTTATTATGTCTTGATGAATTTAATTTTTTTTGTCTTTATCTCAAACTTATGCCTCATGGTCTGTTATTTTATCTCTTTAACAATCTCATACTTACATATCAATTTGTTCTTGCATTTGTTTTTGTCATGTTGTGCTTTGTGTAAAATGAAAATGTAATTGAAAATCTGTAAAATCCTAAATGAAACAACGATATGATTTTGTATGTTTGACTCACGAATCGCAGCGTTAGACAACGACGCTTCAATCTGTTGTATAGGTTATGTCTCATTTTAACGTTAGGTGTCCTTTGGAATCGATTTTATTTATTTTATTCGAAGTTGATATTTTTCTTGGTATTTAGTCTGGAGTGGAAGAGTATTAACCGATTAGGTTTCTCCCATCACAAAAGGTCTAATTTATGTGTGTTTTGTTATGTCTTTTCTATTTAGTCTGGAGTGGGGAGTATAAAACCGATCAGGTTTTCTCCATCACAAAGGTCTAATTTATGTGTGTTTTGTCATGTCTTTTCTTTACAGGTACTAAACGGTTCGCAAAGACTAACGTTAAAATGACAGGTTACCAAAATACAAGAGATTAGTTCTCACCCCTCAACGCCCAAGCAAATGCTTGATTCTAACATGTCGTAGTTTCGTTGTTTTTCATTGTAGGTTTTTCATTTGATACAGTCAGAAATTTTTTTATTCACGGGGTTCTTTTTTTACTCTGACTATAAACTTGATCAGGCGGAACTCTTTTGCGGAATCATTACGCGTGTGGGTAAACAGATTCAACATTCAAATCAAATAATTCCCAAGTCAATAAATCAATTCATTTTTAAGAGGGAAACTCTCAGAGCGTGAATCCAAACAGTCATTCATGCGACAGACAAGTTCACATTCCAAACGTCAAAGAGGTTCTTCTTTTTCAAAACCATTCAGTCTGGGGGCCACATTACAGAATTCGATGTGCAACACGCAGAACCTCCATTTTTAAGAGGTTAGATAGGTTACATCACAGATTTGGTTCCAGCAACCAGGATGCAGGTTTATAGGTAGGTTACACTACAGATTTTGGTGCCTCGACCAGGATTTAGGGTGTTACACTACAGAACCTTCTTTCAGTGGGTAATTACAAACAAAATTACGGGTTTATAGGATCTACGAAGCTGTAGACTTTAGTATCTAACACGTAGTTACTGAGAAAAATGCGTTTTAATACGCGGACTTGATAGCAAATTATGTGAATTTTTAAACAGTTGTACGTTCATGGAAAATCTGACGTTTATGAAGTCAAATTTGACATTCCCAACTTTTTTCCCAACTTTTTGTGAGAATGAGAATGCGCTACCCTAGTAAGCGGTAATACTGGTTCCCTAGCCAATTTTAGGGAACCTGTATTACCGCTTTATTAGGGTAGCGCATTCTCATTCTCACAAAAAGTTGGGAAAAAAGTTGGGAATGTCAAATTTGACTTCATAAACGTCAGATTTTCCATGAACGTACAACTGTCTAAAAATTCACATATATGTTTTAACAATAAAACGTTGGCTTTCCACTTGTTGGCGTTGCCTAAAGGTAACTTTCTTAATGTTTTAAACTCATTACAGTCCTCTATCAATACTTACCTGTTACTAAGGATCTTTGAACAAAAAAATGCATCCAGCCCCAGCAGACAGTTATGATTGCAGAAAATATACGACGGGGCTCAGAAGTTCCGTATTCCTGGAAGTTGGTCAGGTAGGTTTTATTACATCTTGATGAATCTTATATTTAAGGATCAGTATGGGTACTAAAATCACGCTGCCGTTCTTGTGTCTACCAAGACGGTTTTTATCAGTAACTACGTTAGATATCGCGATAAAAATTATACCTAATACTAAAGTCTACAGCTTCATAGATCCTATAAACCCGTAATTACCTATGTTTTAATATCCACTGAAAGAGGATTCCTTGAATTCTATTCGTGTTATTATTTTGTTTAATTTTTCAAACTTCGCTTTTTTCCACTTGATACCTACGCCTGTGACCAAATGTGCCAAAAATATGATATCCAGCTGTTCAAACATAACCGTGTTTAGTAAACGTCAACGAGTGAATGCGCTACGCTACCCTAGTAAACGTTAGTGTCGGTAATGCAGGTTCCCTAGCCAATTTTCTACTACACATATTAACTCCTCTCTAGTTAATTCTCTTTGGTTGAATCCTTGCGGATGACACCTCTTGATAGTTCTGCCAACCATCTCACAAAATTCCAGCCGGAGGTACGGTCATAGCAGCACCTCGCGGCCGCCAGCTCACCGTCTATTATCTCTCATCGTTTTCGAGATCCCAGTGGTGAGGTCGTATTCCTTAAGTGAATAACATGTTATATTAATTACATACCAAGTACTTACCACCTGAGGCATTATAATTTTTTCTATTTGCTTAGCCTTTGAAATGTAAGACATGGCCACTTCAGATTTGCTGTCAAGCTGCCTTACAGGCCCTTTGAGCTACAAAATGAATATGATAAACTAGTGTGATCGAATAGACAAAAATGTCGGTTAGCTTTTTTCTTTAAACAGTGATCTTCACTTACATTATTGCTTATTGAGAATTCTAAATCAGTGTTAGATTGCATAACTGATTAATCTTGAAGAAACTTGTATACATCAGCTATTTTTTTCTATCTGTAAGCTTATAATAGGATTAAGTTTTCGCTTCACTTCTTTCTGTGTTAACGACCCTGACTTAGTACATGAAATTTGCATCCAATTATTTTTCTAAATGCTACATCCGAACTTTGAAGTCCATTCCAATGTTAAAAAAGTGACACTGTCATAAACATCTTCAACATATTTTATATCTTTTATCCCAAACTTTTTAAATTTCAAAATGTCAAGTGGCGTTTTTAGCATTCGACAAGTCAAATTTACATTCACAAAAACGTTGTAACTTCATGGTAAAAATGACAGCAACTGATCTGGTCCCTTACATGATACAAATTAACAAGGTATGTCAGCGCGCAGCCTGTGACGTCAGTCAGGTGATACAGCTACAGGCGACTCGGCAGTAATATAATTGATGTAAAGTCTTGATTTAGTAGCTTATTTCGACGTTTCATAGATGTTGCATTAATTTTAAATAATTTGACTACAGTACCTGACTGTTTAACGGCAAAAATGGTTTGCTGTGCGCTAAGTGCGGGTGCATGTGAAAATCATGCAAGAAAAACGAAACGCAAATAAGAGATATCTATTTTTTAGTGTGCTAGAATTTGCAAAGGCAATTATGTATAAAGATTTGTATCGTATCACAGTAAGAATCAGCACTTTTCATTATACCCCACAAATAATGTTGACTTCCACCTTTAAATATTTTCAATTCTTCCTTTAGCGCTCGAATTGCAATCACCATAGTGACGTCATGTGCAGCGCGGACGAGTTTTCAGTCTCAAAGCTGACCTACCTTAGGCGCTTTTTCTTGTTGCAGCAGTTTCAGTTACATTTCAAAACTATTTCAACTACTAGGTCATTGATTTTATGATTACAAAAATGAACTATTTCAAAATGTTAAAACTGACATTCCTGCCGTTGGTAAATTGGGGTTTAATATAACTACTGACGTCCAACCTCTTAACACAAAAAATACAACATACCCATACAGCACAGAACATTCTGAGAATATTCTATTTAGGTACCAATATACCAATTTAAGAATATTCTACCAAAATATTCTTAGAATATTCATAGCATATTAACAAACGAATGAGAATATTCTATGTAAGTGACAAATAAGTATACCAACTTAAGAATATTCTTTAAAAATATTCTTAGGAGATCCATAGCACATATTCACATGAACAATAATTATTTATTGTTATATATTATAATAATATAAGATAAATAATAATATGTTCACCGATTTTACAAAACATTTTTATTAATAATTTCAACTTGCAGGCATTTAGTAGATCTTTGTTAATCAAACAAAGTATTTTAAACCGGAACCACGCCTTAAAATTAAAATATTCTTAAAACATTCACAGAATGTTCTCAGGTTATAGAAATATTGTACCTATTGTAGTTCCTTTGTTGGCAATATGCGCCATGCGCCATGCGGCATGTGCAATGCAATAATGCTGCCAGATGAACAGCGGTAGTCTTCCTGATTGTGAATATTGTGATCGTAATAATACTATAATAATTTACATTTTTGTGTGTGTATGTGTAATCTGCATGTGTTCATTCTGATTCATCAAACAGTAACAATAGAGAATTGGTAAGTATCTATACATACATCTAAAAGTGTCTCTAGGTATGCCACCAAGTCTTTGAGGTTAATAAATTATTAATAGTTGTTGTTAAAATCGCACATCGCATTACCTACCAGAATTCCGGTGGAGATTCTCACCAAAAACTTTTATTCTTTACAGGTGCAGTAGCAAAAATACAAAAGCCAAACCATAGCAGATGTAGAAGTTATTGTCTTACCTATATAAAATTTAGGTGATCAAGACCAAAGCTAAGAAGGGGTGCAAAACGAACATTATGAATATGATGAATAATATGTTTATGTTATATGTTGAGGTTACTTTAAAATAAAAGAATAGGTACATTGTGAACTTGTTTTTCAAGCTAAATCCCTAATAAAGTTAACCTAATATCCAAATGCATTTTTACAGATTTTAGAATATACCCAGAATATACAATTGAACATTCTTTTTATGTTCTCAAAATATTCTATGAACATTCTTTTCATGTGCTCAAAATATTCTATGAACATTCTTTGTTATGTTCTGAGAACGTTGTAAGAATATCTAAAACAGTCTACTTTGCATGTTCATAGAACGTTCCTAGAATATTCCAATCATCATTTGAGAACATTCTGAGAACATTCAAATATTCTTCGGAAATATTCTATGAATGTGCATAGAACATTCTTGTGCTGTATGGGTAGGTACTACCATATACGCTAAGTAAGTATCGGATGTTTGCGGAGCGCGCGCCTCCTCGTGGATTTTTTTCGCACTTTTGTGCGGCATATTAATCATTGACAGCTCCTTTTAATAAAATGAAACCTTTCTTAAAATCATTATTTGGAAGTGTATTTCTAGATTTTTGAATTTATTATGACTACAATTATTATTAAAAGTCATTTCCAAGCACCCAGTCTCGACTGCTTTCGACTAAATCGTTGAGAAATGGGCGAAATCTCATGATGAATTTTCACATGAGCGATGTTAGAGAATACGTTTACATGGAACTTTTCTTCAAGGAACCGCTCTTTTAGAGAGACTCCTCTGGTGCACATAGCACTCGTAAAAATGAAAAAACCTATTATTGTCCCATTGTTCAGGTGATATAATAATTATTGTTCCATTAAAAAAATATCACCTTTCTTATCAACGCATGATAAGTTCATATTTCATCTCATGTTTTCGGGTTTTTTATTCAGCTTATGTATAATAAGTCGAAGAGTTTTGGACATATTTTGCAGCTGTAAAGCAAGAAAATGTTACCCTTCGTCTGAAAAATGGCTCGAAAAAATTATAGCAGTAGTTATTGTTTTATTAAGTATTACTTATACCTATGCCTTAAATTATTAACTAAAATTTTTAACTTTAATTTACTATCTAAAAAAAGATTCAGGAGTAATAAATAGGTATGTAATCGCAAGCATTTGAGGTACACTGAGAAAAATGGTCCAATTAAACTATTTATTTGAAATTTGTTTAACACTGACAATTAAAACTTTAGTAATAGGAGATAAAATTCTATTTACCCCTGCCACTACACTCTGTATTGTAGCAAGTAAATCGATCTATTTAAGCACCTTATTCTGCTATAATAACACTACATATCTACCACTATAAATTGAGCTGATTTATTGTCTTCATGAACTGGAATTCAGTTTAATGATCATAGGAAGTCTTCACTATTTGTAAGTGATGCACAAGAGTATTACCTTTTTATTTTACTTGGTTTTAATACTCTGATCAATTACCTGTATGCAAACGTTATTTGAGGGAACTACCGATGTTATTGTGGTTATGAATTCATTTGTATAATCGACCATTCCTCCCAGATAGCACGCAAGCTTGCAGCAAGCCTTGATTTTGGCTTGCAAATGCAAGCTTGCAGTGCAAGCTTGCATCAAGTTTGATATAAGCTTGCCTTGCAAGCCTTGAATTCTGCAAGCCTGTTGCAAGCTTGCTGCAAGCTTGCATCAAGCCTGCCTGTAACAAGGTTATAGACTCCATCAAAGGCGCATGCACTGACTACCTACCTTAAACTAGCTAGCCAATAGCCATTCTTCCCTAGAGTAGACGAGAAAGAGGCAAAGAGGAGGAGAGAGAAGAGAAACACACGTCATATGGTGTCATGCGTGCACTCTCAGAGAATAGAACTTAAATAATTTATGTGATACCTTTTCACCTTAGTACCTATTAGGGTAAACTGTATAGTAATTGGCCACTTAAGAGAATCTGTTCCTTAAATTTGAAATGATTAATTATAGGATCAACCTATTTTTCTTTATTTGCGTTCTTTCGACTGGACAAACTCTATATTTTCATAAAATATTTTAAAATTACCCACACATCCACTGTTACTTCTTGTAAATAAATGTTTATTTGATTATTGATAAATTAACAATTATTGGCCATCACAAGTTAGTGATTAGCCAGAAATTTTCATAGTTATTGGCCATCTCTTAAAAACTGTGCTAGGTAGGTACCTAATACATTACCGAAGTTTTTACATATGACAGCAGCTACAGAGGTTTCTGTGTTAGTTTTGGTGAAAATAATAACATAAAACAACAGGTAGGTAATAATAGCTAGTTACAATAATATATTGTACAAACTTCAACAAAAATAAAAATATTTTTATTCAATAATAAAAAACAATGTCATCACACTTAAATTATACAAGCAATAACAAAAATAAATGTAATTCTTCTTTGAAAAAATAAATACAATTTTCTTTGAATTAAAATAAATATCAGTTTATTTAATTCCAATTCTTGATTTGGTCATATTTTTACAACACGAAAAACATAATCCATTCAAAATTACGCGATTCTTAAAAGGATTGGTATTTTCTCCATCGTCTGGATCCTTTATTTTTATATCTGAGAGCACTGTAATTTTCCCTTGGTTCTCATTCTCGACTTCATGTTGAAACAAACTTCTTTTGGTTCTTTCAGGTACGATTTTCTTTAGTTCTTTCTGGTATCCATCTGTCATAATGTTACAATGATTACTGTAGAGCGAAAATCTATTTTCAGGAGCAGATTTTGCCTCTGTTGATAAAGAAACTGTAGTTTCTTTAGCAGTAGATAGTTCTTTAGATTCGTTACTCTTTATTTCTTGGATGCAGTTTTCTATAGGCTGAAGAATTTGCTTGAATTTTTGATTAGATGCTATATCTGGGCCGTTGAGCATATTATCATCTGTAATTACTTTTTCCTGTCTTTTAAATGCTTCAGTTGCTTTTGACTTTTTCTTTTGTGCAACTCGCTTTCCCATTAATTGCTTTCCCTTCTTTTTGTTCTGTTCCTGTTCTTCCTTCTTTTGTTGCCTTTCTAGTTTCCGTGCATTTTTTTGTGCTTCAATTTCCTTCTTTTGCTGAAGCTTCATTTCTTGACTTTTCTTTCGAGCTGAAGACGTTAAAACAAAAGATTGCTTTTCAGTTTTTTTCTTGCCTTTCCTTTCCGGAGTTGTCGGCCATACGAAATAGTCTCCAAGAGAAGTGTCTCGAAAGTTGTCTGTATTTGTTATTCTCAAATTTGAAGTGGATGGTATCTGGATGTCATCAATATCAATAATCTCAATCTCGATGTTACTGCTTGGCAATGTACTATTTTTCTATGACAATGGGAATGTCTTCTATGTTGAAAGCTAATATGCCTGTATTCGTGGTATCAATTTTTTTTTCATTTACAGGTTCCGAATTCTCAGTCTTTTCTGCTTGATCCTCTATATCTCTTGGCTTAAATTGTTCATACAACTGTTGAAGCAATAAAAGGTTATCATTATTATCATCATTGACACCATTCTCCAGCTTCTTTATTGTGTCATTGCCGACAGTTTCTGCAAAATTTTTAAAGGATAGATACATATTGTCTTTATTTTGATGATTAATTTCAGTAGAGACTTTTTTATTTCTTCCAACGCATTTAGTATAGTCAAGGGCTGAAGGGTCCCAAGGATATAGTCCACAGGCTCTGAATCCCTTACGGATAATTTCTGATTTTAAGTGTTTCTCTATCACTTTTTCTAAAATGGGAGAAAAATTTTCTTTCGTAACCACGTTGTCAGGATTTTCCCTCCTGTACTGCAACACCTCAGCTTTCCAACCATTTTTTAATGGTTTAAAAGCAGCTACGTCAGCCGGCTGTAATACACGCGTTGCATTGGGATATAGAGCAATTAGGACAATCTGCAGATCTGTACACAGCTTAGTAATTTCATATGTTAAGTGCGTACTATGAAATAATTGTTAGAATGTTGAACTAATACAGTTCTTATGCGTGATAGTCTTCTTTGGTAGGCTATTAGGTCTTATTAGATACCTCTTAGTAGTTATTTTTAGATGTGACGAAATTTCCAACCATCTGAGTAAAAACGGAAGTCGTAAAACCAACATCTCAGTGAGAGAGAGGAAAAAAATGTTCATTCTAAATGCGGTTTTACCTTTCGTTTGCAGGAAATTTTGTTTATTTTCTGGAATTGTTCCTGCTTTTATGATTAGTCAACTTCTAGCTTTCAAAGCAGACGGTCGCATGAAATAATTGATGGAATGTTAAACTAATACAGTTCCTATGCGTGACAGTCTTCTTTGGTAGGCTATTAGGTCTTATTAGATACCTCTTAGTAGTTATTTTTAGATGTGACGAATTTTACAACCATCTGAGTAAAAACGGAAGTCGTAAAACCAAAATCTCAGTGAGAGAGAGGAAAAAAATGTTCATTCTAAATGCGGTTTTACCTTTCGTTTGTAGGAAATTTTGTTTATTTTCTGGAATTGTTCCTGCTTTTATGATTAGTCAACTTCTAGCTTTCAAAGCAGACGGTCGCATGAAATAATTGATGGAATGTTAAACTAATACAGTTCCTATGCGTGACAGTCTTCTTTGGTAGGCTATTAGGTCTTATTAGATACCTCTAAGTAGTTATTTTTAGATGTGATGAAATTTCCAACCATCTGAGTAAAAACGGAAGTCGTAAAACCAAAATCTCAGTGAGAGAGAGGAAAAAAATGTTCATTCTAAATGCGGTTTTACCTTTCGTTTGTAGGAAATTTTGCTTATTTTCTGGAATTGTTCCTGCTTTTATGATTAGTCAACTTCTAGCTTTCAAAGCAGACGGTCGCATGAAATAATTGATGGAATGTTAAACTAATACAGTTCCTATGCGTGACAGTCTTCTTTGGTAGGCTATTAGGTTTTATTAGATACCTCTAAGTAGTTATTTTTAGATGTGACGAAATTTCCAACCATCTGAGTAAAAACGGAAGTCATAAAATCAACATCTCAGTGAGAGAGAGGAAAAAAAATTTTCATTCTAAATGCGGTTTTACCTTTCGTTTGTAGGAAATTTTGTTTATTTTCTGGAATTGTTCCTGCTTTTATGATTAGTCAACTTCTAGCTTTCAAAGCAGACGGTCGCATGAAATAACCCAAGTAGCATTTTTAGTGGAGACAACGTGAGGGCCACTGCAGAAGATACATTAAAAGTTCCCGCCACGAGTGGTGGCCACATGAAAGCAACGGTTATATTACGTGGTTACCACTAAAATGGGGAACAATTTTTAAGTGGTTATCTAGTTCCGGCGACGTGATTAGATCTGACCGTGCCACGGTTTGGCCACATCACGGTCACGTGGCCACACCGTGGATGTATGGTGGCGGGCTCTATCCCTTGTATCTTCGCGCAGTCCACGCGCGCACATAGCACATACTAGTTGTTGTTGGGTTTTCGATCTCTGTCTTACAGCCGCAATGTCATATTTTTGCCTTCCTATTCCTATCGTATTTCTAGTCTTGCTAAACAAAACAAGATGGGGACGGCATGGAAAATGAAGAACTCAACTCATCCTTGAATCTACATTGGTATACAAAAATTATTACGGAGGAGCGTGCATCTGCACTCGCCCAACAAATTACAAACGAACGCAACTTTATTGTGAAACATTTATGTAATAAATCGAAATCTTACTAAGCGCCGCAATAAAAACGACATTAAAAAAAAAACTTGAAACGTAATTTCACGTACGGTTAGTGTGTGATAAGCTGTCTGCGGCAAGAAGTTATTTTTTATCGATAAATATCACTTACAAGAAACGCAAAAGCAATTTTTTTTTAATTCTGTGCCATATTGATCAACATTTACTATTTATCAGATCGTTTACATAATCTTTGCGGTAATGGCGGCAAGAGGTTTACCCGTAAATTATGGCCGCCTTAGGAGAATATAACTTATAAGTGGCGTTTGTCACATTTTACGACTATAAAGGGTTCATCACTCAAACCGTAGTGGCAAAACTGAAAATATTTCACTTCTAGGTGGCTTTCGAATAACAAGTGGCCAAGGGAACTATATGAACTAAAGAACAAGCCAATCGATTTCTTCGTCACATGAAAGTGATTTCGAACAGTTATTTAAACCATTCTGTCACTATAGGAAGCCACCTTGATTTCCAATTTACTTGCAATAGTACCTACCTACAATAATAATTACTGTCGTTGATAATAATGGAATTTGAAAAATGAATGAAAAGAATTTACGTAGGTATAGGTAAGTTTAGGTTCTCCGTGTTCTACTTAAATAAACAAAATGAATGGTCGAAGTAATACCTACATGATGGTTGAAATTGTTTAGGTGATCGTGGTTTGTTTACAAGACCACCATTTTAACCGATGTATTTTCCAACTGTTATTTTTATTTTCTATAAAACGTTGTTGAATGTCGAAAACTCCTTTTCTTGCGTGAGATTTTATTATCCATTATTATAATAATGTTGAAAAGGATTTTGAAACCAACACTGACACTTTTCTACAATATTCCTACCTAACCCTACTTAGTCTGATTCTTACCCTAAACAGTCACCAGTAGGTTATTTTTTCTCAAAAGTTATTTTCGCAAGTTCTTGCCACATTTTGGTGGCTCAAATCTTATTCAAATTGTCAAAGTTATTTTTCTTGGTGGCAGAATTGTGACGATCGGTGCTGCATGCCACTAGAGTGTAATGAATCTTGAAAGATATTACAGAAGTTTTGAGAACGATGCGGCCACTTAATATGTCACTTCAAAACTGTGGCCACTTTTAAGTGATATTTTAGTGCTCTTTGTTGGTGACTGCAGCTTTCACTTTCCACTTCATAGTTGTAGAACTTTCAAGTGGTTATTAGGAGGAAAAATAACGTTTTGAGCACCTAAAGTAGCACCAAGATGTTATGAAACTATCAAGTGGCCACGCTGGTATGAACGCGCCGTGATTACCACTGTGAATATAGGATATACAGTTTTTTCTACTGTAAAGTTTTAAATTGAGTGAAAAATAAGTGATAATCACTTTCTCAAAGTTCCGGTATAAAATGAGAAGGTGGTTGTACCCTCTGATGCTACTTGGGAATTGTTAGAATGTTGAACTAATACAGTTCTTATGCGTGATAGTCTTCATTGGTAGGCTATTAGGTCTTATTAGATACCTCTTAGTAGTTATTTTTAGATGTGACGAAATTTCCAACCATCTGAGTAAAAACGGAAGTCGTAAAACCAACATCTCAGTGAGAGGGAGGAAAAAAATGTTCATTCTAAATGCGGTTTTTCCTTTCGTTTTTAGGAAATTT
The DNA here is from genome assembly GCA_910589415.1 of Malachius bipustulatus. Lineage (NCBI taxonomy): Eukaryota > Metazoa > Arthropoda > Insecta > Coleoptera > Melyridae > Malachius > Malachius bipustulatus. The sequence goes on from OU342633.1 coordinate 4,972,622, forward strand.
TGTTTATTTTCAGGAATTGTTCCTGCTTTTATGATTAGTCAACTTTTAGCTTTCAAAGCCGACGGTCGCATGAAATAATTGATGGAATGTTAAACTAAGACAGTTCCTATGCGTGACAGTCTTCTTTGGTAGGCTATTAGGTCTTATAGGATACCTCTAAGTAGTTATTTTTAGATGTGACGAAATTTCCAACCATCTGAGTAAAAACGGAAGTCGTAAAACCAACATCTTAGTGAGAGAGAGGAAAAAAATGTTCATTCTAAATGCGGTTTTACCTTTCGTTTGTAGGAAATTTTGTTTATTTTCTGTGATTGTTCCTGCTTTTATGATTAGTCAACTTCTAGCTTTCAAAGCAGACGGTCGCATGAAATAATTGATGGAATGTTAAACTAATACAGTTCCTATGCGTGACAGTCTTCTTTGGTAGGCTATTAGGTCTTATTAGATACCTCTAAGTAGTTATTTTTAGATGTGACGAAATTTCCAACCATCTGAGTAAAAACGGAAGTCGTAAAACCAACATCTCAGTGAGAGAGAGGAAAAAAATGTTCATTCTAAATGCGGTTTTACCTTTCGTTTGTAGGAAATTTTGTTTGTTTTCTGTGATTGTTCCTGCTTTTATGATTAGTCAACTTCTAGCTTTCAAAGCAGACGGTCGCATGAAATAATTGATGGAATGTTAAACTAATACAGTTCCTATGCGTGACAGTCTTCTTTGGTAGGCTATTAGGTCTTATTAGATACCTCTTAGTAGTTATTTTTAGATGTGACGAATTTTACAACCATCTGAGTAAAAACGGAAGTCGTAAAACCAAAATCTCAGTGAGAGAGAGGAAAAAAATGTTCATTCTAAATGCGGTTTTACCTTTCGTTTGTAGGAAATTTTGTTTATTTTCTGGAATTGTTCCTGCTTTTATGATTAGTCAACTTCTAGCTTTCAAAGCAGACGGTCGCATGAAATAATTGATGGAATGTTAAACTAATACAGTTCCTATGCGTGACAGTCTTCTTTGGTAGGCTATTAGGTCTTATTAGATACCTCTTAGTAGTTATTTTTAGATGTGACGAATTTTACAACCATCTGAGTAAAAACGGAAGTCGTAAAACCAAAATCTCAGTGAGAGAGAGGAAAAAAATGTTCATTTTAAATGCGGTTTTACCTTTCGTTTGTAGGAAATTTTGTTTATTTTCTGGAATTGTTCCTGCTTTTATGATTAGTCAACTTCTAGCTTTCAAAGCAGACGGTCGCATGAAATAATTGATGGAATGTTAAACTAATACAGTTCCTATGCGTGACAGTCTTCTTTGGTAGGCTATTAGGTCTTATTAGATACCTCTTAGTAGTTATTTTTAGATGTGACGAAATTTCCAACCATCTGAGTAAAAACGGAAGTCGTAAAACCAACATCTCAGTGAGAGAGAAAAAAAAAGTTCATTCTAAATGCGGTTTTACCTTTCGTTTGTAGGAAATTTTGTTTATTTTCTGGAATTGTTCCTGCTTTTATGATTAGTGAACTTTTAGCTTTCAAAGCAGACGGTCGCATGAAATAATTGATGGAATGTTAAACTAATACAGTTCCTATGCGTGACAGTCTTCTTTGGTAGGCTATTAGGTCTTATTAGATACCTCTAAGTAGTTGTTTTTAGATGTGACGAAATTTCCAACCATCTGAGTAAAAACGGAAGTCGTAAACCAACATCTCAGTGAGAGAGAGGAAAAAAAAGTTCATTCTAAATGCGGTTTTACCTTTCGTTTGTAGGAAATTTTGTTTATTTTCTGTGATTGTTCCTGCTTTTATGATTAGTCAACTTCTAGCTTTCAAAGCAGACGGTCGCATGAAATAATTGATGGAATGTTAAACTAATACAGTTCCTATACGTGACAGTCTTCTTTGGTAGGCTATTAGGTCTTATAGGATACCTCTAAGTAGTTATTTTTAGATGTGACGAAATTTCCAACCATCTGAGTAAAAACGGAAGTCGTAAAACCAACATCTTAGTGAGAGAGAGGAAAAAAATGTTCATTCTAAATGCGGTTTTACCTTTCGTTTGTAGGAAATTTTGTTTATTTTCTGTGATTGTTCCTGCTTTTATGATTAGTCAACTTTTAGCTTTCAAAGCCGACGGTCGCATGAAATAATTGATGGAATGTTAAACTAATACAGTTCCTATACGTGACAGTCTTCTTTGGTAGGCTATTAGGTCTTATTAGATACCTCTAAGTAGTTATTTTTAGATGTGACGAAATTTCCAACCATCTGAGTAAAAACGGAAGTCGTAAAACCAACATCTCAGTGAGAGAGAGGAAAAAAATGTTCATTCTAAATGCGGTTTTACCTTTCGTTTGTAGGAAATTTTGTTTATTTTCTGTGATTGTTCCTGCTTTTATGATTAGTCAACTTCTAGCTTTCAAAGCAGACGGTCGCATGAAATAATTGATGGAATGTTAAACTAATACAGTTCCTATACGTGACAGTCTTCTTTGGTAGGCTATTAGGTCTTATTAGATACCTCTAAGTAGTTATTTTTAGATGTGACGAAATTTCCAACCATCTGAGTAAAAACGGAAGTCGTAAAACCAACATCTCAGTGAGAGAGAGGAAAAAAATGTTCATTCTAAATGCGGTTTTACCTTTCGTTTGTAGGAAATTTTGTTTATTTTCTGTGATTGTTCCTGCTTTTATGATTAGTCAACTTCTAGCTTTCAAAGCAGACGGTCGCATGAAATAATTGATGGAATGTTAAACTAATACAGTTCCTATGCGTGACAGTCTTCTTTGGTAGGCTATTAGGTCTTATTAGATACCTCTAAGTAGTTATTTTTAGATGTGACGAAATTTCCAACCATCTGAGTAAAAACGGAAGTCGTAAAACCAACATCTCAGTGAGAGAGAGGAAAAAAATGTTCATTCTAAATGCGGTTTTACCTTTCGTTTGTAGGAAATTTTGTTTATTTTCTGTGATTGTTCCTGCTTTTATGATTAGTCAACTTCTAGCTTTCAAAGCAGACGGTCGCATGAAATAATTGATGGAATGTTAAACTAATACAGTTCCTATGCGTGACAGTCTTCTTTGGTAGGCTATTAGGTCTTATTAGATACCTCTTACTTAGTAGTTATTTTTAGATGTGACGAATTTTACAACCATCTGAGTAAAAACGGAAGTCGTAAAACCAAAATCTCAGTGAGAGAGAGGAAAAAAATGTTCATTCTAAATGCGGTTTTACCTTTCGTTTGTAGGAAATTTTGTTTATTTTCTGGAATTGTTCCTGCTTTTATGATTAGTCAACTTCTAGCTTTCAAAGCATACGGTCGCATGAAATAATTGATGGAATGTTAAACTAATACAGTTCCTATACGTGACAGTCTTCTTTGGTAGGCTATTAGGTCTTATTAGATACCTCTAAGTAGTTATTTTTAGATGTGACGAAATTTCCAACCATCTGAGTAAAAACGGAAGTCGTAAAACCAACATCTCAGTGAGAGAGAGGAAAAAAATGTTCATTCTAAATGCGGTTTTACCTTTCGTTTGTAGGAAATTTTGTTTATTTTCTGTGATTGTTCCTGCTTTTATGATTAGTCAACTTCTAGCTTTCAAAGCAGACGGTCGCATGAAATAATTGATGGAATGTTAAACTAATACAGTTCCTATACGTGACAGTCTTCTTTGGTAGGCTATTAGGTCTTATTAGATACCTCTAAGTAGTTATTTTTAGATGTGACGAAATTTCCAACCATCTGAGTAAAAACGGAAGTCGTAAAACCAACATCTCAGTGAGAGAGAGGAAAAAAATGTTCATTCTAAATGCGGTTTTACCTTTCGTTTGTAGGAAATTTTGTTTATTTTCTGTGATTGTTCCTGCTTTTATGATTAGTCAACTTCTAGCTTTCAAAGCAGACGGTCGCATGAAATAATTGATGGAATGTTAAACTAATACAGTTCCTATACGTGACAGTCTTCTTTGGTAGGCTATTAGGTCTTATAGGATACCTCTAAGTAGTTATTTTTAGATGTGACGAAATTTCCAACCATCTGAGTAAAAACGGAAGTCGTAAAACCAACATCTTAGTGAGAGAGAGGAAAAAAATGTTCATTCTAAATGCGGTTTTACCTTTCGTTTGTAGGAAATTTTGTTTATTTTCTGTGATTGTTCCTGCTTTTATGATTAGTCAACTTCTAGCTTTCAAAGCAGACGGTCGCATGAAATAATTGATGGAATGTTAAACTAATACAGTTCCTATACGTGACAGTCTTCTTTGGTAGGCTATTAGGTCTTATTAGATACCTCTAAGTAGTTATTTTTAGATGTGACGAAATTTCCAACCATCTGAGTAAAAACGGAAGTCGTAAAACCAACATCTCAGTGAGAGAGAGGAAAAAAATGTTCATTCTAAATGCGGTTTTACCTTTCGTTTGTAGGAAATTTTGTTTATTTTCTGTGATTGTTCCTGCTTTTATGATTAGTCAACTTCTAGCTTTCAAAGCAGACGGTCGCATGAAATAATTGATGGAATGTTAAACTAATACAGTTCCTATACGTGACAGTCTTCTTTGGTAGGCTATTAGGTCTTATAGGATACCTCTAAGTAGTTATTTTTAGATGTGACGAAATTTCCAACCATCTGAGTAAAAACGGAAGTCGTAAAACCAACATCTTAGTGAGAGAGAGGAAAAAATGTTCATTCTAAATGCGGTTTTACCTTTCGTTTGTAGGAAATTTTGTTTATTTTCTGGAATTGTTCCTGCTTTTATGATTTGTTAACTTCTAGCTTTCAAAGCAGACGGTCGCATGAAATAATTGATGGAATGTTAAACTAATACAGTTCCTATACGTGACAGTCTTCTTTGGTAGGCTATTAGGTCTTATAGGATACCTCTAAGTAGTTATTTTTAGATGTGACGAAATTTCCAACCATCTGAGTAAAAACGGAAGTCGTAAAACCAACATCTTAGTGAGAGAGAGGAAAAAAATGTTCATTCTAAATGCGGTTTTACCTTTCGTTTGTAGGAAATTTTGTTTATTTTCTGTGATTGTTCCTGCTTTTATGATTAGTCAACTTCTAGCTTTCAAAGCAGACGGTCGCATGAAATAATTGATGGAATGTTAAACTAATACAGTTCCTATACGTGACAGTCTTCTTTGGTAGGCTATTAGGTCTTATTAGATACCTCTAAGTAGTTATTTTTAGATGTGACGAAATTTCCAACCATCTGAGTAAAAACGGAAGTCGTAAAACCAACATCTCAGTGAGAGAGAGGAAAAAAATGTTCATTCTAAATGCGGTTTTACCTTTCGTTTGTAGGAAATTTTGTTTATTTTCTGTGATTGTTCCTGCTTTTATGATTAGTCAACTTCTAGCTTTCAAAGCAGACGGTCGCATGAAATAATTGATGGAATGTTAAACTAATACAGTTCCTATACGTGACAGTCTTCTTTGGTAGGCTATTAGGTCTTATAGGATACCTCTAAGTAGTTATTTTTAGATGTGACGAAATTTCCAACCATCTGAGTAAAAACGGAAGTCGTAAAACCAACATCTTAGTGAGAGAGAGGAAAAAATGTTCATTCTAAATGCGGTTTTACCTTTCGTTTGTAGGAAATTTTGTTTATTTTCTGTGATTGTTCCTGCTTTTATGATTAGTCAACTTCTAGCTTTCAAAGCAGACGGTCGCATGAAATAATTGATGGAATGTTAAACTAATACAGTTCCTATGCGTGACAGTCTTCTTTGGTAGGCTATTAGGTCTTATTAGATACCTCTAAGTAGTTATTTTTAGATGTGACGAAATTTCCAACCATCTGAGTAAAAACGGAAGTCGTAAAACCAACATCTCAGTGAGAGAGAGGAAAAAAATATTCATTCTAAATGCGGTTTTACCTTTCGTTTGTAGGAAATTTTGTTTATTTTCTGTGATTGTTCCTGCTTTTATGATTAGTCAACTTCTAGCTTTCAAAGCAGACGGTCGCATGAAATAATTGATGGAATGTTAAACTAATACAGTTCCTATGCGTGACAGTCTTCTTTGGTAGGCTATTAGGTCTTATTAGATACCTCTTAGTAGTTATTTTTAGATGTGACGAATTTTACAACCATCTGAGTAAAAACGGAAGTCGTAAAACCAAAATCTCAGTGAGAGAGAGGAAAAAAATGTTCATTCTAAATGCGGTTTTACCTTTCGTTTGTAGGAAATTTTGTTTATTTTCTGGAATTGTTCCTGCTTTTATGATTAGTCAACTTCTAGCTTTCAAAGCAGACGGTCGCATGAAATAATTGATGGAATGTTAAACTAATACAGTTCCTATGCGTGACAGTCTTCTTTGGTAGGCTATTAGGTCTTATTAGATACCTCTAAGTAGTTATTTTTAGATGTGACGAAATTTCCAACCATCTGAGTAAAAACGGAAGTCGTAAAACCAACATCTCAGTGAGAGAGAGGAAAAAAATGTTCATTCTAAATGCGGTTTTACCTTTCGTTTGTAGGAAATTTTGTTTATTTTCTGTGATTGTTCCTGCTTTTATGATTAGTCAACTTCTAGCTTTCAAAGCAGACGGTCGCATGAAATAATTGATGGAATGTTAAACTAATACAGTTCCTATGCGTGACAGTCTTCTTTGGTAGGCTATTAGGTCTTATTAGATACCTCTAAGTAGTTATTTTTAGATGTGACGAAATTTCCAACCATCTGAGTAAAAACGGAAGTCGTAAAACCAAAATCTCAGTGAGAGAGAGGAAAAAAATGTTCATTCTAAATGCGGTTTTACCTTTCGTTTGTAGGAAATTTTGCTTATTTTCTGGAATTGTTCCTGCTTTTATGATTAGTCAACTTCTAGCTTTCAAAGCAGACGGTCGCATGAAATAATTGATGGAATGTTAAACTAATACAGTTCCTATGCGTGACAGTCTTCTTTGGTAGGCTATTAGGTTTTATTAGATACCTCTAAGTAGTTATTTTTAGATGTGACGAAATTTCCAACCATCTGAGTAAAAACGGAAGTCGTAAAACCAACATCTTAGTGAGAGAGAGGAAAAAATGTTCATTCTAAATGCGGTTTTACCTTTCGTTTGTAGGAAATTTTGTTTATTTTCTGGAATTGTTCCTGCTTTTATGATTTGTTAACTTCTAGCTTTCAAAGCAGACGGTCGCATGAAATAATTGATGGAATGTTAAACTAATACAGTTCCTATACGTGACAGTCTTCTTTGGTAGGCTATTAGGTCTTATTAGATACCTCTAAGTAGTTATTTTTAGATGTGACGAAATTTCCAACCATCTGAGTAAAAACGGAAGTCGTAAAACCAACATCTCAGTGAGAGAGAGGAAAAAAATGTTCATTCTAAATGCGGTTTTACCTTTCGTTTGTAGGAAATTTTGTTTATTTTCTGTGATTGTTCCTGCTTTTATGATTAGTCAACTTCTAGCTTTCAAAGCAGACGGTCGCATGAAATAATTGATGGAATGTTAAACTAATACAGTTCCTATGCGTGACAGTCTTCTTTGGTAGGCTATTAGGTCTTATTAGATACCTCTTAGTAGTTATTTTTAGATGTGACGAATTTTACAACCATCTGAGTAAAAACGGAAGTCGTAAAACCAAAATCTCAGTGAGAGAGAGGAAAAAAATGTTCATTCTAAATGCGGTTTTACCTTTCGTTTGTAGGAAATTTTGTTTATTTTCTGGAATTGTTCCTGCTTTTATGATTAGTCAACTTCTAGCTTTCAAAGCAGACGGTCGCATGAAATAATTGATGGAATGTTAAACTAATACAGTTCCTATGCGTGACAGTCTTCTTTGGTAGGCTATTAGGTCTTATTAGATACCTCTAAGTAGTTATTTTTAGATGTGACGAAATTTCCAACCATCTGAGTAAAAACGGAAGTCGTAAAACCAAAATCTCAGTGAGAGAGAGGAAAAAAATGTTCATTCTAAATGCGGTTTTACCTTTCGTTTGTAGGAAATTTTGTTTATTTTCTGGAATTGTTCCTGCTTTTATGATTAGTCAACTTCTAGCTTTCAAAGCAGACGGTCGCATGAAATAATTGATGGAATGTTAAACTAATACAGTTCCTATGCGTGACAGTCTTCTTTGGTAGGCTATTAGGTCTTATTAGATACCTCTTAGTAGTTATTTTTAGATGTGACGAATTTTACAACCTTCTGAGTAAAAACGGAAGTCGTAAAACCAACATCTCAGTGAGAGAGAGGAAAAAAATGTTCATTCTAAATGCGGTTTTACCTTTCGTTTGTAGGAAATTTTGTTTATTTTCTGGAATTGTTCCTGCTTTTATGATTCGTCAACTTCTAGCTTTCAAAGCAGACGGTCGCATGAAATAATTGATGGAATGTTAAACTAATACAGTTCCTATGCGTGACAGTCTTCTTTGGTAGGCTATTAGGTCTTATTAGATACCTCTTAGTAGTTATTTTTAGATGTGACGAATTTTACAACCATCTGAGTAAAAACGGAAGTCGTAAAACCAAAATCTCAGTGAGAGAGAGGAAAAAAATGTTCATTCTAAATGCGGTTTTACCTTTCGTTTGTAGGAAATTTTGTTTATTTTCTGGAATTGTTCCTGCTTTTATGATTAGTCAACTTCTAGCTTTCAAAGCAGACGGTCGCATGAAATAATTGATGGAATGTTAAACTAATACAGTTCCTATGCGTGACAGTCTTCTTTGGTAGGCTATTAGGTCTTATTAGATACCTCTTAGTAGTTATTTTTAGATGTGACGAAATTTCCAACCATCTGAGTAAAAACGGAAGTCGTAAAACCAAAATCTCAGTGAGAGAGAGGAAAAAAATGTTCATTCTAAATGCGGTTTTACCTTTCGTTTGTAGGAAATTTTGCTTATTTTCTGGAATTGTTCCTGCTTTTATGATTAGTCAACTTCTAGCTTTCAAAGCAGACGGTCGCATGAAATAATTGATGGAATGTTAAACTAATACAGTTCCTATGCGTGACAGTCTTCTTTGGTAGGCTATTAGGTCTTATTAGATACCTCTAAGTAGTTATTTTTAGATGTGACGAAATTTCCAACCATCTGAGTAAAAACGGAAGTCGTAAAACCAACATCTCAGTGAGAGAGAGGAAAAAAATGTTCATTCTAAATGCGGTTTTACCTTTCGTTTGTAGGAAATTTTGTTTATTTTCTGTGATTGTTCCTGCTTTTATGATTAGTCAACTTCTAGCTTTCAAAGCAGACGGTCGCATGAAATAATTGATGGAATGTTAAACTAATACAGTTCCTATGCGTGACAGTCTTCTTTGGTAGGCTATTAGGTCTTATTAGATACCTCTAAGTAGTTATTTTTAGATGTGACGAAATTTCCAACCATCTGAGTAAAAACGGAAGTCGTAAAACCAACATCTCAGTGAGAGAGAGGAAAAAAATATTCATTCTAAATGCGGTTTTACCTTTCGTTTGTAGGAAATTTTGTTTATTTTCTGTGATTGTTCCTGCTTTTATGATTAGTCAACTTCTAGCTTTCAAAGCAGACGGTCGCATGAAATAATTGATGGAATGTTAAACTAATACAGTTCCTATGCGTGACAGTCTTCTTTGGTAGGCTATTAGGTCTTATTAGATACCTCTTAGTAGTTATTTTTAGATGTGACGAATTTTACAACCATCTGAGTAAAAACGGAAGTCGTAAAACCAAAATCTCAGTGAGAGAGAGGAAAAAAATGTTCATTCTAAATGCGGTTTTACCTTTCGTTTGTAGGAAATTTTGTTTATTTTCTGGAATTGTTCCTGCTTTTATGATTAGTCAACTTCTAGCTTTCAAAGCAGACGGTCGCATGAAATAATTGATGGAATGTTAAACTAATACAGTTCCTATGCGTGACAGTCTTCTTTGGTAGGCTATTAGGTCTTATTAGATACCTCTAAGTAGTTATTTTTAGATGTGACGAAATTTCCAACCATCTGAGTAAAAACGGAAGTCGTAAAACCAACATCTCAGTGAGAGAGAGGAAAAAAATGTTCATTCTAAATGCGGTTTTACCTTTCGTTTGTAGGAAATTTTGTTTATTTTCTGTGATTGTTCCTGCTTTTATGATTAGTCAACTTCTAGCTTTCAAAGCAGACGGTCGCATGAAATAATTGATGGAATGTTAAACTAATACAGTTCCTATGCGTGACAGTCTTCTTTGGTAGGCTATTAGGTCTTATTAGATACCTCTTAGTAGTTATTTTTAGATGTGACGAATTTTACAACCATCTGAGTAAAAACGGAAGTCGTAAAACCAACATCTCAGTGAGAGAGAGGAAAAAAATGTTCATTCTAAATGCGGTTTTACCTTTCGTTTGTAGGAAATTTTGTTTATTTTCTGGAATTGTTCCTGCTTTTATGATTCGTCAACTTCTAGCTTTCAAAGCAGACTGTCGCATGAAATAATTGATGGAATGTTAAACTAATACAGTTCCTATGCGTGACAGTCTTCTTTGGTAGGCTATTAGGTCTTATTAGATACCTCTTAGTAGTTATTTTTAGATGTGACGAATTTTACAACCATCTGAGTAAAAACGGAAGTCGTAAAACCAAAATCTCAGTGAGAGAGAGGAAAAAAATGTTCATTCTAAATGCGGTTTTACCTTTCGTTTGTAGGAAATTTTGTTTATTTTCTGGAATTGTTCCTGCTTTTATGATTAGTCAACTTCTAGCTTTCAAAGCAGACGGTCGCATGAAATAATTGATGGAATGTTAAACTAATACAGTTCCTATGCGTGACAGTCTTCTTTGGTAGGCTATTAGGTCTTATTAGATACCTCTTAGTAGTTATTTTTAGATGTGACGAAATTTCCAACCATCTGAGTAAAAACGGAAGTCGTAAAACCAAAATCTCAGTGAGAGAGAGGAAAAAAATGTTCATTCTAAATGCGGTTTTACCTTTCGTTTGTAGGAAATTTTGCTTATTTTCTGGAATTGTTCCTGCTTTTATGATTAGTCAACTTCTAGCTTTCAAAGCAGACGGTCGCATGAAATAATTGATGGAATGTTAAACTAATACAGTTCCTATGCGTGACAGTCTTCTTTGGTAGGCTATTAGGTTTTATTAGATACCTCTAAGTAGTTATTTTTAGATGTGACGAAATTTCCAACCATCTGAGTAAAAACGGAAGTCGTAAAATCAACATCTCAGTGAGAGAGAGGAAAAAAATTTTCATTCTAAATGCGGTTTTACCTTTCGTTTATAGGAAATTTTGTTTATTTTCTGAAATTGTTCCTACTTTTATGATTAGTCAACTTCTAGCTTTCAAAGCAGACGGTCGCATGAAATAATTGTTAGAATGTTGAACTAATACAGTTCTTATGCGTGATAGTCTTCATTGGTAGGCTATTAGGTCTTATTAGATACCTCTTAGTAGTTATTTTTAGATGTGACGAAATTTCCAACCATCTGAGTAAAAACGGAAGTCGTAAAACCAACATCTCAGTGAGAGGGAGGAAAAAAATGTTCATTCTAAATGCGGTTTTTCCTTTCGTTTTTAGGAAATTTTGTTTATTTTCAGGAATTGTTCCTGCTTTTATGATTAGTCAACTTTTAGCTTTCAAAGCCGACGGTCGCATGAAATAATTGATGGAATGTTAAACTAAGACAGTTCCTATGCGTGACAGTCTTCTTTGGTAGGCTATTAGGTCTTATAGGATACCTCTAAGTAGTTATTTTTAGATGTGACGAAATTTCCAACCATCTGAGTAAAAACGGAAGTCGTAAAACCAACATCTTAGTGAGAGAGAGGAAAAAAATGTTCATTCTAAATGCGGTTTTACCTTTCGTTTGTAGGAAATTTTGTTTATTTTCTGGAATTGTTCCTGCTTTTATGATTAGTCAACTTCTAGCTTTCAAAGCAGACGGTCGCATGAAATAATTGATGGAATGTTAAACTAATACAGTTCCTATGCGTGACAGTCTTCTTTGGTAGGCTATTAGGTCTTATTAGATACCTCTAAGTAGTTATTTTTAGATGTGACGAAATTTCCAACCATCTGAGTAAAAACGGAAGTCGTAAAACCAACATCTCAGTGAGAGAGAGGAAAAAAATGTTCATTCTAAATGCGGTTTTACCTTTCGTTTGTAGGAAATTTTGTTTATTTTCTGTGATTGTTCCTGCTTTTATGATTAGTCAACTTTTAGCTTTCAAAGCAGACGGTCGCATGAAATAATTGATGGAATGTTAAACTAATACAGTTCCTATGCGTGACAGTCTTCTTTGGTAGGCTATTAGGTCTTATTAGATACCTCTTAGTAGTTATTTTTAGATGTGACGAATTTTACAACCATCTGAGTAAAAACGGAAGTCGTAAAACCAAAATCTCAGTGAGAGAGAGGAAAAAAATGTTCATTCTAAATGCGGTTTTACCTTTCGTTTGTAGGAAATTTTGTTTATTTTCTGGAATTGTTCCTGCTTTTATGATTAGTCAACTTCTAGCTTTCAAAGCAGACGGTCGCATGAAATAATTGATGGAATGTTAAACTAATACAGTTCCTATGCGTGACAGTCTTCTTTGGTAGGCTATTAGGTCTTATTAGATACCTCTTAGTAGTTATTTTTAGATGTGACGAATTTTACAACCATCTGAGTAAAAACGGAAGTCGTAAAACCAAAATCTCAGTGAGAGAGAGGAAAAAAATGTTCATTCTAAATGCGGTTTTACCTTTCGTTTGTAGGAAATTTTGTTTATTTTCTGGAATTGTTCCTGCTTTTATGATTAGTCAATTTCTAGCTTTCAAAGCAGACGGTCGCATGAAATAATTGATGGAATGTTAAACTAATACAGTTCCTATGCGTGACAGTCTTCTTTGGTAGGCTATTAGGTCTTATTAGATACCTCTAAGTAGTTATTTTTAGATGTGACGAAATTTCCAACCATCTGAGTAAAAACGGAAGTCGTAAAACCAAAATCTCAGTGAGAGAGAGGAAAAAAATGTTCATTTTAAATGCGGTTTTACCTTTCGTTTGTAGGAAATTTTGTTTATTTTCTGTGATTGTTCCTGTTTTTATGATTAGTCAACTTTTAGCTTTCAAAGCCGACGGTCGCATGAAATAATTGATGGAATGTTAAACTAAGACAGTTCCTATGCGTGACAGTCTTCTTTGGTAGGCTATTAGGTCTTATAGGATACCTCTAAGTAGTTATTTTTAGATGTGACGAAATTTCCAACCATCTGAGTAAAAACGGAAGTCGTAAAACCAACATCTTAGTGAGAGAGAGGAAAAAAAAGTTCATTCTAAATGCGGTTTTACCTTTCGTTTGTAGGAAATTTTGTTTATGTTCTGGAATTGTTCCTGCTTTTATGATTTGTTAACTTCTAGCTTTCAAAGCAGACGGTCGCATGAAATAATTGATGGAATGTTAAACTAATACAGTTCCTATACGTGACAGTCTTCTTTGGTAGGCTATTAGGTCTTATTAGATACCTCTAAGTAGTTGTTTTTAGATGTGACGAAATTTCCAACCATCTGAGTAAAAACGGAAGTCGTAAAACCAACATCTCAGTGAGAGAGAGGAAAAAAATGTTCATTCTAAATGCGGTTTTACCTTTCGTTTGTAGGAAATTTTGTTTATTTTCTGGAATTGTTCCTGCTTTTATGATTTGTTAACTTCTAGCTTTCAAAGCAGACGGTCGCATGAAATAATTGATGGAATGTTAAACTAATACAGTTCCTATACGTGACAGTCTTCTTTGGTAGGCTATTAGGTCTTATTAGATACCTCTAAGTAGTTATTTTTAGATGTGACGAAATTTCCAACCATCTGAGTAAAAACGGAAGTCGTAAAATCAACATCTCAGTGAGAGAGAGGAAAAAAAATTTTCATTCTAAATGCGGTTTTACCTTTCGTTTGTAGGAAATTTTGTTTATTTTCTGGAATTGTTCCTGCTTTTATGATTAGTCAACTTCTAGCTTTCAAAGCAGACGGTCGCATGAAATAATTGTTAGAATGTTGAACTAATACAGTTCTTATGCGTGATAGTCTTCATTGGTAGGCTATTAGGTCTTATTAGATACCTCTTAGTAGTTATTTTTATATGTGACGAAATTTCCAACCATCTGAGTAAAAACGGAAGTCGTAAAACCAACATCTCAGTGAGAGGGAGGAAAAAAATGTTCATTCTAAATGCGGTTTTACCTTTCGTTTGTAGGAAATTTTGTTTATTTTCTGTGATTGTTCCTGCTTTTATGATTAGTCAACTTCTAGCTTTCAAAGCAGACGGTCGCATGAAATAATTGATGGAATGTTAAACTAATACAGTTCCTATGCGTGACAGTCTTCTTTGGTAGGCTATTAGGTCTTATTAGATACCTCTAAGTAGTTATTTTTAGATGTGACGAATTTTACAACCATCTGAGTAAAAACGGAAGTCGTAAAACCAAAATCTCAGTGAGAGAGAGGAAAAAAATGTTCATTCTAAATGCGGTTTTACCTTTCGTTTGTAGGAAATTTTGTTTATTTTCTGGAATTGTTCCTGCTTTTATGATTAGTCAACTTCTAGCTTTCAAAGCAGACGGTCGCATGAAATAATTGATGGAATGTTAAACTAATACAGTTCCTATGCGTGACAGTCTTCTTTGGTAGGCTATTAGGTCTTATTAGATACCTCTTAGTAGTTATTTTTAGATGTGACGAATTTTACAACCATCTGAGTAAAAACGGAAGTCGTAAAACCAAAATCTCAGTGAGAGAGAGGAAAAAAATGTTCATTCTAAATGCGGTTTTACCTTTCGTTTGTAGGAAATTTTGTTTATTTTCTGGAATTGTTCCTGCTTTTATGATTAGTCAACTTCTAGCTTTCAAAGCAGACGGTCGCATGAAATAATTGATGGAATGTTAAACTAATACAGTTCCTATGCGTGACAGTCTTCTTTGGTAGGCTATTAGGTCTTATTAGATACCTCTAAGTAGTTATTTTTAGATGTGACGAAATTTCCAACCATCTGAGTAAAAACGGAAGTCGTAAAACCAAAATCTCAGTGAGAGAGAGGAAAAAAATGTTCATTTTAAATGCGGTTTTACCTTTCGTTTGTAGGAAATTTTGTTTATTTTCTGGAATTGTTCCTGCTTTTATGATTAGTCAACTTCTAGCTTTCAAAGCAGACGGTCGCATGAAATAATTGATGGAATGTTAAACTAATACAGTTCCTATGCGTGACAGTCTTCTTTGGTAGGCTATTAGGTCTTATTAGATACCTCTAAGTAGTTGTTTATAGATGTGACGAAATTTCCAACCATCTGAGTAAAAACGGAAGTCGTAAACCAACATCTCAGTGAGAGAGAGGAAAAAAAAGTTCATTCTAAATGCGGTTTTACCTTTCGTTTGTAGGAAATTTTGTTTATTTTCTGTAATTGTTCCTGTTTTTATGATTAGTCAACTTTTAGCTTTCAAAGCCGACGGTCGCATGAAATAATTGATGGAATGTTAAACTAAGACAGTTCCTATGCGTGACAGTCTTCTTTGGTAGGCTATTAGGTCTTATAGGATACCTCTAAGTAGTTATTTTTAGATGTGACGAAATTTCCAACCATCTGAGTAAAAACGGAAGTCGTAAAACCAACATCTTAGTGAGAGAGAGGAAAAAAAAAGTTCATTCTAAATGCGGTTTTACCTTTCGTTTGTAGGAAATTTTGTTTATGTTCTGGAATTGTTCCTGCTTTTATGATTTGTTAACTTCTAGCTTTCAAAGCAGACGGTCGCATGAAATAATTGATGGAATGTTAAACTAATACAGTTCCTATACGTGACAGTCTTCTTTGGTAGGCTATTAGGTCTTATTAGATACCTCTAAGTAGTTATTTTTAGATGTGACGAAATTTCCAACCATCTGAGTAAAAACGGAAGTCGTAAAACCAACATCTCAGTGAGAGAGAGGAAAAAAATGTTCATTCTAAATGCGGTTTTACCTTTCGTTTGTAGGAAATTTTGTTTATTTTCTGGAATTGTTCCTGATTTTATGATTTGTTAACTTCTAGCTTTCAAAGCAGACGGTCGCATGAAATAATTGATGGAATGTTAAACTAATACAGTTCCTATACGTGACAGTCTTCTTTGGTAGGCTATTAGGTCTTATTAGATACCTCTAAGTAGTTATTTTTAGATGTGACGAAATTTCCAACCATCTGAGTAAAAACGGAAGTCGTAAAATCAACATCTCAGTGAGAGAGAGGAAAAAAAATTTTCATTCTAAATGCGGTTTTACCTTTCGTTTGTAGGAAATTTTGTTTATTTTCTGGAATTGTTCCTGCTTTTATGATTAGTCAACTTCTAGCTTTCAAAGCAGACGGTCGCATGAAATAATTGTTAGAATGTTGAACTAATACAGTTCTTATGCGTGATAGTCTTCATTGGTAGGCTATTAGGTCTTATTAGATACCTCTTAGTAGTTATTTTTATATGTGACGAAATTTCCAACCATCTGAGTAAAAACGGAAGTCGTAAAACCAACATCTCAGTGAGAGGGAGGAAAAAAATGTTCATTCTAAATGCGGTTTTACCTTTCGTTTGTAGGAAATTTTGTTTATTTTCTGTGATTGTTCCTGCTTTTATGATTAGTCAACTTCTAGCTTTCAAAGCAGACGGTCGCATGAAATAATTGATGGAATGTTAAACTAATACAGTTCCTATGCGTGACAGTCTTCTTTGGTAGGCTATTAGGTCTTATTAGATACCTCTAAGTAGTTATTTTTAGATGTGACGAAATTTCCAACCATCTGAGTAAAAACGGAAATCGTAAAACCAACATCTCAGTGAGAGAGAGGAAAAAAATGTTCATTCTAAATGCGGTTTTTCCTTTCGTTTTTAGGAAATTTTGTTTATTTTCAGGAATTGTTCCTGCTTTTATGATTAGTCAACTTTTAGCTTTCAAAGCCGACGGTCGCATGAAATAATTGATGGAATGTTAAACTAAGACAGTTCCTATGCGTGACAGTCTTCTTTGGTAGGCTATTAGGTCTTATTAGATACCTCTAAGTAGTTATTTTTAGATGTGACGAAATTTCCAACCATCTGAGTAAAAACGGAAGTCGTAAAACCAAAATCTCAGTGAGAGAGAGGAAAAAAATGTTCATTCTAAATGCGGTTTTACCTTTCGTTTGTAGGAAATTTTGTTTATTTTCTGTGATTGTTCCTGCTTTTATGATTAGTCAACTTCTAGCTTTCAAAGCAGACGGTCGCATGAAATAATTGATGGAATGTTAAACTAATACAGTTCCTATGCGTGACAGTCTTCTTTGGTAGGCTATTAGGTCTTATTAGATACCTCTAAGTAGTTATTTTTAGATGTGACGAAATTTCCAACCATCTGAGTAAAAACGGAAGTCGTAAAACCAACATCTCAGTGAGAGAGAAAAAAAAAGTTCATTCTAAATGCGGTTTTACCTTTCGTTTGTAGGAAATTTTGTTTATTTTCTGGAATTGTTCCTGCTTTTATGATTAGTGAACTTTTAGCTTTCAAAGCAGACGGTCGCATGAAATAATTGATGGAATGTTAAACTAATACAGTTCCTATGCGTGACAGTCTTCTTTGGTAGGCTATTAGGTCTTATTAGATACCTCTAAGTAGTTGTTTTTAGATGTGACGAAATTTCCAACCATCTGAGTAAAAACGGAAGTCGTAAACCAACATCTCAGTGAGAGAGAGGAAAAAAAAGTTCATTCTAAATGCGGTTTTACCTTTCGTTTGTAGGAAATTTTGTTTATTTTCTGTAATTGTTCCTGTTTTTATGATTAGTCAACTTCTAGCTATCAAAGCTGACGGTCGCATGACATAATTGTTAGAATGTTGAACTAATACAGTTCTTATGCGTGACAGTCTTTGGTAGGCTATTAGGTCTTATTAGATACCTCTAAGTAGTTATTTTTAGATGTGACGAAATTTCCAACCATCTGAGTAAAAACGGAAGTCGTAAAACCAACATCTCAGTGAGAGAGAGGAAAAAAATGTTCATTCTAAATGCGGTTTTACCTTTCGTTTGTAGGAAATTTTGTTTATTTTCTGGAATTGTTCCTGCTTTTATGATTAGTCAACTTCTAGCTTTCAAAGCAGACGGTCGCATGAAATAATTGATGGAATGTTAAACTAATACAGTTCCTATGCGTGACAGTCTTCTTTGGTAGGCTATTAGGTCTTATTAGATACCTCTAAGTAGTTATTTTTAGATGTGACGAAATTTCCAACCATCTGAGTAAAAACGGAAGTCGTAAAACCAAAATCTCAGTGAGAGAGAGGAAAAAATCGTTCATTCTAAATGCGGTTTTACCTTTCGTTTGTAGGAAATTTTGTTTATTTTCTGGAATTGTTCCTGCTTTTATGATTAGTCAACTTCTAGCTTTCAAAGCAGACGGTCGCATGAAATAATTGATGGAATGTTAAACTAATACAGTTCCTATGCGTGACAGTCTTCTTTGGTAGGCTATTAGGTTTTATTAGATACCTCTAAGTAGTTATTTTTAGATGTGACGAAATTTCCAACCATCTGAGTAAAAACGGAAATCGTAAAACCAACATCTCAGTGAGAGAGAGGAAAAAAATGTTCATTCTAAATGCGGTTTTTCCTTTCGTTTTTAGGAAATTTTGTTTATTTTCAGGAATTGTTCCTGCTTTTATGATTAGTCAACTTTTAGCTTTCAAAGCCGACGGTCGCATGAAATAATTGATGGAATGTTAAACTAAGACAGTTCCTATGCGTGACAGTCTTCTTTGGTAGGCTATTAGGTCTTATAGGATACCTCTAAGTAGTTATTTTTAGATGTGACGAAATTTCCAACCATCTGAGTAAAAACGGAAGTCGTAAAACCAAAATCTCAGTGAGAGAGAGGAAAAAAATGTTCATTCTAAATGCGGTTTTACCTTTCGTTTGTAGGAAATTTTGTTTATTTTCTGTGATTGTTCCTGCTTTTATGATTAGTCAACTTCTAGCTTTCAAAGCAGACGGTCGCATGAAATAATTGATGGAATGTTAAACTAATACAGTTCCTATGCGTGACAGTCTTCTTTGGTAGGCTATTAGGTCTTATTAGATACCTCTAAGTAGTTATTTTTAGATGTGACGAAATTTCCAACCATCTGAGTAAAAACGGAAGTCGTAAAACCAAAATCTCAGTGAGAGAGAGGAAAAAAATGTTCATTCTAAATGCGGTTTTACCTTTCGTTTGTAGGAAATTTTGTTTATTTTCTGTGATTGTTCCTGCTTTTATGATTAGTCAACTTCTAGCTTTCAAAGCAGACGGTCGCATGAAATAATTGATGGAATGTTAAACTAATACAGTTCCTATGCGTGACAGTCTTCTTTGGTAGGCTATTAGGTCTTATTAGATACCTCTAAGTAGTTATTTTTAGATGTGACGAAATTTCCAACCATCTGAGTAAAAACGGAAGTCGTAAAACCAACATCTCAGTGAGAGAGAAAAAAAAAGTTCATTCTAAATGCGGTTTTACCTTTCGTTTGTAGGAAATTTTGTTTATTTTCTGGAATTGTTCCTGCTTTTATGATTAGTGAACTTTTAGCTTTCAAAGCAGACGGTCGCATGAAATAATTGATGGAATGTTAAACTAATACAGTTCCTATGCGTGACAGTCTTCTTTGGTAGGCTATTAGGTCTTATTAGATACCTCTAAGTAGTTGTTTTTAGATGTGACGAAATTTCCAACCATCTGAGTAAAAACGGAAGTCGTAAACCAACATCTCAGTGAGAGAGAGGAAAAAAAAGTTCATTCTAAATGCGGTTTTACCTTTCGTTTGTAGGAAATTTTGTTTATTTTCTGTAATTGTTCCTGTTTTTATGATTAGTCAACTTCTAGCTATCAAAGCTGACGGTCGCATGACATAATTGTTAGAATGTTGAACTAATACAGTTCTTATGCGTGACAGTCTTTGGTAGGCTATTAGGTCTTATTAGATACCTCTAAGTAGTTATTTTTAGATGTGACGAAATTTCCAACCATCTGAGTAAAAACGGAAGTCGTAAAACCAACATCTCAGTGAGAGAGAGGAAAAAAAATGTTCATTCTAAATGCGGTTTTACCTTTCGTTTGTAGGAAATTTTGTTTATTTTCTGGAATTGTTCCTGCTTTTATGATTAGTCAACTTCTAGCTTTCAAAGCAGACGGTCGCATGAAATAATTGATGGAATGTTAAACTAATACAGTTCCTATGCGTGACAGTCTTCTTTGGTAGGCTATTAGGTCTTATTAGATACCTCTAAGTAGTTATTTTTAGATGTGACGAAATTTCCAACCATCTGAGTAAAAACGGAAGTCGTAAAACCAAAATCTCAGTGAGAGAGAGGAAAAAATCGTTCATTCTAAATGCGGTTTTACCTTTCGTTTGTAGGAAATTTTGTTTATTTTCTGGAATTGTTCCTGCTTTTATGATTAGTCAACTTCTAGCTTTCAAAGCAGACGGTCGCATGAAATAATTGATGGAATGTTAAACTAATACAGTTCCTATGCGTGACAGTCTTCTTTGGTAGGCTATTAGGTTTTATTAGATACCTCTAAGTAGTTATTTTTAGATGTGACGAAATTTCCAACCATCTGAGTAAAAACGGAAGTCGTAAAATCAACATCTCAGTGAGAGAGAGGAAAAAAAAAGTTCATTCTAAATGCGGTTTTACCTTTCGTTTGTAGGAAATTTTGTTTATTTTCTGGAATTGTTCCTGCTTTTATGATTAGTGAACTTTTAGCTTTCAAAGCAGACGGTCGCATGAAATAATTGATGGAATGTTAAACTAATACAGTTCCTATGCGTGACAGTCTTCTTTGGTAGGCTATTAGGTCTTATTAGATACCTCTAAGTAGGTGTTTTTAGATGTGACGAAATTTCCAACCATCTGAGTAAAAACGGAAGTCGTAAACCAACATCTCAGTGAGAGAGAGGAAAAAAATGTTCATTCTAAATGCGGTTTTACCTTTCGTTTGTAGGAAATTTTGTTTATTTTCTGTGATTGTTCCTGCTTTTATGATTAGTCAACTTCTAGCTTTCAAAGCAGACGGTCGCATGAAATAATTGATGGAATGTTAAACTAATACAGTTCCTATGCGTGACAGTCTTCTTTGGTAGGCTATTAGGTCTTATTAGATACCTCTTAGTAGTTATTTTTAGATGTGACGAAATTTCCAACCATCTGAGTAAAAACGGAAGTCGTAAAACCAACATCTCAGTGAGAGAGAGGAAAAAAATGTTCATTCTAAATGCGGTTTTACCTTTCGTTTGTAGGAAATTTTGTTTATTTTCTGGAATTGTTCCTGCTTTTATGATTAGTCAACTTCTAGCTTTCAAAGCAGACGGTCGCATGAAATAATTGATGGAATGTTAAACTAATACAGTTCCTATGCGTGACAGTCTTCTTTGGTAGGCTATTAGGTCTTATTAGATACCTCTAAGTAATTATTTTTAGATGTGACGAAATTTCCAACCATCTGAGTAAAAACGGAAGTCGTAAAACCAAAATCTCAGTGAGAGAGAGGAAAAAATCGTTCATTCTAAATGCGGTTTTACCTTTCGTTTGTAGGAAATTTTGTTTATTTTCTGGAATTGTTCCTGCTTTTATGATTAGTCAACTTCTAGCTTTCAAAGCAGACGGTCGCATGAAATAATTGATGGAATGTTAAACTAATACAGTTCCTATGCGTGACAGTCTTCTTTGGTAGGCTATTAGGTTTTATTAGATACCTCTAAGTAGTTATTTTTAGATGTGACGAAATTTCCAACCATCTGAGTAAAAACGGAAGTCGTAAAATCAACATCTCAGTGAGAGAGAGGAAAAAAAAAGTTCATTCTAAATGCGGTTTTACCTTTCGTTTGTAGGAAATTTTGTTTATTTTCTGGAATTGTTCCTGCTTTTATGATTAGTCAACTTCTAGCTTTCAAAGCAGACGGTCGCATGAAATAATTGATGGAATGTTAAACTAATACAGTTCCTATGCGTGACAGTCTTCTTTGGTAGGCTATTAGGTCTTATTAGATACCTCTAAGTAGTTATTTTTAGATGTGACGAAATTTCCAACCATCTGAGTAAAAAAGGAAGTCGTAGAACCAACATCTCAGTGAGAGAGAGGAAAAAAATGTTCATTCTAAATGCGGTTTTACCTTTCGTTTGTAGGAAATTTTGTTTATTTTCTGGAATTGTTCCTGCTTTTATGATTAGTCAACTTCTAGCTTTCAAAGCAGACGGTCGCATGAAATAATTGATGGAATGTTAAACTAATACAGTTCCTATGCGTGACAGTCTTCTTTGGTAGGCTATTAGGTATTATTAGATACCTCTAAGTAGTTATTTTCAGATGTGACGAAATTTCCAACCATCTGAGTAAAACCGGAAGTCGTAGAACCAACATCTCAGTGAGAGAGAGGAAAAAAAAGTTCATTCTAAATGCGGTTTTACCTTTCGTTTGTAGGAAATTTTGTTTATTTTCTGTAATTGTTCCTGTTTTTATGATTAGTCAACTTCTAGCTATCAAAGCTGACGGTCGCATGAAATAATTGTTAGAATGTTGAACTAATACAGTTCTTATGCGTGACAGTCTTTGGTAGGCTATTAGGTCTTATTAGATACCTCTAAGTAGTTGTTTTTAGATGTGACGAAATTTCCAACCATCTGAGTAAAAAAGGAAGTCGTAAAACCAACATCTCAGTGAGAGAGAGGAAAAAAATGTTCATTCTAAATGCGGTTTTACCTTTCGTTTGTAGGAAATTTTGTTTATTTTCTGTAATTGTTCCTGTTTTTATGATTAGTCAACTTCTAGCTATCAAAGCTGACGGTCGCATGAAATAATTGTTAGAATGTTGAACTAATACAGTTCTTATGCGTGACAGTCTTTGGTAGGCTATTAGGTCTTATTAGATAGGTACCTCTAAGTAGTTGTTTTTAGATGTGACGAAATTTCCAACCATCTGAGTAAAAACGGAAGTCGTAAAACCAACATCTCAGTGAGAGAGAGGAAAAAAATGTTCATTCTAAATGCGGTTTTACCTTTCGTTTGTAGGAAATTTTGTTTATTTTCTGTAATTGTTCCTGCTTTTATGATTAGTCAACTTCTAGCTTTCAAAGCAGACGGTCGCCTGAAATAATTGATGGAATGTTAAACTAATACAGTTCCTATGCGTGACAGTCTTCTTTGGTAGGCTATTAGGTCTTATTAGATACCTCTAAGTAGTTATTTTTAGATGTGACGAAATTTCCAACCATCTGAGTAAAAACGGAAGTCGTAAAACCAACATCTCAGTGAGAGAGAGGAAAAAAATGTTCATTCTAAATGCGGTTTTACCTTTCGTTTGTAGGAAATTTTGTTTATTTTCTGGAATTGTTCCTGCTTTTATGATTTGTTAACTTCTAGCTTTCAAAGCAGACGGTCGCATGAAATAATTGATGGAATGTTAAACTAATACAGTTCCTATGCGTGACAGTCTTCTTTGGTAGGCTATTAGGTCTTATTAGATACCTCTAAGTAGTTATTTTTAGATGTGACGAAATTTCCAACCATCTGAGTAAAAACGGAAGTCGTAAAACCAACATCTCAGTGAGAGAGAGGAAAAAAATGTTCATTCTAAATGCGGTTTTACCTTTCGTTTGTAGGAAATTTTGTTTATTTTCTGGAATTGTTCCTGCTTTTATGATTAGTCAACTTCTAGCTTTCAAAGCAGACGGTCGCATGAAATAATTGTTAGAATGTTGAACTAATACAGTTCTTATGCGTGATAGTCTTCATTGGTAGGCTATTAGGTCTTATTAGATACCTCTAAGTAGTTATTTTTAGATGTGACGAAATTTCCAACCATCTGAGTAAAAACGGAAGTCGTAGAACCAACATCTCAGTGAGAGAGAGGAAAAAAATGTTCATTCTAAATGCGGTTTTACCTTTCGTTTGTAGGAAATTTTGTTTATTTTCTGGAATTGTTCCTGCTTTTATGATTTGTTAACTTCGCTAGCTTTCAAAGCAGACGGTCGCATGAAATAATTGATGGAATGTTAAACTAATACAGTTCCTATGCGTGACAGTCTTCTTTGGTAGGCTATTAGGTCTTATTAGATACCTCTAAGTAGTTATTTTTAGATGTGACGAAATTTCCAACCATCTGAGTAAAAACGGAAGTCGTAAAACCAACATCTCAGTGAGAGAGAGGAAAAAAATGTTCATTCTAAATGCGGTTTTACCTTTCGTTTGTAGGAAATTTTGTTTATTTTCTGTGATTGTTCCTGCTTTTATGATTAGTCAACTTCTAGCTTTCAAAGCAGACGGTCGCATGAAATAATTGATGGAAAGTTAAACTAATACAGTTCCTATGCGTGACAGTCTTCTTTGGTAGGCTATTAGGTCTTATTAGATACCTCTTAGTAGTTATTTTTAGATGTGACGAAATTTACAACCATCTGAGTAAAAACGGAAGTCGTAAAACCAAAATCTCAGTGAGAGAGAGGAAAAAAATGTTCATTCTAAATGCGGTTTTACCTTTCGTTTGTAGGAAATTTTGTTTATTTTCTGGAATTGTTCCTGCTTTTATGATTAGTCAACTTCTAGCTTTCAAAGCAGACGGTCGCATGGAATAATTGATGGAATGTTAAACTAATACAGTTCCTATGCGTGACAGTCTTCTTTGGTAGGCTATTAGGTCTTATTAGATACCTCTTAGTAGTTATTTTTAGATGTGACGAATTTTACAACCATCTGAGTAAAAACGGAAGTCGTAAAACCAAAATCTCAGTGAGAGAGAGGAAAAAAATGTTCATTCTAAATGCGGTTTTACCTTTCGTTTGTAGGAAATTTTGTTTATTTTCTGGAATTGTTCCTGCTTTTATGATTAGTCAACTTCTAGCTTTCAAAGCAGACGGTCGCATGAAATAATTGTTAGAATGTTGAACTAATACAGTTCTTATGCGTGATAGTCTTCATTGGTAGGCTATTAGGTCTTATTAGATACCTCTTAGTAGTTATTTTTAGATGTGACGAAATTTCCAACCATCTGAGTAAAAACGGAAGTCGTAAAACCAACATCTCAGTGAGAGGGAGGAAAAAAATGTTCATTCTAAATGCGGTTTTTCCTTTCGTTTTTAGGAAATTTTGTTTATTTTCAGGAATTGTTCCTGCTTTTATGATTAGTCAACTTTTAGCTTTCAAAGCCGACGGTCGCATGAAATAATTGATGGAATGTTAAACTAAGACAGTTCCTATGCGTGACAGTCTTCTTTGGTAGGCTATTAGGTCTTATAGGATACCTCTAAGTAGTTATTTTTAGATTTGACGAGATTTCCAACCATCTGAGTAAAAACGGAAGTCGTAAAACCAACATCTTAGTGAGAGAGAGGAAAAAAAGTTCATTCTAAATGCGGTTTTACCTTTCGTTTGTAGGAAATTTTGTTTATTTTCTGGAATTGTTCCTGCTTTTATGATTAGTCAACTTCTAGCTTTCAAAGCAGACGGTCGCATGAAATAATTCATGGAATGTTAAACTAATACAGTTCCTATGCGTGATAGTCTTCTTTGGTAGGCTATTAGGTCTTATAGGATACCTCTAAGTAGTTGTTTTTAGATGTGACGAAATTTCCAACCATCTGAGTAAAAACGGAAGTCGTAAAACCAACATCTCAGTGAGAGAGAGGAAAAAAATGTTCATTCTAAATGCGATTTTACCTTTCGTTTGTAGGAAATTTTGTTTATTTTCTGTGATTGTTCCTGTTTTTATGATTAGTCAACTTCTAGCTTTCAAAGCAGACGGTCGCATGAAATAATTGTTAGAATGTTGAACTTGTTGTTACCAATGAATAGCAACCCGAAGGGCTCGTTCGCATACCTGCTTGGTGACATCATCCTAGACATTTGTGAATAAGGACAAGCAGGTACCTAGACCGAGAAGACTAGGGTGAAAGTAGACGAGGACATTCATTCACTGAGAGCTATTCCTGACGTGTAGACGTTAGGAAATATTGTAATCTATAATCTGTATTGTTAAGTAATATTAATCTACTACTTTTCAGTGTTTCATAATAATTAATAAAAAATATCAAAATATCAACAAATTTAAAATTTCAATATACAGTCCACTTATTAATCAACATAGTTTTGGTCCATCGAGCAAATCTTAATTGAAGTGAATTAATTGAATTAATTACCTATAATTAATAATAAATAAAGTGCCAACTTCAAGATACTCAAGTGCCGAGAAGAAGCTAGTGGGTCTCTACTCCTAAGGAAAATTCCTGTAAGTTCCTTCCACAATTATTATACCTGTATACCAATCATTTTTAATAGCAGTTTTAATTTATTGTTATTTGATAAATAATAAATTTCAATAATGACGCTAATCCAATCAAGAGGATACATTAAATCACAGGCCACTCGTTTCAAGACTCATTTCGATTCGATAGACAAAGAAAAGTTAAATGATCAAGTAATTGCTAGATTAATAATAAGATTAGAATCTTTTGAAACTCTGCTGCATGATTTCTATGAGATTCAAACTGAAATTGAAAAATCGTTCAAGGAAACTGATCCTAAACTTGTAAAAGAGTTTCATAGTCAATGCGAAAAAGAACGTGAAGATTTTGAGGATTCTTATTACGATTATTTAGCTGATGCCAAATTATTATGCGAACAATATCGAAATAAGATTCAATCTCCCATTAATATTCCTTCATTAAAAGTTAATAAAAATATTGATGCTGCTAGTATTAAGAGTAATATTGTTCTTGAAAATAAAAATATAACTGCTGGCAACATCGCTAGTGACAATTTTAATGACGATAACGTGAGCTCTGCTAATAATTCTGAAATTAAGTTCAAGCAATTAACTCAAGTAGCTTTACCTAAAATAAGCTTGCCAAGTTTCACTGGAAAACCAGGAACATGGATTGAATTCAGAGACGCTTTCATGGCTCTTGTAAATTCAAACGAAACATTGTCCAATTATGAAAAGTTTTACTATTTAAAAATGTCATGCAAAAATGAGGCATCTGATCTCATTGAGGCCATTCAGGTGACCGATTCAAATTATGACGTTGCCTGGCGAACTTTAATTGATAATTATGAAAGCAATGCTCAATTAATTCATGACCACATTCAGGCTATCTTAACCCTTCCAACATTAACAAAAGAGTCGTCACAGCACATAAAAATCTTGTACGTCGATCTTAATAAGCATTTGCGTTCGTTAAGTAATCTTGGCGAAGAAACTTCATCATGGGATAGGTTGATAATTCAAATAATTACCAATAAATTTGACAATGTCACCGACAGAGAGTGGCAGTCATTTAAATGGAAAGATGAATTACCGGTATTAGATGATTTAAATGACTTTCTAAAGGAACGTATTAAAATACTAAGCAAAGTTGAATCTAAAAGGCAGCAAAATGCCGGTCTCAACAACAATTCAAATAATAATAATCAGCCTAAAAGGAGAAGTTTTAATAGTTTTGTAGTTAGTACTACTAGTAAAAATAATTCGTGTAATTTTTGTAATAATATAGGCCATCTAATTTATTCATGCGAACAGTTTTTACAATTACCCATTCAAACAAGAATTTCTGAAATAAAAAAATTGAAGCTATGTTTAAATTGCCTGAAAGATAACCATTCGTCATGGAACTGTAAAGGTCAAAAATGCAGAAAATGCAATAAACCTCATAACTCTCTATTACATTTAGACCTTGCTAAATTCTCCCTTTACAGCCATAATAAAAATAATTTCACATCTGGCAGCCCTGACAATGGCAACTTGAATACAATGAATCAAGTACCTGAGTTCGTGCAAACCGACAAAAGCGTTTCGCATTCCACAAGGAACGAGGCCAGTGCAAATATTAGTAATAATAGAGAAACCACCCCTGCTTCTCTATCCATTGCAAATCACTTGTGTGACCGGTTTGAAAACACCACTGTAGGTACTCAGGTAATCTTGTCAACTGCCGTTCTTTATATAAGAGATTATTCGAAGAATTATCATTATTGTCGAGTGCTTTTGGATAATGGATCACAAAGTAATCTAATTACGGAAAAACTTTGTAGAAAATTAAAACTGAAAATGGAAAATGTTAATTTTGCAGTAAAAGGGGTAGGTGTAAGTTTAAAGACAATAAGCAATGAAGTAAATGTAAATATTAGATCCTGCATAAACAATTTCTCCACAAGTATTAAATGTTTAGTGTTACCGACAATAACTGAAAATTTACCATTGCGGTCATTTAGTTGTGAACATTTACATATTCCGGAACACATAAAATTAGCAGATCAAAAATTTAATGAAAGCGGAGAAATTGACATGTTATTAGGGGCTACTGTGTTCTGGGATCTGATGTGTTCCGGACAAATTAAATTAGGTCCAGGAATGCCGATATTACAAAATACAAAGGTGGGTTGGATAGTGTCAGGAAATGTAATTATTAATAACAATGATAATAATAAAATGCATCAGACTATTTCATGTTTAAGTATAAATGAAAATAATAGTTCAATTAATGACCAAATTACAAAATTCTGGAATCTAGAAGAAACCAATAATAATTCTGGTAATAAACCATTATCCAGTTCAGATAAATATTGTGAACAATATTTTGAAAATACCACTCGCAGAGATGAGTCCGGTAGGTTCATTGTTAAAATTCCCTTTAATACATTTAAAGACAATTTAGGGAGTTCCTATCAAACAGCCAAATCTAGACTGTTGAACTTGGAAAAAAAACTAAATAATAATCCAGAATTGAGTCTAGAATACTCTAAATTTATGTCTGAGTATTTGAAATTGGGCCATATGTCCAAAATTACAACTATTAATACGAGTAACCATTCAGATCCTGAATTTGATAAAGGATTTTATTTACCCCATCATTGTGTAATTAAATTGTCAAGTCTAACCACCAAATTACGAGTCGTTTTCGATGGTTCCGCGAAATCCGATACCGGGTATTCTTTAAATGATACACAATTCAGTGGACCGAAGTTACAAAACGACTTGATTGATATTATATTAAGATTTAGAATTTATAATTACGTAATCACAGGTGATATTTCTAAGATGTATCGTCAGATTTTAATTGATGAAACTGAACGTTGCTATCAAAAAATATTATGGAGACAGAATCAAAATGAGGAAATTCAGACATATATTTTAAACACCGTCACATATGGAACTGCATCAGCACCGTATTTAAGTGTAAAATGCATACAAAAATTAGCTCTTGACAATACTGCAACGTATCCAGTTGCCAGTGAAATTATAATAAATGACTTTTACATAGACGATTTAATTACTGGAGCTAATTCAAAGAGTGACTTGATTAATATTCAAAGACAAATTTCAAAAATTTTAAGCTCAGCGGGATTTGAATTACGAAAATGGACGAGCAATGACGTGAGTATATTAAAAGAAATTGACATAAACAGTAATCTTGATAATAACGTATTAATGCTAGGCGAGAATGAAGACAACAAGACATTAGGACTTCATTGGAATCCTAAGGCAGACTGCATTTTATACTCAATATCAAATGTAACTTTAACTGAAATTCAATCCTGCAAAAGATCAGTTCTTTCAGTCATCTGTCAAATTTTCGACCCACTGGGGTTACTAGGTCCATTATTAATCAGGGCAAAATTAATCATACAGGAACTGTGGAAGGTAAAAATCTCATGGGATGAAGCAGTTCCCCAAAATATATTTACACAATGGCAACAATTCAAAGAAGAATTAAAACTTCTCAGTCTTATAGAAGTTCCAAGACAGGTTTTCTTCCAAACTGCTATCTTTATTGAACTCCACGGATTTTCTGATTCATCAGAATATGCCTACGGGGCATGTATCTATGTTCGATGTATTTTCTCAAACAATAGAATTGTGTCCAACCTTTTCTGTTCAAAGAGCAGAGTAGCTCCTATCAAACAGACTACTCTGCCCAGGCTTGAATTGTGCGCTGCAGTTTTATTGTCACAATTAATGCAAAATGTAAAAACAGCAGTAAAAATTAATTTCAATAAATATTACTACTGGTCGGACTCCACAATAACATTAGCTTGGATTCGTGGGGAACCAAGAAAATGGAAAACCTTCGTGGCCAACCGCGTTGGGGAAATTCAGTCATTAACTAGCCCGAGGGACTGGCATCATGTTAAATCGGAAGAAAATCCAGCCGACCTTGTGTCTAGAGGTATTTCAATTACAAATTTTATAAATTCAGAGATGTGGTGGCATGGGCCAACCTTTTTCAAAACTAATAATTGTAATTGGAACGTGGAAGAACATAATTTTGACAGTCTTGTAGATATTGATGTTCCCGAATTAAAATTATGTCACAGTGTAGTATTCTTCAATGATGTCTTGAATATATTCAATAAGTATTCAAGTCTAAGAAAATTACAATCAGTGATTGCATTTATTTTAAGATTCTACAATAATTCTAAGGTATCTTTAAATACGCGAATCTTACGACCGAACCTAACTGCGACAGAGTTGAAGGACTCATTATTATTACTCGTTAAGTTAGCTCAAAGGGAGTGTTTCCCTTTAGATTATGATAATTTGTTAAACAAAAAACACGTTGATTCTAACAGTAAAATTTTGAGTTTGAATCCCTTTCTAGATGAGAAAGGACTTATAAGAGTAGGGGGAAGAATAAAAAATTCTTCAATAGAATACAATAAAAAGCATCCATTATTATTATCACCAAAGCATAATTTAACAAAGTTAATTTTTAAGCATTTACATGAAAAAATGTTACATTGCGGTGCGCAAACACTTCATTATAATATTAGGGAAGAATATTGGGTGCCTTCTGGGCGTAATGTAGCAAAAAGTACTTTAAGAAATTGTCTTACTTGCTTCAAAGTAAACCCAACCTCTCCGGTGTATATGATGGGTAATCTTCCTAGTTTTAGAGTTAATGAATCTCTTCCATTTATTAACGTAGGCCTTGATTACGGCGGTCCATTTTTGTTAAAAGATCGAAGTACAAGAGGTGCAAAAATTATTAAATGTTACACATGTTTATTCATATGCATGTCAACACGCGCAGTTCATTTAGAACTAGTATCAGATTTGACAACGGAATCCTTTATGGCCACCTTAAAAAGATTTATAGCTAGGAGAGGGCAACCTTTAAACCTATTTTCGGACAATGGTTCTAATTTTAGAGGGGCTAATAATGAAATGGTAAAGCTATTTGAGTTTTTGAAAACTAATTCCAATAAAATTGATCTTGATTTAAATAGAAATCTAATAAAATGGCATTTTATACCAGCTAATTCACCAAGTTTTGGAGGAATCTGGGAGGCTGGTATAAAAATTGTAAAATATCACTTGAAACGAGTGGTTGGCTTAAACAAATTCAATTTTGAACAATTTAATACCTTACTAACACAAATTGAGGCTGTTATTAATTCCCGACCGATCTCTCCCTTATCCTCGGACCCTGAAGATTTATCTCCATTAACTCCAGGGCACTTTTTAATTGGTAGAAATTTAACTACCGTGCCAGAAGCTGATTTTACTGCTACTCCAATTAATAGACTAAGAAAATATCAGCATATTCAACAGCTAGTACAGCACTTCTGGGTCAGATGGAACAAGGAATATATTACCGGACTCCAAGCAAGAACAAAGTGGAAATCCTCTGGAAAAATTTTAATCCAACCAGGAAGTCTAGTCATTATTAAAGACGACAACCTTCCCCCGCTGAAGTGGCATCTTGGTCGCATTGTTCAACTACATCCAGGTACCGATGGCACAATTAGGGTAGTCAGCATTCGTACCCCCAACGGAGTCCAGAAGCGAGCAGTATCAAGAATTTGTTTATTACCGGTTGAAAGTGACACCTTTCAAGGCGGCCAGCATGTTGTTACCAATGAATAGCAACCCGAAGGGCTCGTTCGCATACCTGCTTGGTGACATCATCCTAGACATTTGTGAATAAGGACAAGCAGGTACCTAGACCGAGAAGACTAGGGTGAAAGTAGACGAGGACATTCATTCACTGAGAGCTATTCCTGACGTGTAGACGTTAGGAAATATTGTAATCTATAATCTGTATTGTTAAGTAATATTAATCTACTACTTTTCAGTGTTTCATAATAATTAATAAAAAATATCAAAATATCAACAAATTTAAAATTTCAATATACAGTCCACTTATTAATCAACAGAACTTATATAGTTCTTATGCGTGACAGTCTTCTTTGGTAGGCTATTAGGTCTTATTAGATACCTCTAAGTAGTTGTTTTTAGATGTGACGAAATTTCCAACCATATCTGAGTAAAAACGGAAGTCGTAAAACCAACATCTCAGTGAGAGAGAGGAAAAAAATGTTCATTCTAAATGCGGTTTTACCTTTCGTTTGTAGGAAATTTTGTTTATTTTCTGGAATTGTTCCTGCTTTTATGATTAGTCAACTTCTAGCTTTCAAAGCAGACGGTCGCATGAAATAATTGTTAGAATGTTGAACTAATACAGTTCTTATGCGTGACAGTCTTCTTTGGTAGGCTATTAGGTCTTATTAGATACCTCTAAGTAGTTGTTTTTAGATGTAACGAAATTTCCAACCATCTGAGTAAAAACGGAAGTCGTAAAACCAACATCTCAGTGAGAGAGAGGAAAAAAATGTTCATTCTAAATGCGGTTTTACCTTTCGTTTGTAGGAAATTTTGTTTATTTTCTGGAATTGTTCCTGCTTTTATGATTAGTCAACTTCTAGCTTTCAAAGCAGACGGTCGCATGAAATAATTGTTAGAATGTTGAACTAATACAGTTCTTATGCGTGACAGTCTTCTTTGGTAGGCTATTAGGTCTTATTAGATACCTCTAAGTAGTTGTTTTTAGATGTAACGAAATTTCCAACCATCTGAGTAAAAACGGAAGTCGTAAAACCAACATCTCAGTGAGAGAGAGGAAAAAAATGTTCATTCTAAATGCGGTTTTACCTTTCGTTTGTAGGAAATTTTGTTTATTTTCTGGAATTGTTTCTGCTTTTATGATTAGTCAACTTCTAGCTTTCAAAGCAGACGGTCGCATGAAATAATTGATGGAATGTTAAACTAATACAGTTCCTATGCGTGACAGTCTTCTTTGGTAGGCTATTAGGTCTTATTAGATACCTCTAAGTAGTTGTTTTTAGATGTGACGAAATTTCCAACCATCTGAGTTAAAACGGAAGTCGTAAAACCAACATCTCAGTGAGAGAGAGGAAAAAAATGTTCATTCTAAATGCGGTTTTACCTTTCGTTTGTAGGAAATTTTGTTTATTTTCTGGAATTGTTCCTGCTTTTATGATTAGTCAACTTCTAGCTTTCAAAGCAGACGGTCGCATGAAATAATTGATGGAATGTTAAACTAATACAGTTCCTATGCGTGACAGTCTTCTTTGGTAGGCTATTAGGTCTTATTAGATACCACTAAGTAGTTGTTTTTAGATGTGACGAAATTTCCAACCATCTGAGTAAAAACGGAAGTCGTAAAACCAACATCTCAGTGAGAGAGAGGAAAAAAATGTTCATTCTAAATGCGGTTTTACCTTTCGTTTGTAGGAAATTTTGTTTATTTTCTGGAATTGTTCCTGCTTTTATGATTAGTCAACTTCTAGCTTTCAAAGCAGACGGTCGCATGAAATAATTGATGGAATGTTAAACTAATACAGTTCCTATGCGTGACAGTCTTCTTTGGTAGGCTATTAGGTCTTATTAGATACCTCCAAGTAGTTATTTTTAGATGTGACGAAATTTCCAACCATCTGAGTAAAAACGGAAGTCGTAAAACCAACATCTCAGTGAGAGGGAGGAAAAAAATGTTCATTCTAAATGCGGTTTTTCCTTTCGTTTGTAGGAAAGTTTGTTTATTTTCTGGAATTGTTCCTGCTTTTATGATTAGTCAACTTTTAGCTTTCAAAGCAGACGGTCGCATGAAATAATTGATGGAATGTTAAACTAATACAGTTCCTATGCGTGACAGTCTTCTTTGGTAGGCTATTAGGTCTTATTAGATACCTCCAAGTAGTTATTTTTAGATGTGACGAAATTTCCAACCATCTGAGTAAAAACGGAAGTCGTAAAACCAACATCTCAGTGAGAGGGAGGAAAAAAATGTTCATTCTAAATGCGGTTTTTCCTTTCGTTTGTAGGAAATTTTGTTTATTTTCTGGAATTGTTCCTGCTTTTATGATTAGTCAACTTCTAGCTTTCAAAGCAGACGGTCGCATGAAATAATTGATGGAATGTTAAAGTAAGACAGTTCCTATGCGTGACAGTCTTCTTTGGTAGGCTATTAGGTCTTATAGGATACCTCTAAGTAATTGTTTTTAGATGTGACAAAATTTCCAACCATCTGAGTAAAAACGGAAGTCGTAAAACCAACATCTCAGTGAGAGGGAGGAAGAAAATGTTCATTCTAAATGCGGTTTTACCTTTCGTTTGTAGGAAATTTTGTTTATTTTCTGGAATTGTTCCTGCTTTTATGATTAGTCAACTTCTAGCTTTCAAAGCAGACGGTCGCATGAAATAATTGATGGAATGTTAAACTAATACAGTTCCTATGCGTGATAGTCTTCTTTGGTAGGCTATTAGGTCTTATTAGATACCTCTAAGTAGTTATTTTTAGATGTGACGAAATTTCCAACCATCTGAGTAAAAACGGAAGTCGTAATCCAACATCTCAGTGAGAGAGAGGAAAAAAATGTTCATTCTAAATGCGGTTTTACCTTTCGTTTGTAGGAAATTTTGTTTATTTTCTGGAATTGTTCCTGTTTTTATGATTAGTCAACTTCTAGCTTTCAAAGCAGACGGTCGCATGAAATAATTGATGGAATGTTAAACTAATACAGTTCCTATGCGTGGCAGTCTTCTTTGGTAGGCTATTAGGTCTTATAGGATACCTCTAAGTAGTTGTTTTTAGATGTGACGAAATTTCCAACCATCTGAGTAAAAACGGAAGTCGTAAAACCAACATCTCAGTGAGAGAGAGGAAAAAAATGTTCATTCTAAATGCGATTTTACCTTTCGTTTGTAGGAAATTTTGTTTATTTTCTGTGATTGTTCCTGTTTTTATGATTAGTCAACTTCTAGCTTTCAAAGCAGACGGTCGCATGAAATAATTGTTAGAATGTTGAACTTATATAGTTCTTATGCGTGACAGTCTTCTTTGGTAGGCTATTAGGTCTTATTAGATACCTCTAAGTAGTTATTTTTAGATGTGACGAAATTTACAACCATCTGAGTAAAAACGGAAGTCGTAAAACCAACATCTCAGTGAGAGAGAGGAAAAAAATGTTCATTCTAAATGCGGTTTTACCTTTCGTTTGTAGGAAATTTTGTTTATTTTCTGTAATTGTTCCTGCTTTTATGATTAGTCGACTTCTAGCTTTCAAAGCAGACGGTCGCATGAAATAATTGTTAGAATGTTGAACTAATACAGTTCTTATGCGTGACAGTCTTCTTTGGTAGGCTATTAGGTCTTATTAGATACCTCTAAGTAGTTGTTTTTAGATGTGACGAAATTTCCAACCATCTGAGTAAAAACGGAAGTCGTAAAACCAACATCTCAGTGAGAGAGAGGAAAAAAATGTTCATTCTAAATGCGGTTTTACCTTTCGTTTGTAGGAAATTTTGTTTATTTTCTGGAATTGTTCCTGCTTTTATGATTAGTCAACTTCTAGCTTTCAAAGCAGACGGTCGCATGAAATAATTGATGGAATGTTAAACTAATACAGTTCCTATGCGTGATAGTCTTCTTTGGTAGGCTTTTAGGTCTTATTAGAACCTCTAAGTAGTTGTTTTTAGATGTGACGAAATTTCCAACCATCTGAGTAAAAACGGAAGTCGTAATCCAACATCTCAGTGAGAGGGAGGAAGAAAATGTTCATTCTAAATGCGATTTTACCTTTCGTTTGTAGGAAATTTTGTTTATTTTCTGTGATTGTTCCTGTTTTTATGATTAGTCAACTTCTAGCTTTCAAAGCAGACGGTCGCATGAAATAATTGTTAGAATGTTGAACTAATATAGTTCTTATGCGTGACAGTCTTCTTTGGTAGGCTATTAGGTCTTATTAGATACCTCTAAGTAGTTATTTTTAGATGTGACGAAATTAACAACCATCTGAGTAAAAACGGAAGTCGTAAAACCAACATCTCAGTGAGAGAGAGGAAAAAAATGTTCATTCTAAATGCGGTTTTACCTTTCGTTTGTAGGAAATTTTGTTTATTTTCTGGAATTGTTCCTGCTTTTATGATTAGTCAACTTCTCGCTTTCAAAGCAGACGGTCGCATGAAATAATTGATGGAATGTTAAACTAATACAGTTCCTATGCGTGACAGTCTTCTTTGGTAGGCTATTAGGTCTTATAGGATACCTCTAAGTAGTTGTTTTTAGATGTGACGAAATTTCCAACCATCTGAGTAAAAACGGAAGTCGTAAAACCAACATCTCAGTGAGAGGGAGGAAGAAAATGTTCATTCTAAATGCGATTTTACCTTTCGTTTGTAGGAAATTTTGTTTATTTTCTGTGATTGTTCCTGTTTTTATGATTAGTCAACTTCTAGCTTTCAAAGCAGACGGTCGCATGAAATAATTGTTAGAATGTTGAACTTATATAGTTCTTATGCGTGACAGTCTTCTTTGGTAGGCTATTAGGTCTTATTAGATACCTCTAAGTAGTTATTTTTAGATGTGACGAAATTAACAACCATCTGAGTAAAAACGGAAGTCGTAAAACCAACATCTCAGTGAGAGAGAGGAAAAAAATGTTCATTCTAAATGCGGTTTTACCTTTCGTTTGTAGGAAATTTTGTTTATTTTCTGGAATTGTTCCTGCTTTTATGATTAGTCAACTTCTCGCTTTCAAAGCAGACGGTCGCATGAAATAATTGATGGAATGTTAAACTAATACAGTTCCTATGCGTGACAGTCTTCTTTGGTAGGCTATTAGGTCTTATAGGATACCTCTAAGTAATTGTTTTTAGATGTGACAAAATTTCCAACCATCTGAGTAAAAACGGAAGTCGTAAAACCAACATCTCAGTGAGAGGGAGGAAGAAAATGTTCATTCTAAATGCGGTTTTACCTTTCGTTTGTAGGAAATTTTGTTTATTTTCTGGAATTGTTCCTGCTTTTATGATTAGTCAACTTCTAGCTTTCAAAGCAGACGGTCGCATGAAATAATTGATGGAATGTTAAACTAATACAGTTCCTATGCGTGATAGTCTTCTTTGGTAGGCTATTAGGTCTTATTAGATACCTCTAAGTAGTTATTTTTAGATGTGACGAAATTTCCAACCATCTGAGTAAAAACGGAAGTCGTAATCCAACATCTCAGTGAGAGAGAGGAAAAAAATGTTCATTCTAAATGCGGTTTTACCTTTCGTTTGTAGGAAATTTTGTTTATTTTCTGGAATTGTTCCTGTTTTTATGATTAGTCAACTTCTAGCTTTCAAAGCAGACGGTCGCATGAAATAATTGATGGAATGTTAAACTAATACAGTTCCTATGCGTGGCAGTCTTCTTTGGTAGGCTATTAGGTCTTATAGGATACCTCTAAGTAGTTGTTTTTAGATGTGACGAAATTTCCAACCATCTGAGTAAAAACGGAAGTCGTAAAACCAACATCTCAGTGAGAGAGAGGAAAAAAATGTTCATTCTAAATGCGATTTTACCTTTCGTTTGTAGGAAATTTTGTTTATTTTCTGTGATTGTTCCTGTTTTTATGATTAGTCAACTTCTAGCTTTCAAAGCAGACGGTCGCATGAAATAATTGTTAGAATGTTGAACTTATATAGTTCTTATGCGTGACAGTCTTCTTTGGTAGGCTATTAGGTCTTATTAGATACCTCTAAGTAGTTATTTTTAGATGTGACGAAATTTACAACCATCTGAGTAAAAACGGAAGTCGTAAAACCAACATCTCAGTGAGAGAGAGGAAAAAAATGTTCATTCTAAATGCGGTTTTACCTTTCGTTTGTAGGAAATTTTGTTTATTTTCTGGAATTGTTCCTGCTTTTATGATTAGTCGACTTCTAGCTTTCAAAGCAGACGGTCGCATGAAATAATTGTTAGAATGTTGAACTAATACAGTTCTTATGCGTGACAGTCTTCTTTGGTAGGCTATTAGGTCTTATTAGATACCTCTAAGTAGTTATTTTTAGATGTGACGAAATTTACAACCATCTGAGTAAAAACGGAAGTCGTAAAACCAACATCTCAGTGAGAGAGAGGAAAAAAATGTTCATTCTAAATGCGGTTTTACCTTTCGTTTGTAGGAAATTTTGTTTATTTTCTGGAATTGTTCCTGCTTTTATGATTAGTCGACTTCTAGCTTTCAAAGCAGACGGTCGCATGAAATAATTGTTAGAATGTTGAACTAATACAGTTCTTATGCGTGACAGTCTTCTTTGGTAGGCTATTAGGTCTTATTAGATACCTCTAAGTAGTTGTTTTTAGATGTGACGAAATTTCCAACCATCTGAGTAAAAACGGAAGTCGTAAAACCAACATCTCAGTGAGAGAGAGGAAAAAAATGTTCATTCTAAATGCGGTTTTACCTTTCGTTTGTAGGAAATTTTGTTTATTTTCTGGAATTGTTCCTGCTTTTATGATTAGTCAACTTCTAGCTTTCAAAGCAGACGGTCGCATGAAATAATTGATGGAATGTTAAACTAATACAGTTCCTATGCGTGATAGTCTTCTTTGGTAGGCTTTTAGGTCTTATTAGAACCTCTAAGTAGTTATTTTTAGATGTGACGAAATTTCCAACCATCTGAGTAAAAACGGAAGTCGTAATCCAACATCTCAGTGAGAGGGAGGAAGAAAATGTTCATTCTAAATGCGATTTTACCTTTCGTTTGTAGGAAATTTTGTTTATTTTCTGTGATTGTTCCTGTTTTTATGATTAGTCAACTTCTAGCTTTCAAAGCAGACGGTCGCATGAAATAATTGTTAGAATGTTGAACTTATATAGTTCTTATGCGTGACAGTCTTCTTTGGTAGGCTATTAGGTCTTATTAGATACCTCTAAGTAGTTATTTTTAGATGTGACGAAATTAACAACCATCTGAGTAAAAACGGAAGTCGTAAAACCAACATCTCAGTGAGAGAGAGGAAAAAAATGTTCATTCTAAATGCGGTTTTACCTTTCGTTTGTAGGAAATTTTGTTTATTTTCTGGAATTGTTCCTGCTTTTATGATTAGTCAACTTCTCGCTTTCAAAGCAGACGGTCGCATGAAATAATTGATGGAATGTTAAACTAATACAGTTCCTATGCGTGACAGTCTTCTTTGGTAGGCTATTAGGTCTTATAGGATACCTCTAAGTAGTTGTTTTTAGATGTGACGAAATTTCCAACCATCTGAGTAAAAACGGAAGTCGTAAAACCAACATCTCAGTGAGAGGGAGGAAGAAAATGTTCATTCTAAATGCGATTTTACCTTTCGTTTGTAGGAAATTTTGTTTATTTTCTGTGATTGTTCCTGTTTTTATGATTAGTCAACTTCTAGCTTTCAAAGCAGACGGTCGCATGAAATAATTGTTAGAATGTTGAACTTATATAGTTCTTATGCGTGACAGTCTTCTTTGGTAGGCTATTAGGTCTTATTAGATACCTCTAAGTAGTTATTTTTAGATGTGACGAAATTAACAACCAACTGAGTAAAAACGGAAGTCGTAAAACCAACATCTCAGTGAGAGAGAGGAAAAAAATGTTCATTCTAAATGCGGTTTTACCTTTCGTTTGTAGGAAATTTTGTTTATTTTCTGGAATTGTTCCTGCTTTTATGATTAGTCAACTTCTCGCTTTCAAAGCAGACGGTCGCATGAAATAATTGATGGAATGTTAAACTAATACAGTTCCTATGCGTGACAGTCTTCTTTGGTAGGCTATTAGGTCTTATAGGATACCTCTAAGTAATTGTTTTTAGATGTGACAAAATTTCCAACCATCTGAGTAAAAACGGAAGTCGTAAAACCAACATCTCAGTGAGAGGGAGGAAGAAAATGTTCATTCTAAATGCGGTTTTACCTTTCGTTTGTAGGAAATTTTGTTTATTTTCTGGAATTGTTCCTGCTTTTATGATTAGTCAACTTCTAGCTTTCAAAGCAGACGGTCGCATGAAATAATTCATGGAATGTTAAACTAATACAGTTCCTATGCGTGATAGTCTTCTTTGGTAGGCTATTAGGTCTTATTAGATACCTCTAAGTAGTTATTTTTAGATGTGACGAAATTTCCAACCATCTGAGTAAAAACGGAAGTCGTAATCCAACATCTCAGTGAGAGAGAGGAAAAAAATGTTCATTCTAAATGCGGTTTTACCTTTCGTTTGTAGGAAATTTTGTTTATTTTCTGGAATTGTTCCTGTTTTTATGATTAGTCAACTTCTAGCTTTCAAAGCAGACGGTCGCATGAAATAATTGATGGAATGTTAAACTAATACAGTTCCTATGCGTGGCAGTCTTCTTTGGTAGGCTATTAGGTCTTATAGGATACCTCTAAGTAGTTGTTTTTAGATGTGACGAAATTTCCAACCATCTGAGTAAAAACGGAAGTCGTAAAACCAACATCTCAGTGAGAGAGAGGAAAAAAATGTTCATTCTAAATGCGATTTTACCTTTCGTTTGTAGGAAATTTTGTTTATTTTCTGTGATTGTTCCTGTTTTTATGATTAGTCAACTTCTAGCTTTCAAAGCAGACGGTCGCATGAAATAATTGTTAGAATGTTGAACTTATATAGTTCTTATGCGTGACAGTCTTCTTTGGTAGGCTATTAGGTCTTATTAGATACCTCTAAGTAGTTATTTTTAGATGTGACGAAATTTACAACCATCTGAGTAAAAACGGAAGTCGTAAAACCAACATCTCAGTGAGAGAGAGGAAAAAAATGTTCATTCTAAATGCGGTTTTACCTTTCGTTTGTAGGAAATTTTGTTTATTTTCTGGAATTGTTCCTGCTTTTATGATTAGTCGACTTCTAGCTTTCAAAGCAGACGGTCGCATGAAATAATTGTTAGAATGTTGAACTAATACAGTTCTTATGCGTGACAGTCTTCTTTGGTAGGCTATTAGGTCTTATTAGATACCTCTAAGTAGTTATTTTTAGATGTGACGAAATTTACAACCATCTGAGTAAAAACGGAAGTCGTAAAACCAACATCTCAGTGAGAGAGAGGAAAAAAATGTTCATTCTAAATGCGGTTTTACCTTTCGTTTGTAGGAAATTTTGTTTATTTTCTGGAATTGTTCCTGCTTTTATGATTAGTCGACTTCTAGCTTTCAAAGCAGACGGTCGCATGAAATAATTGTTAGAATGTTGAACTAATACAGTTCTTATGCGTGACAGTCTTCTTTGGTAGGCTATTAGGTCTTATTAGATACCTCTAAGTAGTTGTTTTTAGATGTGACGAAATTTCCAACCATCTGAGTAAAAACGGAAGTCGTAAAACCAACATCTCAGTGAGAGAGAGGAAAAAAATGTTCATTCTAAATGCGGTTTTACCTTTCGTTTGTAGGAAATTTTGTTTATTTTCTGGAATTGTTCCTGCTTTTATGATTAGTCAACTTCTAGCTTTCAAAGCAGACGGTCGCATGAAATAATTGATGGAATGTTAAACTAATACAGTTCCTATGCGTGATAGTCTTCTTTGGTAGGCTTTTAGGTCTTATTAGAACCTCTAAGTAGTTATTTTTAGATGTGACGAAATTTCCAACCATCTGAGTAAAAACGGAAGTCGTAATCCAACATCTCAGTGAGAGGGAGGAAGAAAATGTTCATTCTAAATGCGATTTTACCTTTCGTTTGTAGGAAATTTTGTTTATTTTCTGTGATTGTTCCTGTTTTTATGATTAGTCAACTTCTAGCTTTCAAAGCAGACGGTCGCATGAAATAATTGTTAGAATGTTGAACTTATATAGTTCTTATGCGTGACAGTCTTCTTTGGTAGGCTATTAGGTCTTATTAGATACCTCTAAGTAGTTATTTTTAGATGTGACGAAATTAACAACCATCTGAGTAAAAACGGAAGTCGTAAAACCAACATCTCAGTGAGAGAGAGGAAAAAAATGTTCATTCTAAATGCGGTTTTACCTTTCGTTTGTAGGAAATTTTGTTTATTTTCTGGAATTGTTCCTGCTTTTATGATTAGTCAACTTCTCGCTTTCAAAGCAGACGGTCGCATGAAATAATTGATGGAATGTTAAACTAATACAGTTCCTATGCGTGACAGTCTTCTTTGGTAGGCTATTAGGTCTTATAGGATACCTCTAAGTAGTTGTTTTTAGATGTGACGAAATTTCCAACCATCTGAGTAAAAACGGAAGTCGTAAAACCAACATCTCAGTGAGAGGGAGGAAGAAAATGTTCATTCTAAATGCGATTTTACCTTTCGTTTGTAGGAAATTTTGTTTATTTTCTGTGATTGTTCCTGTTTTTATGATTAGTCAACTTCTAGCTTTCAAAGCAGACGGTCGCATGAAATAATTGTTAGAATGTTGAACTTATATAGTTCTTATGCGTGACAGTCTTCTTTGGTAGGCTATTAGGTCTTATTAGATACCTCTAAGTAGTTATTTTTAGATGTGACGAAATTAACAACCATCTGAGTAAAAACGGAAGTCGTAAAACCAACATCTCAGTGAGAGAGAGGAAAAAAATGTTCATTCTAAATGCGGTTTTACCTTTCGTTTGTAGGAAATTTTGTTTATTTTCTGGAATTGTTCCTGCTTTTATGATTAGTCAACTTCTCGCTTTCAAAGCAGACGGTCGCATGAAATAATTGATGGAATGTTAAACTAATACAGTTCCTATGCGTGACAGTCTTCTTTGGTAGGCTATTAGGTCTTATAGGATACCTCTAAGTAATTGTTTTTAGATGTGACAAAATTTCCAACCATCTGAGTAAAAACGGAAGTCGTAAAACCAACATCTCAGTGAGAGGGAGGAAGAAAATGTTCATTCTAAATGCGGTTTTACCTTTCGTTTGTAGGAAATTTTGTTTATTTTCTGGAATTGTTCCTGCTTTTATGATTAGTCAACTTCTAGCTTTCAAAGCAGACGGTCGCATGAAATAATTGATGGAATGTTAAACTAATACAGTTCCTATGCGTGGCAGTCTTCTTTGGTAGGCTATTAGGTCTTATAGGATACCTCTAAGTAGTTGTTTTTAGATGTGACGAAATTTCCAACCATCTGAGTAAAAACGGAAGTCGTAAAACCAACATCTCAGTGAGAGAGAGGAAAAAAATGTTCATTCTAAATGCGATTTTACCTTTCGTTTGTAGGAAATTTTGTTTATTTTCTGTGATTGTTCCTGTTTTTATGATTAGTCAACTTCTAGCTTTCAAAGCAGACGGTCGCATGAAATAATTGTTAGAATGTTGAACTTATATAGTTCTTATGCGTGACAGTCTTCTTTGGTAGGCTATTAGGTCTTATTAGATACCTCTAAGTAGTTATTTTTAGATGTGACGAAATTTACAACCATCTGAGTAAAAACGGAAGTCGTAAAACCAACATCTCAGTGAGAGAGAGGAAAAAAATGTTCATTCTAAATGCGGTTTTACCTTTCGTTTGTAGGAAATTTTGTTTATTTTCTGGAATTGTTCCTGCTTTTATGATTAGTCGACTTCTAGCTTTCAAAGCAGACGGTCGCATGAAATAATTCTTAGAATGTTGAACTAATACAGTTCTTATGCGTGACAGTCTTCTTTGGTAGGCTATTAGGTCTTATTAGATACCTCTAAGTAGTTGTTTTTAGATGTGACGAAATTTACAACCATCTGAGTAAAAACGGAAGTCGTAAAACCAA
Source organism: Malachius bipustulatus (assembly GCA_910589415.1). NCBI lineage: Eukaryota > Metazoa > Arthropoda > Insecta > Coleoptera > Melyridae > Malachius > Malachius bipustulatus. The sequence goes on from OU342633.1 coordinate 5,016,382, forward strand.
CATCTCAGTGAGAGAGAGGAAAAAAATGTTCATTCTAAATGCGGTTTTACCTTTCGTTTGTAGGAAATTTTGTTTATTTTCTGGAATTGTTCCTGCTTTTATGATTAGTCAACTTCTAGCTTTCAAAGCAGACGGTCGCATGAAATAATTGATGGAATGTTAAACTAATACAGTTCCTATGCGTGATAGTCTTCTTTGGTAGGCTTTTAGGTCTTATTAGAACCTCTAAGTAGTTATTTTTAGATGTGACGAAATTTCCAACCATCTGAGTAAAAACGGAAGTCGTAATCCAACATCTCAGTGAGAGGGAGGAAGAAAATGTTCATTCTAAATGCGATTTTACCTTTCGTTTGTAGGAAATTTTGTTTATTTTCTGTGATTGTTCCTGTTTTTATGATTAGTCAACTTCTAGCTTTCAAAGCAGACGGTCGCATGAAATAATTGTTAGAATGTTGAACTTATATAGTTCTTATGCGTGACAGTCTTCTTTGGTAGGCTATTAGGTCTTATTAGATACCTCTAAGTAGTTATTTTTAGATGTGACGAAATTAACAACCATCTGAGTAAAAACGGAAGTCGTAAAACCAACATCTCAGTGAGAGAGAGGAAAAAAATGTTCATTCTAAATGCGGTTTTACCTTTCGTTTGTAGGAAATTTTGTTTATTTTCTGGAATTGTTCCTGCTTTTATGATTAGTCAACTTCTCGCTTTCAAAGCAGACGGTCGCATGAAATAATTGATGGAATGTTAAACTAATACAGTTCCTATGCGTGACAGTCTTCTTTGGTAGGCTATTAGGTCTTATAGGATACCTCTAAGTAGTTGTTTTTAGATGTGACGAAATTTCCAACCATCTGAGTAAAAACGGAAGTCGTAAAACCAACATCTCAGTGAGAGGGAGGAAGAAAATGTTCATTCTAAATGCGATTTTACCTTTCGTTTGTAGGAAATTTTGTTTATTTTTTGTGATTGTTCCTGTTTTTATGATTAGTCAACTTCTAGCTTTCAAAGCAGACGGTCGCATGAAATAATTGTTAGAATGTTGAACTTATATAGTTCTTATGCGTGACAGTCTTCTTTGGTAGGCTATTAGGTCTTATTAGATACCTCTAAGTAGTTATTTTTAGATGTGACGAAATTTACAACCATCTGAGTAAAAACGGAAGTCGTAAAACCAACATCTCAGTGAGAGAGAGGAAAAAAATGTTCATTCTAAATGCGGTTTTACCTTTCGTTTGTAGGAAATTTTGTTTATTTTCTGGAATTGTTCCTGCTTTTATGATTAGTCGACTTCTAGCTTTCAAAGCAGACGGTCGCATGAAATAATTCTTAGAATGTTGAACTAATACAGTTCTTATGCGTGACAGTCTTCTTTGGTAGGCTATTAGGTCTTATTAGATACCTCTAAGTAGTTGTTTTTAGATGTGACGAAATTTACAACCATCTGAGTAAAAACGGAAGTCGTAAAACCAACATCTCAGTGAGAGAGAGGAAAAAAATGTTCATTCTAAATGCGGTTTTACCTTTCGTTTGTAGGAAATTTTGTTTATTTTCTGGAATTGTTCCTGCTTTTATGATTAGTCAACTTCTAGCTTTCAAAGCAGACGGTCGCATGAAATAATTGATGGAATGTTAAACTAATACAGTTCCTATGCGTGATAGTCTTCTTTGGTAGGCTTTTAGGTCTTATTAGAACCTCTAAGTAGTTATTTTTAGATGTGACGAAATTTCCAACCATCTGAGTAAAAACGGAAGTCGTAATCCAACATCTCAGTGAGAGGGAGGAAGAAAATGTTCATTCTAAATGCGATTTTACCTTTCGTTTGTAGGAAATTTTGTTTATTTTCTGTGATTGTTCCTGTTTTTATGATTAGTCAACTTCTAGCTTTCAAAGCAGACGGTCGCATGAAATAATTGTTAGAATGTTGAACTTATATAGTTCTTATGCGTGACAGTCTTCTTTGGTAGGCTATTAGGTCTTATTAGATACCTCTAAGTAGTTATTTTTAGATGTGACGAAATTAACAACCATCTGAGTAAAAACGGAAGTCGTAAAACCAACATCTCAGTGAGAGAGAGGAAAAAAATGTTCATTCTAAATGCGGTTTTACCTTTCGTTTGTAGGAAATTTTGTTTATTTTCTGGAATTGTTCCTGCTTTGATGATTAGTCAACTTCTCGCTTTCAAAGCAGACGGTCGCATGAAATAATTGATGGAATGTTAAACTAATACAGTTCCTATGCGTGACAGTCTTCTTTGGTAGGCTATTAGGTCTTATTAGATACCGCTAAGTAGGTGTTTTTAGATGTGACGAAATTTCCAACCATCTGAGTAAAAACGGAAGTCGTAAAACCAACATCTCAGTGGGAGAGAGGAAAAAAATGTTCATTCTAAATGCGGTTTTACCTTTCGTTTGTAGGAAATTTTGTTTATTTTCTGGAATTGTTCCTGCTTTTATGATTAGTCAACTTCTAGCTTTCAAAGCAGACGGTCGTATGAAATAATTGATGGAATGTTAAACTAATACAGTTCCTATGCGTGATAGTCTTCTTTGGTAGGCTATTAGGTCTTATTAGATACCTCTAAGTAGTTATTTTTAGATGTGACGAAATTTCCAACCATCTGAGTAAAAACGGAAGTCGTAATCCAACATCTCAGTGAGAGAGAGGAAAAAAATGTTCATTCTAAATGCGGTTTTACCTTTCGTTTGTAGGAAATTTTGTTTATTTTCTGGAAATGTTCCTGCTTTTATGATTAGTCAACTTCTAGCTTTCAAAGCAGACGGTCGCATGAAATAATTGATGGAATGTTAAACTAATACAGTTCCTATGCGTGATAGTCTTCTTTGGTAGGCTATTAGGTCTTATTAGATACCACTAAGTAGTTGTTTTTAGATGTGACGAAATTTCCAACCATCTGAGTAAAAACGGAAGTCGTAAAACCAACATCTCAGTGAGAGAGAGGAAAAAAATGTTCATTCTAAATGCGGTTTTACCTTTCGTTTGTAGGAAATTTTGTTTATTTTCTGGAATTGTTCCTGCTTTAATGATTAGTCAACTTCTAGCTTTCAAAGCAGACGGTCGCATGAAATAATTGATGGAATGTTAAACTAATACAGTTCCTATGCGTGATAGTCTTCTTTGGTAGGCTATTAGGTCTTATTAGATACCTCTAAGTAGTTGTTTTTAGATGTGACGAAATTTCCAACCATCTGAGTAAAAACGGAAGTCGTAAAACCAACATCTCAGTGAGAGAGAGGAAAAAAATGTTCATTCTAAATGCGGTTTTACCTTTCGTTTGTAGGAAATTTTGTTTATTTTCTGGAATTGTTCCTGCTTTTATGATTAGTCAACTTCTAGCTTTCAAAGCAGACGGTCGCATGAAATAATTGATGGAATGTTAAACTAATACAGTTCCTATGCGTGACAGTCTTCTTTGGTAGGCTATTAGGTCTTATTAGATACCACTAAGTAGTTGTTTTTAGATGTGACGAAATTTCCAACCATCTGAGTAAAAACGGAAGTCGTAAAACCAACATCTCAGTGAGAGAGAGGAAAAAAATGTTCATTCTAAATGCGGTTTTACCTTTCGTTTGTAGGAAATTTTGTTTATTTTCTGGAATTGTTCCTGCTTTTATGATTAGTCAACTTCTAGCTTTCAAAGCAGACGGTCGCATGAAATAATTGATGGAATGTTAAACTAATACAGTTCCTATGCGTGATAGTCTTCTTTGGTAGGCTATTAGGTTTTATTAGATACCTCTAAGTAGTTGTTTTTAGATGTGACGAAATTTCCAACCATCTGAGTAAAAACGGAAGTCGTAAAACCAACATCTCAGTGAGAGAGAGGAAAAAAATGTTCATTCTAAATGCGGTTTTACCTTTCGTTTGTAGGAAATTTTGTTTATTTTCTGGAATTGTTCCTGCTTTTATGATTAGTCAACTTCTAGCTTTCAAAGCAGACGGTCGCATGAAATAATTGATGGAATGTTAAACTAATACAGTTCCTATGCGTGATAGTCTTCTTTGGTAGGCTATTAGGTCTTATTAGATACCTCTAAGTAGTTATTTTTAGATGTGACGAAATTTCCAACCATCTGAGTAAAAGCGGAAGTCGTAATCCAACATCTCAGTGAGAGAGAAGAAAAAAATGTTCATTCTCAATGCGGTTTTACCTTTCGTTTGTAGGAAATTTTGTTTATTTTCTGGAATTGTTCCTGCTTTTATGATTAGTCAACTTCTAGCTTTCAAAGCAGACGGTCGCATGAAATAATTGATGGAATGTTAAACTAATACAGTTCCTATGCGTGATAGTCTTCTTTGGTAGGCTATTAGGTCTTATTAGATACCTCTAAGTAGTTGTTTTTAGATGTGACGAAATTTCCAACCATCTGAGTAAAAACGGAAGTCGTAAAACCAACATCTCAGTGAGAGAGAGGAAAAAAATGTTCATTCTAAATGCGGTTTTACCTTTCGTTTGTAGGAAATTTTGTTTATTTTCTGGAATTGTTCCTGCTTTAATGATTAGTCAACTTCTAGCTTTCAAAGCAGACGGTCGCATGAAATAATTGATGGAATGTTAAACTAATACAGTTCCTATGCGTGACAGTCTTCTTTGGTAGGCTATTAGGTCTTATTAGATACCACTAAGTAGTTGTTTTTAGATGTGACGAAATTTCCAACCATCTGAGTAAAAACGGAAGTCGTAAAACCAACATCTCAGTGAGAGAGAGGAAAAAAATGTTCATTCTAAATGCGGTTTTACCTTTCGTTTGTAGGAAATTTTGTTTATTTTCTGGAATTGTTCCTGCTTTTATGATTAGTCAACTTCTAGCTTTCAAAGCAGACGGTCGCATGAAATAATTGATGGAATGTTAAACTAATACAGTTCCTATGCGTGATAGTCTTCTTTGGTAGGCTATTAGGTCTTATTAGATACCTCTAAGTAGTTATTTTTAGATGTGACGAAATTTCCAACCATCTGAGTAAAAGCGGAAGTCGTAATCCAACATCTCAGTGAGAGAGAAGAAAAAAATGTTCATTCTCAATGCGGTTTTACCTTTCGTTTGTAGGAAATTTTGTTTATTTTCTGGAATTGTTCCTGCTTTTATGATTAGTCAACTTCTAGCTTTCAAAGCAGACGGTCGCATGAAATAATTGATGGAATGTTAAACTAATACAGTTCCTATGCGTGATAGTCTTCTTTGGTAGGCTATTAGGTTTTATTAGATACCTCTAAGTAGTTGTTTTTAGATGTGACGAAATTTCCAACCATCTGAGTAAAAACGGAAGTCGTAATCCAACATCTCAGTGAGAGAGAGGAAAAAAATGTTCATTCTAAATGCGGTTTTACCTTTCGTTTGTAGGAAATTTTGTTTATTTTCTGGAATTGTTCCTGCTTTTATGATTAGTCAACTTCTAGTTTTCAAAGCAGGCGGTCGCATGAAATAATTGATGGAATGTTAAACTAATACAGTTCCTATGCGTGACAGTGTTCCTTGGTAGGCTATTAGGTCTTATTAGATACCGCTAAGTAGTTGTTTTTAGATGTGACGAAATTTCCAACCATCTGAGTAAAAACGGAAGTCGTAAAACCAACATCTCAGTGAGAGAGAGGAAAAAAATGTTCATTCTAAATGCGGTTTTACCTTTCGTTGTAGGAAATTTTGTTTATTTTCTGGAATTGTTCCTGCTTTTATGATTAGTCAACTTCTAGCTTTCAAAGCAGACGGTCGCATGAAATAATTGATGGAATGTTAAACTAATACAGTTCCTATGCGTGATAGTCTTCTTTGGAAGGCTATTAGGTCTTATTAGAACCTCTAAGTAGTTATTTTTAGATGTGACAAAATTTCCAACCATCTGAGTAAAAACGGAAGTCGTAATCCAACATCTCAGTGAGAGAGAGGAAAAAAATGTTCATTCTAAATGCGGTTTTACCTTTCGTTTGTAGGAAATTTTGTTTATTTTCTGTGATTGTTCCTGTTTTTATTAGTCAACTTCTAGCTTTCAAAGCAGACGGTCGCATGAAATAATTGTTAGAATGTTGAACTTATATAGTTCTTATGCGTGACAGTCTTCTTTGGTAGGCTATTAGGTCTTATTAGATACCTCTAAGTAGTTGTTTTTAGATGTGACGAAATTTCCAACCATCTGAGTAAAAACGGAAGTCGTAAAACCAAAATCTCAGTGAGAGAGAGGAAAAAAATGTTCATTCTAAATGCGGTTTTACCTTTCGTTTGTAGGAAATTTTGTTTATTTTCTGGAATTGTTCCTGCTTTTATGATTAGTCAACTTCTAGCTTTCAAAGCAGACGGTCGCATGAAATAATTGATGGAATGTTAAACTAATACAGTTCCTATGCGTGACAGTCTTCTTTGGTAGGCTATTAGGTCTTATTAGATACCTCTAAGTAGTTGTTTTTAGATGTGACGAAATATCCAACCATCTGAGTAAAAACGGAAGTCGTAAAACCAACATCTCAGTGAGAGAGAGGAAAAAAATGTTCATTCTAAATGCGGTTTTACCTTTCGTTTGTAGGAAATTTTGTTTATTTTCTGGAATTGTTCCTGCTTTTATGATTAGTCAACTTCTAGCTTTCAAAGCAGACGGTCGCATGAAATAATTGATGGAATGTTAAACTAATACAGTTCCTATGCGTGATAGTCTTCTTTGGTAGGCTATTAGGTCTTATTAGATACCTCTAAGTAGTTATTTTTAGATGTGACGAAATTTCCAACCATCTGAGTAAAAACGGAAGTCGTAATCCAACATCTCAGTGAGAGAGAAGAAAAAAATGTTCATTCTAAATGCGGTTTTACCTTTCGTTTGTAGGAAATTTTGTTTATTTTCTGGAATTGTTCCTGCTTTTATGATTAGTCAACTTCTAGCTTTCAAAGCAGACGGTCGCATGAAATAATTGATGGAATGTTAAACTAATACAGTTCCTATGCGTGATAGTCTTCTTTGGTAGGCTATTAGGTCTTATTAGATACCTCTAAGTAGTTATTTTTAGATGTGACGAAATTTCCAACCATCTGAGTAAAAACGGAAGTCGTAATCCAACATCTCAGTGAGAGAGAGGAAAAAAATGTTCATTCTAAATGCGGTTTTACCTTTCGTTTGTAGGAAATTTTGTTTATTTTCTGGAATTGTTCCTGCTTTTATGATTAGTCAACTTCTAACTTTCAAAGCAGACGGTCGCATGAAATAATTGATGGAATGTTAAACTAATACAGTTCCTATGCGTGATAGTCTTCTTTGGTAGGCTATTAGGTCTTATTAGATACCTCTAAGTAGTTATTTTTAGATGTGACGAAATTTCCAACCATCTGAGTAAAAACGGAAGTCGTAATCCAACATCTCAGTGAGAGAGAAGAAAAAAATGTTCATTCTAAATGCGGTTTTACCTTTCGTTTGTAGGAAATTTTGTTTATTTTCTGGAATTGTTCCTGCTTTTATGATTAGTCAACTTCTAGCTTTCAAAGCAGACGGTCGCATGAAATAATTGATGGAATGTTAAACTAATACAGTTCCTATGCGTGATAGTCTTCTTTGGTAGGCTATTAGGTCTTATTAGATACCTCTAAGTAGTTATTTTTAGATGTGACGAAATTTCCAACCATCTGAGTAAAAACGGAAGTCGTAATCCAACATCTCAGTGAGAGAGAAGAAAAAAATGTTCATTCTAAATGCGGTTTTACCTTTCGTTTGTAGGAAATTTTGTTTATTTTCTGGAATTGTTCCTGCTTTTATGATTAGTCAACTTCTAGCTTTCAAAGCAGACGGTCGCATGAAATAATTGATGGAATGTTAAACTAATACAGTTCCTATGCGTGATAGTCTTCTTTGGAAGGCTATTAGGTCTTATTAGAACCTCTAAGTAGTTATTTTTAGATGTGACAAAATTTCCAACCATCTGAGTAAAAACGGAAGTCGTAATCCAACATCTCAGTGAGAGAGAGGAAAAAAATGTTCATTCTAAATGCGGTTTTACCTTTCGTTTGTAGGAAATTTTGTTTATTTTCTGTGATTGTTCCTGTTTTTATTAGTCAACTTCTAGCTTTCAAAGCAGACGGTCGCATGAAATAATTGTTAGAATGTTGAACTTATATAGTTCTTATGCGTGACAGTCTTCTTTGGTAGGCTATTAGGTCTTATTAGATACCTCTAAGTAGTTGTTGTTTTTAGATGTGACGAAATTTCCAACCATCTGAGTAAAAACGGAAGTCGTAAAACCAAAATCTCAGTGAGAGAGAGGAAAAAAATGTTCATTCTAAATGCGGTTTTACCTTTCGTTTGTAGGAAATTTTGTTTATTTTCTGGAATTGTTCATGCTTTTATGATTAGTCAACTTCTAGCTTTCAAAGCAGACGGTCGCATGAAATAATTGATGGAATGTTAAACTAATACAGTTCCTATGCGTGATAGTCTTCTTTGGTAGGCTATTAGGTCTTATTAGAACCTCTAAGTAGTTATTTTTAGATGTGACAAAATTTCCAACCATCTGAGTAAAAACGGAAGTCGTAATCCAACATCTCAGTGAGAGAGAGGAAAAAAATGTTCATTCTAAATGCGGTTTTACCTTTCGTTTGTAGGAAATTTTGTTTATTTTCTGGAATTGTTCCTGCTTTTATGATTAGTCAACTTCTAGCTTTCAAAGCAGACGGTCGCATGAAATAATTGATGGAATGTTAAACTAATACAGTTCCTATGCGTGATAGTCTTCTTTGGTAGGCTATTAGGTCTTATTAGATACCTCTAAGTAGTTATTTTTAGATGTGACGAAATTTCCAACCATCTGAGTAAAAACGGAAGTCGTAATCCAACATCTCAGTGAGAGAGAAGAAAAAAATGTTCATTCTAAATGCGGTTTTACCTTTCGTTTGTAGGAAATTTTGTTTATTTTCTGGAATTGTTCCTGCTTTTATGATTAGTCAACTTCTAGTTTTCAAAGCAGGCGGTCGCATGAAATAATTGATGGAATGTTAAACTAATACAGTTCCTATGCGTGACAGTGTTCCTTGGTAGGCTATTAGGTCTTATTAGATACCGCTAAGTAGTTGTTTTTAGATGTGACGAAATTTCCAACCATCTGAGTAAAAACGGAAGTCGTAAAACCAACATCTCAGTGAGAGAGAGGAAAAAAATGTTCATTCTAAATGCGGTTTTACCTTTCGTTTGTAGGAAATTTTGTTTATTTTCTGGAATTGTTCCTGCTTTTATGATTAGTCAACTTCTAGCTTTCAAAGCAGACGGTCGCATGAAATAATTGATGGAATGTTAAACTAATACAGTTCCTATGCGTGACAGTCTTCTTTGGTAGGCTATTAGGTCTTATTAGATACCACTAAGTAGTTGTTTTTAGATGTGACGAAATTTCCAACCATCTGAGTAAAAACGGAAGTCGTAAAACCAACATCTCAGTGAGAGAGAGGAAAAAAATGTTCATTCTAAATGCGGTTTTACCTTTCGTTTGTAGGAAATTTTGTTTATTTTCTGGAATTGTTCCTGCTTTTATGATTAGTCAACTTCTAGCTTTCAAAGCAGACGGTCGCATGAAATAATTGATGGAATGTTAAACTAATACAGTTCCTATGCGTGATAGTCTTCTTTGGTAGGCTATTAGGTCTTATTAGATACCTCTAAGTAGTTATTTTTAGATGTGACGAAATTTCCAACCATCTGAGTAAAAACGGAAGTCGTAATCCAACATCTCAGTGAGAGAGAAGAAAAAAATGTTCATTCTAAATGCGGTTTTACCTTTCGTTTGTAGGAAATTTTGTTTATTTTCTGGAATTGTTCCTGCTTTTATGATTAGTCAACTTCTAACTTTCAAAGCAGACGGTCGCATGAAATAATTGATGGAATGTTAAACTAATACAGTTCCTATGCGTGATAGTCTTCTTTGGTAGGCTATTAGGTCTTATTAGAAACCTCTTTGTAGTTATTTTTAGATGTGACGAAATTTCCAACCATCTGAGTAAAAACGGAAGTCGTAATCCAACATCTCAGTGAGAGAGAGGAAAAAAATGTTCATTCTAAATGCGGTTTTACCTTTCGTTTGTAGGAAATTTTGTTTATTTTCTGGAATTGTTCCTGCTTTTATGATTAGTCAACTTCTAGTTTTCAAAGCAGGCGGTCGCATGAAATAATTGATGGAATGTTAAACTAATACAGTTCCTATGCGTGACAGTGTTCCTTGGTAGGCTATTAGGTCTTATTAGATACCGCTAAGTAGTTGTTTTTAGATGTGACGAAATTTCCAACCATCTGAGTAAAAACGGAAGTCGTAAAACCAACATCTCAGTGAGAGAGAGGAAAAAAATGTTCATTCTAAATGCGGTTTTACCTTTCGTTGTAGGAAATTTTGTTTATTTTCTGGAATTGTTCCTGCTTTTATGATTAGTCAACTTCTAGCTTTCAAAGCAGACGGTCGCATGAAATAATTGATGGAATGTTAAACTAATACAGTTCCTATGCGTGATAGTCTTCTTTGGAAGGCTATTAGGTCTTATTAGAACCTCTAAGTAGTTATTTTTAGATGTGACAAAATTTCCAACCATCTGAGTAAAAACGGAAGTCGTAATCCAACATCTCAGTGAGAGAGAGGAAAAAAATGTTCATTCTAAATGCGGTTTTACCTTTCGTTTGTAGGAAATTTTGTTTATTTTCTGTGATTGTTCCTGTTTTTATTAGTCAACTTCTAGCTTTCAAAGCAGACGGTCGCATGAAATAATTGTTAGAATGTTGAACTTATATAGTTCTTATGCGTGACAGTCTTCTTTGGTAGGCTATTAGGTCTTATTAGATACCTCTAAGTAGTTGTTTTTAGATGTGACGAAATTTCCAACCATCTGAGTAAAAACGGAAGTCGTAAAACCAAAATCTCAGTGAGAGAGAGGAAAAAAATGTTCATTCTAAATGCGGTTTTACCTTTCGTTTGTAGGAAATTTTGTTTATTTTCTGGAATTGTTCCTGCTTCTATGATTAGTCAACTTCTAGCTTTCAAAGCAGACGGTCGCATGAAATAATTGATGGAATGTTAAACTAATACAGTTCCTATGCGTGACAGTCTTCTTTGGTAGGCTATTAGGTCTTATTAGATACCTCTAAGTAGTTGTTTTTAGATGTGACGAAATTTCCAACCATCTGAGTAAAAACGGAAGTCGTAAAACCAACATCTCAGTGAGAGAGAGGAAAAAAATGTTCATTCTAAATGTGGTTTTACCTTTCGTTTGTAGGAAATTTTGTTTATTTTCTGGAATTGTTCCTGCTTTTATGATTAGTCAACTTCTAGCTTTCAAAGCAGACGGTCGCATGAAATAATTGATGGAATGTTAAACTAATACAGTTCCTATGCGTGATAGTCTTCTTTGGTAGGCTATTAGGTCTTATTAGAACCTCTAAGTAGTTATTTTTAGATGTGACAAAATTTCCAACCATCTGAGTAAAAACGGAAGTCGTAATCCAACATCTCAGTGAGAGAGAGGAAAAAAATGTTCATTCTAAATGCGGTTTTACCTTTCGTTTGTATGAAATTTTGTTTATTTTCTGGAATTGTTCCTGCTTTTAAGATTAGTCAACTTCTAGCTTTCAAAGCAGACGGTCGCATGAAATAATTGATGGAATGTTAAACTAATACAGTTCCTATGCGTGATAGTCTTCTTTGGTAGGCTATTAGGTCTTATTAGAACCTTTAAGTAGTTATTTTTAGATGTGACGAAATTTCCAACCATCTGAGTAAAAACGGAAGTCGTAATCCAACATCTCAGTGAGAGAGAGGAAAAAAATGTTCATTCTAAATTCGGTTTTACCTTTCATTTGTAGGAAATTTTGTTTATTTTCTGGAATTGTTCCTGCTTTTATGATTAGTCAACTTCTAGCTTTCAAAGCAGACGGTCGCATGAAATAATTGATGGAATGTTAAACTAATACAGTTCCTATGCGTGACAGTCTTCTTTGGTAGGCTATTAGGTCTTATTAGATACCGCTAAGTAGTTGTTTTTAGATGTGACGAAATTTCCAACCATCTGAGTAAAAACGGAAGTCGTAAAACCAACATCTCAGTGAGAGAGAGGAAAAAAATGTTCATTCTAAATGCGGTTTTACCTTTCGTTTGTAGGAAATTTTGTTTATTTTCTGGAATTGTTCCTGCTTTTATGATTAGTCAACTTCTAGCTTTCAAAGCAGACGGTCGCATGAAATAATTGATGGAATGTTAAACTAATACAGTTCCTATGCGTGATAGTCTTCTTTGGTAGGCTATTAGGTCTTATTAGATACCGCTAAGTAGTTGTTTTTAGATGTGACGAAATTTCCAACCATCTGAGTAAAAACGGAAGTCGTAAAACCAACATCTCAGTGATAGAGAGGAAAAAAATGTTCATTCTAAATGCGGTTTTACCTTTCGTTTGTAGGAAATTTTGTTTATTTTCTGGAATTGTTCCTGCTTTTATGATTAGTCAACTTCTAGCTTTCAAAGCAGACGGTCGCATGAAATAATTGATGGAATGTTAAACTAATACAGTTCCTATGCGTGACAGTCTTCTTTGGTAGGCTATTAGGTCTTATTAGATACCTCTAAGTAGTTGTTTTTAGATGTGACGAAATTTCCAACCATCTGAGTAAAAACGGAAGTCGTAAAACCAACATCTCAGTGAGAGAGAGGAAAAAAATGTTCATTCTAAATGCGGTTTTACCTTTCGTTTGTATGAAATTTTGTTTATTTTCTGGAATTGTTCCTGCTTTTATGATTAGTCAACTTCTAGCTTTCAAAGCAGACGGTCGCATGAAATAATTGATGGAATGTTAAACTAATACAGTTCCTATGCGTGATAGTCTTCTTTGGTAGGCTATTAGGTCTTATTAGAACCTCTAAGTAGTTATTTTTAGATGTGACAAAATTTCCAACCATCTGAGTAAAAACGGAAGTCGTAAAACCAACATCTCAGTGAGAGAGAGGAAAAAATGTTCATTCTAAATGCGGTTTTACCTTTCGTTTGTAGGAAATTTTGTTTATTTTCTGGAATTGTTCCTGTTTTTATGATTACTCAACTTCTAGCTTTCAAAGCAGACGGTCGCATGAAATAATTGTTAGAATGTTGAACTTATATAGTTCTTATGCGTGACAGTCTTCTTTGGTAGGCTATTAGGTCTTATTAGATACCTCTAAGTAGTTGTTTTTAGATGTGACGAAATTTCCAACCATCTGAGTAAAAACGGAAGTCGTAAAACCAACATCTCAGTGAGAGAGAGGAAAAAAATGTTCATTCTAAATGCGGTTTTACCTTTCGTTTGTAGGAAATTTTGTTTATTTTCTGGAATTGTTCCTGTTTTTATGATTACTCAACTTCTAGCTTTCAAAGCAGACGGTCGCATGAAATAATTGTTAGAATGTTGAACTTATATAGTTCTTATGCGTGACAGTCTTCTTTGGTAGGCTATTAGGTCTTATTAGATACCTCTAAGTAGTTGTTTTTAGATGTGACGAAATTTCCAACCATCTGAGTAAAAACGGAAGTCGTAAAACCAACATCTCAGTGAGAGAGAGGAAAAAATGTTCATTCTAAATGCGGTTTTACCTTTCGTTTGTAGGAAATTTTGTTTATTTTCTGGAATTGTTCCTGCTTTTATGATTAGTCAACTTCTAGTTTTCAAAGCAGACGGTCGCATGAAATAATTGATGGAATGTTAAACTAATACAGTTCCTATGCGTGATAGTCTTCTTTGGTAGGCTATTAGGTCTTATTAGATACCGCTAAGTAGTTGTTTTTAGATGTGACGAAATTTCCAACCATCTGAGTAAAAACGGAAGTCGTAAAACCAACATCTCAGTGAGAGAGAGGAAAAAAATGTTCATTCTAAATGCGGTTTTACCTTTCGTTTGTAGGAAATTTTGTTTATTTTCTGGAATTGTTCCTGCTTTTATGATTAGTCAACTTCTAGCTTTCAAAGCAGACGGTCGCATGAAATAATTGATGGAATGTTAAACTAATACAGTTCCTATGCGTGACAGTCTTCTTTGGTAGGCTATCAGGTCTTATTAGATACCTCTAAGTAGTTGTTTTTAGATGTGACGAAATTTCCAACCATCTGAGTAAAAACGGAAGTCGTAAAACCAACATCTCAGTGAGAGAGAGGAAAAAAATGTTCATTCTAAATGCGGTTTTACCTTTCGTTTGTAGGAAATTTTGTTTATTTTCTGGAATTGTTATTGCTTTTATGATTAGTCAACTTCTAGCTTTCAAAGCAGACGGTCGCATGAAATAATTGATGGAATGTTAAACTAATACAGTTCCTATGCGTGATAGTCTTCTTTGGTAGGCTATTAGGTCTTATTAGATACCTCTAAGTAGTTATTTTTAGATGTGACGAAATTTACAACCATCTGAGTAAAAACGGAAGTCGTAAAACCAACATCTCAGTGAGAGAGAGGAAAAAAATGTTCATTCTAAATGCGGTTTTACCTTTCGTTTGTAGGAAATTTTGTTTATTTTCTGGAATTGTTCCTGCTTTTATGATTAGTCAACTTCTAGCTTTCAAAGCAGACGGTCGCATGAAATAATTGATGGAATGTTAAACTAATACAGTTCCTATGCGTGACAGTCTTCTTTGGTAGGCTATTAGGTCTTATTAGATACCGCTAAGTAGTTGTTTTTAGATGTGACGAAATTTCCAACCATCTGAGTAAAAACGGAAGTCGTAAAACCAACATCTCAGTGAGAGAGAGGAAAAAAATGTTCATTCTAAATGCGGTTTTACCTTTCGTTTGTAGGAAATTTTGTTTATTTTCTGGAATTGTTCCTGCTTTTATGATTAGTCAACTTCTAGCTTTCAAAGCAGACGGTCGCATGAAATAATTGTTAGAATGTTGAACTAATATAGTTCTTATGCGTGACAGTCTTCTTTGGTAGGCTATTAGGTCTTATTAGATACCTCTAAGTAGTTATTTTTAGATGTGACGAAATTTCCAACCATCTAAGTAAAAACGGAAGTCGTAAAACCAACATCTCAGTGAGAGAGAGGAAAAAAATGTTCATTCTAAATGCGGTTTTACCTTTCGTTTGTAGGAAATTTTGTTTATTTTCTGGAATTGTTCCTGCTTTTATGATTAGTCAACTTCTAGCTTTCAAAGCAGACGGTCGCATGAAATAATTGTTAGAATGTTGAACTAATACAGTTCTTATGCGTGACAGTCTTCTTTGGTAGGCTATTAGGTCTTATTAGATACCTCTAAGTAGTTGTTTTTAGATGTGACGAAATTTCCAACCATCTGAGTAAAAACGGAAGTCGTAAAACCAACATCTCAGTGAGAGAGAGGAAAAAAATGTTCATTCTAAATGCGGTTTTACCTTTCGTTTGTAGGAAATTTTGTTTATTTTCTGGAATTGTTCCTGCTTTTATGATTAGTCAACTTCTAGCTTTCAAAGCAGACGGTCGCATGAAATAATTGATGGAATGTTAAACTAATACAGTTCCTATGCGTGATAGTCTTCTTTGGTAGGCTATTAGGCAGGGGTGGATGGAGTGACCTAAACCGGCCCGGGAAATTAGAGGAAGCGGCCCAAAGAATATATGTGGCTGGCAGGCGAAAATCTTTATCACTAATAGCAAAAATTTTGTTGATACCCAAGTGTTTTTCATCAATAATAAACGCTAAATAATAAAGCTGAAAAATATTGTTATTTCTACTTGATAAAATTTCGAACTGAAAACAGTTTCATAATGAACATAATATTTTATTCAAAGACATCAAACAAAATACGCATTCTTATGTAGGTTCCAAATTTAAGCAAAAAAATTTAACTGATTACAGGGGATTTTAGAGATATTTTCGAGCTCATTATTAGTATACAAGGTGAGTCCCCTAAGATGGAAAGCTCGATTACACCTACACCATTAAAGTTATCGAAATGAACCAAAAAGTGCTGTAAATGAGAGGGTAAAGTGCAGTTTGTAAAATTATTTTCAGATACACTGGGTGACCCAATATCGCTGAACTCCATACAACTTTGTTATTTTAAATAGGACATCTCTATATTATTACATCTTCAGTTATTTGAGAAAAGTAAAAAAGAATGGTTTGTAAAGTTGAAGTTTGTAATGAGCAATTTATGAGTTATAAAGAAATGAAATTCGCGATTTTCCATTTTCAAAGCAGCGTATCTTAAAAACAGCTCAAGATAGAAGAAAACGGCTTACATGTTCCTATCTTAATTTTTCATTTGGTATCATGTAGCTGATATTTTTATACCGGGTGATAAAAATAATCAAATTTTTTACCACTCTGTATAAAAATTTCATCCATCCAATAGTACACCGGATGAAAATTTACGATAGGGACATGTAAGCCGTTTTTCCATAATATCTCGAGCCGTTTTCAATATAAGCTGCTTTGAAAATGGAAAATCGCGATTTTCATTTGTTTATAACTCATAAATTGATCATTACAAACTTCAACTTTACAAACGATTCTTTTTGACATTTCTAAAACAATATGCCAATGTAATAATATAGAGGGTGTCCTATTTAAAATAACAAAGTTATATGGCGTACAGCGATATTGGGCCACCCTGTGCATCTGAAAATAATTTTACAAACTGCACTTTACCCTTCCATTTACAGCACTTTTTGGTTCATTTAAATATCTTTAATGGTGTAGGTGTAATCGAGCTTTTCATCTTAGGGGACTCACCCTGTATTCGAGCTGTCTTTAGCTTTCAGTGTTTTCCGGAACATCGGAAATTTATTTTTTGGAATGCTCACATTACACCTGACTTTTTTGAATTCAATCTGTAGAGAAACCCAAACAGCACAGGAATTTCGAGCTATTTTCGAGCTCTTCAATGGGATTTTCGAGCCGTCTCTAACCTCTATTCGTTTTCCGAAAACTCGAAAAAAAAAACGCTTTTTCTTGCTAGGATTTGACCCGAATTTCGAACTCGAAAATAGCTCGAAATTCCTATGCTGTTTGGGTTTCTCCACAGATTGAATTCAAAAAAGTCAGGTGTAATGTGAACATTCCAAAAATAAATTTCCGATTTTCCGGAAAAAGCTGAAAGCTAGAGACAGCTCGAAAATCCCCTGTAATCGATAAAATTTTTTTTTTAAGGTGTCATGCTTAAATTTGGGACCTTTATTATGCTTACTTACATTATCTCTTGTTGAGCTGTTTTTGTCGTCGTCAACGCTTCTTTAGTCTTAGTCCCTGTCCCTGCATCGGAAATAGAATCTTTTTTCTTAAGAAAACTTTCCAACTTGACACATTTTGTTCCTTGCTCTGCCAACCTTTGTTTCTCTCTCTCTCTGTCTCTGTTTTTCTGCTCCTCGTTTACGTTTTATTTAAATTCAAGGAACTCATTTTGAAAGATTATTGTTCTTTTTATTGAAAACTGCTCGATAAATTTGGAGTATATAGGTACACTATTACGGAGATTTGAAGAAAAGAAAACACACTACAAAACACCCCACACACCCACACACGCCACAAAAGAAAATATATCAAGACGAAACTGATCAATTGTTCAACGAAACTCTTTTCTTTCAGTATTTATAAGTGCTGGAAAGCAATAATGATCATGAGTCATGACTTTAAAAAAATCACGGTTCCCAGTTCCTACCCGAGGAATTCTACCACTAACCACTAACCATTCCTACCACCACCACCCGAATGCGAGGCGAGACCTGTCTCTGTCTGTTCTTGCCGCTTGTAGATATCAACAACAATGGCTGATCGCTTTTTAGTTATTTATTAGTTTATTACATCCGCTCTCTGACGCTACCCCTACGGCCCACTACACAGTGCATCTTTTCATTTTAAAATATTCCATTTGTGTTATTTTCAAGAGAGCCGTATAAATTGGAGTAGTGTTGATATTATTTTAACAATAATTTATTTACAATTACGATTTTTCTGTTGTGTAAATATTAATTCGGTTAAAACTATATCTTTTTAACTAAACAGGCCCAAATATTTTTTGCTTTTATTCTACCGGCCCAAAATTTACAAATCTAACCGGCCCAGGGGGAAAATTCCCTTTTTCCCCCTGGGCCCATCCACCCCTGCTATTAGGTCTTATTAGATACTTCTAAGTAGTTATTTTTAGATGTGACGAAATTTCCAACCATCTGAGTAAAAACGGAAGTCGTAATCCAACATCTCAGTGAGAGAGAGGAAAAAAATGTTCATTCTAAATGCGGTTTTACCTTTCGTTTGTAGGAAATTTTGTTTATTTTCTGGAATTGTTCCTGCTTTTATGATTAGTCAACTTCTAGCTTTCAAAGCAGACGGTCGCATGAAATAATTGATGGAATGTTAAACTAATACAGTTCCTATGCGTGATAGTCTTCTTTGGTAGGCTATTAGGTCTTATTAGACACCTCTAAGTAGTTGTTTTTAGATGTGACGAAATTTCCAACCATCTGAGTAAAAACGGAAGTCGTAAAACCAACATCTCAGTGAGAGAGAGGAAAAAAATGTTCATTCTAAATGCGGTTTTACCTTTCGTTTGTAGGAAATTTTGTTTATTTTCTGGAATTGTTCCTGCTTTTATGATTAGTCAACTTCTAGCTTTCAAAGCAGACGGTCGCATGAAATAATTGATGGAATGTTAAACTAATACAGTTCCTATGCGTGATAGTCTTCTTTGGTAGGCTATTAGGTCTTATTAGATACCTCTAAGTAGTTATTTTTAGATGTGACGAAATTTCCAACCATCTGAGTAAAAACGGAAGTCGTAATCCAACATCTCAGTGAGAGAGAGGAAAAAAATGTTCATTCTAAATGCGGTTTTACCTTTCGTTTGTAGGAAATTTTGTTTATTTTCTGGAATTGTTCCTGCTTTTATGATTAGTCAACTTCTAGTTTTCAAAGCAGACGGTCGCATGAAATAATTGATGGAATGTTAAACTAATACAGTTCCTATGCGTGACAGTCTTCTTTGGTAGGCTATTAGGTCTTATTAGACACCTCTAAGTAGTTGTTTTTAGATGTGACGAAATTTCCAACCATCTGAGTAAAAACGGAAGTCGTAAAACCAACATCTCAGTGAGAGAGAGGAAAAAAATGTTCATTCTAAATGCGGTTTTACCTTTCGTTTGTAGGAAATTTTGTTTATTTTCTGGAATTGTTCCTGCTTTTATGATTAGTCAACTTCTAGCTTTCAAAGCAGACGGTCGCATGAAATAATTGATGGAATGTTAAACTAATACAGTTCCTATGCGTGATAGTCTTCTTTGGTAGGCTATTAGGTCTTATTAGATACCTCTAAGTAGTTGTTTTTAGATGTGACGAAATTTCCAACCATCTGAGTAAAAACGGAAGTCGTAAAATCAACATCTCAGTGAGAGAGAGGAAAAAAATGTTCATTCTAAATGCGGTTTTACCTTTCGTTTGTAGGAAATTTTGTTTATTTTCTGGAATTGTTCCTGCTTTTATGATTAGTCAACTTCTAGTTTTCAAAGCAGACGGTCGCATGAAATAATTGATGGAATGTTAAACTAATACAGTTCCTATGCGTGACAGTCTTCTTTGGTAGGCTATTAGGTCTTATTAGATACCTCTAAGTAGTTATTTTTAGATGTGACGAAATTTCCAACCATCTGAGTAAAAACGGAAGTCGTAATCCAACATCTCAGTGAGAGAGAGGAAAAAAATGTTCATTCTAAATGCGGTTTTACCTTTCGTTTGTAGGAAATTTTGTTTATTTTCTGGAATTGTTCCTGCTTTTATGATTAGTCAACTTCTAGCTTTCAAAGCAGACGGTCGCATGAAATAATTGTTAGAATGTTAAACTAATACAGTTCTTATGCGTGACAGTCTTCTTTGGTAGGCAATTAGGTCTTATTAGATACCTCTAAGTAGTTGTTTTTAGATGTGACGAAATTTCCAACTGTGATGTATTAATTTATAAAGGAACTGAGAGTGTACGGCGCAAGCGAGAACGTGATAAAAAGCCTGCGCCAGCGGAGAGAGAAAAATGACCAGCCAGTCATGTTTATGTTAAGTTGGGGACAGAATGTAATTATTATTACAATAAAATAAATGGTGTCATTATATCCAGAGGGTGTGATTTATTCCCAACATTACACTGGCGACGAGGTAAAAAGTAATTAGCGGGAGTGATGTAAATTCAGAAATCCGTAAGGTACCTATACATTTTTATAGTGCATCAGCATCGTGATCGTGAATCGAACAGTTCAGTGAGAGTTTAAAATGGCTTCACCGACTGATACGCTAATCGGCCACTTGAGAGAATTCGACCCTGCAAATTCAGACTGGTCGATTTATAATAAGCGGTTGGCCAGTTATTTCGTAACAAATGGAATCACAGATGATAAGCGATAAGGCGCGATACTGTTAAACGTTTTAAGTGAAGAAGCGTATAAACTTTTATATAATTTATGTCTTCCATCCGAGCCGGAAAGTAAAACATATTCGGAATTAATACCATTGTTAAATGAACATTTTAAGCCCAGTCTTACAGTTTTTGCGGCTCGATATAAATTTTATAATTCGCGTAAATCACCAAACGAATCCGCCAGAGATTGGTCGGCTAGAATTCGTCAATTAGCGATTATGTGTGAGTTTACGGCGGTCGAATTAGAAATGGTGCTTCGCGACCATTTTATCGTGGGCTATGATAGAGGTGCAGTGCAGGACAGACTGCTGGAGGAGAAGAAGACGGTGACATTCAAGGAAGTGGTCGAAATAGGTGCTGCAAAATCAGCAGCCTGTGTGCAAATCGTCACCGAAGGCGCCGAGGCTCCCGCGATCAAGCGGGAGACGGAGATCCACTACGCCAGATCAAGCAAGGCGGGTTATACCAGCGGCGGAAACGGTAATACCAACATGAGCGGCGGTAGCACCAGCACCAGTACCCGGTCAAGCAGGAGGGAGGCACCGTGCGAGGTGTGCGGACGAAGGAATCACGCAACAGATAAGTGTTTGTTTCGGGAATGTTTTTGTCATCGTTGTGGGGTTCAGGGTCATTTAGCTTCCGTATGTAAACAAAGGCGTTCGCTTAGACCAGGCCAATCTGGCATAAATAATGCAAATAATTTTTTAGAATCAGATAACTGTTTGTTTACATTGGAAGGTCAAGTTCATCCGATAACAGTGAATTTAATAATCGAAAACAAGCCATTTACTTTTAATCTGGACACGGGTGCAAGTTATAGCGTTATCTCCGAAGACTTTTACAAAGCTAATTTTCAGGATAAAATTATGGTTAATTCAGATAAAATATTTCATTTGTATAACGGAGACAAGATCAACGCGTTAGGTTACATATGTTGTAGAATAAAATATCAGAATACAACCAAACTATTATATATTTATGTTCTTAAACATGCAGTCGGGCCACCTTTGCTGGGACGCGATTTTTTCAAACTGTTCCAATTGAAAATTTCTAGTCTAAATTTCATCGGTAAGGAATTGCCAAATGATTTAAAATTATTACTTAATAAATATGGCAGTCTTTTTGAACCGGGTTTGGGTTTATTCAAGAAAGGTCAAATGTCTATCAATTCAAAATCAGAAACGGTTGAACCGAAATTTTTCAGAGCGCGCCCATTGCCGTTTGCAATGCGGGAGTTGGTTGAGGCGGAATTACGGAGATTGGAACAGGCAGGCGTCATTGAAGCAATTAATTATTCTCCTTGGGGCACACCAATATTGCCAGTCCTCAAAAAGGACGGCACCGTGAGAATTTGTGGCGACTTTAAGGTGACTTTAAATAAACATATTGAAATTGATCAGTACCCGCTCCCCCGTATTGAAGAATTGTTTGGTAAATTGCAGGGAGGTGTTAACTTTACAAAAATAGATTTAACAAGCGCTTACACTCAAGTGGCTTTGGAGCAAAAGAGTAGAGACCTAGTCACTATCTCGACTCATAAAGGTTTATACAGATATAACAGAGCCCCCTTTGGCATTGCTAGTATACCAGCAAAATTCCAAAAAATTATGGACTCGTTACTCGGAGGTTTAGACGGGGTCGTTGTTTTCTTAGATGACATTTTAATTACTGGCCGAGATAGGGGAGAACACCTTTGTAGATTAGGCCGAGTTCTTGAGATTTTGCAGGAAGCTGGGTTCAAGTTGACTTTTAGCAAATGTGAATTTTTTAAGGAAGAGATCTCCTACTTAGATTTTCGAATAAATAAGTTAGGGTTACACACTGCGGATGATAAAATTCAAGCCATCAAGCTTGCACCTTTACCTAAAAATGTTACAGAATTGAAATCATTCCTGGGTCTGGTTAATTATTACGGTAAATTTGTGCCAAATTTGTCCGTCATTTTGGGACCGTTATTTGAGTTACTAAAAAAAGACACTCAGTGGAGTTGGTCACCGGAATGTGACCAGGCATTTAGAAGGGTTAAGGCATTGCTGATGTCAGCAGAGATTTTAGTTCACTATAACCCAGAGTTGCCCGTTCGTTTATGTTGCGATGCTTCGGATTATGGAGTCGCAGCGGTGATTACTCATATTATGCCAGACGGTGGTGAAAAACCGATCGCCTATGCATCCCGCACCTTGAATAAAGCGGAAAGGGGCTATTCACAAATAGAGAAAGAAGGATTAGGTATAATTTTCGGTCTGTGTAAGTTCAACCAGTATTTGTATGGCAGACCGTTCACCCTCCGAACGGATTGTAAACCATTAATTTCTATTTTTCATCCACACAAAGGTATCCCGCAGTTTTCGGCGAATAGATTACGTCGTTGGGCTGTAATATTGAGTAATTACCAATACAATATTGCATCCCGTATTGTACAATATTGTAAAATCAGAGGCAAATCACGCTGATCCATGGTCAAGGCTCCCTCTGGAAACTGACGACAATAGTTGGGAAAACGTAGATATAAACTTTATACACTATTTTAGTAATAATTCACATTTTCCGATAGATTTTTCTCAGGTTAGGGACGAAACACAGAAGGATGATACTTTAAGTAAAGTTATCAGATTTCTGCGTACGGAATGGCCTAAGCAGGTAGAGGATGAGGACCTTAAATATTTTTTTAGAATTAGAAATGATTTAAGTTTGGAGTCGAATTGTGTAATTTGGAACTCTAGATTAGTCATACCGAAGAGTTTACAAGAAAATATATTAGCACAATTACACGAGAGTCACATGGGAGTAGTGAAAATGAAAAGTTTGGCACGTTCATATTTTTGGTGGAAGGGTTTAGATAAACAAATTGAAGAGTTATGTCGGTCTTGCGAAAATTGTTTGGTAAATAGAAAATCCCCAAATACAGCAGTTATAAGGCCATGGCCCTGGCCGGAAGAAGTGTGGTCGAGGTTACATATTGACTTCATGGGACCTATTTTTAATAAGTATTTTTTTGTTATTGTAGATGCCCACTCCAAGTGGCTGGAGGTATTTTCAATGACATCAATTACTTCAAAGGCAACTATTGAAATATTACGGTCCACGTTTGCCAGGTTTGGCTTGCCACGTTTAATTGTCTCAGACAATGGTACTACCTTCTGTTCTGCGGAATTTCGAGATTTTTTAAGTAAGAATAATGTTAAGCACATAACTTCTTCCCCGTATCAACCAGCTTCGAATGGCGCGGCTGAGAATTCGGTTAAAACTGTTAAAAACGCATTAAAAAATGCTTTAGGTAAAAATTACCACCTTTCAGACCTAAATATGGTTCTAAACCGGTTTCTATTTGATTATCGTAATACGGTACATTGTACAACAGGAAGTACACCAGCAAAATTGATGTTTAATCGTAATTTTCGTACCCGATTTGATTGTATGTTACCAGAAAAGACGATGGAAAATACAAATTTGAAAGACCGTGTCCTGGCAAAGCAAGGAAAGCAAAGATTTTATCATAAGGGCAAACGATTTGTAGAATTTAAGGTGGGAGATATTGTTGTTGCTAGAGATTATAAAATTGTTAACAAACCCACTTGGGTAAAAGGTACAATTATCCGAAGACTGGGAAAGATGGTTTATTCGGTCGAAATACCTACCATAAATAATGTTATTTGGAAACGCCATTTGAATCAGTTGAGGCATTTTACTTTTAGAAATGCCTCTATTGTATCAAATTATGCAGGAGTAAGTTGCACAGGTAGTTTTTCTGATTCAAATGCCGTCCAAAGTAAAGATCAAGATGATCAGGGTTGTGAAAATGAGGACATGGCAACAGAGTTGAAAAACAGTGACGTAGTCAGGCCAAAGCGCCAAATTAAACCAGTGGACCGACTGACATATGATAAATTATAATCTTAATATCCATTGATATAATTCTTGTACCATTATTATTGTTATTATTATAATTATTTTTTTTTTTGTAATTGTGGAACACGTTTTTTTTAAGGGGAGAAGTATTGTGATGTATTAATTTATAAAGGAACTGAGAGTGTACGGCGCAAGCGAGAACGTGATAAAAAGCCTGCGCCAGCGGAGAGAGAAAAATGACCAGCCAGTCCTGTTTATGTTAAGTTGGGGACAGAATGTAATTATTATTACAATAAAATAAATGGTGTCATTATATCCAGAGGGTGTGATTTATTCCCAACATTACACCAACCATCTGAGTAAAAACGAAAGTCGTAAAACCAACATCTCAGTGAGAGAGAGGAAAAAAATGTTTATTCTAAATGCGGTTTTACCTTTCGTTTGTAGGAAATTTTGTTTATTTTCTGGAATTGTTCCTGCTTTTATGATTAGTCAACTTCTAGCTTTCAAAGCAGACGGTCGCATGAAATAATTGATGGAATGTTAAACTAATACAGTTCCTATGCGTGATAGTCTTCTTTGGTAGGCTATTAGGTCTTATTAGATACCTCTAAGTAGTTATTTTTAGATGTGACGAAATTTCCAACCATCTGAGTAAAAACGGAAGTCGTAATCCAACATCTCAGTGAGAGAGAAGAAAAAAATGTTCATTCTAAATGCGGTTTTACCTTTCGTTTGTAGGAAATTTTGTTTATTTTCTGGAATTGTTCCTGCTTTTATGATTAGTCAACTTCTAGTTTTCATAGCAGACGGTCGCATGAAATAATTGATGGAATGTTAAACTAATACAGTTCCTATGCGTGACAGTCTTCTTTGGTAGGCTATTAGGTCTTATTAGATACCTCTAAGTAGTTGTTTTTAGATGTGACGAAATTTCCAACCATCTGAGTAAAAACGAAAGTCGTAAAACCAACATCTCAGTGAGAGAGAGGAAAAAAATGTTCATTCTAAATGCGGTTTTACCTTTCGTTTGTAGGAAATTTTGTTTATTTTATGTAATTGTTCCTGTTTTTATGATTAGTCAACTTCTAGCTTTCAAAGCAGACGGTCGCATGAAATAATTGTTAGAATGTTGAACTAATACAGTTCTTATGCGTGACAGTCTTCTTTGGTAGGCTATTAGGTCTTATTAGATACCTCTAAGTAGTTGTTTTTAGATGTGACGAAATTTCCAACCATCTGAGTAAAAACGAAAGTCGTAAAACCAACATCTCAGTGAGAGAGAGGAAAAAAATGTTCATTCTAAATGCGGTTTTACCTTTCGTTTGTAGGAAATTTTGTTTATTTTCTGGAATTGTTCCTGCTTTTATGATTAGTCAACTTCTAGCTTTCAAAGCAGACGGTCGCATGAAATAATTGTTAGAATGTTGAACTAATACAGTTCTTATGCGTGACAGTCTACTTTGGTAGGCTATTAGGTCTTATTAGATACCTCTAAGTAGTTGTTTTTAGATGTGACGAAATTTCCAACCATCTGAGTAAAAACGGAAGTCGTAAAACCAACATCTCAGTGAGAGAGAGGAAAAAAATGTTCATTCTAAATGCGGTTTTACCTTTCGTTTGTAGGAAATTTTGTTTATTTTCTGTAATTGTTCCTGTTTTTATGATTAGTCAACTTCTAGCTATCAAAGCAGACGGTCGCATGAAATAATTGTTAGAATGTTGAACTAATACAGTTCTTATGCGTGACAGTCTTTGGTAGGCTATTAGGTCTTATTAGATACCTCTAAGTAGTTGTTTTTAGATGTGACGAAATTTCCAACCATCTGAGTAGAAACGGAAGTCGTAAAACCAACATCTCAGTGAGAGAGAGGAAAAAAATGTTCATTCTAAATGCGGTTTTACCTTTCGTTTGTAGGAAATTTTGTTTATTTTCTGGAATTGTTCCTGCTTTTATGATTAGTCAACTTCTAGCTTTCAAAGCAGACGCTCGCATGAAATAATTGATGGAATGTTAAACTAATACAGTTCCTTTGCGTGACAGTCTTCTTTGGTAGGCTATTAGGTCTTATTAGATACCTCTAAGTAGTTGTTTTTAGATGTGACGAAATTTCCAACCATCTGAGTAAAAACGGAAGTCGTAAAACCAACATCTCAGTGAGAGAGAGGAAAAAAATGTTTATTCTAAATGCGGTTTTACCTTTCGTTTGTAGGAAATTTTGTTTATTTTCTGGAATTGTTCCTGCTTTTATGATTAGTCAACTTCTAGCTTTCAAAGCAGACGGTCGCATGAAATAATTGATGGAATGTTAAACTAATACAGTTCCTATGCGTGATAGTCTTCTTTGGTAGGCTATTAGGTCTTATTAGATACCTCTAAGTAGTTATTTTTAGATGTGACGAAATTTCCAACCATCTGAGTAAAAACGGAAGTCGTAATCCAACATCTCAGTGAGAGAGAGGAAAAAAATGTTCATTCTAAATGCGGTTTTACCTTTCGTTTGTAGGAAATTTTGTTTATTTTCTGGAATTGTTCCTGCTTTTATGATTAGTCAACTTCTAGTTTTCATAGCAGACGGTCGCATGAAATAATTGATGGAATGTTAAACTAATACAGTTCCTATGCGTGACAGTCTTCTTTGGTAGGCTATTAGGTCTTATTAGATACCTCTAAGTAGTTGTTTTTAGATGTGACGAAATTTCCAACCATCTGAGTAAAAACGGAAGTCGTAAAACCAACATCTCAGTGAGAGAGAGGAAAAAAATGTTCATTCTAAATGCGGTTTTACCTTTCGTTTGTAGGAAATTTTTTTATTTTCTGTAATTATTCCTGCTTTTATGATTAGTCAACTTCTAGCTTTCAAAGCAGACGGTCGCATAAAATAATTGGTAGAATGTTGAACTAATACAGTTCTTATGCGTGACAGTCTTTGGTAGGCTATTAGGTCTTATTAGATACCTCTAAGTAGTTGTTTTTAGATGTGACGAAATTTCCAACCATCTGAGTAAAAACGGAAGTCGTAAAACCAACATCTCAGTGAGAGAGAGGAAAAAAATGTTCATTCTAAATGCGGTTTTACCTTTCGTTTGTAGGAAATTTTGTTTATTTTCTGTAATTGTTCCTGCTTTTATGATTAGTCAACTTCTAGCTTTCAAAGCAGACGGTCGCATAAAATAATTGGTAGAATGTTGAACTAATACAGTTCTTATGCGTGACAGTCTTTGGTAGGCTATTAGGTCTTATTAGATACCTCTAAGTAGTTGTTTTTAGATGTGACGAAATTTCCAACCATCTGAGTAAAAACGTAAGTCGTAAAACCAACATCTCAGTGAGAGAGAGGAAAAAAATGTTCATTCTAAATGCGGTTTTACCTTTCGTTTGTAGGAAATTTTGTTTATTTTCTGTAATTGTTCCTGCTTTTATGATTAGTCAACTTCTAGCTTTCAAAGCAGACGGTCGCATGAAATAATTGATGGAATGTTAAACTAATACAGTTCCTATGCGCGACCGTCTGCTTTGGTAGGCTATTAGGTCTTATTAGATACCTCTAAGTAGTTGTTTTTAGATGTGACGAAATTTCCAACCATCTGAGTAAAAACGGAAGTCGTAAAACCCAACATCTCAGTGAGAGAGAGGAAAAAAATGTTCATTCTAAATGCGGTTTTACCTTTCGTTTGCAGGAAATTTTGTTTATTTTCTGGAATTGTTCCTGCTTTTATGATTAGTCAACTTCTAGCTTTCAAAGCAGACGGTCGCATAAAATAATTGGTAGAAAGTTGAACTAATACAGTTCTTATGCGTGACAGTCTTTGGTAGGCTATTAGGTCTTATTAGATACCTCTAAGTAGTTGTTTTTAGATGTGACGAAATTTCCAACCATCTGAGTAAAAACGGAAGTCGTAAAACCAACATCTCAGTGAGAGAGAGGAAAAAAATGTTCATTCTAAATGCGGTTTTACCTTTCGTTTGTAGGAAATTTTGTTTATTTTCTGTAATTGTTCCTGTTTTTATGATTAGTCAACTTCTAGCTTTCAAAGCAGACGGTCGCATGAAATAATTGTTAGAATGTTGAACTAATACAGTTCTTATGCGTGATAGTCTTCTTTGGTAGGCTATTAGGTCTTATTAGATACCTCTAAGTAGTTGTTTTTAGATGTGACGAAATTTCCAACCATCTGAGTAAAAACGAAAGTCGTAAAACCAACATCTCAGTGAGAGAGAGGAAAAAAATGTTCATTCTAAATGCGGTTTTACCTTTCGTTTGTAGGAAATTTTGTTTATTTTCTGGAATTGTTCCTGCTTTTATGATTAGTCAACTTCTAGCTTTCAAAGCAGACGGTCGCATGAAATAATTGTTAGAATGTTGAACTAATACAGTTCTTATGCGTGACAGTCTTTGGTAGGCTATTAGGTCTTATTAGATACCTCTAAGTAGTTGTTTTTAGATGTGACGAAATTTCCAACCATCTGAGTAGAAACGGAAGTCGTAAAACCAACATCTCAGTGAGAGAGAGGAAAAAAATGTTAATTCTAAATGCGGTTTTACCTTTCGTTTGTAGGGAAATTTTGTTTATTTTCTGGAATTGTTCCTGCTTTTATGATTAGTCAACTTCTAGCTTTCAAAGCAGACGGTCGCATGAAATAATTGATGGAATGTTAAACTAATACAGTTCCTTTGCGTGACAGTCTTCTTTGGTAGGCTATTAGGTCTTATTAGATACCTCTAAGTAGTTGTTTTTAGATGTGACGAAATTTCCAACCATCTGAGTAAAAACGGAAGTCGTAAAACCAACATCTCAGTGAGAGAGAGGAAAAAAAATGTTTATTCTAAATGCGGTTTTACCTTTCGTTTGTAGGAAATTTTGTTTATTTTCTGGAATTGTTCCTGCTTTTATGATTAGTCAACTTCTAGCTTTCAAAGCAGACGGTCGCATGAAATAATTGATGGAATGTTAAACTAATACAGTTCCTATGCGTGATAGTCTTCTTTGGTAGGCTATTAGGTCTTATTAGATACCTCTAAGTAGTTATTTTTAGATGTGACGAAATTTCCAACCATCTGAGTAAAAACGGAAGTCGTAATCCAACATCTCAGTGAGAGAGAGGAAAAAAATGTTCATTCTAAATGCGGTTTTACCTTTCGTTTGTAGGAAATTTTGTTTATTTTCTGGAATTGTTCCTGCTTTTATGATTAGTCAACTTCTAGTTTTCATAGCAGACGGTCGCATGAAATAATTGATGGAATGTTAAACTAATACAGTTCCTATGCGTGACAGTCTTCTTTGGTAGGCCTTATTAGATAGGTACCTCTAAGTAGTTGTTTTTAGATGTGACGAAATTTCCAACCATCTGAGTAAAAACGGAAGTCGTAAAACCAACATCTCAGTGAGAGAGGAGGAAAAAAAATGTTCATTTCTAAATGCGGTTTTACCTTTCGTTTGCAGGAAATTTTGTTTATTTTCTGGGAATTGTTCCTGCTTTTATGATTAGTCAACTTCTAGCTTTCAAAGCAGACGGTCGCATGAAATAATTGTTAGAATGTTGAACTAATACAGTTCTTATGCGTGACAGTCTTTGGTAGGCTATTAGGTCTTATTAGATACCTCTAAGTAGTTATTTTTAGATGTGACGAAATTTCCAACCATCTGAGTAAAAACGGAAGTCGTAATCCAACATCTCAGTGAGAGAGAGGAAAAAAATGTTCATTCTAAATGCGGTTTTACCTTTCGTTTGTAGGAAATTTTGTTTATTTTCTGTAATTGTTCCTGCTTTTATGATTAGTCAACTTCTAGCTTTCAAAGCAGACGGTCGCATGAAATAATTGATGGAATGTTAAACTAATACAGTTCCTATGCGTGACAGTCTTCTTTGGTAGGCTATTAGGTCTTATTAGATACCTCTAAGTAGTTTGTTTTTAGATGTGACGAAATTTCCAACCATCTGAGTAAAAACGGAAGTCGTAAAAACCAACATCTCAGTGAGAGAGAGGAAAAAAATGTTCATTCTAAATGCGGTTTTACCTTTCGTTTGTAGGAAATTTTGTTTATTTTCTGTAATTATTCCTGCTTTTATGATTAGTCAACTTCTAGCTTTCAAAGCAGACGGTCGCATAAAATAATTGGTAGAATGTTGAACTAATACAGTTCTTATGCGTGACAGTCTTCTTTGGTAGGCTATTAGGTCTTATTAGATAGGTACCTCTAAGTAGTTGTTTTTAGATGTGACGAAATTTCCAACCATCTGAGTAAAAACGGAAGTCGTAAAACCAACATCTCAGTGAGAGAGAGGGAAAAAAAATGTTCATTCTAAATGCGGTTTTACCTTTCGTTTGCAGGAAATTTTGTTTATTTTCTGGAATTGTTCCTGCTTTTATGATTAGTCAACTTCTAGCTTTCAAAGCAGACGGTCGCATGAAATAATTGTTAGAATGTTGAACTAATACAGTTCTTATGCGTGACAGTCTTTGGTAGGCTATTAGGTCTTATTAGATACCTCTAAGTAGTTGTTTTTAGATGTGACGAAATTTCCAACCATCTGAGTAAAAACGGAAGTCGTAAAACCAACATCTCAGTGAGAGAGAGGAAAAAAATGTTTATTCTAAATGCGGTTTTACCTTTCGTTTGTAGGAAATTTTGTTTATTTTCTGGAATTGTTCCTGCTTTTATGATTAGTCAACTTCTAGCTTTCAAAGCAGACGGTCGCATGAAATAATTGATGGAATGTTAAACTAATACAGTTCCTATGCGTGATAGTCTTCTTTGGTAGGCTATTAGGTCTTATTAGATACCTCTAAGTAGTTATTTTTAGATGTGACGAAATTTCCAACCATCTGAGTAAAAACGGAAGTCGTAATCCAACATCTCAGTGAGAGAGAGGAAAAAAATGTTCATTCTAAATGCGGTTTTACCTTTCGTTTGTAGGAAATTTTGTTTATTTTCTGGAATTGTTCCTGCTTTTATGATTAGTCAACATTCTAGTTTTCATAGCAGACGGTCGCATGAAATAATTGATGGAATGTTAAACTAATACAGTTCCTATGCGTGACAGTCTTCTTTGGTAGGCTATTAGGTCTTATTAGATACCTCTAAGTAGTTGTTTTTAGATGTGACGAAATTTCCAACCATCTGAGTAAAAACGTAAGTCGTAAAACCAACATCTCAGTGAGAGAGAGGAAAAAAATGTTCATTCTAAATGCGGTTTTACCTTTCGTTTGTAGGAAATTTTGTTTATTTTCTGTAATTGTTCCTGCTTTTATGATTAGTCAACTTCTAGCTTTCAAAGCAGACGGTCGCATGAAATAATTGATGGAATGTTAAACTAATACAGTTCCTATGCGCGACAGTCTTCTTTGGTAGGCTATTAGGTCTTATTAGATACCTCTAAGTAGTTGTTTTTAGATGTGACGAAATTTCCAACCATCTGAGTAAAAACGGAAGTCGTAAAACCAACATCTCAGTGAGAGAGAGGAAAAAAATGTTCATTCTAAATGCGGTTTTACCTTTCGTTTGTAGGAAATTTTGTTTATTTTCTGTAATTGTTCCTGTTTTTATGATTAGTCAACTTCTAGCTTTCAAAGCAGACGGTCGCATGAAATAATTGTTAGAATGTTGAACTAATACAGTTCTTATGCGTGATAGTCTTCTTTGGTAGGCTATTAGGTCTTATTAGATACCTCTAAGTAGTTGTTTTTAGATGTGACGAAATTTCCAACCATCTGAGTAAAAACGGAAGTCGTAAAACCAACATCTCAGTGAGAGAGAGAGGAAAAAAATGTTCATTCTAAATGCGGTTTTACCTTTCGTTTGTAGGAAATTTTGTTTATTTTCTGGAATTGTTCCTGCTTTTATGATTAGTCAACTTCTAGCTTTCAAAGCAGACGGTCGCATAAAATAATTGGTAGAATGTTGAACTAATACAGTTCTTATGCGTGACAGTCTTTGGTAGGCTATTAGGTCTTATTAGATACCTCTAAGTAGTTGTTTTTAGATGTGACGAAATTTCCAACCATCTGAGTAAAAACGTAAGTCGTAAAACCAACATCTCAGTGAGAGAGAGGAAAAAAATGTTCATTCTAAATGCGGTTTTACCTTTCGTTTGTAGGAAATTTTGTTTATTTTCTGTAATTGTTCCTGCTTTTATGATTAGTCAACTTCTAGCTTTCAAAGCAGACGGTCGCATGAAATAATTGATGGAATATTAAACTAATACAGTTCCTATGCGTGACAGTCTTCTTTGGTAGGCTATTAGGTCTTATTAGATACCGCTAAGTAGTTGTTTTTAGATGTGACGAAATTTCCAACCATCTGAGTAGAAACGGAAGTCGTAAAACCAACATCTCAGTGAGCGAGAGGAAAAAAATGTTCATTCTAATTGCGGCTTTACCTTTCGTTTGTAGGAAATTTTGTTTATTTTCTGGAATTGTTCCTGCTTTTATGATTAGTCAACTTCTAGCTTTCAAAGCAGACGGTCGCATGAAATAATTGTTAGAATGTTGAACTAATACAGTTCTTATGCGTGACAGTCTTTGGTAGGCTATTAGGTCTTATTAGATACCTCTAAGTAGTTGTTTTTAGATGTGACGAAATTTCCAACCATCTGAGTAAAAACGGAAGTCGTAAAACCAACATCTCAGCGAGAGAGAGGAAAAAAATGTTCATTCTAAATGCGGTTTTACCTTTCGTTTGTAGGAAATTTTGTTTATTTTCTGTAATTGTTCCTGCTTTTATGATTAGTCAACTTCTAGCTTTCAAAGCAGACGGTCGCATAAAATAATTGGTAGAATGTTGAACTAATACAGTTCTTATGCGTGACAGTCTTTGGTAGGCTATTAGGTCTTATTAGATACCTCTAAGTAGTTGTTTTTAGATGTGACGAAATTTCCAACCATCTGAGTAAAAACGTAAGTCGTAAAACCAACATCTCAGTGAGAGAGAGGAAAAAAATGTTCATTCTAAATGCGGTTTTACCTTTCGTTTGTAGGAAATTTTGTTTATTTTCTGTAATTGTTCCTGCTTTTATGATTAGTCAACTTCTAGCTTTCAAAGCAGACGGTCGCATGAAATAATTGATGGAATGTTAAACTAATACAGTTCCTATGCGTGACAGTCTTCTTTGGTAGGCTATTAGGTCTTATTAGATACCTCTAAGTAGTTGTTTTTAGATGTGACGAAATTTCCAACCATCTGAGTAAAAACGGAAGTCGTAAAACCAACATCTCAGTGAGAGAGAGGAAAAAAATGTTTATTCTAAATGCGGTTTTACCTTTCGTTTGTAGGAAATTTTGTTTATTTTCTGGAATTGTTCCTGCTTTTATGATTAGTCAACTTCTAGCTTTCAAAGCAGACGGTCGCATGAAATAATTGATGGAATGTTAAACTAATACAGTTCCTATGCGTGATAGTCTTCTTTGGTAGGCTATTAGGTCTTATTAGATACCTCTAAGTAGTTATTTTTAGATGTGACGAAATTTCCAACCATCTGAGTAAAAACGGAAGTCGTAATCCAACATCTCAGTGAGAGAGAGGAAAAAAATGTTCATTCTAAATGCGGTTTTACCTTTCGTTTGTAGGAAATTTTGTTTATTTTCTGGAATTGTTCCTGCTTTTATGATTAGTCAACTTCTAGTTTTCATAGCAGACGGTCGCATGAAATAATTGATGGAATGTTAAACTAATACAGTTCCTATGCGTGACAGTCTTCTTTGGTAGGCTATTAGGTCTTATTAGATACCTCTAAGTAGTTGTTTTTAGATGTGACGAAATTTCCAACCATCTGAGTAAAAACGAAAGTCGTAAAACCAACATCTCAGTGAGAGAGAGGAAAAAAATGTTCATTCTAAATGCGGTTTTACCTTTCGTTTGTAGGAAATTTTGTTTATTTTCTGTAATTATTCCTGCTTTTATGATTAGTCAACTTCTAGCTTTCAAAGCAGACGGTCGCATAAAATAATTGGTAGAATGTTGAACTAATACAGTTCTTATGCGTGACAGTCTTCTTTGGTAGGCTATTAGGTCTTATTTGATAGGTACCTCTAAGTAGTTGTTTTTAGATGTGACGAAATTTCCAACCATCTGAGTAAAAACGGAAGTCGTAAAACCAACATCTCAGTGAGAGAGAGGAAAAAAATGTTCATTCTAAATGCGGTTTTACCTTTCGTTTGTAGGAAATTTTGTTTATTTTCTGTAATTGTTCCTGCTTTTATGATTAGTCAACTTCTAGCTTTCAAAGCAGACGGTCGCATGAAATAATTGATGGAATGTTAAACTAATACAGTTCCTATGCGCGACAGTCTTCTTTGGTAGGCTATTAGGTCTTATTAGATACCTCTAAGTAGTTGTTTTTAGATGTGACGAAATTTCCAACCATCTGAGTAAAAACGGAAGTCGTAAAACCAACATCTCAGTGAGAGAGAGGAAAAAAATGTTCATTCTAAATGCGGTTTTACCTTTCGTTTGTAGGAAATTTTGTTTATTTTCTGTAATTGTTCCTGCTTTTATGATTAGTCAACTTCTAGCTTTCAAAGCAGACGGTCGCATAAAATAATTGGTAGAATGTTGAACTAATACAGTTCTTATGCGTGACAGTCTTTGGTAGGCTATTAGGTCTTATTAGATACCTCTAAGTAGTTGTTTTTAGATGTGACGAAATTTCCAACCATCTGAGTAAAAACGTAAGTCGTAAAACCAACATCTCAGTGAGAGAGAGGAAAAAAATGTTCATTCTAAATGCGGTTTTACCTTTCGTTTGTAGGAAATTTTGTTTATTTTCTGTAATTGTTCCTGCTTTTATGATTAGTCAACTTCTAGCTTTCAAAGCAGACGGTCGCATGAAATAATTGATGGAATGTTAAACTAATACAGTTCCTATGCGCGACAGTCTTCTTTGGTAGGCTATTAGGTCTTATTAGATACCTCTAAGTAGTTGTTTTTAGATGTGACGAAATTTCCAACCATCTGAGTAAAAACGGAAGTCGTAAAACCAACATCTCAGTGAGAGAGAGGAAAAAAATGTTCATTCTAAATGCGGTTTTACCTTTCGTTTGCAGGAAATTTTGTTTATTTTCTGGAATTGTTCCTGCTTTTATGATTAGTCAACTTCTAGCTTTCAAAGCAGACGGTCGCATAAAATAATTGGTAGAAAGTTGAACTAATACAGTTCTTATGCGTGACAGTCTTTGGTAGGCTATTAGGTCTTATTAGATACCTCTAAGTAGTTGTTTTTAGATGTGACGAAATTTCCAACCATCTGAGTAAAAACGGAAGTCGTAAAACCAACATCTCAGTGAGAGAGAGGAAAAAAATGTTCATTCTAAATGCGGTTTTACCTTTCGTTTGTAGGAAATTTTGTTTATTTTCTGTAATTGTTCCTGTTTTTATGATTAGTCAACTTCTAGCTTTCAAAGCAGACGGTCGCATGAAATAATTGTTAGAATGTTGAACTAATACAGTTCTTATGCGTGATAGTCTTCTTTGGTAGGCTATTAGGTCTTATTAGATACCTCTAAGTAGTTGTTTTTAGATGTGACGAAATTTCCAACCATCTGAGTAAAAACGAAAGTCGTAAAACCAACATCTCAGTGAGAGAGAGGAAAAAAATGTTAATTCTAAATGCGGTTTTACCTTTCGTTTGTAGGAAATTTTGTTTATTTTCTGGAATTGTTCCTGCTTTTATGATTAGTCAACTTCTAGCTTTCAAAGCAGACGGTCGCATGAAATAATTGATGGAATGTTAAACTAATACAGTTCCTTTGCGTGACAGTCTTCTTTGGTAGGCTATTAGGTCTTATTAGATACCTCTAAGTAGTTGTTTTTAGATGTGACGAAATTTCCAACCATCTGAGTAAAAACGAAAGTCGTAAAACCAACATCTCAGTGAGAGAGAGGAAAAAAATGTTAATTCTAAATGCGGTTTTACCTTTCGTTTGTAGGAAATTTTGTTTATTTTCTGGAATTGTTCCTGCTTTTATGATTAGTCAACTTCTAGCTTTCAAAGCAGACGGTCGCATGAAATAATTGATGGAATGTTAAACTAATACAGTTCCTTTGCGTGACAGTCTTCTTTGGTAGGCTATTAGGTCTTATTAGATACCTCTAAGTAGTTGTTTTTAGATGTGACGAAATTTCCAACCATCTGAGTAAAAACGGAAGTCGTAAAACCAACATCTCAGTGAGAGAGAGGAAAAAAATGTTTATTCTAAATGCGGTTTTACCTTTCGTTTGTAGGAAATTTTGTTTATTTTCTGGAATTGTTCCTGCTTTTATGATTAGTCAACTTCTAGCTTTCAAAGCAGACGGTCGCATGAAATAATTGATGGAATGTTAAACTAATACAGTTCCTATGCGTGATAGTCTTCTTTGGTAGGCTATTAGGTCTTATTAGATACCTCTAAGTAGTTATTTTTAGATGTGACGAAATTTCCAACCATCTGAGTAAAAACGGAAGTCGTAATCCAACATCTCAGTGAGAGAGAGGAAAAAAATGTTCATTCTAAATGCGGTTTTACCTTTCGTTTGTAGGAAATTTTGTTTATTTTCTGGAATTGTTCCTGCTTTTATGATTAGTCAACTTCTAGTTTTCATAGCAGACGGTCGCATGAAATAATTGATGGAATGTTAAACTAATACAGTTCCTATGCGTGACAGTCTTCTTTGGTAGGCTATTAGGTCTTATTAGATAGGTACCTCTAAGTAGTTGTTTTTAGATGTGACGAAATTTCCAACCATCTGAGTAAAAACGGAAGTCGTAAAACCAACATCTCAGTGAGAGAGAGGAAAAAAATGTTCATTCTAAATGCGGTTTTACCTTTCGTTTGCAGGAAATTTTGTTTATTTTCTGGAATTGTTCCTGCTTTTATGATTAGTCAACTTCTAGCTTTCAAAGCAGACGGTCGCATGAAATAATTGTTAGAATGTTGAACTAATACAGTTCTTATGCGTGACAGTCTTTGGTAGGCTATTAGGTCTTATTAGATACCTCTAAGTAGTTGTTTTTAGATGTGACGAAATTTCCAACCATCTGAGTAAAAACGGAAGTCGTAAAACCAACATCTCAGTGAGAGAGAGGAAAAAAATGTTCATTCTAAATGCGGTTTTACCTTTCGTTTGTAGGAAATTTTGTTTATTTTCTGTAATTGTTCCTGCTTTTATGATTAGTCAACTTCTAGCTTTCAAAGCAGACGGTCGCATGAAATAATTGATGGAATGTTAAACTAATACAGTTCCTATGCGTGACAGTCTTCTTTGGTAGGCTATTAGGTCTTATTAGATACCTCTAAGTAGTTGTTTTTAGATGTGACGAAATTTCCAACCATCTGAGTAAAAACGGAAGTCCTAAAACCAACATCTCAGTGAGAGAGAGGAAAAAAATGTTCATTCTAAATGCGGTTTTACCTTTCGTTTGTAGGAAATTTTGTTTATTTTCTGTAATTATTCCTGCTTTTATGATTAGTCAACTTCTAGCTTTCAAAGCAGACGGTCGCATAAAATAATTGGGAGAATGTTGAACTAATACAGTTCTTATGCGTGACAGTCTTCTTTGGTAGGCTATTAGGTCTTATTAGATAGGTACCTCTAAGTAGTTGTTTTTAGATGTGACGAAATTTCCAACCATCTGAGTAAAAACGGAAGTCGTAAAACCAACATCTCAGTGAGAGAGAGGAAAAAAATGTTCATTCTAAATGCGGTTTTACCTTTCGTTTGCAGGAAATTTTGTTTATTTTCTGGAATTGTTCCTGCTTTTATGATTAGTCAACTTCTAGCTTTCAAAGCAGACGGTCGCATGAAATAATTGTTAGAATGTTGAACTAATACAGTTCTTATGCGTGACAGTCTTTGGTAGGCTATTAGGTCTTATTAGATACCTCTAAGTAGTTGTTTTTAGATGTGACGAAATTTCCAACCATCTGAGTAAAAACGGAAGTCGTAAAACCAACATCTCAGTGAGAGAGAGGAAAAAAATGTTTATTCTAAATGCGGTTTTACCTTTCGTTTGTAGGAAATTTTGTTTATTTTCTGGAATTGTTCCTGCTTTTATGATTAGTCAACTTCTAGCTTTCAAAGCAGACGGTCGCATGAAATAATTGATGGAATGTTAAACTAATACAGTTCCTATGCGTGATAGTCTTCTTTGGTAGGCTATTAGGTCTTATTAGATACCTCTAAGTAGTTATTTTTAGATGTGACGAAATTTCCAACCATCTGAGTAAAAACGGAAGTCGTAATCCAACATCTCAGTGAGAGAGAGGAAAAAAATGTTCATTCTAAATGCGGTTTTACCTTTCGTTTGTAGGAAATTTTGTTTATTTTCTGGAATTGTTCCTGCTTTTATGATTAGTCAACTTCTAGTTTTCATAGCAGACGGTCGCATGAAATAATTGATGGAATGTTAAACTAATACAGTTCCTATGCGTGACAGTCTTCTTTGGTAGGCTATTAGGTCTTATTAGATACCTCTAAGTAGTTGTTTTTAGATGTGACGAAATTTCCAACCATCTGAGTAAAAACGGAAGTCGTAAAACCAACATCTCAGTGAGAGAGAGGAAAAAAATGTTCATTCTAAATGCGGTTTTACCTTTCGTTTGTAGGAAATTTTGTTTATTTTCTGGAATTGTTCCTGCTTTTATGATTAGTCAACTTCTAGCTTTCAAAGCAGACGGTCGCATGAAATAATTGATGGAATGTTAAACTAATACAGTTCCTATGCGTGATAGTCTTCTTTGGTAGGCTATTAGGTCTTATTAGATACCGCTAAGTAGTTGTTTTTAGATGTGACGAAATTTCCAACCATCTGAGTAAAAACGGAAGTCGTAAAACCAACATCTCAGTGAGAGAGAGGAAAAAAATGTTAATTCTTAATGCGGTTTTACCTTTCGTTTGTAGGAAATTTTGTTTATTTTCTGGAATTGTTCCTGCTTTTATGATTAGTTAACTTCTAGCTTTCAAAGCAGACGGTCGCATGAAATAATTGATGGAATGTTAAACTAATACAGTTCCTATGCGTGATAGTCTTCTTTGGTAGGCTATTAGGTCTTATTAGATACCGCTAAGTAGTTGTTTTTAGATGTGACGAAATTTCCAACCATCTGAGTAAAAACGGAAGTCGTAAAACCAACATCTCAGTGAGAGAGAGGAAAAAAATGTTCATTCTAAATGCGGTTTTACCTTTCGTTTGTAGGAAATTTTGTTTATTTCCTGTAATTGTTCCTGTTTTTATGATTAGTCAACTTCTAGCTATCAAAGCAGACGGTCGCATGAAATAATTGTTAGAATGTTGAACTAATACAGTTCTTATGCGTGACAGTCTTTGGTAGGCTATTAGGTCTTATTAGATACCTCTAAGTAGTTGTTTTTAGATGTGACGAAATTTCCAACCATCTGAGTAGAAACGGAAGTCGTAAAACCAACATCTCAGTGAGAAAGAGGAAAAAAATGTTCATTCTAAATGCGGTTTTACCTTTCGTTTGTAGGAAATTTTGTTAATTTTCTGGAATTGTTCCTGCTTTTATGATTAGTCAACTTCTAGCTTTCAAAGCAGACGGTCGCATGAAATAATTGATGGAATGTTAAACTAATACAGTTCCTATGCGTGACAGTCTTCTTTGATAGGCTAATAGGTCTTATTAGATACCGCTAAGTAGTTGTTTTTAGATGTGACGAAATTTCCAACCATCTGAGTAAAAACGGAAGTCGTAAAACCAACATCTCAGTGAGAGAGAGGAAAAAATGTTCATTCTAAATGCGGTTTTACCTTTCGTTTGTAGGAAATTTTGTTTATTTTCTGGAATTGTTCCTGCTTTTATGATTAGTCAACTTCTAGCTTTCAAAGCAGACGGTCGCATGAAATAATTGATGGAATGTTAAACTAATACAGTTCCTATGCGTGACAGTGTTCTTTGGTAGGCTATTAGGTCTTATTAGATACCTCTAAGTAGTTGTTTTTAGATGTGACGAAATTTCCAACCATCTGAGTAAAAACGGAAGTCGTGAAACCAACATCTCAGTGAGAGAGAGGAAAAAAATGTTAATTCTTAATGCGGTTTTACCTTTCGTTTGTAGGAAATTTTGTTTATTTTCTGGAATTGTTCCTGCTTTTATGATTAGTCAACTTCTAGCTTTCAAAGCAGACGGTCGCATGAAATAATTGATGGAATGTTAAACTAATACAGTTCCTATGCGTGACAGTCTTCTTTGGTAGGCTATTAGGTCTTATTAGATACCGCTAAGTAGTTGTTTTTAGATGTGACGAAATTTCCAACCATCTGAGTAAAAACGAAAGTCTTAAAACCAACATCTCAGTGAGAGAGAGGAAAAAATGTTCATTCTAAATGCGGTTTTACCTTTCGTTTGTAGGAAATTTTGTTTATTTTCTGGAATTGTTCCTGCTTTTATGATTAGTCAACTTCTAGCTTTCAAAGCAGACGGTCGCATGAAATAATTGATGGAATGTTAAACTAATACAGTTCCTATGCGTGACAGTCTTCTTTGGTAGGCTATTAGGTCTTATTAGATACCTCTAAGTAGTTGTTTTTAGATGTGACGAAATTTCCAACCATCTGAGTAAAAACGGAAGTCGTAAAACCAACATCTCAGTGAGAGAGAGGAAAAAAATGTTAATTCTTAATGCGGTTTTACCTTTCGTTTGTAGGAAATTTTGTTTATTTTCTGGAATTGTTCCTGCTTTTATGATTAGTTAACTTCTAGCTTTCAAAGCAGACGGTCGCATGAAATAATTGATGGAATGTTAAACTAATACAGTTCCTATGCGTGATAGTCTTCTTTGGTAGGCTATTAAGTCTTATTAGATACCGCTAAGTAGTTGTTTTTAGATGTGACGAAATTTCCAAAGATCTGAGTAAAAACGGAAGTCG
Organism: Malachius bipustulatus; assembly: GCA_910589415.1. Taxonomy (NCBI): domain Eukaryota; kingdom Metazoa; phylum Arthropoda; class Insecta; order Coleoptera; family Melyridae; genus Malachius; species Malachius bipustulatus. Next base: position 5,057,455 of record OU342633.1, read on the forward strand.
TAAAACCAACATCTCAGTGAGAGAGAGGAAAAAAATGTTAATTCTTAATGCGGTTTTACCTTTCGTTTGTAGGAAATTTTGTTTATTTTCTGGAATTGTTCCTGCTTTTATGATTAGATAACTTCTAGCTTTCAAAGCAGACGGTCGCATGAAATAATTGATGGAATGTTAAACTAATACAGTTCCTATGCGTGATAGTCTTCTTTGGTAGGCTATTAGGTCTTATTAGATACCGCTAAGTAGTTGTTTTTAGATGTGACGAAATTTCCAACCATCTGAGTAAAAACGGAAGTCGTAAAACCAACATCTCAGTGAGAGAGAGGAAAAAAATGTTCATTCTAAATGCGGTTTTACCTTTCGTTTGTAGGAAATTTTGTTTATTTCCTGTAATTGTTCCTGTTTTTATGATTAGTCAACTTCTAGCTATCAAAGCAGACGGTCGCATGAAATAATTGTTAGAATGTTGAACTAATACAGTTCTTATGCGTGACAGTCTTTGGTAGGCTATTAGGTCTTATTAGATACCTCTAAGTAGTTGTTTTTAGATGTGACGAAATTTCCAACCATCTGAGTAGAAACGGAAGTCGTAAAACCAACATCTCAGTGAGAAAGAGGAAAAAAATGTTCATTCTAAATGCGGTTTTACCTTTCGTTTGTAGGAAATTTTGTTTATTTTCTGGAATTGTTCCTGCTTTTATGATTAGTCAACTTCTAGCTTTCAAAGCAGACGGTCGCATGAAATAATTGATGGAATGTTAAACTAATACAGTTCCTATGCGTGATAGTCTTCTTTGGTAGGCTATTAGGTCTTATTAGATACCGCTAAGTAGTTGTTTTTAGATGTGACGAAATTTCCAACCATCTGAGTAAAAACGGAAGTCGTAAAACCAACATCTCAGTGAGAGAGAGGAAAAAAATGTTCATTCTAAATGCGGTTTTACCTTTCGTTTGTAGGAAATTTTGTTTATTTTCTGGAATTGTTCCTGCTTTTATGATTAGTCAACTTCTAGCTTTCAAAGCAGACGGTCGCATGAAATAATTGATGGAATGTTAAACTAATACAGTTCCTATGCGTGACAGTCTTCTTTGATAGGCTATTAGGTCTTATTAGATACCGCTAAGTAGTTGTTTTTAGATGTGACGAAATTTCCAACCATCTGAGTAAAAACGGAAGTCGTAAAACCAACATCTCAGTGAGAGAGAGGAAAAAATGTTCATTCTAAATGCGGTTTTACCTTTCGTTTGTAGGAAATTTTGTTTATTTTCTGGAATTGTTCCTGCTTTTATGATTAGTCAACTTCTAGCTTTCAAAGCAGACGGTCGCATGAAATAATTGATGGAATGTTAAACTAATACAGTTCCTATGCGTGACAGTCTTCTTTGGTAGGCTATTAGGTCTTATTAGATACCTCTAAGTAGTTGTTTTTAGATGTGACGAAATTTCCAACCATCTGAGTAAAAACGGAAGTCGTAAAACCAACATCTCAGTGAGAGAGAGGAAAAAAATGTTAATTCTTAATGCGGTTTTACCTTTCGTTTGTAGGAAATTTTGTTTATTTTCTGGAATTGTTCCTGCTTTTATGATTAGTCAACTTCTAGCTTTCAAAGCAGACGGTCGCATGAAATAATTGATGGAATGTTAAACTAATACAGTTCCTATGCGTGACAGTCTTCTTTGGTAGGCTATTAGGTCTTATTAGATACCGCTAAGTAGTTGTTTTTAGATGTGACGAAATTTCCAACCATCTGAGTAAAAACGAAAGTCTTAAAACCAACATCTCAGTGAGAGAGAGGAAAAAATGTTCATTCTAAATGCGGTTTTACCTTTCGTTTGTAGGAAATTTTGTTTATTTTCTGGAATTGTTCCTGCTTTTATGATTAGTCAACTTCTAGCTTTCAAAGCAGACGGTCGCATGAAATAATTGATGGAATGTTAAACTAATACAGTTCCTATGCGTGACAGTCTACTTTGGTAGGCTATTAGGTCTTATTAGATACCTCTAAGTAGTTGTTTTTAGATGTGACGAAATTTCCAACCATCTGAGTAAAAACGGAAGTCGTAAAACCAACATCTCAGTGAGAGAGAGGAAAAAATGTTCATTCTAAATGCGGTTTTACCTTTCGTTTGTAGGAAATTTTGTTTATTTTCTGGAATTGTTCCTGCTTTTATGATTAGTTAACTTCTAGCTTTCAAAGCAGACGGTCGCATGAAATAATTGATGGAATGTTAAACTAATACAGTTCCTATGCGTGATAGTCTTCTTTGGTAGGCTATTAGGTCTTATTAGATACCGCTAAGTAGTTGTTTTTAGATGTGACGAAATTTCCAAAGATCTGAGTAAAAACGGAAGTCGTAAAACCAACATCTCAGTGAGAGAGAGGAAAAAAATGTTAATTCTTAATGCGGTTTTACCTTTCGTTTGTAGGAAATTTTGTTTATTTTCTGGAATTGTTCCTGCTTTTATGATTAGTTAACTTCTAGCTTTCAAAGCAGACGGTCGCATGAAATAATTGATGGAATGTTAAACTAATACAGTTCCTATGCGTGATAGTCTTCTTTGGTAGGCTATAAGGTCTTATTAGATACCGCTAAGTAGTTGTTTTTAGATGTGACGAAATTTCCAAAGATCTGAGTAAAAACGGAAGTCGTAAAACCAACATCTCAGTGAGAGAGAGGAAAAAAATGTTAATTCTTAATGCGGTTTTACCTTTCGTTTGTAGGAAATTTTGTTTATTTTCTGGAATTGTTCCTGCTTTTATGATTAGATAACTTCTAGCTTTCAAAGCAGACGGTCGCATGAAATAATTGATGGAATGTTAAACTAATACAGTTCCTATGCGTGAGAGTCTTCTTTGGTAGGCTATTAGGTCTTATTAGATACCGCTAAGTAGTTGTTTTTAGATGTGACGAAATTTCCAACCATCTGAGTAAAAACGGAAGTCGTAAAACCAACATCTCAGTGAGAGAGAGGGAAAAAATGTTCATTCTAAATGCGGTTTTACCTTTCGTTTGTAGGAAATATTGTTTATTTTCTGGAATTGTTCCTGCTTTTATGATTAGTCAACTTCTAGCTTTCAAAGCAGACGGTCGCATGAAATAATTGATGGAATGTTAAACTAATACAGTTCCTATGCGTGACAGTCTTCTTTGATAGGCTGTTAGGTCTTATTAGATACCGCTAAGTAGTTGTTTTTAGATGTGACGAAATTTCCAACCATCTGAGTAAAAACGGAAGTCGTAAAACCAACATCTCAGTGAGAGAGAGGAAAAAATGTTCATTCTAAATGCGGTTTTACCTTTCGTTTGTAGGAAATTTTGTTTATTTTCTGGAATTGTTCCTGCTTTTATGATTAGTCAACTTCTAGCTTTCAAAGCAGACGGTCGCATGAAATAATTGATGGAATGTTAAACTAATACAGTTCCTATGCGTGACAGTGTTCTTTGGTAGGCTATTAGGTCTTATTAGATACCTCTAAGTAGTTGTTTTTAGATGTGACGAAATTTCCAACCATCTGAGTAAAAACGGAAGTCGTAAAACCAACATCTCAGTGAGAGAGAGGAAAAAAATGTTCATTCTAAATGCGGTTTTACCTTTCGTTTGTAGGAAATTTTGTTTATTTCCTGTAATTGTTCCTGTTTTTATGATTAGTCAACTTCTAGCTATCAAAGCAGACGGTCGCATGAAATAATTGTTAGAATGTTGAACTAATACAGTTCTTATGCGTGACAGTCTTTGGTAGGCTATTAGGTCTTATTAGATACCTCTAAGTAGTTGTTTTTAGATGTGACGAAATTTCCAACCATCTGAGTAGAAACGGAAGTCGTAAAACCAACATCTCAGTGAGAAAGAGGAAAAAAATGTTCATTCTAAATGCGGTTTTACCTTTCGTTTGTAGGAAATTTTGTTTATTTTCTGGAATTGTTCCTGCTTTTATGATTAGTCAACTTCTAGCTTTCAAAGCAGACGGTCGCATGAAATAATTGATGGAATGTTAAACTAATACAGTTCCTATGCGTGACAGTGTTCTTTGGTAGGCTATTAGGTCTTATTAGATACCTCTAAGTAGTTGTTTTTAGATGTGACGAAATTTCCAACCATCTGAGTAAAAACGGAAGTCGTAAAACCAACATCTCAGTGAGAGAGAGGAAAAAAATGTTCATTCTAAATGCGGTTTTACCTTTCGTTTGTAGGAAATTTTGTTTATTTCCTGTAATTGTTCCTGTTTTTATGATTAGTCAACTTCTAGCTATCAAAGCAGACGGTCGCATGAAATAATTGTTAGAATGTTGAACTAATACAGTTCTTATGCGTGACAGTCTTCTTTGATAGGCTATTAGGTCTTATTAGATACCGCTAAGTAGTTGTTTTTAGATGTGACGAAATTTCCAACCATCTGAGTAAAAACGGAAGTCGTAAAACCAACATCTCAGTGAGAGAGAGGAAAAAATGTTCATTCTAAATGCGGTTTTACCTTTCGTTTGTAGGAAATTTTGTTTATTTTCTGGAATTGTTCCTGCTTTTATGATTAGTCAACTTCTAGCTTTCAAAGCAGACGGTCGCATGAAATAATTGATGGAATGTTAAACTAATACAGTTCCTATGCGTGACAGTGTTCTTTGGTAGGCTATTAGGTCTTATTAGATACCTCTAAGTAGTTGTTTTTAGATGTGACGAAATTTCCAACCATCTGAGTAAAAACGGAAGTCGTAAAACCAACATCTCAGTGAGAGAGAGGAAAAAAATGTTAATTCTTAATGCGGTTTTACCTTTCGTTTGTAGGAAATTTTGTTTATTTTCTGGAATTGTTCCTGCTTTTATGATTAGTCAACTTCTAGCTTTCAAAGCAGACGGTCGCATGAAATAATTGATGGAATGTTAAACTAATACAGTTCCTATGCGTGACAGTCTTCTTTGGTAGGCTATTAGGTCTTATTAGATACCGCTAAGTAGTTGTTTTTAGATGTGACGAAATTTCCAACCATCTGAGTAAAAACGAAAGTCTTAAAACCAACATCTCAGTGAGAGAGAGGAAAAAATGTTCATTCTAAATGCGGTTTTACCTTTCGTTTGTAGGAAATTTTGTTTATTTTCTGGAATTGTTCCTGCTTTTATGATTAGTCAACTTCTAGCTTTCAAAGCAGACGGTCGCATGAAATAATTGTTAGAATGTTGAACTAATACAGTTCTTATGCGTGACAGTCTTCTTTGGTAGGCTATTAGGTCTTATTAGATACCTCTAAGTAGTTGTTTTTAGATGTGACGAAATTTCCAACCATCTGAGTAAAAACGGAAGTCGTAAAACCAACATCTCAGTGAGAGAGAGGAAAAAATGTTCATTCTAAATGCGGTTTTACCTTTCGTTTGTAGGAAATTTTGTTTATTTTCTGGAATTGTTCCTGCTTTTATGATTAGTCAACTTCTAGCTTTCAAAGCAGACGGTCGCATGAAATAATTGATGGAATGTTAAACTAATACAGTTCCTATGCGTGACAGTCTTCTTTGATAGGCTATTAGGTCTTATTAGATACCGCTAAGTAGTTGTTTTTAGATGTGACGAAATTTCCAACCATCTGAGTAAAAACGAAAGTCTTAAAACCAACATCTCAGTGAGAGAGAGGAAAAAATGTTCATTCTAAATGCGGTTTTACCTTTCGTTTGTAGGAAATTTTGTTTTTTTTCTGGAATTGTTCCTGCTTTTATGATTAGTCAACTTCTAGCTTTCAAAGCAGACGGTCGCATGAAATAATTGATGGAATGTTAAACTAATACAGTTCCTATGCGTGATAGTCTTCTTTGGTAGGCTATTAGGTCTTATTAGATACCGCTAAGTAGTTGTTTTTAGATGTGACGAAATTTCCAACCATCTGAGTAAAAACGGAAGTCGTAAAACCAACATCTCAGTGAGAGAGAGGAAAAAAATGTTCATTCTAAATGCGGTTTTACCTTTCGTTTGTAGGAAATTTTGTTTATTTTCTGGAATTGTTCCTGCTTTTATGATTAGTCAACTTCTAGCTTTCAAAGCAGACGGTCGCATGAAATAATTGATGGAATGTTAAACTAATACAGTTCCTATGCGTGACAGTCTTCTTTGATAGGCTATTAGGTCTTGCTAGATACCGCTAAGTAGTTGTTTTTAGATGTGACGAAATTTTCAACCATCTGAGTAAAAACGGAAGTCGTAAAACCAACATCTCAGTGGTCCTTAAGGTCCACTCACAACTGGTTAAAGCCTAGGCGATTCCAGTCATGTGGTGGACAAGCCAACCTTACGTCCAAGATCGTGGGGACCGGGCAACGTGGTGCCACTTGTGAGTACCACGGCTAACAAGGCTCTGACAAAACATGGCACAGACCGTAAACCGCTAGGTGGCACAACGACCCCCGAGGTATATCACTGTCGTGACCTGCCTCGGGGTAGTGACGCCAGGGGCACGGGGGCTTGGCTTAACCGCCTGTCTGCGTGGATGAGGACCACTATAAAAACCTCCCCAAATCCACGGTATTGTGCGCGCCAAGGGATGCATGGTCGAGGGGGAGCTCGGCAACTAGCGACAAACCTCGGGGAACCTGGCGCACCCCGTTGTATGTAGCCTGCTGCGTCATGGGGGTTATGGCGCAGTACCTTTATTTCCCCCAGTTCTCGTGGGACCAAAATGGAAACCAAAGAAAAAACAAAACAAACAACTGAGGGACCTCCACAAGAAGGAACCTCAGAACTTAGCATGGATGCACAGGATGTGGCAGGCCCCCAGAGCCATGCCACCCTGGAACCTATGCAAGTTGAAACACACAGCTGTGCGGACTCGCAGGGAAGTAGCAGTGCTACAAGACCAGCGAGTACGACAGCTGAACAAAAAACGGCCTCAGGGGCCCTAATACAAACCCCGAGACCTAAGCTGTCGGGTGCACAGCGTAGAAAGCTGGCAGTTGAATTCGCGAAAGCCGCTGGGGTACCAATCAAACCCAGAAGGCCGCGGACAAACCGCCAGCGGAAAAACCCTGATGGAGAGGCGGGACCCAGCAGAGCGTCAAACTCTGCATCACAGGGAACTGCCACCCCATCTGTAAAAAGGCCAAGGTCAGTGGTAAGTACTCCATCCCCAGCGATGAGTGCAACCAAAGTCCTGGCCAAAAAGCCAAAGCACGAAGGGGAGACTGTGACCTCCGAGCCTGGCGCATCCTCGCAGGGTGCTACTGGCTCCGGAGTAAGCTACAGTCAAGCCCTGACGGCTTTCAAAATGGCGGTGGTAATGGAAAGTTACCCCGAAGAGCGGCTGGATCAACACCAGGCAAAACTGGTCCAGCAATCCATCATGGAGCAGGTGATGGGGGGCGTGCCTGGACTGGGGCCACAATTCAAGAGCACCAGGTTTGAGAAGGGCGTGGTCTTCATCACCTGCGCCAATGAAAAATCTAAGAGGTGGCTGGTGGACTTGGTACCGAAGCTACGACCTTGGGATGGGGCCGCACTACGTGTGGGCCCGTCCAGAGAAGTGGTGAAAGCCACTAAGGTCGTGGTCTTCATTCCTGCAGACACACCAGGCCTCGAGGAACCAACAAAAGCCTTTCGTCTGTTGGAAAACCAGAATCTGGGCATTAAAACAGACGAATGGTCTATCATCAAACAGCACAGGGAGAGGGACGGTAAGGGTACCACACTTGTGCTGTGGATTGATGAAGAGTCTCTGAAGGCTCTCGCCGGAAGGGGGTACAAAGCGTACCTCGGTTTCGGTGAGGTAACCTTCAGAGTGATGGGAGGAAAGAACACACCCTGCAATGCTGCGGGCTCTCCAGATCAACCTGCAGCATAGCAAAGCTGCCTCCGCATCTCTGTGCAGACTTCTAGCTGCCGGAGATGTAGACGTAGCCCTAATTCAAGAACCTTGGCTGGTAGCCGGCCGCGTAGCAGGTTTAGGAGCAGCCAGAGGTAAGATCATTTACAATAGGGCCTACGGTAACAGCAGAACATGCATTTACGTGAAAAACGAACTAAAAGTCCTGGTTATAACACAATTATGTTTCAGGGACTTGACCACAGTAATACTGAAATATCATATGGATGGGGCAGCCAAGGAGCTTGTAGTAGCTTCATTATACCTACCATATGACTCCACCAGTCCTCCTCCGTCACAGGAAATGGAACTACTGGTTAAGTACTGCGAGGACCATAACCTCCAGGTCATCATTGGTGTCGATGCAAACTCCCATCACGCAGTGTGGGGCAGCAGCGACACAAACAACAGAGGTGAGTCACTGTTACAGTTTATGGTATCCAGGAAACTGGAACTTCTGAATAGGGGCAGGGAACCCACCTTTGTAACATCGAGACGGAAAGAAATAATTGACATCACCTTAGCTTCCCCTCGTATCGGCGCCCGGGTAGTCAAGTGGCGTGTATCTGATGAACCGTCTCACTCAGATCACAGATACATTCAGCTGGAAATCAACTCCGTTGATAAGACAGCAGAGCTGTATCGCAATCCACGAAAGACTGACTGGGCGAGGTACAGGGCGGAGCTGAGGGCAAATCTAACCAATGTCAAAAGCAACATTGCATGCATATACGATATCGAGGTAGCTACAGAACAACTCCAAGTAGCCATTACAACCTCATATCACAACAACTGTGCTCAGACACCCCGTCGGAAAGGTGGGGATGTCAGTTGGTGGAACCCCAAACTGGCGGAAATGAGACAGAAAACACGTAAGCTTTTTAACAAAGCTAAGAAAACAGGAAAGTGGGACGAATATAAGACCACCATTACTGAATACAACAAGGAGATCAGATTTGCAAGAAGAGCTGCGTGGAGGAAGCTCTGTCAGGATGTGGAAACGACATCCGAAGGAGCAAGACTCTACAAACTCATGGCAAAAGATCCCCTGAACCCCATTGGTACCTTAAAAAGTAGCAATGGTAATTACACAGAAACCGGGAGGGAAACTCTTAAGGTACTCCTCAGAGCACACTTTCCGGACTGCAATGTAATTGAAGTGGAAGATGGCCTACACAACACTCTGGAAAACCTGAACCACAGGGTTACCAGGGAGGACTGGAGGACATCAAGACACATAATTACATATGAAAAAGTTAAATGGGCCATAAGCTCATTTGAGCCTTACAAGTCACCTGGCCCGGACGGGATCTATCCTGCCCTTTTGGAGCAGGCGAGTGAAGATCTCACGCCGGTGCTTTGCAGGATATTCAGAGCCAGTTTGGCACTTGGTTACATTCCGCTGGCCTGGAGAGAAATAAAAGAGGTTTTTATACCGAAACCTGGACGTAATGACTACGACGAGGCCAAGGCATATAGACCGATTAGTTTGACATCCTTTTTACTAAAAGCGATGGAAAAACTGGTTGAGAAGCATCTCAGGCAAACCTTTCTTACAGAGAGGCCATTAAGCCAGAGGCAACATGCTTTTCAACCAGGTAAATCATGCGAATCAGCTTTGCACCAGCTAGTGATGAGAATTGAAAAATCACTAGACAACAAAGAAATTGCCCTCGGGGCTTTTCTAGACATAGAGGGGGCGTTTGACAACACCTCCTTTAGCTGCATGGTATCGGCTGCTAGAAGACATGGCGTCGACGACACCACAACTAGGTGGCTGAGCGCTATGTTGGAAGGCAGAAGAGTCCAAGCAACTCTGTTTGGCGAGACGATGCGGGTCACCGTCACCAAAGGATGCCCACAGGGCGGAGTCCTATCTCCGTTGCTGTGGGACATGGTGGTGGATGACCTGCTTATCAAGCTAAATAACAAAGGTTATTATACCCAAGGCTATGCGGATGACATAGTCATACTGGTCATGGGGAAATACACTAAAACCATCTCAGAGCTCATGCAAGGGGCTCTGAATATCGTGGAGCAATGGTGCCTCGGGGCGAAGCTTCGCGTAAACCCTGTCAAAACGGCACTGGTCCCCTTCACCAAAAGAAGCAAGATGGAGGAATTAACCCCACCCATCTTCTTCAATGAACGGCTGCAGGTGAACGACCGGGTCAAATATCTGGGAATAACCCTGGATGCAAAACTGACCTGGAATCTTCACCTGCAGAAAGCGATAAATAAAAGTAAAATGGCACTGATGGCTTGTAGAAGGTCATTCAGTAAAACATGGGGACTGAAACCACGCATGGTACATTGGCTGTATATTGCCGTGGTCAGGCCCATACTAACATATGGCTGTCTAGTCTGGTGGCCAAAAATCGACCAGAAACAAGCCATTATGAAAATTCAAAGTGTTCAAAGGCTTGCATGCTTAGGCATCACGGGAGCCATGAACACTACATCAACGACAGCACTGGAGGCCATACTTGACCTGCCTCCTCTTGACATTCATATTAAGAGCGAGGCACGATTGGGCGCCTACAGGCTGAAACAAAACAAAAACTGGGACAAACCTGGGAAAACCGGGCATTCCAGAATAACTGATATCATCGCAGATCCTATCCTGGAAATGCAATCCGATGGTATGAGTACTACGATATCATTTGTAAAACCATTCAAAGTTCTAATGGACTGGAAAGAATGGCAACAAATGGAACACCTGTGCCTGAAAAAAGGGCTGGTCTGGTACACTGACGGTTCAAAGACAGGGACAGGTACCGGAGCTGGAGTGCATGGGGTGGTCCCCGGATGCAATATTTACGTGCCACTGGGGACTCATGCCAGCATCTTCCAGGCCGAAATAAATGCAATCAGGCTATGCGTTGGAGAGAATACCAGAAGGAACTATCGAGGTAGGGAAATCTACATCCTCTCCGACAGTCAGGCTAGCCTGAAAGCCCTTGCAGCTTATGAAATCAGATCAAAACTGGTCTGGGGATGCCTGCAAGACCTCATTGACTTAGCCAGGTGTAACGTGGTGACACTAGTTTGGGTTCCGGGTCACCGTGGGACGCCTGGTAATGAGGCTGCAGATCAACTAGCCAAGAAAGGCGCTGGGATAAACTACACTGGGCCCGAACCAGTGTTTGGCATCCCAAAGAACACTGTACGCGGGGCGGTGGCTCAGTGGATAAGAACACAACATAGAGCACACTGGAACCGTACAACAGGAAACAAACATGGTAAGGTGATGATCAAGGAGCCCTCTCAAAACCTTGCCAGACAGATACTGCAACTAAATAGAATGCAGATCAGAACGGTGGTGGGTCTTCTCACAGGACACTGCCACCTAAGAGTACACCTACATAAACTGGGGATATACAGAGAAGACCCAATTTGTAGACTCTGCAATGAAGAAGACGAGACAGCTTCTCATGTGATATTCGAGTGTCCAGCACTCGCACGAACACGCTATGCGGTCCTGGGACCAATCAGTCCCGGGAGCCATCTAGCGGAAAAAACCTTGGTTAGCGGGCTGCTAAACCTTGTCAAAGGAACGGAGCTCTTCTAATCAAGGAGAATCTAAATGTGAGAAATACAATAAGCCCGCTGGCTTCAGTGTTTGGGACCTAATAAACCATCTCTCACATTTAGTTAAAATACCAAATACCAAATACCAACATCTCAGTGAGAGAGAGGAAAAAAATGTTCATTCTTAATGCGGTTTTACCTTTCGTTTGTAGGAAATTTTGTTTATTTTCTGGAATTGTTCCTGCTTTTATGATTAGTCAACTTCTAGCTTTCAAAGCAGACGGTCGCATGAAATAATTGATGGAATGTTAAACTAATACAGTTCCTATGCGTGACAGTCTTCTTTGGTAGGCTATTAGGTCTTATTAGATACCGCTAAGTAGTTGTTTTTAGATGTGACGAAATTTCCAACCATCTGAGTAAAAACGGAAGTCGTAAAACCAACATCTCAGTGAGAGAGAGGAAAAAAATGTTAATTCTTAATGCGGTTTTACCTTTCGTTTGTAGGAAATTTTGTTTATTTTCTGGAATTGTTCCTGCTTTTATGATTAGTTAACTTCTAGCTTTCAAAGCAGACGGTCGCATGAAATAATTGATGGAATGTTAAACTAATACAGTTCCTATGCGTGATAGTCTTCTTTGGTAGGCTATTAGGTCTTATTAGATACCGCTAAGTAGTTGTTTTTAGATGTGACGAAATTTCCAAAGATCTGAGTAAAAACGGAAGTCGTAAAACCAACATCTCAGTGAGAGAGAGGAAAAAAATGTTAATTCTTAATGCGGTTTTACCTTTCGTTTGTAGGAAATTTTGTTTATTTTCTGGAATTGTTCCTGCTTTTATGATTAGATAACTTCTAGCTTTCAAAGCAGACGGTCGCATGAAATAATTGATGGAATGTTAAACTAATACAGTTCCTATGCGTGATAGTCTTCTTTGGTAGGCTATTAGGTCTTATTAGATACCGCTAAGTAGTTGTTTTTAGATGTGACGAAATTTCCAACCATCTGAGTAAAAACGGAAGTCGTAAAACCAACATCTCAGTGAGAGAGAGGAAAAAAATGTTCATTCTAAATGCGGTTTTACCTTTCGTTTGTAGGAAATTTTGTTTATTTCCTGTAATTGTTCCTGTTTTTATGATTAGTCAACTTCTAGCTATCAAAGCAGACGGTCGCATGAAATAATTGTTAGAATGTTGAACTAATACAGTTCTTATGCGTGACAGTCTTTGGTAGGCTATTAGGTCTTATTAGATACCTCTAAGTAGTTGTTTTTAGATGTGACGAAATTTCCAACCATCTGAGTAGAAACGGAAGTCGTAAAACCAACATCTCAGTGAGAAAGAGGAAAAAAATGTTCATTCTAAATGCGGTTTTACCTTTCGTTTGTAGGAAATTTTGTTTATTTTCTGGAATTGTTCCTGCTTTTATGATTAGTCAACTTCTAGCTTTCAAAGCAGACGGTCGCATGAAATAATTGATGGAATGTTAAACTAATACAGTTCCTATGCGTGACAGTGTTCTTTGGTAGGCTATTAGGTCTTATTAGATACCTCTAAGTAGTTGTTTTTAGATGTGACGAAATTTCCAACCATCTGAGTAAAAACGGAAGTCGTAAAACCAACATCTCAGTGAGAGAGAGGAAAAAAATGTTAATTCTTAATGCGGTTTTACCTTTCGTTTGTAGGAAATTTTGTTTATTTTCTGGAATTGTTCCTGCTTTTATGATTAGTCAACTTCTAGCTTTCAAAGCAGACGGTCGCATGAAATAATTGATGGAATGTTAAACTAATACAGTTCCTATGCGTGACAGTCTTCTTTGGTAGGCTATTAGGTCTTATTAGATACCGCTAAGTAGTTGTTTTTAGATGTGACGAAATTTCCAACCATCTGAGTAAAAACGAAAGTCTTAAAACCAACATCTCAGTGAGAGAGAGGAAAAAATGTTCATTCTAAATGCGGTTTTACCTTTCGTTTGTAGGAAATTTTGTTTATTTTCTGGAATTGTTCCTGCTTTTATGATTAGTCAACTTCTAGCTTTCAAAGCAGACGGTCGCATGAAATAATTGATGGAATGTTAAACTAATACAGTTCCTATGCGTGACAGTGTTCTTTGGTAGGCTATTAGGTCTTATTAGATACCTCTAAGTAGTTGTTTTTAGATGTGACGAAATTTCCAACCATCTGAGTAAAAACGGAAGTCGTAAAACCAACATCTCAGTGAGAGAGAGGAAAAAATGTTCATTCTAAATGCGGTTTTACCTTTCGTTTGTAGGAAATTTTGTTTATTTTCTGGAATTGTTCCTGCTTTTATGATTAGTCAACTTCTAGCTATCAAAGCAGACGGTCGCATGAAATAATTGTTAGAATGTTGAACTAATACAGTTCTTATGCGTGACAGTCTTCTTTGATAGGCTATTAGGTCTTATTAGATACCGCTAAGTAGTTGTTTTTAGATGTGACGAAATTTCCAACCATCTGAGTAAAAACGGAAGTCGTAAAACCAACATCTCAGTGAGAGAGAGGAAAAAATGTTCATTCTAAATGCGGTTTTACCTTTCGTTTGTAGGAAATTTTGTTTATTTTCTGGAATTGTTCCTGCTTTTATGATAAGTCAACTTCTAGCTTTCAAAGCAGACGGTCGCATGAAATAATTGATGGAATGTTAAACTAATACAGTTCCTATGCGTGACAGTGTTCTTTGGTAGGCTATTAGGTCTTATTAGATACCTCTAAGTAGTTGTTTTTAGATGTGACGAAATTTCCAACCATCTGAGTAAAAACGGAAGTCGTAAAACCAACATCTCAGTGAGAGAGAGGAAAAAAATGTTAATTCTTAATGCGGTTTTACCTTTCGTTTGTAGGAAATTTTGTTTATTTTCTGGAATTGTTCCTGCTTTTATGATTAGTCAACTTCTAGCTTTCAAAGCAGACGGTCGCATGAAATAATTGATGGAATGTTAAACTAATACAGTTCCTATGCGTGACAGTCTTCTTTGGTAGGCTATTAGGTCTTATTAGATACCGCTAAGTAGTTGTTTTTAGATGTGACGAAATTTCCAACCATCTGAGTAAAAACGAAAGTCTTAAAACCAACATCTCAGTGAGAGAGAGGAAAAAATGTTCATTCTAAATGCGGTTTTACCTTTCGTTTGTAGGAAATTTTGTTTATTTTCTGGAATTGTTCCTGCTTTTATGATTAGTCAACTTCTAGCTTTCAAAGCAGACGGTCGCATGAAATAATTGATGGAATGTTAAACTAATACAGTTCCTATGCGTGACAGTGTTCTTTGGTAGGCTATTAGGTCTTATTAGATACCTCTAAGTAGTTGTTTTTAGATGTGACGAAATTTCCAACCATCTGAGTAAAAACGGAAGTCGTAAAACCAACATCTCAGTGAGAGAGAGGAAAAAATGTTCATTCTAAATGCGGTTTTACCTTTCGTTTGTAGGAAATTTTGTTTATTTTCTGGAATTGTTCCTGCTTTTATGATTAGTCAACTTCTAGCTTTCAAAGCAGACGGTCGCATGAAATAATTGATGGAATGTTAAACTAATACAGTTCCTATGCGTGATAGTCTTCTTTGGTAGGCTATTAGGTCTTATTAGATACCGCTAAGTAGTTGTTTTTAGATGTGACGAAATTTCCAACCATCTGAGTAAAAACGGAAGTCGTAAAACCAACATCTCAGTGAGAGAGAGGAAAAAAATGTTCATTCTAAATGCGGTTTTACCTTTCGTTTGTAGGAAATTTTGTTTATTTTCTGGAATTGTTCCTGCTTTTATGATTAGTCAACTTCTAGCTTTCAAAGCAGACGGTCGCATGAAATAATTGATGGAATGTTAAACTAATACAGTTCCTATGCGTGACAGTCTTCTTTGGTAGGCTATTAGGTCTTATTAGATACCGCTAAGTAGTTGTTTTTAGATGTGACGAAATTTCCAACCATCTGAGTAAAAACGAAAGTCTTAAAACCAACATCTCAGTGAGAGAGAGGAAAAAATGTTCATTCTAAATGCGGTTTTACCTTTCGTTTGTAGGAAATTTTGTTTATTTTCTGGAATTGTTCCTGCTTTTATGATTAGTCAACTTCTAGCTTTCAAAGCAGACGGTCGCATGAAATAATTGATGGAATGTTAAACTAATACAGTTCCTATGCGTGATAGTCTTCTTTGGTAGGCTATTAGGTCTTATTAGATACCGCTAAGTAGTTGTTTTTAGATGTGACGAAATTTCCAACCATCTGAGTAAAAACGAAAGTCTTAAAACCAACATCTCAGTGAGAGAGAGGAAAAAATGTTCATTCTAAATGCGGTTTTACCTTTCGTTTGTAGGAAATTTTGTTTATTTTCTGGAATTGTTCCTGCTTTTATGATTAGTCAACTTCTAGCTTTCAAAGCAGACGGTCGCATGAAATAATTGATGGAATGTTAAACTAATACAGTTCCTATGCGTGATAGTCTTCTTTGGTAGGCTATTAGGTCTTATTAGATACCGCTAAGTAGTTGTTTTTAGATGTGACGAAATTTCCAACCATCTGAGTAAAAACGGAAGTCGTAAAACCAACATCTCAGTGAGAGAGAGGAAAAAAATGTTCATTCTAAATGCGGTTTTACCTTTCGTTTGTAGGAAATTTTGTTTATTTTCTGGAATTGTTCCTGCTTTTATGATTAGTCAACTTCTAGCTTTCAAAGCAGACGGTCGCATGAAATAATTGATGGAATGTTAAACTAATACAGTTCCTATGCGTGACAGTCTTCTTTGATAGGCTATTAGGTCTTGCTAGATACCGCTAAGTAGTTGTTTTTAGATGTGACGAAATTTTCAACCATCTGAGTAAAAACGGAAGTCGTAAAACCAACATCTCAGTGAGAGAGAGGAAAAAAATGTTCATTCTAAATGCGGTTTTACCTTTCGTTTGTAGGAAATTTTGTTTATTTTCTGGAATTGTTCCTGCTTTTATGATTAGTCAACTTCTAGCTTTCAAAGCAGGAGGTCGCATGAAATAATTGATGGAATGTTAAACTAATACAGTTCCTATGCGTGATAGTCTTCTTTGGTAGGCTATTAGGTCTTATTAGATACCTCTAAGTAGTTGTTTTTAGATGTGACGAAATTTTCAACCATCTGAGTAAAAACGGAAGTCGTAAAACCAACATCTCAGTGAGAGAGAGGAAAAAAATGTTCATTCTAAATGCGGTTTTACCTTTCGTTTGTAGGAAATTTTGTTTATTTTCTGGAATTGTTCCTGCTTTTATGATTAGTCAACTTCTAGCTTTCAAAGCAGACGGTCGCATGAAATAATTGATGGAATGTAAAACTAATACAGTTCCTATGCGTGACAGTCTTTGGTAGGCTATTAGGTCTTATTAGATACCTCTAAGTAGTTGTTTTTAGATGTGACGAAATTTCCAACCATCTGAGTAAAAACGGAAGTCGTAAAACCAACATCTCAGTGAGAGAGAGGAAAAAAATGTTCATTCTAAATGCGGTTTTACCTTTCGTTTGTAGGAAATTTTGTTTATTTCCTGTAATTGTTCCTGTTTTTATGATTAGTCAACTTCTAGCTATCAAAGCAGACGGTCGCATGAAATAATTGTTAGAATGTTGAACTAATACAGTTCTTATGCGTGACAGTCTTTGGTAGGCTATTAGGTCTTATTAGATACCTCTAAGTAGTTGTTTTTAGATGTGACGAAATTTTCAACCATCTGAGTAGAAACGGAAGTCGTAAAACCAACATCTCAGTGAGAAAGAGGAAAAAAATGTTCATTCTAAATGCGGTTTTACCTTTCGTTTGTAGGAAATTTTGTTTATTTTCTGGAATTGTTCCTGCTTTTATGATTAGTCAACTTCTAGCTTCCAAAGCAGACGGTCGCATGAAATAATTGATGGAATGTTAAACTAATACAGTTCCTATGCGTGATAGTCTTCTTTGGTAGGCTATTAGGTCTTATTAGATACCGCTAAGTAGTTGTTTTTAGATGTGACGAAATTTCCAACCATCTGAGTAAAAACGGAAGTCGTAAAACCAACATCTCAGTGAGAGAGAGGAAAAAAATGTTCATTCTAAATGCGGTTTTACCTTTCGTTTGTAGGAAATTTTGTTTATTTTCTGGAATTGTTCCTGCTTTTATGATTAGTCAACTTCTAGCTTTCAAAGCAGACGGTCGCATGAAATAATTGATGGAATGTTAAACTAATACAGTTCCTATGCGTGATAGTCTTCTTTGGTAGGCTATTATGTCTTATTAGATACCGCTAAGTAGTTGTTTTTAGATGTGACGAAATTTCCAACCATCTGAGTAAAAACGGAAGTCGTAAAACCAAAATCTCAGTGAGAGAGAGGAAAAAAATGTTCATTCTAAATGCGGTTTTACCTTTCGTTTGTAGGAAATTTCGTTTATTTTCTGGAATTGTTCCTGCTTTTATGATTAGTCAACTTCTAGCTTTCAAAGCAGACGGTCGCATGAAATAATTGTTAGAATGTTAAACTAATACAGTTCTTATGCGTGACAGTCTTCTTTGGTAGGCTATTAGGTCTTATTAGATACCGCTAAGTAGTTGTTTTTAGATGTGACGAAATTTCCAACCATCTGAGTAAAAACGAAAGTCTTAAAACCAACATCTCAGTGAGAGAGAGGAAAAAATGTTCATTCTAAATGCGGTTTTACCTTTCGTTTGTAGGAAATTTTGTTTATTTTCTGGAATTGTTCCTGCTTTTATGATTAGTCAACTTCTAGCTTTCAAAGCAGACGGTCGCATGAAATAATTGATGGAATGTTAAACTAATACAGTTCCTATGCGTGATAGTCTTCTTTGGTAGGCTATTAGGTCTTATTAGATACCGCTAAGTAGTTGTTTTTAGATGTGACGAAATTTCCAACCATCTGAGTAAAAACGGAAGTCGTAAAACCAACATCTCAGTGAGAGAGAGGAAAAAAATGTTCATTCTAAATGCGGTTTTACCTTTCGTTTGTAGGAAATTTTGTTTATTTTCTGGAATTGTTCCTGCTTTTATGATTAGTCAACTTCTAGCTTTCAAAGCAGACGGTCGCATGAAATAATTGATGGAATGTTAAACTAATACAGTTCCTATGCGTGACAGTCTTCTTTGATAGGCTATTAGGTCTTGCTAGATACCGCTAAGTAGTTGTTTTTAGATGTGACGAAATTTTCAACCATCTGAGTAAAAACGGAAGTCGTAAAACCAACATCTCAGTGAGAGAGAGGAAAAAAATGTTCATTCTTAATGCGGTTTTACCTTTCGTTTGTAGGAAATTTTGTTTATTTTCTGGAATTGTTCCTGCTTTTATGATTAGTCAACTTCTAGCTTTCAAAGCAGACGGTCGCATGAAATAATTGATGGAATGTTAAACTAATACAGTTCCTATGCGTGACAGTCTTCTTTGGTAGGCTATTAGGTCTTATTAGATACCGCTAAGTAGTTGTTTTTAGATGTGACGAAATTTCCAACCATCTGAGTAAAAACGGAAGTCGTAAAACCAACATCTCAGTGAGAGAGAGGAAAAAAATGTTCATTCTAAATGCGGTTTTACCTTTCGTTTGTAGGAAATTTTGTTTATTTTCTGGAATTGTTCCTGCTTTTATGATTAGTCAACTTCTAGCTTTCAAAGCAGGAGGTCGCATGAAATAATTGATGGAATGTTAAACTAATACAGTTCCTATGCGTGATAGTCTTCTTTGGTAGGCTATTAGGTCTTATTAGATACCTCTAAGTAGTTGTTTTTAGATGTGACGAAATTTTCAACCATCTGAGTAAAAACGGAAGTCGTAAAACCAACATCTCAGTGAGAGAGAGGAAAAAAATGTTCATTCTAAATGCGGTTTTACCTTTCGTTTGTAGGAAATTTTGTTTATTTTCTGGAATTGTTCCTGCTTTTATGATTAGTCAACTTCTAGCTTTCAAAGCAGACGGTCGCATGAAATAATTGATGGAATGTTAAACTAATACAGTTCCTATGCGTGACAGTCTTTGGTAGGCTATTAGGTCTTATTAGATACCTCTAAGTAGTTGTTTTTAGATGTGACGAAATTTCCAACCATCTGAGTAGAAACGGAAGTCGTAAAACCAACATCTCAGTGAGAGAGAGGAAAAAAATGTTCATTCTAAATGCGGTTTTACCTTTCGTTTGTAGGAAATTTTGTTTATTTTCTGGAATTGTTCCTGCTTTTATGATTAGTTAACTTCTAGCTTTCAAAGCAGACGGTCGCATGAAATAATTGATGGAATGTTAAACTAATACAGTTCCTATGCATGATAGTCTTCTTTGGTAGGCTATTAGGTCTTATTAGATACCGCTAAGTAGTTGTTTTTAGATGTGACGAAATTTCCAACCATCTGAGTAAAAACGGAAGTCGTAAAACCAACATCTCAGTGAGAGAGAGGAAAAAAATGTTAATTCTTAATGCGGTTTTACCTTTCGTTTGTAGGAAATTTTGTTTATTTTCTGGAATTGTTCCTGTTTTTATGATTAGTCAACTTCTAGCTTTCAAAGCAGACGGTCGCATGAAATAATTGATGGAATGTTAAACTAATACAGTTCCTATGCGTGATAGTCTTCTTTGGTAGGCTATTAGGTCTTATTAGATACCGCTAAGTAGTTGTTTTTAGATGTGACGAAATTTCCAACCATCTGAGTAAAAACGGAAGTCGTAAAACCAACATCTCAGTGAGAGAGAGGAAAAAAATGTTCATTCTAAATGCGGTTTTACCTTTCGTTTGTAGGAAATTTTGTTTATTTCCTGTAATTGTTCCTGTTTTTATGATTAGTCAACTTCTAGCTATCAAAGCAGACGGTCGCATGAAATAATTGTTAGAATGTTGAACTAATACAGTTCTTATGCGTGACAGTCTTTGGTAGGCTATTAGGTCTTATTAGATACCTCTAAGTAGTTGTTTTTAGATGTGACGAAATTTTCAACCATCTGAGTAGAAACGGAAGTCGTAAAACCAACATCTCAGTGAGAAAGAGGAAAAAAATGTTCATTCTAAATGCGGTTTTACCTTTCGTTTGTAGGAAATTTTGTTTATTTTCTGGAATTGTTCCTGCTTTTATGATTAGTCAACTTCTAGCTTTCAAAGCAGACGGTCGCATGAAATAATTGATGGAATGTTAAACTAATACAGTTCCTATGCGTGATAGTCTTCTTTGGTAGGCTATTAGGTCTTATTAGATACCGCTAAGTAGTTGTTTTTAGATGTGACGAAATTTCCAATCATCTGAGTAAAAACGGAAGTCGTAAAACCAACATCTCAGTGAGAGAGAGGAAAAAAATGTTCATTCTAAATGCGGTTTTACCTTTCGTTTGTAGGAAATTTTGTTTATTTTCTGGAATTGTTCCTGCTTTTATGATTAGTCAACTTCTAGCTTTCAAAGCAGACGGTCGCATGAAATAATTGATGGAATGTTAAACTAATACAGTTCCTATGCGTGACAGTCTTCTTTGATAGGCTATTAGGTCTTATTAGATACCGCTAAGTAGTTGTTTTTAGATGTGACGAAATTTCCAACCATCTGAGTAAAAACGGAAGTCGTAAAACCAACATCTCAGTGAGAGAGAGGAAAAAAATGTTCATTCTTAATGCGGTTTTACCTTTCGTTTGTAGGAAATTTTGTTTATTTTCTGGAATTGTTCCTGCTTTTATGATTAGTCAACTTCTAGCTTTCAAAGCAGACGGTCGCATGAAATAATTGATGGAATGTTAAACTAATACAGTTCCTATGCGTGATAGTCTTCTTTGGTAGGCTATTAGGTCTTATTAGATACCGCTAAGTAGTTGTTTTTAGATGTGACGAAATTTCCAACCATCTGAGTAAAAACGGAAGTCGTAAAACCAACATCTCAGTGAGAGAGAGGAAAAAAATGTTCATTCTAAATGCGGTTTTACCTTTCGTTTGTAGGAAATTTTGTTTATTTTCTGTAATTGTTCCTGTTTTTATGATTAGTCAACTTCTAGCTATCAAAGCAGACGGTCGCATGAAATAATTGTTAGAATGTTGAACTAATACAGTTCTTATGCGTGACAGTCTTTGGTAGGCTATTAGGTCTTATTAGATACCTCTAAGTAGTTGTTTTTAGATGTGACGAAATTTTCAACCATCTGAGTAAAAACGGAAGTCGTAAAACCAACATCTCAGTGAGAGAGAGGAAAAAAATGTTCATTCTAAATGCGGTTTTACCTTTCGTTTGTAGGAAATTTTGTTTATTTTCTGGAATTGTTCCTGCTTTTATGATTAGTCAACTTCTAGCTTTCAAAGCAGACGGTCGCATGAAATAATTGATGGAATGTTAAACTAATACAGTTCCTATGCGTGACAGTCTTCTTTGGTAGGCTATTAGGTCTTATTAGATACCTCTAAGTAGTTGTTTTTAGATGTGACGAAATTTCCAACCATCTGAGTAAAAACGGAAGTCGTAAAACCAACATCTCAGTGAGAGAGAGGAAAAAAATGTTCATTCTAAATGCGGTTTTACCTTTCGTTTGTATTAAATTTTGTTTATTTTCTGGAATTGTTAATGCTTTTATGATTAGTTAACTTCTAGCTTTCAAAGCAGACGGTCGCATGAAATAATTGATGGAATGTTAAACTAATACAGTTCCTAGGCGTGACAGTCTTCTTTCTTCTTTGGTAGGCTATTAGGTCTTATTAGATACCGCTAAGTAGTTGTTTTTAGATGTGACGAAATTTCCAACCATCTGAGTAAAAACGGAAGTCGTAAAACCAACATCTCAGTGAGAGAGAGGAAAAAAATGTTCATTCTAAATGCGGTTTTACCTTTCGTTTGTAGGAAATTTTGTTTATTTTCTGGAATTGTTCCTGCTTTTATGATTAGTCAACTTCTAGCTTTCAAAGCAGACGGTCGCATGAAATAATTGATGGAATGTTAAACTAATACAGTTCCTATGCGTGATAGTCTTCTTTGGTAGGCTATTATGTCTTATTAGATACCGCTAAGTAGTTGTTTTTAGATGTGACGAAATTTCCAACCATCTGAGTAAAAACGGAAGTCGTAAAACCAAAATCTCAGTGAGAGAGAGGAAAAAAATGTTCATTCTAAATGCGGTTTTACCTTTCGTTTGTAGGAAATTTTGTTTATTTTCTGGAATTGTTCCTGCTTTTATGATTAGTCAACTTCTAGCTTTCAAAGCAGACGGTCGCATGAAATAATTGTTAGAATGTTAAACTAATACAGTTCTTATGCGTGACAGTCTTCTTTGGTAGGCAATTAGGTCTTATTAGATACCTCTAAGTAGTTGTTTTTAGATGTGACGAAATTTCCAACCATCTGAGTAAAAACGGAAGTCGTAAAACCAACATCTCAGTGAGAGAGAGGAAAAAAATGTTCATTCTAAATGCGGTTTTACCTTTCGTTTGTAGGAAATTTTGTTTATTTTCTGGAATTGTTCCTGCTTTTATGATTAGTCAACTTCTAGCTTTCAAAGCAGACGGTCGCATGAAATAATTGATGGAATGTTAAACTAATACAGTTCCTATGCGTGACAGTCTTCTTTGGTAGGCTATTAGGTCTTATTAGATACCGCTAAGTAGTTGTTTTTAGATGTGACGAAATTTCCAACCATCTGAGTAAAAACGGAAGTCGTAAAACCAACATCTCAGTGAGAGAGAGGAAAAAAATGTTCATTCTAAATGCGGTTTTACCTTTCGTTTGTAGGAAATTTTGTTTATTTTCTGGAATTGTTCCTGCTTTTATGATTAGTCAACTTCTAGCATTCAAAGCAGACGGTCGCATGAAATAATTGTTAGAATGTTAAACTAATACAGTTCTTATGCGTGACAGTCTTCTTTGGTAGGCTATTAGGTCTTATTAGATACCTCTAAGTTGTTGTTTTTAGATGTGACGAAATTTCCAACCATCTGAGTAAAAACGGAAGTCGTAAAACCAACATCTCAGTGAGAGAGAGGAAAAAAATGTTCATTCTAAATGCGGTTTTACCTTTCGTTTGTAGGAAATTTTGTTTATTTTCTGTAATTGTTCCTGTTTTTATGATTAGTCAACTTCTAGCTATCAAAGCAGACGGTCGCATGAAATAATTGTTAGAATGTTGAACTAATACAGTTCTTATGCGTGACAGTCTTTGGTAGGCTATTAGGTCTTATTAGATACCTCTAAGTAGTTGTTTTTAGATGTGACGAAATTTCCAACCATCTGAGTAGAAACGGAAGTCGTAAAACCAACATCTCAGTGAGAGAGAGGAAAAAAATGTTCATTCTAAATGCGGTTTTACCTTTCGTTTGTAGGAAATTTTGTTTATTTTCTGGAATTGTTCCTGCTTTTATGATTAGTCAACTTCTAGCTTTCAAAGCAGACGGTCGCATGAAATAATTGATGGAATATTAAACTAATACAGTTCCTATGCGTGATAGTCTTCTTTGGTAGGCTATTAGGTCTTATTAGATACCGCTAAGTAGTTGTTTTTAGATGTGACGAAATTTCCAACCATCTGAGTAAAAACGGAAGTCGTAAAACCAACATCTCAGTGAGAGAGAGGAAAAAAATGTTCATTCTAAATGCGGTTTTACCTTTCGTTTGTAGGAAATTTTGTTTATTTTCTGGAATTGTTCCTGCTTTTATGATAAGTCAACTTCTAGCTTTCAAAGCAGACGGTCGCATGAAATAATTGATGGAATGTTAAACTAATACAGTTCCTATGCGTGACAGTCTTCTTTGGTAGGCTATTAGGTCTTATTAGATACCTCTAAGTAGTTGTTTTTAGATGTGACGAAATTTCCAACCATCTGAGTAAAAACGGAAGTCGTAAAACCAACATCTCAGTGAGAGAGAGGAAAAAAATGTTCATTCTTAATGCGGTTTTACCTTTCGTTTGTAGGAAATTTTGTTTATTTTCTGGAATTGTTCCTGCTTTTATGATTAGTCAACTTCTAGCTTTCAAAGCAGACGGTCGCATGAAATAATTGATGGAATGTTAAACTAATACAGTTCCTATGCGTGACAGTCTTCTTTGGTAGGCTATTAGGTCTTATTAGATACCGCTAAGTAGTTGTTTTTAGATGTGACGAAATTTCCAACCATCTGAGTAAAAACGGAAGTCGTAAAACCAACATCTCAGTGAGAGAGAGGAAAAAAATGTTCATTCTTAATGCGGTTTTACCTTTCGTTTGTAGGAAATTTTGTTTATTTTCTGGAATTGTTCCTGCTTTTATGATTAGTCACATTCTAGCTTTCAAAGCAGACGGTCGCATGAAATAATTGATGGAATGTTAAACTAATACAGTTCCTATGCGTGACAGTCTTCTTTGGTAGGCTATTAGGTCTTATTAGATACCGCTAAGTAGTTGTTTTTAGATGTGACGAAATTTCCAACCATCTGAGTAAAAACGGAAGTCGTAAAACCAACATCTCAGTGAGAGAGAGGAAAAAAATGTTCATTCTTAATGCGGTTTTACCTTTCGTTTGTAGGAAATTTTGTTTATTTTCTGGAATTGTTCCTGCTTTTATGATTAGTCAACTTCTAGCTTTCAAAGCAGACGGTCGCATGAAATAATTTATGGAATGTTAAACTAATACAGTTCCTAAGCGTGACAGTCTTCTTTGGTAGGCTATTAGGTCTTATTAGATACCGCTAAGTAGTTGTTTTTAGATGTGACGAAATTTCCAACCATCTGAGTAAAAACGGAAGTCGTAAAACCAACATCTCAGTGAGAGAGAGGGAAAAAATGTTCATTCTAAATGCGGTTTTACCTTTCGTTTGTAGGAAATTTTGTTTATTTTCTGGAATTGTTCCTGCTTTTATGATTAGTCAACTTCTAGCTTTCAAAGCAGACGGTCGCATGAAATAATTGATGGAATGTTAAACTAATACAGTTCCTAAGCGTGACAGTCTTCTTTGGTAGGCTATTAGGTCTTATTAGATACCGCTAAGTAGTTGTTTTTAGATGTGACGAAATTTCCAACCATCTGAGTAAAAACGGAAGTCGTAAAACCAACATCTCAGTGAGAGAGAGGGAAAAAATGTTCATTCTAAATGCGGTTTTACCTTTCGTTTGTAGGAAATTTTGTTTATTTTCTGGAATTGTTCCTGCTTTTATGATTAGTCAACTTCTAGCTTTCAAAGCAGACGGTCGCATGAAATAATTGATGGAATGTTAAACTAATACAGTTCCTAAGCGTGACAGTCTTCTTTGGTAGGCTATTAGGTCTTATTAGATACCGCTAAGTAGTTGTTTTTAGATGTGACGAAATTTCCAACCATCTGAGTAAAAACGGAAGTCGTAAAACCAACATCTCAGTGAGAGAGAGGGAAAAAATGTTCATTCTAAATGCGGTTTTACCTTTCGTTTGTAGGAAATTTTGTTTATTTTCTGGAATTGTTCCTGCTTTTATGATTAGTCACATTCTAGCTTTCAAAGCAGACGGTCGCATGAAATAATTGATGGAATGTTAAACTAATACAGTTCCTATGCGTGACAGTCTTCTTTGGTAGGCTATTAGGTCTTATTAGATACCGCTAAGTAGTTGTTTTTAGATGTGACGAAATTTCCAACCATCTGAGTAAAAACGGAAGTCGTAAAACCAACATCTCAGTGAGAGAGAGGGAAAAAATGTTCATTCCAAATGCGGTTTTACCTTTCGTTTGTAGGAAATTTTGTTTATTTTCTGGAATTGTTCCTGCTTTTATGATTAGTCAACTTCTAGCTTTCAAAGCAGACGGTCGCATGAAATAATTGATGGAATGTTAAACTAATACAGTTCCTATGCGTGACAGTCTTCTTTGGTAGGCTATTAGGTCTTATTAGATACCGCTAAGTAGTTGTTTTTAGATGTGACGAAATTTCCAACCATCTGAGTAAAAACGGAAGTCGTAAAACCAACATCTCAGTGAGAGAGAGGAAAAAAATGTTCATTCTTAATGCGGTTTTACCTTTCGTTTGTAGGAAATTTTGTTTATTTTCTGGAATTGTTCCTGCTTTTATGATTAGTCAACTTCTAGCTTTCAAAGCAGACGGTCGCATGAAATAATTTATGGAATGTTAAACTAATACAGTTCCTAAGCGTGACAGTCTTCTTTGGTAGGCTATTAGGTCTTATTAGATACCGCTAAGTAGTTGTTTTTAGATGTGACGAAATTTCCAACCATCTGAGTAAAAACGGAAGTCGTAAAACCAACATCTCAGTGAGAGAGAGGGAAAAAATGTTCATTCTAAATGCGGTTTTACCTTTCGTTTGTAGGAAATTTTGTTTATTTTCTGGAATTGTTCCTGCTTTTATGATTAGTCAACTTCTAGCTTTCAAAGCAGACGGTCGCATGAAATAATTGATGGAATGTTAAACTAATACAGTTCCTATGCGTGATAGTCTTCTTTGGTAGGCTATTAGGTCTTATTAGATACCGCTAAGTAGTTGTTTTTAGATGTGACGAAATTTCCAACCATCTGAGTAAAAACGGAAGTCGTAAAACCAACATCTCAGTGAGAGAGAGGAAAAAAATGTTCATTCCAAATGCGGTTTTACCTTTCGTTTGTAGGAAATTTTGTTTATTTTCTGGAATTGTTCCTGCTTTTATGATTAGTCAACTTCTAGCTTTCAAAGCAGACGGTCGCATGAAATAATTGATGGAATGTTAAACTAATACAGTTCCTATGCGTGATAGTCTTCTTTGGTAGGCTATTAGGTCTTATTAGATACCGCTAAGTAGTTGTTTTTAGATGTGACGAAATTTCCAACCATCTGAGTAAAAACGGAAGTCGTAAAACCAACATCTCAGTGAGAGAGAGGAAAAAAATGTTAATTCTTAATGCGGTTTTACCTTTCGTTTGTAGGAAATTTTGTTTATTTTCTGGAATTGTTCCTGCTTTTATGATTAGTTAACTTCTAGCTTTCAAAGCAGACGGTCGCATGAAATAATTGATGGAATGTTAAACTAATACAGTTCCTATGCGTGATAGTCTTCTTTGGTAGGCTATTAGGTCTTATTAGATACCGCTAAGTAGTTGTTTTTAGATGTGACGAAATTTCCAACCATCTGAGTAAAAACGGAAGTCGTAAAACCAACATCTCAGTGAGAGAGAGGAAAAAAATGTTAATTCTTAATGCGGTTTTACCTTTCGTTTGTAGGAAATTTTGTTTATTTTCTGGAATTGTTCCTGCTTTTATGATTAGTTAACTTCTAGCTTTCAAAGCAGACGGTCGCATGAAATAATTGATGGAATGTTAAACTAATACAGTTCCTATGCGTGATAGTCTTCTTTGGTAGGCTATTAGGTCTTATTAGATACCGCTAAGTAGTTGTTTTTAGATGTGACGAAATTTCCAACCATCTGAGTAAAAACGGAAGTCGTAAAACCAACATCTCAGTGAGAGAGAGGAAAAAAATGTTCATTCTAAATGCGGTTTTACCTTTCGTTTGTAGGAAATTTTGTTTATTTCCTGTAATTGTTCCTGTTTTTATGATTAGTCAACTTCTAGCTATCAAAGCAGACGGTCGCATGAAATAATTGTTAGAATGTTGAACTAATACAGTTCTTATGCGTGACAGTCTTTGGTAGGCTATTAGGTCTTATTAGACACCTCTAAGTAGTTGTTTTTAGATGTGACGAAATTTCCAACCATCTGAGTAGAAACGGAAGTCGTAAAACCAACATCTCAGTGAGAAAGAGGAAAAAAATGTTCATTCTAAATGCGGTTTTACCTTTCGTTTGTAGGAAATTTTGTTTATTTTCTGGAATTGTTCCTGCTTTTATGATTAGTCAACTTCTAGCTTTCAAAGCAGACGGTCGCATGAAATAATTGATGGAATGTTAAACTAATACAGTTCCTAT
Source organism: Malachius bipustulatus (assembly GCA_910589415.1). Classification (NCBI taxonomy): domain Eukaryota; kingdom Metazoa; phylum Arthropoda; class Insecta; order Coleoptera; family Melyridae; genus Malachius; species Malachius bipustulatus. Next base: position 5,085,644 of record OU342633.1, read on the forward strand.
GCGTGATAGTCTTCTTTGGTAGGCTATTAGGTCTTATTAGATACCGCTAAGTAGTTGTTTTTAGATGTGACGAAATTTCCAACCATCTGAGTAAAAACGGAAGTCGTAAAACCAACATCTCAGTGAGAGAGAGGAAAAAAATGTTCATTCTAAATGCGGTTTTACCTTTCGTTTGTAGGAAATTTTGTTTATTTTCTGGAATTGTTCCTGCTTTTATGATTAGTCAACTTCTAGCTTTCAAAGCAGACGGTCGCATGAAATAATTGATGGAATGTTAAACTAATACAGTTCCTATGCGTGACAGTCTTCTTTGATAGGCTATTAGGTCTTATTAGATACCGCTAAGTAGTTGTTTTTAGATGTGACGAAATTTCCAACCATCTGAGTAAAAACGGAAGTCGTAAAACCAACATCTCAGTGAGAGAGAGGAAAAAAATGTTCATTCTTAATGCGGTTTTACCTTTCGTTTGTAGGAAATTTTGTTTATTTTCTGGAATTGTTCCTGCTTTTATGATTAGTCAACTTCTAGCTTTCAAAGCAGACGGTCGCATGAAATAATTGATGGAATGTTAAACTAATACAGTTCCTATGCGTGATAGTCTTCTTTGGTAGGCTATTAGGTCTTATTAGATACCGCTAAGTAGTTGTTTTTAGATGTGATGAAATTTCCAACCATCTGAGTAAAAACGGAAGTCGTAAAACCAACATCTCAGTGAGAGAGAGGAAAAAAATGTTCATTCTAAATGCGGTTTTACCTTTCGTTTGTAGGAAATTTTGTTTATTTTCTGTAATTGTTCCTGTTTTTATGATTAGTCAACTTCTAGCTATCAAAGCAGACGGTCGCATGAAATAATTGTTAGAATGTTGAACTAATACAGTTCTTATGCGTGACAGTCTTTGGTAGGCTATTAGGTCTTATTAGATACCTCTAAGTAGTTGTTTTTAGATGTGACGAAATTTTCAACCATCTGAGTAAAAACGGAAGTCGTAAAACCAACATCTCAGTGAGAGAGAGGAAAAAAATGTTCATTCTAAATGCGGTTTTACCTTTCGTTTGTAGGAAATTTTGTTTATTTTCTGGAATTAATCCTGCTTTTATGATTAGTCAACTTCTAGCTTTCAAAGCAGACGGTCGCATGAAATAATTGATGGAATGTTAAACTAATACAGTTCCTATGCGTGACAGTCTTCTTTGGTAGGCTATTAGGTCTTATTAGATACCTCTAAGTAGTTGTTTTTAGATGTGACGAAATTTCCAACCATCTGAGTAAAAACGGAAGTCGTAAAACCAACATCTCAGTGAGAGAGAGGAAAAAAATGTTCATTCTAAATGCGGTTTTACCTTTCGTTTGTATTAAATTTTGTTTATTTTCTGGAATTGTTAATGCTTTTATGATTAGTTAACTTCTAGCTTTCAAAGCAGACGGTCGCATGAAATAATTGATGGAATGTTAAACTAATACAGTTCCTAGGCGTGACAGTCTTCTTTCTTCTTTGGTAGGCTATTAGGTCTTATTAGATACCGCTAAGTAGTTGTTTTTAGATGTGACGAAATTTCCAACCATCTGAGTAAAAACGGAAGTCGTAAAACCAACATCTCAGTGAGAGAGAGGAAAAAAATGTTCATTCTAAATGCGGTTTTACCTTTCGTTTGTAGGAAATTTTGTTTATTTTCTGTAATTGTTCCTGTTTTTATGATTAGTCAACTTCTAGCTATCAAAGCAGACGGTCGCATGAAATAATTGTTAGAATGTTGAACTAATACAGTTCTTATGCGTGACAGTCTTTGGTAGGCTATTAGGTCTTATTAGATACCTCTAAGTAGTTGTTTTTAGATGTGACGAAATTTTCAACCATCTGAGTAAAAACGGAAGTCGTAAAACCAACATCTCAGTGAGAGAGAGGAAAAAAATGTTCATTCTAAATGCGGTTTTACCTTTCGTTTGTAGGAAATTTTGTTTATTTTCTGGAATTGTTCCTGCTTTTATGATTAGTCAACTTCTAGCTTTCAAAGCAGACGGTCGCATGAAATAATTGATGGAATGTTAAACTAATACAGTTCCTATGCGTGACAGTCTTCTTTGGTAGGCTATTAGGTCTTATTAGATACCTCTAAGTAGTTGTTTTTAGATGTGACGAAATTTCCAACCATCTGAGTAAAAACGGAAGTCGTAAAACCAACATCTCAGTGAGAGAGAGGAAAAAAATGTTCATTCTAAATGCGGTTTTACCTTTCGTTTGTATTAAATTTTGTTTATTTTCTGGAATTGTTAATGCTTTTATGATTAGTTAACTTCTAGCTTTCAAAGCAGACGGTCGCATGAAATAATTGATGGAATGTTAAACTAATACAGTTCCTATGCGTGATAGTCTTCTTTGGTAGGCTATTATGTCTTATTAGATACCGCTAAGTAGTTGTTTTTAGATGTGACGAAATTTCCAACCATCTGAGTAAAAACGGAAGTCGTAAAACCAAAATCTCAGTGAGAGAGAGGAAAAAAATGTTCATTCTAAATGCGGTTTTACCTTTCGTTTGTAGGAAATTTTGTTTATTTTCTGGAATTGTTCCTGCTTTTATGATTAGTCAACTTCTAGCTTTCAAAGCAGACGGTCGCATGAAATAATTGTTAGAATGTTAAACTAATACAGTTCTTATGCGTGACAGTCTTCTTTGGTAGGCTATTAGGTCTTATTAGATATCTCTAAGTAGTTGTTTTTAGATGTGACGAAATTTCCAACCATCTGAGTAAAAACGGAAGTCGTAAAACCAACATCTCAGTGAGAGAGAGGAAAAAAATGTTCATTCTAAATGCGGTTTTACCTTTCGTTTGTAGGAAATTTTGTTTATTTTCTGGAATTGTTCCTGCTTTTATGATTAGTCAACTTCTAGCTTTCAAAGCAGACGGTCGCATGAAATAATTGATGGAATGTTAAACTAATACAGTTCCTATGCGTGACAGTCTTCTTTGGTAGGCTATTAGGTCTTATTAGATACCGCTAAGTAGTTGTTTTTAGATGTGACGAAATTTCCAACCATCTGAGTAAAAACGGAAGTCGTAAAACCAACATCTCAGTGAGAGAGAGGAAAAAAATGTTCATTCTAAATGCGGTTTTACCTTTCGTTTGTAGGAAATTTTGTTTATTTTCTGGAATTGTTCCTGCTTTTATGATTAGTCAACTTCTAGCATTCAAAGCAGACGGTCGCATGAAATAATTGTTAGAATGTTAAACTAATACAGTTCTTATGCGTGACAGTCTTCTTTGGTAGGCTATTAGGTCTTATTAGATACCTCTAAGTAGTTGTTTTTAGATGTGACGAAATTTCCAACCATCTGAGTAAAAACGGAAGTCGTAAAACCAACATCTCAGTGAGAGAGAGGAAAAAAATGTTCATTCTTAATGCGGTTTTACCTTTCGTTTGTAGGAAATTTTGTTTATTTTCTGTAATTGTTCCTGTTTTTATGATTAGTCAACTTCTAGCTATCAAAGCAGACGGTCGCATGAAATAATTGATGGAATGTTAAACTAATACAGTTCCTATGCGTGACAGTCTTCTTTGGTAGGCTATTAGGTCTTATTAGATACCGCTAAGTAGTTGTTTTTAGATGTGACGAAATTTCCAACCATCTGAGTAAAAACGGAAGTCGTAAAACCAACATCTCAGTGAGAGAGAGGAAAAAAATGTTCATTCTAAATGCGGTTTTACCTTTCGTTTGTAGGAAATTTTGTTTATTTTCTGGAATTGTTCCTGCTTTTATGATTAGTCAACTTCTAGCATTCAAAGCAGATGGTCGCATGAAATAATTGTTAGAATGTTAAACTAATACAGTTCTTATGCGTGACAGTCTTCTTTGGTAGGCTATTAGGTCTTATTAGATACCTCTAAGTTGTTGTTTTTAGATGTGACGAAATTTCCAACCATCTGAGTAAAAACGGAAGTCGTAAAACCAACATCTCAGTGAGAGAGAGGAAAAAAATGTTCATTCTAAATGCGGTTTTACCTTTCGTTTGTAGGAAATTTTGTTTATTTTCTGGAATTGTTCCTGCTTTTATGATTAGTTAACTTCTAGCTTTCAAAGCAGACGGTCGCATGAAATAATTGATGGAATGTTAAACTAATACAGTTCCTATGCGTGATAGTCTTCTTTGGTAGGCTATTAGGTCTTATTAGATACCGCTAAGTAGTTGTTTTTAGATGTGACGAAATTTCCAACCATCTGAGTAAAAACGGAAGTCGTAAAACCAACATCTCAGTGAGAGAGAGGAAAAAAATGTTCATTCTAAATGCGGTTTTACCTTTCGTTTGTAGGAAATTTTGTTTATTTTCTGTAATTGTTCCTGTTTTTATGATTAGTCAACTTCTAGCTATCAAAGCAGACGGTCGCATGAAATAATTGTTAGAATGTTGAACTAATACAGTTCTTATGCGTGACAGTCTTTGGTAGGCTATTAGGTTTTATTAGATACCTCTAAGTAGTTGTTTTTAGATGTGACGAAATTTCCAACTATCTGAGTAAAAACGGAAGTCGTAAAACCAACATCTCAGTGAGAGAGAGGAAAAAAATGTTCATTCTAAATGCGGTTTTACCTTTCGTTTGTAGGAAATTTTGTTTATTTTCTGGAATTGTTCCTGCTTTTATGATTAGTCAACTTCTAGCTTTCAAAGCAGACGGTCGCATGAAATAATTGATGGAATGTTAAACTAATACAGTTCCTATGCGTGACAGTCTTCTTTGGTAGGCTATTAGGTCTTATTAGATACCTCTAAGTAGTTGTTTTTAGATGTGACGAAATTTCCAACCATCTGAGTAAAAACGGAAGTCGTAAAACCAACATCTCAGTGAGAGAGAGGAAAAAAATGTTCATTCTAAATGCGGTTTTACCTTTCGTTTGTAGGAAATTTTGTTTATTTTCTGTAATTGTTCCTGTTTTTATGATTAGTCAACTTCTAGCTATCAAAGCAGACGGTCGCATGAAATAATTGATGGAATGTTAAACTAATACAGTTCCTATGCGTGACAGTCTTCTTTGGTAGGCTATTAGGTCTTATTAGATACCGCTATGTAGTTGTTTTTAGATGTGACGTAATTTCCAACCATCTGAGTAAAAACGGAAGTCGTAAAACCAACATCTCAGTGAGAGAGAGGAAAAAAATGTTCATTCTAAATGCGGTTTTACCTTTCGTTTGTAGGAAATTTTGTTTATTTTCTGGAATTGTTCCTGCTTTTATGATTAGTCAACTTCTAGCTTTCAAATCAGACGGTCGCATGAAATAATTGATGGAATGTTAAACTAATACAGTTCCTATGCGTGACAGTCTTCTTTGGTAGGCTATTAGGTCTTATTAGATACCTCTAAGTAGTTGTTTTTAGATGTGACGAAATTTCCAACCATCTGAGTAAAAACGGAAGGCGTAAAACCAACATCTCAGTGAGAGAGAGGAAAAAAATGTTCATTCTAAATGCGGTTTTACCTTTCGTTTGTAGGAAATTTTGTTTATTTTCTGGAATTGTTCCTGCTTTTATGATTAGTCAACTTCTAGCTTTCAAAGCAGACGGTCGCATGAAATAATTGATGGAATGTTAAACTAATACAGTTCCTATGCGTGATAGTCTTCTTTGGTAGGCTATTAGGTCTTATTAGATACCGCTAAGTAGTTGTTTTTAGATGTGACGAAATTTCCAACCATCTGAGTAAAAACGGAAGTCGTAAAACCAATATCTCAGTGAGAGAGAGGAAAAAAATGTTCATTCCAAATGCGGTTTTACCTTTCGTTTGTAGGAAATTTTGTTTATTTTCTGGAATTGTTCCTGCTTTTATGATTAGTCAACTTCTAGCTTTCAAAGCAGACGGTCGCATGAAATAATTGATGGAATGTTAAACTAATACAGTTCCTATGCGTGATAGTCTTCTTTGGTAGGCTATTAGGTCTTAGATACCGCTAAGTAGTTGTTTTTAGATGTGACGAAATTTCCAACCATCTGAGTAAAAACGGAAGTCGTAAAACCAACATCTCAGTGAGAGAGAGGAAAAAAATGTTCATTCTAAATGCGGTTTTATCTTTCGTTTGTAGGAAATTTTGTTTATTTTCTGGAATTGTTCCTGCTTTTATGATTAGTCAACTTCTAGCTTTCAAAGCAGACGGTCGCATGAAATAATTGATGGAATGTTAAACTAATACAGTTCCTATGCGTGACAGTCTTCTTTGGTAGGCTATTAGGTCTTATTAGATACCTCTAAGTAGTTGTTTTTAGATGTGACGAAATTTCCAACCATCTGAGTAAAAACGGAAGGCGTAAAACCAACATCTCAGTGAGAGAGAGGAAAAAAATGTTCATTCTAAATGCGGTTTTACCTTTCGTTTGTAGGAAATTTTGTTTATTTTCTGGAATTGTTCCTGCTTTTATGATTAGTCAACTTCTAGCTTTCAAAGCAGACGGTCGCATGAAATAATTGATGGAATGTTAAACTAATACAGTTCCTATGCGTGATAGTCTTCTTTGGTAGGCTATTAGGTCTTATTAGATACCGCTAAGTAGTTGTTTTTAGATGTGACGAAATTTCCAACCATCTGAGTAAAAACGGAAGTCGTAAAACCAATATCTCAGTGAGAGAGGAAAAAAATGTTCATTCCAAATGCGGTTTTACCTTTCGTTTGTAGGAAATTTTGTTTATTTTCTGGAATTGTTCCTGCTTTTATGATTAGTCAACTTCTAGCTTTCAAAGCAGACGGTCGCATGAAATAATTGTTAGAATGTTGAACTAATACAGTTCTTATGCGTGACAGTCTTTGGTAGGCTATTAGGTCTTATGAGATACCTCTAAGTAGTTGTTTTTAGATGTGACGAAATTTCCAACCATCTGAGTAAAAACGGAAGTCGTAAAACCAACATCTCAGTGAGAGAGAGGAAAAAAATGTTCATTCTAAATGCGGTTTTACCTTTCGTTTGTAGGAAATTTTGTTTATTTTCTGGAATTGTTCCTGCTTTTATGATTAGTCAACTTCTAGCTTTCAAAGCAGACGGTCGCATGAAATAATTGATGGAATGTTAAACTAATACAGTTCCTATGCGTGACAGTCTTCTTTGGTAGGCTATTAGGTCTTATTAGATACCTCTAATTAGTTGTTTTTAGATGTGACGAAATTTCCAACCATCTGAGTAAAAACGGAAGTCGTAAAACCAACATCTCAGTGAGAGAGAGGAAAAAAATGTTCATTCTAAATGCGGTTTTACCTTTCGTTTGTAGGAAATTTTGTTTATTTTCTGTAATTGTTCCTGTTTTTATGATTAGTCAACTTCTAGCTATCAAAGCAGACGGTCGCATGAAATAATTGATGGAATGTTAAACTAATACAGTTCCTATGCGTGACAGTCTTCTTTGGTAGGCTATTAGGTCTTATTAGATACCGCTAAGTAGTTGTTTTTAGATGTGACAAAATTTCCAACCATCTGAGTAGAAACGGAAGTCGTAAAACCAACATCTCAGTGAGAGAGAGGAAAAAAATGTTCATTCTAAATGCGGTTTTACCTTTCGTTTGTGGGAAATTTTGTTTATTTTCTGGAATTGTTCCTGCTTTTATGATTAGTCAACTTCTAGCTTTCAAAGCAGACGGTCGCATGAAATAATTGATGGAATGTTAAACTAATACAGTTCCTATGCGTGATAGTCTTCTTTGGTAGGCTATTAGGTCTTATTAGATACCGCTAAGTAGTTGTTTTTAGATGTGACGAAATTTCCAACCATCTGAGTAAAAACGGAAGTCGTAAAACCAACATCTCAGTGAGAGAGAGGAAAAAAATGTTCATTCTAAATGCGGTTTTACCTTTCGTTTGTAGGAAATTTTGTTTATTTTCTGGAATTGTTCCTGCTTTTATGATTAGTCAACTTCTAGCTTTCAAAGCAGACGGTCGCATGAAATAATTGATGGAATGTTAAACTAATACAGTTCCTATGCGTGACAGTCTTCTTTGGTAGGCTATTAGGTCTTATTAGATACCTCTAAGTAGTTGTTTTTAGATGTGACGAAATTTCCAACCATCTGAGTAAAAACGGAAGTCGTAAAACCAACATCTCAGTGAGAGAGAGGAAAAAAATGTTCATTCTAAATGCGGTTTTACCTTTCGTTTGTAGGAAATTTTGTTTATTTTCTGTAATTGTTCCTGTTTTTATGATTAGTCAACTTCTAGCTATCAAAGCAGACGGTCGCATGAAATAATTGATGGAATGTTAAACTAATACAGTTCCTATGCGTGACAGTCTTCTTTGGTAGGCTATTAGGTCTTATTAGATACCGCTATGTAGTTGTTTTTAGATGTGACGTAATTTCCAACCATCTGAGTAAAAACGGAAGTCGTAAAACCAACATCTCAGTGAGAGAGAGGAAAAAAATGTTCATTCTAAATGCGGTTTTACCTTTCGTTTGTAGGAAATTTTGTTTATTTTCTGGAATTGTTCCTGCTTTTATGATTAGTCAACTTCTAGCTTTCAAATCAGACGGTCGCATGAAATAATTGATGGAATGTTAAACTAATACAGTTCCTATGCGTGACAGTCTTCTTTGGTAGGCTATTAGGTCTTATTAGATACCTCTAAGTAGTTGTTTTTAGATGTGACGAAATTTCCAACCATCTGAGTAAAAACGGAAGGCGTAAAACCAACATCTCAGTGAGAGAGAGGAAAAAAATGTTCATTCTAAATGCGGTTTTACCTTTCGTTTGTAGGAAATTTTGTTTATTTTCTGGAATTGTTCCTGCTTTTATGATTAGTCAACTTCTAGCTTTCAAAGCAGACGGTCGCATGAAATAATTGATGGAATGTTAAACTAATACAGTTCCTATGCGTGATAGTCTTCTTTGGTAGGCTATTAGGTCTTAGATACCGCTAAGTAGTTGTTTTTAGATGTGACGAAATTTCCAACCATCTGAGTAAAAACGGAAGTCGTAAAACCAACATCTCAGTGAGAGAGAGGAAAAAAATGTTCATTCTAAATGCGGTTTTATCTTTCGTTTGTAGGAAATTTTGTTTATTTTCTGGAATTGTTCCTGCTTTTATGATTAGTCAACTTCTAGCTTTCAAAGCAGACGGTCGCATGAAATAATTGATGGAATGTTAAACTAATACAGTTCCTATGCGTGACAGTCTTCTTTGGTAGGCTATTAGGTCTTATTAGATACCTCTAAGTAGTTGTTTTTAGATGTGACGAAATTTCCAACCATCTGAGTAAAAACGGAAGGCGTAAAACCAACATCTCAGTGAGAGAGAGGAAAAAAATGTTCATTCTAAATGCGGTTTTACCTTTCGTTTGTAGGAAATTTTGTTTATTTTCTGGAATTGTTCCTGCTTTTATGATTAGTCAACTTCTAGCTTTCAAAGCAGACGGTCGCATGAAATAATTGATGGAATGTTAAACTAATACAGTTCCTATGCGTGATAGTCTTCTTTGGTAGGCTATTAGGTCTTATTAGATACCGCTAAGTAGTTGTTTTTAGATGTGACGAAATTTCCAACCATCTGAGTAAAAACGGAAGTCGTAAAACCAATATCTCAGTGAGAGAGGAAAAAAATGTTCATTCCAAATGCGGTTTTACCTTTCGTTTGTAGGAAATTTTGTTTATTTTCTGGAATTGTTCCTGCTTTTATGATTAGTCAACTTCTAGCTTTCAAAGCAGACGGTCGCATGAAATAATTGTTAGAATGTTGAACTAATACAGTTCTTATGCGTGACAGTCTTTGGTAGGCTATTAGGTCTTATGAGATACCTCTAAGTAGTTGTTTTTAGATGTGACGAAATTTCCAACCATCTGAGTAAAAACGGAAGTCGTAAAACCAACATCTCAGTGAGAGAGAGGAAAAAAATGTTCATTCTAAATGCGGTTTTACCTTTCGTTTGTAGGAAATTTTGTTTATTTTCTGGAATTGTTCCTGCTTTTATGATTAGTCAACTTCTAGCTTTCAAAGCAGACGGTCGCATGAAATAATTGATGGAATGTTAAACTAATACAGTTCCTATGCGTGACAGTCTTCTTTGGTAGGCTATTAGGTCTTATTAGATACCTCTAATTAGTTGTTTTTAGATGTGACGAAATTTCCAACCATCTGAGTAAAAACGGAAGTCGTAAAACCAACATCTCAGTGAGAGAGAGGAAAAAAATGTTCATTCTAAATGCGGTTTTACCTTTCGTTTGTAGGAAATTTTGTTTATTTTCTGTAATTGTTCCTGTTTTTATGATTAGTCAACTTCTAGCTATCAAAGCAGACGGTCGCATGAAATAATTGATGGAATGTTAAACTAATACAGTTCCTATGCGTGACAGTCTTCTTTGGTAGGCTATTAGGTCTTATTAGATACCGCTAAGTAGTTGTTTTTAGATGTGACAAAATTTCCAACCATCTGAGTAGAAACGGAAGTCGTAAAACCAACATCTCAGTGAGAGAGAGGAAAAAAATGTTCATTCTAAATGCGGTTTTACCTTTCGTTTGTGGGAAATTTTGTTTATTTTCTGGAATTGTTCCTGCTTTTATGATTAGTCAACTTCTAGCTTTCAAAGCAGACGGTCGCATGAAATAATTGATGGAATGTTAAACTAATACAGTTCCTATGCGTGATAGTCTTCTTTGGTAGGCTATTAGGTCTTATTAGATACCGCTAAGTAGTTGTTTTTAGATGTGACGAAATTTCCAACCATCTGAGTAAAAACGGAAGTCGTAAAACCAACATCTCAGTGAGAGAGAGGAAAAAAATGTTCATTCTAAATGCGGTTTTACCTTTCGTTTGTAGGAAATTTTGTTTATTTTCTGGAATTGTTCCTGCTTTTATGATTAGTCAACTTCTAGCTTTCAAAGCAGACGGTCGCATGAAATAATTGTTAGAATGTTAAACTAATACAGTTCTTATGCGTGACAGTCTTCTTTGGTAGGCTATTAGGTCTTATTAGATACCTCTAAGTAGTTGTTTTTAGATGTGACGAAATTTCCAACCATCTGAGTAAAAACGGAAGTCGTAAAACCAACATCTCAGTGAGAGAGAGGAAAAAAATGTTCATTCTAAATGCGGTTTTACCTTTCGTTTGTAGGAAATTTTGTTTATTTTCTGGAATTGTTCCCGCTTTTATGATTAGTTAACTTCTAGCTTTCAAAGCAGACGGTCGCATGAAATAATTGATGGAATGTTAAACTAATACAGTTCCTATGCGTGATAGTCTTCTTTGGTAGGCTATTAGGTCTTATTAGATACCGCTAAGTAGTTGTTTTTAGATGTGACGAAATTTCCAACCATCTGAGTAAAAACGGAAGTCGTAAAACCAACATCTCAGTGAGAGAGAGGAAAAAAATGTTCATTCTAAATGCGGTTTTACCTTTCGTTTGTAGGAAATTTTGTTTATTTTCTGTAATTGTTCCTGTTTTTATGATTAGTCAACTTCTAGCTATCAAAGCAGACGGTCGCATGAAATAATTGTTAGAATGTTGAACTAATACAGTTCTTATGCGTGACAGTCTTTGGTAGGCTATTAGGTCTTATTAGATACCTCTAAGTAGTTGTTTTTAGATGTGACGAAATTTCCAACCATCTGAGTAGAAACGGAAGTCGTAAAACCAACATCTCAGTGAGAGAGAGGAAAAAAATGTTCATTCTAAATGCGGTTTTACCTTTCGTTTGTAGGAAATTTTGTTTATTTTCTGGAATTGTTCCTGCTTTTATGATTAGTTAACTTCTAGCTTTCAAAGCAGACGGTCGCATGAAATAATTGATGGAATGTTAAACTAATACAGTTCCTATGCGTGATAGTCTTCTTTGGTAGGCTATTAGGTCTTATTAGATACCGCTAAGTAGTTGTTTTTAGATGTGACGAAATTTCCAACCATCTGAGTAAAAACGAAAGTCTTAAAACCAACATCTCAGTGAGAGAGAGGAAAAAAATGTTCATTCTAAATGCGGTTTTACCTTTCGTTTGTAGGAAATTTTGTTTATTTTCTGGAATTGTTCCTGCTTTTATGATTAGTTAACTTCTAGCTTTCAAAGCAGACGGTCGCATGAAATAATTGATGGAATGTTAAACTAATACAGTTCCTATGCGTGATAGTCTTCTTTGGTAGGCTATTAGGTCTTATTAGATACCGCTAAGTAGTTGTTTTTAGATGTGACGAAATTTCCAACCATCTGAGTAAAAACGGAAGTCGTAAAACCAACATCTCAGTGAGAGAGAGGAAAAAAATGTTCATTCTAAATGCGGTTTTACCTTTCGTTTGTAGGAAATTTTGTTTATTTTCTGTAATTGTTCCTGTTTTTATGATTAGTCAACTTCTAGCTATCAAAGCAGACGGTCGCATGAAATAATTGTTAGAATGTTGAACTAATACAGTTCTTATGCGTGACAGTCTTTGGTAGGCTATTAGGTCTTATTAGATACCTCTAAGTAGTTGTTTTTAGATGTGACGAAATTTCCAACCATCTGAGTAGAAACGGAAGTCGTAAAACCAACATCTCAGTGAGAGAGAGGAAAAAAATGTTCATTCTAAATGCGGTTTTACCTTTCGTTTGTGGGAAATTTTGTTTATTTTCTGGAATTGTTCCTGCTTTTATGATTAGTCAACTTCTAGCTTTCAAAGCAGACGGTCGCATGAAATAATTGATGGAATGTTAAACTAATACAGTTCCTATGCGTGATAGTCTTCTTTGGTAGGCTATTAGGTCTTATTAGATACCGCTAAGTAGTTGTTTTTAGATGTGACGAAATTTCCAACCATCTGAGTAAAAACGGAAGTCGTAAAACCAACATCTCAGTGAGAGAGAGGAAAAAAATGTTCATTCTAAATGCGGTTTTACCTTTCGTTTGTAGGAAATTTTGTTTATTTTCTGGAATTGTTCCTGCTTTTATGATTAGTCAACTTCTAGCTTTCAAAGCAGACGGTCGCATGAAATAATTGTTAGAATGTTAAACTAATACAGTTCTTATGCGTGACAGTCTTCTTTGGTAGGCTATTAGGTCTTATTAGATACCTCTAAGTAGTTGTTTTTAGATGTGACGAAATTTCCAACCATCTGAGTAAAAACGGAAGTCGTAAAACCAACATCTCAGTGAGAGAGAGGAAAAAAATGTTCATTCTAAATGCGGTTTTACCTTTCGTTTGTAGGAAATTTTGTTTATTTTCTGGAATTGTTCCCGCTTTTATGATTAGTTAACTTCTAGCTTTCAAAGCAGACGGTCGCATGAAATAATTGATGGAATGTTAAACTAATACAGTTCCTATGCGTGATAGTCTTCTTTGGTAGGCTATTAGGTCTTATTAGATACCGCTAAGTAGTTGTTTTTAGATGTGACGAAATTTCCAACCATCTGAGTAAAAACGGAAGTCGTAAAACCAACATCTCAGTGAGAGAGAGGAAAAAAATGTTCATTCTAAATGCGGTTTTACCTTTCGTTTGTAGGAAATTTTGTTTATTTTCTGTAATTGTTCCTGTTTTTATGATTAGTCAACTTCTAGCTATCAAAGCAGACGGTCGCATGAAATAATTGTTAGAATGTTGAACTAATACAGTTCTTATGCGTGACAGTCTTTGGTAGGCTATTAGGTCTTATTAGATACCTCTAAGTAGTTGTTTTTAGATGTGACGAAATTTCCAACCATCTGAGTAGAAACGGAAGTCGTAAAACCAACATCTCAGTGAGAGAGAGGAAAAAAATGTTCATTCTAAATGCGGTTTTACCTTTCGTTTGTAGGAAATTTTGTTTATTTTCTGGAATTGTTCCTGCTTTTATGATTAGTTAACTTCTAGCTTTCAAAGCAGACGGTCGCATGAAATAATTGATGGAATGTTAAACTAATACAGTTCCTATGCGTGATAGTCTTCTTTGGTAGGCTATTAGGTCTTATTAGATACCGCTAAGTAGTTGTTTTTAGATGTGACGAAATTTCCAACCATCTGAGTAAAAACGAAAGTCTTAAAACCAACATCTCAGTGAGAGAGAGGAAAAAAATGTTCATTCTAAATGCGGTTTTACCTTTCGTTTGTAGGAAATTTTGTTTATTTTCTGGAATTGTTCCTGCTTTTATGATTAGTTAACTTCTAGCTTTCAAAGCAGACGGTCGCATGAAATAATTGATGGAATGTTAAACTAATACAGTTCCTATGCGTGATAGTCTTCTTTGGTAGGCTATTAGGTCTTATTAGATACCGCTAAGTAGTTGTTTTTAGATGTGACGAAATTTCCAACCATCTGAGTAAAAACGGAAGTCGTAAAACCAACATCTCAGTGAGAGAGAGGAAAAAAATGTTCATTCTAAATGCGGTTTTACCTTTCGTTTGTAGGAAATTTTGTTTATTTTCTGTAATTGTTCCTGTTTTTATGATAAGTCAACTTCTAGCTATCAAAGCAGACGGTCGCATGAAATAATTGTTAGAATGTTGAACTAATACAGTTCTTATGCGTGACAGTCTTTGGTAGGCTATTAGGTCTTATTAGATACCTCTAAGTAGTTGTTTTTAGATGTGACGAAATTTCCAACCATCTGAGTAGAAACGGAAGTCGTAAAACCAACATCTCAGTGAGAGAGAGGAAAAAAATGTTCATTCTAAATGCGGTTTTACCTTTCGTTTGTGGGAAATTTTGTTTATTTTCTGGAATTGTTCCTGCTTTTATGATTAGTCAACTTCTAGCTTTCAAAGCAGACGGTCGCATGAAATAATTGATGGAATGTTAAACTAATACAGTTCCTATGCGTGATAGTCTTCTTTGGTAGGCTATTAGGTCTTATTAGATACCGCTAAGTAGTTGTTTTTAGATGTGACGAAATTTCCAACCATCTGAGTAAAAACGGAAGTCGTAAAACCAACATCTCAGTGAGAGAGAGGAAAAAAATGTTCATTCTAAATGCGGTTTTACCTTTCGTTTGTAGGAAATTTTGTTTATTTTCTGGAATTGTTCCTGCTTTTATGATTAGTCAACTTCTAGCTTTCAAAGCAGACGGTCGCATGAAATAATTGTTAGAATGTTAAACTAATACAGTTCTTATGCGTGACAGTCTTCTTTGGTAGGCTATTAGGTCTTATTAGATACCGCTAAGTAGTTGTTTTTAGATGTGACGAAATTTCCAACCATCTGAGTAAAAACGGAAGTCGTAAAACCAACATCTCAGTGAGAGAGAGGAAAAAAATGTTCATTCTAAATGCGGTTTTACCTTTCGTTTGTAGGAAATTTTGTTTATTTTCTGGAATTGTTCCTGCTTTTATGATTAGTTAACTTCTAGCTTTCAAAGCAGACGGTCGCATGAAATAATTGATGGAATGTTAAACTAATACAGTTCCTATGCGTGATAGTCTTCTTTGGTAGGCTATTAGGTCTTATTAGATACCGCTAAGTAGTTGTTTTTAGATGTGACGAAATTTCCAACCATCTGAGTAAAAACGGAAGTCGTAAAACCAACATCTCAGTGAGAGAGAGGAAAAAAATGTTCATTCTAAATGCGGTTTTACCTTTCGTTTGTAGGAAATTTTGTTTATTTTCTGTAATTGTTCCTGTTTTTATGATTAGTCAACTTCTAGCTATCAAAGCAGACGGTCGCATGAAATAATTGTTAGAATGTTGAACTAATACAGTTCTTATGCGTGACAGTCTTTGGTAGGCTATTAGGTCTTATTAGATACCTCTAAGTAGTTGTTTTTAGATGTGACGAAATTTCCAACCATCTGAGTAGAAACGGAAGTCGTAAAACCAACATCTCAGTGAGAGAGAGGAAAAAAATGTTCATTCTAAATGCGGTTTTACCTTTCGTTTGTAGGAAATTTTGTTTATTTTCTGGAATTGTTCCTGCTTTTATGATTAGTCAACTTCTAGCTTTCAAAGCAGACGGTCGCATGAAATAATTGATGGAATATTAAACTAATACAGTTCCTATGCTTGATAGTCTTCTTTGGTAGGCTATTAGGTCTTATTAGATACCGCTAAGTAGTTGTTTTTAGATGTGACGAAATTTCCAACCATCTGAGTAAAAACGAAAGTCTTAAAACCAACATCTCAGTGAGAGAGAGGAAAAAAATGTTCATTCTAAATGCGGTTTTACCTTTCGTTTGTAGGAAATTTTGTTTATTTTCTGGAATTGTTCCTGCTTTTATGATTAGTTAACTTCTAGCTTTCAAAGCAGACGGTCGCATGAAATAATTGATGGAATGTTAAACTAATACAGTTCCTATGCGTGATAGTCTTCTTTGATAGGCTATTAGGTCTTATTAGATACCGCTAAGTAGTTGTTTTTAGATGTGACGAAATTTCCAACCATCTGAGTAAAAACGGAAGTCGTAAAACCAACATCTCAGTGAGAGAGAGGAAAAAAATGTTCATTCTAAATGCGGTTTTACCTTTCGTTTGTAGGAAATTTTGTTTATTTTCTGTAATTGTTCCTGTTTTTATGATTAGTCAACTTCTAGCTATCAAAGCAGACGGTCGCATGAAATAATTGTTAGAATGTTGAACTAATACAGTTCTTATGCGTGACAGTCTTTGGTAGGCTATTAGGTCTTATTAGATACCTCTAAGTAGTTGTTTTTAGATGTGACGAAATTTCCAACCATCTGAGTAGAAACGGAAGTCGTAAAACCAACATCTCAGTGAGAGAGAGGAAAAAAATGTTCATTCTAAATGCGGTTTTACCTTTCGTTTTTGGGAAATTTTGTTTATTTTCTGGAATTGTTCCTGCTTTTATGATTAGTCAACTTCTAGCTTTCAAAGCAGACGGTCGCATGAAATAATTGATGGAATATTAAACTAATACAGTTCCTATGCGTGATAGTCTTCTTTGGTAGGCTATTAGGTCTTATTAGATACCGCTAAGTAGTTGTTTTTAGATGTGACGAAATTTCCAACCATCTGAGTAAAAACGAAAGTCTTAAAACCAACATCTCAGTGAGAGAGAGGAAAAAAATGTTCATTCTAAATGCGGTTTTACCCTTCGTTTTTGGGAAATTTTGTTTATTTTCTGGAATTGTTCCTGCTTTTATGATTAGTCAACTTCTAGCTTTCAAAGCAGACGGTCGCATGAAATAATTGATGGAATATTAAACTAATACAGTTCCTATGCTTGATAGTCTTCTTTGGTAGGCTATTAGGTCTTATTAGATACCGCTAAGTAGTTGTTTTTAGATGTGACGAAATTTCCAACCATCTGAGTAAAAACGAAAGTCTTAAAACCAACATCTCAGTGAGAGAGAGGAAAAAAATGTTCATTCTAAATGCGGTTTTACCTTTCGTTTGTAGGAAATTTTGTTTATTTTCTGGAATTGTTCCTGCTTTTATGATTAGTTAACTTCTAGCTTTCAAAGCAGACGGTCGCATGAAATAATTGATGGAATGTTAAACTAATACAGTTCCTATGCGTGATAGTCTTCTTTGATAGGCTATTAGGTCTTATTAGATACCGCTAAGTAGTTGTTTTTAGATGTGACGAAATTTCCAACCATCTGAGTAAAAACGGAAGTCGTAAAACCAACATCTCAGTGAGAGAGAGGAAAAAAATGTTCATTCTAAATGCGGTTTTACCTTTCGTTTGTAGGAAATTTTGTTTATTTTCTGTAATTGTTCCTGTTTTTATGATTAGTCAACTTCTAGCTATCAAAGCAGACGGTCGCATGAAATAATTGTTAGAATGTTGAACTAATACAGTTCTTATGCGTGACAGTCTTTGGTAGGCTATTAGGTCTTATTAGATACCTCTAAGTAGTTGTTTTTAGATGTGACGAAATTTCCAACCATCTGAGTAGAAACGGAAGTCGTAAAACCAACATCTCAGTGAGAGAGAGGAAAAAAATGTTCATTCTAAATGCGGTTTTACCTTTCGTTTTTGGGAAATTTTGTTTATTTTCTGGAATTGTTCCTGCTTTTATGATTAGTCAACTTCTAGCTTTCAAAGCAGACGGTCGCATGAAATAATTGATGGAATATTAAACTAATACAGTTCCTATGCGTGATAGTCTTCTTTGGTAGGCTATTAGGTCTTATTAGATACCGCTAAGTAGTTGTTTTTAGATGTGACGAAATTTCCAACCATCTGAGTAAAAACGGAAGTCGTAAAACCAACATCTCAGTGAGAGAGAGGAAAAAAATGTTCATTCTAAATGCGGTTTTACCTTTCGTTTGTAGGAAATTTTGTTTATTTTCTGGAATTGTTCCTGCTTTTATGATTAGTCAACTTCTAGCTTTCAAAGCAGACGGTCGCATGAAATAATTGATGGAATGTTAAACTAATACAGTTCCTATGCGTGATAGTCTTCTTTGGTAGGCTATTAGGTCTTATTAGATACCTCTAAGTAGTTGTTTTTAGATGTGACGAAATTTCCAACCATCTGAGTAAAAACGGAAGTCGTAAAACCAACATCTCAGTGAGAGAGAGGAAAAAAATGTTCATTCTAAATGCGGTTTTACCTTTCGTTTGTAGGAAATTTTGTTTATTTTCTGGAATTGTTCCTGCTTTTATGATTAGTCAACTTCTAGCTTTCAAAGCAGACGGTCGCATGAAATAATTGTTAGAATGTTAAACTAATACAGTTCTTATGCGTGACAGTCTTCTTTGGTAGGCTATTAGGTCTTATTAGATACCTCTAAGTAGTTGTTTTTAGATGTGACGAAATTTCCAACCATCTGAGTAAAAACGGAAGTCGTAAAACCAACATCTCAGTGAGAGAGAGGAAAAAAATGTTCATTCTAAATGCGGTTTTACCTTTCGTTTGTGGGAAATTTTGTTTATTTTCTGGAATTGTTCCTGCTTTTATGATTAGTCAACTTCTAGCTTTCAAAGCAGACGGTCGCATGAAATAATTGATGGAATGTTAAACTAATACAGTTCCTATGCGTGATAGTCTTCTTTGGTAGGCTATTAGGTCTTATTAGATACCGCTAAGTAGTTGTTTTTAGATGTGACGAAATTTCCAACCATCTGAGTAAAAACGGAAGTCGTAAAACCAACATCTCAGTGAGAGAGAGGAAAAAAATGTTCATTCTAAATGCGATTTTACCTTTCGTTTGTAGGAAATTTTGTTTATTTTCTGGAATTGTTCCTGCTTTTATGATTAGTCAACTTCTAGCTTTCAAAGCAGACGGTCGCATGAAATAATTGTTAGAATGTTAAACTAATACAGTTCTTATGCGTGACAGTCTTCTTTGGTAGGCTATTAGGTCTTATTAGATACCTCTAAGTAGTTGTTTTTAGATGTGACGAAATTTCCAACCATCTGAGTAAAAACGGAAGTCGTAAAACCAACATCTCAGTGAGAGAGAGGAAAAAAATGTTCATTCTAAATGCGGTTTTACCTTTCGTTTGTAGGAAATTTTGTTTATTTTCTGGAATTGTTCCCGCTTTTATGATTAGTTAACTTCTAGCTTTCAAAGCAGACGGTCGCATGAAATAATTGATGGAATGTTAAACTAATACAGTTCCTATGCGTGATAGTCTTCTTTGGTAGGCTATTAGGTCTTATTAGATACCGCTAAGTAGTTGTTTTTAGATGTGACGAAATTTCCAACCATCTGAGTAAAAACGGAAGTCGTAAAACCAACATCTCAGTGAGAGAGAGGAAAAAAATGTTCATTCTAAATGCGGTTTTACCTTTCGTTTGTAGGAAATTTTGTTTATTTTCTGTAATTGTTCCTGCTTTTATGATTAGTCAACTTCTAGCTATCAAAGCAGACGGTCGCATGAAATAATTGTTAGAATGTTGAACTAATACAGTTCTTATGCGTGACAGTCTTTGGTAGGCTATTAGGTCTTATTAGATACCTCTAAGTAGTTGTTTTTAGATGTGACGAAATTTCCAACCATCTGAGTAGAAACGGAAGTCGTAAAACCAACATCTCAGTGAGAGAGAGGAAAAAAATGTTCATTCTAAATGCGGTTTTACCTTTCGTTTGTAGGAAATTTTGTTTATTTTCTGGAATTGTTCCTGCTTTTATGATTAGTCAACTTCTAGCTTTCAAAGCAGACGGTCGCATGAAATAATTGATGGAATATTAAACTAATACAGTTCCTATGCGTGATAGTCTTCTTTGGTAGGCTATTAGGTCTTATTAGATACCGCTAAGTAGTTGTTTTTAGATGTGACGAAATTTCCAACCATCTGAGTAAAAACGGAAGTCGTAAAACCAACATCTCAGTGAGAGAGAGGAAAAAAATGTTCATTCTAAATGCGGTTTTACCTTTCGTTTGTAGGAAATTTTGTTTATTTTCTGTAATTGTTCCTGTTTTTATGATTAGTCAACTTCTAGCTATCAAAGCAGACGGTCGCATGAAATAATTGTTAGAATGTTGAACTAATACAGTTCTTATGCGTGACAGTCTTTGGTAGGCTATTAGGTCTTATTAGATACCTCTAAGTAGTTGTTTTTAGATGTGACGAAATTTCCAACCATCTGAGTAGAAACGGAAGTCGTAAAACCAACATCTCAGTGAGAGAGAGGAAAAAAATGTTCATTCTAAATGCGGTTTTACCTTTCGTTTGTAGGAAATTTTGTTTATTTTCTGGAATTGTTCCTGCTTTTATGATTAGTTAACTTCTAGCTTTCAAAGCAGACGGTCGCATGAAATAATTGATGGAATGTTAAACTAATACAGTTCCTATGCGTGATAGTCTTCTTTGGTAGGCTATTAGGTCTTATTAGATACCGCTAAGTAGTTGTTTTTAGATGTGACGAAATTTCCAACCATCTGAGTAAAAACGAAAGTCTTAAAACCAACATCTCAGTGAGAGAGAGGAAAAAAATGTTCATTCTAAATGCGGTTTTACCTTTCGTTTGTAGGAAATTTTGTTTATTTTCTGGAATTGTTCCTGCTTTTATGATTAGTTAACTTCTAGCTTTCAAAGCAGACGGTCGCATGAAATAATTGATGGAATGTTAAACTAATACAGTTCCTATGCGTGATAGTATTCTTTGGTAGGCTATTAGGTCTTATTAGATACCGCTAAGTAGTTGTTTTTAGATGTGACGAAATTTCCAACCATCTGAGTAAAAACGGAAGTCGTAAAACCAACATCTCAGTGAGAGAGAGGAAAAAAATGTTCATTCTAAATGCGGTTTTACCTTTCGTTTGTAGGAAATTTTGTTTATTTTCTGTAATTGTTCCTGTTTTTATGATTAGTCAACTTCTAGCTATCAAAGCAGACGGTCGCATGAAATAATTGTTAGAATGTTGAACTAATACAGTTCTTATGCGTGACAGTCTTTGGTAGGCTATTAGGTCTTATTAGATACCTCTAAGTAGTTGTTTTTAGATGTGACGAAATTTCCAACCATCTGAGTAGAAACGGAAGTCGTAAAACCAACATCTCAGTGAGAGAGAGGAAAAAAATGTTCATTCTAAATGCGGTTTTACCTTTCGTTTTTGGGAAATTTTGTTTATTTTCTGGAATTGTTCCTGCTTTTATGATTAGTCAACTTCTAGCTTTCAAAGCAGACGGTCGCATGAAATAATTGATGGAATGTTAAACTAATACAGTTCCTATGCGTGATAGTCTTCTTTGGTAGGCTATTAGGTCTTATTAGATACCGCTAAGTAGTTGTTTTTAGATGTGACGAAATTTCCAACCATCTGAGTAAAAACGGAAGTCGTAAAACCAACATCTCAGTGAGAGAGAGGAAAAAAATGTTCATTCTAAATGCGGTTTTACCTTTCGTTTGTAGGAAATTTTGTTTATTTTCTGGAATTGTTCCTGCTTTTATGATTAGTCAACTTCTAGCTTTCAAAGCAGACGGTCGCATGAAATAATTGTTAGAATGTTAAACTAATACAGTTCTTATGCGTGACAGTCTTCTTTGGTAGGCTATTAGGTCTTATTAGATACCTCTAAGTAGTTGTTTTTAGATGTGACGAAATTTCCAACCATCTGAGTAAAAACGGAAGTCGTAAAACCAACATCTCAGTGAGAGAGAGGAAAAAAATGTTCATTCTAAATGCGGTTTTACCTTTCGTTTGTAGGAAATTTTGTTTATTTTCTGGAATTGTTCCTGCTTTTATGATTAGATAACTTCTAGCTTTCAAAGCAGACGGTCGCATGAAATAATTGATGGAATGTTAAACTAATACAGTTCCTATGCGTGATAGTCTTCTTTGGTAGGCTATTAGGTCTTATTAGATACCGCTAAGTAGTTGTTTTTAGATGTGACGAAATTTCCAACCATCTGAGTAAAAACGGAAGTCGTAAAACCAACATCTCAGTGAGAGAGAGGAAAAAAATGTTCATTCTAAATGCGGTTTTACCTTTCGTTTGTAGGAAATTTTGTTTATTTTCTGGAATTGTTCCTGTTTTTATGATTAGTCAACTTCTAGCTATCAAAGCAGACGGTCGCATGAAATAATTGTTAGAATGTTGAACTAATACAGTTCTTATGCGTGACAGTCTTTGGTAGGCTATTAGGTCTTATTAGATACCTCTAAGTAGTTGTTTTTAGATGTGACGAAATTTCCAACCATCTGAGTAGAAACGGAAGTCGTAAAACCAACATCTCAGTGAGAGAGAGGAAAAAAATGTTCATTCTAAATGCGGTTTTACCTTTCGTTTGTAGGAAATTTTGTTTATTTTCTGGAATTGTTCCTGCTTTTATGATTAGTCAACTTCTAGCTTTCAAAGCAGACGGTCGCATGAAATAATTGATGGAATATTAAACTAATACAGTTCCTATGCTTGATAGTCTTCTTTGGTAGGCTATTAGGTCTTATTAGATACCGCTAAGTAGTTGTTTTTAGATGTGACGAAATTTCCAACCATCTGAGTAAAAACGAAAGTCTTAAAACCAACATCTCAGTGAGAGAGAGGAAAAAAATGTTCATTCTAAATGCGGTTTTACCTTTCGTTTGTAGGAAATTTTGTTTATTTTCTGGAATTGTTCCTGCTTTTATGATTAGTTAACTTCTAGCTTTCAAAGCAGACGGTCGCATGAAATAATTGATGGAATGTTAAACTAATACAGTTCCTATGCGTGATAGTCTTCTTTGATAGGCTATTAGGTCTTATTAGATACCGCTAAGTAGTTGTTTTTAGATGTGACGAAATTTCCAACCATCTGAGTAAAAACGGAAGTCGTAAAACCAACATCTCAGTGAGAGAGAGGAAAAAAATGTTCATTCTAAATGCGGTTTTACCTTTCGTTTGTAGGAAATTTTGTTTATTTTCTGTAATTGTTCCTGTTTTTATGATTAGTCAACTTCTAGCTATCAAAGCAGATGGTCGCATGAAATAATTGTTAGAATGTTGAACTAATACAGTTCTTATGCGTGACAGTCTTTGGTAGGCTATTAGGTCTTATTAGATACCTCTAAGTAGTTGTTTTTAGATGTGACGAAATTTCCAACCATCTGAGTAGAAACGGAAGTCGTAAAACCAACATCTCAGTGAGAGAGAGGAAAAAAATGTTCATTCTAAATGCGGTTTTACCTTTCGTTTTTGGGAAATTTTGTTTATTTTCTGGAATTGTTCCTGCTTTTATGATTAGTCAACTTCTAGCTTTCAAAGCAGACGGTCGCATGAAATAATTGATGGAATATTAAACTAATACAGTTCCTATGCGTGATAGTCTTCTTTGGTAGGCTATTAGGTCTTATTAGATACCGCTAAGTAGTTGTTTTTAGATGTGACGAAATTTCCAACCATCTGAGTAAAAACGAAAGTCTTAAAACCAACATCTCAGTGAGAGAGAGGAAAAAAATGTTCATTCTAAATGCGGTTTTACCCTTCGTTTGTAGGAAATTTTGTTTATTTTCTGGAATTGTTCCTGCTTTTATGATTAGTCAACTTCTAGCTTTCAAAGCAGACGGTCGCATGAAATAATTGATGGAATATTAAACTAATACAGTTCCTATGCGTGATAGTCTTCTTTGGTAGGCTATTAGGTCTTATTAGATACCGCTAAGTAGTTGTTTTTAGATGTGACGAAATTTCCAACCATCTGAGTAAAAACGGAAGTCGTAAAACCAACATCTCAGTGAGAGAGAGGAAAAAAATGTTCATTCTAAATGCGGTTTTACCTTTCGTTTGTAGGAAATTTTGTTTATTTTCTGGAATTGTTCCTGCTTTTATGATTAGTCAACTTCTAGCTTTCAAAGCAGACGGTCGCATGAAATAATTGATGGAATGTTAAACTAATACAGTTCCTATGCGTGATAGTCTTCTTTGGTAGGCTATTAGGTCTTATTAGATACCTCTAAGTAGTTGTTTTTAGATGTGACGAAATTTCCAACCATCTGAGTAAAAACGGAAGTCGTAAAACCAACATCTCAGTGAGAGAGAGGAAAAAAATGTTCATTCTAAATGCGGTTTTACCTGTCGTTTGTAGGAAATTTTGTTTATTTTCTGGAATTGTTCCTGCTTTTATGATTAGTCAACTTCTAGCTTTCAAAGCAGACGGTCGCATGAAATAATTGTTAGAATGTTAAACTAATACAGTTCTTATGCGTGACAGTCTTCTTTGGTAGGCTATTAGGTCTTATTAGATACCTCTAAGTAGTTGTTTTTAGATGTGACGAAATTTCCAACCATCTGAGTAAAAACGGAAGTCGTAAAACCAACATCTCAGTGAGAGAGAGGAAAAAAATGTTCATTCTAAATGCGGTTTTACCTTTCGTTTGTAGGAAATTTTGTTTATTTTCTGGAATTGTTCCTGCTTTTATGATTAGTCAACTTCTAGCTTTCAAAGCAGACGGTCGCATGAAATAATTGATGGAATATTAAACTAATACAGTTCCTATGCGTGATAGTCTTCTTTGGTAGGCTATTAGGTCTTATTAGATACCGCTAAGTAGTTGTTTTTAGATGTGACGAAATTTCCAACCATCTGAGTAAAAACGAAAGTCTTAAAACCAACATCTCAGTGAGAGAGAGGAAAAAAATGTTCATTCTAAATGCGGTTTTACCTTTCGTTTGTAGGAAATTTTGTTTATTTTCTGGAATTGTTCCTGCTTTTATGATTAGTTAACTTCTAGCTTTCAAAGCAGACGGTCGCATGAAATAATTGATGGAATGTTAAACTAATACAGTTCCTATGCGTGATAGTCTTCTTTGGTAGGCTATTAGGTCTTATTAGATACCGCTAAGTAGTTGTTTTTAGATGTGACGAAATTTCCAACCATCTGAGTAAAAACGAAAGTCTTAAAACCAACATCTCAGTGAGAGAGAGGAAAAAAATGTTCATTCTAAATGCGGTTTTACCTTTCGTTTGTAGGAAATTTTGTTTATTTTCTGGAATTGTTCCTGCTTTTATGATTAGTTAACTTCTAGCTTTCAAAGCAGACGGTCGCATGAAATAATTGATGGAATGTTAAACTAATACAGTTCCTATGCGTGATAGTCTTCTTTGGTAGGCTATTAGGTCTTATTAGATACCGCTAAGTACACTGAGAAAAATTTTTCATTGGCGGAAGTAAATTTGCAATTCCGCCAACTAAATTATTTAATTGATAACGAGCAACTAAATATTTAGTTGCGTCAACTAAATTATTTAGTTCCAGAATTTGAGATATCCAACCAAGAATTAGTTGCCATAAGATACTGTATAAAAGTGATTGTAAATAAAACTTTCTGCTGTGAACTAAATAATAATTCAGTGAACCACACTAAGCTTTTCTTATGTCAATTTAATAAAACTGCGCAGAACTATTATCAGGTTCTCTCAATATTACTTTGAGTTCTCTCAACTAAATGAAACTCTTCTCCGAATCCAATCTTAGTTTGGATTTTTCCTACCTACCTTATCTAACCTACCTAACCTAAAAATTTGGTAATATTTTATTGAACTTTTCGTTTTGAAATTTTTTATTTATTGGTTGGGATTTCGGTTCTTGGTGAAATAATAATATTATCAAGAACCGAAATCCCAAGCAATAAATAAAAAATTTCTACCCAATAAAGGTACAAAATGCGCAGTGTCACGGCTCTCCTCATCCCGATCAACAATATAACAATAAAAAGTATCTGCACATTTTGCTGTCCATATCAATCATCCATTTGTCCATAGTAATGTTAAATTTATAAATTACCTTTAATTATTGTTATATACGCGTAGACCGGGGCGAGTCAAAACTGTACCATTTATTGGTTTGGTTTGTCTGAAATCCATTTAAGTAGGTACCTATACCAAGCTAACAGTAATGACGGCTTTCTGGTGATTTGAACTTCACGATTTGTCAGATTTATACAAACAAAGCTGCAAAAGAATATCAAAAATAAAACCGAATTATTTATTTACATTAAATAAGCAAGAAAAGTTTACTTAAATAAATTATTAGCAACACCCACGTTTAACGAACGCAGCTACATCATGATGGCGTCTATTATAATCGCGACTGATGTGTCTTATCTGAGGTTGCAGTTAGATGAATCTATACATACAGTAAATAAATAAATATTTATTGCCATAATTCTGGTATAATTCCTTCAATACAAACGTTCTATTATTGAACCCTCTCAGTACACCACGCAAGAAATTTTTACTTGACACAATCATACCATAGTTGGAATAATGAAAATCTGATATATTTCACGTAACTATGTTTGGAATATTCTGTTAAATATTTATTCCTACCTCCGGCAAGAAAAACCTATTTGTCTCAATAATTTCTAACTTCTAAGAATCTTTGATTTCTTTAAACAAGATGACTTTATATGTTTAGTTGCTGGAATTAAATTATGTTCCAGTACAGATTCTTAGATTGCTAGCTAGGAGTGATATTATTATGCCAATATGGAAAATACTTCGTTACACAAAATGAGCTTCAATTAAATTATTTAATTCAATCAATTGCTCAATTTTAGTGAATCCAACTAAGATTTGGTACTGTAAATGATAAAGTAGTTCTTATAACTAAATAAATTCTCTGGAGGAAATACCTCCAGCCTTTAGTTCTTTCAAGAATAATATTTCTCTCAGTGTAGTTGTTTTTAGATGTGACGAAATTTCCAACCATCTGAGTAAAAACGGAAGTCGTAAAACCAACATCTCAGTGAGAGAGAGGAAAAAAATGTTCATTCTAAATGCGGTTTTACCTTTCGTTTGTAGGAAATTTTGTTTATTTTCTGTAATTGTTCCTGTTTTTATGATTAGTCAACTTCTAGCTATCAAAGCAGACGGTCGCATGAAATAATTGTTAGAATGTTGAACTAATACAGTTCTTATGCGTGACAGTCTTTGGTAGGCTATTAGGTCTTATTAGATACCTCTAAGTAGTTGTTTTTAGATGTGACGAAATTTCCAACCATCTGAGTAGAAACGGAAGTCGTAAAACCAACATCTCAGTGAGAGAGAGGAAAAAAATGTTCATTCTAAATGCGGTTTTACCTTTCGTTTGTGGGAAATTTTGTTTATTTTCTGGAATTGTTCCTGCTTTTATGATTAGTCAACTTCTAGCTTTCAAAGCAGACGGTCGCATGAAATAATTGATGGAATGTTAAACTAATACAGTTCCTATGCGTGATAGTCTTCTTTGGTAGGCTATTAGGTCTTATTAGATACCGCTAAGTAGTTGTTTTTAGATGTGACGAAATTTCCAACCATCTGAGTAAAAACGGAAGTCGTAAAACCAACATCTCAGTGAGAGAGAGGAAAAAAATGTTCATTCTAAATGCGGTTTTACCTTTCGTTTGTAGGAAATTTTGTTTATTTTCTGGAATTGTTCCTGCTTTTATGATTAGTCAACTTCTAGCTTTCAAAGCAGACGGTCGCATGAAATAATTGTTAGAATGTTAAACTAATACAGTTCTTATGCGTGACAGTCTTCTTTGGTAGGCTATTAGGTCTTATTAGATACCTCTAAGTAGTTGTTTTTAGATGTGACGAAATTTCCAACCATCTGAGTAAAAACGGAAGTCGTAAAACCAACATCTCAGTGAGAGAGAGGAAAAAAATGTTCATTCTAAATGCGGTTTTACCTTTCGTTTGTAGGAAATTTTGTTTATTTTCTGGAATTGTTCCTGCTTTTATGATTAGTTAACTTCTAGCTTTCAAAGCAGACGGTCGCATGAAATAATTGATGGAATGTTAAACTAATACAGTTCCTATGCGTGATAGTCTTCTTTGGTAGGCTATTAGGTCTTATTAGATACCGCTAAGTAGTTGTTTTTAGATGTGACGAAATTTCCAACCATCTGAGTAAAAACGGAAGTCGTAAAACCAACATCTCAGTGAGAGAGAGGAAAAAAATGTTCATTCTAAATGCGGTTTTACCTTTCGTTTGTAGGAAATTTTGTTTATTTTCTGTAATTGTTCCTGTTTTTATGATTAGTCAACTTCTAGCTATCAAAGCAGACGGTCGCATGAAATAATTGTTAGAATGTTGAACTAATACAGTTCTTATGCGTGACAGTCTTTGGTAGGCTATTAGGTCTTATTAGATACCTCTAAGTAGTTGTTTTTAGATGTGACGAAATTTCCAACCATCTGAGTAGAAACGGAAGTCGTAAAACCAACATCTCAGTGAGAGAGAGGAAAAAAATGTTCATTCTAAATGCGGTTTTACCTTTCGTTTGTAGGAAATTTTGTTTATTTTCTGGAATTGTTCCTGCTTTTATGATTAGTCAACTTCTAGCTTTCAAAGCAGACGGTCGCATGAAATAATTGATGGAATATTAAACTAATACAGTTCCTATGCTTGATAGTCTTCTTTGGTAGGCTATTAGGTCTTATTAGATACCGCTAAGTAGTTGTTTTTAGATGTGACGAAATTTCCAACCATCTGAGTAAAAACGGAAGTCGTAAAACCAACATCTCAGTGAGAGAGAGGAAAAAAATGTTCATTCTAAATGCGGTTTTACCTTTCGTTTGTAGGAAATTTTGTTTATTTTCTGTAATTGTTCCTGTTTTTATGATTAGTCAACTTCTAGCTATCAAAGCAGACGGTCGCATGAAATAATTGTTAGAATGTTGAACTAATACAGTTCTTATGCGTGACAGTCTTTGGTAGGCTATTAGGTCTTATTAGATACCTCTAAGTAGTTGTTTTTAGATGTGACGAAATTTCCAACCATCTGAGTAGAAACGGAAGTCGTAAAACCAACATCTCAGTGAGAGAGAGGAAAAAAATGTTCATTCTAAATGCGGTTTTACCTTTCGTTTTTGGGAAATTTTGTTTATTTTCTGGAATTGTTCCTGCTTTTATGATTAGTCAACTTCTAGCTTTCAAAGCAGACGGTCGCATGAAATAATTGATGGAATATTAAACTAATACAGTTCCTATGCGTGATAGTCTTCTTTGGTAGGCTATTAGGTCTTATTAGATACCGCTAAGTAGTTGTTTTTAGATGTGACGAAATTTCCAACCATCTGAGTAAAAACGAAAGTCTTAAAACCAACATCTCAGTGAGAGAGAGGAAAAAAATGTTCATTCTAAATGCGGTTTTACCCTTCGTTTGTAGGAATTTTTGTTTATTTTCTGGAATTGTTCCTGCTTTTATGATTAGTCAACTTCTAGCTTTCAAAGCAGACGGTCGCATGAAATAATTGATGGAATATTAAACTAATACAGTTCCTATGCGTGATAGTCTTCTTTGGTAGGCTATTAGGTCTTATTAGATACCGCTAAGTAGTTGTTTTTAGATGTGACGAAATTTCCAACCATCTGAGTAAAAACGGAAGTCGTAAAACCAACATCTCAGTGAGAGAGAGGAAAAAAATGTTCATTCTAAATGCGGTTTTACCTTTCGTTTGTAGGAGATTTTGTTTATTTTCTGGAATTGTTCCTGCTTTTATGATTAGTCAACTTCTAGCTTTCAAAGCAGACGGTCGCATGAAATAATTGATGGAATGTTAAACTAATACAGTTCCTATGCGTGATAGTCTTCTTTGGTAGGCTATTAGGTCTTATTAGATACCTCTAAGTAGTTGTTTTTAGATGTGACGAAATTTCCAACCATCTGAGTAAAAACGGAAGTCGTAAAACCAACATCTCAGTGAGAGAGAGGAAAAAAATGTTCATTCTAAATGCGGTTTTACCTTTCGTTTGTAGGAAATTTTGTTTATTTTCTGGAATTGTTCCTGCTTTTATGATTAGTCAACTTCTAGCTTTCAAAGCAGACGGTCGCATGAAATAATTGTTAGAATGTTAAACTAATACAGTTCTTATGCGTGACAGTCTTCTTTGGTAGGCTATTAGGTCTTATTAGATACCTCTAAGTAGTTGTTTTTAGATGTGACGAAATTTCCAACCATCTGAGTAAAAACGGAAGTCGTAAAACCAACATCTCAGTGAGAGAGAGGAAAAAAATGTTCATTCTAAATGCGGTTTTACCTTTCGTTTGTGGGAAATTTTGTTTATTTTCTGGAATTGTTCCTGCTTTTATGATTAGTCAACTTCTAGCTTTCAAAGCAGACGGTCGCATGAAATAATTGATGGAATGTTAAACTAATACAGTTCCTATGCGTGATAGTCTTCTTTGGTAGGCTATTAGGTCTTATTAGATACCGCTAAGTAGTTGTTTTTAGATGTGACGAAATTTCCAACCATCTGAGTAAAAACGGAAGTCGTAAAACCAACATCTCAGTGAGAGAGAGGAAAAAAATGTTCATTCTAAATGCGATTTTACCTTTCGTTTGTAGGAAATTTTGTTTATTTTCTGGAATTGTTCCTGCTTTTATGATTAGTCAACTTCTAGCTTTCAAAGCAGACGGTCGCATGAAATAATTGTTAGAATGTTAAACTAATACAGTTCTTATGCGTGACAGTCTTCTTTGGTAGGCTATTAGGTCTTATTAGATACCTCTAAGTAGTTGTTTTTAGATGTGACGAAATTTCCAACCATCTGAGTAAAAACGGAAGTCGTAAAACCAACATCTCAGTGAGAGAGAGGAAAAAAATGTTCATTCTAAATGCGGTTTTACCTTTCGTTTGTAGGAAATTTTGTTTATTTTCTGGAATTGTTCCCGCTTTTATGATTAGTTAACTTCTAGCTTTCAAAGCAGACGGTCGCATGAAATAATTGATGGAATGTTAAACTAATACAGTTCCTATGCGTGATAGTCTTCTTTGGTAGGCTATTAGGTCTTATTAGATACCGCTAAGTAGTTGTTTTTAGATGTGACGAAATTTCCAACCATCTGAGTAAAAACGGAAGTCGTAAAACCAACATCTCAGTGAGAGAGAGGAAAAAAATGTTCATTCTAAATGCGGTTTTACCTTTCGTTTGTAGGAAATTTTGTTTATTTTCTGTAATTGTTCCTGTTTTTATGATTAGTCAACTTCTAGCTATCAAAGCAGACGGTCGCATGAAATAATTGTTAGAATGTTGAACTAATACAGTTCTTATGCGTGACAGTCTTTGGTAGGCTATTAGGTCTTATTAGATACCTCTAAGTAGTTGTTTTTAGATGTGACGAAATTTCCAACCATCTGAGTAGAAACGGAAGTCGTAAAACCAACATCTCAGTGAGAGAGAGGAAAAAAATGTTCATTCTAAATGCGGTTTTACCTTTCGTTTGTAGGAAATTTTGTTTATTTTCTGGAATTGTTCCTGCTTTTATGATTAGTCAACTTCTAGCTTTCAAAGCAGACGGTCGCATGAAATAATTGATGGAATATTAAACTAATACAGTTCCTATGCGTGATAGTCTTCTTTGGTAGGCTATTAGGTCTTATTAGATACCGCTAAGTAGTTGTTTTTAGATGTGACGAAATTTCCAACCATCTGAGTAAAAACGAAAGTCTTAAAACCAACATCTCAGTGAGAGAGAGGAAAAAAATGTTCATTCTAAATGCGGTTTTACCTTTCGTTTGTAGGAAATTTTGTTTATTTTCTGGAATTGTTCCTGCTTTTATGATTAGTTAACTTCTAGCTTTCAAAGCAGACGGTCGCATGAAATAATTGATGGAATGTTAAACTAATACAGTTCCTATGCGTGATAGTATTCTTTGGTAGGCTATTAGGTCTTATTAGATACCGCTAAGTAGTTGTTTTTAGATGTGACGAAATTTCCAACCATCTGAGTAAAAACGGAAGTCGTAAAACCAACATCTCAGTGAGAGAGAGGAAAAAAATGTTCATTCTAAATGCGGTTTTACCTTTCGTTTGTAGGAAATTTTGTTTATTTTCTGTAATTGTTCCTGTTTTTATGATTAGTCAACTTCTAGCTATCAAAGCAGACGGTCGCATGAAATAATTGTTAGAATGTTGAACTAATACAGTTCTTATGCGTGACAGTCTTTGGTAGGCTATTAGGTCTTATTAGATACCTCTAAGTAGTTGTTTTTAGATGTGACGAAATTTCCAACCATCTGAGTAGAAACGGAAGTCGTAAAACCAACATCTCAGTGAGAGAGAGGAAAAAAATGTTCATTCTAAATGCGGTTTTACCTTTCGTTTGTAGGAAATTTTGTTTATTTTCTGGAATTGTTCCTGCTTTTATGATTAGTTAACTTCTAGCTTTCAAAGCAGACGGTCGCATGAAATAATTGATGGAATGTTAAACTAATACAGTTCCTATGCGTGATAGTCTTCTTTGGTAGGCTATTAGGTCTTATTAGATACCGCTAAGTAGTTGTTTTTAGATGTGACGAAATTTCCAACCATCTGAGTAAAAACGAAAGTCTTAAAACCAACATCTCAGTGAGAGAGAGGAAAAAAATGTTCATTCTAAATGCGGTTTT
This sequence comes from Malachius bipustulatus, assembly GCA_910589415.1. Taxonomy (NCBI): domain Eukaryota; kingdom Metazoa; phylum Arthropoda; class Insecta; order Coleoptera; family Melyridae; genus Malachius; species Malachius bipustulatus. Next base: position 5,118,251 of record OU342633.1, read on the forward strand.
ACCTTTCGTTTGTAGGAAATTTTGTTTATTTTCTGGAATTGTTCCTGCTTTTATGATTAGTTAACTTCTAGCTTTCAAAGCAGACGGTCGCATGAAATAATTGATGGAATGTTAAACTAATACAGTTCCTATGCGTGATAGTCTTCTTTGGTAGGCTATTAGGTCTTATTAGATACCGCTAAGTAGTTGTTTTTAGATGTGACGAAATTTCCAACCATCTGAGTAAAAACGGAAGTCGTAAAACCAACATCTCAGTGAGAGAGAGGAAAAAAATGTTCATTCTAAATGCGGTTTTACCTTTCGTTTGTAGGAAATTTTGTTTATTTTCTGGAATTGTTCCTGCTTTTATGATTAGTTAACTTCTAGCTTTCAAAGCAGACGGTCGCATGAAATAATTGATGGAATGTTAAACTAATACAGTTCCTATGCGTGATAGTATTCTTTGGTAGGCTATTAGGTCTTATTAGATACCGCTAAGTAGTTGTTTTTAGATGTGACGAAATTTCCAACCATCTGAGTAAAAACGGAAGTCGTAAAACCAACATCTCAGTGAGAGAGAGGAAAAAAATGTTCATTCTAAATGCGGTTTTACCTTTCGTTTGTAGGAAATTTTGTTTATTTTCTGTAATTGTTCCTGTTTTTATGATTAGTCAACTTCTAGCTATCAAAGCAGACGGTCGCATGAAATAATTGTTAGAATGTTGAACTAATACAGTTCTTATGCGTGACAGTCTTTGGTAGGCTATTAGGTCTTATTAGATACCTCTAAGTAGTTGTTTTTAGATGTGACGAAATTTCCAACCATCTGAGTAGAAACGGAAGTCGTAAAACCAACATCTCAGTGAGAGAGAGGAAAAAAATGTTCATTCTAAATGCGGTTTTACCTTTCGTTTGTGGGAAATTTTGTTTATTTTCTGGAATTGTTCCTGCTTTTATGATTAGTCAACTTCTAGCTTTCAAAGCAGACGGTCGCATGAAATAATTGATGGAATGTTAAACTAATACAGTTCCTATGCGTGATAGTCTTCTTTGGTAGGCTATTAGGTCTTATTAGATACCGCTAAGTAGTTGTTTTTAGATGTGACGAAATTTCCAACCATCTGAGTAAAAACGGAAGTCGTAAAACCAACATCTCAGTGAGAGAGAGGAAAAAAATGTTCATTCTAAATGCGGTTTTACCTTTCGTTTGTAGGAAATTTTGTTTATTTTCTGGAATTGTTCCTGCTTTTATGATTAGTCAACTTCTAGCTTTCAAAGCAGACGGTCGCATGAAATAATTGTTAGAATGTTAAACTAATACAGTTCTTATGCGTGACAGTCTTCTTTGGTAGGCTATTAGGTCTTATTAGATACCTCTAAGTAGTTGTTTTTAGATGTGACGAAATTTCCAACCATCTGAGTAAAAACGGAAGTCGTAAAACCAACATCTCAGTGAGAGAGAGGAAAAAAATGTTCATTCTAAATGCGGTTTTACCTTTCGTTTGTAGGAAATTTTGTTTATTTTCTGGAATTGTTCCTGCTTTTATGATTAGTTAACTTCTAGCTTTCAAAGCAGACGGTCGCATGAAATAATTGATGGAATGTTAAACTAATACAGTTCCTATGCGTGATAGTCTTCTTTGGTAGGCTATTAGGTCTTATTAGATACCGCTAAGTAGTTGTTTTTAGATGTGACGAAATTTCCAACCATCTGAGTAAAAACGGAAGTCGTAAAACCAACATCTCAGTGAGAGAGAGGAAAAAAATGTTCATTCTAAATGCGGTTTTACCTTTCGTTTGTAGGAAATTTTGTTTATTTTCTGTAATTGTTCCTGTTTTTATGATTAGTCAACTTCTAGCTATCAAAGCAGACGGTCGCATGAAATAATTGTTAGAATGTTGAACTAATACAGTTCTTATGCGTGACAGTCTTTGGTAGGCTATTAGGTCTTATTAGATACCTCTAAGTAGTTGTTTTTAGATGTGACGAAATTTCCAACCATCTGAGTAGAAACGGAAGTCGTAAAACCAACATCTCAGTGAGAGAGAGGAAAAAAATGTTCATTCTAAATGCGGTTTTACCTTTCGTTTGTAGGAAATTTTGTTTATTTTCTGGAATTGTTCCTGCTTTTATGATTAGTCAACTTCTAGCTTTCAAAGCAGACGGTCGCATGAAATAATTGATGGAATATTAAACTAATACAGTTCCTATGCTTGATAGTCTTCTTTGGTAGGCTATTAGGTCTTATTAGATACCGCTAAGTAGTTGTTTTTAGATGTGACGAAATTTCCAACCATCTGAGTAAAAACGAAAGTCTTAAAACCAACATCTCAGTGAGAGAGAGGAAAAAAATGTTCATTCTAAATGCGGTTTTACCTTTCGTTTGTAGGAAATTTTGTTTATTTTCTGGAATTGTTCCTGCTTTTATGATTAGTTAACTTCTAGCTTTCAAAGCAGACGGTCGCATGAAATAATTGATGGAATGTTAAACTAATACAGTTCCTATGCGTGATAGTCTTCTTTGATAGGCTATTAGGTCTTATTAGATACCGCTAAGTAGTTGTTTTTAGATGTGACGAAATTTCCAACCATCTGAGTAAAAACGGAAGTCGTAAAACCAACATCTCAGTGAGAGAGAGGAAAAAAATGTTCATTCTAAATGCGGTTTTACCTTTCGTTTGTAGGAAATTTTGTTTATTTTCTGTAATTGTTCCTGTTTTTATGATTAGTCAACTTCTAGCTATCAAAGCAGACGGTCGCATGAAATAATTGTTAGAATGTTGAACTAATACAGTTCTTATGCGTGACAGTCTTTGGTAGGCTATTAGGTCTTATTAGATACCTCTAAGTAGTTGTTTTTAGATGTGACGAAATTTCCAACCATCTGAGTAGAAACGGAAGTCGTAAAACCAACATCTCAGTGAGAGAGAGGAAAAAAATGTTCATTCTAAATGCGGTTTTACCTTTCGTTTTTGGGAAATTTTGTTTATTTTCTGGAATTGTTCCTGCTTTTATGATTAGTCAACTTCTAGCTTTCAAAGCAGACGGTCGCATGAAATAATTGATGGAATATTAAACTAATACAGTTCCTATGCGTGATAGTCTTCTTTGGTAGGCTATTAGGTCTTATTAGATACCGCTAAGTAGTTGTTTTTAGATGTGACGAAATTTCCAACCATCTGAGTAAAAACGAAAGTCTTAAAACCAACATCTCAGTGAGAGAGAGGAAAAAAATGTTCATTCTAAATGCGGTTTTACCCTTCGTTTGTAGGAAATTTTGTTTATTTTCTGGAATTGTTCCTGCTTTTATGATTAGTCAACTTCTAGCTTTCAAAGCAGACGGTCGCATGAAATAATTGATGGAATATTAAACTAATACAGTTCCTATGCGTGATAGTCTTCTTTGGTAGGCTATTAGGTCTTATTAGATACCGCTAAGTAGTTGTTTTTAGATGTGACGAAATTTCCAACCATCTGAGTAAAAACGGAAGTCGTAAAACCAACATCTCAGTGAGAGAGAGGAAAAAAATGTTCATTCTAAATGCGGTTTTACCTTTCGTTTGTAGGAAATTTTGTTTATTTTCTGGAATTGTTCCTGCTTTTATGATTAGTCAACTTCTAGCTTTCAAAGCAGACGGTCGCATGAAATAATTGATGGAATGTTAAACTAATACAGTTCCTATGCGTGATAGTCTTCTTTGGTAGGCTATAAGGTCTTATTAGATACCTCTAAGTAGTTGTTTTTAGATGTGACGAAATTTCCAACCATCTGAGTAAAAACGGAAGTCGTAAAACCAACATCTCAGTGAGAGAGAGGAAAAAAATGTTCATTCTAAATGCGGTTTTACCTGTCGTTTGTAGGAAATTTTGTTTATTTTCTGGAATTGTTCCTGCTTTTATGATTAGTCAACTTCTAGCTTTCAAAGCAGACGGTCGCATGAAATAATTGTTAGAATGTTAAACTAATACAGTTCTTATGCGTGACAGTCTTCTTTGGTAGGCTATTAGGTCTTATTAGATACCTCTAAGTAGTTGTTTTTAGATGTGACGAAATTTCCAACCATCTGAGTAAAAACGGAAGTCGTAAAACCAACATCTCAGTGAGAGAGAGGAAAAAAATGTTCATTCTAAATGCGGTTTTACCTTTCGTTTGTAGGAAATTTTGTTTATTTTCTGGAATTGTTCCTGCTTTTATGATTAGTCAACTTCTAGCTTTCAAAGCAGACGGTCGCATGAAATAATTGATGGAATATTAAACTAATACAGTTCCTATGCGTGATAGTCTTCTTTGGTAGGCTATTAGGTCTTATTAGATACCGCTAAGTAGTTGTTTTTAGATGTGACGAAATTTCCAACCATCTGAGTAAAAACGGAAGTCGTAAAACCAAAATCTCAGTGAGAGAGAGGAAAAAAATGTTCATTCTAAATGCGGTTTTACCTTTCGTTTGTAGGAAATTTTGTTTATTTTCTGGAATTGTTCCTGCTTTTATGATTAGTCAACTTCTAGCTTTCAAAGCAGACGGTCGCATGAAATAATTGATGGAATGTTAAACTAATACAGTTCCTATGCGTGACAGTCTTCTTTGGTAGGCTATTAGGTCTTATTAGATACCGCTAAGTAGTTGTTTTTAGATGTGACGAAATTTCCAACCATCTGAGTAAAAACGAAAGTCTTAAAACCAACATCTCAGTGAGAGAGAGGAAAAAAATGTTCATTCTAAATGCGGTTTTACCTTTCGTTTGTAGGAAATTTTGTTTATTTTCTGGAATTGTTCCTGCTTTTATGATTAGTTAACTTCTAGCTTTCAAAGCAGACGGTCGAATGAAATAATTGATGGAATGTTAAACTAATACAGTTCCTATGTGTAATAGTCTTCTTTGGTAGGCTATTAGGTCTTATTAGATACCGCTAAGTAGTTGTTTTTAGATGTGACGAAATTTCCAACCATCTGAGTAAAAACGGAAGTCGTAAAACCAACATCTGAGTGAGAGAGAGGAAAAAAATGTTCATTCTAAATGCGGTTTTACCTTTCGTTTGTAGGAAATTTTGTTTATTTTCTGTAATTGTTCCTGTTTTTATGATTAGTCAACTTCTAGCTATCAAAGCAGACGGTCGCATGAAATAATTGTTAGAATGTTGAACTAATACAGTTCTTATGCGTGACAGTCTTTGGTAGGCTATTAGGTCTTATTAGATACCTCTAAGTAGTTGTTTTTAGATGTGACGAAATTTCCAACCATCTGAGTAGAAACGGAAGTCGTAAAACCAACATCTCAGTGAGAGAGAGGAAAAAAATGTACATTCTAAATGCGGTTTTACCCTTCGTTTGTAGGAAATTTTGTTTATTTTCTGGAATTGTTCCTGCTTTTATGATTAGTCAACTTCTAGCTTTCAAAGCAGACGGTCGCATGAAATAATTGATGGAATATTAAACTAATACAGTTCCTATGCGTGATAGTCTTCTTTGGTAGGCTATTAGGTCTTATTAGATACCGCTAAGTAGTTGTTTTTAGATGTGACGAAATTTCCAACCATCTGAGTAAAAACGGAAGTCGTAAAACCAACATCTCAGTGAGAGAGAGGAAAAAAATGTTCATTCTAAATGCGGTTTTACCTTTCGTTTGTAGGAAATTTTGTTTATTTTCTGGAATTGTTCCTGCTTTTATGATTAGTCAACTTCTAGCTTTCAAAGCAGACGGTCGCATGAAATAATTGATGGAATGTTAAACTAATACAGTTCCTATGCGTGACAGTCTTCTTTGGTAGGCTATTAGGTCTTATTAGATACCGCTAAGTAGTTGTTTTTAGATGTGACGAAATTTCCAACCATCTGAGTAGAAACGGAAGTCGTAAAACCAACATCTCAGTGAGAGAGAGGAAAAAAATGTTCATTCTAAATGCGGTTTTACCTTTCGTTTGTGGGAAATTTTGTTTATTTTCTGGAATTGTTCCTGCTTTTATGATTAGTCAACTTCTAGCTTTCAAAGCAGACGGTCGCATGAAATAATTGATGGAATGTTAAACTAATACACCCAAACAGCACACAACATCCAATGGACGGGACGATTATGTCCATAATACGTACATGACGTCCATGGACCTTTTGCGCTACATCCATTGGATGTCGTTTTATGTACCATATGTTTTAGTACATCAGAGGTCGTCCGTTCGATGTCCATTGAATGATTCGTTTGTACAAACCAAAATCATGTCCGAGTTTGGACGTCCGATTAATGTACATATTGTGACTTAAAATGGACATCCATATCGACACTTTTAACATCATGTTTAATGTTACTCTCAACAGGTTATTAATTTCTTTAGAATTCAATAATTTTGTAACACCACGCAAATAAACAATATTTCAAGCAATTAGTCACTTATTATTTACAATAATAATAATTACCCACTGAGCAAGAATACGTTGCAGCAACATTTACTAAACGTTTCAATGTCAGCTTGCAATGTTGCATATAAGTTACAAATGGCCTCCCACAATGTTCCTGCAATGTTGAAACGGCCGTGCAGTAACATTGCTCTCGCAACATTGCCAAGCGTAACATTGCGAGAATGATAGAAAAGTAACGTTGCCTCAATTTTACAATCGAAATATTGCAGCAAGGTTACCAATGAATCTTATCTGCTATGTATGAAGTATAATGTTACAGGAACATTGTCAGTGATGATTGCTGAAATATAGCAATTATTATTTTGCAGAGAGGTTGCTGTTACAATCTCACAGGTACGTTTACGTCGTGTTTTAACTGAAACATTGCAAGGAGTTTTTTTATAAACCTTGTAGGGATATTGTTAATGTATTATTCCTGAAATGTTTGAATAGTGCTATTGCTGGAAGGTTTTTTTATAAACCTTGCCGGAACATTGTTAATGTATTATTCCTGAAATGTTTGAATAGTGCTATTGCTGAAAGGTTTTTTTATAAACCTTGCCGGAATATTGTTTATGTATTCCCAAGTAACACAACAGTTTCATCTAAAAGATGTATTTTTTACGTCCAGCACATACGTCTATAGACGGTAGTTTGTAGACTATAATTTAGAAGCAAAATGTCTACGATGCCTACGATATGTATTTATGAGACGTCTTATTACATATCTATGAGACGTCTACAATATGTATCTTTGAGATGACGACACTTTGCGTCTATGGGACGTCTATAATATGCATTGATGAAACATCTACAGTGTGTTTCACTTTAGATGGAATCACATGAATAACTTTTTTATTTTTTGATGAATTAAAAAAAAGTTTTTTTTTTCTTTATGTAAAGCTCTCGAGGCTCTCTTAAATGGGTAGAAAACATTTTAGCCGTAGCAAATAACTAGCCTATACTATGACCAAAATTAGCGTTGAAAATTGAAAAAATATATTAGGCATTTTTTTCCTGGAAAATTTTATTCAAAACAGTTGTTTGAAATAACCTCGAACCCCCAAATCTCGAGTTTGGTTGAAAACAAAAAATTCCCAAAATATTTTCAAGACCACCTGAGTAGGTACCTACCTTACTTGAAAATTTTTTGAGGATTTTTGTTTTCAAGCAAACTCGAGATTTGGGGGTTTGAGGTTATTTCAAACAACTTTTTTATATAAAATTTTTCGAAAAAAAGGCCTAATATGTTTTTCAATTTTCAGCGCTAATTTTTGATCACGCATCAGTAGTCTAGTTATTTATTGCTACGGCAAAAATGTTGTTTACCCATTTAAGAAAGTTTCGGGAGCTTTACATAAAGCAAAAAAGTTTTTTTTTTAATTCATCAAAAAATAAAAAAAAGTTATTGAGGTGATTCCATTTAAAGTGAAACACACTGTAGATATGGACAAGGGGTGTGAGCAGGTAAACTATGATGACTGAAAATATAATGACAACAGATATACTTTAACATGATTTTTTATTTGCTTGGCGTTTTCTTTTACACCAAATAATTGTTATTGCATAATTATACACGTAATATCCATACTCCATTTTTCACATTGAATATTTTTGCTGCTTTCATATCTTGTAGATGCATGTTGGAACCAAGCTGTGACGTCCCTCTCGAATTCACTGTCCTTTAATTGTGGAAAATGCTCGGCCTCTGAAAATCATACATACAGCTAATTAAAAATATGAAAATATAATTTCAATCATTAGTCATTTCAATCTTCAGACCCAGATATATCTCTGTTGGTAAGCCAGATACAAAAACATTTTGCAGACAAAAATTGTTCTCAGGACAATAATAGGGCGGTCATCTGACTGTAATACTAATAACTTTGACCTTGTGGACCAATTTCATGGTACACACGAAAGTCAAGATAATTTTTAAAAAAAGGACACCTGTATATTATTGTTTTTTCATATTCCCTGAGAAAATCAATAATAATAGTTTTTACAGTTGCAGTCTAAAATGAGTAGGTTATGAGTTATGAACATCTGAAAATCGCAGTTTTTCAGTTTTCATGTGGTATCCTACTACGTGGTTTAAATTTTAATACATAGAGTGAAAAAAATTACCAGATTTTTAATCACCCTGTATAAAAATTTTATCCACACAATAAGGATACTATACATGAAAAATTAGGATAGGGACATGTAAGCCGTTTGCCCATAGTTGGAGCCGTTTCCGATGTAGGTACAGTGCTTTCAAAATAAAAAATTTCGATTTTCAGTTTTTCATAACTCATGACCTGCGTACTCATTTTAAACTGCAACTGTAAAAACCATTCTTACTGGATTTTCTCGGGAAATATGAAAAAACAAAAATATTGAAATTGGTTCACAAGGTCAAAGAGATTAGTACAGTCAGATGACCCCCATTGTCCTGAACAACTTTTGTCTGCACAGTTTTTTTGTATCTGGCTTACCAACAGAGATATCCGGGTCTGAAGATTGAAATGACTCACCCTGTATATTATTACTTATAGCATTAATTATTATTAATAACACATAGTTATAATAAATGACTTTCTAATAATACAATTACTTTATTAAAAGTTTCACGCATTCCATACTTAGGTATCTCACTTAATTGTAAATTGAACTATATTTTTTATAGGTAAACTTAAAAAAATCACTTACTATTCATGATTCGTAACATTTAAATGGCTCAGCTTGAAATTATTTCCATTCTTTGCGGTCCAAGAACAGTAGGTACATTGTCCCAAATAAATAGAAAATGTTTTCTAAAATCCTTGGATTTTGCTCCGTCGGACAATTTGAGAAACTGCAGCTAGAAATAAACTTAATTTCAAAGAGAATTTTATAACAATAAAAGTGTTCCGAAAAACATTTCAAATATTATTTCGATTCATATTATCCATTAATTTTTTTTTCCTTTGAATTTTCCACAAATGCAAACAGTAAGATTTAAAACTTATAAAACAAAACGTTTAATTAAAAGTTATTATTATTAATTCAAGACTTATTATACAGGTTGTTCTGTTAGCTCTAAGACAAACTTTGGCAGATAATAGGGTGCGGCGCTAGAACCTTTGGGCAATTAAGTAACAATTAAATGGTAAAATAATTAGACTACAAGTCTGAAAATTTGTTCAGTCATGTTTTCAGGATTTTTTTTTCGGAAAATTTTATTTAAAAAAGTTTCTATGAAATAACCTCAAACCCCTAAATCTCAAAGTTGGTTGAAAAAAAAGAAACACAAGATAATTAGCATAAATATTATGACGGTGTTCTCATAATTTTTATTAAATATCTCCTATCCCCTACCTATTCTTCATAAATCATGGCAATCTTGTAAGAATAAAATTGAAATAATAAAATTGAAATAATAGTCTTGAAATTTTTTTTGGGATATTTTGTGTTCAACTTTTTTAAATAAAATTTTCCAGAAAAAAAATGCCTAATATGTATGTTTTTTTTTCAGCTCTAATTTTGATCATAGTAGGCTATAGTGATTTGCTACGGCTAAAATGTTGTTTGCTCAGTTAAGAAAGCTTCGGGAGCTTTACATATAAAGAAAAAATTTTTTTTTTTTAATTCATAAAAAAAAAGTTATTGAGGTGATTACATTTAAAGTGAAACACACTGTATATAGGTCACTTAATTTTAAACATATTCTTTTTCAATAAACATGGGTTCGATTCGCTTTTATTTAGAAGTTGCAAGCATTAAAAAAATATTTATATCTCCATGTTTTAACAAAAGTAGGCTAATGAATAAATAAAATGCCAGTTGTCATAAGACGATAATTAATTTTTGAGTCGTTTTAATTATTTGTTTGACACATATACAGGGTGTCCCACGACATGGACTGTCATAGCTTAAGGGTAGGTGTAGTTTTTCAAGGCGATTCAGGATCTGGTTTTGAAATTTTCCTGAGGCCCTTCGTTTCGATTATACAGGGTGATTTGTGAAATTTGCCGAAATCTTTGATGAGCGATATCTTTTGAACGAATTGATCGAATTTAACGAAATTTGGTAGATATGCTCTACTAATGACACTTAATACCTCGCATTTTTCGCCGACTCGAAAACTGCAGGGCCATACTTATTTTTTTGATATCTTTCGGTTTTGTAGCAAAGTTCACCCTGTATGCATTTTATTCAAATTTTGGTGCCATTTTCTAAAACTACGTGAAAAATGCTACAATTGTGGTAAAAAATACTTGGCATCATTAAACTGAATCGAGAAGAAAATTCAGTTTTTTAGTTTTTTATTCGGGATTTCGATTCATGTGTTGTTAATAATTCAAGAAAAATCAAATGTGGTTTTTTAAAACTTGCGTATTTTGTAGTTATTTCAAATAAATTTACTTTATCTACAGATTTAGCCAAGATTGGGGACCCTTCTACAGATTGTTTCGAGCTAAGAATAAGTTTTAACAGCAAAATAAATAACAAAATTTAACACATTACCACATAGACAAATAAGTATCCACATAAACGAAACAGGAAGAAAAATATCAACACAAATGTTGGGACGAAAAACTACAATTCAGTGCAGGTAATGGTCAAGGAGACCACCATCAAACTCAACACATTTCCTTGGCCTTGAAATTAATCTAAAAACCATAAAAAAATCGTTTTATTGAAGTACTTGCTGAAAATGTCCACCCAGTTGCTGTATACACAGTCTAGCTCTTCTTAGTATTGAAATGGTAGCTTTGCCAAGAGTCGCGGGATCAGCACGAATAGTTTCTGCGGCATTTTAAATGGCAGTCATGTCGTGGGACCCCTGTATAGAGTGAAAGTTTTGCATTAAAAATGCATTTATGTATTCTGAACTGAGGAATATACCTACACGTAATCCAGTTTTAAAAATGCGTTAAATTCGGGGAATGATAGAGAATCAAAAAATAATAAATAATAAATGAGTTTCTTGCCTCGGAGTTTGCTTTATGAACTATATTCAGGAAATAATGAAATAATTATGCTTCGTTGAGAAAATACAGTGGAAAAAATTCTTATTTTTTAAATATTATTTTTACTCATACCTACCTACATATTATTTTTCGATTTACTATCGTTCCCTGAATTCAACGCGTTTAAAACGTGACCAAAAATTAATTATTGTCATAATTATGTCAACTGATGACAATTTTTATTCAACTCTGTTGCTAAAATATAGAATTTTTTTTTAATACTTACTTACAACATCTAATCTAAACAAAAGCGAATCAAACACATATGTTTATAAAGAAAAAAAATTTTAAAATTAAGTGACCTGCTATCAGCAAAATTTTGTCATAGAAGCTTATAGAACACACCTGTATATCAAGTGAGTTGAACTGTAATAAATTAAACCACAGTGGTTTACACTCGGGTTTACATTATAGTCTCCATTACCTAAATATTTGATTCTTGGCCTTAAATTCTTACACAAAAACGTAAAAATTCGCAAAGCAAAAAAATAACAGTGAAGGACAAAAATATTGCATATTGACTAACGTAATTATTGTTGTTATTTTTCAATTAAACGTTAAATGTGTATTAACCATTTTAAGTTAAAAAAATTTATAAGTATGAGTATGCAATATTTTTGTTTGTTGACTGTATAAAAATACCTATACCGATACCGAGTGGCTGACAATACGAGTATACCTATATTTATAATGTAGGTACTAGGTAGGTATAAAGGACATTGCCTAATTCATAATCCAAAATATTTTTAATGTTAACGAAATTAATTTTGTTACCCATTGTCAAAGTAGATATTTTGACGTAGGTTGTTATTAATATTAATTATATTATTATAGCTAGTGTTCTATGAACAGGAGTATGGTCAGTCACCCGGCACATTGTTTTATTCTGTGCACCCGGTATGTAGATACGATTAAAAAATATTATAAATAATAAAAGTTAATAGGTACTTAACTTACCTGCTCATTTATTTCTAAAAAATGATTAGTTAATATCGATGTCGGATTTTTACTGATAACACAACGAACCACTTCTTAGTCTTACTTCACTCACACTTCACAGAAGAATAACAATAATAAACAATTTCCAATTTCTTTTCAACTTATCTACATCCTCTACTTACTAGTTCTAGTTCTAGTCTAGTCCTCTAGTCTAGTCTGAGTAGTCTGTCTGTCTAGTTTAGTTTTTAGTTTTAGTTCCTTTTCCCCATCCTACCCTAACTGCTCCTGCTAGCACTGCTCGATAGTGTTCAGTGTTGCCAGGTTAAATTTATTCTACTCACTAATCATCAATGATTTTCTACAAAAAATTCTATTAGATTAAATTTTTACAGGCAAATCCCATCGCGTGGTGATGGGGGGGGGGGTTATTGGAAGGAGTCCCCCCCAGAAACAGTGTTTTTTTTAACAATTCAAGGTCACACATTTTCCCCAGGTATACCTATTAAAATTTATGCACATGGAAAAAATAAAAAATGTTCCAACATTCAAGGTCATGAATTTTGCCAGCACATGAAAATTTACGCACACGAATAAAATGAAAACTTGAAAACAACTGTGACGTTCTCGGGCTCGCTGGGAAATTCTCGGATCGACTGCAGATGTAGTTCGGCGGATTGCTCGGGCGCCAGATTTTTAGTAAGGGTTTACTCCCTGGGGGAAATGTTCTCGCTAAATATTTCCTAATTGCCTGAGACGCACAGATGATACGTTTATCGTATCCTTGTCCCTAAAGGTCAGCTCAATGGAGAAACGGAAACGCCAGGGGTCAGATGAAGTTATCACCGAAGACGACGTGCTCAATAAAACGGGCTTTAATCGCTTACTGAACGTCCCTTGTGCCTTCCCGTGGAGCGGTGATGTAAGCGAGGATGATGTTACTCGGTGGTGTCGGTGCTGGTGCTGATACGACTGGCTATTATAATTCCTGCGAGAGGGTTCCTTACCTTTTTCCTCACTCTCGTTTGACTTAAGACTCTCGTTCGGTCAATTGAGCGAAATATTTCGGAAACACAGAAAGACCCACATTTTCCTGAATTATTGTTTATTGATATAAAATAAATCGCTATCACATCCACAGAATTTTGCCACCAAAATTAAATGCCGTTACGGGGAACAAAAATTTATTACCACAATTATTACAGTTTACTGGAAATTCTTACAATCATAAATTTATGAAAATATCCATGTACGTGACGTGTACAAAAAGTAAAACTATTTTTCTGGTTCTTGTGACCTACGGAAGAAAATTCTAAGTTAAATTTTACAGAAAAATTCATGTACGTAACGTGTACAAAAAGCAAACCTATTTCTTTAATTAATACAACCTATTAAAAAAAAATTTAAATTTATAAAATGAAATAAAGTACCTACCTACCTACGGAAAAATATTTACAAATACCAAACTAGACCTAATTCAACTTCAAATAAAAAAAAATCAATATATACAAAATTAGACAGCTATCTACGGGAAAATATATTTACAATTAAACACCCGAATGAGGATCACCGTGAGGCGGCACTGTGTCCTGGGAGGACAACCAATTGATACCAAATTTAAATGCAATAAATCGGACTTGGCCCGTGAGAGGACGGTCAAAAATTACCCAACTGTACCTATCTATCGAAACTGGTCGGCGGCTCTAATTATTGATATCGCATAAACGTCGAGGCGGGGTTCCAGGAGATGACGGGCGCTTTCAGGAAAGGTACTAGGTACGAGTTAAAATTGATTCACCAGTTACCCAGCCACGAGGGGAGGTCGCTTGCACCGCTTACCCTACAGCTAGAAATGCTGGCGACCTCGCTGCTATATGGCCTTCGGAGAATAGGGGGAAATTTACGTGGTGTGTATCGAGACAGTTAACGTGTGGGAGGTATAGGAGGGTTAAATCGGCGGTACCAGCAATGAATATAGTTTAAATCAGGGCACCTACCTTTATATCGGGGTATTGATGACGTAGGGGACTGGTTGGCACGAGTATGTGGCGGCAAAAATTCAAACAAACAGATCAATTCGACTGGTCTGACTCTACTATCGCGGCTTTACTTTAAAAATTCTGAAAATCGAGACTTTCTATAGTTCGCGTCAGCACGGTTAGCTACAGCTAGTACGGAAGACGTCGGTCGGCGGTTTCTATGAACGGCACCCCAATAGCACTAACGTAGTTCACGACGGAAAAATGAAAGAGCTGCACCGCGTAAAACGACGGAAAATCAAAGAGGACGCTAACAATCCATGCACCCATATTTATACCCTTCCTATCTGCTTGTACCCGCTATCAAAAAGCAAAAACGGGCACGCCACTTTTTCTGCACCGTTCGCCTGATTATTTCGAAAAAGGCTTCAAGAAAACGGTCGCTAACTGCACCGATTCAGTTGGCAATAAATTTCAACTCCGTGTATAAAAAATCTCAAAACTTTCATGAAAATAAAATTCGTGTTGCCGGCTCGCGGATTCATGCTATTTATTAAAATTATAATAATTTACTCTTCGGCTTTTCATAAAAATTGCATTTTCATTATTATTACCCACTATGAAAAGAATGGAAAACAGATTATTTCATGAAACTTGATTTGAACAATATGATTTTGATGATTGACTATTGCATTTTGATTGAATTTAAATTTCTTGAATGTTACCTAATGAAAAACGAAGTCGAAAATACGCGACTTCGTTACACCCCCTCTACTTCGGAAATAAAAACCGTAGGTTTTTATCAGCGCGTTAACCCGGGAAAAACAAAAAAAAACTAACTTTCTCGGCCTCTCACAACCATCGATTGATACTACTAACCATGATCACAAATTAAATCTGCCCCCAGAACACATCACAGTGCCTTACCTCTCCGGTCTGGATCCCTACGCGCGTACTCGCGCTAACCATGACGCTGCCTCTCCGTCTCCCGCGCTGGGCCGTGTTAACGGCGGGCCGCTGCCTGTCGAGGCCTCCGCGGTAGGACGTAAAACCGTCGGTACCGGAGGCTGGCCCGCAGATCCTGCGCCGCGGGGTGGCTCGTCGTGTGCACGGATCGCATTGCATGGCCTCGTCTGCCGTGCTGGTGGCGACCCGTTGCTGCACAGGCGGCAAGTCGCCCGTGGGAGACCTGACCTCGTCCTAGGCTCTCCTGTGGCGCCTGGCCTCATCCTTGGCTCTTCTGAGGCGCCTGGGTGCTGCTGGTCCGGTCGCGCAGGGGCAATCGCGCGAAAGCAGGTCCGCGCGTTCACAGCGGGAGCAGAACAATCCAACGATTCCAGGGCTGGTACTCCGGTAGTGGTCCCTATCTTCGCAGTGCCGGCAGAGAGCAGGCTCACGTCTGGGGGCGGTTCCGGGCCGATGGGCTTCCTGGATTTGGGATGTCGATTTCGGCGCTGATGACGGTATCGGCGTCGTCCGACGTACGATGGGCCTATAGTGACTGTCTCCCACTGGCTGCGGATCAGGGGCGGCTGCATGGGTCCGGGGGTCCTTTGCTGCGACGTCTTGAAGCTCTGGCAATGTGGACATCCCCTGACGTATTTGGCGGCGTCTCGGAACATCGCCGGCCAATAATACCTGCCGGCGAGACGCGCGCACGTCGTGGCCACCCCCATGTGTCCTGCGGTGGGAGCGTCGTGATTCTCCTCCAAAATCCGGTTTCGCAACGTGGACGGCACGCACAGCTTCCACTCCGAGTCGGTTCCTGCTTCGAACGGCCGGTGCAGGTCGGGGATGCGGCGTTGCAGACGGTCGTCCCGGATCCTGTAGTCGGGGACGGCATCCGGGTTCCGTTCAACCGCTTCCCGTTTCTTGGTATACCAAGGATCCGGTTTCGCGCTCTCCGCGGTTTCGGCAGCGCAGATCCCTCCCTGGGTACCCGCTGTATCCGTGGCAGAACGGGACAAAACATCAGCCATCTTCTTGGATGCTCCTTTACGGTACCCGACCTCGAAGTCCCTTGGAAAATCGCCAAGCTGGCAACGCTGTTGCGAGGAAAATCCTTCAGCTAGCGCCAGCTTCGCCGGGGCGCCAGGCGCCGCGTCGTTTGGTTCTGCGCCGGTAACGGTTACGCACGGCGCAGCGCAATCCATCGTTGGTCGCGCTTGGCTCTCGGTCGGGCGGCAGCGGTGATGGTGCGGCTGCCTACGTTTCACTGCAGGCGAATCGCCGGGCGCGGGCTTCGCAGTAGCGACGCGCCCGGTCGTATCGGGCCGGTGCGGGAACTTTCTCCGGTGTCGCAGGCTACGGATCGGCTGGCTCGATGCTTCGCTAGGCCTTGGCACGTCGGGCGGCAGTCGGGCTCGATTCTGCTCTTCGCCGGAGCGCGTATCGGCCACCGCTGACTTGGCAGCGCGGGCTGGCTCGCTCGGTGCGGGGCTCTTGACGGTCGGCCGGTTCTTGCTTCGGTTTGAGCGAGCGCGGCGACTGTGGTATTCCCGGGGTGGACGGACGAGACTGCCAGGCGCTTCAATTAATCCTGACTCTGCCGGGGGAGGTTGGGGGTTGTTGCACTTCTCCCGCTGGTCGCGAGACAGACCGTTCGGGCCATCGATGGGTCTCGTTGCCGCCAGCGGGGCACGAAGAGGGTACCTACGTCCCCTGATACACGCCTCGCGCGTGCGCATGTCCAGCGTGAAGTCCAAGCATCCCAGTGAATCCATGCCCAAGACTAGATCCACTGGCAACGTCGGCAAAGCCAGGCAGGCTGCCTGAAGCTTGTTCTGGCCGACAAAAACGTCGATCAGGAATGTTTCCCGGATCGGTACTGATGCTCCGTCGGCGACTCTCGCTGATGTCCCGTGGTAACGCCGTACACGGGCACCTCTCTCCCTACAATGCTCCGACACCTTCTGACTTATGAACGAGCGGGTCGCCCCCGTGTCTATAAGTGCTTCGAACTCCTTCCCCTCTATGCTCACGTTCAGGAATGGCCTGGTGTCGGGGTCAAGGTTGATGGCGGCGGCGGTACTGGGGGCGGCGATGGGGGCGGCGGCGATGTTGGCGGCGGCGGTGTCGGCGGCGGTACTGGGGGCGGCGGCGATGGGGGCGGGGACGGAGGCGACGGATGAGGCGGCGACGGGGGTTCGGTTACTCGGGGCGGGTATCTGTTCGGTCGGCTTGTTTACCCGCCCCGCGTCTCGTTTCCCGGACGCGGACATTCGCAGTCTTTTGACATCACCCCTGGTCGGTCACAACGGGAACAGAATAGTTTCGGTTGTCCGGTACATTGGCTGCGGTAGTGGCCAGCCTCCCCGCAGCGCCAGCAGATCGTGCGGGAATTGTCTCGGACGGGGGCGGTGAATCTCACAGTCTTCGTTTCAGCGGGTGCGGCTGCGGTGCTACCTGCTTCGATGGCCCTCAGCGGTGGTGAGGGTGCTCGGTCCGGTTGCCTGCGCGGTTGCCATCCTTCTCTTCGTCGCGGTGTAGGGCTGGCGGGGGCGAAGGTAGCCCCGGATGAGAGATGCGATCTGCTCTCGGGGACTGAAGGGCGACGGGCGGTGCGTAGCTCGGTCAGCACGTCCTGTGCTGCCTTGGCATCCTCCATTATTGCACGGACGTCGTTGTAGCTTCGGCTCCAGATCAGCTGCTTGATCTCTGGCCGAAGATTTCGCTTGATCCAGTCGATTTGACGGTGCGGCTGGATCGCTCCGTGACGTCTGCAAAGCGTCTGCATTGACGTTATATACTGGAGCACGTCTTCGTCGCGCCCCTGCACCCTGCGGCTTATTTCAGCCTCCAAGTCGAAGAGGTAGTCGTTCTTCAGAAAGTACTTGCAGAACGCCTCCAGGAAGTCCACCCACGTCGTCAGCCACATAGAATTATTCCGGTACCAAGCCAAGCATTCGCCCTCTAGCAGGAGGGGCATGGCACGGAGCATGCGCGTCTCACTCACCCCGTAAATCTCTCGTAATTCTTCCAGCCTTTCGAGGAAGTCGGCGGGACTACCTCGGCCGTCATATCGCAAGTTCCATGACGTCACATTCGGTGGTTCCATCGGTTCGGCTCGGCTTCGGGCTGGTTGCCCACCATCGGGGACGTGAAGGGGGAGCGTAAAGAACGTCGAAATAGGAGGGGCGAACGTCTGCGAGACAGATGGAGATAGCACGGTCGGGGGCGGCGGCGGCTGGCTGACTGGTGCGGTCCCAGGGAGGTGATATGCCGCTGCTGAGGCCGGTACGAATGACTGCATGATGGGCGGTGGCAGCACGGTCGGGGGCGGCGGTGGCTGGCTGAATGGCATGGTACCGGCGACATGGTACGTCATTGCTGGTGCCGGTACGAACTTGGGGGCTGTCCACGTAGTCACAGTCGGCGTCATGACGGTTGCCGATATCGGAGGGGCGGTGTGCTCGGGGGCGGTGGTCTCGCTCTTAGCTGGGGGGTTCGGACGGGACCCCGTGAGCGACTTGAACCACCCCGACAGAAGCTTACGTTTTTCTTCGACGGTCCCTTCGTGTGGGCGACCCAACTTCGCCAACTCTCGGTCCAACTCGTCCTTTTTCAATCGGTATATCCAGGACGTGCGTGTATCCGTGACTTCGGGGTTAAACAGGCCGTGAAACGGATCGGGTTCGGTGCCGGGTTCGCCGGTGTGTCCACAAGTGCCTAGCTGTTCGTCTCCTTTCGGGTCGGACATCTCGGCGGCTGGATACGGGCGAGACTATGCGGATGTAACGGAACAATTTATCGGAAAACAATATTTTAAGTGGTCCCTCTCGACGGCGGTGAAAAATCGGAATCTTCTTCAGGTCTCGGCTCTACGTCTTCGGAATCTTCAGGTCCCTGCTCTACGTCTTCGGAATCTTCAGGTCCCTGCTCTACGTCTTCGGAATCTTCAGGTCCCTGCTCGGGCGCCAGCTTTTCTGTGACGTTCTCGGGCTCGCTGGGAAATTCTCGGATCGACTGCAGATGTAGTTCGGCGGATTGCTCGGGCGCCAGATTTTTAGTAAGGGTTTACTCCCTGGGGGAAATGTTCTCGCTAAATATTTCCTAATTGCCTGAGACGCACAGATGATACGTTTATCGTATCCTTGTCCCTAAAGGTCAGCTCAATGGAGAAACGGAAACGCCAGGGGTCAGATGAAGTTATCACCGAAGACGACGTGCTCAATAAAACGGGCTTTAATCGCTTACTGAACGTCCCTTGTGCCTTCCCGTGGAGCGGTGATGTAAGCGAGGATGATGTTACTCGGTGGTGTCGGTGCTGGTGCTGATACGACTGGCTATTATAATTCCTGCGAGAGGGTTCCTTACCTTTTTCCTCACTCTCGTTTGACTTAAGACTCTCGTTCGGTCAATTGAGCGAAATATTTCGGAAACACAGAAAGACCCACATTTTCCTGAATTATTGTTTATTGATATAAAATAAATCGCTATCACATCCACAGAATTTTGCCACCAAAATTAAATGCCGTTACGGGGAACAAAAATTTATTACCACAATTATTACAGTTTACTGGAAATTCTTACAATCATAAATTTATGAAAATATCCATGTACGTGACGTGTACAAAAAGTAAAACTATTTTTCTGGTTCTTGTGACCTACGGAAGAAAATTCTAAGTTAAATTTTACAGAAAAATTCATGTACGTAACGTGTACAAAAAGCGAACCTATTTCTTTAATTAATACAACCTATTAAAAAAAAATTTAAATTTATAAAATGAAATAAAGTACCTACCTACCTACGGAAAAATATTTACAAATACCAAACTAGACCTAATTCAACTTCAAATAAAAAAAAATCAATATATACAAAATTAGACAGCTACCTACGGGAAAATATATTTACAATTAAACACCCGAATGAGGATCACCGTGAGGCGGCACTGTGTCCTGGGAGGACAACCAATTGATACCAAATTTAAATGCAATAAATCGGACTTGGCCCGTGAGAGGACGGTCAAAAATTACCCAACTGTACCTATCTATCGAAACTGGTCGGCGGCTCTAATTATTGATATCGCATAAACGTCGAGGCGGGGTTCCAGGAGATGACGGGCGCTTTCAGGAAAGGTACTAGGTACGAGTTAAAATTGATTCACCAGTTACCCAGCCACGAGGGGAGGTCGCTTGCACCGCTTACCCTACAGCTAGAAATGCTGGCGACCTCGCTGCTATATGGCCTTCGGAGAATAGGGGGAAATTTACGTGGTGTGTATCGAGACAGTTAACGTGTGGGAGGTATAGGAGGGTTAAATCGGCGGTACCAGCAATGAATATAGTTTAAATCAGGGCACCTACCTTTATATCGGGGTATTGATGACGTAGGGGACTGGTTGGCACGAGTATGTGGCGGCAAAAATTCAAACAAACAGATCAATTCGACTGGTCTGACTCTACTATCGCGGCTTTACTTTAAAAATTCTGAAAATCGAGACTTTCTATAGTTCGCGTCAGCACGGTTAGCTACAGCTAGTACGGAAGACGTCGGTCGGCGGTTTCTATGAACGGCACCCCAATAGCACTAACGTAGTTCACGACGGAAAAATGAAAGAGCTGCACCGCGTAAAACGACGGAAAATCAAAGAGGACGCTAACAATCCATGCACCCATATTTATACCCTTCCTATCTGCTTGTACCCGCTATCAAAAAGCAAAAACGGGCACGCCACTTTTTCTGCACCGTTCGCCTGATTATTTCGAAAAAGGCTTCAAGAAAACGGTCGCTAACTGCACCGATTCAGTTGGCAATAAATTTCAACTCCGTGTATAAAAAATCTCAAAACTTTCATGAAAATAAAATTCGTGTTGCCGGCTCGCGGATTCATGCTATTTATTAAAATTATAATAATTTACTCTTCGGCTTTTCATAAAAATTGCATTTTCATTATTATTACCCACTATGAAAAGAATGGAAAACAGATTATTTCATGAAACTTGATTTGAACAATATGATTTTGATGATTGACTATTGCATTTTGATTGAATTTAAATTTCTTGAATGTTACCTAATGAAAAACGAAGTCGAAAATACGCGACTTCGTTACACAACTTAGGATCCCTCAACTCTATTAATAAAAATAAACACCCAACCCAGTCCAAATCCAAACTACAAAAAAGTATTCATTTATTCAGGAGCTCAGGACACGGCAAGGTAAAATATATTCGGCGGGAGATTTGAATTTTTGAATTTCAAACTGGCAAAACTAAAAGATTCCTTATTACCACTCTGTAACGTTATAGTACGGGCCTGGTAGATGCGATGATTACATACGTCGAGTTTGGGAAGTAACCACGTGAGGACAATGCCAAGCGCTTTGAAACGTATACAGTCACGTATTCGCATTATATCCGCTTTTTCATATCGTGAAAAGACGACAGGGAATGATGTTACGATTTTTGGAATATAAATGCAAAATAAATGTAAAATTCAAAATAAAAATCGTGCTACTGTTAATCTCGAAGATTTTCCTTGCCCTGAAAGTGAAAAAAAATAGAAATTTGACCGTAGTGCCAAAGAAGCCTTAGTTGTGACCTTAATATCAGTTTGCAATGGCTGTTTTTAGCTTCTTACCCACCCAGCATCCCTATATCGCTCCTCGGTCCCGAAAAAATTAATGAAACTTAGGAGCCGCGGATGTATATAATTACCTTTTGTTTTAACTTCAGCCCAAGAATATTTAACACATGATTTATTTGACGTCATTGTTATTTCAATAATTACATACAATTATTATTATTAAACACTCTGGATACTTACTACTACTGATTATAATAGATTAATAATAAGTCGGTGTAATACATAATATGTATACAGGGTGTCCCGTAAGTAATGGTCCGTGGTGAAATGGGAGATTCTTGGTTTAAAAATATTACGATCTGACACTACTTGCTCCAACAAAATCTTGATAATAAAAAAGATACAGGGTGGCAAAGTTGAGATTTAAAAATTTTCTTTTCAAAATATCTCGAAAAATTGTACAGGTACGAACGTGAAAACTTGGGGATAGATGTTTTACGGTATGAGAAATCATAATTTGATATCCGTGTCGATGTATTTTATAGAGGGCGCCACTTAGGTCATGTTGACGACGTAAATGAACACATAACTTTTTTATCCTTCAGGATATCGCGCATTTTATTGCGAAATATTAAAACTACATCATTGATGAGAAAAAAAGGTATACCGGTTGTCAGTCTCAAAAGTTAGTGGTTTTCGAGATAATTGACAGTTAATGATTTTCTGTACTGATACTATTCAAAATTTTTTGCTTACTGCTAGTAGTTGGAAAATTAAAAAATGCCGAGACATAATAATTTTTCAAATTCAGATAAGAGAGATATGATTTCTCTTTATTGCAAACAAAACTTCAATGGGCAAGCTGCGAAACGAGAATACCTGCCACGATATCCAAACAGACTGCAACCTGGTAATCGACTATTTCAGAATCTGTATAGGAATTTAGGTGAATATGGTTCATTTGTTTGCTTTTTTAATATGTCAAAGTGAAAAATGTTTAATTGCCAAAATGCTGGTTATTATCTCAATCTACTGCATTAAGATTTCTGATAATAAAAAAAAAAAATAGAAATAATGCAGGAGATTATTAAAACGTGATTATCTCGAAAACCACTAACTTTTGAGACTGATAACCGGTATTCCTTTTTTTCTCATCAATGATGTAGTTTTAATATTTCACAATAAAATGCGCGATATCCTGAAGGATAAAAAAGTTATGTGTTCATTTACGTCGTCAACATGACCTAAGTGGCGCCCTCTATAAAATACATCGACATGGATATCAAATTATGATTTCTCATACCGTAAAACATCTATCCCCAAGTTTTCACGTTCGTACCTGTACAATTTTTCGAGATATTTTGAAAAGAAAATTTTTAAATCTCAACTTTGCCACCCTGTATCTTTTTTATTATCAAGATTTTGTTAGAGCAAGTAGTGTCAGATCGTAATATTTTTAAACCAAGAATCTCCCATTTCCCCACGGACCATTACTTACGGGACACCCTGTATGTAGTTCATATTGGATGAGGTGTTTGTTATTCGCTTTTATTTTTTTCCTTCATTGTCATTTTCATTAGATTTTCTATCAGAAAAATTCAAATCTACTAGAAAATCCACTATAGCCACTAGATATAAATTTTGACTAAGTACTGCTAGGGCTGTTAAGAATTTTACTAGATCCGGTAGAAAATCTACCAAGTTGGCAACACTGACTATAGTGCTAGTCCAGGTCCAGAAATGCATTCCTTATAATAATTTCAATCGCTGAGCCATATTTTATGTAAACCAGATGTTGGATGTTGATGCTACGCTTTGTTTTATTCTTTTGTCTTCTGCTGTGGTCGCTCTCTGACTGCATGAGACATTCCTTAGACAGACATATATTCCATTCCATTATTCCATTCATTCATTTCAAATCATTTCTATTCTATTTCTCAGCTCTATAAAATAAACACGTTGCACGGAAGACAAACGTGATTTATTTATAATAATAATATATTTTTTATAGGTACATATAGGTACCTGTATTTTTTATTTCTACCTATCTATGAATGTTATTTTTAGCATTTTCAGCTCCTCAGGTGTGATACGATTCTTACTTCTTATTATTAGTAATTGATCATTTTGATAAAAAAAAACAAATATTAACTATAAATATTATACAGGTGTCCCAGATAGCAGGTGGTTCAGGATCTCGGAAACCGTTGGTTAGAGATACAAGGTCGGTGAAATTAGATAAAAGCTGCACAATTTTACGCTTAATAATAATCTGAAAAAAAATTACGATATTTTCAGTCATTGCTGAAATATCCTGAAAAAAAACTGAAAAATCGCGATTTCTTATTTTAGCCATTATCTTTTTTATTATTGAAAATAGATAGTTAAGTATGTATATTATTTTTTGCGGGCTTACATATAGGTAAGTCGTCAAGAGGTTATTTGATATTTCAAAGATTTTAATGCTGGAACAGATCTCGGAGTTTCCATAGCTAACAAATAAATAAATCGTCAGTTTTCAAGGAAACCTTTTAACACCCAACTTTAACACCACTATTTTTTATACAGGGTACAGGGTGTTATTTGACAAACTAATTACAGAGCAATGAAAGAATATATCGATCAGGTGACTAAAAGTAAAAATAGATAGGAAGAACAAAAAAAAAACTGTCAATGATCAAAGAATAATAATTATTGTATATATACAGGGTGTTCAGCTAAGGGTACGGAGCGACCATATCTCGGGAACTGTTGGTCCTAGCCTCAAAATAAAAATTTTCCAAACATAAGTGACCAAGAAAAATTCATTGAAAATATTTTCAAGATGGTCGCACTTCCGTAAATACCAGAAGTCGACAGCTACTTTGTTATTTTACGGCGGATACCCAATATATTATATTTTTTTTTTAATTCTCTGAAAAAATCGAAAGCAAGTGGTTCTAGAATAGCCGCTACGTACCCTTAGCTGATGAACATCCTGTATTGTGTGATTTAAACGCAAGTTTTCTATAATAATTTGCACCCCTGAGAAGTTATAGGAGTTGAAAGTGGGGTTTCAAATTTCGAAAAAAATTAATGTCAGTTGTACCTGAACTTTAGAAAAACCAAATTTGGTACACATTGTGAGTGTACAAAGAGCATTCATTGACAATAAGTAGAGTTAAATTTTAGCATTTAAAGGGTTGATAAGAGATAATGCACCCTTAAAATGTTACATATAATTTAATTTTTTAACCCGTTGGCCGATTTGCTAAATTGTTACTTTATTTTAATGAGAATTAATTCTAAAACTTTCATTTCTCTTAATATTTTCCAATAAAGTTTGTAATTTTCCACAAAAACTCGAAAAACTAAAAAATATATATAGCAGCTATGTAACCTACCTAATAATCCAATCATCAAAAATTCAAAAAAAAAAATTTATTCTCAAACGTTTTCTCTTCTTATTTAATATTTTTTTGTCATTTTCAACTTTTTTCCTGATCGTCAACTTTGACATTCAATTTAAAAAACCAACTATTGAATTTTTGATGATATTATATTGAGACCTATACATAACCTAATTTTTTTTGTTTTTAGGATTTTTTCGAAAGATACAAAGTTTTTTGGAAAATAATAAGAAAAATCAAAGTTTTAGAATTAAATTCTTCATAAGACAAAGTAACAATTTCTTAAATCGGCCAACGGGTTAAGAATTTTTTTTACATTTTAAGGCTGAATCATTATCCCTTATCAACCCTTTAAAATGCTACAATTTATAACTCTGCTTATTTCAAATTAATGCTCTTGGTACACTCACAACGTGTACCCAATTTTTTTTTTTTTAAGTTCAGGTTCAACTGAGATATTAATTTTATTTCGAAATTTGAAACCCCACTTTCAAACCCGATAACTTCTTAGGTGTGCAACTTATTAGTGCAGAGATAAGTTGAGTTAAATCATCATATTTTGGGTTCTCCTACACGCTTCTGCTCTGTGTCGGTTCTTATACTAAACAGTCTGTATAATAATGATTTATTTAATTATTATATTATTAATAATAATTTCAATGTAATGTTGATTTACAAAAGTTGCGCAAACGTTTTTTGTACAATATTTTACAAACCTGACAATTATTACAGCCCAGCAATTTTTGAATGGTACCTCACTTAAATGTTATAAGTGTAATGATGCCTGAACCAGTTTTCCCGTAATGTTGCTTTGTAAGCTTGCTGTTATGTTGGAACAACATTTACGTGAAATATTCAGCAGAACCAACAAAAATCACATCCCCGCAATGTTATTATTTCAACGTTGTTTCAATATTTCAAATCGAAAGTTGCCTCAACCAACGTTATTCAAATATTGCTTAGTAAGCTTGCTGTTATGTTGCAACAACATATACGTGAAATATTCAACAGAACTGACAAAAATCACATCCCCGCAATGTTATTATTGCAACGTTGTTTCAATATTCAAAATCTAATGTTGCCTCAATCAACTTTATTCAAATATTGCTTTGTAAGCTTGCTGTTATGTTGCAACAACATTTACGTGAAATATTCAACAGAACCGACAAAAATCACATTCCGGCAACGTTATTATGGCAAAGTTGTTTCAATATTCAAACTCTAATGTTGCCTCAATCAACGTTATTCAAATATTGCTTTGTAAGGTTCTAAAAACATTGCAGTAACTTATTTACACAACTTTCGACATAACTCAAAATTGTAATGTTCCTGTAACATTTTGTAATGTTCCTTGCTCAGTGGGATATAAATCTTGTATTACGTTAATTATCAAGAATTGAAGGCCAATAATAGTTCAAACGAAGAAAAAGAAGAAATCCATACAAGTTATACCTAACCTAAAAATAAAAATTCATTTCGCCTTCAATGACGACATTGGTCGTATTAATCTTTCAGTTTTCGAGGTTTATTAGGTATTGAGAGTTTGTCTATTGCAGTCCCACTATAGCAAAAGCCTCATCAATCAGTACGGAAATTGTGTGCAGTCATATAATACAAATAAACAGTGAATAAATAAATTGTGTAGTTGTATCATGTGTGCCGGTACCGCTAAGCTGACATTTCAAGAACAGCAATTTCAGAGAAGCGGCAAGCGAGAAAAATCTTCTATTTTCTGCTAAACGCTTCTCCGAATTTGCTTTTTTAGTAATGTCAGTTACCACACAATTTCGGTGCTGGTGAAAATTTTAATGTTCATTTTTTGATCCACATAATGTACGCTAATGAACGTCCATGTTTGTGACAATGGATGTCCAAAGGACATTTTTTTAATTATACAAATTTGATCCAAAAGTAGTCCAGATTTTAATCCATACAATGTCCACTGAAGGACTAACAATGGAGGTCCCAAACTGTGTCATTTGTATCATCCACTGGACATCCACTGAATGTACGATGTCCATATGTGGATGGCCAATGGATGTCATGGAAGTCCACAGTAGTAATAAAAATGGACATCCACTGGATGTTATTGTGCTGTTTGGGCAGTTCCTATGCGTGATAGTCTTCTTTGGTAGGCTATTAGGTCTTATTAGATACCGCTAAGTAGTTGTTTTTAGATGTGACGAAATTTCCAACCATCTGAGTAAAAACGGAAGTCGTAAAACCAACATCTCAGTGAGAGAGAGGAAAAAAATGTTCATTCTAAATGCGGTTTTACCTTTCGTTTGTAGGAAATTTTGTTTATTTTCTGGAATTGTTCCTGCTTTTATGATTAGTTAACTTCTAGCTTTCAAAGCAGACGGTCGCATGAAATAATTGATGGAATGTTAAACTAATACAGTTCCTATGCGTGATAGTCTTCTTTGGTAGGCTATTAGGTCTTATTAGATACCGCTAAGTAGTTGTTTTTAGATGTGACGAAATTTCCAACCATCTGAGTAAAAACGAAAGTCTTAAAACCAACATCTCAGTGAGAGAGAGGAAAAAAATGTTCATTCTAAATGCGGTTTTACCTTTCGTTTGTAGGAAATTTTGTTTATTTTCTGGAATTGTTCCTGCTTTTATGATTAGTTAACTTCTAGCTTTCAAAGCAGACGGTCGCATGAAATAATTGATGGAATGTTAAACTAATACAGTTCCTATGCGTGATAGTCTTCTTTGGTAGGCTATTAGGTCTTATTAGATACCGCTAAGTAGTTGTTTTTAGATGTGACGAAATTTCCAACCATCTGAGTAAAAACGGAAGTCGTAAAAGCAACATCTCAGTGAGAGAGAGGAAAAAAATGTTCATTCTAAATGCGGTTTTACCTTTCGTTTGTAGGAAATTTTGTTTATTTTCTGTAATTGTTCCTGTTTTTATGATAAGTCAACTTCTAGCTATCAAAGCAGACGGTCGCATGAAATAATTGTTAGAATGTTGAACTAATACAGTTCTTATGCGTGACAGTCTTTGGTAGGCTATTAGGTCTTATTAGATACCTCTAAGTAGTTGTTTTTAGATGTGACGAAATTTCCAACCATCTGAGTAAAAACGGAAGTCGTAAAACCAACATCTCAGTGAGAGAGAGGAAAAAAATGTTCATTCTAAATGCGGTTTTACCTTTCGTTTGTAGGAAATTTTGTTTATTTTCTGGAATTGTTCCTGCTTTTATGATTAGTTAACTTCTAGCTTTCAAAGCAGACGGTCGCATGAAATAATTGATGGAATGTTAAACTAATACAGTTCCTATGCGTGATAGTCTTCTTTGGTAGGCTATTAGGTCTTATTAGATACCGCTAAGTAGTTGTTTTTAGATGTGACGAAATTTCCAACCATCTGAGTAAAAACGGAAGTCGTAAAACCAACATCTCAGTGAGAGAGAGGAAAAAAATGTTCATTCTAAATGCGGTTTTACCTTTCGTTTGTAGGAAATTTTGTTTATTTTCTGTAATTGTTCCTGTTTTTATGATTAGTCAACTTCTAGCTATCAAAGCAGATGGTCGCATGAAATAATTGTTAGAATGTTGAACTAATACAGTTCTTATGCGTGACAGTCTTTGGTAGGCTATTAGGTCTTATTAGATACCTCTAAGTAGTTGTTTTTAGATGTGACGAAATTTCCAACCATCTGAGTAGAAACGGAAGTCGTAAAACCAACATCTCAATGAGAGAGAGGAAAAAAATGTTCATTCTAAATGCGGTTTTACCTTTCGTTTGTAGGAAATTTTGTTTATTTTCTGGAATTGTTCCTGCTTTTATGATTAGTCAACTTCTAGCTTTCAAAGCAGACGGTCGCATGAAATAATTGATGGAATATTAAACTAATACAGTTCCTATGCGTGATAGTCTTCTTTGGTAGGCTATTAGGTCTTATTAGATACCGCTAAGTAGTTGTTTTTAGATGTGACGAAATTTCCAACCATCTGAGTAAAAACGGAAGTCGTAAAACCAACATCTCAGTGAGAGAGAGGAAAAAAATGTTCATTCTAAATGCGGTTTTACCTTTCGTTTGTAGGAAATTTTGTTTATTTTCTGGAATTGTTCCTGCTTTTATGATTAGTCAACTTCTAGCTTTCAAAGCAGACGGTCGCATGAAATAATTGATGGAATGTTAAACTAATACAGTTCCTATGCGTGACAGTCTTCTTTAGTAGGCTATTAGGTCTTATTAGATACCTCTTAGTAGTTGTTTTTAGATGTGACGAAATTTCCAACCATCTGAGTAAAAACGGAAGTCGTAAAACCAACATCTCAGTGAGAGAGAGGAAAAAAATGTTCATTCTTAATGCGGTTTTACCTTTCGTTTGTAGGAAATTTTGTTTATTTTCTGGAATTGTTCCTGTTTTTATGATTAGTCAACTTCTAGCTATCAAAGCAGACGGTCGCATGAAATAATTGTTAGAATGTTGAACTAATACAGTTCTTATGCGTGACAGTCTTTGGTAGGCTATTAGGTCTTATTAGATACCTCTAAGTAGTTGTTTTTAGATGTGACGAAATTTCCAACCATCTGAGTAGAAACGGAAGTCGTAAAACCAACATCTCAGTGAGAGAGAGGAAAAAAATGTTCATTCTAAATGCGGTTTTACCTTTCGTTTGTAGGAAATTTTGTTTATTTTCTGTAATTGTTCCTGTTTTTATGATTAGTCAACTTCTAGCTATCAAAGCAGACGGTCGCATGAAATAATTGTTAGAATGTTGAACTAATACAGTTCTTATGCGTGACAGTCTTTGGTAGGCTATTAGGTCTTATTAGATACCTCTAAGTAGTTGTTTTTAGATGTGACGAAATTTCCAACCATCTGAGTAGAAACGGAAGTCGTAAAACCAACATCTCAGTGAGAGAGAGGAAAAAAATGTTCATTCTAAATGCGGTTTTACCTTTCGTTTGTAGGAAATTTTGTTTATTTTCTGTAATTGTTCCTGTTTTTATGATTAGTCAACTTCTAGCTATCAAAGCAGACGGTCGCATGAAATAATTGTTAGAATGTTGAACTAATACAGTTCTTATGCGTGACAGTCTTTGGTAGGCTATTAGGTCTTATTAGATACCGCTAAGTAGTTGTTTTTAGATGTGACGAAATTTCCAACCATCTGAGTAAAAACGGAAGTCGTAAAACCAACATCTCAGTGAGAGAGAGGAAAAAAATGTTCATTCTAAATGCGGTTTTACCTTTCGTTTGTAGGAAATTTTGTTTATTTTCTGTAATTGTTCCTGTTTTTATGATTAGTCAACTTCTAGCTATCAAAGCAGACGGTCGCATGAAATAATTGTTAGAATGTTGAACTAATACAGTTCTTATGCGTGACAGTCTTTGGTAGGCTATTAGGTCTTATTAGATACCGCTAAGTAGTTGTTTTTAGATGTGACGAAATTTCCAACCATCTGAGTAAAAACGGAAGTCGTAAAACCAACATCTCAGTGAGAGAGAGGAAAAAAATGTTCATTCTAAATGCGGTTTTACCTTTCGTTTGTAGGAAATGTTGTTTATTTTCTGTAATTGTTCCTGTTTTTATGATTAGTCAACTTCTAGCTATCAAAGCAGACGGTCGCATGAAATAATTGTTAGAATGTTGAACTAATACAGTTCTTATGCGTGACAGTCTTTGGTAGGCTATTAGGTCTTATTAGATACCTCTAAGTAGTTGTTTTTAGATGTGACGAAATTTCCAACCATCTGAGTAGAAACGGAAGTCGTAAAACCAACATCTCAGTGAGAGAGAGGAAAAAAATGTTCATTCTAAATGCGGTTTTACCTTTCGTTTGTAGGAAATTTTGTTTATTTTCTGGAATTGTTCCTGCTTTTATGATTAGTCAACTTCTAGCTATCAAAGCAGACGGTCGCATGAAATAATTGTTAGAATGTTGAACTAATACAGTTCTTATGCGTGACAGTCTTTGGTAGGCTATTAGGTCTTATTAGATACCGCTAAGTAGTTGTTTTTAGATGTGACGAAATTTCCAACCATCTGAGTAAAAACGGAAGTCGTAAAACCAACATCTCAGTGAGAGAGAGGAAAAAAATGTTCATTCTAAATGCGGTTTTACCTTTCGTTTGTAGGAAATTTTGTTTATTTTCTGTAATTGTTCCTGTTTTTATGATTAGTCAACTTCTAGCTATCAAAGCAGACGGTCGCATGAAATAATTGTTAGAATGTTGAACTAATACAGTTCTTATGCGTGACAGTCTTTGGTAGGCTATTAGGTCTTATTAGATACCGCTAAGTAGTTGTTTTTAGATGTGACGAAATTTCCAACCATCTGAGTAAAAACGGAAGTCGTAAAACCAACATCTCAGTGAGAGAGAGGAAAAAAATGTTCATTCTAAATGCGGTTTTACCTTTCGTTTGTAGGAAATTTTGTTTATTTTCTGGAATTGTTCCTGCTTTTATGATTAGTCAACTTCTAGCTTTCAAAGCAGACGGTCGCATGAAATAATTGATGGAATGTTAAACTAATACAGTTCCTATGCGTGACAGTCTTCTTTGGTAGGCTATTAGGTCTTATTAGATACCGCTAAGTAGTTGTTTTTAGATGTGACGAAATTTCCAACCATCTGAGTAGAAACGGAAGTCGTAAAACCAACATCTCAGTGAGAGAGAGGAAAAAAATGTTCATTCTAAATGCGGTTTTACCTTTCGTTTGTGGGAAATTTTGTTTATTTTCTGGAATTGTTCCTGCTTTTATGATTAGTCAACTTCTAGCTTTCAAAGCAGACGGTCGCATGAAATAATTGATGGAATGTTAAACTAATACAGTTCCTATGCGTGATAGTCTTCTTTGGTAGGCTATTAGGTCTTATTAGATACCGCTAAGTAGTTGTTTTTAGATGTGACGAAATTTCCAACCATCTGAGTAAAAACGGAAGTCGTAAAACCAACATCTCAGTGAGAGAGAGGAAAAAAATGTTCATTCTAAATGCGGTTTTACCTTTCGTTTGTAGGAAATTTTGTTTATTTTCTGGAATTGTTCCTGCTTTTATGATTAGTTAACTTCTAGCTTTCAAAGCAGACGGTCGCATGAAATAATTGATGGAATGTTAAACTAATACAGTTCCTATGCGTGATAGTCTTCTTTGGTAGGCTATTAGGTCTTATTAGATACCGCTAAGTAGTTGTTTTTAGATGTGACGAAATTTCCAACCATCTGAGTAAAAACGAAAGTCTTAAAACCAACATCTCAGTGAGAGAGAGGAAAAAAATGTTCATTCTAAATGCGGTTTTACCTTTCGTTTGTAGGAAATTTTGTTTATTTTCTGGAATTGTTCCTGCTTTTATGATTAGTTAACTTCCAGCTTTCAAAGCAGACGGTCGCATGAAATAATTGATGGAATGTTAAACTAATACAGTTCCTATGCGTGATAGTCTTCTTTGGTAGGCTATTAGGTCTTATTAGATACCGCTAAGTAGTTGTTTTTAGATGTGACGAAATTTCCAACCATCTGAGTAAAAACGGAAGTCGTAAAAGCAACATCTCAGTGAGAGAGAGGAAAAAAATGTTCATTCTAAATGCGGTTTTACCTTTCGTTTGTAGGAAATTTTGTTTATTTTCTGTAATTGTTCCTGTTTTTATGATTAGTCAACTTCTAGCTATCAAAGCAGACGGTCGCATGAAATAATTGTTAGAATGTTGAACTAATACAGTTCTTATGCGTGACAGTCTTTGGTAGGCTATTAGGTCTTATTAGATACCTCTAAGTAGTTGTTTTTAGATGTGACGAAATTTCCAACCATCTGAGTAGAAACGGAAGTCGTAAAACCAACATCTCAGTGAGAGAGAGGAAAAAAATGTTCATTCTAAATGCGGTTTTACCTTTCGTTTGTAGGAAATTTTGTTTATTTTCTGGAATTGTTCCTGCTTTTATGATTAGTCAACTTCTAGCTTTCAAAGCAGACGGTCGCATGAAATAATTGATGGAATATTAAACTAATACAGTTCCTATGCGTGATAGTCTTCTTTGGTAGGCTATTAGGTCTTATTAGATACCGCTAAGTAGTTGTTTTTAGATGTGACGAAATTTCCAACCATCTGAGTAAAAACGGAAGTCGTAAAACCAACATCTCAGTGAGAGAGAGGAAAAAAATGTTCATTCTAAATGCGGTTTTACCTTTCGTTTGTAGGAAATTTTGTTTATTTTCTGGAATTGTTCCCGCTTTTATGATTAGTTAACTTCTAGCTTTCAAAGCAGACGGTCGCATGAAATAATTGATGGAATGTTAAACTAATACAGTTCCTATGCGTGATAGTCTTCTTTGGTAGGCTATTAGGTCTTATTAGATACCGCTAAGTAGTTGTTTTTAGATGTGACGAAATTTCCAACCATCTGAGTAAAAACGGAAGTCGTAAAACCAACATCTCAGTGAGAGAGAGGAAAAAAATGTTCATTCTAAATGCGGTTTTACCTTTCGTTTGTAGGAAATTTTGTTTATTTTCTGTAATTGTTCCTGTTTTTATGATTAGTCAACTTCTAGCTATCAAAGCAGATGGTCGCATGAAATAATTGTTAGAATGTTGAACTAATACAGTTCTTATGCGTGACAGTCTTTGGTAGGCTATTAGGTCTTATTAGATACCTCTAAGTAGTTGTTTTTAGATGTGACGAAATTTCCAACCATCTGAGTAGAAACGGAAGTCGTAAAACCAACATCTCAATGAGAGAGAGGAAAAAAATGTTCATTCTAAATGCGGTTTTACCTTTCGTTTGTAGGAAATTTTGTTTATTTTCTGGAATTGTTCCTGCTTTTATGATTAGTCAACTTCTAGCTTTCAAAGCAGACGGTCGC
Organism: Malachius bipustulatus; assembly: GCA_910589415.1. Taxonomy (NCBI): domain Eukaryota; kingdom Metazoa; phylum Arthropoda; class Insecta; order Coleoptera; family Melyridae; genus Malachius; species Malachius bipustulatus. The sequence continues at coordinate 5,152,267 of OU342633.1, forward strand.
ATGAAATAATTGATGGAATGTTAAACTAATACAGTTCCTATGCGTGACAGTCTTCTTTGGTAGGCTATTAGGTCTTATTAGATACCTCTTAGTAGTTGTTTTTAGATGTGACGAAATTTCCAACCATCTGAGTAAAAACGGAAGTCGTAAAACCAACATCTCAGTGAGAGAGAGGAAAAAAATGTTCATTCTTAATGCGGTTTTACCTTTCGTTTGTAGGAAATTTTGTTTATTTTCTGGAATTGTTCCTGCTTTTATGATTAGTTAACTTCTAGCTTTCAAAGCAGACGGTCGCATGAAATAATTGATGGAATGTTAAACTAATACAGTTCCTATGCGTGATAGTCTTCTTTGGTAGGCTATTAGGTCTTATTAGATACCGGTAAGTAGTTGTTTTTAGATGTGACGAAATTTCCAACCATCTGAGTAAAAACGGAAGTCGTAAAACCAACATCTCAGTGAGAGAGAGGGAAAAAATGTTCATTCTAAATGCGGTTTTACCTTTCGTTTGTAGGAAATTTTGTTTATTTTCTGGAATTGTTCCTGCTTTTATGATTAGTTAACTTCTAGCTTTCAAAGCAGACGGTCGCATGAAATAATTGATGGAATGTTAAACTAATACAGTTCCTATGCGTGATAGTCTTCTTTGGTAGGCTATTAGGTCTTATTAGATACCGCTAAGTAGTTGTTTTTAGATATGACGAAATTTCCAACCATCTGAGTGAAAACGAAAGTCTTAAAACCAACATCTCAGTGAGAGAGAGGAAAAAAATGTTCATTCTAAATGCGGTTTTACCTTTCGTTTGTAGGAAATTTTGTTTATTTTCTGTAATTGTTCCTGCTTTTATGATTAGTTAACTTCTAGCTTTCAAAGCAGACGGTCGCATGAAATAATTGATGGAATGTTAAACTAATACAGTTCCTATGCGTGATAGTCTTCTTTGGTAGGCTATTAGGTCTTATTAGATACCGCTAAGTAGTTGTTTTTAGATGTGACGAAATTTCCAACCATCTGAGTAAAAACGGAAGTCGTAAAACCAACATCTCAGTGAGAGAGAGGAAAAAAATGTTCATTCTAAATGCGGTTTTACCTTTCGTTTGTAGGAAATTTTGTTTATTTTCTGGAATTGTTCCTGCTTTTATGATTAGTTAACTTCTAGCTTTCAAAGCAGACGGTCGCATGAAATAATTGATGGAATGTTAAACTAATACAGTTCCTATGCGTGATAGTCTTCTTTGGTAGGCTATTAGGTCTTATTAGATACCGCTAAGTAGTTGTTTTTAGATGTGACGAAATTTCCAACCATCTGAGTAAAAACGGAAGTCGTAAAACCAACATCTCAGTGAGAGAGAGGAAAAAAATGTTCATTCTAAATGCGGTTTTACCTTTCGTTTGTAGGAAATTTTGTTTATTTTCTGTAATTGTTCCTGTTTTTATGATTAGTCAACTTCTAGCTATCAAAGCAGATGGTCGCATGAAATAATTGTTAGAATGTTGAACTAATACAGTTCTTATGCGTGACAGTCTTTGGTAGGCTATTAGGTCTTATTAGATACCTCTAAGTAGTTGTTTTTAGATGTGACGAAATTTCCAACCATCTGAGTAGAAACGGAAGTCGTAAAACCAACATCTCAATGAGAGAGAGGAAAAAAATGTTCATTCTAAATGCGGTTTTACCTTTCGTTTGTAGGAAATTTTGTTTATTTTCTGGAATTGTTCCTGCTTTTATGATTAGTCAACTTCTAGCTTTCAAAGCAGACGGTCGCATGAAATAATTGATGGAATGTTAAACTAATACAGTTCCTATGCGTGACAGTCTTCTTTGGTAGGCTATTAGGTCTTATTAGATACCTCTTAGTAGTTGTTTTTAGATGTGACGAAATTTCCAACCATCTGAGTAAAAACGGAAGTCGTAAAACCAACATCTCAGTGAGAGAGAGGAAAAAAATGTTCATTCTTAATGCGGTTTTACCTTTCGTTTGTAGGAAATTTTGTTTATTTTCTGGAATTGTTCCTGCTTTTATGATTAGTTAACTTCTAGCTTTCAAAGCAGACGGTCGCATGAAATAATTGATGGAATGTTAAACTAATACAGTTCCTATGCGTGATAGTCTTCTTTGGTAGGCTATTAGGTCTTATTAGATACCGGTAAGTAGTTGTTTTTAGATGTGACGAAATTTCCAACCATCTGAGTAAAAACGGAAGTCGTAAAACCAACATCTCAGTGAGAGAGAGGGAAAAAATGTTCATTCTAAATGCGGTTTTAGCTTTCGTTTGTAGGAAATTTTGTTTATTTTCTGTAATTGTTCCTGTTTTTATGATTAGTCAACTTCTAGCTATCAAAGCAGACGGTCGCATGAAATAATTGTTAGAATGTTGAACTAATACAGTTCTTATGCGTGACAGTCTTTGGTAGGCTATTAGGTCTTATTAGATACCTCCAAGTAGTTGTTTTTAGATGTGACGAAATTTCCAACCATCTGAGTAGAAACGGAAGTCGTAAAACCAACATCTCAGTGAGAGAGAGGAAAAAAATGTTCATTCTAAATGCGGTTTTACCTTTCGTTTGTAGGAAATTTTGTTTATTTTCTGGAATTGTTCCTGCTTTTATGATTAGTCAACTTCTAGTTTTCAAAGCAGACGGTCGCATGAAATAATTGATGGAATGTTAAACTAATACAGTTCCTATGCGTGACAGTCTTCTTTGGTAGGCTATTAGGTCTTATTAGATACCTCTAAGTAGTTGTTTTTAGATGTGACGAAATTTCCAACCATCTGAGTAAAAACGGAAGTCGTAAAACCAACATCTCAGTGAGAGAGAGGGAAAAAATGTTCATTCTAAATGCGGTTTTACCTTTCGTTTGTAGGAAATTTTGTTTATTTTCTGTAATTGTTCCTGTTTTTATGATTAGTCAACTTCTAACTATCAAAGCAGACGGTCGCATGAAATAATTGTTAGAATGTTGAACTAATACAGTTCTTATGCGTGACAGTCTTTGGTAGGCTATTAGGTCTTATTAGATACCTCTAAGTAGTTGTTTTTAGATGTGACGAAATTTCCAACCATCTGAGTAGAAACGGAAGTCGTAAAACCAACATCTCAGTGAGAGAGAGGAAAAAAATGTTCATTCTAAATGCGGTTTTACCTTTCGTTTGTAGGAAATTTTGTTTATTTTCTGGAATTGTTCCTGCTTTTATGATTAGTCAACTTCTAGCTTTCAAAGCAGACGGTCGCATGAAATAATTGATGGAATGTTAAACTAATACAGTTCCTATGCGTGACAGTCTTCTTTAGTAGGCTATTAGGTCTTATTAGATACCGCTAAGTAGTTGTTTTTAGATGTGACGAAATTTCCAACCATCTGAGTAAAAACGAAAGTCTTAAAACCAACATCTCAGTGAGAGAGAGGAAAAAAATGTTCATTCTAAATGCGGTTTTACCTTTCGTTTGTAGGAAATTTTGTTTATTTTCTGGAATTGTTCCTGCTTTTTCGATTAGTTAACTTCTAGCTTTCAAAGCAGACGGTCGCATGAAATAATTGATGGAATGTTAAACTAATACAGTTCCTATGCGTGATAGTCTTCTTTGGTAGGCTATTAGGTCTTATTAGATACCGCTAAGTAGTTGTTTTTAGATGTGACGAAATTTCCAACCATCTGAGTAAAAACGGAAGTCGTAAAACCAACATCTCAGTGAGAGAGAGGGAAAAAATGTTCATTCTAAATGCGGTTTTACCTTTCGTTTGTAGGAAATTTTGTTTATTTTCTGTAATTGTTCCTGTTTTTATGATTAGTCAACTTCTAGCTATCAAAGCAGACGGTCGCATGAAATAATTGTTAGAATGTTGAACTAATACAGTTCTTATGCGTGACAGTCTTTGGTAGGCTATTAGGTCTTATTAGATACCTCTAAGTAGTTGTTTTTAGATGTGACGAAATTTCCAACCATCTGAGTAGAAACGGAAGTCGTAAAACCAACATCTCAGTGAGAGAGAGGAAAAAAATGTTCATTCTAAATGCGGTTTTACCTTTCGTTTGTAGGAAATTTTGTTTATTTTCTGGAATTGTTCCTGCTTTTATGATTAGTCAACTTCTAGCTTTCAAAGCAGACGGTCGCATGAAATAATTGATGGAATGTTAAACTAATACAGTTCCTATGCGTGACAGTCTTCTTTGGTAGGCTATTAGGTCTTATTAGATACCTCTAAGTAGTTGTTTTTAGATGTGACGAAATTTCCAACCATCTGAGTAAAAACGGAAGTCGTAAAACCAACATCTCAGTGAGAGAGAGGAAAAAAATGTTCATTCTTAATGCGGTTTTACCTTTCGTTTGTAGGAAATTTTGTTTATTTTCTGGAATTGTTCCTGCTTTTATGATTAGTCAACTTCTAGCTTTCAAAGCAGACGGTCGCATGAAATAATTGATGGAATGTTAAACTAATACAGTTCCTATGCGTGACAGTCTTCTTTGGTAGGCTATTAGGTCTTATTAGATACCGCTAAGTAGTTGTTTTTAGATGTGACGAAATTTCCAACCATCTGAGTAAAAACGGAAGTCGTAAAACCAACATCTCAGTGAGAGAGAGGGAAAAAATGTTCATTCTAAATGCGGTTTTACCTTTCGTTTGTAGGAAATTTTGTTTATTTTCTGTAATTGTTCCTGTTTTTATGATTAGTCAACTTCTAGCTTTCAAAGCAGACGGTCGCATGAAATAATTGTTAGAATGTTGAACTAATACAGTTCTTATGCGTGACAGTCTTCTTTGGTAGGCTATTAGGTCTTATTAGATACCTCTAAGTAGTTGTTTTTAGATGTGACGAAATTTCCAACCATCTGAGTAGAAACGGAAGTCGTAAAACCAACATCTCAGTGAGAGAGAGGAAAAAAATGTTCATTCTAAATGCGGTTTTACCTTTCGTTTGTAGGAAATTTTGTTTATTTTCTGGAATTGTTCCTGCTTTTATGATTAGTCAACTTCTAGCTTTCAAAGCAGACGGTCGCATGAAATAATTGATGGAATGTTAAACTAATACAGTTCCTATGCGTGACAGTCTTCTTTGGTAGGCTATTAGGTCTTATTAGATACCGCTAAGTAGTTGTTTTTAGATGTGACGAAATTTCCAACCATCTGAGTAAAAACGAAAGTCTTAAAACCAACATCTCAGTGAGAGAGAGGAAAAAAATGTTCATTCTAAATGCGGTTTTACCTTTCGTTTGTAGGAAATTTTGTTTATTTTCTGGAATTGTTCCTGCTTTTATGATTAGTCAACTTCTAGCTTTCAAAGCAAACGGTCGCATGAAATAATTGTTAGAATGTTGAACTAATACAGTTCTTATGCGTGACAGTCTTTGGTAGGCTATTAGGTCTTATTAGATACCTCTAAGTAGTTGTTTTTAGATGTGACGAAATTTCCAACCATCTGAGTAGAAACGGAAGTCGTAAAACCAACATCTCAGTGAGAGAGAGGAAAAAAATGTTCATTCTAAATGCGGTTTTACCTTTCGTTTGTAGGAAATTTTGTTTATTTTCTGGAATTGTTCCTGCTTTTATGATTAGTCAACTTCTAGCTTTCAAAGCAGACGGTCGCATGAAATAATTGATGGAATGTTAAACTAATATACAGTTCCTAAGCGTGACAGTCTTCTTTGGTAGGCTATTAGGTCTTATTAGATACCGCTAAGTAGTTGTTTTTAGATGTGACGAAATTTCCAACCATCTGAGTAAAAACGGAAGTCGTAAAACCAACATCTCAGTGAGAGAGAGGAAAAAAATGTTCATTCCAAATGCGGTTTTACCTTTCGTTTGTAGGAAATTTTGTTTATTTTCTGGAATTGTTCCTGCTTTTATGATTAGTCAACTTCTTGCTTTCAAAGCAGACGGTCGCATGAAATAATTGATGGAATGTTAAACTAATACAGTTCCTATGCGTGACAGTCTTCCTTGGTAGGCTATTAGGTCTTATTAGATACCGCTAAGTAGTTGTTTTTAGATGTGACGAAATTTCCAACCATCTGAGTAAAAACGAAATTCTTAAAACCAACATCTCAGTGAGAGAGAGGAAAAAAATGTTCATTCTAAATGCGGTTTTACCTTTCGTTTGTAGGAAATTTTGTTTATTTTCTGGAATTGTTCCTGCTTTTATGATTAGTCAACTTCTAGCTTTCAAAGCAGACGGTCGCATGAAATAATTGATGGAATGTTAAACTAATACAGTTCCTATGCGTGACAGTCTTCTTTGGTAGGCTATTAGGTCTTATTAGATACCTCTAAGTAGTTGTTTTTAGATGTGACGAAATTTCCAACCATCTGAGTAAAAACGGAAGTCGTAAAACCAACATCTCAGTGAGAGAGAGGAAAAAAATGTTCATTCTTAATGCGGTTTTACCTTTCGTTTGTAGGAAATTTTGTTTATTTTCTGGAATTGTTCCTGCTTTTATGATTAGTCAACTTCTAGCTTTCAAAGCAGACGGTCGCATGAAATAATTGATGGAATGTTAAACTAATACAGTTCCTATGCGTGACAGTCTTCTTTGGTAGGCTATTAGGTCTTATTAGATACCGCTAAGTAGTTGTTTTTAGATGTGACGAAATTTCCAACCATCTGAGTAAAAACGGAAGTCGTAAAACCAACATCTCAGTGAGAGAGAGGGAAAAAATGTTCATTCTAAATGCGGTTTTACCTTTCGTTTGTAGGAAATTTTGTTTATTTTCTGTAATTGTTCCTGTTTTTATGATTAGTCAACTTCTAGCTTTCAAAGCAGACGGTCGCATGAAATAATTGTTAGAATGTTGAACTAATACAGTTCTTATGCGTGACAGTCTTCTTTGGTAGGCTATTAGGTCTTATTAGATACCTCTAAGTAGTTGTTTTTAGATGTGACGAAATTTCCAACCATCTGAGTAGAAACGGAAGTCGTAAAACCAACATCTCAGTGAGAGAGAGGAAAAAAATGTTCATTCTAAATGCGGTTTTACCTTTCGTTTGTAGGAAATTTTGTTTATTTTCTGGAATTGTTCCTGCTTTTATGATTAGTCAACTTCTAGCTTTCAAAGCAGACGGTCGCATGAAATAATTGATGGAATGTTAAACTAATACAGTTCCTATGCGTGACAGTCTTCTTTGGTAGGCTATTAGGTCTTATTAGATACCGCTAAGTAGTTGTTTTTAGATGTGACGAAATTTCCAACCATCTGAGTAAAAACGAAAGTCTTAAAACCAACATCTCAGTGAGAGAGAGGAAAAAAATGTTCATTCTAAATGCGGTTTTACCTTTCGTTTGTAGGAAATTTTGTTTATTTTCTGGAATTGTTCCTGCTTTTATGATTAGTCAACTTCTAGCTTTCAAAGCAAACGGTCGCATGAAATAATTGTTAGAATGTTGAACTAATACAGTTCTTATGCGTGACAGTCTTTGGTAGGCTATTAGGTCTTATTAGATACCTCTAAGTAGTTGTTTTTAGATGTGACGAAATTTCCAACCATCTGAGTAGAAACGGAAGTCGTAAAACCAACATCTCAGTGAGAGAGAGGAAAAAAATGTTCATTCTAAATGCGGTTTTACCTTTCGTTTGTAGGAAATTTTGTTTATTTTCTGGAATTGTTCCTGCTTTTATGATTAGTCAACTTCTAGCTTTCAAAGCAGACGGTCGCATGAAATAATTGATGGAATGTTAAACTAATATACAGTTCCTAAGCGTGACAGTCTTCTTTGGTAGGCTATTAGGTCTTATTAGATACCGCTAAGTAGTTGTTTTTAGATGTGACGAAATTTCCAACCATCTGAGTAAAAACGGAAGTCGTAAAACCAACATCTCAGTGAGAGAGAGGAAAAAAATGTTCATTCCAAATGCGGTTTTACCTTTCGTTTGTAGGAAATTTTGTTTATTTTCTGGAATTGTTCCTGCTTTTATGATTAGTCAACTTCTTGCTTTCAAAGCAGACGGTCGCATGAAATAATTGATGGAATGTTAAACTAATACAGTTCCTATGCGTGATAGTCTTCTTTGGTAGGCTATTAGGTCTTATTAGATACCGCTAAGTAGTTGTTTTTAGATGTGACGAAATTTCCAACCATCTGAGTAAAAACGGAAGTCGTAAAACCAACATCTCAGTGAGAGAGAGGAAAAAAATGTTCATTCTAAATGCGGTTTTACCTTTCGTTTGTAGGAAATTTTGTTTATTTTCTGGAATTGTTCCTGCTTTAATGATTAGTCAACTTCTAGCTTTCAAAGCAGACGGTCGCATGAAATAATTGATGGAATGTTAAACTAATACAGTTCCTATGCGTGACAGTCTTCCTTGGTAGGCTATTAGGTCTTATTAGATACCGCTAAGTAGTTGTTTTTAGATGTGACGAAATTTCCAACCATCTGAGTAAAAACGAAAGTCTTAAAACCAACATCTCAGTGAGAGAGAGGAAAAAAATGTTCATTCTAAATGCGGTTTTACCTTTCGTTTGTAGGAAATTTTGTTTATTTTCTGGAATTGTTCCTGTTTTTATGATTAGTCAACTTCTAGCTATCAAAGCAGACGGTCGCATGAAATAATTGATGGAATGTTAAACTAATACAGTTCCTATGCGTGACAGTCTTCTTTGGTAGGCTATTAGGTCTTATTAGATACCGCTAAGTAGTTGTTTTTAGATGTGACGAAATTTCCAACCATCTGAGTAGAAACGGAAGTCGTAAAACCAACATCTCAGTGAGAGAGAGGAAAAAAATGTTCATTCTAAATGCGGTTTTACCTTTCGTTTGTAGGAAATTTTGTTTATTTTCTGGAATTGTTCCTGCTTTTATGATTAGTCAACTTCTAGCTTTCAAAGCAGACGGTCGCATGAAATAATTGATGGAATGTTAAACTAATACAGTTCCTATGCGTGATAGTCTTCTTTGGTAGGCTATTAGGTCTTATTAGATACCGCTAAGTAGTTGTTTTTAGATGTGACGAAATTTCCAACCATCTGAGTAAAAACGGAAGTCGTAAAACCAACATCTCAGTGAGAGAGAGGAAAAAAATGTTCATTCTAAATGCGGTTTTACCTTTCGTTTGTAGGAAATTTTGTTTATTTTCTGGAATTGTTCCTGCTTTTATGATTAGTCAACTTCTAGCTTTCAAAGCAGACGGTCGCATGGAATAATTGTTAGAATGTTAAACTAATACAGTTCTTATGCGTGACAGTCTTCTTTGGTAGGCTATTAGGTCTTATTAGATACCTCTAAGTAGTTGTTTTTAGATGTGACGAAATTTCCAACCATCTGAGTAAAAACGGAAGTCGTAAAACCAACATCTCAGTGAGAGAGAGGAAAAAAATGTTCATTCTAAATGCGGTTTTACCTTTCGTTTGTAGGAAATTTTGTTTATTTTCTGTAATTGTTCCTGTTTTTATGATTAGTCAACTTCTAGCTATCAAAGCAGACGGTCGCATGAAATAATTGTTAGAATGTTGAACTAATACAGTTCTTATGCGTGACAGTCTTTGGTAGGCTATTAGGTCTTATTAGATACCTCTAAGTAGTTGTTTTTAGATGTGACGAAATTTCCAACCATCTGAGTAGAAACGGAAGTCGTAAAACCAACATCTCAGTGAGAGAGAGGAAAAAAATGTTCATTCTAAATGCGGTTTTACCTTTCGTTTGTAGGAAATTTTGTTTATTTTCTGGAATTGTTCCTGCTTTTATGATTAGTCAACTTCTAGCTTTCAAAGCAGACGGTCGCATGAAATAATTGATGGAATATTAAACTAATACAGTTCCTATGCGTGATAGTCTTCTTTGGTAGGCTATTAGGTCTTATTAGATACCGCTAAGTAGTTGTTTTTAGATGTGACGAAATTTCCAACCATCTGAGTAAAAACGAAAGTCTTAAAACCAACATCTCAGTGAGAGAGAGGAAAAAAATGTTCATTCTAAATGCGGTTTTACCTTTAGTTTGTAGGAAATTTTGTTTATTTTCTGGAATTGTTCCTGCTTTTATGATTAGTTAACTTCTAGCTTTCAAAGCAGACGGTCGCATGAAATAATTGATGGAATGTTAAACTAATACAGTTCCTATGCGTGATAGTCTTCTTTGGTAGGCTATTAGGTCTTATTAGATACCGCTAAGTAGTTGTTTTTAGATGTGACGAAATTTCCAACCATCTGAGTAAAAACGAAAGTCTTAAAACCAACATCTCAGTGAGAGAGAGGAAAAAAATGTTCATTCTAAATGCGGTTTTACCTTTCGTTTGTAGGAAATTTTGTTTATTTTCTGGAATTGTTCCTGCTTTTATGATTAGTTAACTTCTAGCTTTCAAAGCAGACGGTCGCATGAAATAATTGATGGAATGTTAAACTAATACAGTTCCTATGCGTGATAGTCTTCTTTGGTAGGCTATTAGGTCTTATTAGATACCGCTAAGTAGTTGTTTTTAGATGTGACGAAATTTCCAACCATCTGAGTAAAAACGGAAGTCGTAAAACCAACATCTCAGTGAGAGAGAGGAAAAAAATGTTCATTCTAAATGCGGTTTTACCTTTCGTTTGTAGGAAATTTTGTTTATTTTCTGTAATTGTTCCTGTTTTTATGATTAGTCAACTTCTAGCTTTCAAAGCAGACGGTCGCATGAAATAATTGATGGAATATTAAACTAATACAGTTCCTATGCGTGATAGTCTTCTTTGGTAGGCTATTAGGTCTTATTAGATACCGCTAAGTAGTTGTTTTTAGATGTGACGAAATTTCCAACCATCTGAGTAAAAACGGAAGTCGATAAACCAACATCTCAGTGAGAGAGAGGAAAAAAATGTTCATTCTAAATGCGGTTTTACCTTTCGTTTGTAGGAAATTTTGTTTATTTTCTGGAATTGTTCCTGCTTTTATGATTAGTCAACTTCTAGCTTTCAAAGCAGACGGTCGCATGAAATAATTGATGGAATGTTAAACTAATACAGTTCCTATGCGTGACAGTCTTCTTTGGTAGGCTATTAGGTCTTATTAGATACCGTTAAGTAGTTGTTTTTAGATGTGACGAAATTTCCAACCATCTGAGTAAAAACGGAAGTCGTAAAACCAACATCTGAGTGAGAGAGAGGAAAAAAATGTTCATTCTAAATGCGGTTTTACCTTTCGTTTGTAGGAAATTTTGTTTATTTTCTGTAATTGTTCCTGTTTTTATGATTAGTCAACTTCTAGCTATCAAAGCAGACGGTCGCATGAAATAATTGTTAGAATGTTGAACTAATACAGTTCTTATGCGTGACAGTCTTTGGTAGGCTATTAGGTCTTATTAGATACCTCTAAGTAGTTGTTTTTAGATGTGACGAAATTTCCAACCATCTGAGTAGAAACGGAAGTCGTAAAACCAACATCTCAGTGAGAGAGAGGAAAAAAATGTTCATTCTAAATGCGGTTTTACCTTTCGTTTGTAGGAAATTTTGTTTATTTTCTGGAATTGTTCCTGCTTTTATGATTAGTCAACTTCTAGCTTTCAAAGCAGACGGTCGCATGAAATAATTGATGGAATGTTAAACTAATACAGTTCCTATGCGTGATAGTCTTCTTTGGTAGGCTATTAGGTCTTATTAGATACCGCTAAGTAGTTGTTTTTAGATGTGACGAAATTTCCAACCATCTGAGTAAAAACGGAAGTCGTAAAACCAACATCTCAGTGAGAGAGAGGAAAAAAATGTTCATTCTAAATGCGGTTTTACCTTTCGTTTGTAGGAAATTTTGTTTATTTTCTGGAATTGTTCCTGCTTTTATGATTAGTCAACTTCTAGCTTTCAAAGCAGACGGTCGCATGAAATAATTGATGGAATGTTAAACTAATACAGTTCCTATGCGTGATAGTCTTCTTTGGTAGGCTATTAGGTCTTATTAGATACCGCTAAGTAGTTGTTTTTAGATGTGACGAAATTTCCAACCATCTGAGTAAAAACGGAAGTCGTAAAACCAACATCTCAGTGAGAGAGAGGAAAAAAATGTTCATTCTAAATGCGGTTTTACCTTTCGTTTGTAGGAAATTTTGTTTATTTTCTGGAATTGTTCCTGCTTTTATGATTAGTCAACTTCTAGCTTTCAAAGCAGACGGTCGCATGAAATAATTGATGGAATGTTAAACTAATACAGTTCCTATGCGTGACAGTCTTCTTTGGTAGGCTATTAGGTCTTATTAGATACCGTTAAGTAGTTGTTTTTAGATGTGACGAAATTTCCAACCATCTGAGTAAAAACGGAAGTCGTAAAACCAACATCTGAGTGAGAGAGAGGAAAAAAATGTTCATTCTAAATGCGGTTTTACCTTTCGTTTGTAGGAAATTTTGTTTATTTTCTGTAATTGTTCCTGTTTTTATGATTAGTCAACTTCTAGCTATCAAAGCAGACGGTCGCATGAAATAATTGTTAGAATGTTGAACTAATACAGTTCTTATGCGTGACAGTCTTTGGTAGGCTATTAGGTCTTATTAGATACCTCTAAGTAGTTGTTTTTAGATGTGACGAAATTTCCAACCATCTGAGTAGAAACGGAAGTCGTAAAACCAACATCTCAGTGAGAGAGAGGAAAAAAATGTTCATTCTAAATGCGGTTTTACCTTTCGTTTGTAGGAAATTTTGTTTATTGTCTGGAATTGTTCCTGCTTTTATGATTAGTCAACTTCTAGCTTTCAAAGCAGACGGTCGCATGAAATAATTGATGGAATGTTAAACTAATACAGTTCCTATGCGTGATAGTCTTCTTTGGTAGGCTATTAGGTCTTATTAGATACCGCTAAGTAGTTGTTTTTAGATGTGACGAAATTTCCAACCATCTGAGTAAAAACGGAAGTCGTAAAACCAACATCTCAGTGAGAGAGAGGAAAAAAATGTTCATTCTAAATGCGGTTTTACCTTTCGTTTGTAGGAAATTTTGTTTATTTTCTGGAATTGTTCCTGCTTTTATGATTAGTCAACTTCTAGCTTTCAAAGCAGACGGTCGCATGAAATAATTGATGGAATGTTAAACTAATACAGTTCCTATGCGTGATAGTCTTCTTTGGTAGGCTATTAGGTCTTATTAGATACCGCTAAGTAGTTGTTTTTAGATGTGACGAAATTTCCAACCATCTGAGTAAAAACGGAAGTCGTAAAACCAACATCTCAGTGAGAGAGAGGAAAAAAATGTTCATTCTTAATGCGGTTAAACCTTTCGTTTGTAGGAAATTTAGTTTATTTTCTGGAATTGTTCCTGCTTATATGATTAGTCAACTTCTAGCTTTCAAAGCAGACGGTCGCATGAAATAATTGATGGAATGTTAAACTAATACCGTTCCTAAGCGTGACAGTCTTCTTTGGTAGGCTATTAGGTCTTATTAGATACCGCTAAGTAGTTGTTTTTAGATGTGACGAAATTTCCAACCATCTGAGTAAAAACGGAAGTCGTAAAACCAACATCTCAGTGAGAGAGAGGGAAAAAATGTTCATTCTAAATGCGGTTTTACCTTTCGTTTGTAGGAAATTTTGTTTATTTTCTGGAATTGTTCCTGCTTTTATGATTAGTCAACTTCTAGCTTTCAAAGCAGACGGTCGCATGAAATAATTGATGGAATGTTAAACTAATACAGTTCCTAAGCGTGACAGTCTTCTTTGGTAGGCTATTAGGTCTTATTAGATACCGCTAAGTAGTTGTTTTTAGATGTGACGAAATTTCCAACCATCTGAGTAAAAACGGAAGTCGTAAAACCAACATCTCAGTGAGAGAGAGGAAAAAAATGTTCATTCTAAATGCGGTTTTACCTTTCGTTTGTAGGAAATTTTGTTTATTTTCTGGAATTGTTCCTGCTTTTATGATTAGTCAACTTCTAGCTTTCAAAGCAGACGGTCGCATGAAATAATTGATGGAATGTTAAACTAATACAGTTCCTATGCGTGACAGTCTTCTTTGGTAGGCTATTAGGTCTTATTAGATACCTCTAAGTAGTTGTTTTTAGATGTGACGAAATTTCCAACCATCTGAGTAAAAACGGAAGTCGTAAAACCAACATCTCAGTGAGAGAGAGGAAAAAAATGTTCATTCTTAATGCGGTTTTACCTTTCGTTTGTAGGAAATTTTGTTTATTTTCTGGAATTGTTCCTGCTTTTATGATTAGTCAACTTCTAGCTTTCAAAGCAGACGGTCGCATGAAATAATTGATGGAATGTTAAACTAATACAGTTCCTATGCGTGACAGTCTTCTTTGGTAGGCTATTAGGTCTTTTTAGATACCGCTAAGTAGTTGTTTTTAGATGTGACGAAATTTCCAACCATCTGAGTAAAAACGGAAGTCGTAAAACCAACATCTCAGTGAGAGAGAGGAAAAAAATGTTCATTCTTAATGCGGTTTTACCTTTCGTTTGTAGGAAATTTTGTTTATTTTCTGGAATTGTTCCTGCTTTTATGATTAGTCAACTTCGAGCTTTCAAAGCAGACGGTCGCATGAAATAATTGATGGAATGTTAAACTAATACAGTTCCTATGCGTGATAGTCTTCTTTGGTAGGCTATTAGGTCTTATTAGATACCGCTAAGTAGTTATTTTTAGATGTGACGAAATTTACAACCATCTGAGTAAAAACGGAAGTCGTAAAACCAACATCTCAGTGAGAGAGAGGAAAAAAATTTTCATTCTAAATGCGGTTTTACCTTTCGTTTGTAGGAAATTTTGTTTATTTTCTGGAATTGTTCCTGCTTTTATGATTAGTCAACTTCTAGCTTTCAAAGCAGACGGTCGCATGAAATAATTGATGGAATGTTAAACTAATACAGTTCCTATGCGTGACAGTCTTCTTTGGTAGGCTATTAGGTCTTATTAGATACCTCTAAGTAGTTGTTTTTAGATGTGACGAAATTTCCAACCATCTGAGTAAAAACGGAAGTCGTAAAACCAACATCTCAGTGAGAGAGAGGAAAAAAATGTTCATTCTTAATGCGGTTTTACCTTTCGTTTGTAGGAAATTTTGTTTATTTTCTGGAATTGTTCCTGCTTTTATGATTAGTCAACTTCTAGCTTTCAAAGCAGACGGTCGCATGAAATAATTGATGGAATGTTAAACTAATACAGTTCCTATGCGTGACAGTCTTCTTTGGTAGGCTATTAGGTCTTATTAGATACCGCTAAGTAGTTGTTTTTAGATGTGACGAAATTTCCAACCATCTGAGTAAAAACGGAAGTCGTAAAACCAACATCTCAGTGAGAGAGAGGAAAAAAATGTTCATTCTTAATGCGGTTAAACCTTTCGTTTGTAGGAATTTTTGTTTATTTTCTGGAATTGTTCCTGCTTATATAATTAGTCAACTTCTAGCTTTCAAAGCAGACGGTCGCATGAAATAATTGATGGAATGTTAAACTAATACAGTTCCTAAGCGTGACAGTCTTCTTTGGTAGGCTATTAGGTCTTATTAGATACCGCTAAGTAGTTGTTTTTAGATGTGACGAAATTTCCAACCATCTGAGTAAAAACGGAAGTCGTAAAACCAACATCTCAGTGAGAGAGAGGGAAAAAATGTTCATTCTAAATGCGGTTTTACCTTTCGTTTGTAGGAAATTTTGTTTATTTTCTGGAATTGTTCCTGCTTTTATGATTAGTCAACTTCTAGCTTTCAAAGCAGACGGTCGCATGAAATAATTGATGGAATTTTAAACTAATACAGTTCCTATGCGTGATAGTCTTCTTTGGTAGGCTATTAGGTCTTATTAGATACCGCTAAGTAGTTGTTTTTAGATGTGACGAAATTTTCAACCATCTGAGTAAAAACGGAAGTCGTAAAACCAACATCTCAGTGAGAGAGAGGAAAAAAATGTTCATTCCAAATGCGGTTTTACCTTTCGTTTGTAGGAAATTTTGTTTATTTTCTGGAATTGTTCCTGCTTTTATGATTAGTCAACTTCTAGCTTTCAAAGCAGACGGTCGCATGAAATAATTGATGGAATGTTAAACTAATACAGTTCCTATGCGTGATAGTCTTCTTTGGTAGGCTATTAGGTCTTATTAGATACCGCTAAGTAGTTGTTTTTAGATGTTACGAAATTTCCAACCATCTGAGTAAAAACGGAAGTCGTAAAACCAACATCTCAGTGAGAGAGAGGAAAAAAATGTTCATTCTAAATGCGGTTTTACCTTTCGTTTGTAGGAAATTTTGTTTATTTTCTGGAATTGTTCCTGCTTTTATGATTAGTCAACTTCTAGCTTTCAAAGCAGACGGTCGCATGAAATAATTGTTAGAATGTTGAACTAATACAGTTCTTATGCGTTACAGTCTAATAACTTTGGTAGGCGATTAGGTCTTATTAGATACCTCTAAGTAGTTGTTTTTAGATGTGACGAAATTTTCAACCATCTGAGTAAAAACGGAAGTCGTAAAACCAACATCTCAGTGAGAGAGAGGAAAAAAATGTTCATTCTAAATGCGGTTTTACCTTTCGTTTGTAGGAAATTTTGTTTATTTTCTGTAATTGTTCCTGTTTTTATGATTAGTCAACTTCTAGCTATCAAAGCAGACGGTCGCATGAAATAATTGTTAGAATGTTGAACTAATACAGTTCTTATGCGTGACAGTCTTTGGTAGGCTATTAGGTCTTATTAGATACCTCTAAGTAGTTGTTTTTAGATGTGACGAAATTTCCAACCATCTGAGTAAAAACGGAAGTCGTAAAACCAACATCTCAGTGAGAGAGAGGAAAAAAATGTTCATTCTAAATGCGGTTTTACCTTTCGTTTGTAGGAAATTTTGTTTATTTTCTGTAATTGTTCCTGTTTTTATGATTAGTCAACTTCTAGCTTTCAAAGCAGACGGTCGCATGAAATAATTGATGGAATGTTAAACTAATACAGTTCCTATGCGTGACAGTCTTCTTTGGTAGGCTATTAGGTCTTATTAGATACCTCTAAGTAGTTGTTTTTAGATGTGACGAAATTTCCAACCATCTGAGTAAAAACGGAAGTCGTAAAACCAACATCTCAGTGAGAGAGAGGAAAAAAATGTTCATTCTAAATGCGGTTTTACCTTTCGTTTGTAGGAAATTTTGTTTATTTTCTGTAATTGTTCCTGTTTTTATGATTAGTCAACTTCTAGCTATCAAAGCAGACGGTCGCATGAAATAATTGATGGAATGTTAAACTAATACAGTTCCTATGCGTGATAGTCTTCTTTGGTAGGCTATTAGGTCTTATTAGATACCGCTAAGTAGTTGTTTTTAGATGTGACGAAATTTCCAACCATCTGAGTAAAAACGGAAGTCGTAAAACCAACATCTCAGTGAGAGAGAGGAAAAAAATGTTCATTCTAAATGCGGTTTTACCTTTCGTTTGTAGGAAATTTTGTTTATTTTCTGTAATTGTTCCTGTTTTTATGATTAGTCAACTTCTAGCTATCAAAGCAGACGGTCGCATGAAATAATTGATGGAATGTTAAACTAATACAGTTCCTATGCGTGACAGTCTTCTTTGGTAGGCTATTAGGTCTTATTAGATACCGCTAAGTAGTTGTTTTTAGATGTGACGAAATTTCCAACCATCTGAGTAGAAACGGAAGTCGTAAAACCAACATCTCAGTGAGAGAGAGGATAAAAATGTTCATTCTAAATGCGGTTTTACCTTTCGTTTGTAGGAAATTTTGTTTATTTTCTGGAATTGTTCCTGCTTTTATGATTAGTCAACTTCTAGCTTTCAAAGCAGACGGTCGCATGAAATAATTGATGGAATGTTAAACTAATACAGTTCCTATGCGTGATAGTCTTCTTTGGTAGGCTATTAGGTCTTATTAGATACCGCTAAGTAGTTGTTTTTAGATGTGACGAAATTTCCAACCATCTGAGTAAAAACGGAAGTCGTAAAACCAACATCTCAGTGAGAGAGAGGAAAAAAATGTTCATTCTAAATGCGGTTTGACCTTTCGTTTGTAGGAAATTTTGTTTATTTTCTGGAATTGTTCCTGCTTTTATGATTAGTCAACTTCTAGCTTTCAAAGCAGACGGTCGCATGAAATAATTGTTAGAATGTTAAACTAATACAGTTCTTATGCGTGACAGTCTTCTTTGGTAGGCTATTAGGTCTTATTAGATACCTCTAAGTAGTTGTTTTTAGATGTGACGAAATTTCCAACAATCTGAGTAAAAACGGAAGTCGTAAAACCAACATCTCAGTGAGAGAGAGGAAAAAAATGTTCATTCTAAATGCGGTTTTACCTTTCGTTTGTAGGAAATTTTGTTTATTTTCTGGAATTGTTCCTGCTTTTATGATTAGTCAACTTCTAGCTTTCAAAGCAGACGGTCGCATGAAATAATTGATGGAATTTTAAACTAATACAGTTCCTATGCGTGATAGTCTTCTTTGGTAGGCTATTAGGTCTTATTAGATACCGCTAAGTAGTTGTTTTTAGATGTGACGAAATTTTCAACCATCTGAGTAAAAACGGAAGTCGTAAAACCAACATCTCAGTGAGAGAGAGGAAAAAAATGTTCATTCCAAATGCGGTTTTACCTTTCGTTTGTAGGAAATTTTGTTTATTTTCTGGAATTGTTCCTGCTTTTATGATTAGTCAACTTCTAGCTTTCAAAGCAGACGGTCGCATGAAATAATTGATGGAATGTTAAACTAATACAGTTCCTATGCGTGATAGTCTTCTTTGGTAGGCTATTAGGTCTTATTAGATACCGCTAAGTAGTTGTTTTTAGATGTTACGAAATTTTCAACCATCTGAGTAAAAACGGAAGTCGTAAAACCAACATCTCAGTGAGAGAGAGGAAAAAAATGTTCATTCTAAATGCGGTTTTACCTTTCGTTTGTAGGAAATTTTGTTTATTTTCTGGAATTGTTCCTGCTTTTATGATTAGTCAACTTCTAGCTTTCAAAGCAGACGGTCGCATGAAATAATTGTTAGAATGTTGAACTAATACAGTTCTTATGCGTTACAGTCTACTTTGGTAGGCTATTAGGTCTTATTAGATACCTCTAAGTAGTTGTTTTTAGATGTGACGAAATTTCCAACCATCTGAGTAAAAACGGAAGTCGTAAAACCAACATCTCAGTGAGAGAGAGGAAAAAAATGTTCATTCTAAATGCGGTTTTACCTTTCGTTTGTAGGAAATTTTGTTTATTTTCTGGAATTGTTCCTGCTTTTATGATTAGTCAACTTCTAGCTTTCAAAGCAGACGGTCGCATGAAATAATTGATGGAATTTTAAACTAATACAGTTCCTATGCGTGATAGTCTTCTTTGGTAGGCTATTAGGTCTTATTAGATACCGCTAAGTAGTTGTTTTTAGATGTGACGAAATTTTCAACCATCTGAGTAAAAACGGAAGTCGTAAAACCAACATCTCAGTGAGAGAGAGGAAAAAAATGTTCATTCCAAATGCGGTTTTACCTTTCGTTTGTAGGAAATTTTGTTTATTTTCTGGAATTGTTCCTGCTTTTATGATTAGTCAACTTCTAGCTTTCAAAGCAGACGGTCGCATGAAATAATTGATGGAATGTTAAACTAATACAGTTCCTATGCGTGATAGTCTTCTTTGGTAGGCTATTAGGTCTTATTAGATACCGCTAAGTAGTTGTTTTTAGATGTTACGAAATTTCCAACCATCTGAGTAAAAACGGAAGTCGTAAAACCAACATCTCAGTGAGAGAGAGGAAAAAAATGTTCATTCTAAATGCGGTTTTACCTTTCGTTTGTAGGAAATTTTGTTTATTTTCTGGAATTGTTCCTGCTTTTATGATTAGTCAACTTCTAGCTTTCAAAGCAGACGGTCGCATGAAATAATTGTTAGAATGTTGAACTAATACAGTTCTTATGCGTTACAGTCTACTTTGGTAGGCTATTAGGTCTTATTAGATACCTCTAAGTAGTTGTTTTTAGATGTGACGAAATTTTCAACCATCTGAGTAAAAACGGAAGTCGTAAAACCAACATCTCAGTGAGAGAGAGGAAAAAAATGTTCATTCTAAATGCGGTTTTACCTTTCGTTTGTAGGAAATTTTGTTTATTTTCTGTAATTGTTCCTGTTTTTATGATTAGTCAACTTCTAGCTATCAAAGCAGACGGTCGCATGAAATAATTGTTAGAATGTTGAACTAATACAGTTCTTATGCGTGACAGTCTTTGGTAGGCTATTAATTCTTATTAGATACCTCTAAGTAGTTGTTTTTAGATGTGACGAAATTTCCAACCATCTGAGTAAAAACGGAAGTCGTAAAACCAACATCTCAGTGAGAGAGAGGAAAAAAATGTTCATTCTAAATGCGGTTTTACCTTTCGTTTGTAGGAAATTTTGTTTATTTTCTGTAATTGTTCCTGTTTTTATGATTAGTCAACTTCTAGCTTTCAAAGCAGACGGTCGCATGAAATAATTGATGGAATGTTAAACTAATACAGTTCCTATGCGTGACAGTCTTCTTTGGTAGGCTATTAGGTCTTATTAGATACCTCTAAGTAGTTGTTTTTAGATGTGACGAAATTTCCAACCATCTGAGTAAAAACGGAAGTCGTAAAACCAACATCTCAGTGAGAGAGAGGAAAAAAATGTTCATTCTAAATGCGGTTTTACCTTTCGTTTGTAGGAAATTTTGTTTATTTTCTGTAATTGTTCCTGTTTTTATGATTAGTCAACTTCTAGCTATCAAAGCAGACGGTCGCATGAAATAATTGTTAGAATGTTGAACTAATACAGTTCTTATGCGTGACAGTCTTTGGTAGGCTATTAGGTCTTATTAGATACCGCTAAGTAGTTGTTTTTAGATGTGACGAAATTTCCAACCATCTGAGTAAAAACGAAAGTCGTAAAACCAACATCTCAGTGAGAGAGAGGAAAAAAATGTTCATTCTAAATGCGGTTTTACCTTTCGTTTGTAGGAAATTTTGTTTATTTTCTGGAATTGTTCCTGCTTTTATGATTAGTCAACTTCTAGCTTTCAAAGCAGACGGTCGCATGAAATAATTGTTAGAATGTTAAACTAATACAGTTCTTATGCGTGACAGTCTTCTTTGGTAGGCTATTAGGTCTTATTAGATACCTCTAAGTAGTTGTTTTTAGATGTGACGAAATTTCCAACCATCTGAGTAAAAACGGAAGTCGTAAAACCAACATCTCAGTGAGAGAGAGGAAAAAAATGTTCATTCTCAATGCGGTTTTACCTTTCGTTTGTAGGAAATTTTGTTTATTTTCTGGAATTGTTCCTGCTTTTATGATTAGTTAACTTCTAGCTTTCAAAGCAGACGGTCGCATGAAATAATTGATGGAATGTTAAACTAATACAGTTCCTATGCGTGATAGTCTTCTTTGGTAGGCTATTAGGTCTTATTAGATACCGCTAAGTAGTTGTTTTTAGATGTGACGAAATTTCCAACCATCTGAGTAAAAACGGAAGTCTTAAAACCAACATCTCAGTGAGAGAGAGGAAAAAAATGTTCATTCTAAATGCGGTTTTACCTTTCGTTTGTAGGAAATTTTGTTTATTTTCTGTAATTGTTCCTGTTTTTATGATTAGTCAACTTCTAGCTATCAAAGCAGACGGTCGCATGAAATAATTGTTAGAATGTTGAACTAATACAGTTCTTATGCGTGACAGTCTTTGGTAGGCTATTAGGTCTTATTAGATACCTCTAAGTAGTTGTTTTTAGATGTGACGAAATTTCCAACCATCTGAGTAGAAACGGAAGTCGTAAAACCAACATCTCAGTGAGAGAGAGGAAAAAAATGTTCATTCTAAATGCGGTTTTACCTTTCGTTTGTAGGAAATTTTGTTTATTTTCTGGAATTGTTCCTGCTTTTATGATTAGTCAACTTCTAGCTTTCAAAGCAGACGGTCGCATGAAATAATTGGTGGAATATTAAACTAATACAGTTCCTATGCGTGATAGTCTTCTTTGGTAGGCTATTAGGTCTTATTAGATACCGCTAAGTAGTTGTTTTTAGATGTGACGAAATTTCCAACCATCTGAGTAAAAACGAAAGTCTTAAAACCAACATCTCAGTGAGAGAGAGGAAAAAAATGTTCATTCTAAATGCGGTTTTACCTTTCGTTTGTAGGAAATTTTGTTTATTTTCTAGAATTGTTCCTGCTTTTATGATTAGTTAACTTCTAGCTTTCAAAGCAGACGGTCGCATGAAATAATTGATGGAATGTTAAACTAATACAGTTCCTATGCGTGATAGTCTTCTTTGGTAGGCTATTAGGTCTTATTAGATACCGCTAAGTAGTTGTTTTTAGATGTGACGAAATTTCCAACCATCTGAGTAAAAACGGAAGTCGTAAAACCAACATCTCAGTGAGAGAGAGGAAAAAAATGTTCATTCTAAATGCGGTTTTACCTTTCGTTTGTAGGAAATTTTGTTTATTTTCTGTAATTGTTCCTGTTTTTATGATTAGTCAACTTCTAGCTATCAAAGCAGACGGTCGCATGAAATAATTGTTAGAATGTTGAACTAATACAGTTTTTATGCGTGACAGTCTTTGGTAGGCTATTAGGTCTTATTAGATACCTCTAAGTAGTTGTTTTTAGATGTGACGAAATTTCCAACCATCTGAGTAGAAACGGAAGTCGTAAAACCAACATCTCAGTGAGAGAGAGGAAAAAAATGTTCATTCTAAATGCGGTTTTACCTTTCGTTTGTAGGAAATTTTGTTTATTTTCTGGAATTGTTCCTGCTTTTATGATTAGTCAACTTCTAGCTTTCAAAGCAGACGGTCGCATGAAATAATTGATGGAATGTTAAACTAATACAGTTCCTATGCGTGATAGTCTTCTTTGGTAGGCTATTAGGTCTTATTAGATACCGCTAAGTAGTTGTTTTTAGATGTGACGAAATTTCCAACCATCTGAGTAAAAACGGAAGTCGTAAAACCAACATCTCAGTGAGAGAGAGGAAAAAAATGTTCATTCCAAATGCGGTTTTACCTTTTGTTTGTAGGAAATTTTGTTTATTTTCTGGAATTGTTCCTGCTTTTATGATTAGTCAACTTCTAGCTTTCAAAGCAGACGGTCGCATGAAATAATTGATGGAATGTTAAAGTAATACAGTTCCTATGCGTGATAGTCTTCTTTGGTAGGCTATTAGGTCTTATTAGATACCGCTAAGTAGTTGTTTTTAGATGTGACGAAATTTCCAACCATCTGAGTAAAAACGGAAGTCGTAAAACCAACATCTCAGTGAGAGAGAGGAAAAAAATGTTCATTCTAAATGCGGTTTTACCTTTCGTTTGTAGGAAATTTTGTTTATTTTCTGTAATTGTTCCTGTTTTTATGATTAGTCAACTTCTAGCTTTCAAAGCAGACGGTCGCATGAAATAATTGTTAGAATGTTGAACTAATACAGTTCTTATGCGTGACAGTCTTCTTTGGTAGGCTATTAGGTCTTATTAGATACCTCTAAGTAGTTGTTTTTAGATGTGACGAAATTTCCAACCATCTGAGTAAAAACGGAAGTCGTAAAACCAACATCTCAGTGAGAGAGAGGAAAAAAATGTTCATTCTAAATGCGGTTTTTCCTTTCGTTTGTAGGAAATTTTGTTTATTTTCTGGAATTGTTCCTGTTTTTATGATTAGTCAACTTCTAGCTATCAAAGCAGACGGTCGCATGAAATAATTGTTAGAATGTTGAACTAATACAGTTCTTATGCGTGACAGTCTTTGGTAGGCTATTAGGTCTTATTAGATACCTCTAAGTAGTTGTTTTTAGATGTGACGAAATTTCCAACCATCTGAGTAAAACGGAAGTCGTAAAACCAACATCTCAGTGAGAGAGAGGAAAAAAATGTTCATTCTAAATGCGGTTTTACCTTTCGTTTGTAGGAAATTTTGTTTATTTTCTGGAATTGTTCCTGCTTTTATGATTAGTCAACTTCTAGCTTTCAAAGCAGACGGTCGCATGAAATAATTGATGGAATGTTAAACTAATACAGTTCCTATGCGTGACAGTCTTCTTTGGTAGGCTATTAGGTCTTATTAGATACCTCTAAGTAGTTGTTTTTAGATGTGACGAAATTTCCAACCATCTGAGTAAAAACGGAAGTCGTAAAACCAACATCTCAGTGAGAGAGAGGAAAAAAATGTTCATTCTAAATGCGGTTTTACCTTTCGTTTGTATTAAATTTTGTTTATTTTCTGGAATTGTTAATGCTTTTATGATAAGTTAACTTCTAGCTTTCAAAGCAGACGGTCGTATGAAATAATTGATGGAATGTTAAACTAATACAGTTCCTAGGCGTGACAGTCTTCTTTCTTCTTTGGTAGGCTATTAGGTCTTATTAGATACCGCTAAGTAGTTGTTTTTAGATGTGACGAAATTTCCAACCATCTGAGTAAAAACGGAAGTCGTAAAACCAACATCTCAGTGAGAGAGAGGAAAAAAATGTTCATTCTAAATGCGGTTTTACCTTTCGTTTGTAGGAAATTTTGTTTATTTTCTGGAATTGTTCCTGCTTTTATGATTAGTCAACTTCTAGCTTTCAAAGCAGACGGTCGCATGAAATAATTGATGGAATGTTAAACTAATACAGTTCCTATGCGTGATAGTCTCCTTTGGTAGGCTATTAGGTCTTATTAGATACCGCTAAGTAGTTGTTTTTAGATGTGACGAAATTTCCAACCATCTGAGTAAAAACGGAAGTCGTAAAACCAACATCTCAGTGAGAGAGAGGAAAAAAATGTTCATTCTAAATGCGGTTTTACCTTTCGTTTGTAGGAAATTTTGTTTATTTTCTGGAATTGTTCCTGCTTTTATGATTAGTCAACTTCTAGCTTTCAAAGCAGACGGTCGCATGAAATAATTGATGGAATGTTAAACTAATACAGTTCCTATGCGTGACAGTTTTCTTTGGTAGGCTATTAGGTCTTATTAGATACCGCTAAGTAGTTGTTTTTAGATGTGACGAAATTCCCAACCATCTGAGTAAAAACGGAAGTCGTAAAACCAACATCTCAGTGAGAGAGAGGAAAAAAATGTTCATTCTAAATGCGGTTTTACCTTTCGTTTGTAGGAAATTTTGTTTATTTTCTGGAATTGTTCCTGCTTTTATGATTAGTCAACTTCTAGCTTTCAAAGCAGACGGTCGCATGAAATAATTGTTAGAATGTTGAACTAATACAGTTCTTATGCGTGACAGTCTTCTTTGGTAGGCTATTAGGTCTTATTAGATACCTCTAAGTATTTGTTTTTAGATGTGACGAAATTTCCAACCATCTGAGTAAAAACGGAAGTCGTAAAACCAACATCTCAGTGAGAGAGAGGAAAAAATGTTCATTCTAAATGCGGTTTTACCTTTCGTTTGTAGGAAATTTTGTTTATTTTCTGTAATTGTTCCTGCTTTTATGATTAGTCAACTTCTAGCTTTCAAAGCAGACGGTCGCATGAAATAATTGTTAGAATGTTGAACTAATACAGTTCTTATGCGTGACAGTCTTCTTTGGTAGGCTATTAGGTCTTATTAGATACCGCTAAGTAGTTGTTTTTAGATGTGACGAAATTTCCAACCATCTGAGTAAAAACGGAAGTCGTAAAACCAACATCTCAGTGAGAGAGAGGAAAAAAATGTTCATTCCAAATGCGGTTTTACCTTTTGTTTGTAGGAAATTTTGTTTATTTTCTGGAATTGTTCCTGCTTTTATGATTAGTCAACTTCTAGCTTTCAAAGCAGACGGTCGCATGAAATAATTGATGGAATGTTAAAGTAATACAGTTCCTATGCGTGATAGTCTTCTTTGGTAGGCTATTAGGTCTTATTAGATACCGCTAAGTAGTTGTTTTTAGATGTGACGAAATTTCCAACCATCTGAGTAAAAACGGAAGTCGTAAAACCAACATCTCAGTGAGAGAGAGGAAAAAAATGTTCATTCTAAATGCGGTTTTACCTTTCGTTTGTAGGAAATTTTGTTTATTTTCTGTAATTGTTCCTGTTTTTATGATTAGTCAACTTCTAGCTTTCAAAGCAGACGGTCGCATGAAATAATTGTTAGAATGTTGAACTAATACAGTTCTTATGCGTGACAGTCTTCTTTGGTAGGCTATTAGGTCTTATTAGATACCTCTAAGTAGTTGTTTTTAGATGTGACGAAATTTCCAACCATCTGAGTAAAAACGGAAGTCGTAAAACCAACATCTCAGTGAGAGAGAGGAAAAAAATGTTCATTCTAAATGCGGTTTTTCCTTTCGTTTGTAGGAAATTTTGTTTATTTTCTGGAATTGTTCCTGTTTTTATGATTAGTCAACTTCTAGCTATCAAAGCAGACGGTCGCATGAAATAATTGTTAGAATGTTGAACTAATACAGTTCTTATGCGTGACAGTCTTTGGTAGGCTATTAGGTCTTATTAGATACCTCTAAGTAGTTGTTTTTAGATGTGACGAAATTTCCAACCATCTGAGTAAAAACGGAAGTCGTAAAACCAACATCTCAGTGAGAGAGAGGAAAAAAATGTTCATTCTAAATGCGGTTTTACCTTTCGTTTGTATTAAATTTTGTTTATTTTCTGGAATTGTTAATGCTTTTATGATAAGTTA
Source organism: Malachius bipustulatus (assembly GCA_910589415.1). Classification (NCBI taxonomy): domain Eukaryota; kingdom Metazoa; phylum Arthropoda; class Insecta; order Coleoptera; family Melyridae; genus Malachius; species Malachius bipustulatus. Next base: position 5,178,754 of record OU342633.1, read on the forward strand.
ACTTCTAGCTTTCAAAGCAGACGGTCGTATGAAATAATTGATGGAATGTTAAACTAATACAGTTCCTAGGCGTGACAGTCTTCTTTCTTCTTTGGTAGGCTATTAGGTCTTATTAGATACCGCTAAGTAGTTGTTTTTAGATGTGACGAAATTTCCAACCATCTGAGTAAAAACGGAAGTCGTAAAACCAACATCTCAGTGAGAGAGAGGAAAAAAATGTTCATTCTAAATGCGGTTTTACCTTTCGTTTGTAGGAAATTTTGTTTATTTTCTGGAATTGTTCCTGCTTTTATGATTAGTCAACTTCTAGCTTTCAAAGCAGACGGTCGCATGAAATAATTGATGGAATGTTAAACTAATACAGTTCCTATGCGTGATAGTCTCCTTTGGTAGGCTATTAGGTCTTATTAGATACCGCTAAGTAGTTGTTTTTAGATGTGACGAAATTTCCAACCATCTGAGTAAAAACGGAAGTCGTAAAACCAACATCTCAGTGAGAGAGAGGAAAAAAATGTTCATTCTAAATGCGGTTTTACCTTTCGTTTGTAGGAAATTTTGTTTATTTTCTGGAATTGTTCCTGCTTTTATGATTAGTCAACTTCTAGCTTTCAAAGCAGACGGTCGCATGAAATAATTGATGGAATGTTAAACTAATACAGTTCCTATGCGTGATAGTCTTCTTTGGTAGGCTATTAGGTCTTATTAGATACCGCTAAGTAGTTGTTTTTAGATGTGACGAAATTTCCAACCATCTGAGTAAAAACGGAAGTCGTAAAACCAACATCTCAGTGAGAGAGAGGAAAAAAATGTTCATTCTAAATGCGGTTTTACCTTTCGTTTGTCGGAAATTTTGTTTATTTTCTGGAATTGTTCCTGCTTTTATGATTAGTCAACTTCTAGCTTTCAAAGCAGACGGTCGCATGAAATAATTGATGGAATGTTAAAGTAATACAGTTCCTATGCGTGACAGTTTTCTTTGGTAGGCTATTAGGTCTTATTAGATACCGCTAAGTAGTTGTTTTTAGATGTGACGAAATTCCCAACCATCTGAGTAAAAACGGAAGTCGTAAAACCAACATCTCAGTGAGAGAGAGGAAAAAAATGTTCATTCTAAATGCGGTTTTACCTTTCGTTTGTAGGAAATTTTGTTTATTTTCTGGAATTGTTCCTGCTTTTATGATTAGTCAACTTCTAGCTTTCAAAGCAGACGGTCGCATGAAATAATTGTTAGAATGTTGAACTAATACAGTTCTTATGCGTGACAGTCTTCTTTGGTAGGCTATTAGGTCTTATTAGATACCTTTAAGTAGTTGTTTTTAGATGTGACGAAATTTCCAACCATCTGAGTAAAAACGGAAGTCGTAAAACCAACATCTCAGTGAGAGAGAGGAAAAAAATGTTCATTCTAAATGCGGTTTTACCTTTCGTTTGTAGGAAATTTTGTTTATTTTCTGTAATTGTTCCTGCTTTTATGATTAGTCAACTTCTAGCTTTCAAAGCAGACGGTCGCATGAAATAATTGTTAGAATGTTGAACTAATACAGTTCTTATGCGTGACAGTCTTCTTTGGTAGGCTATTAGGTCTTATTAGATACCTCTAAATATTTGTTTTTAGATGTGACGAAATTTCCAACCATCTGAGTAAAAACGGAAGTCGTAAAACCAACATCTCAGTGAGAGAGAGGAAAAAAATGTTCATTCTAAATGCGGTTTTTCCTTTCGTTTGTAGGAAATTTTGTTTATTTTCTGGAATTGTTCCTGCTTTTATGATTAGTCAACTTCTAGCTTTCAAAGCAGACGGTCGCATGAAATAATTGTTAGAATGTTGAACTAATACAGTTCTTATGCGTGACAGTCTACTTTGGTAGGCTATTAGGTCTTATTAGATACCTCTAAGTAGTTGTTTTTAGATGTGACGAAATTTCCAACCATCTGAGTAAAAACGGAAGTCGTAAAACCAACATCTCAGTGAGAGAGAGGAAAAAAATGTTCATTCTAAATGCGGTTTTACCTTTCGTTTGTATTAAATTTTGTTTATTTTCTGGAATTGTTAATGCTTTTATGATTAGTTAACTTCTAGCTTTCAAAGCAGACGGTCGCATGAAATAATTGATGGAATGTTAAACTAATACAGTTCCTAGGCGTGACAGTCTTCTTTCTTCTTTGGTAGGCTATTAGGTCTTATTAGATACCGCTAAGTAGTTGTTTTTAGATGTGACGAAATTTCCAACCATCTGAGTAAAAACGGAAGTCGTAAAACCAACATCTCAGTGAGAGAGAGGAAAAAAATGTTCATTCTAAATGCGGTTTTACCTTTCGTTTGTAGGAAATTTTGTTTATTTTCTGGAATTGTTAACGCTTTTATGATTAGTTAACTTCTAGCTTTCAAAGCAGACGGTCGCATGAAATAATTGATGGAATGTTAAACTAATACAGTTCCTAGGCGTGACAGTCTTCTTTCTTCTTTGGTAGGCTATTAGGTCTTATTAGATACCGCTAAGTAGTTGTTTTTAGATGTGACGAAATTTCCAACCATCTGAGTAAAAACGGAAGTCGTAAAACCAACATCTCAGTGAGAGAGAGGAAAAAAATGTTCATTCTAAATGCGGTTTTACCTTTCGTTTGTAGGAAATTTTGTTTATTTTCTGGAATTGTTCCTGCTTTTATGATTAGTCAACTTCTAGCTTTCAAAGCAGACGGTCGCATGAAATAATTGATGGAATGTTAAACTAATACAGTTCCTATGCGTGACAGTCTTCTTTGGTAGGCTATTAGGTCTTATTAGATACCTCTAAGTAGTTGTTTTTAGATGTGACGAAATTTCCAACCATCTGAGTAAAAACGGAAGTCGTAAAACCAACATCTCAGTGAGAGAGAGGAAAAAAATGTTCATTCTAAATGCGGTTTTACCTTTCGTTTGTATTAAATTTTGTTTATTTTCTGGAATTGTTAACGCTTTTATGATTAGTTAACTTCTAGCTTTCAAAGCAGACGGTCGCATGAAATAATTGATGGAATGTTAAACTAATACAGTTCCTAGGCGTGACAGTCTTCTTTCTTCTTTGGTAGGCTATTAGGTCTTATTAGATACCGCTAAGTAAATGTTTTTAGATGTGACGAAATTTCCAACCATCTGAGTAAAAACGGAAGTCGTAAAACCAACATCTCAGTGAGAGAGAGGAAAAAAATGTTCATTCTAAATGCGGTTTTACCTTTCGTTTGTAGGAAATTTTGTTTATTTTCTGGAATTGTTCCTGCTTTTATGATTAGTCAACTTCTAGCTTTCAAAGCAGACGGTCGCATGAAATAATTGATGGAATGTTAAACTAATACAGTTCCTATGCGTGATAGTCTTCTTTGGTAGGCTATTAGGTCTTATTAGATACCGCTAAGTAGTTGTTTTTAGATGTGACGAAATTTCCAACCATCTGAGTAAAAACGGAAGTCGTAAAACCAACATCTCAGTGAGAGAGAGGAAAAAAATGTTCATTCTAAATGCGGTTTTACCTTTCGTTTGTCGGAAATTTTGTTTATTTTCTGGAATTGTTCCTGCTTTTATGATTAGTCAACTTCTAGCTTTCAAAGCAGACGGTCGCATGAAATAATTGATGGAATGTTAAACTAATACAGTTCCTATGCGTGACAGTCTTCTTTGGTAGGCTATTAGGTCTTATTAGATACCTCTAAGTAGTTGTTTTTAGATGTGACGAAATTTCCAACCATCTGAGTAAAAACGGAAGTCGTAAAACCAACATCTCAGTGAGAGAGAGGAAAAAAATGTTCATTCTAAATGCGGTTTTACCTTTCGTTTGTAGGAAATTTTGTTTATTTTCTGGAATTGTTCCTGCTTTTATGATTAGTCAACTTCTAGCTTTCAAAGCAGACGGTCGCATGAAATAATTGATGGAATGTTAAACTAATACAGTTCCTATGCGTGATAGTCTTCTTTGGTAGGCTATTAGGTCTTATTAGATACCGCTAAGTAGTTGTTTTTAGATGTGACGAAATTTCCAACCATCTGAGTAAAAACGGAAGTCGTAAAACCAACATCTCAGTGAGAGAGAGGAAAAAAATGTTCATTCTAAATGCGGTTTTACCTTTCGTTTGTCGGAAATTTTGTTTATTTTCTGGAATTGTTCCTGCTTTTATGATTAGTCAACTTCTAGCTTTCAAAGCAGACGGTCGCATGAAATAATTGATGGAATGTTAAACTAATACAGTTCCTATGCGTGACAGTCTTCTTTGGTAGGCTATTAGGTCTTATTAGATACCTCTAAGTAGTTGTTTTTAGATGTGACGAAATTTCCAACCATCTGAGTAAAAACGGAAGTCGTAAAACCAACATCTCAGTGAGAGAGAGGAAAAAAATGTTCATTCTAAATGCGGTTTTACCTTTCGTTTGTCGGAAATTTTGTTTATTTTCTGGAATTGTTCCTGCTTTTATGATTAGTCAACTTCTAGCTTTCAAAGCAGACGGTCGCATGAAATAATTGATGGAATGTTAAACTAATACAGTTCCTATGCGTGACAGTTTTATTTGGTAGGCTATTAGGTCTTATTAGATACCGCTAAGTAGTTGTTTTTAGATGTGACGAAATTTCCAACCATCTGAGTAAAAACGGAAGTCGTAAAACCAACATCTCAGTGAGAGAGAGGAAAAAAATGTTCATTCTAAATGCGGTTTTACCTTTCGTTTGTAGGAAATTTTGTTTATTTTCTGGAATTGTTCCTGCTTTTATGATTAGTCAACTTCTAGCTTTCAAAGCAGACGGTCGCATGAAATAATTGATGGAATGTTAAACTAATACAGTTCCTATGCGTGACAGTCTTCTTTGGTAGGCTATTAGGTCTTATTAGATACCGCTAAGTAGTTGTTTTTAGATGTGACGAAATTTCCAACCATCTGAGTAAAAACGGAAGTCGTAAAACCAACATCTCAGTGAGAGAGAGGAAAAAAATGTTCATTCTAAATGCGGTTTTACCTTTCGTTTGTCGGAAATTTTGTTTATTTTCTGGAATTGTTCCTGCTTTTATGATTAGTCAACTTCTAGCTTTCAAAGCAGACGGTCGCATGAAATAATTGATGGAATGTTAAACTAATACAGTTCCTATGCGTGACAGTCTTCTTTGGTATGCTATTAGGTCTTATTAGATACCTCTAAGTAGTTGTTTTTAGATGTGACGAAATTTCCAACCATCTGAGTAAAAACGGAAGTCGTAAAACCAACATCTCAGTGAGAGAGAGGAAAAAAATGTTCATTCTAAATGCGGTTTTACCTTTCGTTTGTAGGAAATTTTGTTTATTTTCTGGAATTGTTCCTGCTTTTATGATTAGTCAACTTCTAGCTTTCAAAGCAGACGGTCGCATGAAATAATTGATGGAATGTTAAACTAATACAGTTCCTATGCGTGACAGTCTTCTTTGGTAGGCTATTAGGTCTTATTAGATACCTCTAAGTAGTTGTTTTTAGATGTGACGAAATTTCCAACCATCTGAGTAAAAACGGAAGTCGTAAAACCAACATCTCAGTGAGAGAGAGGAAAAAAATGTTCATTCTAAATGCGGTTTTACCTTTCGTTTGTAGGAAATTTTGTTTCTTTTCTGGAATTGTTCCTGCTTTTATGATTAGTTAACTTCTAGCTTTCAAAGCAGACGGTCGCATGAAATAATTGATGGAATGTTAAACTAATACAGTTCCTATGCGTGATAGTCTTCTTTGGTAGGCTATTAGGTCTTATTAGATACCGCTAAGTAGTTGTTTTTAGATGTGACGAAATTTCCAACCATCTGAGTAAAAACGGAAGTCGTAAAACCAACATCTCAGTGAGAGAGAGGAAAAAAATGTTCATTCTAAATGCGGTTTTACCTTTCGTTTGTAGGAAATTTTGTTTATTTTCTGGAATTGTTCCTGCTTTTATGATTAGTCAACTTCTAGCTTTCAAAGCAGACGGTCGCATGAAATAATTGATGGAATGTTAAACTAATACAGTTCCTATGCGTGATAGTCTTCTTTGGTAGGCTATTAGGTCTTATTAGATACCGCTAAGTAGTTGTTTTTAGATGTGACGAAATTTCCAACTATCTGAGTAAAAACGGAAGTCGTAAAACCAACATCTCAGTGAGAGAGAGGAAAAAAATGTTCATTCTAAATGCGGTTTTACCTTTCGTTTGTAGGAAATTTTGTTTATTTTCTGGAATTGTTCCTGCTTTTATGATTAGTCAACTTCTAGCTTTCAAAGCAGACGGTCGCATGAAATAATTGATGGAATGTTAAACTAATACAGTTCCTATGCGTGACAGTCTTCTTTGGTAGGCTATTAGGTCTTATTAAATACCGCTAAGTAGTTGTTTTTAGATGTGACGAAATTTCCAACCATCTGAGTAAAAACGGAAGTCGTAAAACCAACATCTCAGTGAGAGAGAGGAAAAAAATGTTCATTCTAAATGCGGTTTTATCTTTCGTTTGTCGGAAATTTTGTTTATTTTCTGGAATTGTTCCTGCTTTTATGATTAGTCAACTTCTAGCTTTCAAAACAGACGGTCGCATGAAATAATTGATGGAATGTTAAACTAATACAGTTCCTATGCGTGACAGTTTTATTTGGTAGGCTATTAGGTCTTATTAGATACCGCTAAGTAGTTGTTTTTAGATGTGACGAAATTTCCAACCATCTGAGTAAAAACGGAAGTCGTAAAACCAACATCTCAGTGAGAGAGAGGAAAAAAATGTTCATTCTAAATGCGGTTTTACCTTTCGTTTGTAGGAAATTTTGTTTATTTTCTGGAATTGTTAACGCTTTTATGATTAGTTAACTTCTAGCTTTCAAAGCAGACGGTCGCATGAAATAATTGATGGAATGTTAAACTAATACAGTTCCTAGGCGTGACAGTCTTCTTTCTTCTTTGGTAGGCTATTAGGTCTTATTAGATACCGCTAAGTAGTTGTTTTTAGATGTGACGAAATTTCCAACCATCTGAGTAAAAACGGAAGTCGTAAAACCAACATCTCAGTGAGAGAGAGGAAAAAAATGTTCATTCTAAATGCGGTTTTACCTTTCGTTTGTAGGAAATTTTGTTTATTTTCTGGAATTGTTCCTGCTTTTATGATTAGTCAACTTCTAGCTTTCAAAGCAGACGGTCGCATGAAATAATTGATGGAATGTTAAACTAATACAGTTCCTATGCGTGACAGTCTTCTTTGGTAGGCTATTAGGTCTTATTAGATACCTCTAAGTAGTTGTTTTTAGATGTGACGAAATTTCCAACCATCTGAGTAAAAACGGAAGTCGTAAAACCAACATCTCAGTGAGAGAGAGGAAAAAAATGTTCATTCTAAATGCGGTTTTACCTTTCGTTTGTATTAAATTTTGTTTATTTTCTGGAATTGTTAACGCTTTTATGATTAGTTAACTTCTAGCTTTCAAAGCAGACGGTCGCATGAAATAATTGATGGAATGTTAAACTAATACAGTTCCTAGGCGTGACAGTCTTCTTTCTTCTTTGGTAGGCTATTAGGTCTTATTAGATACCGCTAAGTAAATGTTTTTAGATGTGACGAAATTTCCAACCATCTGAGTAAAAACGGAAGTCGTAAAACCAACATCTCAGTGAGAGAGAGGAAAAAAATGTTCATTCTAAATGCGGTTTTACCTTTCGTTTGTAGGAAATTTTGTTTATTTTCTGGAATTGTTCCTGCTTTTATGATTAGTCAACTTCTAGCTTTCAAAGCAGACGGTCGCATGAAATAATTGATGGAATGTTAAACTAATACAGTTCCTATGCGTGATAGTCTTCTTTGGTAGGCTATTAGGTCTTATTAGATACCGCTAAGTAGTTGTTTTTAGATGTGACGAAATTTCCAACCATCTGAGTAAAAACGGAAGTCGTAAAACCAACATCTCAGTGAGAGAGAGGAAAAAAATGTTCATTCTAAATGCGGTTTTACCTTTCGTTTGTCGGATATTTTGTTTATTTTCTGGAATTGTTCCTGCTTTTATGATTAGTCAACTTCTAGCTTTCAAAGCAGACGGTCGCATGAAATAATTGATGGAATGTTAAACTAATACAGTTCCTATGCGTGACAGTTTTATTTGGTAGGCTATTAGGTCTTATTAGATACCGCTAAGTAGTTGTTTTTAGATGTGACGAAATTTCCAACCATCTGAGTAAAAACGGAAGTCGTAAAACCAACATCTCAGTGAGAGAGAGGAAAAAAATGTTCATTCTAAATGCGGTTTTACCTTTCGTTTGTAGGAAATTTTGTTTATTTTCTGGAATTGTTCCTGCTTTTATGATTAGTCAACTTCTAGCTTTCAAAGCAGACGGTCGCATGAAATAATTGATGGAATGTTAAACTAATACAGTTCCTATGCGTGACAGTCTTCTTTGGTAGGCTATTAGGTCTTATTAGATACCGCTAAGTAGTTGTTTTTAGATGTGACGAAATTTCCAACCATCTGAGTAAAAACGGAAGTCGTAAAACCAACATCTCAGTGAGAGAGAGGAAAAAAATGTTCATTCTAAATGCGGTTTTACCTTTCGTTTGTCGGAAATTTTGTTTATTTTCTGGAATTGTTCCTGCTTTTATGATTAGTCAACTTCTAGCTTTCAAAGCAGACGGTCGCATGAAATAATTGATGGAATGTTAAACTAATACAGTTCCTATGCGTGACAGTCTTCTTTGGTAGGCTATTAGGTCTTATTAGATACCTCTAAGTAGTTGTTTTTAGATGTGACGAAATTTCCAACCATCTGAGTAAAAACGGAAGTCGTAAAACCAACATCTCAGTGAGAGAGAGGAAAAAAATGTTCATTCTAAATGCGGTTTTACCTTTCGTTTGTCGGAAATTTTGTTTATTTTCTGGAATTGTTCCTGCTTTTATGATTAGTCAACTTCTAGCTTTCAAAGCAGACGGTCGCATGAAATAATTGATGGAATGTTAAACTAATACAGTTCCTATGCGTGACAGTTTTATTTGGTAGGCTATTAGGTCTTATTAGATACCGCTAAGTAGTTGTTTTTAGATGTGACGAAATTTCCAACCATCTGAGTAAAAACGGAAGTCGTAAAACCAACATCTCAGTGAGAGAGAGGAAAAAAATGTTCATTCTAAATGCGGTTTTACCTTTCGTTTGTAGGAAATTTTGTTTATTTTCTGGAATTGTTCCTGCTTTTATGATTAGTCAACTTCTAGCTTTCAAAGCAGACGGTCGCATGAAATAATTGATGGAATGTTAAACTAATACAGTTCCTATGCGTGACAGTCTTCTTTGGTAGGCTATTAGGTCTTATTAGATACCTCTAAGTAGTTGTTTTTAGATGTGACGAAATTTCCAACCATCTGAGTAAAAACGGAAGTCGTAAAACCAACATCTCAGTGAGAGAGAGGAAAAAAATGTTCATTCTAAATGCGGTTTTACCTTTCGTTTGTAGGAAATTTTGTTTATTTTCTGGAATTGTTCCTGCTTTTATGATTAGTCAACTTCTAGCTTTCAAAGCAGACGGTCGCATGAAATAATTGATGGAATGTTAAACTAATACAGTTCCTATGCGTGACAGTCTTCTTTGGTAGGCTATTAGGTCTTATTAGATACCGCTAAGTAGTTGTTTTTAGATGTGACGAAATTTCCAACCATCTGAGTAAAAACGGAAGTCGTAAAACCAACATCTCAGTGAGAGAGAGGAAAAAAATGTTCATTCTAAATGCGGTTTTACCTTTCGTTTGTAGGAAATTTTGTTTATTTTCTGGAATTGTTCCTGCTTTTATGATTAGTCAACTTCTAGCTTTCAAAGCAGACGGTCGCATGAAATAATTGATGGAATGTTAAACTAATACAGTTCCTATGCGTGATAGTCTTCTTTGGTAGGCTATTAGGTCTTATTAGATACCGCTAAGTAGTTGTTTTTTGATGTGACGAAATTTCCAACCATCTGAGTAAAAACGGAAGTCGTAAAACCAACATCTCAGTGAGAGAGAGGAAAAAAATGTTCATTCTAAATGCGGTTTTACCTTTCGTTTGTAGGAAATTTTGTTTATTTTCTGGAATTGTTCCTGCTTTTATGATTAGTCAACTTCTAGCTTTCAAAGCAGACGGTCGCATGAAATAATTGATGGAATGTTAAACTAATACAGTTCCTATGCGTGACAGTCTTCTTTGGTAGGCTATTAGGTCTTATTAGATACCTCTAAGTAGTTGTTTTTAGATGTGACGAAATTTCCAACCATCTGAGTAAAAACGGAAGTCGTAAAACCAACATCTCAGTGAGAGAGAGGAAAAAAATGTTCATTCTAAATGCGGTTTTACCTTTCGTTTGTAGGAAATTTTGTTTATTTTCTGGAATTGTTCCTGCTTTTATGATTAGTCAACTTCTAGCTTTCAAAGCAGACGGTCGCATGAAATAATTGATGGAATGTTAAACTAATACAGTTCCTATGCGTGACAGTCTTCTTTGGTAGGCTATTAGGTCTTATTAGATACCGCTAAGTAGTTGTTTTTAGATGTGACGAAATTTCCAACCATCTAAGTAAAAACGGAAGTCGTAAAACCAACATCTCAGAGAGAGAGAGGAAAAAAATGTTCATTCTAAATGCGGTTTTACCTTTCGTTTGTAGGAAATTTTGTTTATTTTCTGGAATTGTTCCTGCTTTTATGATTAGTCAACTTCTAGCTTTCAAAGCAGACGGTCGCATGAAATAATTGATGGAATGTTAAACTAATACAGTTCCTATGCGTGATAGTCTTCTTTGGTAGGCTATTAGGTCTTATTAGATACCGCTAAGTAGTTGTTTTTAGATGTGACGAAATTTCCAACCATCTGAGTAAAAACGGAAGTCGTAAAACCAACATCTCAGTGAGAGAGAGGAAAAAAATGTTCCTTCTAAATGCGGTGTTCCGTTCCCATGTTTTCCTTTTCCATATAATTCCCTCCTTATTTTGAATTATGCACGGGGGGGAGAGGAACGTGACAACATGGTGCGCGAGACCATGTCCTATGGGCATACAGCCAAAGGGTGCCTGCCTACCACTTCACAAAGAGAATGAGAAAAACCGCCGTCGCGTTCGGTTATCCACAAGTGCTGTAAACAAGAAGAGTTTACATTGCAATCCACAAGTGCTATGCGACGCGATAGTATCTTCGGCCCTGGTCGCCAAATGAAAGCTCACTAAGCTGTCTACATGGGAAATTTAAGGTAGGTGCATAATTATCATCCTAGAAATTATACCCCTTAATTGCTCCCCTAGTTATTTTCCCGCTGGTCCTTCGAGTAATTAAAATTAATCAAAATTCCAAACCGCGTGACTTGCTATACAAATAGAACAATTGAGTTCTTGGCAG